>OW285196.1:8064166-9420833 GCA_935421135.1 Bugulina stolonifera
CGCCTTGATTGTTACGAATATGTTCTCCTTCTATCCTTCCAATTGGATGTCTGGAGTTGTCATACACTGTTACATTGAATCGTCGCTCAGGATCGGAAGAGGGAGGACAAATCCGAAGAGAACATCTGGTGCAAGTACAACGTTCAACATCGAAGCACAGCTGGTGACCCTGTGTAAGACACGAATTTGTGTTAGTATTCTAGTGGCCAGTTATATCACTGAACAGAGTCAAAACATGCTATGTAGGCCCATTTGTCAAAGGACACATTAAACGGCATGTGTGAGAAAGTCAATTGCGCATGTACATTAGATACGTGTATTTAATCTTATATGTTGTACCTAAGTGATGTACACTGCGTGATTGGAACAAGAAATTTATAACCTATCTACAAGTCCAATGTGTAGTATGCATTTGCACCTACTGCGCTGTTGGTTCAACTTAAACCTTACGTAGACTTAGTTACTGCATGTAGTTATAACCTACCTGTTTGTTTTGGGGGCATGTCTGGAATGCCCTCGGTAGTTCACTTACAACTGACATGAAACTGTGGCAACTGGTGTGAGGAATCAATACTCTTCTACAATCATTATCAACACTCATCAACAGGAAGTGAGCTTTTACATACTGCAGGAATTCGGCTAGTAGAATAATGTATGAGCAGCGATGCTTAAATCCACGTAATGAAGAGTAATTGTCAATTTTGTACCTCCTCGGGCATATTATTCTATAATTCAACTGACTTGTTACATGAAGCATCAATGTGTTAACCAATCAAAAATCAAAAGAGCTTAGCTTCAGTTCTTAAATACTTACTCTATATACCCATTGAAACAATGATGTTCATATCTCCTCCCTTCTATGATCCGAGGGCCTCTGTCTAGGTTTTCTATAAAGAAATAATAGTTTGATGTCTACAGTACTTTCCTTCACTACATAATACCAGGCATGAAAAAATGTTCTCTCCGTTTACTTCTCTGTATCCTAGCAACAAAATACATGAGTTACAACAACATTTTAAGGCTCGGCTACACAAGAGGCCGATTGCTCTTCTTCAGTCTTCGGAGCCCCATTCTAGAGCAAATCGGCGCGCTGTTTGTTCGGCTATGCAAAGACCAATATGTTGGTCTTTTCGGTCCATGGTGCTACAAAGAGCTGTGGTGATTGGTTAATATTAGATACAACGACTCCAATTAAACACAATGTAATTGATTAGGAATCAGCTTTGGTTATTGGTTGGATATTAATCAAGGTCACTGATGGATTGATACCATGCATTACTGGTAAAGACGTGCAAATAAACAAGAAAGCTGTTCTATCGAAGCTCACGGCTCCTCGTTTAGTTGAGCCTTTACTCAATGATGGCACTGCATAAAGACTGTAGGTTATGGAAAATTAGAGTTGCCTTCTCTTGAATTCTTAAATAATAATACATGTATTTCCAAGACTGTGATTTTAAGGCCAGAGTAACACGGAGCTATAGATAGGAATTTTGTTCTTACTGAGTTGCTACTGTATAAAAGCTAGTTCACACTAAGACTTTCTGTCAAACTTCTACGCTTGACTGTGTTGCTACGGCAATTGAGTCGCTGTTTTCCAACAGTATAGCCTCGGGTAACTGGGTTTTCCAACCACAGTTCAGTGTGAACTAAATTGTACATGTATGTAGTAGTCACCCAGGAACAATATGATTATTACCCAGCTCAGTGGGAACCAGACCTTAGATTACACAGTCTGGTAAAACTCTCTATCTCAGAATAACTATTTTAAATGACAATTCTTGGAGTTGTCTCCTTTAGAAGTGTTATGATATGTTGAGAGGAAACTCCAAGTAATTTTCATTAGGGATCTAACAACCTACACGTGTATAGCGACGAAAGTACAGTACACAAACACAACCACTTGTTAAAGGATTATATGGATATAAGTTTACAGCAGGCTGAAAAGAGAAAATATAATAAGAAGTAATAACAATAATCCTTCCGATTCTGCAATGCGATTTAGAAAATAACTTTTATATCTAGTTATTGATGCCTAGTTGATTATACATTTGCGCTTGTTATGTGTTACTTTCCTGTGTATTATGTACATGTACATGTACATGTACATGTACATGTACATGTACATGCAAATCATGCCATTTTTCAACTAAGAATTGGAAACTCATTTTCGCAAACAGATTAGTTTTGCGATAATATTACTCATATATTTGTAGTTGTATATAATATTGATAATATGCTAGGGCCAACCTTGTTCTGTAATTGTTGTAGGTTGTGGTGTTGTAGTTGTTGTGGTAGAGGTAGTGGTTGTAGTGCTAGTAGTTGTTGTTGGCCTCAAGGTTGTAGTGGTTGGCTTTGGTGTTGTAGTGGTTGTGGTAGTTGTTGGTTTCGGTGTGGTTGTGGTTGTGGTAGTTGTTGGTTTCGGTGTGGTTGTGGTAGTTGTTGGTTGCGGTGTTGTAGTTGTGGTGGTAGTTGTTGGTTTCGGTGTGGTTGTTGTTGTGGTAGTTGTTGGCTTTGGTGTGGTTGTTGTTGTGGTAGTTGTTGGCTTTGGTGTTGTAGCGGTTGTGGTAGTTGTTGGCTTCGGTGTGATTGTGGTTGTTGGTTGCGGTGTTGTAGTTGCTGTGGTAGTTGTTGGTGTTGTGGTAGTTGTTGTGGTAGTTGTTGGTTGTGGTTTTGTAGTTGTTGTAGTAGCTGGTGGTTTGGTTGTTGAGGGGGCTGGTGTAGAAGTTGTGCGCTCCTGCTTCATTGGAGTAGATAGGCGAGCTCTGGTACTGTTCATAATTATAACAGATGAGGTGGATGGGTTGATATGGGAAAATTTTACTGCATTGCTAGACGAGCCCGTCGTTTCTGCAGACGACTGACTTCTCATTTGTTGACTAATAGCCTTTAGTCTGTCCAGAGAAGAAGGTCGCTGAGTGGGTGTCACTTTTGATGCTGCATTCTGACTCACTAAAATGTTTTGCTGCACCGGCCTTCGCCCTGTGCTTGATCGAATTGAGTTCAACGATATGGGAAGGAATTTGGCGGGCGGGTTGCCGGAGAACACTGGATTGGATGACACTGCAAGCACTTGTGCTGCGCTAGTAGAAGAGGTTGTGGTTGTGGTAGCATTCACCACTTCAGTGATATCTATAATACCGGTTGTAGTGGTACTCATGGCTGTTACTGTCGTATTTGATACTGCCTCCTTCCCATTTATGGCATTAGTTGCATGATTTGATCTATTTACTACATCCGAAGTATCTGAATCTGTTGTATTCACTGATCTCGCTGCCATATTTGAACCTGTAGTTGTTGCCATGGCTACAGTTGTTGTTGTTTTCACCGTAGTTGGCGATTCTGCAAAGTGAAACAGTAATACACCGAGATGAAACGTATGTGATGTACATGCTATACTACTACATACTCATACACACGACACGAGACCATTAGTTGGAACAGACTCTTACACAGAGAGCATAATATTACAGTCATATATTTTGTTTAACATACGCCATATTATATGATGTTACTTACCTTGAGGTTGAGCTACTGGTGTATTTGTAGTGACTGGTATTGGCAATGCTACCCATGCCTGGTTGTCATAATCCACTAAAGTCACCCTAAATCAGAACACAGAAGCTAGCATACAGAGTTGGTATAATTGTATGGGTGGGGAAGCTGGGCTGATGGGCAGGTGCTTGCATTGTAAAATAGGCAGACAAAGAAGTGTGCTGCACATACATATACATGCACATGTACGTGTATGTGTAGGTGGGGAAGCAGATAATAGGGTGCATGGATAGTAGTTTGGGGGAGTATATGGGTAGGTGGGTATGAGGGCACATGGTTAGGTCACCATAAAGATAGTCTAACATTGGGATAGTGTGGTTAGCTACTCTAGGACTCTGGAGTCATTGTAGATTTACACAGTGTGTAGCTACACACATATACATGTAGTAGTGCTGGATATATACAGTGTGTAGCTACATTACATTGTTAGATATACAGTGTATAGCTACATGTATATGTAATGATAGTAATTGTCCTATATCTAATCCCAATAATTATAGAGTTAATCCTTATTTATGTATTATTATATTGATTAAGTTTTTCACTGTATTCTTGTCATGGCTTGTGCCCCCCTTGTATACCACCCCAACTAATAACTAGCAAACGAGACAGGTCTAAGGCTATTATAAACCCTGCTGTATACCAGTTCCCAGAACATACTCTACATAATAAAACTGTCCAACCCAAGTAGTTCATACTCCACTAATGTAACTGACTATCAAAGTACAGGATGTTGGTTATGTAGAAAATGTCTCCTTCAAGACAAGAATTTTTGACAGAATTTATGCCTCAACTACGTAGATGTTAACAGAAATTTGTGGAATTTTAGCCATTCCTGATCAAGTTGCTATAATTTGAATTATTATTACACTCTATACATTGTACTTATATATAAATTATATTATTTTGTAAATATTAAAATACATTATACATGTAGTTTCGCTTTGGTCTGCACTAAACTGAAACTATTGCACAGAATGGTAACACAATATAATTATACACATGTTTCATTATTCTGTTTCGAGTGAAGATTTGTACACCATATCCTGAATCTAACTCTACTAAAGTTCACCAAGGTTTGCTACATTTTATTCTTTTACAAGCTACATGCAGTGTGGTGATCAGCAACAAGGTGTAATCTGCAGTGTCAGGGTATTATAATCTGCAGCATCTAATGCGCATGATTATGCTACAGAATGTGTTCTTGTCAGTAACTGTTGTAATTAAAAGTGGAGTTATTGATGAGTTACTGGGGCTGAGGATTCAGTCGAACCAAACTAGGTGTAGATTGGTGTTACAACTCCAATTATACTATCACCTACAGTAGACGATAGTATAATTGGAGTTGTAACACCAATCTACACCTAGTTTGGTTTGACTGAATAATATTCATATAAATATATCTACAAATTGTACTATGGCTGTTAGTAGATTATGAAATAGTGTTGAATATCCACTACTACCAGTGGATCATACAAGGCGCAACGTAAATACATACATTTGTGCGTACACTACCGCCTACCAATAGGCCTATCTACCACCTACCAATAGGCTTATACTACCACCTACCAATAGGCTTATACTACCACCTACCAATAGGTTTATACTATCACCTACCAATAGGTTTATACTACCACCTACCAATAAGCACCTCTACTCTACCTGTCATATAGAGAGATATAGATTTCATCTATGAAGAATTGATTACTTTAAATTCCTCAACCACCTCAGATTTATTTGGTTTACGTTGTAGTGTTTTCACTGTCAGATTTCTTCTGATTAATTACAATAAATGATATTTTAGTTATTAGTAATACATCACAGGTCTGCATACATTGCGTCACTGATGCACATGTGTCCCAAAGTCATGCAGTTTGAACTGCTATGTACACATGTGTATGTACATGTATATACATGTGTATGTACATGTATATACATGTATATACATGTGTATGTACATGTGTACACATGTGTATGTACATGTATATACATGTGTATGTACATGTATATACATGTGTATGTACATGTGTATACATGTGTATGTACATGTATATACATATGGATGTGGTACATGTGAATGTAATACATGTAGGTGTAATACATGTAGGCTATTTATACCCAGTAATTAAGTAGGCTGTAAGAATGTACTATATAAGCATGTACAATATACATGTAGTTTATGATAATGCCCATGTACAATGTATATGTTATATTAGACAGATAATCATGTAAATGTGGAATACATGTCTATGACCTTCAGCATAATGAGTGTGTAGGGGTACCTGAGGGGCACTGACAGATAATCTGCAGAAATCAACTGTCATACAGTAAGATATGCCATTTGGCTAGAGGTGGGTTGTACCAAGTAATCATTAACTGTGACAGTCTGTTATAAGTGCTTAGCCAAATGTTGATTCAGAGATGAAGTTATTTCACTTTCAGTGTCTTAGACTAGAGCATTAGTAAAACTATACACCACATAATCTCTCTAAAATAGAGAGGGCTGACTTCAAAGGACATGGATAAGTTCTAGATTGAATGCCATTAAAATAAAAAATGTGATTGTTTTCTTTTTGGAATCTAGAAAAAGTGTGTTTGGTAAAAGGAAAATGTTTGAAAATTAACTTTCAAAGAACACGCAGTTCAAAACCGCTATTTGTATTTCGTCTCCAAATTCAAAATAAAAAAACTTTTTAAACATGTACATGTACTATGAGAGTGGTGCCTGGTTATATTCAGGCTATACATCACACATGATAAGCAGAAGAAAGTCAGTACAACTACAGCTGTGCTGTAGTTGTACTCAACTCACTACATAGTAGTTGTCTCCTCATGGAATTGGTGCATGTCACAGTTACTTACATGCAGGTAGAAGAATCAGCAGGGGTATCTCCTCCATTAGTATCATACCAAGTAGCCTCCAAACTTAACTTAGGAAAGGGGGTCTTGCTGACCAGCGCTGTTCCTGCATGACAAGAAAAGTTCAACGACTAACTTCGCATCAATCAACTATAAGATTACTTGTGCCGAACAGGTGGTGACAACTAGTATATCATTGATGGGTATCAAATGATGTGTTAAACTATCTCAGCTGTTGACAAACTAAGAGTACCCAGATGCTGTCTAAAGAAAATAACATTACACACAGTTTGATAAAATAAGTTGTTCTACATAATGTAAATGTATATGATTGGGTACACAGTACATGTAACTCTAATTCTGAGAAAATTCATTCTTCTATTCAATATTACATTGTACATGTAATGTTATAGCCATTTGAATAAATCAACACCATGTGGTTAGAATACTGAAGTTTCATGCGGAAGGTTCCAGGTTCGAATCCCGGTCATGGTGGTGTTAGGAAGAGCATCCAGCAACAATAGCTCCTGTGCCTCATATAAAAATCCTTGGGGTCATGCAAGCAAGCATGGCTTCAAGGCAACTCTTCTACCCCTGACAAAAAGGGCCATGTCATCTGGGCCTTTCTCATAGGGAATTGGCCAGCACTGGCACCTGGCAGTGCTGGTCACCCAAGGAGTATAAGCCTGGTGAGTTTTTATTGGGGAGGAGGGACGGGAAAGCTGTTATAATAATCAAGTTATCAACATAAAACCTACTTTCTATGCCTTTTCATGGTCTACAAAACTAATATGCAGTGCTTATTTCTATTGATTTCACAAATTGTACAAAAAGTGGTGCACATGATACTATGACATCATAACAATAAGTGAAACATTCCTGCATAGTTCAACAGCTGAAGATACAATAATGGTAAACTTGAATCTGAGAATAAAAGCATTTAAATGGTCTGGATTATTGAAATATGAAGGATGGACGGTGGTAAGAACTTAAAAACTTACACATTAATGGAGGCCGCCAACAAAGCCTCATTCTGGGACAAATTGGCACATCAATTATTGTCTATTCAACAATCAACATGTTGGTCTTTTTAGTCCATGGCATCACGGAGCCATGTCGTAATTGGTTAACATCAGATAAAACAATTCCAATTATATAGTTAATCAGAAATTAGCTTAAATTTTTGGCGAGATATTAATTGAGTTTACCTGTGGGCTGGTACTATGCCTCTAGTTGGACTGAGCCTTCACTGGTTAAAGGTAGGGGCATTGGCTAGACTGAGAAACTGCTATTGTATAAACCAGGTAAGGGGGATCTAAAGATAACCTTACATGATATTCAGATATGTGTGTTTCTAACTTGGTCTAATCTTGGCCTATATGCAGCTCATACTCACTGTTACAGCTGACGGAGTAGTCCTCTCTGTTAGCTGGCATTATAAAGTTTCCCGAAGGTTCTCCACTGATATAGATTTGAACCATAATATGCTTCATAGCAACACCAGATGGCAGAGAGTCCACAGTCACTGCAACAAATTGATATTGCGGGTTTTTGAGTTTTTAATCACTGCATACCCATTTGTTGGGGCGAAAAATGGAGCTCAAGCTATGCTGTAGCACATTTTAAATATGAATATAACTTGTCCACTAGTGCCAGCTTAATTAAGTAAGCAGAGAAATCCAAGAGGTAGTGAAGGTACCATACCCTATGGCCTAACTTGAGTTCCTTGAATAAGTAATTTCTAAGGTTGTTTTATGCAATGTTTTATCTCGACATCTCATGAATGTGTTGGGCTATAATATTGTGATGGTACAGGTCATTTTTATACGACTCCAGCTACCGGACAAAGACCTACAGCACCCTAAGTGCTTAGTAGTTGTCACAGCGCTACTCAGCTGACACTCAAACTCTCATAATTAGCTGCTCGTATACCCACATTCAATTGTATTGCATGTTAAACCATTTAATTACTGTCTATATACGTGTATTCATTGTGTTTATACCCATTTCATACTGATGTGCATTCATGTATGATTATTACTAAGTCTTTTATGCCTTTTATACCCATGTACAGAGGCCCGACCTCTCAGAATCCATTGATATTCATTTTGTACATGAATTGGACCATTATAAGCAACTTTTGTAGAACCCGACCTATTTTGGGTCGGCCGTCGGGCTTCCGGCGGCCATCTTGTTGCGCAACTTCCAGACGACCACACGTCGTCTTTTCCCGACGTGTGGTCGGCCGGAAGTCCTTATACTATATAAAGGGCACTGTTTTACTGTTCATTGTCTCAGTCTTCACTTGGCTTTCAATAAAGACACATCTATACTTGATACAGAGACTTTCACTTCCTTTTGTCAGGTCATTCGCTTAGCGAACCGCCTACTAGGTCGGATCACTCTCTTTCAACGAATAGTCTGAAGGTCAGACTTGGGACCAGATGGGTCGTCTTTGGTAGTTTTTGGGCTACTGAGACCGCTCAATCTTTCATGTAATGCGAAGTCCTATTACCACTCATAGGCACTTCATTTTTGGGTCGATAGTCGTCCAATGACGACCGCACCAAATCACAGAAACCATTACAATATGTTAACTAAATGATCTACAACCTTCAAACCAAGGAGGGTGGACAATTAATGAGTAATATCGGACTTCTGTTGATAAGCTATAGAATAGAGATACCTTTGATGAGACGGTTGGTCCTAATACATTTTATTGCATGTAGAGGGGATCCAGTAGCCAACTCGTACTCATCCTGGTTTAGAAGTAACTCGAGGTTATCGCATCCAATATCAGTGGAGTTAAACTCAGCTATGACTGTGGTAGTACAGACAACTCCAATGAGTAGGGCCAATGTTACTTTCAAATAAGACATCTACAATATCACAGTAGTAGGTTATTGCTACTGTAACAGGTCGCAGGTAAACTATACTACTGTTATGTAGTTGACCTGTCGTGGTAAGCTGAATGTATACATTTATTACCAGTTCACATAGATGACCAGTCCACACAGATGACCAGTATATATAACTCTGATGAATGTAACTTACAGTAATTCAAATTCAAATTAATTCATTTTCATTGATAATTATATATGTAAAATACTGTTATGTATAATCTTATTATACCAAGTAATGGAATAAACAGATAATGTGCTAATAATAATTAGGACATTAATAGTCTGAGTTGTTCATCACGCTACCTGCGCTAAATAGTTATGTAATACTAACCAATTAACATCCAGCTAAATAGTGTCATATATACCAGTTTATTACATTTACATGCATATGTACTAGGCTGAAGCTAAAGGTTTGTGTATGCATGTTATTATGTATTTTGTGTTAGTTCGGAGTAATTTAATATGTGCATGTACATGTAGATATACATGTGCATGTACATGTATATCTACATGCACATGCACATGTAGATATACACGTAATATGCACATGTAGATATACATGTATATACATTGTACTAGTAGGTTTATCATTGTACAACATTAATTATATGAAAATCAACTTTTGTAGAAAGTGTACTACTGTAATAATACCATTTACAAATGTACAATCATGTATGTACAGTGTACATATGTAATAAAAGTGATGCGATAACATTTTTAGATTGCAGTATAAGCTGAATTTGTAATTTCACTATAATTCAGTATACAATGTAATGTTATAGCATACTAAAGGCTACTAGACTAGTAGTTAGATATTAGTAGAAGGTGAGATACATTCCTTACCTTTACTCTGAAGATGTCACTATGAGTCAGATTGAATCCTCACACATCATACGTCTTAATAAGACTAATCCTCGTCATCAACCTATAGATAATCTCTTTAATCTCCCATCATTCATTATAATCTATCACATCTAGCCCTAGAGTCTTCATAAACTATTTTATGTATTGATGGTAGGGGTTACTAAACACCTTACTAGCAACTGCTTTTTATATTATAACATCCCTGGCTATGCCAATGAAATGTTTGCCATTTACTAGCTGGTTGTTTCACAGAGTTGTCCTCTCTATAAATACCATAGTATAAGTTTATCCAAGAATTCCCTTAGGTGTAACAACGGGAATCAGACAGTGGGTGGTTGCAGATTCCGTTTCTACTGTAGAAATAGAATCGAATGAGACTATCAAAGGGACAATACAGTTAGCTCACAAGGCAAAGCTCGAGCCGCCTACTCTAGATACAAACCATGTACAATGTTTGTTGTCCAGATAACTCTTATCTTTATCAATCTTTTTAGGTGTAACCAATATTCTGCTACTGCTTCTTATACATGTATGCTGCTATTTTCAACCAATTGGATCTTCTTTGAGTAGCAAGAACCAATAAGCTTACACATACAATATGTTGATTTTACTGATAAACTACTGTCATAACCTGGACATTTAGAGTTGTTCATACTTGGCCTCTGCAAATGAGAAGACAACTCTTAATAGAGAGCTTAGTAAATTGATTAACTGGCTTATGGAAATACTTCTAGTACGATATAAAATACAGTAAAATAACTATAAAATAGAATAGAAGACTCTGAACTAGTAGTACATGATTGTAATGGTCTATGCACAATGTAATAGACTATGTAATGAAATATGCATAAATCTAATTTAACAGTTGCCATGGTTACTGTCCACACGCATGTAATTATTAATTAGTAATAATGTATTTCAGATGCAATGTGTGATATGTAGGTGTCAGCACACCTCTTTGGTGCATGCCTTCTGTATCTGGGCGTCGGTGGTGTAAAGGTTAGCATTGTTGCCTTCCAAGCAATAGATCCGGGTTCGATTCCCAGCCGACGCATATTTTATAAATTGTTTTGTTGTTTTGATAAATTGATGATGTAATCATGGATATTCGAAGCCTTATTTTCAAGATTCTTCTGAGAAGTTTCTTATTTTAACCATAAAATATTGTGGTGAGGAGGCTGACCTATGCTGAAGTAACAGGAGGACCGACCACCAAGTCCCTCTCGTAACTAACTTTTTCATAAACAGTCACCTACATGTATGTCAACTCTATAATACTGGTGTTATATTGTGCATTCACCCTATATTGATTGCAACTCACTGAATACTTGATGTAAATCCTACGTTTATACCTGGTTTTATAGGGCCCAGGCCCCTTTAAGTAGTTGCAATCATTTCATTTATGATACCTACATTATTATGTGTGTTTTTTGTATATGACCGACCTGAAGAGGTCGGCCCTCCTACTTTTTCCACCATCTTGTTGTGCAATACTTAATGCCGACACTGTGCCGTACCTAACTGAAACTTTTGCAGGAAACGCAATACTATATTTTAACATTCTCAATCAGTTGCTGTTTGGATTCCAATAAAGACATGTCTATACAGAAGAATACATAGGCAGGGTTGGGAACTTTGATCTACTTTTGCATTCGATTTCCGATTTTCAATTATGCTGATTAAACCAAAGAATACAAGCATTCGATTGTTACTTTACCAAATCAATGATTGTACTTCAATCGATTTTACAATCGATGACGATTTTAGAAAATGCACATGTATATAGGTATAATTTTTGTAAAAATGGAGAAGTTTATTGTCTTTACTAATTTTGTCTATTACTTTAAAATGTTATAACAACTGTGCCTAATATTACCAGTTTCATTTGCATTTTCTCATAGTTTAGAGTTATCTCCTCTACCTTTATGTTTCTTTTTAGTCTCCAAATATTTATATGTACAGCAAATCTCAGCCAGAAATTCCAGGCTATTATTTCTTATTTATTGCTAGCCACTCACATTTCATCCTAGCTTGCAAATAGAGGCTATTATTTTATTATTAAATAAAACAGCTCATCATAATTTTTTTTTATTGAAAAGATAAGAACTAAGCTACGAGGCTTTTTATTTATTTCCTGTACTAAACATTACTAGCACATCAATTAGCAGCTTAGTGACAATCAAATGCAGCTGTAACCCTATAAAACCAACAAATACATGCATTTCAATGGTTTTGTTGGAAACCAATGATTAGGTGGAATCGATGGTGAATAGACCAACTAAAATCACCATCGAATATCGAATGCTATTGGCGATTCCCAACCCTGTACATAGGCGTCCTTCCTAGTAGTTAGATTAGTTCCAGCTCTTGGTTCTAAGTCCAAGCTATCCCAACTAGAATAGATCATACTCACTTAAGCACTTTGTAAGCAATATGGGTAGCTAAGAATCTGCTCAAACACCAAAATGCTCTGCTGACAACCAATTTTGAGAGTGGAACTTCCCAAATTTAAAAATTTAATGTTTAGGTATTAGAGGTAAGATTCACACTGCTTTGTGTTTATTTATATTTAACCTACATCATGTACATCTACATGGGGAACAAAGCTGTACTGATTACTTCACAGGTGAAGATTAGGCGGGTCTACTTCAGACCAGCTACACTAACTTACTAGATAATGTTATGCTTTATGCGTATAAGTGTACATATTTTGTTTGGCAAAAATAATTGTCGTTCATATAATAATCGGCGATTTTCATGTGCGAGAACTACATATAAAATTATACTGTATACTGCATTATTATAATAACATTACAGTATAATGCTCTCAATGAGTAAACAGTGATTTCGTTGTTCAGAGCTCTGGAGTTTCCAGGTTTAATTTCTGTAAATATAATCTGTGGTGTTAGGAAGATGTCACTGAGCCATGTAGTCACTTTCCAAGCTGAGAACAGCAAGAGAAAGACCCTTCTCCACCCCACAATAGAAAATTACTTATTTCTTTCGACCAGTGCTTTCTAACCTAGAGTTAACAACCGGAAGTAAAATTAGCAAGATTTTATGCACCAAGTGATGGTACAATAAGATGAACACCATAAATATTACACAATGTAAAACTGCAAACATATGACACCACACTGATGGTGCCCAGGCTCTAGACTAGATTATTGTTTTTAAGCAATCATATTATCGTGTGTGATGCACATAATTTACATGGGACAAGTTGTGTACTCTATACTCCCACTTGAATAGCTCAGGGATTTGCGAGCCCATTCTGGTTAGAACAATGATACTATCAATTGGTCTCTCTATAAACTTTTACCGATGGAACTGTGTAGATTTAAATTTCTCCATAATTTCACTTGTCAACTTCCACAGTTCCACCAGTCTATCAATACAGTGCCTCTACATGGAATCCTATTTATAAATGATGCGACTAATTTTCCGATGACCTCGGATATTTGTGTTAATATTTAACTCATCCTATTCAAACATAATTACACCTGGACATGCTTGCTCTATCGATTGACCTAACTGTTGGCTTAGCTCATATCATTATTACATAGCAATATGCTCACTAAATAACAGTATGCACAAGGATAGCAAAGACCATCTGCTCCTCCAGCTAGAATATTAATGGGCAAAGTCAAATATGAGGTTGAGAAATGTAACAGTACTGCTGGGCTGCCAGCTTATCTGTGGTAAGTCTTATAATACTGCTCATATGTAAATGCATATTTATGCAAGAGATGTAAAAAGATCAGATTAAATTAACTGTTCTTTCACGGGAAAAATGAATAAATCATTGTGTTATTTTTATTTGCTTGGCAGGGATTGTCAATATTGTACATGTACATTTGCAAGAGTCTATAAAAGCCTGCATATCCTATGTACTAAGCCTCACATCATTGGTTGAGACACTTCCCTAGTCTGAGAATCTCATGCATAGTTCATTAACTGGACTAAAACTTTCATTCTTGGGACGTAATTAGTACTATGTCTTGTACTCTCCTTTACACTGTATATTACTAGTAAATGTGAAACTCTCCTCTGCTATGGGTGAAAGGAAGTTTTCTCGTCACTATGGTAACAGAATGAAGAAGATTCCAAGCACATCAGGTTCAGATATCATTGTGTTCAATGACAGTTTCAGTGAAGTCAAATGCTCTTCGGTAGGAAACTATTATCAATGCATTATTCACCTAACTTTACATGGTTGGTTTTGATGCTAAATTGTGAATTAAAGATCCAGTGAAAGGACTCAATTCTACGTCATGTAATTGTAAGATTCTGCATGCTTTCCTTACTTTGGTAAAACTCGATTAATTGTTAAGGATTCTTGTTGCTTCTACTCAGGTCTGTTTAAGCATCACTGACTGCTATGGATTCAACTATCACGAAGATAATAAGATCTGTGAAATAATTCCATCTGCTACAGAAAACCAGTTGAGTGAAGAGACTAGTGGGTGGAGTCTATGGTTTCCAAGTAAGTACTTCATTTAGCTAGAGTATTGATAGCACAGGTATAGGTAAGTGTGAACATAGTAGCATTAGCTGTGGAGCAAGAAAGGATGTCGCCCTTGTTAGCCTTGTGTGTTAGCACCAACCCAATTGCTTCAACCACACACATGGATCTCAGTCTACAGTGTACTGCACTAATGCATGTAACTGATGTAGGATTAACTCAGTATTTGCATACGGGTAAATATGATGTCGGAGATTTTGAGCATGCTCAGTCATAGTGCATTGATAATAATTTTTTAGCGCCAACAAATTGTAAGCATGGATATTTAACCAATCCAAAAACAGGCACCTGCTTCAGAATTGTCTCGGTGAGAAAGACTTGGGATGATGCGAGAAGCTACTGTGAGAGAGTTGGGGAGCACTTGGCTGATTTAGAGACTTCGGATACAGCTAGTTGGGTGAACAGAATGAGGAATTCCAGTTCTGGTAAGTTCCATGAACCTAAAATTCCTAAAATGTTGTACTTATAACTATCTAAAAGTAAACATCTAAGGGAGTAGCTGTGGCTGAGTGGTTATAATGCTGAACTTTCATGCTGAAAGCTCCAGGTTCAAATCCTGGTCAAGCTGTGTTAGGAAGAGCGTCCAGCCACAATTGATTCTGGCCTTTTTCACAGAGAGTTGGCCAGTGCTGATACCTAGTAGTGTAAGCTGGAATGAGCTGGTCACCCGGAGGAGTATAAGCCGGTGAGTTTTATCTAAAGTAAAATATAATATCTACATGTACATGGCTTGTATGCTTTCTCACCTAATTTTAGTGTGGGAAGTGTACAGAGACAAGACTGTTTGGATTAGCGGGAGGAAGTTTGATGATGTCTGGAGATGGTATGGGAAAGAGACACAGGAAGTAGTGTATACTGACTGGCATCCGCGTGAACCCAATAACTATGGAGGTGGACAGTCTTGCATGAAGCTGTTTGCTGAAGATAGGGGCTATCTCTGGGATGATGAGACTTGCACTATGAGACATCACTTCATGTGTGAGTCACCTTAAGTGATGCACGCATAAGACAAACAAACACATCTTACACATATTCTTATCGCGAAGGAATTTTTTGTGAGAAGCAAACCATTATTGTTTCTATCAATGCAGTGATAAAGCTACCCCAGGGGTTTCCAACGGGGTTTCAGCACTCTGCCCCCCTTGGGCCATAGAAAACTTTTGGGAGAGCCACCATCCACTAAGTATAGCAACATAGTTAATGAATAAACAGTATTAAAAATGTATATAATATTACACTGAATATGCTTTCATGTTTGGTTAGTCATTAAATTGTGCAACTGATCAGCAATATGTGTTCGCAAGGGGCCACATGTGATCCTTACTGGTCAACTGGTTATCTGATAAAGTTACAGTTTCGTTGGTACTTTTATGCCCGTGTGACTAGTCTGAACTTTTTGGGCCATAGGTATTTTGGATTAAGCAAAGTGGGGCCATAGTATGAAAAAGGTTGAGAACTCCTGAGCTAACCCATGTAAAAGCACTGACTACTAATTCAACATGAGTCAACTCGCCAATGTGTTTCAGCTGTATCTAAGTTATAGTTATCTACTTTACTTCAGACTCCTACCCATCCCTTACTCTATGGATAACTTAAGTCTAGTTATACACGTAGCCAAATAATGTACATGTACATTATTTTATTTAATATCACTCAAAAGTATAAACCTTGTGTGTTACAGTTTTATTTACATGTAAATGTCACTGCAATGCATCCATGATGTGAATGTGATTAAGAGTTATAAAAGATTAATAATATTACTTATAAGCATGAGAAAGTAGAAGATTTGGCTTTAGTGAGGTTTATTTTCATGTCTCCAGAGCAGGCCAAGAGATGATCTTTATCTTTTGTCTACAATATCGAATATGCTGTTGTTGCTGTATTAATTAGTAGCCCTAAATGAATTCTAGCTGATTATTTGGATAAAGTACAATATTATTATGTACAATTTGGGTACTAACACAGCATTTACAACATTCTGAAATTATAATATTTATAAACTGTCTTATATAGCCTATTTAACACAATCAAAAAGATGATAGCAAACTGGCAAACTCCAGGAATATTGCATTACAAGTGTAAAATATGTGGAAACAAACAAGTTAAATTTTTCAACAAGAGAAAGAACGGAATTTTCATAATGACAATATTGTTGCACAAAGCAAAGCCGATATAAAATTTATTTACTACTAGTTAATAGAGGATATTTTATCTTTTACACAATTAATTATGATTCATGTTGTCAAAATGCTACTCCAGTGAATCGACCCTGGATTGACCCGACTCATGGGTAAGGATCCGATGTTTGACCAACAGATGGAGAATAGACTACACTGCATGCTTATCTTACTGAAATCTAATTGATTGTATTTTTCCCATTTGCATGTGTTACTATTTTTAATAATTAGCATCATGCAATTATATAATGTTTTTGCGGAATTGTGTAGGTCTAACCCCAGCCCAGCCTCTTTTCAGGTGGGAAGGGCAGTAATAATTTAGTTGAGTTCAGTTGCTAATAAACCTTTGAACTGGGCACATATCTCCAGAATTGTTTAGATAGAGTTCTTAAACCTACTCCACTGTAGTACTGGGTGTGCTGTATTGTCTGGTCCCCTATGTAGACTTAGAACCTATTGCAACATAGACTGTGAGCCTAGGGTCAAATTATTATAATTATCTTATGCATTCGAATTAACACACACTATGTTCTAACTCCATTCAGTCTGGTAGGAGTACATGTGATGTCTGGCTGTGTGCTACTGCCTACAGCCAGACACCACTACAACATAACCATGGTGTTGGTGCAATACATAGCCTATTACAAGTATAACAATTTTCAATTCGTGGTTTTTCAAATAAAATACAGTTAACGTCAGTGTCTGATATTTGAGATTAGTAACAAACACCCTGTATCATATTGATCAGAAAATTTATATGCCCCATGCAAGCTGGAATACGCTTCTGAGAAAGTTCGTAAATGTAATGTATTTCTACATAATATTAAGTATAATTTCATAAATATAAAAAAATTTTCATATGTATCAAGTAATATAGCATTTTTAAAGCTATAAACATTTTTGTCAACCTAAAAAGAATTATTTTATATACATCTAGTCTTTAAACTAGTTTATATATTGTGAATATGAGGGTCCGTGTTTGTATACAGTAAAACCAGAAATATACAAAAATATAGAATTTGCAGACTAGAGTGCGAGAACGGATAATAGACTGATCACCCAAATGGGTTGAACTTGAATACGTCCGACATTTGCAACATTCCAACTGCTAGTCTCAGACTCTGGACCACAAATGCTGATGCTAATAAAAATCGTAAAATGTGACCCCTTCCATCAGAATCAGACATCAAGAGGTCCATCAAATTGCAGCAAGGCATTTTTATCCATCAGCAAATTTTTCCTACTCCCAACCAACATACTTATAAAGATAACAAATTATCATTTATCAAAAATTACTTCATGTAAATTATGCATGATTAGTGGCTATAGTCTGTCAAAGTTGAACTTTACAAATAATGTTTGCCCTCCCGATGTCTGATTCTGATATCAAGGGTCACAAATGTTTAAGCTAGTGTGACAAGCGGCTTTAATTAGGTTGGTATGTGATTAAAATTGTATTATATAAAGTGCATATACATTACTATGCTTGTATATCATCATATATTTGTGTGTCTGTGTTTACTATTGCACTGTAATTAACTGAATTAACTGTAGAACTATCTCTCTATCCTCATCGTCATAGTAAGTGACGTGATTGCGGGTATAAGTTGTAGGGCTGCCGTTACCAACAGAGCTCCCTCCACAGCATGCCGTACAGTGTGATTCTATCCACTGAGCTCGTACCCTTCGGTAATACATGTAAGCAACGTATCCATAGCATTTGACACCAACATCATCTCCAAACCTAAACTGTGTACCTAAAAGTATTTATATGAACAGTTATGAGATGTCTATGGTAACATTATTTGAGAATTTCACCGAGAAGTTAAGAAGGAGATCATGTAAAAACTGATTTCAGTTGTGTGAACGATTAAACTGTATTACTGGCTGATACTTATGAATGATTAAACTGTATTACTGTATTATGATACAAATCATTAAGGAATTAGTTGAATAACATTCAAGGACTTTTGACACATATAAATAGTATGTTGCACTCTTCTAGGGGTGACAAGCAGTCACTGAGTTGTAAATTTCAGTGAGCATTAGTACGGTGTATATAGCAGTAATGTTTATGGGAATATAACAAAGTAGCTGCAGCAGCAGCAGCAGTGGTGGCAGCGGCATCAACATCGGTGGCAGCAGCAGCAGAGCATTACACGCCGGAAGATCCATAGTAACGATAATGCATGTACACAGGTTTTTAAAGACGCACCCCTCCTCACTTTTTTACTCCATGGTTTGAACTACATGTACAATTTAAATGAATACTGCGGATCAAATTTTAATTTTTGCATGTATTTAAGCGCAAATAATGGCTGTTTGAGAAGAACTAAGGAACAAGAAGAGATTAAACATTTCACCAGTGAAATCCATTTTGATCATGCTTCTGACTGTTGTGTATCCCTCACATCCAGAGCAGTTGTCAACGTATCCGACATCCAGTGGATCGGTACCTTTGATGATAGTGGAGAAGGTGTGGTCCGTCTTCCTAATGATCAATGTATCCAAATCTAACCCATATTTTGAGAACCTAAAAATGTAAAGTTTTCTGATACATGCACAGAATTAGTGTAACAGTGATTTGTCTCGATATGCTCAACATACCGTTTAAAGCTGCAGCTTGAAACGCTGTGGCATCTAAATTTTCAAGATACTTGGTGGCCATGTTGATTGTACTCCCAATTCCCAGAGTCATTTCCTGTTTACTTATACATGAACAGCTCATATCCAAATATTATTAGTTCAAGTAGCAATAACATAATTATTTGGATTCTAAATTAGAAAGATACTTTAGCTTTAATTTTTTTGCAAAGCCCAACTCCTATAGTCATTCATTTATATGTACATACAGAATCCATTTGTACATGCATATTTATATGCAGGAGATTTTGAGTAATTGCAGGATAAAAACTATTGTCACACGAGCAACCGTCTCACTCTTTCTAGAATACAATGCTGCAACACGGCTACTTGTTTGTAAGTACAGTGTACATGCACAACATTCATCTTCATACGCATTGACTTTGACCTTATCTACATGTAAGAGGTAGAATATATGAAACAAAGGTATTGTCTACCATTAAGCGGAGTCTAAATGTAAAAGCTTTTGTATTACTGGATTTGTTAAAAAAATTTGTTACACTAGTAGTTCTCTTTGTTTACATTTTCATGTTTCTTGTGCACAGTATAATGTAAATTATGTGTAAGTAATTTTTTCTCGGTAGTGCATGAGTCAGTCGCCAGAACTCACGTCATCTCTGCAGATCGACCAATTAAATAGTTGTTTTCAGGTCCAGCAGGTAGGTTGAGGTAAGCTAAAGTATGGGAGTTATTCTCTCTTCTACAGTATATACTCCCTATAACAGGAACTCCATCAATCATAACCATATAGTCACTCTCTGTAAAATTTGGTCTCTGCACTCTGGTTGGACAGTCCTCTAAAAAAAATAATGTGACATGAACTGGTGAAAGGAACCAGAGTGTTATGTTATGCCAGTTAGCCTTCAGAGTGTAAGTACACTTTACACTTATAGTTAACACTTTGAATTATATATTATAGAGAACAGCTCAAAGTCGGCCAACTGCCAACCCACTCGCCTGCTTTCTATAACTTAGAGAGATTGAACTTGACCTACATTGGTTTATTTACAGTGGAGCTCCTGCTACTTGGTCAGGTTTCTATAGTGACTGCTCAGTGGTTAAACCTCCTAGTAGACTGACAGAGCAATCCAGGACTATTCTGGTGTGTATTACATATATAATTATATTATGTATATGTATAACTAAGCTCACCAGGTAACCATAGGCTCCACCCACTGCTGTTATTGGTAATCAACTGGTGCTCAATCGTATATGGAATTAGTTCACAGATGTGTTTACGCTGGTGATAGTTAAATCCATTACATTGAGACAAATTCATGCACTCCTGGATAGGAAAGGAAACAAATCGAAACAGGGACAATTGAAAATTAATCTCATATTGGTTGTAGAAATGAGGTATAAAAATTTCATTTTAGCTCAATTTTGGTAAAGGAATCAGCTCATTTGGTTGTGACATAAGTAGTATAGTCAGTGCAGATCTGCACAGACACCCGGTCATTTCCGCGTCTTATTAGCCCTAGATCCAAAAACTCCCCGGGCGGACGACCACCCCACCCAGCCTCTCGCCCCCTCCCTTTCCCTAAACCTCACTCTATGTGCAAAGCCCTAGAACCTACCCCCCGATCGCGGGTGGGGTTTCAAAAACCTCATCGGCTGTTCCGTAGAACCCAGTCTAAAGAGCAAACCCCTCGCCCGGTCCCACGGCTCGGGCAAGGGGGCGCGCGCGTACGCGCGCGCCCCCCTCCTCGCGAACCCCACCCGTTCTCCCTCCACCCGTCCCCGCCCCTCCCCACCCCAAACCCCTCCGCCTCGCCCTCCGCCTCGCGGCGGTTCTCGTTTGCGAGTCCAGCCGTGGCCCCACGCCGCCGTCCCCCCGCCCATCCCCCGCCCCTCCCCCGCCCTCCCGTCCCAACGAACCGTCGCGACCCTCGCGGGCGGACCGTCGGCTGGAGTAGGGTGAAGCGAAGGAAAATACGGGTTAGAGTAATGATAGGCTACATCCGTGCGGAGTGCCCGTGCAGAGTTTACGACGCTGACTATACTACTATAAGAAACTTACCGAGTGGTGGTGGTGCTTCCGGATGATTTCTTCGCCGGGGACTGTTGAGACTGAACTGGTTGGGGTGACACCGCACTCGCGCGCTCCTCCGTTCGAGCGCCCCCGGACCTTCGATGAAAGACTCGCGTCTTAACCCGCATTTTCCCCGGACCCTCCCCTAGGGAAATCACCCGTCCCCGTGACGAGTGGCGAGGGAAAGTGAAGGCGATGGCTCTTCCGCGCTTCAAACCGTGGACTTCGCGAGGAGGTTAGCCGACGACATCATCGCTCGGAGGGGTAGAAATAGAAATAGATAAACGGGATAGATGGATGCTTGTCTTCTCATCGCCATCATCATCACCATCATCATCATCATCATCATCATCATCATCACCATCACCATCATCATCATCATCATCATCACCATCATCATCATCATCATCATCCTACAAATAGACCCGCCTCTACGATGATGTCGTTGACTCGCCACCAATTTCTTTGACCACCGCGTCCACTTTCCCCCGGGTAGCAAACTCCGATAGGGAGAGAGCGCATCGTGCGCGTGCGATGTCACCCCCCACCTACGAATGAAGACAATAGAAGAAATGTGAACTGATAAGGGGTGAGTATGAGCGGAAGCTGCGCTAGTACCGTCTACCCCTTTGGTTTGGAGAGGTAAATGGTTTTTAATGTATTAGCTAGTGTTTTATTGCTCGGTTTTAAGGCTACAACCGGTAAACCCTCCGTTTTGAGGACGGAGACCCCTTACAATAGAGAGTGAATGTGAAAAAAAATTATACGGATATATATATATATATACAAGGGTTATGATGCACTGTTCGTTTACTCTCCGATTTATCGAATGAAGTAGTCTCATCTCCGAGAAATCAGTACTAACATTCTATAGGACTCGTACTCACCCCGTCTTCCGCAACCTTCCGCTTACCGTAGAAGTAGGTGAGTTCGGTCTTTAGCTGGGTATAGCTATACGTTTGATTTCCTCTTCTGATAAAACCCCGATTGTCTCCTCTCACCGACTCCCCTGTTTTGAGCACGGAGAGGAACTTCTCTTTGGTTAGGGTGTTTCCTCTTTTATTTAGTCCTTTGCTACTATACTTGCTATCGCCGTCAGCGGACCAACAAAAGTAAGTTTTTGAGTTGAGCGCGATGACCCCCTCCCCCCGAAACTCCTCCTTAAACAGACCAGGGGTTCGTGTTTCGTATCGCTGCACCTTCTCACAACATTCCCTCATCTCCCACTCTTGCCCGAGCACCTTGGTTGTGATAAAGTCTCCCTTGTGGCTATCGCAGAAGGGTCTGGGAAACCATTTACCATACTCTCTGTAGAACTCTTCTTTTTTATCTTTTCGGATGACCTCATCTATATTGCGAGCACTCAGGGCCATGTAAGCGCTATCCGTATCCATTTCTACGTACTCAAAGTCCTCTCTGCTGACGAATCTGTGAAAATAAATCGGGCGAGTTAGAGGTTGCTGACACCGAAGAATAAATAGAAAAGGATTTGATAAAATCTTTGTATAGTCTAGTTCTACTCACCTATCCATAAAGTCGTAGTAGAACTCTAGCATCCTTAACTTGGCTCTCTGGAGGATGACGAATCCTACGACGGATGGAACATCCATTCGAATCTAAAAGAAAGAGAGAGAGAGAGAGAGAAAGTTCACCCTTCCACTCGGAAAAAGTTTTGTCAAATCAAGAGTCAAAGTAAGAAAGATTGTCAACACTTACCTTTTTCTTGTGAAGCTCTATCTCAAAGTAGTTTTCATCGACTTCGTTGAGACTAGAAAAGTGCCTACTCTTCACTTTGACAGCCGCCCCCTCTACTGTCTCTACATACTTGACAGTCTTATGTTTCTCTTTATTTGTTATGGTCTTTCCGTAGGCTGAATTCTCAACGAGCTTGCTGGTGCTGGCCAAGAGGGCCAGATCAGGGTCCAGATCTCCCCCTCTCCTTGCGTCTGAGACCGAAGAACCAAAGTCTTTGAAGACGGCTCGTGGGATAAAGTGAACAAACTGATAGACCCTGGTAATTATCAAACCTTGATCTAGATACCATCTAGCCAGATCGGTGAGTAGTGTGATTCGCTCGCCAAAAAGACTCCCCACGAGCATTCGCTGAGGTCTCTTCAAGAATCCGTTCTGTTTGGCAAAAGCGCGCATGTGTTCGCTAAGGTGTTCTCTTCCCACATTTATATTCTTGAAAATAGGTGCCATCTCAGAGAACTTCGCTTTTAGCTCTTCGGGTACGGAAATGTCACACTCCACTAAACCGTAGTACTCTCCACTACGAATACTGTTGATTATTTTATCGAGGTTGACACAACCCCTCTCTGGATAGAGAGAAGAAAAGAAGACGGAGAGAAATGTCCTAACCTCTTCATCCGAACGAACTCGCGCTCCCCACTCACACTCCCGAGTGGTGATGAGCTTATAGCCTAGAGCCTTGATGTAATCTTCTTTCCTCGCAGTGTCCACCCGGAGCTCTTCATTCGTCATGTTTCTGACACTTTTTCCATTCCCTCCTAGCTCGCACTCGTGTCCGTGCCAGTAGCAACCGTGGAATTGGTACACAGTCCGACTCTGTTCGCTATAACCATCCACCGGTAGGTTGTGACAGCCTATCCTCATTTCTCCTCCATTCTGTTGGTGAAGGATGACCTCTCCTCTCTTCCACGATTGGAACTCTAACCATCCATGCGCCACTTTGCTGAACTTTTTAACGGGTTCCAGAGCAAAGCCTCGGCTCTCTAGCCTCCGCCTGGGATAACCCGTAGGCATATTCCCCATCATGCAGTATAGGTAGAGAGCGTTGGCATCGACTCCCAGAATGGACCTACAGGGTTTTGCGGATGTGCCATAAATCTTCTCTCGAATAGAGGTCACTCCAACTTCATGATGTCTGTGAAAGATGATGCTTGGCCCTCCCACGAGGTTATCACGGAGAGTGTGGTACAGACTTTTGCTCTCCTCATCGAACAGACATATGGGTTGTGAGTTGCAAAGTTCGCCTCGGAGAGACATTAACCTATGCAGCGGGAGAGCGGCTTGCGGAGGAGAGTAGCCGTAAGGTCGGGCCTCCACCTCCATAAACAACCATCTGATAGCCAAGCCTGGAAGCGAGATTGCAGATTTCAACATATCAATACCCTTTTGTCGATAGATAGAGCTCTGACGTGCAATGGCCTCGATGAATGGGGCCACATCGAGGTTGTTGTACCAGATGAGGAAATCCCTGAACGTTTCCATGTTCTCTCTTTCCCACACGAGCTGACAGTGGTGATAATCTTGCTGGCTCAATTCTTGCTGAGTCAGCGAGTTGAAAAAACTCTCTCGGGGAGGGAGTCCGTGATGATCCAACCTTCTCAGGGAATCTACCCAGTCGTAAGGAAAGAATCCCTTACTCTCTGACACGCCAAATGCCTTCAAGTATTTGGAGTAGTTGAAGCCTGGTGCGATAAAGTTGCATATGTCAAGGAATCTAAAACGTCTACTCTCCACGCAGGACATACTGTTAACACGCTTAACGATGAAAACAAAATCTTCTCCCTCCTCCTCTTGTAGAGAGCGAAGTAAAGGCCCCTTTAGTATATTTAGGTCATACTTTTGCGAGTTGAAGCCGACCACCGGAACGCTGGAGATGTGCTGTTCTAATTCTCTTTCTAATCCGGAGAGACCGGACTTCACCCTGTAAGTCGAGACGTAAGAGAACTTGTCGTCAGCAAAGACCTCTTCTCTATCCGCCCGATCCGCGAGGAAGGTAGAGAGTCGCTCGCGTACATCCTGGAATCTTTCTCCGAACAAATCTCCTGCCACGTCAGCAATCTTTGCTATGTATTGGACGAATTGACGAATGCACTTCGTCCCATCCTTGCTGTTGACGCTCCTCACAAAACACTTGGCTCGCTCAAACCCCGGGACGTTAGAACACGCGGATATGCTCAGTAGCTCGTGTCTTGCACTAAAAGTCATCGTGGTGGTGTTAGTTGGTAGGTTGTCTTTTGGCATGAAGCATTCGATATCATAGGTGATATAGTAGGGGTAGTATAAGAGGTCGGGGTTCACCACCTCTATTCCCGCCACTCGCTTGAGTTTTGTGAATATGGTTGGCGGGGGTCCAAACGTTCCACCAGGGAAAACGAACACCGATGCTTCTTCTGGCGAGCACTTGTGTCGTCGTAGGCTGGACAAGCGTGTAAACGCGCTATCGCACAGCTTGCAGGTGAAACATCTGGCAAACGAATCAACATTCTTTATCCAGCTGAAGTGTTTTTCGTACATGTTGACGAAGAGTTTATGGGCTTTGTTTCGTGCCCCGGATGACCAAACTATCGGAGCTACCTCCTCATCAGTTAGACAGAAGACTATTATAGATACGTCAAAATGATCTTCCAAGGCCAGTAGATCACTCGAGTCCATCCCGGGAAAGTCTGACAAAGTTGATGAGGGTGGGGAAGAAGATTTAGTTTGACTCATGTATTGTTTAAACAAGCGATGTGTTGTGGTGCAAGAGGGGCGACGGCAACGACATCCCTTCTTTTGGTCGCAGTTACAGTCATACATCACGGCCAAGCATCTAAAGAAACACAAGTTGTCTGAGTAGGGACGCGCACCTCCTCTAGCCCAAAAATCTACGTCTAGTGCTATCACGTGTCGGTTGTTAAGTATGTAGTCTGGGAGTTTGCTCACTACACCGCCCACCTTGCCAATCTCTAGGAGTTTATAGATGTAGAATGTCAGATTCGCAATGTGACGTAAAGCCCAAGCGGTATTCGGTCTCCTTTGTGCTGACCTCTCTCTCAAGTCGAGCTCCTGCACAGATTCGCAAAACTCTCTCATCTCATTCTCTGTTCTGATCAGTCTTGGTTTGGGGAAGAATGCGGCATTGTTGCTCAATGAGTGAAAGTAGCGCAACTCTCCACTGGTCTTATGCTCGAGGATGACTCCAGCGCTACAGTTAATCTTCACAGTACAAGGCACTCTCTTCCACATTGCTCTCAACTTAGTCCACACCTCTTCATCTCCTTCGTCTTCACCTTCCCCTCTCCACACTCGAACATTGAGAATATCTTCCACGGGACGAGAGTGTATTGCGGACCTGATGGAGCTCCAATAGCGGGCTAGTAGCACCCCCATCTCATCCCCCTCTTCAGCTGTTGGCGGTTTAGACCAGAAAACATCATCAAACTTCTCTGCACCTCCCTCATCTTTTTCCACCTTACCCTCGCTATGAAATCGCCTCATGTGATGACCTAGCTTTCTCCTCCCATCAAAACATCCGCCACAAACGGGGCACTTGTGCGGGTGAGCCTGTGCATGCATTCTCTTCGTGTGCCTGTCTAGAGAAAACGCTGTTCTGAGAACCAGACCGCATAGTTGACAAGTGTGCTCGACCTGACGAGAGGTCTCTCCCCCTATAAAAAAAATGGTAGGGTGTAAGTTATTATTCTTTTACTTCACACTACATAAACAATAAACAATCCACAATTGCTACCAAATACCTCATTTAGCACTAACCTTCTTTTTCACTTGTTGACATCTCTGCTGATCATGTGCTGGCTAGAAGGTAGGTGTCTCTGTTTAGTCTCCTTATAAAAATATATAGCAGTAGGGTGTGAGTCATTTTTTAGCTTGATAGCATTTTATACAATAAACACTTCACAATTGCTGCCAATTACTCCATTTAACACTAACCTTATGTTCTACTTGTTGACATCTCTGTTCACGCACTGACTAGTAGGTAGCTGTCTCTGTTTACTCTCACTCTGTTGACTAGAGGCTGATTGTTCATACTGCTAAAGTGAGAAACTCATACCTTAAATAGTAGTATTCAGTGGGCGGAGTCTAACCATTTCCCCACCCTTGGCAATACCACCCCGATGTGAATCCGAAGCCCCCGATGTGAATCCGAAGCCTTCCGATGCACCCCGATGTGAATCCGAAGCTTTCCGATGTGAATCCGAAGCCTCCCGATGCACCCCGATGTGAATCCGAAGCCTCCCGATGCACCCCGATGTGAATCCGAAGCCTCCCGATGCATCCCGATGTGATTCCGAAGCTTCCCGATGCATCCCGATGTGATTCCGAAGCTTCCCGATGCATCCCGATGTGAATCCGAAGCCTCCCGATGCATCCCGATGTGAATCCGAAGCTTCCCGATGCATCCCGATGTGATTCCGAAGCTTCCCGATGCATCCCGATGTGAATCCGAAGCTTCCCGATGCATCCCGATGTGATTCCGAAGCTTCCCGATGCATCCCGATGTGAATCCGAAGCTTCCCGATGCATCCCGATGTGATTCCGAAGCCTCCCGATGCATCCCGATGCACCCCGATGTGAATTGACACATCGGGACACATCGGGATGCATCGGGAAGCTTCGGATTCACATCGGGATGCATCGGGAAGCTTCGGATTCACATCGGGATGCATCGGGAAGCATCGGAATCACATTGGGATGCATCGGGGAGCTTCGGATTCACATCGGGATGCATCGGGAAGCTTCGGAATCACATCGGGATGCATCGGGAAGCTTCGGATTCACATCGGGATGCATCGGGAGGCTTCGGATTCACATCGGGATGCATCGGGAGGCTTCGGATTCACTTCGGGAGGCTTCGGATTCACATCGGGGTGCATCGGGAGGCTTCGGATTCACATCGGGGTGCATCGGGTCACATTGGGATTGGATAAAAAAAAGGGAGGAGTCAAGAAATGAGCAGTTGTATAAAGGGAGAGTGGGATCACAGTCTCAGCATTCAAAGTTCAGCACATCACTACTGTACAGCTACACTACTACAATAGTACATTATCAATGGATACTGACAACATAGTCCAAAACCAAGAAGAGTTATTTGCGGGCTTAACGGACTCACAAATGGATGGAATTATTGAAGAAGAAGAGTGCAGTCAGAAGAGGAAAGAAGAGGTGGATGCGTTAAAAGAGGCACGGAAGAAGGGGAAAATAATAGGAGTGGGGAGTCTTGCCCGAAAGGATCTTTCTAACATGGCGGACTCTCCGTCCTCCCCGGAGCGGGCCTCGGATAGGGGCGAGACCACAACAACCAAGAAGAGGAAGAACCCAAAAGGAGATGAAATCTGTGCTAAGAAAAAGAAGAAATCCCAGGTGATTGTAATATCAGATGATGATGATGATGATGGCCACGGAGCCGATACGGCTACGGAAGAAATGGATGGTGGTGAGACGACGACGAAGGGAAAAGAAGCTACCAAGTCCCCTTGCAAGGGGAAGAAAAAGAGCGGGGGACTAAGCCTGGAGAAAGCTCGTGCAGTGGCGGCAACCCTAATGTAAGTAGCCCTGTTCGTATATCTATAAATTACCGTACTATCTTTCTCCCGTTTAACCACTTTGTCGGATCTATATACACCACTTTCGTTATTGTAGGAGCATGGGAGCGGAGAAGAGGAGCTCTCTGCAGACAACGGTGAAGTTGTCAGAGCTAGAGCCAGGAACTGTGCTAGAAGTGAGTGGAGGTTCGGTGGTTGAAACGGCATTCGGAAAAGCATTCTTAGCCAGGGCAAGCTATGTGGATGACAAGGGGATGAGACATTGCATCAGCTTTCACACCAACATTCGTCACGCCATGCCCAAGCTAGCGGATGTCAAAGAAGAGGAGCTAAAGGACCTTACCCTTCCACCTAGGATTATGGTGTACTTGGGACAGCAGGAGACCGCTAAAGGACAAAACACATTCAACCGTATCGAGAGCGTGTGCTCCCTGCCAGGAGCAGCCATGAAAAAGCTGGCCGGTGACTTGAGAAAGAAGACCTTGGCCCAGTTGGAAAAATTTTTTCGAGTGCAAACGCTATCTTCATTCCCCGTTGGTTCTGTGCTGGTGGTGACCGCGCTCCGACCCGCATACGTCCCAAGATGCGGTGATGGTGATAATGCGAGCAACTCCATTGCCACCTACGAGTGTCGGATTGGAAACGAAGAAAGAAAGGGAGAGGTCTTCCTTCCGGGACGTCTGGCAGTTTCGATGAAAGACCTCCTCCCCTCCGTGATGGTGTACAAGGGACAGAAGACTTCCAAGAGCGGGAGAACATTCTACGATTGTGCCATTCTAGACTCCATCCTCGGCGAGCGTCTCCTCCCCGCCACTGCACAGTTCTGAGGCAAAAACTTTTGTCATTCACACTCATTCGTGTTTACTTATCAATTGATTTCATATTATTACTCTCAAACTCGTGTATCGTTAGCCTTACTCATATTCTTCATAGTCGTATATCGGTTTTTATTGATTGATTTTATATTATTACTCTCAAACGTATTGAAAATTAAAACAAACTCGTGTATCATTACCCTTACTCATATTTTTCATAGTTGTGTATCAAGTTTTTTATCACTTAGTTTTATATTATTACTCTCAAACGTATTGAAAATTAAAACAAACTCGCGTATCATTACCCTGACTCATATTTTTCATGGTCGTATATCATCTATTCTAGAATACATCACACACCATTACTCTAACCCGTATTTTCCTTCGCTTCACCCTACTCCAGCCGACGGTCCGCCCGCGAGGGCCGCGACGGGTCGTTGGGGCGGGAGGGCGGGGGAGGGGCGGGGGATGGGCGGGGGAGGGGCGGGGGATGGGCGGGGGGACGGCGGCGTGGGGCCACGGCTGGACTCGCAAACGAGAACCGCCGCGAGGCGGAGGGCGAGGCGGAGGGGTTTGGGGTGGGGAGGGGTGGGGAGGGGCAGGGACGGGTGGAGGGAGGACGGGTGGGGTTCTCGGGGCGGGGGGGGGGGGGGCGCGCGCGTACGCGCGCGCCCCCTCGCCCGAGCCGTGGGACCGGGCGAGGGGTTTGCTCTTTAGACTGGGTTCTACGGAACAGCCGATGAGGTTTTTGAAACCCCACCCGCGATCGGGGGTAGGTTCTAGGGCTTTGCACATAGAGTGAGGTTTAGGGAAAGGGAGGGGGCGAGAGGACGGGTGGGGTGGTCGTCCGCCCGGGGAGTTTTTGGATCTAGGGCTAATAAGACGCGGAAATGACCGGGTGTCTGTGCAGATCTGCACTGACTATACTACTGACATACATGTAGATGTAGTCTTACCTGGGCACATTCGGTAGAACTCAGTTGATCAGGGAGTACATTGATGTCTTCACCTGTTGTGATGTACTTCTTCTTTATTCTGTAGCCATCGGTATAATTGAATGGTATATCACTATCATCTGGGGTGAATGAAAACTCTAAAGAACACAATTTATTTGCTTTTGATCGTGTTAAATGTTTTAGTGAAGTGAACACTTGTTTGTATGTGTATGGATATGGTACACATGAGTAGCACACAACGAAACCATTGAGTTAATAAAACGTTTTCCAAAGCTCTCAAAATCTGGAAGGCAGTAATTTGCCAACTGTATCATATAGTTCACCATCTGCTTACTTGTCTTCCATAAGCTCCACCCACTATTGTTGACACTCAGCAGGTACTCTGTTCTATAAGGAATGGTCTCACAGATGTGTCTATCTTGGTGGTAGTTGAATCCACCACACTTCTGGTCATTCAGGCAGATCTTATCAAAAATAAAACATGCCGAAATAAATATATGACCACACAGTACCTGCACAGTACCCGCACAGTACCTGCACAGTGCTCGCACAGTACCCGCACAGTGCCCGCACAGTGCCCACACAGTACCCGCTCAGTACCCGCACAGTGCCCGCACAGTACCCGCGCAGTACCTGTACACTTCTGCATTGTATATTAAACAGGATACTGATCCTACAATGATTGTGTTATCAGGGACACTTTGACAAGTTGAATTCTTGTCTTTGTGCTATAGAATGACACTAATCGGATTGATAATAAAGTAATACGTTACTATGAAGTTATAACATAGTGCTACGGCATTAGCCCAATGTTCACACAACTTTTAATAAATGACATCATGCCCAATACCTGTCCCAGTAACTGATCTAACACTTGGACTACAGCGAGAAATGGCATCATACCCCAATATTGGTGACACAAAACCCAATGCTAGGCCAATATTGACTTGTTGCTAGGCAACCTAACTTCATTAATAGAAAAGAAACTAATGATAACACACTGTTCATATATAAACCACATAGAATAGTATAAACAGAAAGAGGAGAGAATATGATGTTATGTAATGTACATGTACATATGACTACAAAAATAAATAGTAATGCTATAATATTTACAAACAATAAATTCACTGAACTAGTTGGTTCTGCTATATAAAGAATGCTTACCTTGGAACAATACTCAACTGTCTTCACCTGGAATTCAGATATTTGTAAGCTGGAAGAATTTGGTTTCATCTTAATTTTATGGCCATCCGTTTGGTAGAACCTCAGATGTCTTCCAGCATAGGTTTGGAATGCTCCTAGAAACATGAAAATGGACTCGTGTTTCGCAGAGGTGAATAGATAATTCAATACCCTGTTTTATCTATTCTGTCATAAAAAGGTAGTAATGCAAAATTTCGACTTGGAGACCGCTGCCTAAATGAACAATTATTACAATGAATAAGGTATCTCTTATGTAATCTTGTATAAATACAAAGTAATATTACTCACCAATCAAAAGAATGCCACAATACACAAGTAGAAACTGGTAACATCTAGCGCAAGGTGCCCATTGAACAAGATTGTGCCACATGATGACTTAATAATTGGATAATAACCACATTATATAAACAGAATATGGTGGCATATGATGCAAGGTGCCCCTAAGGTGTCTAACCATCTAGAATGTCACTGCTAATGGGGTTCCTAATGATCAATAATATTATTGATCTGCAGTTGTAAGAGCTGACTTTGGTGATCAATGACAGGAACCTGCGCAGGATGTCATGCATACGTAAATTGTTATTAAACTTGTTTACAGCAGCAACCCGCAAAACATTTGTTCAGGGATTAGCCCGTTATTTCCTGCTATGATAAATCCAAATCAGGAGATTTTCTGAACATGTTTAGATGTTGCCATGGTTACCACTTGTTATACACAAACAAAAATATAACTGCAGTTTATTATTATCTAAAGCATGTCATAGTGTAATCGCAAGCAATGTGATAATTCAACTGCTTGAGAAGTCCACTTGTACAGTGTACAACAGTAGACTGTTTGCATATTGAAGTTGCGTGCTCCTAGAGTAAAATAGGAAAACTCCAGGAAAATCAAATGATGTAACACTTTATCTTACATGTAGATAGAAAGGTATAAAATAAAGTATATTGCTGTTAGAGGAGCAGCAATAAATTGTCGTGCACTGTGGCAGTTGAGAACCAAAGCCCATACTAGATGTGGTCTGAGCTGCACCTACTGGGCACATATAATAATGCTTCACCTTCCCCGTAACAGGCAGGTAAATGCATATACATATTTACAAATTAAGGCAAGTCGTTTGGCTAGCCATGTTCATGCTTTGCAAGTGACTTTGCCGTGATTTCTCTAGTCAGAATAAATACCAAATGTGAGAAGGATGAGCAACTCCATCATGTCGCTCATTACTTGAAGCTCAGGGATGACCACGTTATGTAGGGCACTTCGAAATGTATGTTTCATTTTCATGAAATAATTTATGACCCATCAAGTACTTCAGATTTCCTCTAAATGTGTGTTTAGTATGTTTATGAGGTAAATGCTGGATGCTAGAATACAATATGCTAGAATGCAACATACGTGTAGTATGTATAGTATCTTCACCATTCATTAGACCAGACATAAACAAAATTCTCCACAATTACTGTTCTGCTTACTTGTAGCTGCTGTGGCTACTTTAATTTTTGCCTATATTTTAATCTTTTTTTCTATTGTATGTGATACTGCAAACCATGGCTGTTAAGAAAAATCCATAATTTTAATCCATGTTTTCATCACAGAGACATGCGTATAAGCTTATTTTACTGGCATATTTTCTTACCTGCAGATTGTATTGTTGAAACAATCTATATAGTGATTATAATTGGTCAATACTATTATAGTGATTCTAATTCATTAATGCCATTGGTGGATCTGATACCCGACAGACCAGCACTTCAAACTTCTGCTGAAAGCTCTACTTGGACTCGATCAGCTATTATGAGTTGCTATACTATTCTGCTATTACATTTCATACTTTTAGCAGGTAAGTAAAATTTTGAATTCATAACTTTATGTTCAGAATTAAACATTATGCTTCATTTAAAAGTAGCTGATGACTCAAGCGAAAAGGTAAGAAGTTATCAGAAAATTTTAGAATGAAATTAATGTTGCAGCTACACTATATTACATGTATACTCGTACATACCATGCCAAGTTGACAATGAGATCTATTAGGCACTTATGGATCTTTAATGTTCATAAAAATGTCCAGGGCCAATCGCAAAATTATGAGTAAAAAAAACTCACTGGGCTTATACTTCCCGGTGTGACCAGCCCCTTGTAGCTTGCACTACCAGGTGCCAGTGCTGGCCAACTCTCTGTGGGAAAAAGCCCAGATGACATAGCCTTTTTTGGCAGGGGTAGAGGGGTTGCCATGAAGCCATGCTAGTTGCATGACCCCAAGGACTTATATGAGGCACAGGAGCAATTGTGGCTGGATGCTCTTCCTAACACCACCGTGACCGGGATTCGAACCTGAGACCTTCAGCATGAAGGTTCAGCATTCTAACCACTAAGCCCATGGCTGCTCCCATGTAAAATTATGGGTGACTGCGGTAAAAAATTATTAAAGCCGCCTAGTATCTAGAAACTTTTGTTTAGTCACGCTTCTTCTGCTGTTAAAGAGTTCCACAACATAGTGACCTGTTACAAAATTTACTGACAATAATAAGAATTATGAACCATACTCTAACATATTTTTGTTTGACTAGTTACTTCTTGAATTTATTAACCGATGCTAATGTTGTCTCAGAGAACATAACTCTTAATTATGCAGTAAGTGTGAGAACACAACTCCTAATAAATAGACTACTGCTGAGTGGCCAATCACTGTTATTAATAATATATGCTGCACCTGTGCTGGCTCTTTCGTGGATGTCACTCATTCAAGGGAGGACAACTATTAAAAAACGTTCAAAATGTCTAATGTGTACAGCCATCACCAATATGCTAAGAAATTTGACAAGCGTGCATGCTCAAACCCTGCCATGCCTGCTCCAAAATATAATTAAGTATTATAGAATAACATTAGCTACTATCAAATATATTATGGTAAATATGCCTCAACATCCTGAGATGTAAAACATTATGGGTACGAGCAACTCATTACAAGTATTAATATTCAACAATTTGGAAATTAAACATAAGTTATAAAGAGATAGTAAATATTTGATGTGGACATCAGAGTAAGCTGTTGTCAAGGTCAATGTTATCAGTTTGTAATTGGACCAACCAATTTTTACCCACAATTCCTCTATTGTTTTCACTTTACTTGAATCAATTTTAAGTTTTAATTGTCAACATTTTGTAAATTCCAGTTTGCTTCAATACATGTGTGAGAGCCAACATGAGGTTCATCCGTGCGAGTGGTCATAGGATAGAGAAGAAGTCAGAGGAATCAAGTGCAGATAATCTTATTTTTCTCCGCGACTGTCGAAGTGAAATTCGTTGTGCTACGGTAAGATAGTTTACATAACATATACTTGGCATAATATCTTTTTCTCATACTATGTGTACATGTATGTATGTATGCTATATCATTATTAAACTGCAGCCTGCTTAAGTTAACAAAATACTGATAGAAACTGACGTGAAAGCATCTCATCTAACCTTCATAAATGTTAAATGGATACTTTAAGAACTATGGTTGATCTTTGAGACTGACTGACATTCATTTCTCTTTTTTACCACCAGTTCTGCTTAGATAACAGTGAGTGTAATGGATTCAACTACTATCAGAAAGAAGATCTCTGTGAAATTATTCCATTCACAATTGGACATCAATTGAGTGCGTACGGTAGTGGGTGGAGCTTATGGTTGCCAGGTATGTACTCTACGTGTGTGATCATTCAAACCTTCTCATAAGGTGGTGGCAAAAGTTTTATTTGTACTTCGGCATATTTCCAATTTAATACCCATGAATGCTAGATACAATATTGCATGTAGTATGAATGGTACAATCGTTAGCGGCAGCAAGTCTACTGCATATAGGACTTATATTACTGAGCCGTTGGCTATCATGACATGCAATGTACATTTACAGTGTATTATTCAAATGGTGTAGTGGAAACCTGAGAATCAGTTACATGTAGATACATACACTGCATTATATAATACTCTCAGACTTGATGTATGTAACAAAGTTCCAAATTGTGACTGTTTGCCACATGCTACATGCTACAACTCCTAATTGTACAGGGAAACACAACTCCAAAGTTATATAATTAGCGAGTGTGTAGCCAATAAATAGTCAATATTATGTTATGGTATTTAATGTTGCTTGTACTTTGGATTTCCTTTGGATGTTGCCTATGTAAGAGAGGGCAACAACGAATCAATGTTGACAAACCAAAAACGTCTATTATACCCAATAAGTTTGTTCCATGATTTATGGTGGTTTTAATTTACAAGTCTAGACTGATCACCTGAAAGCTGTCATGAAAAATGAGGTATTAATGCTATTCATTTGCTCTGTCTTATTATCACTTCTACATCACTTTCAGATGACTGTCCAACCAACACACAGAGACCAGACTTTACAGGGAGTGACTACTCAGTCATGGTAGATGGAATTCCTGTCATGGGGAGTATCTACTGTAAGAGAGGGAATAACTCTGACATACTGGCCTACCTCAATCTTCCATCAGGGGCAGGAAACAACTTCCATATTGGAAGATATACTGAAATGGAGTGAGTTTTGGTTTTGCAAATACTGAAAATATTGTTGTTGTTATGTACATCTAGTATGTAGATGCCATATAATATCGGACTAATATATTATTATAGATTCAAAGACAGCAAACCTGAGAGGAATTTCTTGAGCCTCAAAGAAAGCAAAATATTATTTTTTCAGCACCATAGTAATTTATTTGAAATGCAATAAGATAACTTGAAACCAATGTTTGTAATGCCAAATACAGTTTTAGTGCGAGTCTACATGTACATGTACAATTGAAGTATATAAAATTGTCTGCATATACGTGTAATAATGGTTGTATTTGCATGATTATTGATAGTTACTATATTAATTTTTAGATTCACAAAGTATGGTTTGGATCTAGACACTCTGACAATTAGACTGACAGATCTGACCTTCTCTACCATCACTAAAGGTACCGATCCACTGGATGTTGGATTTGTGGATAACTGCTCTGGATGTGATGGATACACAACAACCAGGAGCAAAATCAAGTTTGACATTGCAGGTAAATTGAGAGTTATATTCACTTGGGTTTGTCAAAATAATAAAGTTTGATGATTCCAATTAATCACTTTAGAGAGTTGAACATCCAAAGGTTCGGCTACACGGGAGATCAATTGTTCCTTTTCGGCGCCATTTGTTTCCTATGGAAAGACCAACATATTGATCATTTCAGTCCTTGGCAACACGGAGCGCTGTTCTAATTGGCCAATATTAGGCGCAACGACTCTAATTATGTAATTTATAAGAAATCAGCTTTGTTATTGGCTGGAAATTAATCAAGGCCACTGGTGGGCTGGGACTAGCTTTGCTTATAGAGCCATGCCAACGAACAACAAAGTCGCTTTGTCGATGCTCACAAACTATCTTAGAGCCGAGCCTTAAGTGAACCATTTGTGGAAATCTAGGTAGTTACAGTATATGCGGAATCAGATATTGTTCAATAACTGCAATGTTTTAAGGCTTGGCTACACGAGAGGCTGATTGTTCTTTTTCGGCCTTCGGAGCCTCGTTCCAGAGCAAATCCACGCGCCTTTTGTTCGGCTATGCAAAGATCAACATTTTGGACTTTTCGGTCCACAACATCACAGAGCGCTGTGGTGATTGGTTAATATTAAATACAACGACTCCAATTGTGTAATTTATTAAAAATCAGCTTTTGTTATTAGCTGGGTATTAATCAGGGCCACTGGTAGACTGGTACCGCACATTGCCTATAGAGCCATGCCAACAAACAACAAAGCTGCTCCGCCGAAGCTCACAACCTTTTGTGTAACCAAGCCTTTACTAATTAGTGGATTTTACCTGCCAACAGAGCAGTTTCAGGAGAGGACAACTACAAGCAAATAGTTTCGCTTTAATAGTCACAATTGTGTGATTGAACTACATTAAGTCAAACTACAATACTATAAACTAAGAAGTCTCAATACTCCACTTTATGATATGCCTACAGACATACATGCACATGTGCATGTACCATCAATTAATTGGAATATGTTGGTGTGAGCTAGTAATTTTATGATGAATAATATAGCAAGAGGCATTATGATAGGTTTGATTTATAAATAAATTATTTTTTCTCGGATTATGATGCTTGGATAAGCATTGGAATATAAGTAATAGAATTAAAACGCTCCTAATTCACCTTCAATTAATGTTCAATTTGGGTTAATTGGACTAGCCCACTGCTTATATAATTATTAATACTTGTTAGCGAAATTTTCTTCTCCTGCCATTTCAACTACAACCATTGCTGCTGCAACCCGTTATCAGACTGTTGCTGTGTTGGTGGTCACCATGAACTACAATGTATGTGATGTCACAATGCTACAACTTATTTGGTTGGGTCAGTAGCGCACATCACATGTATGTGGTGATAATACCAATGAATAGTGCCATATACATTGTACATGTACATGTATTTTACAGGTACACAGTTTAAGTTTGAAGAGGATGTTGCTGTTAAGTGTACAGGATATATTTCCCACTCTTACTATCGCAACAATAAAGATCAGTGGAAAGAATCCCACTGCACTGCTTGTTGCGGAAAAAGTTATGTCAGGAATGGAAATGGTGACATTGATGGGGAGTTAACTCTGAAACTGTTGTAAAACTACAGGAGCTTAAGAAAATAAAAAATGTATTTGGATTATTTCAAAAATGGTTAATTAAATTCAGTCTACTTTTTTAGCTCTACGTTATGCAATGGATCAAATTCTGGAGCAATAATGACTATATATACACATATTATAATCTGTATAATATTACATGGCATTTAACAATATTATCCAAGTTTGTTTATTGCAACACAACAAGGGTCTCCACAAGTAGGATATTCTACAAACATTCTCTATACGCTGACTTATTGTAGATGAAGACAGCACACAACATCTTATTATTTGTAAATCTTTAATAGGCTAGTTGTGAGCTGCCACATGGCTCATGAACACCATGTATCCAACACTCTCTGGTATTGTAAGCACTGTGGATAATGTATATTACTGCTCTGTCATGTTGTAAATTGTATGTCATACATATCGCAGATACATATATGCAACAGCAAGACTGCACATGTACCCATATTGACTTAATGAACCAATTTTCTTGTAATGATTTTCTTCTTCAAGTTGGATATTGTTTTTCAGGTTGTTATAATAAAGAAATAAACTTCTGGTACAAAAACATTTAATTTGTCTTCTACAACATGATCTGGTATTCTAAGAGAATATGATTATGTAATTGTGTTTTTATATACCAGTAATACAACAAAACAAAAAAGTACATGTTGTATATGTAGCTCTATTTCAAATATGCAAATGGCACATTGACTTTGGTTTGCATGACAGATGAATACCAGAGAGTCTGTGTACTATTGTAATGTTTTTGAGTACTATTGCATACGAGAGCTGAGGGCTACAAGTATGTGAAGGGCTTGGAGGGTGGTAGAGGCCGACCAAGTGTACCTCCTGCTCATTACATGAAAGAGTGAACAGTTATGGGTGCTCTGTATAGTGTACTGTAGATTGTAGGTTATATCAGACGTAGGCCGATGCCGAGACTCATTGGAGCTCAGGACCGACGTAGGTCATGCAGGGTTTATACTCCAAGGGAGTGTAGAGAAAGAGTGTCTGACCTTAAGAGCCTAAGTCCGACGCTAGGTTAATTAGAACCCGGGATCGGCCTAAGCCTAAGGGGTGGATAGAGATGTGCTTAGCCTAGGATGAGGTGAGCTCGAACTGTACCGAATCCAAAGGATTCTCAGGGGGAGCTACCCGCCTAAAGAGTAAGCCTCTGTAGGTTGAGTTAGGAGATGTTGCTTTATTCAAGCGCAATTAACAACTGATTCACAATAGAAAATGCACTGCCTTATATACATAACAAACCTCTGGCCAAACGGGACGACATGGTGTCGGTTATCCGACATGGGGTCGGCTCCGGAACTTACGCAACAATATGTCTGGTTCCGCCCGACTCGGCCATATGAAAAGGTCGGCCATTGCACAAAATGTGCTTACAATAGGTAGAAACATGTCGTCTGTAAATATGAGCTAAATCCATAAGGTCGGCCATGTGGTTACAATATAAAGTGGCAAAAAGACTCTAATAATTCACAAGCAAGTAAGGATAGACAATTACTAAATAAGTATAAATGTGGGAAAAACCAAGTTGCAATGGAATGTAATTCCAAGGCTTGATTGCTAGTACAGACATGTATAGAAGACATGCAGTGGATAATAAGGCAATGAATGCATGGATAATATGATAAACAATGTATGGATAAGATATTGAATGTCAGCTAATAATAATGTCAGTGTGGCTGGCCTAGGTGCCATTACCACGGAGGCTGTTTCACCACACTATTATGTCTACATTTTCTAGGCTCACACCCAGATATCACTTTGTCTCCACAGAGGTCCTGCTGTCTTTCACCGCAGAATAGGTGAAATAGGTGAAATGTTTAAAATACGAGTATATAAAAGATAGATTGTAATTATCATTATACGCTTGCAGAATTATTAAAATCACTTTATATTTCACAAAAATTAATCAATGTTGGCACATTTTACTCTACAAATAGCTTGTGAGACCTTCACACACATGTATATCTACATGTATTACAGTAATCGACAAACATCTTGACATACCTACCTTATCTATGCTCCCAGATATCAGCTTGTCACTCTGGTTTCATTACTCGTGAAATGTTGAGAATATTATGATTTTGCTATCTGTCGATTACGCAATTAGGTGCAGTAGTGGAGAAATTTAGAGAGCCTTAGCTCCTTGTTTGTGGTTGGGGTTTGGGGTAAGGGCGGTCAACCAGCAAAATATAGAGAAGACAACTTCTCCTGCTTCAGTTTTGGCGAAGAACAAAGACTATGTCAAATTTCTCCACTTCTGCACCTAACTCCGATTACACCACATGTGTAGGATTATTAGAATTACTTTATTTTCCATGAAAGTTAAACTTTGGCGCGTCTAACTTTACAGATAGCATTAAAATGCTTGCAACTGTTCACATACATTGTACATGTGTATAATTTATCTCTTGCATGAATTAGAAATTTGAGTCACATATGTTGAGAGCATCGGAGAGGCATCTGACTACCTAAAATCCGTCTCCATGAAATTTGAAATCTCCACATGAAAAGTGTCTTTGCAGGTGATTGCCGATTGCTAGTATGATTTCATGTTGAGCTAATGTTTTAGCAGATTGAAACCTAGTCAAAGACTTATAATTTGATTTTCTGGCAACGCCAAATCTGAATTCAAACAGCGTCACATCTGGTGCTTTATCACGTATGAAAGGTGGTGGACCCTGATAGAACAATATTTAATGAAGTTTATAGTGCTTTCTATACGAAACATAATATCTAGATGGCAGTTCTGAATATTGTAAGGTTTGCTTATTGGTAGCACACAGCCAGACACCACTTGCACGTCTAAACTCAGCTACTATAGCCCTAGCTCCTACCAGGAACTATCAAATGGTAATAAAGCCTTCTGAGTTACATGCAAAATACAATTAATTTGATTAACCATTGTGATTACAGTGTTGTTTGGCTCAGTGAAGAGGAGCGTTGTAGGAAAACTTTAAAACATTGCAATTGTCTTGGATGTGTTTCAATAATTTTCTCTATCTTTATTAGTTGTTGCTTACCATAATCTGGCTGAACTGTAGCTGAAATCATCTGTCCACCAATCATAAGACACATAGCTATAAGCATTGAGATAGTCGCCATTTTAAATTTTCTAGAGAATACAATTTGAATTATCAGTTGCTGTGATACTGTAATGGTTTTTGGGTTTTGGTACTGACATCCTGAGACGACTCCCGAGTCCGAAGTGAAGTGCCTATGAGTGGTGCTAGGCTTTCTCATTACATGAAAGATTAATAGGTACTAGTAGTCAGATAACTACCAAAGACGACCCATTTGATCCCAAGTCAATGCTTGTGTGCTATACTGAGAAAGATAGTGATCCGACCTAGTAGGAAATTCGGGTGGCAAGATCGAAGACCTTAGCAACTAGAACGACCTAGCTACGAAGTGAAAGTCTCTGTATATAAATATAGATGTGTCTTTATTGAGATCTAAGCATGAATGGGGAAGAGGCCGAGTCGGCCCAATCATTAAAATACTCATAGTTACATGTTCTCCGAATTCACCACAATTCAGTGAACAAATGTTCCATCACAGATTTGTTAATCCTTTGTTAATCTATGACAATAGGGATTTCAACAATACTCATATATAAATAATTAGATAATTATAATGTTTAGACATTGTAAGTACTGGTCAATTACATCCAAAACAATGAAGCTACAGCTATTTGAACTTCAAATGTAAATTACTCAAAATCAGAATTTATCCACTTGGCACATTTGAGCCCTGGGCCAGCAATGTTTCGAGATTAGTAAAATATTTTCATTTACTCTCAGTATTACTGAAAGGGTATTTGTAGTACACTACAATTTACTAGTAAAGTGTTTATTTATGTAGGCAGCTGTAAGCAACCATGTGTTGAGCTTGCTCTGATTGGAATCGACATAGTCAATTGGTAAAGCAATCTGAATAAATATGGACCATTGTACCAAGTCTCTGATTAACTGGATGAGCATGTACTAGCATTATGCGCTGTTCATTTTTTATAGATAATCAAAATAATGTGTCCATGTCCCATTATTATCTTATAGCTGTTATTTTCAAAGTTGAATGACACCGCTTTTACTACGCCTTGTTAATCGCTATCAATAACTTAAGTTACTCTGCCATAAACACTTATCTTATAGTTTGCACGGCTGTTGAAACTGTTTTAAGTGTCTTTGCGACCTCTTGGACGGACCCGGGTTGCAAATAAAAGTTGCAAGATGGCTGTCCGACCAAGGCCAGAGGGGCTATTGGCCTGGGATTTGCTTGGCTGGACAAAACCACCCCTAGCTCATCGGCACGCCTGATTTCTTCTCGCGAAAACGAGAATTTTGCTTTTGGTCCAGGCCGGTGTGCTCGCGACCCTGTGACAGATGTAAGCCAGAAAATATTTTCGTAAATCGGCCTGGGTCTGAAGTTTAGGTCGCGAAGACACCTTTTATGGCATTTCGTTGGAATTGAAACTTTTGCTACAGCTAAACAAATTTGCTCTAATGGAAAAGTCACGACCATGCATTGATGGCTTAGATAATAGTATATTGTACTGTAACAAATCTACATAATTAATATAATTAATAATAAACTGGTTTATTGTAGAGTAATAATGGGTTTGTGTCTTGCATCACATTAAACAACATTACAACATCAATAAAATATGAGTTGTATATTGAAAACGGCAAATAAATCTATTTTAGTGTTGCATGGTGTTTCGGTTTCAAACGATGTTTTCGGTGTAAAACCTGCCGGTGTCAGATATCCTCATTTTTAGTTGCATTGAATCGTACTCATTTAAAAGAGACATTGTGCTGATAAAATATATCGATGGTTCGGTGTAGTTCGATGTTATCAAACCGGATCGTTGTGCCAGCACTCATTAAATATTTGTGCGGTCTGTAATATCACATGGTTTTGTTCACCTTAAAGTAGGTTTCCATTTTAATTATAACTGCCATCGTGGCTGTGATTGATAGGTAGTTGATGCTGTCGAGGTAATGATTATAATAAATTGAGTAATAATTACGTCATTCCATATCACCTGTCGGATGCGTACTAATTTTAGTTAGGCTAGGCAAAAGCGCACCATCCCTAATCTACTGGATCTGTTCCCATTGGTCAATTCTAGATTGCCCTTGACATTTGCTTACCAGCTATCTTTTTTTATTTCTGTACATGTTTGCTGGTGAAGAACTACAACGAAAGATAATGGCCAGTCAGAAGAGAAAGATTAATGTAGATGAGGAGCTTTTGATTAATTTAGTAAGAGAGAATGACTGTCTTTACACCATTAACTACAAAAGTTATAAAGATGAAACGGTTAAACTAAATTGCTGGGCTGAAATAGCCAAAAGTTTAGATTTGGAAAAGAACTCCGAAACTTGTAAGTACTAGTCAGTGAGTTTTTTTTAGGTTAGTAGTGACATAATTAACTCTGCAAGTATGTTGTACCAAACTGGGTTGATGTGTGTCAGTTAACAGGACAGTTCAACACCAAACAGTATGAAATGCCAAATCCCAACTACACCACCAGATTTCAACTAATTTTTATTTTTAATATTAATGTTATTCAATTAATTAACTACAATTAATTATCTATGAGTTGTGTTAATCTAAATTTAATCTATACAATTTGGAACTGTTCGGTTGAGAACTGTCTGGTTGTGAAACGTCATGTCTTGAACTGGCTCTTTACCAGTTGCAGGATGAATGTTGATAAAACACACATGATTGTGAATGAGTGAGCTGGCAGACCAGGCTCCTTGTAAATCAATGTAAATCATTTTCTTTTAATTTTTATTCATTCTTCTTCAGATGGACTCCTTAAACTAAAATGGAAGTACATACAGGACTGCTGTCAGAAAAAGGGCACAGCACAACAAGGAGACCGCGTCGGGGGATGCTGCTAAGAAGCCTCCTCCGTGGCGACACTGGGAGGGAATGCAGTGGCTCAATCCTTACTTGACCAGAAATGTGTAAGTAAACAGACCCAACCAGTATATTGTGCCAACACATGTAATAGGGAGAGAGAAGACCTTTCTGCATTTATCTAGCACTGTCAGCTACACACAGTACTTGTTGTAAATTGCTGTAATTGTTGTAAGTGGTAACAATCTGGCAGCTGTTCATTTGAAAATTAATTTTAAGTCTGTTTCTTTTTCATAGAACTAAAAGTAATCTAACATCGGTGCAGCAGTCTGTGTCATCACTAGACGCAGAACAGATGTTGGAAACGGATACAAGTAGCAACGCCGACAGCAATTGGTCAGATGTAACTCCAACAGCCAACCCGTCTACACCAACTCCCACTCTAGCACTCGCACCAAATCCCACTTCAGCACGCACACCAAATCCCACTCCAGCAACAGTGGAGCAACAGCAGAGCTGTCCAGTCTGGAGGCTTTGCTATTTAAAGAGCTATCAGAGCCAAAGCAGACAGAGGATGAGTTTGTTCGCTTTGGTCGGGAAGTGGCAGATGACTTAAGGAAATTGCACCCAGAACACCAGCAAGCACTGGCTAGGCGTGAGATTAGGGGTGTGATATTTAAACACCAATTCCCAACTGCCAACCCACCTACCACCACCCACTACACACCGTATGAAGATGTACATCATCATAGCTGTGTGTAAGTAGGTGCATGTATATTGATTGTATAATAATTTCATTCATATAAATAAAATAATTGCTACTACACCATATTTTACTAAACTATATTATGATATATACCATACATGTACATATTCATGAACATGTACTGTGTATCCTGAAATATAGCTTTGACCAAAATACAAAAGTGGCAGTATTTTCTAGAATGCTGTGAGATGAAAACAAGTCTGCATGCATCATGCAGTTTCGTTTGAAACCAGTTCATTAAGATTAGTCTCGGGTGTGTTGTTTCATCCAGTTCTGTTAACCCAGACTTCTTGTCACTCAACAGCTCCCGGTCCATTAAAATAACCCAGAAATGTATCTCTGACTTCCAGAGCTGTTCTGGTTGATCGTCTCAGAACAGCTCTCAGGTTTCTGCCATGGTCGCGTTCTCCATCTCTCCAAGCACCATCGACCACTTCTCCATTTGGGTACACGACATCAGCATAGCCTGGTGGTGTGTATGTAGCTGGTGATTTTTTCCTCATCATATTATGTAGAACAGAGCACGCAAGTATCACCTTGTTAGCATGCCCTGTGACAAGAAAGTAAGACTAACGCAAATCTAAACGCAAGACAGACCACATCCACTGTACTATCACGGCCAAATATCTACATGGTTATAGTAGCACAGCACCGAGTAGGGGTTAGATGCGTGTATGTTGAAATGAGAATTCACTAAAAGATGTGTGCATTGTGGTACGCAATAGGACTCACCTCTTGAGAACTCTCCATCGGGAAACCGTGATCCCAAACACATTTTCTATGGTTCGCCTTGCCCGATTCAGTCTATAATTGTAGATACGGTGTTTTATTTCTTTTACATTAGAACCTAGTATCGGTCTCATCAGCCATGTCTTCAGAGGAAACGCTTCATCCGCCACGAAAAAGTATGGTGATACAATATCAGAATCTGAAGCAAAAAAGTTCAGTAACAATTGAGTATTACATAATTTGAGGACTCAGATTGCCGCGCATAGATTCAATGGGATTCCATAACCCAGAATAACACTGTCACTAAAGTATTTGTGAGTGAGAGTAGAAGAACAGCAAAACAAGTCACAGCAACTTGCATTGCACTGATGCAACAATTTTAGTAATTTTCAACATTTCGAAACTACTGCACATGTTGTAAAAACAGAGTGATAAATATACCTATTTATATTTTGAAATAATTTTATTTTTATATATAATTTTTCTACAGGTCCAGTAAAAGACTCTACCTTTCAGTGGTTCTTCAGGAGGTAGCTGTATCTGATTGTTCGCTATACTTTGGTTTAGTGAACAATGTTCCCATGTGCCGCCATCTGCTAGTATAAATGCGACAGCCCACAGACGAGCAGTCCTTTCTCGTCCAGCACTCCACAGTAGCACACGTATCCTCACATGTGACAACCTCTGTACTCTTGTTCGTGTCACTGGTGGAGCTAATAACAGCAGTCGTATTCTTTCTGTTCCTAAAATAGACGAGACGGCTACTCCTCCCATCCAGGATCACTCCAGTCAGCCTGTCTTCACAGCTGAAGGTAAGCAAATATCAGTGTTACAAGTAAGGACCAAACCAGAATTAGAGGAACAGCCCACATCTGTGGAACTGTCAGGCATGAATTCTCTTTCTCTCCCCACTCGGAATAGACCAGCCGGGACAGGAGGATTCCCCTGAACATTTACACAGAAGAGATCATGAGTTAGAAGGCGGAGGCTACACATCAGATAAATTGTGTGTTGTAGATATCTCTCCCCTACGGAGGACACTCACGCCAGATGGCACACCTCCCCCTACTCTACCTCCCATCACCTCTACACTGAAGCAAGCTAGTATAAAACTACATAGACTCACTGATAAGCTACCTCTCGAGTCGTCCCAGCATTCCGGAGCCACTAAGCCATGGATAAGCACTTCTACACAGCAGGCCCGAGACGAATTGGAAGGAAGAACTAACCCACCTTCAAGTGTGCATAGTGTAGCTTCTCCGGAACTCTCAAAAGGCTAAGCATACACCTATGGCAACACTTCGCACGCTTTTACTGCCGGTGCGGACGGAGTTCAGTCAGCCGTGATGCATTGGGCTATCACTTCAGCCAGAGATCCAGTATCTGTGGGAAACGTCTGTTCCTCACGGATAAGTCCAGCTATCCAGCTCTCATGGAATGGTGGGGCGTAAAGGATCCTCCACCATTCTTACCATGTCTTCCTACCATGGATGGACAATCAGGAACCAATCGACCCGTGTACTTACTTAGTGCCCGCTCTACACGAAAGCGGCCTCCAAAAAGACGACGCAGTCCTTCTCCGTCTCCTGAGCTGACACCAGACTCTGCACCCTCTGATCGTGCTTCCTTCTCTTCTTCGTCGTCAACCACCACTCCTGCTGGACCTTCTCCTTGGCGACCAACCACCAGTACATCCGAAATACATACGGCTCCCCTTGGCCGACGCGGACATTTACCCTCCTAGAAAACACAGCCTGCTTCCAGAAAGAGCATGCCTACTGCCCACTCTGGTACCATATACGAAGGTTCTCCACCTTAGGTCTCATGTACAGTTTTTCCAGTCCTGCTGATTGAACCTCTGCAGTCTAGGCCGACGTTAGAAGTCTCACCTCATTGCTCTCCTCAAGTTGTCGCCCGAAGTCCACTCCGAGCCTCTCTGGACTCTCCTGCTGTTCCTTCCGTCCAGTCTCCACCACACGCGTCTCCTGCACTACCCAAGCCTGACGCCACATGTCCTGCATCTCCAGATCCGTCACTCATACTTTCACAGCAGCTTGCTGATCTCAAGCCACGGATTCACTACGTAGCCAGCCGACAACAAGTGGGGGACACTTTACGCCAGCGCTTGGAGCCTCTCTACACTCGAGAAATAGCTTTTCGTACCCCAGCCAACCAGTACCTGGAACACCCTCAGCAACTCCGACTGATACAAGCAGAATTGGATGTAGTTTCAAGAGAGTCTGCACTATATCCTACCCCTATGAACTTAACACTAGAGACACCTATGACCTACTGTGAGGGGGCTGTGTAATGGTACGCGCAGTCGCCTCTTACACCTGACACTCATTATTATGTGTGCTTACATGTATATACCTGCTTGCATCCTACATTGCTTAACCTCTATATCATTGTATATACTTGTATAATAATTACTAAGTCTTTTAGTGCCTTTTATACCCATGTAAAGAGGCCCGACCTCTCAGAATCACTTGATATTCATTTTGTACATGAATTGGACGATTATAAGCAACTTTTGTACAACCCGACCTATTTTGGGTCGGCCGTCGGGCTTCCGGCCGCCTTGTTGTTGCGCAACTTCCGGACGACCCTATGTCGTCTTTTCCCGACACTACGCCGGGCAGAAGTCCTTATACTATATAAAGGTCACTGTTTCATTGTTTGTTGTCTCAGTCTACACTTGGCTTTCAATAAAGACACATCTATACTTGATACAGATACTTTCACTTCCTTTTGTCAGGTCATTCGCTTAGCGAACCGCCTACTAGGTCGGATCACTCTCTTTCAACGTATAGTCTGAAGGTCAGACTTGGGACCAGATGGGTCGTCTCTAGTAGTTATTGGACTACTGAGACCGCTCGATCTTTCATGTAATGAGAAGGCTTAGCACCACTCATAGGCACTACAGTTTTGGGTCGGTAGTCGTCCAAGGACGACCGCACGAAATACCAGAAACCATTACAATATGTCAAACCAAGTAAACGTATTCTTCTGCTTCTTGTAACCCTATCAGACATATTTAGGTGGTAGTGTGACAGCAGTACTGATGATAATAAACAAGAAAATGATAATAAACAAAAAATTCAGCTGAGGCTTGTTGATTTGTGCAACTTTCCGTTTCCTTTATAGAGGGCTCTTGAGCGCCGGCTTTCCATTGGCTAAAAGAATTGTTCGTGGAGTTTTCTTTTCGGGAAGATAACTCCACAGTATGGATATATACGCATGTGTGGGTGCTGAAAACAGTTAGCATAAGCGTTTGTTTACTCACGTATATTACGCTCTTACAAACGCTAATGATAGTGGGCTCTAGGCTTAAACCTCTTGCATGCATCACTGAGCAATTATGTCTTTTTTATACCCATGTACAGAGGCCCGACCTCTCAGAATTTCCTGATATTGATTTTGTACATGATCTAGAGGGTTTTAAGCATCTTTTGTCAAACCCGACTTATTTTGGGTTGGCCATCGGGCCGCCATATTGTTGCGCAATTTCCGGACGACACTACGCCGTTTTTTTTAAAACAGTACGCTGGTCTTTTTCTTATACTATATAAAGCACACTGTTTTTATTTTTTTTGTCTCAGTTCATGCTTGGATCTCAATAAAGACACATCTATACTTACATGTATATACAGAGACTTTCATTTCAAAGATAGGTCATTCCAGCTGTTTAGGTCTTTGACATTGCAACCCGAACTGCCTTCTAGGTCAAATCACTCTCTTTCTCAGTATAGGAAACAAGCATTGACTTGGGACCATATGGGTCATCTTGAGTAGCTATTTGACTACTGGTACCTGTTGATCTTCCATGTAATGAGAAGGCCTAGCACCACTCATAGGCTCTTCATTTTGGACAAGGGAGTCGTCTTAGGACAACAGCACAACCTCCCAAAAACCATTACAATATTGCTTCTCATGGACAATCTCATACTTTGGCTTGGATTGAACTACTAAGCATAGATTTAAATGTTTGGCTTGGAATTAGAAATCATTATATCATAAATGAGCATATTTCTTTAGAAATAAATTTAAACGCAACTCATGGTTCCATTTGATTGGCTACATTCACTAAAATGAATAAAACAATCTGGTATAGTGATTGCAAACAATGGAGAAAATTTTGTATAACAGGCTCGTCCTACCATCATACTGTGGTGAATCAGCATAGCCTGCCACAGCATGAACTGTAAGTTGTGCCAATCATCTTGTACATGCATTGACATTGCCCTTATATCTAATCTTATTACTCTGTTATAGTTTGAGAGACACTATTGTCAACGAAAAATGAAAAACTCCACTAAGGCGAATGTTACTTAGCTCATTTTAGATGAAGAAAAGCGATCGCTCAAACATGCCTAATCATTTCTCATTGATGAGGCTTACAGTGAAGAAATGTCTAATTTGAGGAAAAGCACCTGCTGAGGTATTGCAAATAAATGGATCGTATTCAGATTATAATTTTCTCACACGCGAATGTAGACTTATGATATTAAAACATATGTTAAAATATAAGATTAGTAAAACAATTCATTAGTTTTACAACTTTCTTACAGCTACCAGCTTCACGTGCCAAAGCAAAAAGGAAGGTATTGACTTTGTGGATGGAGACGATACAGATTATGAAGATGAGTTTTTAACGAAAAGAACAAAGACTAATGGAGAGCTAAAAAATAAAGTTACAAACACAGAAAATTCCAAGAATGGAACAGATGGCTTAAAAATCGTCAAAGCTCTGAGTTAATAGGTGAGAGTATACAATTTATATAAATGGTGCATGTTCCAAAATTTTGACGTTAACATTAACTCAATATTTGCATTGTAGTGTTATTCTGTTCAGCAGTAGGATAAATATTCTTTGTTTATCGACATAATGTACATTACATTTATATATCAATCTTAGCTAGGATATCCATGATAAGGATGATAATGAAGCTGATGATAATGATGCTGAATGTATCTACCTTCCACCATCTTATCTTTACAAACCAAAGCTCAGCAATCATCTACACCATTCAATATTCCTAATGACGGGGCGGTTTATGTGGCACCGTTGGACAGGATCAATATTGATGACATTGAGACTGAGGTAAAGGATTTAATAATGGTTATTAACCCCTCCACATGCATGACCGAAGAAGACAAAAAATCATGCAATAGATCATTCAAGTTTATGTAAAATACGATTGGTTACGGTAATATCTAGTTCAAAGACACAAGTAAGATAAAAAAATCTCTTATTGTTCCATGTATTTATATGCAGTTTGAAAGGGGAAACAAGACGGGTGCTGTGAAAATATTCTACAAAGGCGACGAGAGAAAGTTGCTCCTTAGCAATGAGCGTGATAGGGCGCTAAGCGTGGGATGCAAGTACGAATAATAAACCTATTGTACCATATTTCATTTTCATGTTTCCATCGATGAGCGGTGAAGTTTCTTATGTATATGTAAATGTACAGTTTTAAAAATTATTATGGTACATACAAAGTGCATCACCAGATTTTTCAAAAGCTTTTGACAAGCTCCAGCCTGCAACACTCATACGTAAAATGGTGGAGTATGGTTTCAACTCAAACATTGTGCTATTGATCAAAGACTTTCTGGATAGACGAACTCAATGTGTTAAATATGGTGAAGGTAAATCCAACTACATAAATCTTCATGTAGGATTTCCTCAGGGCACTAAGCTGGGACCTGTGCTGTGGTTAATTTACTCAAATGATCTTAAGGCAGAAGGATTCCATCACATAAAGAAAGCAGATGATACAACATTCTTTGTTGTTGTGTAGTGAAACAGCCTCCGTGGTAAGGGCACCTAGGCCAGCCACACTGACATTATAATAGCTGACCCTTGATCACATTATCCTATCCATGCATTGTTATCCATATTCATCTATGCATTCATTATTATCTTATATAACTGCGTGTGTTATATACTAGCAATCAAGCCTTGGGATTACGTTCTATTGCAACTTGGTTTTTCCCACACTTATATACCTATTTAGTAATTGTCTGTTCTTACTTGATTGTGCATTATTAGAGTCCTTTGCCATTTTACATCTGCTGGGCGTGTGAGAAGTTTAGTTATTATTTGTCTGGGCGTGAGCTTACTGTCGAGACAGATCACAAGCCACTGGTGGCAGTTCTGGGTGATAAGGAGTTGGCAAAGTTACCAATCTGCGTGCAGAGGTTTAGGCTGCGGGTGATGTCATTCAGTTATAATATAGTATATACGCCAGGAGTCAAGCTGGTACTAGCCGACGCACTTTCTAGAGCTCCGCTGTTGGAGACATCCAGAGAAGGCGACCGGGACTCTCTACTCATCCAGGAATTGATAGCGTCGCTACCGATATCGCCGGCGCGTCTCGAGAAAATCAAGGCCGCCATGCTCACAGAAGAGGAAGGTAGACTTCTCTTGATGTATGCGACGAATGGGTGGCCCTCTTCGGCTAGAACCGACGCTCATACTCAGCAGTTCTACAGCTTTCGAGACCACTTGACAGCTATCGAAGGCATCGTGTACTTTGACAATAGGATATATATACCTGCCATAGAACGAGACAGAGTCCTCGAAGAAATACACTCAGGACACCAGGGTGAAACAAAATGCATTCGTAGAGCCACTGATCTGGTATGGTGGCCAGGAATGACAGCAGATACCCGGAACATGGTTAAAGCTTGCTCTCGCTGTGAAGAGTTTCGGTTGAAACCACGTGAGCCACTGAGTAGTACCCCATTGCCTGAGCGGCCGTGGTGGCGACTAGCAGTCGACCTATGCGAGAAGGAAGGGAAAACCTTCCTGGTAGTGGTGGATTACTACAGCAGATTCATTACGGCTAGCGAGTTGACAACGACCTCAGAAGCGGGAGTAATCGTGGCTAAGTTGGAGGCATTGTTCTGCCTGTTGGGGGTCCCAAATACAATAATCAGTGACAATGGCCCACAGTTTGGGTCAGAGAAGTTCAAACATTTTATGGCGAAATGGGACATTAAGCATGTTACTAGTTCTCCTAAATACCCCCAGTCTAATGGAGAAGCTGAGCGAGCAGTAAGAACTGTCAAGCAGTTGTTGAATAAAAACTTAAATCTGCAAGCGGCCATATGCGCATACCGAGACACCCCTTTAGCTAATGGTTACTCGCCGGCAGAGTTGATGTTTGGGCGTTCGTTGAACTCCATGGGAATGATGCCGAGTAAGACAATTGACGTCAAGTGATTCCAGAGGTTTGAAACTTCAATGCGAAGTAAACAAGGAAGGTACTACGACTCGAGACACAGAGCCAGAGCAAGAAGCCCCATTGAGCTGGGTCAGCGGGTCGTAATACATGGCGGTGACCAGCAAAAGTCCACGGGCATAGTAGTCGCCACAAAGGGAAGAGAGGTGGTGGCCTCCAAGGACTCGGGGACACTGATGCGCAGAAACCGTGCGCATGTAAGTAGAGCTGAGAGCAAAAGTCCACAGGAAACGGCAACCCCATGGAGAAGATCACCTGGCATAACACCTCAAATTCAGTCGCCAGCTGTGGAAGCAGCGGAATACCCTCGGACACACACCGAACTGCCAGAATCCAGGCAAACGACAGCTAGCCAATCGCCATCGACGCCAGTCAGGGAGCCCCCACCAGTCGTCCGAACAACTCGTTATGGTCGTACCATTAGGCCGCCAAAGCGCCTAAATTTATAAAACTCTTTTTCATGTTGTAGCATGCAGACCTTCCTCATCGGTAACTCTTTAGTTAAACATGTTACTTCTAGCTCTTGGACAACAGTGTGTATTCCAGGGGCCAACTGGGAAATGGTGGTCTTGCATGTGTTAAAGGATCCTGTTCTATTCGCTAACTCATTTATATATATTCTGATCGGACCCGTTAGATTCACTAGGCTACACCGCACCTCGGGGCGGAAAGAGTGTGTACTAAATGACTTTGCGGTAGGAACCCCAAAATCCATATTCAGTCAGTGGATGACAGAATTAAAGTCACTAAACATAGTTCCCATCATTTGCACCATATATCCGATCAACTTCGACCTCTACAACCAGCACATAAAGAAACGCCGACTCATTTGTCAGGGGTTTTATAACGAATGGTCTGATAAGATTAGAGGCATGGCTGTGGTGGAGAACAGACTAATAGTCAACTTTAACGTGTCACAGAATGGCGACGCCATTCATCCACAAGAGAATCTTCCACAGATTTAGAGGGAAGTACCGGTTTAGGGAGCGATTCCTTCGGGATGGACTTCACCCAATAGACCGGATAATCCGAGACTGGGTTCGAGAGATCAAGCGGGTGGATGTACTAAACCGCCAGGCTTGGAGTCAGTCTCGATAAGAAAGTACATTATGTTGTAACGGCGCGATAAAAAGGCATTTTTTTGCGTCCTTCTGTTTTGTCCTATTCCATATTTCATGTTTTGCACCAAAGTGCATGTTTTGTACTAATGTGCATGTTTTGTACCAATGTGCATGCTTTGCACACTGATGTTAGGGACTTATAACATTATTTGTGTTTATGTAGTCATGTTGTAATTACCAATTATAACTTTTCATTTATAGACTTGTTGTGAGACATGTGGTATAGCCGTTTAGTACTTTTGCGCTGAAAGTGAAGGGGAAGGTGGTGAATAGCTAATGTGAAATTTCTTACTAAAGACAGAACTGTAATTAGATTGTATGCTGCATTGGCGTAACCATGGATGTTATAGTGTTGAAGTGTGGTTGCACTCAATACGTGACTGGTCGGAGAGTGGTGTCTTGGAAGGAAGGTGTAGTAGTATAACGAACGTGACGTCAGACTAGCAGGGCGCGAGAGTGAGATTGCAGTTACGATCAGGAGCTTGAGTGAGATAGACCCGCTGGAGAGACGACTGATAGCTTGATAGACATAAGGTAACCAATATACTATTACAGATGTAGCCCGACTTACGCCGGATCTTCAATCAAAGACCGACCTCGGATCCAGAACAGATTGACGGTACTCAGTACGTCGACTAGGCCGACCCGGCCTAACAAACCAAAGAAGTTTAACTCACCACCCAACCCCTACCGACATGGACCGAATAAGGAACCTGCTTCAGCAGGTGATGAAACATGCAGAGCAGGACCCCGACACACTCAGTTATAACGGACAAGAGGACGTAGAACTCTTCATAGAAGACTTCACCGCTATGGCAGAGCGTTGCAACTGGAAAGACAGAGCACGCCTCATACGGCTCAGAGCCGCCCTACACGATCGATCGACCCCTCAGGAAAGAACATGAGTTAGAGGGCGGAGGATACACATTAAATGAATTGTGTTGTAGATGCACCTCCTCTACGGAAGACGCTCACGCCAGACGGCACGCCTCCACCTACTCCACCTCCTGTCACCTCTACGCTGAAGCTAGCTACAATTAAGCTGCACAAACTCACTGACAAGCTGCCCATAGAGTCGTCCCAGCATTCCGGAGCCACTAAGCCATGGATTAGCACCTTCACCCAGCAGGCCCGAGACGACTTGGCCAGAAGGAGTCAACCTAACCTCAAATGTGCAAAGTGTGGCTTCTCCGGAACCCTCAAGAGACTGAATATACACATCTGGCAACACTTCGCCCGATTCTACTGTCGCTGCGGACGCAGCTCAGTTGGCCGTGATGCACTAGGGCATCACTTCAGTCGGAGATCCAGTATCTGTGGGAAACGTCTCTTCCTCACAGACCGGCCCAGCTATGCGGCCCTCATAGAATGGTGGGGCGTAAAGGATCCCCCACCATTTCTACCATGTCGTCTTACCATGGACGGACAGTCGAGAACAAACAAGCCAGTCTACCTGCCTAGTACCTCATCCGCCAGGAAGCGGCCTCCTAAAAGACGGCACAGTCCTTCTCCATCTCCAGAACAGACACCCGACTCCGCACCCTCTGATGCTACCTCCTCCTCTTCCTCGTCGCCTACCACTCCTGCTGGACCTTCTCCCTGGCGACCCAATGCTAGTACCTCTGCTGTAAGTGTCGCCTCCCCTGGCCGACGCGGACGTCTACCCTCTTGGAAGACAAGGCCTGCTCCAAGGAAGAGTATGCCTGCTACTAAGGTCTCATGTGCAGCTTCTCCTGTTTTGCTAATCGAACCATTGCAGTCTAGGCCAACACTAGAAGTCTCGCCTCACTGCTCTCCACATGTGCCTGCCAGGAACCTACCCCGAGCCTCTCCAGAACCTCCTACCATCCAGTCCCCACCTCCTACATCTCCTGTATTGACCCAGCCGAATGCCACATGTCCTGCATCTCCAGATCCGTCACTCATGCTCTCGCAGCAGCTTGTTGACCTCAAGCCACGGATCCACTACCTTGCCAGCCGACAACAGGTGGGAGACATTATACGCCAGCACCTGGAACCTCTCTATGCTCAAGAAATAGCTCTTCACGAACTAGCCAACCAACATCTAGACCACCCCCAGCAACTCCAGCTAGTACAAGCAGATTTGGCTGTAGTCTCCAGAGAATCTACACTCTACCGTACCCTTCTTAACTTGACACTAGAGACACCCATGACCTAGTGTGAGGGGGCTATGTAATGGTACGCCAAATCGTATCTTACATCTGACACTCATTCTTGTGTGCACATAACTGTATATATCTGCTTGTACTTTACTCTTATACTATTGTATATGGTTACATGATTATTACTAAGTCTTTTAATGCCTTTTATACCCATGTACAGAGGCCCGACCTCTCAGAATCCATTGATATTCATTTTGTACATGAATTGGACCATTATAAGCAACTTTTGTAGAACCCGACCTATTTTGGGTCGGCCATCGGGCTTCCGGCGGCCATCTTGTTACGCAACTTCCGGACGACCACACGTCGTCTTTTCCTGACGTCACGTCGGCCGGAAGTCCTTATACTATATAAAGGGCATTGTTTTACTGTTCATTGTCTCAGTCTTCACTTGGCTTTCAATAAAGACACATCTATACTTGATACAGAGACTTTCACTTCTTTTTGTCAGGTCATTCGCTTAGCGAACTGCCTACTAGGTCGGATCACTCTCTTTCAACGTATAGTCTGAAGGTCAGACTTGGGACTAGATGGGTCGTCTTTGGTAGTTATTGGGCTACTGAGACTGCTCGATCTTTCATGTAATGCGAAGTCCTATTACCACTCATAGGCACTTCATTTCTGGGTCGATAGTCGTCCAAGGACAAATCACAGAAACCATTACAATACTACCAGATAAGTTCATCTGGGAAGAAAAAACACACCTGCTTCATAAAAGACTACTTCTAACCTCTGAATATAGCTTCATCAGAAGATCTACCAAGACAAAAATTCCTTTCTATCCAAGAAAATGTCGAACCGAGAAAAGATCAAACAGTTTTTTTATTACTTTGCTACATTTTATAATGACAATTTTATGTACAAAGGTTGATCTATTTTTAACTTTTATTGTAAACATTTCATTTCTGACTGATTGCGGTACTTTTGAGTGTAGATAGAAAAATACAATACTAAAATACTAAATACATTTACATTTATATACATTGTAGAATGCCAAAGGACAGTTTGAATTTTGAATTGGCTTATTTAATCATGATATTCTTTAGCTAATATCGCTTTATACTTTTTATTGTCATCAATAAACTAAATATGAAGTTTTTAATATTCTAATCTGTTGCGGATCTCTTACTAAAGCGAAAGTAGACAAATGGATAATTTGAAGGAGAGGTGGTGGGGTGCAATGTACAACTTGCTGGAGAATGCACAATTGCAAGCTTAATCAGGGAAATAGAGAAAAAGTTCAAGAACATGGGTGTTCCCATAAAGTCGAGGAGAGGTTCCAACTATTGCTATCTTCCAGTGAGAAGAAATGCGGGTTCTAGTGATTACTACGTAGGTACTATCGCAATGTTATTTTCTCCATAAATATTTGACAATCAAGTTAATGGATGTATATTTAAAATATTTCTTGCGTCATGCCTTATTTGTATAAAATTGTTTAGGTACTATGATGGAGAAAAGGAGATTTCTTTTAAAGACGCTACGAAATGAATGCAGATACTCAGCTAATTATCTCAGTATGCCTACAGCTAAACAGAGCAGTAGGATTCATGGGATCAAATGAACGCTTCTTGAAGATCGTGGTAAACAGCGTCAAGAATCAAAAAGAAACACGCTTCACTCAAACTTTGACTAGTATTATTTTGTAAAAGTAGAAAGTTTTTTAATCTTTAGATCTTTATAATTTTGCAATCAAACTGTACCATGCCTCAATGCTAAACTTGTTACAAAAAATTTCCCGAAACTTCAATTTAAAAAACATCAGTTTTGTTCATGATACGAGTTTTAAAAGATTCACTTGTGAGAGTTGTAGCAAAACGTTTACAACAAAGAGTTTTGAGAAAACACTCAACCTCTTGCAAATTAAATCACCCTATTCAGCTACGTGGTGGAAAAACTCTAGAATTACCTAGTCTCAGGGGAGGTTCGTGATCATCCCAATGAAGGTGAAAACTTCCCATTAATTCCATCAAATTCAGGAGGCAGACCTGTAGATTAGCTGATAGAAAATAGATGGTGATTGAATAAAAAATATTTTAAATATCATAAAAAACTAGATATTTTCAATTTCTCTCCGATTAACCTAAACAACGAACTGAGTCAGTCATTAACCAATCTGTGGGCAAATAAATTAAATAGCCAGGTTAAACTTCAATGCAGTATTGATTTTGCTTTACAGCATTACATCTCGCACGAATTGAGGTATTTCCAGAGCTCTTCAAATAATGCAGTTATATTTTCTTAACCTAAACATATTAACTCTTTTTCTGACTTAATGAAGATAAGTGGTTTGATTAGTCAAACAGACTTGCATAACCTTGCAGTGACAAATCGTCCTAATAGTTCATGGAATGTATTGATTATCACAAATATTTTGTTATTGTTAACTAATCTTGGATTGGGAAAATTGGGAGCGGCTACAAAGTTACCAGAACACATCATGAAAACAATTCAATAGTAACACTACTTTCCAACCACTACAAGAAGTTACATAATTCCCACGAAAGTAAGCTCATCAGGTGACTTGCCAGACAAACTTGTGGTCAGCACTAAATTAAAAACGGTTGACAAGGTGGCCAGACACAATGGAATGCAGAATCGCCAGTCAAGCAAACCATTGTCCACTTCAGATAATAGGACGTCAGGTGACCCAAGTTCCCAGACAGCCCAACCCAATAAAAGGGCACCAAAACTGCACAGAATCATCAGTAATCAGTCAGCCAGCAGCCAAGCAACTCGCAACCAGCAACTACAGCCAAGTGACAAGCAGCTCTACTACTCGCCCTCATCTCCTTCTTTTTGTACCCGGAGTCAAAAGATCGGGCATCCAATTGACACTTCAGGTGAGGAATTCGACCTGGAGGCTGCACTATTGCTATTAGACACTGATGATTTACACTCGGGTCTCGAGACCAGCGACACAACCTCCAGAGCAGAGTCCTTAACTCCACTGGAAAAGGCCATGACTTACTGCAAGCAGAAACTAAGAAGGTACTAGCGCAGATCCAGTTACACCAAAGGCTATCTCACAAGATCCTCATGCCCTGGGAGTAGATGGTGAATCGGGGGGCTCTTATCTAAACCCAGGACTGAAAATCGGGTGGCTGTGTGGTGAAACAGCCTGCCTGAGTTTGTAAGAGTGAGGAGACAGATTCACTATTCCACACACTCTGATGCACTTATCCATGCCATGTCTTATCATCTGGTACCCAATGAGTCACGAGTTGAGATTAATCAAGCATCTCATACTGGTTTAAAAAAGGCAGCGCCAACCGTAACCTGGTAACAACACTATTAGGTATTGTTAGGAATTAAAGAGTTGATAAAGGTAATTTTCTAGCCATAGCTTATAATTACTTGAGCCCCAGTGATATACTTAAAGTGACCAAAAAAGAAAAAGAACAACCGAGTAACTCTAATACTGTAATTTAAATAAACGGCTTTTTACTATTGCATAGCATACTAAAATGGCCGAAAAGCAGTCAAATCAGTCAGTCAGTCAAGCAAGTGGTCAGATAGCTGTGACAGAATTATCGCATAGACAAAATATTGGTATGTACACAAAAACTTGTGCGTTTCATTAAATTTCAACCCAAAAAGGCAAAATTTGGCAAGGAAGTCTTTAAGGCAAAAATGGAACGATTATAATTCAGAGAATGCTTTATGGTATGTAGTACTTGTAGCATCTTATCTCAGCTGAACAGTAACTCAGTGCTCCAATCTATTTTATGGAAGTTGCCCTTCCTATGCGCCAGCGTGTATGTACACGGGAGGTGCAGTGTCTATACTATGTTGAGTAAAGCAGTTGAAAGATGATCCCAAATGTACTACAGCAGGTTCATTCTCCACATCTAAGGGCCATCCAGGCCAAGTTCTGAGAACCGCTAACAGGTAAACTAGTGTGATGAACCTGATCGTTACAGATCGAAATGTAACCCATATGTATATTTGTCTAAGATATTTTGTTACTATTGTGTAGTGTTGTATGCCTTCCTCAAATTCATGTTGCATTGTAGACTTTAGCTTGTGATATTTTGTATCACTCAATATTTACATGAGAAAACATATAACATAATGTGGCTACCATCTATACTTGTTGCAGAACACCAGCTATATGCTAGAAAGAGATCAGTTCCAGCAGGATAAGTAAACCCATCTCAGTGAACGTGCACATGAAGATTATCACAAACCAAAGTGCCTACCATAAGTAATTGAATGCCCATCAAATTGCACACTGATTAATTATGTTACAGGTAGTGTAGACACATCTGTTCAACATTGTATTACCTCTCTAAACTTTGAAGACTGACTTGAGATTTAAACAACATTTAATTTTTAAAGTGAATTCTAACAGAAATATGGAGAGAATTTGGTTGACCAATGCAAACAGTTGAAGTACTTTTAAAAATGAGGCAAAGACTGAAGGATGCCCCTCGAGACAGTGAACAAGTTGCAAACCTGTTTCGAACTAGCCAAAAAGCTGTTATCTCCAAGTTAACACAAGCAGAAAATCATTTTGATCATACCCTCAAACGATTCGAGAGAAAATATTGTGAAGAACACAAAAAACCAAGTCCAACCTGCCTAGATAGAAAATGGAACTTAAGCGAAAAATTTCCATACATTACCAAATTTTACCAATGAAAATAGTATCAGCAACATAACACAATGTGCAGTCTCGTTTTATGTTATCTACTTTTATCTAACAGAATTTAAACTTTGCGTTTGATACTGCAAAATATTTAGTTAACCTAAGCAAAACATCATCTTTAAGTACTGTAAGTCATCTCCCAGACTCACCAATATGATCACACCCCACATCTTTAGACTGGAATAAAATTGTCAGTATAACAGAATTAATATGCAATATATATGCTATTTGTTTTAGCAACGCACTAGAAGAAAATATGTAGAACGAGTGCCAAGTCCAGAACTTTAGCAAAAAGACTGGCATCAATCAGCTATCAGCAGGACGACACCCAGCCAGAGCAGTCAGAGCAGCAAGCCAGCCAACAACTCACATTCAACCACTTCTCCTTGTACCCCGAGTCAGCAGCTTGGGCACAACATGGACATCTCAGGTGAGAATTTCGATTTAGAAGCTGCTCTTCTCTTGTTGGACATCGAAGATTTACTCTCGGGTCTCAAGACTCCTACAAAGGCTGGGGTCGTACCGGTCTGGTCAGACGTCGGCACTAGTCTAGCGTTGGCTGTGTTGGGAGATGCAGTCAGCCAGGACAGAATGCTGGCGGCATTGGGGGATGAAACTGACCTTGGCTCGTACCCCCTCCCTTCAAGGGCTTCTGATTCGGGTGTACCTACACATGTTTCCACCTGGGCACTCTTTCCTACTCACTTGGATGAGTCGACCTCGGCCATCCAGGGTCTTTTAAACTTGTATTTAGACAACATAGATGACTCACAACTTGATTCTGTTTCAGCATCTACGTCATCTGGTCTCACAGCACAGACTCCCATGTGTTGGGTCTCGGTCGAGACCCGAAGTTCCATAAAGAAAACTGCCAAGCTCAGAGGACGGGCATCCTGCTGTAGACTGTGTCATTGGGGAGACACAGAGCAAGATTTTCTCTCTCTGTCCTAAAGCTGCTAGAAGTAATAAATAATGTTGACTTTGATTGCAAGTACGTCTGATCACAGTGAACGTGCACATTAATATTATCACGCACCGAAGTTAGTACTAAAGGCACATCAAGTTGCACACTGATTAGTTATGTTACAGGTAGTGCAGAGACATCTGATCAGCATATAACTACTTCTCTGAACCACAAAGACAGACATCAGTTGGAGAAGCGGATCCCAAAGGATGTTCCCAGATGATATGTGAGGGTTTTGAGGAATGCCTGTTTTTGCACAGAGCTTTTTTGAGAAACACCGGGAGCAGCGGCTCCTGTTTAATGCTCTATTTCATTGTGTGACGGCTCATATCCCAGAGATATATCGACTGGTATCTCTGGAATTCGTTGTGGCTGAAGTTGCCGAAAGAATGTGTAGTGAGTTACAGTTCTCAGTTGGAGCTCCTGTCAAGTCTTGGTTTATACTGTTTGGAAAAATTATGATTTGTAAAAAAATGGCATTTGCTTGAACAACTAAAAAGAAAACATCCTCAAGAGTGTGCTAGCAAGAACTCGTTTCAAAAGATATGCTCAACATTATTCAGATCTGCACAAGAATATCGCAAGCTGGCCACACTTCCAAGAGGGTGGCGGCTTTCACCAAAAAAATGTGCTGACTACCAATATCCAAATGAAATGTTAGACAATTACAATTGAATCTTCTGTAGAAGTATAACAAGGTGCACCAATCACTATCCAAAAAACATACTTGGTGAAGTTAAGGTGTGACTACACTTTCGACTTACACTGTAAAGAAGATGGAAAATATGCTACAGAATTCTTCTTAGCTGGCCAAACCAAGGTTTCAGCTGTTTCTGAGATCAGCTTGGAAGGGCAAAGTCGGAGAACAAGAGTGTGTGCAAAATTACCCAAATTGTCCATAGAGAGAAACAAGGTAATGACTACGTTGTGCATGGATATTGTAGTGATCACTATAATAGGATTTTTAAGAAAAGGTCCAATACTACTAGTTTGCCTCATGTACATGTAGACCGCAACTAGATTTTTAATCTCATCTCAGATTATGTGGGGGGGGGGGGGACAGGTGAATCACTATGGTACTAGGTGAATGACGATGGAAACATGATGTTCCTCGATCCTGAAAGAGATCTCATAGAGAGAAGACTACCAAAACTAGCTCACCACAGGTATTACTCCCTTTGATTAACTGTAACTGTAACTGTTCTAGAAGTCTAGCACTCTAGCACCATACATGTAGTTCGTTGCTAAAACTAGAGCAGAAAAATATTTCACACCATCTAGATAATAGACCATTTAAACTATTGCATACATTTACAGGTGTGATGTACAAAGCATAGTAGAGACACCATATTTCTATATGCTGGCTAAACCAACAGCTAAGGATACTGACTAGCTGCTGTATATTGATGAGCGAGTGCAAGAGCTAGAGCAGGCTCTTGTCCGCTTTTTCAAAGTGGTAGAAAATAGATGTAAATGGCTTGGATCTATTCAGGTGACTCTATAGCAACACAAGATTAAATCATCCAAGTTTCAAATGCATACACACTCCTGCTCATAAGTAGTAAGCTTTTTAATAATTCCGCTTATTATTATAGGTGATCTATTACCAAGCTGGTGTTATATATGCTTTAGATAAACCCATTCCGTAAAAAGAGCCCAAAAGCCATAGAAACAAGCCACAACTGGTGCTGGTTGTGTTTTTGAATCTGCAAAGCTTACAAAATGAAGTGCATATTATACACTGTACAAGTATTATTTTTTACTGCAGAACAAAATTCATCCACCGACCATGAGATTATTATGCAGAAACTGCAGATGATGGTGAAGTGAAAAACCCCTCTCCCACATTTGACAATTTAGCCGAGAAGTCCCAATCTTCTGAGATGAGAAACGAACATCGAAAAGCATAATTATGTAGGTATAGCTCTATATAGTAAATGCGAGAAGCAGAGTAAAAGGTAAAAATATGTTAGTCTTGGCAATACTAACTTCCAGGTCAGTTTCTGTTAAAAAAATGATAAAAAGGCTGGTTAGTCGGTTCAATCAGTAGTATTCTTAGAGAAGAAGGAAAAGACTGCACAATGCCACTAGAGACATTAGCTAAGTTACAAATATCTTCCTAGCCTGCCACAAAGCTATTCAACCGAAGCTTATAAAAGTAGAAAAGTACTCGGCCACTCTAGATTTTTCAGCACTCAAAACTAGGAGTACCATACAAACCACAGCAAAGCTACGGGGTGGGGCATCTTACTGTCGACTGTGCCATTTGGGCGGCACAGAGGCAGAGGTGACCCGACACGCCCGCCAACACTTCACACTCTACTTCTGTCACTGCGGATAGAGTGCACCTGAGGCAAGGACTGTTTACACACACCAGAAGGAGGTCGGCCATGGCAGTATGCAATACGAGGTCGACCTCCAATCACTCAACAACTACCTTCAGGCCATGGAACTGGACAAGAGCATCTCTTTTCCCACTTGTGGGCGTGAACATGTGGGACCCAAGTCATACACCCTGCCCGAGGAAACACGACCCACGGAGACGCGGACAGCTCTGGTCTGGCTGACACCGCCTCCTGCACCTAGGACTTCCAAGGCCAAGTAGAAGTTTTTCTGCCAGCGCCTCGGCAGCCCAAAGAAGTGCACACACCGATTTCTAGATCTAAGAGATTCTCACAGAGGTACAGATAGAAGACTTATCCAAGAGGCGACCTAGGCCTCGCACTACTTCGAGCAAGTCTACTACTACTGCTACTACCACCATGGAGAAACTGCTAGGGCAGTCTCCGCCCAGTAAGGAGTTCCCTAGGGAGAGGGAAAGACTCTGCAGTACAATAAACAATCGGTTGGGTTGGTTATGACACCAACTATATAATCCACAAAGTAAGATACTCCACATACTCCACGCTACCGGAACTAGCCATGACCTATTACAGAAGGAGGCTATTTCAAGCCCTTTTTGTGCCAAGGCCGAGCCTTTCTGTGGCCGATGTCGGGCGAAACCATCTATGTTGTTGCATCAGCTCCGGAGTCGATACCATGTCGGCCGGCCGATACATTAACAGGCTCTTTTGGTCGGAAATAGATATAGTATAAAAGGCAGTACATTTTCTGTAACAAATCAGTTGTTGATTGCGCTTCAATAAAGCAACATCTCCTAACTCAAGCCTATAGAGGCTTTCTCTTGTAGGCGGGTAACTCCACCGGCGGATCCATAGCTTCAGTACAGCTCGAGTTCATCCCCATCCTCGTTTAAGCATATCTCTACACCACTTCTACGACTTAGGTTGTTCCCGGATTCTACACGAATCTAGCGTCAGGCTTCAGATTCTAGAATACCAGATCTTTCATTGCACTCCTCTGAAGTATAAAGTCTACATGACCTACGTAGGTCCTGAGCGCTCTAATGAGTCTCGGCATCGGCCTACGTCTGATACATATCAACAAGAGCACATATAATAACTGTTCACTCTTTATGTAATGAGCAGAAGGTTACTTGGTTGGCCTTGACCACCTTCCAAGCCCTCCCCATACTAGCGGTCTATCGGTCCACGTATGTAGATATCCTCAAAAACATTGCAGTATCACGTTATACAAGATAACTTTCTTTTATTTTTTGCCATTTTACTTTTGTCTTTGGGCAAGTCAGGGAAAATTCATGAAAAGACAAGCGGTAGGTAAAATGATTGAAAGATGTCCCAGATTAGATGGTAGGTTGTAAATTTACATGCCTTCTATACATGGAGAAAGGTTGTCAACGGATAGACAATAGATTTGTTGACTGATAACTTGTGCACATGAGTCTTTTAAAAAAAAGACAGATAAAGCTGCAATTTATTATTCAACTACTTTTACAGATACATGTATTCAGTCTAATCTTGCATTTTTCTGTAGCATAGTCAAAATTAAAGCAACAGGACAAATTCATGTAAATTCTCTATGAAGAGTTGAATGTTCTGGTAAAAGATGATCATTTCTTTAACTTTTCATTGCATTAATTTTGCATTTAAAAATACAATACATTTACCATTTAGAAGTTCAGGGGGAACATTAGACTATCTGTGTACTATACAAAATTAAATATCTGTTCTTAGAAACTATTGACTAATACCAGAATCACAATGTAGACAGCTATTTTTCTCCTTAGGTAAATGATAAATATGAACAATGTAAAATATTGTGAATGCTTTGTTCACAGTAATTGTTTAACAAATTGTACTGAGGTGATCAATATTTGTAGCAAATGTGTACAATGCTAATTTTATTTTAATTGTAGAAGCAATCCACTGATACAGAGTGTCTCTCTTTCTGAGGATGTTCCTCTCCCAATGTATACAGAAGGTACGATCTACCTAACTATGATCACCCTGTGCATGTAGTGAGTGTTAAGCAGAGAACCTTATATCAGACTATATTCATATCTAAGAAAAATAGGTAATCAGGGAACAATATTACTGTTGGAGGAAATTATGCAGTGAATAGATTTCACATCAAAGGTCATACCAAACTCTCTTGTGATATTAAATCTCCGTTGTAAAAGTTAGATGGCTACTAGAGGACTAGCATATGTTGACAACTGTCCAATTAAACCGGAAAAAGTAGAAAATGATGGCACCTCTCTATAAAACTTTACTGCCATAACAGCTTCTTCAAAGAATGTTGTAAAAATTATAGAATCTAAGACTCAAAATATAGCATAAAACCAAAAATCATTGGTTGGCAGTTTCTTAATTACGATAGCTCTACCATGTTGCCTAGATACTATACAGTTGGGTAGTTTGTTTCTGGTGGACATGTGAATTACATTCTATCATGATATTTTTACCACCTGAGTGGAAGACTCAGTTCAAATAGCATAAAGATATAATCAAATATTTACTATTACTTTAAACTAAACTCACCCTCTCTAATTGTTTTATATAGTTGAAGTGCTAGCTGGATGCTAATAGATTAATTATTTAAAATGACTGAAGTGCAGACCTTACCCTCAACCTTTGCCATGCACTTCATCCAAACAAAGAAAGATAAAACTATAAAGATATTCCCTCTCAAGTGTGAGAGTGCTCTATAACAAAGAGAAGACAAACCCTCACTAATGCACTTCATTCAAACAAAGAAAGATATAAGGCTATAAGGATATTTCCTCCCAATTGTGAGAGTGCTTTATAACAAAGAGATAACAACCCAATACAAACTCTTTAATGGATACAAAGGAATACAATATTGTCACCATCAAGAGAAGACAATTTAAAAAAATGTTGTCTTCTTTTGCCTGTATAAACCTTGAAACACTCCAGTGTAAACATGCGCTACATGACATAGATGGTGGCATACTGCGTACATGTGCAACCTACAGTGCCTACTGAGTGTAAACCAGAAGGCAGAACATTGTTAATACCATTCCATTAACTACTAAACCAGACAAAGTGTATAACTCACATGTAAAACTAACATTTTGGTAAAAATAATGGTTTTGCTATTTAGTGTAAATAATGATAATGTTAGTGGTGTAGCGAGTAGCCTGCAAGCTCCATTGTGCTGAAATAGAGAGAACTCACAGCTAGAATTATATGAATTATCAACCGAAAGTATTATATTATTCTGACAATTCCACTGTGTTATGCATATTACAAATAAACTTATTCAAGACGCATTTGACAAATGTTATCTGTCTAGCGATGGATGTCTTGGGGACATGTAAAAGACTATCTCTATATATGCTGGACTAATTTCTTAACAAATGAAATGCAATCATTGTATAAGAATTGTACCATAACTGTTAATATTCTTATTCTAATGCTGCCAACTGAAATTTTGCTGCATTATCTACAAAATGTTGGTATGTCAATAAACTGGTATAAAGAAGCTCTAGCAGAGAAAAAAAGTTTTGTTTGAGAATATTTCACATAAATACTTACATGTAATTTTAGCTTAGTGCATGATAACAATTGAAACACACTGCCAGCTGAGTATTATTGTAACCAAAAAATTTCTCAGTGTATAAATTGTATAGTGTATGTACATGTGCATTACTGTATACAGTTTACATGAGATACAACTGTAAGCCTATATGAAGGATTAGAGTTCCACTAGTATTGTATCACACATATACACATACATGTACAATATAAGTTTTTTGATATATATTACAACGCTTTAACCCCAACCTGTTACAGACACACTCAGAGCCTTTCTATGCCAATTTGGACAAGTAAAAGTTGCGCTATCTAAAGACCAGAATTTGGAGAGAGTATATTATGGTGAATGTGGCAAACTATTAACAAACTATGGTTTCAGAACACTGGGTTTGTTTGGTGCTCACTTTACACATCCAAAGTTATCCACTCTTGCTATTTGTACACAAAGATAGGGTAACTCCGAACTTTTCCTGCACATTAATTATGCTTTTAATCATTTTTGACGGAGTAGTTACAAATTTGTTGGTCTGTTCACACTTAGTTACAGGGTTTTGCTTTATCTACAGAAAGCAGCACAGAATTGTTTGAATTTTTTAGATGACTTGACAGAATGGGCTATTCTAATGACGTTGTAAGGAATGTAAGGGATGACGATGAGTTTACAGAAACTGAGAACACACTGTTGGTGCCTTTACAGTATATTATGGGCAACATAGCAAAACTCTATTTGAAACTTGCAGTCATTTTTATGTTATTGTACAACAGTATAATTTGGTAGATGGAGTTTCTATCCAACTTATTTTACTGTAAACTGATTGTACTATGACAATGACAAGGAAAGGAATACATTTATCAAACCTCTGTTTTGAGCTTATAACAGTATTAGTTAACAACACCATTAACTTTACCTCTTTTATCCAAAGCATATATTCACTTAACGTGATACACACGAAACAAACTTATATCCACATGTAGACACTCTAGACAATACATGATATGTAGTGACGCTCCACGTGTATTTCTCTCGCAGTTTGGGAAGGACAAAGTCAAATTTATTAGGAGGAATTTTTTCCGTATCTTAGATGGTAAGATAGCCAAATTTATAATGTAAACAGAGATACATGTACATGCGTTTTCCTTAACTATCAGTCATTGATCAACATTATATCCTGATATGGCATAAACTTTTGTTTTACTTTACACAGGACAGGCAACTTTTTCTAGATTTGGTAGCGTAGAAAAGTTTATAAGGAATTGTAAAAAAACAAAGGAGATTTCACAGGTGAGTAAATATAACTGATTGTTAGTTACTAAATACTTTGACTATGACGAGGACAGGCAAGTTTTTCTACAGATGAAAGCGTGGAGAAGTTAGTAAGGAAATGCCACAAACTGAATGGAAGGCTCTGTTTACCTTCTATTTACCCAAATGATAGTTCACAGGTGAGTGATTACAATTACAAACTACCTACATGTATACTATGACCATTGACTGATGCTGTCAACTGAGATGATAGCAGTATGTGTATTTAGTATTATTACTATGGTTATCTGTCACTATATGCTGTACATTTAGAAGAACTGGAAATTGTATTTAAACTCCTCAAATAATGAATGAATGACTCGAGTCTTGCTAGTTTTGTATAATGCACATAAGATACCCTTATTACTGCAACTCTTCTTTGACACATGTTATCTGTACTTGCAAGTGCTCGTACATCCTTACTTAGAGACATGGATGACTTGGGGACACATAGGAGATTATTTATATATGCTAGACTAATTTTATGATGTAAACAACATGATGCACATATAATATGATGCAATGTGATGCAATGTAATGTAATTATGATGTAATTTTATTATGTACCGTAAATATAAGCCTGCTATTGTCACAACTTTACCAATATTAATGTTTTTGTTGTTCAGTAGAGGATATGAAATAATGGTACATTCTTGTCATCAGAATCATTATAGGAGTACCGTGTCAGAATATGGTTAGAATGTGTAGGAGGTAACTACAGTAAATACAGATGCTATATATCATCATAAGCTTAGACAGAGGTAACTACAGTAAATACAGGTGTAATGTACCAACATAAGCTTACACAAATACTTGCTAGAATGACACTTCTTCTCCTTCGTATAAATATTTGTTCTGAACTTAGATTTTTACCTGTGTTTAATAATTATACATAAATAATACTGCTTTTCTGCACCGGTTTCATTCTTTAGTTTAAAACTACAGAAGACTGGTTAAGTTTCACACCAGCTTAGTTTCAAGTGAAAAATCAGACAAATTCTCTCTGTTATAAGAATATAATTATTATACTTGCTGTCAGCTATATGCAAACGAGAGATAAATAATTTTTCTCGGTTTTACAGGGAATTTAAAACTCAAGCATTGATACTATTAACTTGATAAGTCTTCACTAGAATCAGTTAATTATCCATGTGATTTAATGCCAAGTTAATAGATGGGTCAGAGGCACAGAAAAAAGAAATTCTAATGTTGTAGATACATGAACGCACAAAAAGTCGGTAGATTCTCACTATTTCATAGGAAGGTATAAAAGTAGGCTTGTCTGTGGTGGTAACATCTAATTGATGCTGGTGTATAGTTTTAGTCACCAAAACACAACATATCCAGTATAATTCAATGGTGATGTTGGGTACAGAATACATGCATGTTTTAAATCACTTCTTTTATTGAAATAACAGACCCTTGGGAGGGTGTAAATTACAATCTTTTGTTAGCAGTTATAACCAACTTATAAACTACTAGTAATTATTAAAGGTTGTTGCTTTGCTTTGAAATTGCAAACACCTCTGGTCCTATTTTAGATACCGCTTCCTAAACGGAATTGCCAATCATGTAAAAACAAGATCTTGAATGATGAGCCACCACTAAACTACATGTATATTCATTCTGGTAGATGGACCATGGCTGAATGTAGATCTTCAAAAATGGCCATTACTGAATAAGGTGACAACAGGTCTGTCACAACTCTCATTACTGTAATACTAGATAGCCAAATGTCACTTCAGCTTATCTATCCAGGGTAAACTAGCTAGAGGGTCTCCCAAAAGGTTTTGTGTGACACAAAACTCTAACTACTGGATTAACATAGACACTATGCTACTATTCATTAATGTAATTTTAGAACCTTAGTTGGGGAATCAAAAAGAAAAGTTTGTCATCTTTGATGCCTTCAAAGTCGTCAAATTTTCTCTAGTTGACAAGTTGTCAGAATATAATTATACAAAATAGATGCTGTCAATCAGATGCTAACCAGAGAGCAGGCATTGACTAGTTTAGTTAAGGAGTCCAAAACTTCATAAGTCTTCACTAGGATGTAACATGTCATCCGTGTCAGTAACAATCTCTCTTTGCTAAATCAAGTTTAATTGTACCTGTGATCTGACACATCCAGCTATTAGATGATGTGACAAGATAACGGAGATGAACAATAGAGAGACTAAATATTATCAACTCAGCTGTTGAACAGAGAGATTAAGTTCAGTACAACATCTGACACTTTTTGTCCATCATATAAACATTTGTACTGAAAACCAACAGATCATTCTGGTAAAAGCTCCCTTGGTGTTAACATCAACAGCAGAGCATAGAATCTGAAAGTGCAACCTACCATGGTCTATTCACAAAATTTGGAACATTTTTGTCTTCATGTGCTTGGGACTGTGTCTTTGGGAGTTCTCACCTTATAAAACTATTTTCTGGTTACCAGTAATAATCCAGCATTCTATCTATATTTGCCTTTATGTAGACTTTAAAACAAACAACAATAAAAGAAGCTTATTAAATTTGTACTAAAATATAGAAAAACAGTTCACAAGGAAGATATTTCTGAGCCAAGTGTCAGCTGATGTTACTAATGCTTAGCGCAGAACTTTCTGGTGTACTGAGAAGCAAGGTGCATCTTCAGAACTATTTTTATGTTATATTTCCAACAAAAATATTTCTATAGTCGACATAGAGGGGCAAGAATAATTAAATTGGTCTAGGACAGCAAGTACATTCAAAAACAAGGCTATGGCTGCTCCCTTAGAATGATTATGTTTATATTATTAACATAAATATGGTCTTAATGTTGATTGATGAAAAATGCCCTTATTCTGAGTGTCTCCCATTTAATAGGAATTGCAACCTCATTTATTCGTTTTGATGAATAATGATGTATGTACAAGATAGCATGAGTGATGCGCAGCTTGGAGCATACAGATATACTGCTCTAAACGTATTATAAGTAACCAATACTTTTTAAGCATGTTTGGTTAGCATTATTTTAACATTAATGACTGTATTACTTTAGATCGAAGGGCTCACTAGACACATGCAGCATTTATACGTTATTAACCTCTGCATCGTCTTCAGACCTATTTTTATGTTATATTTACAACAAAAATATTCCCATGTCTATGGTAAACATAGATGAGTAAGAATGATTAAATTGGAATAGTCTAAGACAGCAATTACATGTGGCAAGTTTAAAAAAAAACTGCACGTACACGGTTGCATGAGTACTACACTGCTGTGGAAATACAGATATACTCTACAATCTACATGTATATAAGTGACCAATACCTTTTCAGCACAGTTTGTTAACCCTTACTTTAATTTTAATAACTAAGTATTGTATTCAAAGAGCTCACTAGACACATGCAGCATTGTAAAAAAGCAGAATTTGAGAAAAAGTGAGGACAAAAAAAAACTAGATTCAATCCACTCTCACTCAAAATAAAAAGAGCTATGACAATAGCACCAAATCAAACTAGACGCCATCTCAATCTACATACATGTACATGTAGCTAACATCGACATAATGACCCTGTATCACATGACTCTATCATTAAAATATGTAGCTACTTCCGCTTCAGTGGGATAGTCAACCAAACATTCAATAAAGTGAAGTTGGTACAAAATATAGTGCTTTTCTACAGTGAAGTACTAAAACACTCAGTTATGATATGTACTATAATACTAGTATATTATATACATAGTATAAAGTATCTGGTGCTTGCTCTCTCCTCTAATATGCATTCATTCTAGAGTCTGTCATAAGCCTGTTCCCCATGATTAAACAATGAGATTCAAGAGAAAAAGAATCAAAAATCTGCATCGAAGGAGAACATCTTCAGCATACACAGCTTGTATAATGTACGATGTACTAATTAACAGCATAATGTGATGCTATATTGCATCATTTAACTTGAACACTGCCACTTTTGTTACCTTGCTAACAAACCACTGCAAATCAGTCATTAATGTGTAAGATCATGTTGTTTTCGAAGGTGAGAATAAGTCATTTACAAGTAGGCTACAGGATGGTTAAGAGGTTGATGCATTGTATAAAGATTATGATTATTGTATAATTTGAGCACTGCTTTTTTATATGATGTGTATACATTATTTTATTCAACTCTTTTGAGGAGACTGATTATCAGCGCTTTCAGGTGCTAGTACATCTCAATCAGGAAATATGATGACATGGGGCAGCATAAACCCCTGCCAGATCTACATTGTATTACAGGAGCGGATATAGAAAATGAATAGGCGAGGGCTTCTGTTCATAAGTAAATGTTTTGTTGGACTCTTACTGTAATAAGGTGGTTTGTCAGACTACTATACACCAAACTACCACTACTCTGCTGGTATATACATGTATGTATAATATGATGCTATACTCGTTCTAATATATATGCTGAAGCAGTCCGTGTCATAATTGACAATGAATGTTTACACAATCACGTATTAGAACTTACCCTGTAACAAAACCGCAATAATTTTTAAATTTTCAGATGGAAATTTATCTGTGTTGAGGCTTTACCTTACAGTGGTTTGATATGGATGAATACAAGGTCAAAGCTGGTTACAGCGAGTATAGAGCTGAGGCCTTGATTCATCAGAATGAGCGAAAAAAGTTGTAAGAAAAGGCAGAGGCAGCCAATAGAAAACGAATGCCCGATGTTGGTGCTCACTATTCACGTATGGTACGTCTAATTGGTCAATTATTAGAGTATTCGTATTGGCAAACTGTGTTGGGATAAAGTTACATCGGTGTTTGTTACTGGTATTCATAGTCATTTTATTGGTTGACTGCATATCACTATTTAGTAGTGTCTAGTTGTGAGTCTTTAGTTGAGAATCACAGAATTTAACTACTAGAACCTCTAGTAAGAGAAGTTAAATTTAATTGGCTGAACAGGTTGGATATTCTCAGTTATTCATGACATCTCATTTTCGGTTTAATCTTGCAGTCGGAGGTGCAGAAACAGAAATAAGAGCATGCTAATTTTCAGGCTGCGGTACAGATATTCAAACAGAACAACTCGTCTGGCAACAAAAATGAGATTGACCCGCATGGGCTAACTGCAAACTTCACAATTTATTGCATTGTGAGTACCATAATACTATGAAAGGGACTAGAGCAGTAACTACTGCATAGGTTTAACTCAATTTAAAAGCAATGCCAGCGTTTAAAAAGGTTGTCAAAATTACGGATGTTGCCACGATGAATGGATTCAGATGTGCTTTTTCAAACTATGAAATATTTTACCAGGTAGATCTGTGTAACCACTGTTCACATATCTATATATTGCCTACCAATGAAGAACAATAGAAAGTTCGCCAAAGATAGTTCTTAATAGTAACATACCAGCTAGTCTGAGGAAAATGTAAGGCATAAAGCATTCGTTAGTGTGTGTTGCCTGTAATGCTATGTTTGATCTGCTTCCCTGTGCATGTTCATTCGTGAAACGAAGACTGAATGTATTGGGGAACATACAGAAAAATATTTTGTTCATGTCAGATAGAAATTTATGTGTGTTGATGCTTTACCTTACAGTTGTTTGATATGGGTGGGTACAGGGCTAATGCTGGTTACGGTGAATATAGGGCTGAGGCCCATGCTCATCAACATGAGTGGAGGAAGTTGATGGCAAAGGCAGAAGCTGCCAATATAAGATAGAGCATGATACCCGACATTGGTGCTCATTATTTACGTACATGTATAATATTATGTCTAATTGGTAAATTATTTGAGTATTTCTATTGGCTAATTGTGTTAGGAGAAACTTATGTCATAATTCAATGGTGATGTTGGGTACAGAATACATGCATGTTTTAAATCACTTCTTTGATAGAAAGTAAACAGACCCTTGGGAGGGTGTAAATTACAATCTTTTGTTAGCAGTTATAACCAACTTATAAACTAGTAGTAATTATTAGAGGTTGTTGCTTTGCTTTGAAATTGACTAATTTTATGATATACATGTAAACAATAATATATGAAGTAAATAATATTATTTAAATATGATGTCACAGTGTAATTATATAATGTAACTTTATAATGTAACTTTATAATGAAAATATAAGTCTGCTATTTGTCACAACTTTACGAACATCATTGTTCTTGTTTTTCGGTACAGGATATGAAATAATAGTACACTCTTGTCACCAGAAATATTGTCTACCAAACATAAACAATATTGATATTGTAGGAGTACCATGTCAGAATATGGTTATGGTTTTCAGCCAACTAAACAAAATAGAGATTCACGGTTAGATATCTAACTCATAAAGTTAATAACTGATATAAGGTATTGACTTAACCTGCAATTGCCAGAACACAACGTTGTTTGCTGAAAAGCAATGACAATAATATTGTAACCGAGATTGATTAGATAATATGCAACTACATGTACATGTACATACATGTAATATGAATGGATGTTGATTGGTTGCAGAGTGCTGAATAGGGCTGTCGTAACTTCAGTTTCAAACTATCAGGTAAGCTCCTTTGCAATTTTGAGTTACTTTTTTAAAACTTATTTCCTTGCTTTTATGTTGAACAAGAAAAAACAATAAAAAAAGCTTAATAAATTTGTACTAAATATGGAAAGACAGTTCACAAGGAGGATATTTCTGAGCCAAGTGCCAACTGATATTACTAATGGTTAGCGCAGAACTTTCTGGTGTGCCGAGAAGCAAGGTGTATCTTGTTTATTAGCTTATGGCAACTCTGCATTATATATTAACAAGTTATTAACCCCTGCATGATCTTCAGACCTATTAAGTCATATTTACAACACAATTATTCCCATGCCTATGGTCAACATGGAGGGGCAAGGGTAATTAAATTGGTTTAGGACAGCAAGTGCATTCAACAACTAGGCTATGGCTGCTACCTTACAATGATTATGTTTATATTATTAACATAATTATGGTCTTAATATTGATTGATGAAAAAATGCCCTTATTCTGAGTGTCTCCCATTTAATAGGAATTGCAACCTCATTTATTCGTTTTGATGAATAATGATGCATGTACAAGATAGCATGAGTGCTGTGCAGCTTGGAGCATACAGATATACTGCTCTAAACGTAACCAATACTTTTTCAGCATGTTTGGCTAGCATTGTTTTAACATTAATGACTGTATTACTTTAGATCGAAGGGCTCACTAGACGCATGCAGCATTTATAAGTTATTAACCCCTGCATCGTCTTCAGACCAATTCTAATGTTATATTTACAACAAAAATATTCGCATGTCTATGGTCAACATAGATGAGTAAGAATAATTAAATTGGAATGGTCTAAGACAGCAATTACATGCGACAAGTTTAAAAAAAAACTGCACGTACACGGTTGCATGAGTACTACACAGCTGTGGACATACAGATATACCCTACAATCTACATGTATATAAGTGACCAATACCTTTTCAGCACATTTTGTTGACCCTTGCTTTAATTTTAATAACTACAGAATTGTATTCAAAGGGCTTACTAGAAACATGTAGCATTGTAAAAAAGCAGAATTTGAGAAAAAGTGAGGACAAACAAAAGGCTAGATTCAATCCACTCCCACTCAAAATAAAAGAGCTAGTATATTATATACATAGTATGAAATATCTGGTGCTTGCTCTCTACTCCAATATGCATTCATCCTAGAGTCTGTCATAAGCCTGTTCACCATGATTAAACGATGAAATTCAAGAGAAAAAGAATCAAAAATCTGCGTCGAAAGAGAATATCTTCAGCATACACAGCTTGTATAATGTCCGATGTACTAATTAACAGCATAATGTGATGCTATATTGCATCATTTAACTTGAACACTGCCACTTTTGTTACCTTGTTAACAAACCACTGCAAATCAGTCATTAATGTGTAAGATCATATTGTTTTCGAAGGTGGGAATAAGTCATTTACAAGTACAGGAGGGTTAGGAGGTTGATGCATTGTATAAAGACTATGATTATTGTATAATTTGTGCACTGCTTTTTTATATGATGCGTATACATTATTTTATTTAACTCTTTTGTGGAGACTGATTATCAGCGCTTTCAGGTGCTAGTACATCTCGATCAGGAAATATGGATGACATGGGGCAGCATAAACCCCTGCCAGATCTACATTGTATTACAGAAGCGGATATAGAAAATGAATAGGCGAGGGCTTCTGTTCATAAGTAAATGTTTTGTTGGACTCTTACTGTAATAAGGTGGTTTGTCAGACTACTATACACCAAACTACCACTACTCTGCTGGTATATACATGTATGTATAATATGATGCTATACTCGTTCTAATATATATGCTGAAGCAGTCCGTGTCATAATTGACAATGAATGTTCACACAATCACGTATTAGAACTTACCCTGTAACAAAACCGCAATAATTTTTAAGTTTTCAGATGGAAATTTATCTGTGTTGAGGCTTTACCTTACAGTGGTTTGATATGGATGAATACAAGGCCAAAGCTGGTTACAGCGAGTATAGAGCTGAGGCCTTGATTCATCAGAATGAGCAAAAAAAGTTGTTAGAAAAGGCAGAGGCAGCCAATAGAAAACGAATGCCCGATGTTGGTGCTCACTATTCACGTATGGTACGTCTAATTGGTCAATTATTAGAGTATTCTTATTAGCAAACTGTGTTGGGATAAAGTTACATCGGTGTTTGTTACTGGTATTCATAGTCATTTTATTGGTTGACTGCATATCACGATTTAGTAGTTGTCTAGTTGTGAGTCTTTAGTTGAGAATCACAGAATTTAACTACTAGAACCTCTAGTAAGAGAAGTTAAATTTAATTGGCTGAACAGGTTGGATATTCTCAGTTATTCATGACATCTCATTTTCGGTTTAATCTTGCAGTCGGAGGTGCAGAAACAGAAATAAGAGCATGCTAATTTTCAGGCTGCGGTACAGATATTCAAACAGAACAACTCGTCTGGCAACAAAAATGAGATTGACCCGCATGGGCTAACTGCAAACCTCACAATTTATTGCATTGTGAGTACCATAATACCATGAAAAGGACTAGAGCAGTAACTACTGCATAGGTTTAACTCAATTTAAAAGCAATGCCAGCGTTTAAAAGATTGTCAAAATTACGGATGTTGCCACGATGAATGGATTCAGATGTGCTTTTTCAAACTATGAAATATTTTACCAGGTAGATCTGTGTAACCACTGTTCACATATCTATATATTGCCTACCAATGAAGAACAATAGAAAGTTTCCTAAGAAGTTCTTATTAGTAACATACCAGCTAGTTACACAAGAGATGCGTACTAAACCCTCCTTATATCATGCCAATGTTTTTGTTGTCTTATTTGATAACAAAAAATATTTAATCTATTGTGAGAACTGCAACATTATTTTCTAGGTTTCTACATGTACAAACTGCTACTTATACTGTAGACTGCAAATAAAATCATGTATTACATCTTATAATGTTGTATAAAACTGAGTGTTGATCAAATAATTTAGTAACTAACATTGTAGAAACTATCCAGGTTTGTTTGTCAAACTGCAGTTTTTACTGTAGAATATTGACATTATAAATTGCAACTTAATTCAACAAATTATATTTTAGAAATGGTCCAGGCTTTTCTCAGTCAATATGGCCGAGTCCATGTGGAGCTAGTTGGAGAGAAAATTCCAGGACATTTACAAAGATACAGTAAGGGGGTAAATTATAAACTAAAACTAAGGATCAACAGAATGATAAAGCCGTTGAAGAAGTGCAGCAAGACTAGAGATGGCAAGTTATGGTAACACTCCATCTGCAAGGAACATCAACAGGTGAGTAGATCTACAACTTGTTCAAACGTTTTGTAACAAACTTGTCCAACTTTTATTATTCTGTTTGCACAGGTCGTTAAGGTTGATCATAAAGACATGGTTTATCTGAAGATAAACTCTAAAGATACTCATTCTAAAATGAGGAAAAGTCGATGAAAGATTTTACCGATGATCTATATAATGGTGAGGAATCATCAGTAAGTGCAGTACTTATTCAATTACCCATTGAATAGCATTAGCATTGGACTAGAAGTATCACCAGCTTAAATGAAGACAAATAAACAATCTAGTGTCTCATTCACAATTCATGCAAACATAGTATTATTTTTATAATTATTTCTCTGCAGTCTGAGGAAAATGTAAGGCATAAAGCATGCATTAGTTTGTGTTGCCTGTAATGCTATGTTTGATCTGCTTCCCTGTGCATGTTCATTTGTGAAACGAAGACTGAATGTATTGGGGAATATACAGAAAAATATTTTGTTCATGTCAGATAGAAATTTATGTGTGTTGATGCTTTACCTTACAGTTGTTTGATATGGATGAATTCAAAGCCAAAGCTGGTTATAAGGAATATAGAATTGAGTACCGTGGCCGATTTCTGCCACACAATGTGAAACTAAATTGCAATTTACATGATACTGAATCCTAAAATGAATGAAATAAAAATTAAATTTACCTGAAATAAAATAAGTCATGTGAAACCAAACTGATATTTAAATAAAATTTGCAGTTCATATGAAACTGAAAGTGAACTCACATGAAACCAAATTGCAATTCACCTGAAATGAAAATTGGGGGTGTTACTCATAACAACAAAACGAAACTGCATTTAGTACATGAGTGGTGTGACAGGAAATAGTCCATTATTTTGGTATTTTTAACTGCATTTTGGTGTTTACTTTAGATGCAAATAATAAAAGTATAATATGTATTTCATCAACTTACTTGTAGGAAGGCGAATATTAGTAACAACACGCTTTTATGAGAGTATTTACAGTATTTTTAATAAAAAATAAGTATTACATTTTGATAGTCTCGAAAAAAATAATAACATTTTATCAAAAATATTTACAACTTGTTTAAAGTTTTTGTGATTTAATGATAAATTTTGCTGCAAAATTACAAAATCACTATTAATATTACATTAAAACTATTACAAAATATTCATTCATTCATTCATTCATTCATTCATACTCTCAAGTCTTGATCTTATTAGTACTGCAAGAGTATTACTAACTGCTACATTTGTTCATTTGGTGCTGATTCCTTTATTTTGAGTATTTCAATAATAATGTGAAAATATAAAAATCATAGGACTAAATTGATGACATTTGCTATATCAAATTATTAATGATACCCAATAATCTCAAAGACGCAAGTGTATCTCTACGCCAAAGTGGAGGTGTAGTTTCTTTTTGCCACAATAAGTAACGCCCCCATAAATTTTGTTTCATGTTAATTGGCATTTTGGTTTCAGGCGTTTTTCGTTTTCGTTTCATGTGAGTTCACTTTCAGTTTCATATGAACTTCATATTTTATTTAACTTTCAGTTTAGTTTCACATGATTTATTTTATTTCAGGTGAATTTAATTTTTATTTCATTTATTTTAGGATTCAGTATCATGTAAATCGCAATTTAGTTTTACACTGTGTGGCAGAAATCGGCCACGGTAATTGAGGCCTTGATTCATCAGAATGAACGGAGGAAGTTGTTGAAGAAGGCAGAAGCTGCCAATAGGCGACAGATGCCCGACATTGGCGCTCATTATTTACGTATGGTGCGTCTAATTGGTCAATTATTAGAGTATTCTTATTGGCAAACTGTGTTGGGATATACTTATGCTGGTGTTTGTAAATGGTATCATAGTCATTTTATTGGTTGACTACATATTGCTATTTAGTAGTTGTCTAGTTGTGAATCTTTAGTTGAGAATCACAGAATTTAACTACTAGAACCTCTAGTAAGAAAAGTTAAATTTAATTGGCTGAACAGGTTGGATATTCTCAGTTGTTCATGACATCTCATTTTCGGTTTAATCTTGCAGTCGGAGGTGCAGAAACAGAAATAAGAGCATGCTAATTTTCAGGCTGCGGTACAGATATTCAAACAGAACAACTTGTCTGGCAACAAAAATGAGAATGACCCGCATGGGCTAACTGCAAACTTCACAATTTATTGCATTGTGAGTACCATGATACCATGAAAAGGAGTAGAGCAGTAACTACTCATAGGTTTAACTCAATTTAAAAGCAATGCCGGCGTTTAAAAAGATTGTCAAAATTACGGATGTTGCCACGATGAATGGATTCAGATGTGCTTTTTCAAACTATAAATATTTTACCAGGTAGATCCGTGTAACCATTGTTCACATATCTATATATTGCCTACCAATGAAGAACAATAGAAAGTTCGCCAAAGAAGTTCTTAATAGTAACATACCAGCTAGTCTGAGGAAAATGTAAGGCATAAAGCATTCATTAGTTTGTGTTGCATGTAATGCTATGTTTGATCTGCTTCCCTGTGCCTGTTCATTCGTGAAACGAAGACTGAATGTATTGGGGAACATACAGAAAAATATTTTGTTCATGTCAGATAGAAATTTATGTGTGTTGATGCTTTACCTTACAGTTGTTTGATATGGATGAGTACAGGGCTAATGCTGGTTACGGTGAATATAGGGCTGAGGCCCATGCTCATCAACATGAGTGGAGGAAGTTGATGGCAAAGGCAGAAGCTGCCAATATAAGATAGAGCATGATACCCGACATTGGTGCTCATTATTTACGTACATGTATAATATTATGTCTAATTGGTAAATTATTTGAGTATTTCTATTGGCTAATTGTGTTAGGAGAAACTTATGCTGGTGTTTGTAAATGGTATTCATGGTAATTTTATTGGTAGACTGCATAATTACTATTTAGTTTTCTGGTTGTGAGTCTTTTGTTGAAAATAAGAGAATGTATCTACTTGAACCTCTAGTAAACGGAGTTAAATTTGATTAGCTGGTTATTCATTACATCATTGCAGTTATTTATTACATCTCATTCTCGATGCGCTCTCTCAGGTAGAAGTGCAGAAACGGAAAGAACAAGACGCAAATTTTCGAGCTGCTGTAAAAATATTCAGACAGAACAACTCGTTCAGGGACAAGTGTGAAGTTGACTTCCAAACTTCATAATTTATCGAATTGTGAGTACCATGACTTACATGTATATATGCATACCATGAGGCGCTGTGGTGCAGGTAAAAAAATGGTGACAAAGGGGAAGTCGACCTGCATGGATTGCATCCAACTGAAGTAGTTCATGTAGTGGACCAGATCATCAGATCCAGAACCAGTAGTCATATTTTTGACAATAGAATTAAAAAATATGGGATCGGACATCCACTTCCTATCAGAACGTTATGGAAAAGTACACTATCTTTGAGTAAATTGGAAAATCAAGCCAAAATATATGATGACAGTTGAAAAACTGCATCAGTTTAACTTGATGTTTAAAAAGCAGAAAAGTGGGGCGTCTGCCCAAAATAAAAGGCTGAGACACTCCAGTGTTTTAGATTGTAACTGGAAAACATGGCACTAGAAGTGGATATAAGAGTAGTTACTCCAAACACAAGGACCATTGACTTGCTATGCTTGTTATGTACTGTACCACCTCTAAAAGGAAGTGAAGAGGAATCCCTGTTCCAGTTTAGTTCAACCTCCATATTCTTTTTTGTGAAAACTCCAGCTACAATCATTGAGTACTACTGTTTCAATGAGTTGCAGATACTGGTGTACTGACAATAACTGCTCCTGAAAATGTGAAAAGAAGATTAAAAGGATAAGTCAAACTTGATTGCTAGAAAAGTGCTTGTACAAAAACAGATTTTAAAATACCTAAGATGAATAAGAATTGCAACTTACAGTTGTTGTTCCAACAACATTCTGGACACTATAATCATACAAGTCCAATGTAGGAAAGTCAATTTGCGAATTATTTGAAAAGAATCCATGAAAAGTTACTGTTACTGTTGCGTCGGGCAATGTTTGCTAATGCTAAGATTGTAATGCAGTTACTCAAAAAATGTCAGCTGATGGCTGGCACGTTACTGTTGCCCCCCCCTCCCCATCTACATGTATAAGGACTGTCAACTGGTGAGTAGAGTTATAAATGGTGTAAGTTTATATAACAGGCTTTACATAATATTATTCTATCAGCTGTTAATAACGTTATAAATGATCAAGTTGACATATTTTCATTTGAATTGTTCAGTGTCGCCAAGAGAATCAAAAAGTATAAAATAAAAGGTGGTAAGTTGGTAAGCTGAGAAAAGTGCTCTGCTAAGACCAATTCTATAATATCTAAGATGAATAATTATGAATTGAAGATATGTTAGTAGGATGAAGTACTTCTGAGATGAGTAACTGTATGTAGTTCAGATTGAAAATAAATATCTGCTCATTTATGTAGAAAACAATTATTTGGTTTAAAGTGTCCAAATATTGGCATGCATGTGACGAGGAATCTAATCAAAGTGTAGATCAAAGAGCTCAAGTCCAGCTACTTGTACTTGTAGTATTACAGTCATGTACAATAACGATTATTGTATAATTTTTAGTAAAGTTATAAAAAAAAGGTACATGTGCCTAAAGAGTGCACTTGACACATACCATCCCCTCTCCTATAATTGTTCTGCTGAATAAAGTGTAGTGTAGTAACAAGTACTATAAAACGTTGGAGAGTACAAAGTAACAAACATGAAGTTGTAGCATAAATGTGGTTGGAATAGAGCTAGAATTAAACCAAGTTAAACTACAAGTTGGACAATGATAAAATTGTACTAACATTTTTTCAATTGCCCGAATCCCTTGTTAGGATCGTTCTGCCATATAAACACTTTTACTAATAGATTAAAAGATTTAACATAAAACACAATCTCAGCAAATAAAACTAATTTTAAAAGTATTGCATATGCGCATTAGTATGTTATAATGGCACCGTGAGATTGTCATTGTATACTGTATTAGAATCAAATAGAGATTATCATGTCAAACAACATATTGGATTCCATTATTCCTATATTTACAAACAAGTAAATGCCATATGTACATGCATTCATTGCTTTTTTGTAAGTCGGATAATTTAGCCTAGCGGCCAAACTGCCAAGTCTTTAAAATTCCAGTTGCATTTCTTATAATAAGGCAATTAATCACAGAAAATACTCTCTACTAATATTCCGAGTTGTATTTTGTGGGTATGATTATAAGTTCTGTAGAATAATTATTTTTATATTTTCAAATCTTTTCCATCAAAATGATTTATTAATCGTACATATTTTCACCCAATGTTTTTTCTACAAGTTGACCACATTGTTAACAAGAAATTGATTTGAACAGCACTGCAAAAGGAGATTCACCTAGTGGCCAACTACAGTAGAGACATCCTGCTACAATATGCATGTAAAGAAGAAGAAAAAGAATAATACAGTGCAAGTTAAAACGACCGAAAGCAGGTGAATTGTATTTAAAATAGGAGAGGCGAGAATATTTAACTCAAAGCTTATTATGACAAGAAATCAAGAAAGAGGCAAAGATTAGAGATCACAGTACTGAACTCTTTCTAACACAAAGCCAACCTGGTTATGCATGATGCAGAACAATAAAAGTGACAGCTTTAGATTGTCCTTTAATACTGTATTAGAACCAATAGAGATTGTTATGTATTCGTCAAACAACACATTGAGATACATACATTGAGTTACATACATTTCCATATTGAGAAATTCCATGCGCCGAAGATGTATAGCTATGTCTTACTATGTTATTAATGAATATATTCTTACAGGTGGTTGTTTACCCTTCCATTAAAACTGGATGACATGAAACAATAAATGGTCATATTATGTGCTTGATTTTTACACTAGTTGAAGGCTAGATCGGGTGTTCGTATTATTTACTATTTATCTAACATATTTTCAGCATTACATGTGCTCATAGCTGGACGGGATATGTTAAAATAATATTACATTGCCCATCAGATATATACAATGTCCATAAATTTTTCTGTGAATAAACTTTAGAAAGAACTCATCTTAATACTATATACCCAATAAATCACTCTATAACACATTTATATCTACATGTAAATGCGTAGTATTTTCCAATAAATAACTTCCTGCAAGATCATTAAATTCCTCTTCACAGCATTTGAAATATAACCATATTTACTCAATGTATAATCAGCGTAAATTTTCCTGGCAAATTATTGCTTCAAATTATTCAAAACTTCTAGGCAGCAAACTTCTGCTGAAACAGTATTTAGTGGCAAAACCAGACAAACCACCCTCAACAGGACATCAACTAGTACTAGATACAAACTATAAGCAGCTAGTAAAAGTACATTATGATGTCAACACCTTGTCTGACCAAAGAAGCAGAATATATAGCCACAGAACTAACAGAAGGACTCAAATAAGGTGATCACTGATTAGACTAACATTATAATGGTTTCTGCATGCAAACTACATTGTACAAATGATTAATCTTGTTAGATTTCACTAATTCTTTGTATACCTGTGACTGTGAGCTTCTATGCTATGAGTAGTAGAGCTTACCTTAGTTCCATATGGATTGTTCTACTGCCCTGCAGCTGAACTTTCTGTCCTCGGTTGATGCTCGTACACTAGAGCCTTGAATACCCTCGCTGTTCAATCAGTTGGTAGACTGTAATAGTAAGCCTAAACATAAAATATATTGTACCATGTCAATAATTTAATCAAAATAATAGCTTTATAACATGTACATTCAGTACGTATATGTCAGGTACTAGTTGTATGTCTACTACACTAATGAACTTACGGTACTTGTTACTCACTTCATCTCTGTTTGATTGATGATTAGAATGTTTGAGATGTTACAGTTATCAGAGTTTCACACTGTTCACTCCACTCTCTGTCTCCATTGATAGCTGAGGCAGATGTTCAACAGCTACCTGTACTCTGTCAAAGATAACACAATTTTGTATTTGCAAATCGTAGTTGAAGTTCTTATTAAAGGATACAATGCATAATATAAGATCAAGTTACTACAGATGAACAATAAATTCTCAGCAATTTACATGCAAGTTCACTATGAGTCCACCAATTTTTATTTAAAAACATGGAACCCCAGGCTATTCTGATATGCACAAGTCAAGTGATACAAATGAAATATATAGATAATTTTCAATGTATACAATACCTTCAATTCAGGAGATAATATTGTGATGTACCTATACTAAGTCCAATAAGGAAGTATTCTACATGTAGATAAAGAAGTGTTATAACTATTATATTTATTACAGCTGCTAGACTACTGCTAGTCTACTGCTGTCAAAGTTTATAGAACTAATAAGTTGTTCCACGGCTTTATACACCAATAGGATCGCACGAAATCTGACCTAATAAGCGGCCTTGTTCAAAGTAGTTGAGCGGCAACGAAGAATTACCGATAAAACAATGGAGTCTTCTCAAGATTGGCGAAAAATTGCCCTGAGATTGGCTAAAAGTACTTGTAATGCTAGCCTATTATTTTAAGAATACATAATGTTTCTACCAATAACATCAATAGAAGATGCAAGCATTTAGAAGAGCAGAAATATAGGAAAAAGGCCCAAAAAGTTCGAGCTATCCTACTGATCACGTGGTCTGAACTATTTATGTCTCGTGTAGACCAAAGATGGTAAAAGTACGCTCTTTGTGCAGACTGTCAACCACTATTGTCGACCTATATTTCTATAGCCTAAGCGTTTGACCACAGGCTGGGCGCTCGTTAAAGAGCAACGGTTTGCCCATTTTGGCGAGAGAACTACGGCAAATGAGTATGCGCATCGTTTACTGGATAAACTTGGTATATAGAAACTTTGCTGCTGTGGCAAATGTTCACACCACAATATGCTTATGTATGGGTAAGCTACCATGGCTTCTAATTGTTTGCTGTCTCCCTGTGTGGTCTAGCTACTATAGCTAAAGCCAAAGTGCCAAAGCCAATCAAACAACAGCAAATAGTGTGGGATACTAGCATTAATATCCAGCACCTCCATCTGCACCTTCGAAAGAGATATACATGCCGTATAATATGCTAGATATTTAGAAGATTTCAACTTATATAAATATCTGAAAATTGTATAAAAAGATGCTGGTAAAGCATTGTACCTTCAAAAAGATGAGACAAAACCTTTGCTACCATCTACACTCAACGGTCATTGTAATGAAAACTATTGAACCTTTAATTTCATGCAGCATTTATCTAACAGGTGTTTGTCATCTACCTGATAACTAACCATTTTATTTTAATAAAACTAAGTATAAAAAATAATTTTGTAGGATGACATTTTTGTTCATTGAAGGATTGGTTATGTTACCATAAGTTGTCATGAGGTCAGCAAACAGCAAACAAGTTACCAGAATTAGGACTCTCTCTGGTAGGCAAGTTGCAGAAAGACAACTATATGTGTAGCAAAAGTTCAGACCTCATATTGTAACTTAATAACTGTAAATTATTTATGATAAAGCTAGGTTACTGTACCTGTGATTTGACACATGATTATATTAGCTATTAAATGATGAGAAAAGATGCCAGATTTGAACAATAGAGAGATTAAACACAATTAAATTAGCTGTTGTATTTAGAGAGATTAGATATAGTTAAATCAGCTGTTTAATAGAGAGATTCAGTTGAGTACAAAATCTGACACTTTCTCTCCATCATATAAATATCTGTACTGAGGACCAACAACTCATTCTAGTATCATAGTTTGTACAGTGAACATCATCTGAGCACAAAACCAGTAAGTAAATAGCTGTAATTTATTTTCCTGTTCAAGTGACATAAGCTATTGCCCGGAGAACGTTGTTGTTGATTATTTTAAAGGATCTGTATACTACAAAATATTTCACTATTTATTATTGTTGTCATGTAGTTCGCTGATATTAGCGCTTTCTTGGAATTTAAAATTGAAGTTTCCAGCCATAATAATTATGTTAGCCTAGCAGATTAATGAATATAAATTTAGATTGCTGTCATAGAAATATATTCATCGTGCATTTTCATATACTAAGCAGGGTTTTATGAGCAAACTTACGTTAAATTATTTACTTGTACTTCTGTGTCTAACAGCACACTATGTAGGTTGACTCATGGTTCCTCACTCATATAAAAATAATAATGCAAATAGTATATTTCAAATTTTTACATTATAGACTTGATTCTTGTAGCCTATATGAATGTTAGAGTATCCCAAAGCGTAATTAAAAGAGATAAAATTAATGTTTTGAGCTCTCAGTATAATGTTTTATATTATATTTCAAGGAAAACATAGAGATGAAGGTCAACAACACCGTGTTCCTGAGCTCCATCCCCACCAACCTTTCTGAAGGTAAGCATTGCAACATATAATTCTGATACCACTGAAGCTTTGCAAATCACGTTGCCAATTCTAACATTTTATTTGCAATGTTTGAGACTCAGTTGGCATTGTCGATATTTAGTAATATTCTGAATAGTATTTACATGTACACGCATAGCTAGTTCATCCTGTGTGTTACGTTACATTGACAGTACTTAATAACATGTAAGTCTGCATATACATATATGTCTGAAGATGACCAATAAAATTTCTTTAATGAGTGTTATATGTACATGTACATTGTATATAGCATATTATCTAGTATACTACTACGGCCCACCCTTGTCCAACAACATCTACAGTCTGAATACTAAGTATAAATACATGTTCTACGCTAAAATTTCTGCACCTTATCTATAATATATAATCATATATAATCAACTATGGTGTTGGTGGCCGAGTGGTCTAGCGCTAGTCACTCTGGTCTTGCAGCAATGACGCAAGTTATCTGCAAGTACATGAGTTCGAGTCCCGCCAATGACCTGGAGGTCTTCGTCCCAAAGAAGGTTTCTTCTCTGTGCCATATCGAACTATAATAATATCCAGCTCTAGGAGCCGTGGTGGCCCTAGTGTATATAAACCTCTATTGTAACACAACCATGACAATCTATTGCAGACACACTCCGAGCATTTCTCGGACAATTTGGAAAAGTCCAACTGGAAGTATTTAAAACACCAACTTGGGAGAGAGTATATGGTGAGTGTGGCATACAATTTGCTGTATAACAACTGGTTTCCAATTCCTATCCTGCAACATGTGTTCTTTCTTTGGCAGTTTTAATCACATAGCTACTAGTATATATGTATGACAATATTCTACACACTACTGTGTGGAAAAATTTATTTGCAGACAGAATGTTATGAGTAATTAAAATTTTAATCTTGGATAGGTCGGGCAACGTTTGCTGATGCCGAGATTGTTGCGAAGCTACTTACCCGTTGTCAAATAATAGATGGCAAGTTACTGTTGCCCCCCATCTATAAGGGCTGTCAACTGGTGAGTGGAGTTATAAGTGATAATTTAAATTCATATAAAAATTCCCACATATCATTGTTTTATCAGCAATTCTCTCACAAGCCAATAATAACGTTCTAACTAGTTAAGTTGACGTATTATTTGTAGTTTCATAGGGTATAAAATATTGAAATTAATTCTTTTCTCCCTTCACTAAGCATTCATGTAGCTCATTTTGAACTGTTAATTATAGTTGAATACGCACAACATGTACATTAATGTGTATTTATAGAATTTTATTGAGTATTTTACACGTCTATTAATGGGCATACTATCTCTTTACAGATTCGAGTTCACCCTTATCTCGAGAAATGGATGAGATGGGGTAACGTAACTTGCCATCTATATATGCTTGACTGAACTGTGTCACATACACGTACATTGTAATTTTAATTCAGCACATATTATATTCAATTTTTTATGTCATAACAACTGTACGTCATGCGCTATGTCATTCACATCTGTAATATAGATAACCAATATATTTCCTATGCTACAAATAACCAATATATTTCCTATGCTATAATAAAGAATATACATGTCTTTCCTATACTACAAATAAATAATATATTTATATTTCACCAACCATCCTCCGCTTAATTTTCGTACACATAGCATCAGAAGATGATACATACTTCCAGTAATAGTCAGAGCAGATACACGTACATGTAGTTTAAACAGCTTACTGTAATTATCACCTCAATTGTGTGCTATTTGGTTAAGTTACTATGCTTGAGAAAGTTCGATATATTCTGTAAGTTAATATTAACTTCTCACCTCATTATGTCTCAATCCACATCTTTCTCCATTGAATCCCAGATGATGAATATTCCCACACTCTAACTACTACAAGGTAATACAGAGGTCATTATTCTACTGAGAGAAGTATTTTATATTTGACTTATCTAGTATGGTCAATAGTTTTAGTAGGTAAGAGTATCTGAAATATCATACTGCAGGTTTGCTTTTTAAAAGTTAAATTATAATATTAACTTATGATTTGCTATCAAACAGATTCCATTGATGAAATTAAACCAATTTAACTACATCAGTTTGCATAAGATCCAGGATCTCTTAGCCTCTATGAATTGGATCTCACAAGATCTGTCTCAATAGTTTACAATGGGATGGACATTTGAATTCTCTAATAGAAACCAGACTCCACCTACATCTAGATGTAGTAGTGAATGTAGCGTCCTATACAAGATTAATTCTAAGTTGTCAGACAACCTCATCAAATACGTACATGTTTAAAAGCTAAAACTCTATATAACAAGTAAGAGAAAACAACTTTATATACTATATCAAACTATGGTGCATATCAATCATTTAGAAGTATTTAAAAGTTTAAAACTCAATCAGTGATAATATTCACTTAATGAGTCTTCAGTAGAATAAGTTAATTATCTCTGTAACTTGACAAGCCTCGTCATTAGATTGGTCAGAGGCAGAGAGATAAACAGCATTTCTAATATGAGTTGTTCAACAGGGCTAGTTTCATGCTACTGCCTTCTCAGTTAGAAAACTTAGCAAGAAACAGCACTGAAGAATAATGCTTACATGTAGGTTCTGTATTCTCTCTGCTTGTTGAGTTGTCAAAGAAAATGTTGCCAGTCTGATACAAAATATAGAATCGTCATAATGGGACTTTCATCTGTGATTTGACATGTCCATATTGCAGATGGTGAGAAAAGATAGTAGAGATGAACAATATAGAGAAGTGAGACATCCACTCAACTGTTGTATAAAGCAGAGAGATTAAATACTATTCACTCAGCAGTTGAATAGAGAGATTAAAATGAGCACAGAATCTGACACTTTCTCTCCATCATATTAACACAGATTCTGGACACCAACAACTAATTCTGGTATAACTTGTCTCAGAATAAACTGTCAGCTTGTTGTCCCTGTAGTCTGACATGTCCAGCTATTGGGAAAGATGAGAAAGGATGACATAATATATAAACAATAGAGAAATTAAAAATGATTAACTCAGCTGTTATACAGAGAAATTGATATGAGCACAACATCCGAACTATCTTCATCATTTCAACACAGATTCTGGACCTGTAGTTTACCCACTATGTTCTACGCAGCCTCCTTTATCTAAGTTTGATGCATTTGCCTACCATAAACAGAGTTGATTCCTCTTACCCAGACCACAATGGCTAACAAACTATTCTACACTGCTTCATAGACAACTGTTTGCTTTATGCCTTATAGAGGGGCTCCTTGAATTCAAGCTGTTTGCATAGAAGGAATAGATCAATGAACAAACTACATGTATTTCACGCAATTAACTAATATTCATGTAGCTGTAGGGCAACTTGTGCAGATTAAAACATTGAAAGACTGTCCTGCTATGTGAAATTTACATTAAGCACGAACAACACTGGTTTTCTTCTGCTCCTACTTCATTGCTTTTTTGCAATGGTGCCAGGTACAATAATTCTATAATTCTACATTATGTAGGTAAAATAATTCAATCCCATCCCTGCGTATACAGGTATTTTTAATCAGATGTCTAAGCTTATAATATCAGTCCTTCCTAAATCAACAAACTAACATATTCTACAGTTACAGAGTCAACAAAGTTTATTTCCTGTGAAATTCAATGTGGCCAAAGGAGAGCTTGCAGTGCTGTCCATTTGCAGAAAAACAGACTAAATTGTTCACATTATACGATTTTTGTTACATATATTGAAAGTAATAACCTACATGTATAATTTATAACATGATTACTACATAGAAAGGCATGGTTTCAGTAAGACTTCAAGTAAGCACCGATTATGTGATTGTTATATGTAATTATAATGTATATGTTTAAAATGATGCTCTATATAATAGGTACAATTCATATGTCTTAGCCATAGTAATAGTATGTGCTAATAACTACTAATATCTACTCAATGGACCTGTTGTGTAATAATTAGAAGTGCATAATCTAGATTTTGCATCTGGCTAGTCTTTGTGTAAACTGATGTTGGCATATTACATCTGCATGCATTTACTGTAGTTATCTCCTACATATTCTAACATACCTGTCAACTCTCCCGATTTGGGCGGGACCCTCCCTACTTCAAACTCTCACTCCCACCAGCTCCCTATATCCCTATATCCTCCCTATTTCAGGGCACCAGATAGGTATTTTTGTAGTATCTAATATCCAATTTCCCAGATTATCCAATAAATAGCATCAAACTAATACCCTTGTTCAGTCTCATTTCACTCCATCTGGTATTTTGATACAGCTTTGGGATTATCAGCTACTGCATAGCTTATATTGTGCATGTGCATGTGGTAGCTAATTTACAGGTATTACTGAATATGTCAAAAATTAATGATTAGTGCTGTGATACCAGTGAAACTTGGCACCCATACTCCCCCACAGTTCCAACTCTTCAAATGTATTTTTGCAGTTGATTGCTAGGGTCTTGAAAATTTCACCTGTGCACTTGAAAGGTGGGACTCCCTATATCTTTTCACTCCAAGTTGACAGGTATATGTATTCTAACCATTGATAAACGTTGGTGTGGGATAATATTTTAATGATGAATAGTAGTACAACACGCATTTGTTATATAATATATAAAGAATTATTTCCTAATATTTCGTTACTTAACCAAGTAACATAATCAGAGGATAAATGAGGTTCAGAAAATTGGAGGCTACTTTATATAATGGAAGTACATCAAAGAAAAAATCTAAAGAAGTAGATAAGGTCAAGAGTAAAGCTACAAGGTTATTTACATCATAGAGCTATAAGATGAAACAATAATATTATACTTGAAAGGCTAAATATTCCAACTATTGCTAATAGATATAAAGTTAATTATAGGTATAATAATTTTACGTAAATATTTGGTTAGTGTTGATTAAGTTAGTTGCAAAATAGTTTTAAGGGGTATGATTGTCCTTGTACGTTTAATTTTAGTTTATGTTGTCTGATGTGTAATGCCTCAAGTATGTTTCTCCTAATATTGTCCTTGGATCTGTTTTTTCTTAGTATAATTATATTTTCTTCTGTGAAGATGCCATGCCCTTCTATAACGCTGTGTTGTGCTACTGTAGATTGTCCTCTTTTTATATCTCTGTTATCTTTGATCCTTTCTTCTAGTCTTCTAGCTGTTTCGCCAATATATTCTTTTCAACAATTAACATCTGAGCAAGTAATTTTGTAAATTATGTTATTTTCATGGTGTTTACTTGTTTTATCTTTTATGTTAAAAAATTCACTTTGTCTATTGCCTGTATGGATTATTCGTGTGTTTATTTTGTTTTTGAAATGTCTCTACATTTCCTATATTAATTATCAGTTTCAAGTTCATGATATTAGAAGAAAAATACTTGAGTCGTTACACACCAGACAACATAAACTAAAATTAAACGTACAAGGACAATCTTACCCTTTAAAACTATTTTGCAACTAACTTAATCAACACTAACCAAGTATTCACGTAAAATTTGAATTAGCCTATAATATTATCCTTTTATCTCATAGCTGTATTGCTTGTATAACTTTGTAGCTTTACTCTTAACCTAATCCACTTCCTTAGTGTTTGTCTTTGATGTACTTCCATTATATAAAGTAGCCCCTAATTTTCAAAACCTCATTTATCCTCTGATGATGTTACATGGATAAGTTAAGAATTGTTAGGAAATAAATATCTATATGTAAAAAATGTGTCTTGTACTACTATCCATATTCTAACCATATTATTCTGACATGTTACTCTTATAATATCAGGCTTACCCATGTTTGGTAAACAATATTTCTGGTAGCAAGAGTGTGCTATTATTTCATCCTCTACTGAACAGCAATAACAATAGTGTATGTAAAGTTGGGACAAATAGCAGACATATATTTACATTGAAAAATATTACAAAATTACATCATATTTACATTGTATTACATCACATATTATTATTTACATTGTATTACATCACATATTATTATTTACATGTATATCATCATATTAGTCTAGCATATATAAATAATCTTCTATGTGTCCCCACGCCATCCATCTCTCTAAGTAAGGATGTACGAGCACCTGCAAGTATAGATAACATGTGTCAAAGAAGAGTTGCAGTAATAAGGGTATGTTATATGCATTATATCAAACTAGATAGACTCGCAAAGTCATTAATATGCATTTGGAGTTTATATATAATATCCAGTCTTCTACATGTACAGTATAATAGAGACAGGTAATCATATACTAATACTATCAGCATACTACTAGCATCTCAGTAGACAGAATAAGTCAATGGTCATAGTATGCATGTAAGTAGTTAGTAATTATAATCAGTTATATTACTCACCTTTGAACTATCATTTGTGTAGATAGATGGTAAGCAGAGCCTTCCATTCAGTTTGTTGCAATTGCTTACCATCTTCTTCACGCTTTCAATTGTGGAGAAAGTTGCCTGTCCTGTGTAAAATATTAGACAAAATATTATGCCGTATCTGGATATGATTTTGGTCAATGACTGGGATCACTCTAGCTCAGTTAATGATTAGGGAAGCACATGTACGATGTATGTCTGTTTAAATTATAAAGTTTGCTTTCTTACCATATAATGTATCAGAAAGATTTTTCTTTAAAAACTTGACCGTGACCTTCCCAAACTGGGATAGGAATACGTGAAGTGTCTCTACAATATACAATATATATGTGTATGCACTATTTATTATCTACTATATATTATATACAAAGAAAACATTTCAGAGTACAGGTCAAAAGATAAAGCAAGAACATTTTCATGCCAAACACGTACTCAAAGAGAGCCTATAACAATAGTGAAAAAATGGCAGTCTAAAAAATCATTAAATATGGTACAAACTATGCATGCTATTGAAACAAGACCACAGTTTAGTAGACATGCAATCATGAATATAAGTAAGTAATTCAGGTAATAAAAATATATATACACCCATAGATGAAAATACTGGTTATTTGCATGTTGTTAACAAGTCAGCCCCACTGGAATGATTTTCTATAGATGAATTCGTAATATGTGATGCAGTGTTTTGGTCCAGGACACACCAGTATACAAGTAATACATTGGTAACATACAATGCAAAGTACATTTAGATTTCCGTGTTCAAGTAGCTCATACAGCGACAGAATGACACATAACAAGATGTAGAATTCGATACGTACGTTCGGTATAGTGACAAGGAATCTTACTAAAATATATCTGCCTTGAGAGTTTGCTGTCAGCATTCTTGTAAATGTTGAAGTGGTCCATATTTTAAACTTGTCCTATAAACAAAGTGAAATGCATGTAAGTCACACTAAATGAGTTTATTATTTGACACACATTAATGGGATTATAATATTTTCCTGAGTATATTGAAATTTGCTGAAACTCTTATCTGCAACTGCGTCATATAAATTAAATACTATGCTCTGGATAAAGGAGATGCATACATGTAAGTTAATGATCTTGGTAACTAATATTATTATAAGCTCAAACAGAGCTCTGGTAAATGTATTCCTTTCCTTGCACAGTGTTGTCAATGAGAGAAACCCATAGCTGAATGAAGGTTCAAAGAAAATATCATTGAAGTACAGGCAGCTTAAACTAAATTGGATAGAAACTCTATACACTAAATGATACTATTGTACAATAACAGGAAAATGACTGCAAGCTCCAATAATAGAGTTTTACTATGTTGCCCATAATCTACTGCAAAGTCACCAACTCGGTAGCAAAAACTGAAGTAGAGGCTGGTCATATCTGAACGACTTGGCTATTTGATATAAATTCGTTCTGTATGTTGTATAATTTGTACCTGCAAGTAGGAAATGTATCAAACAGGATTTATAACATGCATGACAGTTCAAGGTTGATATTTTATGTACATGTACGTGTAGTTTTAACATAATCGAATTTAATCTCCATCCATTGGATTTTGTTCTACAGTTGTGCATGGATAGCTGTTAACAGGTATGAAGAGAAAAAGAACTGGTAATAAAGCTTACAATCATAAAAGTAGAATACAGTAAACCCAGTATATTGTAGGTGATGACTTATCAATGTGGATTGAGAAAGGTTTTACTTACAGATTATGTATGAGAGAGATTGTGAATATCCAGAGTTGTTGATGCTAACACCAAGAGAATCAATACCAGAATGATGTGTTGGTTCACAGTAGAGATATTTATATGATGGAGAGAAAGTGTCAGATGTTATACTCAACTTAATCTCTCTATTCAACAGCCCAGTTAATTATATTTAATCTCTCTAAATACAACAGGGGAGGTAATTATAGTTAATCTCAGTAAATAGAATAGCTGGGTTAATTATAGCTAGCCTTTCTGGACAACAGCTGAGTTAATTTCAGTTAATCTCTTGAAATACAACAGCTGAGTTATTGTTCATATCTGTCATCATTTAATAGCTGGGTGTAGGTGAAACATTAGACAAATTTAATGACAGTCTGTTAGATCAGGGGTTAGAGTGCTGAGATTTCATGGTGAAGGTTCCAGGTTCCAGGTGGTGTTAGGAAGAGCATCCAGCCACAATTGCTCCTGTGCCTCATAGTAAAGTCCTTGAGGTCATGCAAGCCAGCATGGCTTCAAGGCAACTCCTCTATCCCTGCCAAAAAGGCCATGTTATCTGGGCCTTTCTCATTGGGAGTTGGCCGGCATTGGCACCAGGCAGTGCGAGCTGCTAGGGGCTGGTCACGCCGAGGAGTATAAGTCTGTGAGTTTTTTTTATTGGATCATTTTTGATTGCTGTATTTTGAAGTTCATGAGAAAACTGATCAATGCTCGTTCTGTTTCTTACACCAATTAAACTGTAGCTATAATTATTTTCTAAGTTCTACATTGCTTAGTTTTTCTAACTTTTTGACTTGACCATGATCCCCATGAAAACATAATATTGGACACAGGCCATCAAATGCCAGACAGCAAACATAGAACTTACAAAATGGTGGCATCAATTAACCCCAGACTGTTGAAATACGCAAAATGATTGCTAATTAAGGTTACCCAGTCTTTGATTAGATAGGACTTTCATGCATATTAAATTAAATTGTTTTCACTACATTAGATTTAGATGTAAATACATTGGCCTTTGTTAGATAGTGTTTTGCTATACCATATTTAACTTATCGAGTCTGGTCAATAGTTTTAGTAAGTAAGATTATCTGAAAGATCATGCTACAGGTTTACTATTTAAAAGTTGTAATTACCAGTCTTATGATTTGCTATCAAACAGATTACATTGATGAAATTCAACAAATTTAACTACATCCGTTTGCTTTATTGCATAAAACCCAAGATCCCTCTGCCTCTATGAATTGGATCTGGCAAGATGAATCTCAATAGCTTACAGTAGAATTCTCTAATAGCAACCAGACTCCACCTACATGTACAGATGAATGTAACACCCTACACCAAATTATTTCTAAGTTGTCAGACCATGTCAACGAATGCGTTCATGTATATCTCTAGAAGTTAAAACTCTATATAACAAGTCAGAGAAGACAAATTTACATAGTGTATCAAACTATAATGTATATTATTTGTTTAGAGTATTTAAAAATTGAAAACTTAAGCAATGACAGTACTAACTAAACCAGTCTTCACTAGAAGCAGTTAATTATCCCTGTGACTTGACAAGTCTTGGTTATTAGATGCAATGTAGGTCAGAGGCACAGGGCTAGATTCATACTCCTGATTTCTCAGCTGGAAACTTTACCAAGAAACAACACTGAAGGATAATGTTTATGTGACCACATGTAGGTTCTTCATTCTCTCCGGTTGCCATCATAATGGTACTCAAGATCTTTAGAACCCATATACAAAACTGTAAGTTCATGTCAAAATAAACTCTTTCCACTTGAGCCACCTTATTTCATGTGATTTGACATGTCCAGATGTAGATCGTGGGAAAGGATAATAGGGATGAACAATAGAGAAGTGAGACATCTACTCAACTGTTGTATAAAGCAGAGAGATTAAATATTATTAATTCAGCTGTTGAAGAAAGAGATTAAAATGAGCAAGACATCTGACACTTTCTCTCCATCATATTACCACAGATTCTGGACACCAACAACTAATTCTGGTATAACTTGTCTGAGAATAAACTCTCTTTGCTTCTGTCAGCTTGTTGTACCTGCTATCTGCAAATGGATGATCAGCAAATGTCATAAAATGAATCGAAGATTTTGTTTACCTCCTATTTACCCAAAGGAGAGTTCACATGTGAGTAATATAACTAATTATGATCACCAACTACTTACATGATGTATACTATGACCATTGACTGATACTATCAACTGAGATGCTAGCAGGATGCTAATAGTGTTATTGCTATGACTATCGGTCTATGAAAACTCTTCAAATAATAAATTAATTACTTGAGTCTCGCTAGTTTTGTTTAATGCATTTAACTATCAGATTTACAGTAACTCTTTTTTGACATGTGTTATTTTTACTTGCAGGTGCTGGTACATCACTACCTAGAAATATGGATGACTTTGGGAAATATACAGGATTATCTATATATGTTAGACTGATTATATGATGTATGTGAATTATAAGATTCAAATAACATTATTTAAATAACGTGATGTAAATAATTTGTGATGTAGTATAATATAATTTTATGTTGTAAATATAACTCTGCTATTCACAGAACTTTAACAACTCCACTGATCAATAGAGGATGAAATAATTGAAATATGAAATATTGTCTCCTAAACATTAATAATATTGATATTATAGGGATACCATATCAGAAAATGGTTAGAATGTGTAGAAGGTAAGTACATGTACAGTAAATACATGCAGATCTAATAATATACCAACATCTGTTTATTAATACACAAATACTTGCTAGAATACAAAATCTATATTATGTATTTCTACTACATTATTAGGAAACAGGTCCATTAAGTAGATATTAGTAGTTATTTAAACATATTAATATGGCTAAATCATATACAAATAGAGCAATACCACACATAATCAGTATTTACTTCATCAAAAAATACCTACAGCTGCTCAGGAATTATCTCCCTTTGTAAACTTTACATGGGAAACTTCCATCTTCAGCTGTTGCAATATTGATAGGAAAAGAATATGATGTCAGAATATGGTTAGAATGCGTAAAGGGAAACTGCTCAGTAAATGCAGATGTAATACATCAACATAAGTTTAGACAGGATATTAGCATGAAAATGCTAAATGTATGTTTTATGTACTTCTATTATACGGTAACTCAGTTTGCTCGGTGAGTAGATACTGGTAATTATTCACACGCATTAGTATGGCTATAACATATATTAATAGAGCAATACAAGCATATAATCAGTATTTACTTCATTAAAAAATACCTACAGCTGCTCAGGAATTATCTCCCTCATTCTGCTACAAATATTGATTATTAGTTTTACAGCATTTGCAATTAGTTTCACTACTCTGTCACTATGAAGATACTATTATAAAATGTTCACACTGTTTTTGTCCATTTCACATTAACCCTTCATAACTACAACCATGCATACCACACACATGATTAGCCTATAGATATGTCTTTCTACATCATTTTGAGTGCTGGATCCTAGGTTTGCTTTACTTTGCTACATGTAGCTTATCAAGTTGTGAACGGACATAATAAAAAGCATAGCTATATTGTGTAGGCCTAATTCTACACTACATGTAGTTATTCAGAGCAATAATTGGGTTCTAACTGCCAAGTCAAAGAGTAAAGAATTAGAAACTAGAAGATAATTATAGCTGCAGTCTGTTTGTTACAACAGTCAGAACCAGATTTGATACGTTTTCTGGTGGACTTCAAAAAACTGACCTCAAACAACCCAATTGGCTGTCAGTGAAATCAGGTTTATTAACGTCTCCATTGTTTATATCTGTCATTCTTTGACATCTACTAGCTGAACGGCGCAGATAGCAGGTGCAATTTTCTGACAGGGGTCAAGAGAGACCATTCTATGACAAGCTATACCAGAATGAGTCGAGCCATTGGTGTCCAGAATCTGTGTTAATATGGTGGATAGAAAATGGCAGATATTGTGCTCATTTTGATCTGCTATTCAACAGCTGAGTTAATAATATTTAATCTCTCTGCTTTATTACAACAGTTAAGCAGGTGTCTCACTTCTCTATTGTTCATCCCTATTATCCTTTCCCATTATCTACTAGCTGGACATGTCAAAGCACAGATGTAATAACCTGGTTCAAGCAGAAAGAGTTTATTTTATGACATACTTATGATTTTCCATATGGGTTCTAAAGTACCCTCATGGCAGTTTTATATTTTGTATCAGACTGGCAACATCGAAAACTATGTTTATCTTTGACAACTCAACAATCAGAGTTAATACAGAACCTACATGATTGTGGTCATATAAACATGTATTCAGTGCTGTTTCTTGGTAAGGTTTCTAACTGAGACATTAGCAGCATAACAATAGCCCTGTGTTCCAGCATCCACAACCCAGATGAGGAAGTTTACTTAAATCTCTGCCTCTGACCAATCTAATGACCAAGCTTGTCAAGTTACAGAGATAATTAACTTATTCTACTGAAGACTCATTCAGTGAACATTATTAATGCTTGGGTATTGAATTTTAAAATACCTCTAAAAGAATGATATACATCATAGCTTGGTATACTATGTAAAGTTGTCTTCTCTTACTTGTTATATAACCTTCAATTTCTAGACATGTACGTATTTGATGAGATTGTCTGACAGCTACTTATATAAGACTTTGAGTTCATAGATCTACATGTGGGTGGAATATGGTTGCTATTAGAGAATTTTACTGTTCATCCCCCTATAACCTATTGAGATACTCTTCCCTACTAAAACTGTTGACCACACTGAATAAGTCAAATATAGCAAAACACTATTTAATAAGGGCCAATGCATTTACATGTAGATCTAATTTAGTTAAAACAAATTAATTTAATTCACGTGTAATTCCTATTTAATCAAAAACTGGGTGACACAATAACTAATAACTATATTGGCCATGGCTTTGTGTACTTTGATAGTCTGGGGCTAATTGATGCCACCATTTTGTAAGTTCTATGTTTGCTGTCTTGCATTTCATAGCTAGTATATGCAATATTATATTTCCATGGGGATCATGGTCAGGACTAAGAGTTAGAAGAACTAAGCGATGCAGAACTTGGAAGATAATTATAGCTACGGTTCAATTGGTGTCAGAAACAGAATGAGCATTGATCAGTTTTCTGATGAACTTCAAAATAGAGACATCAAAAAATCCACTAGACTGTCATTAAAGTCACTTTATGTTTGACACATCCAGCTATTAAATGATGACATATATGAACAATAGAGAGATTAAGTATAGTTAACTAGCTATAATTTACTCAACTCTTTCATTTAAAGAGATAAACTATATTAACTTAGCTGTTGAATAGAGAGATTAAGTTGAGTATAACATCTGACACTTTCTCTCCATCATATAAATATCTCTACTGTGAACCAACACATCATTCTGGTATTGATTGTCTTGGTGTTAGCATCAACGACTCTGGATATTCACAATCTCTCTCAAACATAATCTGTAAGTAAAACCTTTCTCAATTCATATTGATAAGTAATCACCTAGAATATACTGGGTTTACTGTATTCTACTCTAATGATTGTAAACTTTATTACCAGTTCTTTTTCTTTTCATACCTATTAAGAGCTAAATTCATGTATTATTGTACAACAGCATTCAATGTAGGGAGATTTCATCGATTCAGTCAAAACTACTACATGTATATAAAATATCAACCTTGAACTGGCGTGCATATTATAAATCATGTTTCATACATTTCCTACTTGCAGGGACACAATATAATATATACAGAACGAATTTATATCAAATAGCCAAGTCATTCAGAGACTACAAGCCTCTACTTCAGTTTTTACTAGCAAGTTGGTGACTTTGCAGTAGATTATAGGCAACATAGCAAAGTTCTATTATTGGAGCTTGTAGTCATTTCTCTGTTATTGTACAATAGTATAATTTGATAGATGGAGTTTCTATCCAGCTTAATTTACACTGCCTGTATGTCAATGTTATTTTCTTTGAACCTACATTCGGCTATGAGTTTCTCTCATTCATAACTTTGGAAGGAAAGCGATACCTTAACCAAAGCTCTGTTTTGAGTTTATAATAATATTAGTTACCAAGACCATTAGCTTTACCTCTTTTATCTACATGTAGAGCATATTCTGTTAATGTCATATAATTGTGCATGTAGATATGAGCTTCAGTGAATTTCAATATACTCAGGAAAATATTACAATCCTACTAATGTGTGCCAAATATTACACTCATTTAGTGTGACTTACATGCATTTCACTTTGTTTATAGGACAAGTTTAAAATATGGATCACATCAATAAGTGCAAGAATGCAGACACCAAATACTCAAGGCAAATATTTTTTAGTCAAATTCCTCATCACTATACCGAACGTACGTACCGTATTCTACATCTTGTTATGTGTCATTCTGTTGTTGTTTGACTTAGACATGGGAAACCAGCATGTTCCTTGCATTGTATCTTACCAATGTATTAAATCTATACTGATGTGCCCTGGATCAAGACACTGCGTCCTACATGTATATTACATTAATCTACAGAAAATCATTCTAGTGGGGCTGCCTTGTAAACAATATGCAAATAACTGGTATTTTTTATTTGTGGGTGTATATATTTTTTTATACCCGAACTACTTACTTATATTCATGATTGCATGTCTACTAAACTCTGGTCTTGTTTCAATAGCGATGTATCAAACAGCTACCTCTCCTCTGGCATGAGACGTACCATAATTAATGATTTTTTAGACTCATATTGTTTCACTAATGTCAGGTTCTTTTTGAGTACAGGTTTGGCATGATTATGTTTTTGTTTTATCTTTTGACCTATACTCTGAAATGTTTTCTTTGTATATAATATTGTAATGGTACAGGACATTTGTATACGACTCCAACTACCGGACAAAGCTCCACCGCACCCTAAGTGCCTAGTAGTTGTTACAGCACTACTCATCTGACACTCACACTCTTGTAATTAGCTGTTCCTATACTTGTATTTAATTGCATTGCATGTTAAACCATTAATTACTGTTTATATACGTGTCTCCATGTGTTTATACTCACTACTTATTCATGTATTGTTCTCCTATATAATTGTATATAGCTACATGATTATTACTAAGTCTTTTTAATGCCTTTTATACCCATGTACAGAGGCCCGACCTCTCAGAATTCATTGATATTCATTTTGTACATGAATTGGACCATTATAAGCAACTTTTGTAGAGCCCGACCTATTTTGGGTCGGCCGTCGGGCTTCCGGCGGCCATCTTGTTGCGCAACTTCCGGACGACCACACGTCGTCTTTTCCCGACGTCACGTCGGCCGGAAGTCTTTATACTATATAAAGGGCACTGTTTTACTGTTCATTGTCTCAGTCTTCACTTGGCTTTCAATAAAGACACATCTATACTTGATACAGAGACTTTCACTTCCTTTTGTCAGGTCATTCGCTTAGCGAACCGCCTACTAGGTCGGATCACTCTCTTTCAACGTATAGTCTGAAGGTCAGACTTGGGACCAGATGGGTCGTCTTTGGTAGTTTTTGGGCTACTGAGACCGCTCGATCTTTCATGTAATGCGAAGTCCTATTACCACTCATAGGCACTTCATTTCTGGGTCGATAGTCGTCCAAGGACGACCGCACCAAATCACAGAAACCATTACAATATATAGTAAATAATAAATAGTGCATACATGTATATATTGTAGAGCATGTATTCTTATCCCAGTTTGAGAAGGTGAAGGTCAAGTTTATCAAGAGAAATCTCTCTGACACATTATATGGTAAGAAAGCAAGATTTATAATGTAAACAGAGATATATGATTGTACATGTGCTTCCCTAATTATTAACTGAGCTAGAGTGATCCCAGTCAAATTGACCAAAATTTTACCCTGGTATGGCATAATATTTTGTTTGATTTTTGCACAGGACAGGCAAACTTTTCTACAGTTGAAAGCGTGGAGAAGTTAGTAAGGAAATGCCACAGACTTAATGGAAGGCTCTGTTTACCTTCTATTTACCCGAATGATAGTTCACAGGTGAGTAATATAACTGATTATCATTGCCTACTACTTACACGTGTATACTATGACCATTAACTGATGCTGTCAACTGGGTAATGCATATGAACTATCCTATTTACAGTAACTCTTTTTTGACATGTGTTATTTGTACTTGTAGGTGCTAGTACATCCCTACCTAGAAATATGGATGACTTGGGGAAATATACAGGATTATCTATATATGTTAGACTGATTATATGATCTATGTAAATTATATGTATATGATGCAAATAACATGAATTAAAAAATGTAAATAACATGATGTAAATAATTTGTGATGTAGTATAATATAATTTTATAATGTAAATATAACTCTGCTACTGACGCAACTTTATCAACACCATTGATCAATAGAGGATGTAATAATTGAAATATGAAATATTGTCTACTAAACATAAACAATATTGATATTATAGAAGTACCATATCAGAAGATAGTTAGAATGTGTCAAAGGTAACTACAATAAATACACCCAGATGTAATAATATACCAACATCAGTTTACACAAATACTTGCTAGAATACAAAATCTATATTATGTATTTCTACTATATTATTACACAACAGGTCCATTGAGTAGATATTAGTAGTTATTTGCACATATTAATATGGCTAAATCATATGACTGTACCTATATAGAGCATTATTAAAAACTTATGCATTATATAACAATCACAAAGTCATAATCAGCACTTACTTGAAGTCTTGCTAAGAGCATGCCTTTCAATGTAGCAATTATGTTATTTAGGTTACTATTTTTCAATATAATGCAACAAAAATCTTATAACTTGATCAGTTTAGTCTGTTTTTCTGTTGCCGACCTGATAAAAAATATAAAACCGCCATGAGGGTTCTTTACTCAAGAACTAGAAAAGTATCAGCATGGAAAAAATCTGTATCCCTTATTAAAATTTAGTATAACCATGAAATATAGAAATATGCACAGTCTGTGGAATGTACATCTATTAATAAATACCTACAACTATTTGGGGTAGATAAAAGTGGGAAATACTATAGATACATATTATATGTTTCAACTAGTCTTGCCCAAGTGAACAGCAGCAGTAGGTAGCACTCTAATTGCTCATGAGTTTGCTGAAAATAGCTGTGTTAAAGCTGATTTGCTCTGCCAGGTATTGTCAATTTTTTGCTGGCCTTGGAAAATTTATTGCTTTTACTGCTTAGTGTAGTGGAGACCTGCAATATTAAGTAAACAAGTAATCTAATCTGATGTTAAAATCCTGAAATATATTTTGTTGGAAACTAATCAACTAAAGAAAATTCAAAAATCACCACTGCGCCAATTTGAAAAACACGTTTTGATGTATTCCAACCTTGAAATTTTTAAATTGTTTAATAAACAAGACAATTGGCTAATTTAATGTACACAAAACTATTGTAGATAAGTTAACTCAGAAAACGCCAGTTTGTAAACTACCAACTTGGACACAACCGTCAATTGGAAAACAAAAATAGTCTAGACTCTAGAACATTTGCACATTGGTGCAGCGATTGGCTGATACTGTCTCTAACTTGACAAGTCAGTTGTAAGAACCTGAGCCAGAGTCTTAGTGTTTACAACTCAGAATAGACATAGAATAAAAATCAATGTTTCTGAGAGCAAACTTTTGCACATGGAATGCAGTATTTAGGTTGGCTACATGCATGCAAATAATGAAAATTTAGCTGCAAATTGAAATTATGTTCTTCAACAGTTATTAATGGTTTTAACTTTCATTGTAGTGATATTATACTATAACATCTTAGTGAATAATGCTAATGGGTTAGATGGAAATGCTAGGTACAGATGTGAATACAGGTGAAGAAGCTACACTTTATTTGATTAGAAAGCAGAGTAAACAAATGTCTTTGTGAAGCTAGTAAAAATCAGCTGCTACTGTTTTATCTAACAAACCTAAAATATAGATCTCAACTGATTTAAGCATGGAAATTATTTCTACATGGTCAAAGAAAGCTCTATAGACGTGAATTTGGACTACTATGTAATGCAGTAGTGATAAAAGATATGAGAATTGAATGGCATGAGAGAAAAAGACGACAACTTAATTAATGTTATTTCCATGTCCTATATCTTTTTATAAACATCATAGACTCGGCTGTCATACAAATGTTTATGGTTAGGGGCCCCTTACACAATATGGTCTACTATTTCTATACTCTGACACAATTTAATTGTTTTAATAAAATGGTACTCACACTAAAACACTAAAATGATCAACCCAGCAGCCACATGTAGACAAACTAATCGCTGCAAATTGTGATTTGATGTCACTGACAGATTATCTGTTCAAAAGTATTCAGAATAGATGTACATGTAGATGTGTTCGCTTAAGCAATGTGCTGCTTATTTAATTACTTGTTTATGCATCAAGAAGTAAATACATGTGAACACAAGGATATGTCCCAATATCTATTCAGTGAATCAAAGTAAAAATGTTCACAGATACATATAGAAGGGAGGTGTACACTGACAGATAACTAAGAGCTTTAAATCAAATCTCAACTAAAGACATGTTCATTAAAAGAGCAGATGGAGGTGTAGGATATTAATGCTAGTATTCCATACTGTCTGCTGTTGTTTTGCTTTGGCATCTTGGCTTTAGCTATCACAGCTAGACCACACAGAGAGACAGGAAACAATTAGAAGCCATGATAGCTTACTCATACATAAGCATATTGTGGTGCTGAACATGTACCTAGGCAGTAGACTATGCAGTCTAGCAGCTGTAAGAAGTACAATATAAAAACATTTCTTTATCTATATTTATATGATATATTTTACCAAAGAAAATACTTCTTTGTTTGACTTAGTACAAGTACATCACAATATTATCTACTGCGAATGGAAGGTATTGTATACATTAAAAATTATCTATATATATTATAGTTAGATCACTTGACTTGTGCATATCAGAATAGCCTGAGTTCCATTCTCTCAAATAAAAATTGGGTGAATCATGGTGAATTTGCATGGAAACTGCTAAGATTGTCCAGCCAAAATCTGTAATAACTTGATCTTATATGCATTGTATACTTGAATAAATACTTGAACTATGATTTGATCAAATATTCTAAATTTAAATAGTTCAGCCCTAATTATACATGCAGTGTACATACAGAATCACACAGCAAGAATATTTAGAAATACAAATTGTGCTGTTTTTAGCAGAGTACAGGGTTGCTGTTGAACACCTGCCTCATTTATCGATGGAGACAGAGAGTGAAGTGAACATAGGTTGTGAAACTTAGATAACTGAGATTTCTCAAACGTTCTAATCACCATAGGAGCAATGATGAAGTGAGTAACAAGTACTGTAAGTTCACTAGTGTAGTAGACATACAACTAGTAGCCTACCTGACATATACATGTATATGCGATGAATATATATGTATTAAAGTTATTATTTTGATTAAACTATTGACATGGTGCAGCACATTTTTATGTCTAGGCTCACAATACCTCGGACAACTGACTGCTTGGACAGCAAGGATCTTCAAGGCTCTAGTGTATGAGCATCCAGCAAGTACAGGAAGTTTCTGCTGAAAAGTCAACAGACAGCAAATATTGATAGCAGTGTGGAACAATCTATATGGAACTAAGGTAATCTCTAATACTTATAGCATAGAAGCTCACAGGGATACAAAGAATTAGTGAAATCTAACATGCTTAATAATTTGTACAATGTAGTTTGCATGCAAAAAACCGTTATGATATTAGTTTAATCAGTGATCACTTTTATTTGAGTCCTTCTGCTAGTCCTTTGGCTATATATTCTGCTTCTTTGGTCAGACAAGGTGTCGTCATCAAAATGCACTTTTACTAGCTGCCTATTACTATCTAGTACTATTAGATGTCCTTCGCAAAGGTGGCTTGTCTGTCTTTTGCCACTAAATGCGGTTTTAGCAGAAGTTTGCTGCTAAAAGTTTTGAATAACTTGAAGCAATAATTTACCAGAAAAATCTACACTAATTATAGATTGAGTAAATATGGTTACATTTCAAATTCAATGCTGTGAAGAGAAATTTAATGATTCCGCAGGAAGTTATTGCTTGGAGAATAATACACATTTACATGTAGATATACATGTGGTATAGAGTGATTTACCAGGTATATAGTATTAAGATGAGTTCTTGCTAAAGTTTATTCACAGAGAAAAATTATGGACATTGTATATATCTGATGTGCAATGTAATATTATTTTAACATATGCCGTCTAGATTATGAGCACATGTAAGGCTGAACATATGGCGCATGGAATGTCTAGAATCAGATGATCACGTTGAATGTTCTGCATTCTGTATAACCGGTTTGCTTTGTATCAATTACATGTAGCTTATTGTTGGAAAAGTTCAACAGTGTGCTCTCTAATCTCTGCCTTCTTCTTGATTTCTGGTCATAATAAGCTTTGAGTTAGATATTCTCGCCTCTTTTATTTTAAATTCAATTTACCTGCTTTAGGTTGTTCTAATTTGCACCGTATTCCACACTTCTACCTTTTGTACATGGACATTGTAACAGGATGCTCCCACTGTGGTTGGCCACTAGGTACAGCTCCTTTTGCAGTGCTTTTTAACTAGATTTATTGTTTGCAATATGGTCAACTCGCTGAAAAAAACTTTGGGTAAAAATTACGTACAGTCATGCAATCATTTTGATATAAGAGATTTGAAAATATAAAAATAATTATCCTATAAAACTTATAATCATACCCACAAAATACAACTCGGAATATTAGTAGAGAGTATTTTCTGTGATTAATTGCCTTATTATAAAAATTGCCACTGGATTTTAAAGGACTTGGCAGTTTGGCCGCTAGGCTAATAAAGCTGTGCACAAAAATGTAATAAATGCATGTACATATGGCATTTACTTGTTTGTAAATATTGGATTAATAGAATCCAATTTGTTATTTGATACATGATGATCTCTATTGATTCTAATACAGTATACAATGACAATCTCAAAGTACCATTATAACATACTATATACACATATGCAACACTCTTTACAGTTAGTTATATCTGCTGAGATTGTACTTGGTGTTAGTTTTTTACTTTGGTAGTAAAAGTGTGTATTTGGCAAGACGGTCCTAACAAGAGATGAGGGCAATTGAAAAAATGTTGGTACTATTTTATTATTGTCCAACTTGTAGTTTAACTTGGTTTAATTCTAGCTTTATTCCAACTAAATTTATGCTACAACTTCATGCCCTTGTGTATATTATTTTTTCACATATTACCAATGTGATGATGGTATGACACAGGATGTGCTGTTATTGCTTCAAATGTCTAGATTTTGGGGTTTGGAGATTGAGGTACATGTAGATTATAAACACTGCCTGTCTCATTTTCAAACAAATCTGGTTTTCTCTTTTGTTTTTCCTTTTCCTAGTTTGTTACTTTGTTCTCTCCCACATTTAATAGTAGTTGTTATTACACTTACTTTGTAAATGCTGGCACCTATTTAGTAGCTTTATCCAGCAGAGCAATTATGGGAGATGGTATGTGAATAATGCTCTCTTAAAGGACATGCACCTTTTCTTATAGTTTTACTAACAATTATACAATAATGGTTCTTGTACATGTAATACTACAAGTAGCTGGGCTTGAGCTCTTTGTTCTACACTTTGATCAGATTTCTCATCACATGCATGCCTATATTTTGGCAGTTTAAATCAAATAATCGTTTTCTACATAGATGGAAAAGTATTTATTTTCAAGCAGAGCTACATACAGTTACTCATCTCAGAAGTACTTCATCTTACTAAAATATCTTCAATTCATAATTATGCATCTTAGATATTATAGAATTGGTCTTAGCAGAGCAACTTACCACCTTTCATTTTATACTTTTTGATTATCTTGGTGACACTGTACAATACAAATGAAAATATGTCCACTTGACCATTTAGAACGTTATTAACGGCTGCTTGAATAAAAATATGTAAAAATTGTGATATGAATTCAAGTCGTCACTTATAATTCTGCTCGCCAGTGGATAGTCCTCACAGATGGGGGGCAACAGTAATTTGCCAGTCCTCCAGTTTGCACTTTGAGAGTAGTTGGGCAACAATCTTAGCGTCAGCAAACGTTGCCAGATGCAACAGTAACTCGGGATGAATTCTGTTCAAATAATTTGCAATTCAACTTTCCTACATTGGGATTGTATGATAATAGTGTCCAGAATGTTGTTGGAACAATAACAGTAAGTTGCAATTCTTATTCATCTTACAGTAGGTATTTTAAAATCGGTTTTTGTACAAGCACATTCCTGACAATAAAGTTTGACTTATCTTTTTAATTTTCTTTACATATTTTCAGGAGCAGCTATTGTCAGTACACCAATATCTGCAACTCAGCGAAACAGTAGTACTCAGTGATAAACTTTTAGGCCAGGCTCCACTTCCTCTGCAAGATTGTAGCGGGGGGGGGGGGGTTTACTAAAAAGAATATAGAGGTTTAGGTAAATTGAAACAGGAGTTTCTTTTTATCCCTTTGTAGAGGTGGCACAGTACATGATAAGCATATCAAGTCAATGTTCCTTAACATATGAGTGTTTGTGTTTGGAGTAGCTACTCGTACTCTATATCCACTTCTAGTGCCATGTTTTCTAGTTACAATCTAAAATACTGGAGTGTCCCAGCCTTTTATTTTGGGCAGAAGTCCCACTTTTCTCCCTTTTAAACATCAAGTTAAGCTGATGCATTTTTTCAACTATCATCATATATTTTGGCTTGATTTTCCAAGTGACTCAAAGAAGTCAACTTTTCCTTAAATTTTCTTCAAATTCTGCAGTTGTGCACCCAACCCAAGTGGCATAACGTTCTGATAGGAATTTGATGTGTGATCCCTTTCTTTGTAAATTCCATAGTCAGACATATGACTACTGACGATCTGGCCCACTACATGAACTGCTTCAGTTGGATGTAATCCATGCAGGTCGACCTCACTCTTGTCAAAGAACGAGTTGTTGTCTTTGATGAGACTCGAACCCTGAATTACACAATATACACCGTAGATGAATTCCTGGTGATAAAAGAACTACTCACCTTCACGTTTGGCCTGAATGACCTGGTCGACCACATGAACTGCTTCATTTGCGTGCAGTCCATGCAGGTCAATTTCATTCTTATCACAAGTTTTTTATCTGTACCGCAGCGCCTCATGTTATGCATATATACATGCAAGTCATAGTACTCATAATTTAATAAATTGTGAAGTTTGCAAGTCAACTTCACACTTGTTCGCCGACCTGTTGTTCTGTCTGAATATTTTTACAGCAGCTCGAAAATTAGCGTCTTGCTCTTTCTGTTTCTGCACCTCTGACTGCAAGAGCGCATCGAAAATGACGTGTAATAAATAACTGCAATGATGTAATGAATAACCGGCTAATCAATTTAACTCTGCTTACTAGAGGTTCAAGTACATACATTCTCTCATTTTCAACAGAAGACTCACAACCAGACAACTACTAAATAGTAATATGCAGTCTACCAATAAAATGACTATGAATACCATTTACAAACACCAGCATAAGTTTATCCTAACACAATTAACCAGTAGAAATAGTCAAATAATTGAGCAATTAGACATATTATACGTAAATAATGAGCACCAATGTCGGGTATCATGCTCTGTCTCATATTGATAACTTCTGCTTTTTCCAAAAATTTCCTCCACTAATTCTGATGAGCATGGGCCTCAGCCCTGAATTCGCTGTAGCTAGAATTTGCCTTGTATTTGGCCATGTCAAACAACTTTAAGGTAAAGCATCAACACAGATAAATTTCCATCTAACATATACAAAATATTTTTTTGTATATTCCCCAATACATCCAGTCTTCTTTTTACGGATGGACATGCACAGGGAAGGAGGTCAAACATAGCATTACATGCAATACAAGCTAATGCATGCTTTATGCTTTGCCGTTTCCTCAGATCGCAGAAAAATAGTTATGAAAATAACTCTATGTTTGCATGAATTGTGAATGAGACACTAGATTGTTTATTTGTCTGTATTGAAGCTGGTGATACTTCTAGTCCAATGCTAACGCTATTTAATGAGTGATCGAACCAATGCTGCACTCAGTGATGATTCCTCACCATTAGATGGATCATCGGCAAAATCTGTCATTGACTTTTCCTCTTTTTAGAATGAGTATCTCTAGAGCTTATCTTTAGGTAAACCATGTCTTTATGATCAACCTTAACGACCTGTGCAAACAAGAAAATAAAGGTTGGACAAGTTTGTTACAAAAAGTTTGAGCAAGTTGTAGCTCTACTCACCTGTTTATGTTCTTCGTAGATGTGGTGTAACCATAACTGCCCATCTCTAGTCTTCCTGCACTTCTTCAACAGCTTTATAACACTGTTGGTCTCAACAAATGTTGCCAGTCTATCCAAAAAAACAAACCAAAAGTGCTCCTGCGTCTATAGAAGCTTTCATACAAGGTGTCTAACTAAACAATATTAGCAAGGTTTCACCAACCATATTCAAACTATTTCTCACAGTATTCTAAGTTACAAAAACTGGTATAAGACTATAGAGCAGCTAATTTAGATGTTAAAAACTTTCGGTTGCGCTGGAAGATGGTAACTAGCTTTTGTTTAACTTTGCTAGTGTGAGACTCAAAATTTAACCAGCTGTCAAGATTAACAACAAGGTATTTAATTTTAGAAGACGGCTTAAAAGTTTTATTGTCAAATGTTAGGTCAGGGGCTTTCTTGTCACTAGTATTTGAAATTGTCCTGACATGTACTTAATTTATTAGGCCAAGTATGACATCATATTATACAGGTATATATCAGCCGAGTAGTGGTAATTTGGTGTATAATAGTGTGTGGGTGCTCCAGATAAAAGAATGCACTGGCATAGTAGGCTCAGATCCACATTGTTTCACCATGACATCACACACTATGCCTTCTAGGAAGACAATCTGGTGGAAACCAGCTATCCGTACTGTCACAGAAGCCCCACTTTTTTCCTTTTTAAACATCAAGTTAAACCAATGCAGTTTTTCAACTATCATCATATATTTTGGCTTGATTTTCCAAGTTACTCAAAGATAGTGTACTTTTCTTTAAGTTGTCTTCGAATTTTGCAGTTGTGCACCCAACCTAAGTGGCATAATGCTCTGGTAGGAATTTGATGTGTGATCCCTTTCTTTGTAAATTCCATAGTCAGACATATGACTACTGATGATCTGGCCCACTGCATGAACTGCTTCAGTTGGATGCAATCCATGCAGGTCGACTTCACTCTTGTCGAAGAACGAGTAGTTGTCTTTAAGGTTATGTAACTGGGGTCTGAATTTTCTTTCGAAAATTTTCCCACATATTTAACCATGTCTGAAAGGGCCTGGACAGCTTTCAGTGTTAGCATTAAGTCATATGTGCAACGTTACAGGGGGTCAAAGACCGAAAACAGCGCTATGAAGTTTGCCTGCTGTTACTGGAATAATTTATTTTTCAGTTAAATTATTGCATAATATTGTTAAATATGCATGAATGTTTACCTAAGCTGGTGTTATGAAGAGATAAAATAAAATAATGGCCTCCTAGAACTTTTCCTTATGCTGGCTTTTTGCCTGTAAAACCTTATCCAAGTTTTGTCTTATCTGTAGAATAAATTATTTTCCATAAGGCAAACTAGCATGTGCAGGTGTTTCTATAAGTGTTTAGGAACAGGTAGGATAGTATTAGACTGCAGGGCACGTATATCATGTGAAGTTATCCCCTCTTGATTTTGGCCAATTTACGTTGCTTTTATTCACATTACTTTGGCGTCAACTATCTCACTCCACTTTGCAGTAGTAGCCAATTTTTTAATAGTTTTAGCTCAATTGAAGCATGAAGAAGCGGGCTTGTCTTTGGTTAGTTATTTGGCTTTGTGGATGCTTCAAAACCTCTGGGAAATCCCTTTTTTGAACCACTATCGAAATTAAAATTAGCAACTTTTGGCGTCAACTACAGCGAAATAGAGCAGCATTTGCTCAGAAATCTAACCAAATTCATTTTCAGCAAGCTTTCATCATGGGGGCTACATATAAACAAATTCTTAATAATTCAAATAAAGCTCTTAATAAAGTAGATTTAAAATAATTGTTCAAATTTGAGAAAATAAAATATTAATTTGCTAATTTAAATTGACATGCAGTTATTTAAAAGAAGCTCTACAGTTTAAAAGGTTTTATAGTACTGGTGGAATGATATTTCATTGCAATGTTACTAAATATTGAACATCCACTCATCCTAATGCTGCTAACTGGCTTAAAAACGATCAACTTTTCTATTTCTTATGGCCATTTTGTTTTTATGAATGAAGGTAGGCGGAGCTTCCGGCACCTGTCAGTTGCTTAGCAGCAAGATTTTCCCTTAATTAAAAGGTGGGATAACTCCTAGTAAACTGCTCATATACAAGCCATTTAGACCACCACAGAGCTGCACACTGTACATGTAATTATTCAAATATGAGATCTAGGATCAAATCATTGTTTTTTTTGCATATTTTGTTTTGTGTTGGCTTTTAGACTGCCACTAGCTGCTGCTAAACAACCCAACAAACATATCTAGTAGAATAACTGCCCTTATTCATTCCTAGAACAGTGGATATATGTATTTTATAAGAATATACACCACACATATGTTTTGCCTGGGATATTGCATATACAAAAACAGTGAAAAGCTTGTTAAAACATGCATTATGTGTTAGCCATACACCATGTAGTACTATGTCAATGAGATTGATTATTCTTCTGCATCTGTAACATTGTGTCATGCCTTCACGACGGAGTTCCCTGTCTAGCCATTTCATTCATAAAATTGGAGCTGTAGTAAACGGACCCCAAAATTACTATGGGCCATAACTTGAAAAATATTTCATAGACCTTCCCAATTTTTTTCTTATGCCTTTCCAGGTAGTAATGCCTATATAGTGTTAAAAGGAATTTTATTTTTGAGAACCCCAGTTACATAACCTTAATGAGACTCGAACCCTGAATTAAATAGTATACACTGTAGATGAATTCCTAGTGATAAAAAAACTACTCACCTTCACGCTTGGCCCTGATGATCTGGTCCACTACATGAACTGCTTCAGTTGGATGCAATCTATGCAGGTCGACTTCACTCTTATTACGAGATTTTTATCTGCAGCACAGCGCCTCATGTTATGCATATATATATGTAAGTCATGGTACTCACGATTCGATAAATTGTGAAGTTTGGAAGTCAACTTCACACTTGTTGGATGAGTTGTTCTGTCTGAATATTTTTACCGCTGCTCGAAAATTAGCATCTGGCTCCTTATGTTTCTCCACCTCTGCCTGCAAAAGCGCATCAAAAATGACGTGTAATGAATAACCGGCTAATCAAATTTAACTCCCGCTTACTAGAGGTTCAAGTAGATACATTCTCTCATTTTCAACACAAGACTCGCAACCAGACAACTACTAAATAGTAATATGCAGTCTACCAATAAAACTACTATGAATACCACCTACAAACACCAGCATAAGTTTATCCTAACACAATTAACCAGTAGAAATAGTCAAATAATTGAGCAATTAGACATATTATACGTAAATAATGAGCACCAATGTCGGGTATCATGCTCTGTCTCATATTGACAACTTCTGCTTTTTCCAAAAAATTCCTCCACTCATTCTGATGAGCATGGGCCTCAGCCCTGAATTGGCGGTAGCCAGCATTTGCCTTGTATTTGGCCATGTCAAACAACTTTAAGGTAAAGCATCAACACAGATAAATTTCCATCTGACATATACGAAATATTTTTCTGTATATTCTCCAATACATCCAGTCTTCGTTTCATGGATGGACACGTTATAGTTATGAAAATCATAATATGTTTACATGAGATACTAGATTGTTTATTTGTCTGTATTTACGTTGGTGATACTTCTAGTCCAATGCTAACGCTATTTAATGGGTAATTGAATCAATGCTGCACTCACTGATGATTCCTCACCATTATATAGATCATCGATAAAATCTGTCATCGACTTTTCCTCATTTTAGAATGAGTATCTCTAGAGTTTATCTTTAGATAAACCATGTCTTTATGATCAACCTTAACGACCTGTGCAAACAGAATAATAAAAGTTGGACAAGTTTGTTACAAAACGTTTGAACAAGTTGTAGATCTACTCACCTGTTGATGTTCCTTGCAGATGGAGTGTTGCCATAACTTGCCATCTCTAGTCTTACTGCACGTCTTCAACAGCTTTATCACTCTGTTGATATTTATTTTCAGTAAATAATTTACCCCCTTACCGTATCTATTTGAATGTCCTGGAATTTTCTCTCCAACTAGCCCCACATACACTCGGTGATATTGACTGAGAACAGCCTGGATCGTTTCTAAAATATAATTTGTTGAATTAAGTTGCAATTTATAATGTGAATATTCTACAGTAAAACCTGCAGTTTGACAAACAAACCTGGATAGTTTCTATAGTAGTTACTAAATTATTTGTTCAACACTCAGTTTTATACAACATTATAAGATGTAATACATGTATTTGTAGTCTACAGTATAAGTAGCAGTTTGTACATGTAGAAACCTAAAAAATAATATTGCAGTTCTCACATTAGATTAAATATTTTTTGTTATCAAGTAAAACAACAAAAACATTGACATGATATAGGAAGGGTTTAGTACGCATCTCTTGTGTAACTAGCTGGTATGTTACTAATGAGAACTTCTTTGACAAACTTTCTATTATTCTTTATTGGTAGGCAATATATAGATATGTGAACAGTGGTTACACAGATCTACCTGGTGAAATGTTTCATAGTTTGGAAAAATACATCTGAATCCATTCATCGTGGCAACATCCGTAATTTTGACAATCTTTTTACACACTGGCATTGCTTCTAAATTGAGTTAAACCTATGCAGTAGTTAGTGCTCAAGTCTTTTTTATGGTATGCATATTATATACATGTAAGTCATGGTACTCACAATTTGATAAATTATGAAGTTTGCAAGTCAACTTCACTCTTGTCTCTGAACGAGTTGCTCTGCTTGAATATCTGTACCACAGCTCGGAAATTAGAATCCTACTGTTTCAGTTCCTGCACCTACGTCTGCGAGAGTAAATCGAAAATGAAGTGTAATGAATAACTGGGAATATCCAACCTGTTTAGCTAATCAAATTTAACTTCTCTTACTAGGGGTTCAAGTAGTTACATTCTGTGATTCTCAACTGAAGATACACAACTAGACAACTACTAAATAGTAATATGCAGTCATCCAATAAAATGACTATGTTTATCCCAACACAGTTTGCCAATAGGAATACTCTAATAATTGACCAATTAGACGCACCATACGTAAATAATGAGCTCCAATGTCGGGCATTCGTCTCCTATTGGCAGCTTCTGCCTTTGCCATCAACTTCCTCCACTGATGAGCATGGGCCCCAGCCCTATATTCACCGTAACCAGCATTAGCCCTGTACTCATCCATGTCACACAACTGTAGGGTGAAGCATCAACACAGATGAATTTCCACCTAAAAATATAAAAATATATTGCACTTCTCATCATACATGTGACCCAATCCTTGGTCTTTAAAAAATTTCACCTCAACTCTCTCAAATTTGGATAAAAAAGCTTGCAGTACTACTACAATTGCATATAATATCAAATAAACATAATCAAACATGATGGTTCTCAAAGTCTTGGCTCTCTCAGTTTAACAAATGGGAATTTCAACATCAACCTTTGTAATATTCCTTGGAACACAACTGAGAAACAGTGTGTTTGGGAATTGCTTTTCCATTTTCCTGCAAATTTATAATTATTTAAAAAATTATTCAAATTGGGTTTTAAGCAGAGAGAAGACAAATCTTAAAGTGTAGTTAGTTAATATAGTTAATGTTTGAGCAACTGGCAGCAAACCCAATAAATATTTAGAAAATGGCTTCTTCTGCTTCAACTATAGCGAATAACAAATGGATCAGGAATAGAATGCTATATAAGCGAACAGTGTCAAATAATACACTCTGGTTGCTTACCACATTGTCCAATATGGGCTGCCATAAAATGTTGCTTTCTCTCCCTTGTTATGCAAATTTATTATCCTCAAATGTACAAGTAGATAGAATTGTCTTTTATATATAAGAGCTACTATTCTATATTAACTCTAAACTTACATGTAGGCTAAATACTAATGAGACACGAGTTAAGGCTAATCTTTTAGATGAAATTGTTTTCTTTAAAGTTTTTGTACATTTATATTTACTCGACTGTGAAATCTCCTTTGGATATATAGAAGGTAGACAGAGCCTTCCATTTATTTTTCTACATTTTCTTATGAACTTTTCTACACTACCAAATGTAGGAAAAGTTGCCTACTCTGAATAAGGTAAAATCAAAGCTTATACCATATATCAGGATATAATTTTGGTCAATGACTGACATCACTCTCGCTTAGTTAAGGGAAGCACATGTACACTGTATATGTCTGTTTGCATTATAAATCTGGGTATCGTACCATCTAAGGTACAGGAAAGATTCCTCTTAATAAACTTGACCTTGACCTTCCCAAACTGGGAGAGGAATACATGGAGCCTCTCTACAATATACAACGTATACTCATATTATGTTTATGCCCTATATACTGTGTATTATACACAAATAAGACATTTCTGAATTTAGGTCAAAAGATAAAACAAATAACATAATTATGCCAAACATGTACTCAAAGAGAGTCTGATGTACAATAGTGAAAAAATAGGGGTCTAAAAGACATTAATTATGGTACAACTCATGCCAGAGGAGAAGTAACTGTTTAATACATTGCTATTGAAACAAGACCATAGTTTAGTTGACATGCGATCATGAATATAAGTAAGTAACTCGGGTATATAAAAGATACATGTATATATACATACACAAATAAAAATACCAGTTATTTACATATTCTTAACAAGGCAGCCCCACTTGAATAATTTTCTGTAGATGAATGTAATATAGGACGCAGTGTCTTGGTTCAGGACGCATCAGCATACTTGTAATACATTTGTAAAATACAACGCAAGGAACATGCTGGTTCCCCATGTTTAAGTAAATCGTACAACAACAGAATGACACATAACAAAATGTAGAATACGATACCTACGTTCGGTATAGTGATGAGGAATCTGGCTGAAAAATATTTGTCTTGAGTATTTACTGTCCAAATTCTTGCACTTTTTGATGTGATCCATATTTTAAACTTTTCCTATAAACAAAGTGAAATGCATGTACAGCGTAAGTCACACTAAGTGAGTTGAATATTTGACACACATTAGTAGGATTTTAATATTTTCCTGAGTATATTGAGATTTACTGAAACTCATATCTGCAACTAGATCATGTTAAGTGAATATTATATGTTTGGATAAAGGGGTTGAGTAAAGTTAATGGTCTTGCTAACTAATACCATTATCAAAGCTCAAAACAGAACTTTGGTTAATGTATTCCTTTCCTTAACAAGTTGTTAATAAGATAAACTCATAGCCGATTGAAGGTTCAAAGAAAATGTCTAAGCTGGATAGTAACTCTATACACCAAATGATACTGTTGTACAATAACAGAAAAATGACTGCAAGCTTCAAATAGTTTCGCTATGTTGCCCATAATATACTGTAAAAGCACTAGCATGCCAGTAAAATGACTCGGTTATTTAATATAATGCATATACTTATGTTCAGTATAGTCAGGTGGTATTTGGCTAAAAAAATACTTGCTTTTAACACTGCTCTCAGCATTACAGCACCTTTTAATAATATCTAATTCTGTCTTGGAGTAAACAAAGTTATATTTAACTGTGTTTACAATTAATGCCAGAATTTATATTATGGAGAGAAAGTGTCAAATTTTGCACTCAACTTGATATCTCTATGCAACCGTTGAGTTAATTCTATTTATTCTCTCTATGGTTCATATCTGTCATACTTTCACATTCAATTAATAGCTGGATGCGTCAAGCATAAAGTGAGTTCAATAACCACCTTTTAGGTTATTCAATGTCTGCGTTTTGAAGTCTATGAAAAAACTTATCAATGCTGGTTCTGCAGCTATAGCCATCATATCTACATTTTCTTGTTGGCACTTTGCTCTTTAACCTGGCGATGAGTATCTCATTGTTTCCCTGGATATCACTATAACTACAAGTATGGCTGTGCTCTTCATTCTGTCTCTTTATACATGTACATGCTACATGAAAATTTATCTGAGAAAAACTAAGTAGCGTCCTTTGGGATAAGGTATTACAAGTATTACTTATATGAAAAGTTCTCTCCAACTATGATCATGTGTATGTACCCCAGGATAGCCAGCAATAAACTAATATAATATTCAGAAAAAGGGCAATGTGCTAATGTGAATGTTATAGTAAAATTTGTACCTCTAATGAGAGCCTGTTAATAGGGTGTTGCTTTTGTCTTAGAATTGTCGCACACTGAAGAAGTGTATGTAAGTGAGATTATCAATGTAGGCCCAATAGCAACGTTGGTGTTGAAACTAGAGAGAACTTTGTAAGTGTAATAATTGGCCTGTACTTTATCTTTTGGCTGCCATGCTTGTGTATTATCTCACAAACCTGTAATATAGATTTCTACTTCTCAAGACTGAACTAACTATGTAAACTACCACTACATGTAGGCCATTGTAGAAGAAAGCTCTATAGATGTAAGTTTAGACTACCATGTAGGTCTAATGCAGTAGTGGCATGCAGTTGTGGTGGTACTCTAATTAAGGTTAATATAATTAAGAAAATATATTGGTTATTTATATTACAGATGTGAATGACATAGAGCATGACGTATAGTTATAATGACATAAAAAATTGAATATAGTATACGCTGAATGAAAATTACAATGTATATGACACAGTTCAGTCAAACATGGATAGATGGCAAGTTACATTGCCCCATCTCATCCATTTCTCAAGGTAAGGGTGAACTCGAACCTGTAAAGAGATAGTTTACACCCATTAATAGACATGTAAAATACTCATTAAAATTTTATAAATACACATTAATGTACATGTGTGTATTCAACTATAATTAACAGTTCAAAATGAGCTACATGAATGCGTAGTGAAGGAAGAAAGGAAGTAATTTGAATATTTTATACGCTATGAAATCACAAATAATATGTCAACTTAACAAATTAGAAAGTTATTGTTGACTTGTAATAGAATTGTTGATAAAACAATGATATGTAGAGATTTTTATATGAATTTGAATTATCACTTATAACTCTACTCACCATTTGACAGTTCTTATAGATAGGGGGGGGGGGGGCAACAGTAACTTGCCATCCACCATTTGACACTTGGTAAGTAGCTGCACAACAATCTCGGCATCAGCAAACGTTGCCCGACCTATCCAAGATTAAAATTTTAATTAGGCCTACTCATAGCAGTTTATTTTCAACTAAATTTTGTCCCACAGTTGTGTTTAGTGTACTATCATGCATTATATATTGGTAGCTATTTGTTGAAGACTGCCAAAGAAAGAACATTTGTTGCAGGATAGGAATTGGAAGCCAGTTGTTATACAGCAAATTTTATACCACACTCACCATATACTCTCTCCCAAGTTGGTGCTTTAAACACTTCCAGTTGGACTTTGCCAAATTGTCCGAGAAATGCTCGATGTGTGTCTGCAATAGATTGTCATGGTTGTGTTACTGTAGAGATTTATACACAAAGCACAAACCACATTTTCTTTTTCTCAAACACAACTATCTTGTTTTACATGTTGTTAAGTTCTATCAGTGTATTGCTACACATAGTATGAACTAGCTATGCATGTACATGTATGTATTATTCGGAATATTGCTAAAGTTCTACAGTGCCAGCTGAGTCTCAAACATTGCAAATGAAATGCTAAAATTGACACTGTGATTTGCAAAGCAAAGCTTCAGGCATATCAAAATCATATGTTGCAATGCTTACCTTCAGGAAGGTCTTGGGGATGCAGCTTAAGAATACAGTGTTGTTGACCTTTGCATCCATGTGTTCTTTGAAATTTAGAAAACATGCTGAGAGCTCAAACATTAATTTTATCTCTTTTAATTTCCCTAGAGATATGCTGAGGAAGATTCATAATGTAAGCATTTCATGTGAAAAGATCACAAAATAATACTCTAACGTTCATACACAAGCATCAAGTTTATATAGTAAAAAATTGAAATATACCATTTGCATTATTATTTATGTATGAATGTGCAAATACTTTAACGTGAACCTGCACATCGAAGCCTGCTTAGTACATGAAAATGCTGAATGAATATATTTTTATGACAGTTTTAAAGTTAGATTCATTAATCTCCTAGGCTAACATATCATATTGTAATAGACGTTGCCCGTTGTGTGCTGCCAGCAAGGCAGAGACACACAACTCTATTACTTTTTGATCCTCCTGAACGCTTGGAAATCTAACCTAGGACTCAGCCAGATGTATTGAGGCGGAGATAATTAACTAACTCTGTGGATGATGACACACCAAGGAGTGACAAGGGAACAACTAACTTCCAGATTTAGTTCTGTATTCATGTAATAAAATAGGACAAAGACAATAACAATGTAGTAATAATAAGGTTAGTAAACAATAATTAGGAATAAATCATGATACAGTTACAAGGTTATATTTTGATACCGGTACAGAGACCTCTAATAACTCAAAGATAAATATAGTTAAGAAAAAGATACAACGAAAACCAGTCTCTCTTCTCTGAACCCTCTCCCAGCACTGCTGTTTCTCCCAGCAGAGAGTAGCTGTCAGCTGGTAGCTATTGCTCTGGAAGCCTTGCCTTATTAATATAGCTTCTTCTGGTATTACACAAAAAGCTGTACAAAATAGCCTTCTAATACCAGCTGAAATTCCCAAAACATGTTTCCACCACAATATCATATCATTTCAATTTTAAACCCCAAGAAAGAGCTAATATCAGTGAACTAAACTTCATTATCAAATAAACATGACAACAGACACACTAACAAACAGTGAAATATTTTGTAGTATTCATATACTTCAAAATGATCAACAACAATATTCTCTGAACAACAGCTTTTGTCACATAAACAGGAAAATAAATTACAGATTTTGTGCCCAGATGATGTACTTATATGTTCACTCTACAAACTGTGATACCAGAGTGAGGTGTTAGTTCCAGGTACAGGTATATTATGATGGAAAGAAAGTGTCAGCTGTTGAACTCAACTTCATCTCTCTATACAACAGCTGATATAATTATATTTAATATCTTGAAATCCAACAGCCGAGTTAATTATATTTAATCTCTTGAAATCCAGCAGCTGAGTTAATTATATTTAATCTCTCTATTGTTCATACCTGGCATCCTTTCACATCATTTAATAGCTGGATGTGTCAAATCACAGTACCCTAGCTCTATCTAAGAGAAATTATAGTTACTGAGTTAAGATATGAGATTTGAGCTTTTGCTATACATGTAATTATCTTTCTGCAATAGCTACCAGAGAGAATACCAAATAGTGGTAATTTGTTTGCTATTTGCTGACCTTAAGATATTGTTATGGATTTCTATTCACACACTCCATAAACCTTTTCAGGGTTTGTCTAGACACATGTAGATCTAACTTTATCAACACTTCATGACAACTCCAATTTCCACTTCAACTTCTACTCTACTTACTCTACTTCTACTTACTCTACCTCACTTCAACTTACTCACTGTATAGAAATCCCTTATATATCTATCTAAAACAGCTACATGCAGCTAAAGCTACATGTAGCTAACTCATATAATATTGTAGTAGACTTGCCCGTTGTGTGCTGCTAGCAAGGCAGAGACACACAACTCCTAAACGCTTGTGAATCTAACTTAGGACTGCGGAGATAATCAATCAACTATGGGGATGATGACAAGGGAACAACTAACTTTCAGATTTAGTTCTGTATTCAATGTAATAAATAAAAAAGGACAATCACAATGATAGCAATAATAATAGTTATTACCAATAATGAATAAATAATAATACAATCACAATGTTTCGTTACAAACATAGAGACTTATAGTAAAGTAATGCCAAGTTAATAATCTAATAGAACTAATATAAGTATTTATATAATCAATAGATGCACCAGTTGTCCATCTTACTTCAGGGTATTTAGGATTCTTGTTCTGATTTCAGTTGACTTTCTGGGGTTATTTTGGCCACATTCAGATTCATTAGGTAATCTAGGGTTGGCATATCTGGTAGGTTTTTTTCTGGCGAAGATGAGTCAGGTTATCCTTTGGGTTGTGGTGAAATGCTGTACGATGATAGGTCCGCTGGTGGTTCTGCATCTTCTTCAGAGACTGTCTGGGCTGCAGCTGGCTGAGATGCCTTTTCCAGATTGGACTCCTTGGGTGTGCTTTTATTTTTACTTTCTTGCATCCGAGAACCTTGACTACCACTGCCGGTATCTATCTTGGTCCCAAGTACAAAGTAAAACATGGTGTTCCTACTCTAAACTCTAAACTTGTACTATAATAAATAAGCAACATATTTTCTATACTATAAATAAACAAGTATATTTCCTATACTATACACTGTGTATTTAACCAACCATCCTGGCTTAATTTTTGTACACATAACATCAGAAAATAATAATGTACACTTGTGGAGTTACAGTAGATAGTTTAAGCAATTCACTTTAATTATCACCTAAAGTTTGTACTATTAGGTTAAGCTGCTATGCTTCAGAAAGTTCAATATATTCTGTAAGTTAATATCAACTTCTCATCTTATATTCATTATTGTGCCTCATTCTCTGTTGAATCCCATTTCTTGAATATTCGCACACCTGAGTTTATGATCTCCTGACAAAAATTATTCCAGAACAAAACATTTTTACAATCAAACCATGTTTTCTGGTGACAGACAGAAAAACTCTTTTCTTAGGTTGATAAAACAGATGAGCTACTGTCACTATACAAGTAAATATTACATGTTAATAATGCGCACGCCATTTCAGAGAGACTGAAAGAAAGAGGCATTAAATTAACAAATAGTTGCAACATGCAAAAGAATTTTATGTAATATCAAAGCCAGAAGATAGCATGACAGCTATGCAGCCATATGAAGCTAGTAGCAATGTTGTAACCATAAGCAGATAAACTGTGAAACTGAAAAAAATAGTTTAAAAAGGAAGGAGAGTTCCCTACTAATTTGTCAACCAATTGAATGACCTTCACCTGAAATCTAATGGAGTGATGACTTTTATGCATCGGTTACTATTTATCCTACACGGGTTTACGAGTCATTCTATCTTTCATAATCATTGTCTAATAAAATATAATGTAGTATTGTACGACAACGTTGTTTAGCACCAACTACATATTACGCATGTAATATGGCTCTACTTTTAAATGACTATACAATTATATGGTGTATATATATGTTTACCTTAACTTGCAATTCCAATCCTTGACAAACTACACCAGCCTTATCAGTTTCCTATGTACCTAAAACGCTTGATCAAATAATATTGTAAGCAAACTATATAGAAAAATCATTGCTGTCTATTCAAATGGCTGCCAAATGTAATATGCAATGCAAAAACATAAATTCATGTGTCACATTCTTACACAGTGAAAGTCTCCACAATTTATTTAAGTATTATTGCATGAGGTGTATAAAGAAAACGAATTGAGCATGATTGGATCCGATCTCATCTTGCACTGCTGTTGTGTCAGTTTCATGTATTACTCTATACACAAAATCTATACAGTAGTGATCAAAACGCTCTCCCTAGATATGTATTATAAGGATTGTCTTTTCTTACTATAATTTGTCCATATTTAGGAGTTATCATGTCCTGCTCGTTCATTACAACCACCTGATAATACCTTACCTATAAAATAATGCTGGGGAAAATGACTATACACTTGCATAAATATCATTGTGTAATAGAAATTATAATACAATTACATGTTGTTAGAAAAATCATTGTAAGATTCTGCAAATATTGAACTGAAGGTAGCCTACTATTTACATGTCAGTTTGAAGAAGAATACAACAATATTCAATGCACTATGCTATGCATAGAATCCTAACTTGATATCAGTGTCCACTAAGTGGTGAGCTATTGTAATTCCCAAGGTATTAGTTCCTGTCCAATTTCGGCCAAATATTGATCCATGGCTAAACAAAATACATGTACAGTATTAAGTCATGGTATCTAATTACTGGTTAGTTGATTCATTCATTCCTCAACCATTGGTAGCTGTGGCAAGTAGTTTACATCTTACAGGTACATGTAGTTGGAGACAGAGTAAATAGGAAAGTTCCATGTACTGGTACAATTTAATGCATACCTTTCCAGTGGTGAGTAGACATTCATTGTCATGACAAAAGTTCTAAAATAGTGTAATGGTTTCTGGTATTTCGTGCGGTCGTCCTTGGACGACTACCGACCCAAAACTGAAGTGCCTATGAGTGGTGCTAGGCCTTCTCATTACATGAAAGATAGAGCGGTCTCAGTAGCCCAATAACTACCAGAGACGACCCATCTGGTCCCAAGTCTGACCTTCAGACTATACGTTGAAAGAGAGTGATCCAACCTAGTAGGCGGTTCGCTAAGCGAATGACCTGACAAAAGGAAGTGAAAGTCTCTGTATCAAGTATAGATGTGTCTTTATTGAAAACCAAGTGAAGACTGAGACAATGAACAGTGAAACAATGCCCTTTATATAGTATAAGGACTTCCGGCCGACGTAGTGTCGGGAAAAGACGACATAGGGTCGTCCAGAAGTTGCGCAACAACCGGAAGCCCGACGGCCGACCTAAAATGGGTCGGGTTATACAAAAGTTGCTTATAACGGTCCAATTCATGTACAAAATGAATATCAAGTAATTCTGAGAGGTCGGGCCTCTGTACATGGGTATAAAAGGCACTAAAAGACTTAGTAATAATCATACAAGTATATACAATGATATAGAAGTTGCACAAGGTAGAATGCAAGCAAGTATATACATGTATACAAGCAGATATATACATGTAAGCACACATAATAATGAGTGTCAGGTGTAAGAGACGACTGTGCGTACCATTACAATAGTGAGGTTTAATTTGTATAATGCATATACATGTATTTGTATATACATAAGCGTAATCTATGTAGTATTGTTGTGGACCTTTTCAATTGTGAGCAATGTGGCCTCGACCACCAACCATGTGTGTGAAGCTAACCACTAACCATGTGTGTGAAGCTAACCGCTAACCATGTGTGTGAAGCTAACCACCAACCATGTGTGTGAAGCCAACCACCAACCATGTGTGCGAAGCCGCTATCTCGACACCACTTCTACGACTTAGGTTGATCCCGGATTCTATATGAATCTAGCGCCGGGCTTAAGATTCTAGAATTCCAGATCTTTCATTGCACTCCTCTGGAGTATAAAGTCTACAAGACCTACGTCGGTCCTGAGCTCTTCAATGAGTCTCGGCATCGGCCTACGTCAGATATACATACCAATAAGAGCATATAAATTCTGTTCACTCTTTATGTAATGAGCAGAAGGTTGCTTGGTCGGCCTCTACCACCTTCCAACCCCTTCCCATACCAGTGGCCTATCATCACTCTATGTAACTATACTCAAAAACATTACAATATTCTCTCCCAGTTACTTTGTAATTGTTGGAAAGCAAATTCCAATGTATGATCATCTAACAACCAAGATGTTTTTCCTGACCGTATTACTATTTACATTTACATTTACATTTATTGGGTTTTCTAAAAGTTTACAGATAACATTATTTTGTTAAAGGTAACTTGTTGACCACAAAAAGAACATATATGTATTATACTATACTTTAGTCACAGTAATTTTTTTAGTTTCACAACCTTACATAAAGATTTAACAAGCTGACTGATTTCCTTTGATTTAACATTGAAAACACATGTACTTGGCTTGTAATTCAATTAAAGGCATTGGAGGGGCTATTTTCTCAGTCGTAGTGCAATTTTCAGAAGGCATCGCTACCCTACCTAGCATAATCTAAACATACTCTGATGAAAATGATGCTATAATGATGAATAATATACCAAAAGATAGCTTAGGAACTGAGCTTTCCTCCTATTCAGTTTATAATAAGGGTATTCCAATACCCCACCCACTATTGGCAGTTTTCTCTGATTTTTATTTGCCAGGAAAATAGACTATACTAATTACTTTACAATGAGTGGAGTTTGCTGGAGTATTTGTGACCACAGTAAATGTTATTACCAGTTATAATAACAAAATGATGACTGCTGTCAATGGGATGATGCTATTTATGAGTAACATTCTTTGTCACCTGAATAACAATATTCCAATGAACATGCTAATCAGTGTCAGTATTATTTTTGAAAAAGATACATCTGAAATTTCAAAAACTAATTTTTATCATGTACACATGCCCTCAAACATTACAAGGCAGACAGGGCATAGCAATATGTTTCAGTACTAGATGTTATGTGAAAAATTGTCGATGGTTGCTCGTTTCAGAGTTTTGAAAGCCCAAGAATACCACTTTCCATCTTTATTCACCAATTTAATTCAGCATTATCTGCCCTCTTAGACCTGTATGTACATTTGTACATGTACAGGACTACGATAGCTCATTTATCATGGGCTACATTATATTTATAAACAAGCATGAATCTGTATTTTGCCATCCTGGCACAGCATCCTTGTTAGTAAAGATATTCCCCTATAGCCATAGTGATAAACAAGCTAATCTCAAGTTTCTATTTCCAATACACAATCAAATATGGATATGCAAAGTAGCCATTGCAATGTACTCTGACAGTGACCATGATAGCCCTAGGGCAAACTTTACAGAATTTTTAAATAGCAGAACTCTTTATACATACCTAGGCCCTATATTAATAGCAAGAATAACTTTCTCAAAAAACTCAAAATTGTATTTTTTTTATTTTATTATTTACATATTTGCATTATCTCAATATTCTACCCATAGAATTACCTCCCCTAGAATGCTTACTTATCACGTGACCGCTCGCTCACAAGGAGAAACCGGATGAAGGTTGTTTTCTCATTGTTTACATTAGCAACCATTATAATTTTATATAAGATGAAAAACTTTTGGGAAGGGATTTTAATACTTTCCCAGCTTTTATGACCAAATGTTTTTTGCAGAACATAGACTAGGTATGTTAATGTATTAAAAACAGACCATAAAATTTGTTTCAAAGCTTTATGACTGTAATATATTTGACCACTAATAGAGACCCTATTTCCATTGCTATAACCTATGTTTTATATAATATTATAGTGGATCTATTGCGCCCACCCAACTTTTGTAGTCATGGTTTGTGATAAGAACTTGAACTAAGAATGTTGCTTTGTCATAAACTTTTCCCTAATGTTTCCAGCAGAGAATTGCCAGAATCATTGTCTCTCATCAAAAAATTCAACCTGTGTTAAAATAAGGGCTCCTGTCTATCAACCTCCCTCACATACCCTGTCAAAACTTCCAGCTATGGTTTTGATCAAAAATGCTTTCACAATACAACGAAGGTTCACCATCAGTCTATTTAGTGGTTCTGTGGGATGGGTCCAGTAATTCTATGCTGTATCACATATATAGGCCTACTGTGTAATCCCACAATGATATACTATAATTTCTATAAATAATTTACTCATGCACAATTCAGGCTAATTCAGGCCAACAAATAAATATTAATTTTACGTCACAATTTGTACACCTTTCCAAAATTGGCCAGTGTACATGTAGCCTACTGTACTAATATTTGCTAAATAATTTATTCATCTACATGTACAAGTGCACCTACATGCAATCTGTGCCTGTATCACTTAATATTAATAATCAGCTATAATTATAAGCTATACAGTGACACTCCTGTGATATATAGCATAAGCTATCGTGGTGCAACTTTATCCTGTAGCGTTGTGCATGCTGGTGGTTGTCAGCTGCCCCATTATTAGTTGACTATTTTTACTCATTTATTGGGTACATTTACCAATGTGTTATTCCTATGATTTTGTCTAGCAATATAACAAAATATTGTGCTGACATTGTTAGCCCAAATTCTTATCACAAACCATGGCAACAGAGTTGGGTGGGCACAATAGATCCACTATAATATACATAAAACATAGGTTATAGCAATGGAAATAGAGTTTAATTAGTGGCCAAATTTATTACAGTCATAAAGCTTTTAAACAAATTTTATGGTCTGTTTTATATACATCAAAATACCTAGTCTATGTTCTGTAAAAAATATTTGGGCAAAAAAGCTGAGAAAGCATTGAAATCCCCTTTCAAAAATTTTTCGTGGTATATATAATTATAATGGTTGCCAATGTAAACAATGAGAAAACTACCTTCATCCGTCTGTTCCACACTAGCGAACCTCCGGCTAATGAATTGATATTGTCACGTGACTACGAGTAAGCATTCTAGGGGAGGTAATTCTATGATTCTACCTTCTAAAATTCCAATGAGGCTGGACTTCCACTTGAAGTTGTTATTCTAACACTCACTCAAGTTATACTACTGTAAGCCCTCAAATGCTTGCCTTGCACAATTTAGGGTAGATTCTGGTGTCAGGGAAACAGTATACCAACAGGATAATAACAAAAAATAATTTTCTTGCATTAATAGATAATGTGTTCTGTCATTTATAGAAGTAATCAACTATTTTTAAAGTATATGGAATTATACTATATCGTGTCATTTGGAATTTTACAGTAACTATTGCGCAATCTATATAGAGCATCATTGCTAGGTGAAAACTAAAACTAATTGCATTTTAAGGTTTGGCAGCTAAAATAATGAGGGGTGAAAAAAGTCATCAAATGTACCCATGGGTAAAATGAGTGCAAACTCCAATGCCTTTAATGCAAGAATATGGAGTTTTGCGCTCTCCTTTCTGGTAGACAACTCCCAAAGTAGTGTAAATTTGCATGCGACGAAAACCATTTCGGTTGCAAATTACAATGTATTCGACTAAAAGCAACTTTTGTAATAATGTATTGCGCTTCTATGACACTTCAGCTTAACTACCTGGTGATTGGTAAATTCAAGGATAGTAGGAGTGATACTCCTACTATCCTTGGTAAATTTTAGGATCATTGGTAAATTCTTCAAGGATATCCTTGGTGTTATGGCTAGGATTTGCATCACCTTCTGATTATTTAAAAAAAGTATTATTTTAATTTAATGTTGCATGGTTTACTACCAACTGCACCACCGCGGCATTGGTAAGTAGGACTTTACATTATTTCTTCAAAAAGAAAAAATCCACCCACATCACATAGGTCTAGGACAGGCCTACAACTTTAAGTCAATTATTATTATAATTATATTATTAATTAGAATTAATATCTAATTATAATAATTAATACAATCATATCTTAAATCATTGTGGTTATGGTCATACTCACTGAGATACACCAATGATCATACTGATACTGGTGCTTAGGGCAAATGGTTTTGAATAGCTTTATTCTAGCTTGGTATTAATCAATATGATTAAACTTAACTGATGAGAATTTAAATTTAAATTTTTAATTTAGTAAGCCATAAATAAGCATATAAATAATATATATGCAAACAAATGCCAAAGCTCAAGCTGTATTATTTTGCATAAACTATAGGCCTAAGCTAATTGTAATATATAATAAGAGTAATAAAAGTTATAATAATAATTATTATAACTTTTATTAATATCAATATTACAATAATAATAATATTTAACATTAAATATAATCATAATATAATTATTAATCGTATCTACAGAATGATTATATCTTTTAATTGTCACACTAATCTCAGAATGTAGGCTACTCAGAGGTATGGGACACATTATAGCTCCTTCTGTGTTAAAAAAGAGTGAATGTGCCTCCGAGTGTGTAACTGCTCATCACTGTTTCATCTTGTAAAAGTAGTCTACAAGCGACTAGCCTTCCATCAAACTTGTGCTACAAAAACTGAAATAGGCTACTCTACACATGGGCAGCAGGCATGCAAATATTGCTAACAAATCTTGCGCTATTCATTATTAGAAGTAAACTATTTAAAGGTGCCAGAGAATTAATAAGCACCCGAGACCGATGCCTGTTTGATGAAAATTTTACAATTTTAGAGTGTTCTATCCTGATCATAGTTGAGTTTGGACTTGAAAAAATTGTCAAAATCATATACAATGCCTTTGTTATAATATATACTCTATACTTTTCTTCTTCAAGCCGTGTAGATCATTTGAAGATATGGCTGAAGCAGTGCTAGAGAAGAAAGATTTTCAATGTGGATTCTGTTTGAGAAGAAACGACCTTAGTAATCCTAAAGTTCTACCATGCTCACATATACATTGCCTGGAATGCCTGCAAGGTTACTCGCAGCTATATGGCGTTGTCAAATGTCCAGTTTTCTCCTGCAGGTAATTTTATTAGTTCGGTGATGTTGTCTAACCCATTATAAATGGAAGGTCGTCATTACGTCATCCAATGCATAAACTTATGATCATTAGTCCTCAGTTTGCTATTGGAAAACTCGCTCTATATTAGCAACTATAGTAAATTTTATGGTCTGCATACATCTAATTTACTATTCATTCTTGTGAGATATTGGTGGTCATGATTGTAACTGTCATAACTGTTTCGCTTGTTTAGAAAAGTTTATGAGGTATGCATGAAAGACTTGACCTCAGCTGACCTGATCAAAGATCACACAGTAACATGCGATATCTGTGCTAAAAATAGAACTGAGGAAGTTACTGTTGCTGTAACATTCTGTACTTCCTGTCGAGAGAGATATTGTCTTAAGCATTGTCAGGTAGGCCTACACTAGCTTACTAACCCGTGTGGTACATCATATATCAGACTTATATATTTTCGCCCCACCCTTACTCATAAGAAGCAAATCCTTTAAATACCAAGTGTGTATTTACTAGGTGACTTTATCTGTTTTATATATAGGCACATGACGATCTTTATGATGACCATTTGAAAGTGTCTGCCGAAGAATATCTAGCACGACGTAACAGGCTAGAAACACGGGAATGTGCGGTACATGATGCTTACACATGCAGCACTGCGTGCTCAGTCTGCCTAATGGTACTCTGTGAGAAGTGTATTCAAGAAGTGGATACCAGATGTGATGACAGTAAGTCAGCTGGCAGTAATGCAATTTATACTCTTATGTTCTTTGACTGTGTTCTTCTAAGTATTGACTGATTAGTAAAAGCCAAACTGCCACATATTAGGGTGTGCCAGTAGTTATTATTGATGTAAAGACAAGTATGAATATTGTAAGAAAACCATCATGCTGACTGATACTCATCTGTGTCCATGTGTTCTTCTCACCACTAGGTTCAGAACACAAGCTCTTACCTCTGAGTGAGGTTGTCACAGGACTCATGAAAGAGGTAAATGATTTGCGTGCGGTGGTGTTGAAGAAGGAAGATGACCTATTGACCCTGCTTAAGGTCACCTCAGATGTTATGTCAGATTATGTAACTGAGACTGAAGGACTTGTACATAACCTGCACCATGTAAGAGATGAACAGGTATTCCTCTAAGGCTGTCTACTCGGTCATATCATTCCAACCATTCAACCACGGTTGCTTCCTTTGGTCATATGAATATTCCCCCAGCTTAATGTATTTCTGGATCTACTTTTAATCTGGTGTAAACCCCTCTTAACATGTATGATAATGTAAGGAGAAACATAGTCTATAGCTACTATATATACTGTAACATGTTGACTATCTAAGGCTCTGATAATATGTTGTAGTTGTCAGCCCTGAGTGCTAAATATGACCAATTGGAGGAGGATCTGGTGACTGCGAGAGTCAAACCCCTGTCTGATATGAAGACATTCATGGAGAGAGATCTGGGTGGGACGCTGTTAGAACTTGGTGCATGTCGAAGGAAGATGGAGGAGATAGAACAGCAGTCTGATAAGGTGTGTATCTTTGGTAATATTACTCTGTAAGGCAGAGAGGGGAGGGGCACTTGAGTTAAGAATTTATTATAATAACACTAAACTAAAAATATGTATGATACGAAAGCTACACTGCTATATGTCTCAGTGACATGGTCTTTATTGAAGTTGGTGCTATGTCCACAGCTGATACCAATCCTAATGTGATACAGTAGATACTCATTCCTTAGCTGGCCTTTCTTGGGAGTTACCTAACCATGGGATCTATACATGTATGTACTTCACAAGGGGCACAACTAAACTAATTTCTATTTTCTTAGAACTCTAGTGGGCTTATCTGATTTGAATGGTGCGCTGTTACAAGTTATTCTTGATGTGATTCCTTGACTCATATCTATGGAAACCTTATTTAACTCGCAACAGTAAGTGTGTGTGTTCTGTGACCGGGAGTGTTTAACATGTCTATTGTACATGTAATACAGGTTGGTGTTGCAACAGCTCACACAGAGCTGAGAAATGAAGTCCAAGCTTTGAGATCTAAAGATATCCATGAACAACAGATAGCCAATTTGACAACTCTAGAGATCAAAGGTTAGTAATAGGCGATGGCTCTATCTACATTCTGAAGTGTTTTTGTAGACCTATTGAAGGTTTCCGAAATGTATTAGCTATATGCACATGTCATACACGTACATGTATGACATGTACATGTAATAGGCCTACATGTACATATACATGTACATGCGACTAATACATTGTATTATTACTAAATCTCATTGCAGACGAGTCATCTATGCCAGACATATAAATAAGTTTATGTTGCACAGATGGACAGCTTTTCATACTTAGTAACATTTGTATTATATTGAATCTAAGGATAGCATCTGTTTCTCTAGTGTAGAGAATACATACTGGCTTAAGCACTAAATCTGTATGGACATGACACGTTGTTATCAGATCACCTAGCCTTAGTTCTGTTATTATTCTACTATTTATAGACCAGAGCGATGAAGTGGAAGTAGAAGTGGTGTTCGCTGGTCACGGAGTAATTAGTCCCTTCCTGTCCTTCCCACATCACTCACACTCGTTAAAGTCGTATCAATTCCACCAAAGAGTTATAAAGACTATAACCACAGCATTGGCTCCCTGTGTTACTACAAAAGTGTTACATATGCTGGGAGAAGGAATAATGTCGTGGAACTAGTCGATGATAATTCTCAAAAGATTGAAATGGAGCTTAAGATTGAATATTGTGCCTCTAGTTACGCCTTTTATGAAGATAGAATATATATATTAACGAGTTCTTCATACACCCGTAAAGTCTGCGTTCTTACTCTCAATGGGAGATTCATTGAATCGTGGAGCTTCTTCGACAGCCATAATTCCGGAGGAAACCAACTTATTATTGTCAGTAATAGGATTGTTATTGCAGATCGACTGACAAAAACCGTTGTTATTTACTCTCTATCTGGGGAGGTAATAAACAAGCTTCCATGTCCGTTGGTGTCTGACTACTTGTTAGCGTTATGCTCCGCTGGAGAAGACGCCATTATTATAGCAGACGTATGCTTACATAAAATTTTTAGATTTTCTCTCACAACTGGAGAAGTTATGTGGAGACATGACGGCATTAGGTTTCCAGAATCTTTAGTTCTGTATGGAAATAAGTATGTGCTATGTGTCTCCATTGATATGGGTAGAGGAAGTGACACGGGGACGGTAATCTACGTACTGGACATAAGCACAGGTAACTGTGATGTTTGATTTACTTTATTATTTATTAGCCTACTAATCACTCAGTCTTCCATCATACGAGTTGTGACTTGTCTGCTTTGTCCATCAGGCTGCTGACGTGTAGCAAAACAGTGTTAGAGTTATATGGTTGAATAATCAGGAACTGTAATAATGTACTGAGTGTGTTTATTTGTAGGAGAACTAATGTCTACGTTACCAAAACTCCCCGATGAGTATGACCGTCATGTAAGCTGTTGTATAGCTAAGGACAAACTTGTCCTCTCTAAGCGCAACTCTGAACTGTTCTACTACCAGCTGCACTAGACCAAGCCACTCCCGGTATGTATCATAGTAGACATCTTTATCTTACAGGCTATGGGTTAGTTTCTACAAGTATAGTTTCCTGTTTCGAACTAGACTAACATGGTAGCGTATCTTAAATCCGCTGAAGTAACACCGTGATCACAGTAACTACCATTCTCTCTACGTTTAATTCCCGTAATAACATCAAATATGTCCGTAGGTTGATAGGAGTTGTGCATGTTCTAATAAGGTAAATGCTTTGGAGGTGAATTCTTCCAATGGAGGCCTCTGGCTTGATTTTAGCTCTTTCAATGAAGTAACCTGCCCAGCAATGTTCACTTATTCTCTAAATGTATTCAAGCGTCGTTCTCTATGGTAGCCATCATCTGCTTTATAGGTTTGCTGTATCCTTCTTGTAACACATTCACCAACATAATACTAGCTTACTAATGCACACATATATTGTAATATGTTATACACATGAATATGAATATGAATGGATTCATGTACATGTAGTATCTTTTTGCAAAGTAAAAAGTGTGAACAGGCAGATATCTCCACTCCACAAGAGCAGAAAAAATACCCCTGACTGGGGTTACTGGGGTTACTAGGGTTACTAGGGTTACTGGGGAACCCGAACCTGTGGTGCACTTTGTCTAGCACATTGTCAGGACTATCTAATCAGTGTTTAACTATTAATTGTTCTACGTTGAGTTGAAGTTGTCTTCCCATCAGTAGGAGGGGTCAGTCAGTCAAACAACATGCAATTTTTGTTTGATTTTTATATACTCGTTGACTTTCTATCACTAAAACTTCAGATTTGTCTTACCTTTCGGGTGGAGCAATGACTAAGTATAGGAAAACAAAAAGTTTTTGGATATTGTTTGGAGTGTTGTACCCTGAATAGAAGGGGTTGACAACTCCATGCCGTGACATTTATCACCAGTTATGTTAGATTACCTGCTATACCTGTCAGGGCTTCTTTGCAGACGTGCAGCACCTGTAATAGATATGCATGTATATCTTACATGAAGCATATAGCCTTAGATATACATGCTGTACATTTGTTATTGTGCTATGAGGGAAGCGGTGCCATTATACTATGATAATGCAATAGAGAGGATAACTTCTCCTGATCTAATTTAATTTCAATGAAAAGTTAACTGACAGATTTATTGTACTGCAATAGCAACAATGCTACAATATACAGATCATAACTGCTGCTGTAATTCTATATCCCATTGCACTGCCTATTGTATGCTGGTCTAGTGTTATGCTTTGTATATTGTTGACATGTTAACTGTACTATGAACTCTATTCGGTCTTATAATAGCCATACAAACCTGGCTAAGTTAGTCAATACTTTATACACTGTATAATATATGTGGCTAGTAGTTCTACTTGCTTCACTGACTGACAGCAGTGAGTGAGTGTATAGACTGGGTCTTGATCTAGCACAGTGTTGTGTAGGTCAGTTTATGTAAATGATAAGCACCAGTAGGTACCAGTATCATGGGTGTAGCTGTTAAAAAGCTTCCTATAGACACAGGATATGCCTGGATTATAGTGTTTGGTAAATATTAACTGTTAGTAAAATACAATTTGTATTATAAGAATTATCCGTAAAAGTTTTGGTTTTGGTAAACTTGTAGTGTATCACTCAACTGAATTTGGAAGAAAGACGAAAGCATATACTGCCTATACTCATGGAGTAAACTGCAGCTTGTATATCTATGAATGTTAAAGCAGGTACTTGTATTAATAGACATACGTACTTAGTGTTACTGATACAACATGGTGTACTTGGATACTTGGTGTTACTGTTTACTGCAGGTACTTGTATACTGCGTGTGACCGCTACAGCAGATACTTTTCAACTTTGTTTCACTGTTGCAACATGTACTTGTATACTTAGTGTGACTGTTGCAGCTGGTACTTGTCTGTTTGCTGTCAATGTTGGTGGACTAAAATGTCAAGGGATAGTTCTAGTTGAACTTGTGCACAGATACAAAGATGTCTACACTCCTTCTAGTCTTCTATGGGTGTTCTCAGTATACACCATGGTGGCTGCAATTTCAGGTAAGTTTAGAGATCAAGCTACATATTTGGAATAATACAAACAACCGTGATCTGAAAGATAGAACTGCGAAAGAATACAGTGACCAGAACGTAACAATAAAATGACCAGGACGGTAGCCAGCTGGATTTCTATTTGTAAACTGTGACAGCCTCAAATCACAACGGTATCCTTTCTAAAACGCCAATTATCCTTCTTTTAATGGGTTTTTCAATTATTTCTTGCCATTTGCCATTAGTGTTTGTTTGTTGAGAGAAATTGAATCCAGCTTGTTAGTAAAAGCATAAAATATCCATAGAATAGCACTATATCAGCGTTTAGTCCTCGATAGAAGGGATCAACTTAGACGAATACGTGCCTCACTGTGACTCTTCTGTATGTTTTTACATCATCTGCTTGTTTGAAGTCTATTTGAGATTAGATGTTTTTGTCGAAACAGGAGCCAAGAGCTATCAGCTATAGCTCCTTTTGGCGGCATACTTATGCTGAACATACTATATCCATATCCACCTGTTACTATGTGCCATACCTATGCTAGACATACCACATCACCTGTTACTATTGTAGGGCCACCTGTCAGTATTCTGATTATAAAGATGGGGCACAGAGCTGTGGCCATGTTAGGAGTTGTGGCTCTCTGTTTAAGTAATATATCACTAGCTTATGCCTCTAGTCTACCAGCTATGGTAGTTCTTTACAGTATTATTGGAGGTAAGTCTACATTAGTAACTCTACTACAATACTACTAACACTTATCTAGTCCCACTGAAGCGTCTTCCATGTATGGCATGAGACGTTGGTTTCCTGAGTGACAACAGTTATGATATGTACCTGTAGGTATTCATTGACAGCGAATACCTTACCTGGTTCCATTGTACTGCTATAACTATTGAATAATGCATGTAAATGGACTGTACACATGCATTCCTGATGAATCTGAAATAATACTGCTTTGGCCTTTCTGAGCTTGGCAAATAGACAGTACACTATGCACCCCCAGTGCATATCACACTCATACTTGCTATATACATATAAATATACAATTATTTCCATGTTTCATGAATCATTTACTACAGGGTTTGGTAACAGAATGATTATCTCCACCTGTCAGCTGATGAGTCAGAGCTACTTTAAAGAGAAGAGAGCAATGGCAGTGGGAATTATAACTGGAGGAGGTGGAGTTGGTACTCTTGTGATCCCTTATATTATCAGACCTCTATTTGATCACCTGGACTTCTCTTCCGCCCTTCTTATGTATGGTAAGTACTAGATACATAGTAAGAGAGGAGTTACTGTAACTACTCACTTAGCACTGATACTTTTTTATACCTCAATCCGAGCAGGTGTCATCAGTTTGTAGTTATAATCATCACCCACTGTTGATTGAGCGATCCCAAGCATTGATGAAGCAATGACCATCAATATTAGTGTGTTATAGTCTTTGGTTATCCACAATTTGGTTTGTTGTGGTTGGTTAGATGGACTGACAACTCTGAATAGAAACCCATGGCTATCACTTCCTGGGAAAAGTTGTTTGTTTCTTATAAGTCGTCTTCTGCAATGATTTGTCTAATGATGCTATAGTATATAGCATGTTCACATCTAGTCGTCCTTTGCAATGATTTGTCTAATCATGGGCGGATTTACTGTAGGTCGCCAGGGTCTCGCGACCCCCCTTTTATTTTCTGAAAAAAAAATAAAAATTGGTTGATTTTTGGCCATATAGAAGGTTTTTAAGGATTTTTCATATATAGAAAATTATTTCATGGAGGTCGCCATGATTTCTATAGTTACTAATTAGGACTGCAGTGAATATAGCTTGAGCTTTGGCTTGATTCTTCCATGAACTTTTTATTACGGGCGTCTCTAAAACAGCCCCAATGCTCACATTAACTAATTTACAGCAACGGTAGTGCACCTTTCATAGAATTACCTCCCCTAGAATACTTACTTATCACGTGACCACTCGCTAGCGAGGAAAACCGGATGAAGGTAGTTGTCTCATTGTTTACATTAGCAACCATTATAATTTTATATTGAAAAATCTTGGGAGGTAATTCTATGATCTTTTTATTAGGGGCGCCTCTAGGACAGACCCAATGCTCACATTAACTAATTATTTGCAGCAATAGTAGTACTCTTTTCTGGTCAGTTTCCTGCCTTAATTAGAGAAAGATTTATAATAAATTATAGTATTATACAGAACTTGAGTGCCTTTTTCCTTTCAATACTACCCTATTTAGCCTCTTGTATCATACCTAATGGAGCCAGCAGCAAAAAAGAAGAAACAGACTCAATTAGGCAGATTTTTTAGGTGAGTTATTTATGAATGAAGATTTCTTCACATGACTGAAGTCTGACATGAATATTATATTATTAATATTTATTTATTTATATTTATTTTTTTATTAAATTTTAATTCAAATTCACTGAAATTGTAATTTATCTAAATAATTAATTATTTATTTTAATAATAATATTAGACCATGATTAGACTCGCTCTCATTCATGCAGATGCCAACATGAGTCAAATATTCCAGTCAATGAGTTTCACAATAACAGTCTGCCAGCCAACCATTTGGTGATTGAATCACAAAGAACTGCTTGCTCTTATTTACTACTACTGTTATTGCCACTACTTGCTACTACTACCACTACTAAACATAAGATGGCACTCATGGAATGACAAATTCATGTGATGGCTGATGTGATAAAGTATAACTTCCAGCATTGACTCTATCCTAGCCTTCTTACATGCTTTTTTCATTGCAATTTATATGACTTATTTTCATATAACAACAGTGTACCAGCTAGTGGTGGCACTACAACCAGCATTGATGATAGAGCAGAGAGTATGGCTACTGCACCTACCCCAAATCAAGTTTCTTTGGCTTCTGCTTATCAGGGTGCTACTACAAGGTAAAACTATACCATAATATAGCTTATTTAGATATTTCTATTTGAGTGGTCTGTAATCCGTAATTGATTAATTCAGATCAGCTTAGATTATCTGTGGCTGATCAGTGGTGCTCCAGGCTGGTCAAGGCCTACGTCAAGCTTCATACTTATTTTATTGCCTAATCATCTTTTAGTATACAGCCAAATTCTGATAGGAATGAAGGTAAATGTTACTAACAAGTTACTTGTTCTTGTGTTCAAGTTCAAATTTCTCAATTGCTCTATCCTAAACCCTATTCTAATAACAACAGTACAGGCCAATAAGGTCTCGCATGAATTATAGATTGCATGAGATAGATACACCCACATAGCATGCCCTATCTTTACCTCATCATTATTTTTTAATCTGTGTAACAAAAAGGATACCGGATAGTGTAAAAGTTTAGTTTCAGCTCTCTCATGGCAGTCTGAGATTGTTATCAAATACAGTGCTGTGATTTTTTTCTTATGACTTTTTTAGGAACAAGTTACAGCGATGACATATCTAATGTTAGTAGCAAGGGTAGAAGTAACACTAAGTTCAGGATAATATCAAATCTTCCAGGCGTTGACGCAAGGTAGGTTCTCTACTTTTAACCATAGTTTTCATCAGTTTATTCGTGTCTAGAAATTCTTTGCAGCCCAAAATTGGCAGGTTAAATTAATTAAATCTAGATTCAATCCCTTTAATCTATATGTTGGATTTTCTTTCAGCTTTGATTTTCCGAAGAGGGAGTTCAGTGAAAAGAAGAACACTTTGGGTGTTACGAAGAGATCGTGCTCGATGGAGAAGCTTAGAGCTTTCCCATTTCTGGCATACAGTAAAGTCAAAGATGGTGTGTACTGTACAGCCTGCCGGCTTTTCCCTCATCGTCACGAGCGAGGCCCAGAAACAGAACAACTGGTTAGTGAACCATTTTTCAACTGGAAAAAGATTCACGAAAAAGTTCGGTCTCACTCCAAACATGAGCATCATATTGAATCAATGGTGAGTTGTGTTCTTCTCTCGTATAAATTTAGCAGACTCTACTCAACTGGTAGTAATGTAGATACATGTAGATAATGACACCTGACCGTCATGAAATTTTGTTGAGTAAGGAAGACTGTGTACCCATTTTGTGGCTTTTCCAATAATTTTGAGTGTCAAAAATTTATTGTGGATCACTGTTGATTGGAATTTTCTTAAATAATTTTTTTAATTTTCTCTTGATCAGAAATCTATGGAACGATTCAAGCTTATTCAGCGAGGTGAAGAGAGGACTGTAGTAGAAAAGCTTACCTCGGCACAGGAGAGAATGGCTAAGCATAACAGAGATATAATAAAACGCCTCATGGAAATAGTAAGAAACTGTATGGCCAAAGGCACTGCTCTTCGAGGCCATCGGGATGATGGTATCCCCTCCATCGATACCGACGACTACGTAAACATGGGGAATTTTAAAGCAGACGTAGTCAGTCGAGCGGAGTATGACCCTTTGTTGAAAGAACACTTATCCAAATGTGAATCTAGCTCTTATGCTACCTATCTAAGCAAATACGCTCAAGGAGATTTCATGATGTGTATCCTGAATGCACTCCAAGATGAGATAAAGGGTGAGATCAGGGATCAGCAGGGTAAATTTATCTATGCCGTGTCTGCTGACGAGGTAACTGACTGCTCTAATATGGAGCAGTTGGCTATTGTTATACGCTCTGTGGGGGCAGGAGGTGTTGTACATGAACGACTCCTAGAATATCTGGACTTGGACTCCATAACTGGTGCTGCTGTGGCTGAGGCTGTAGTTGGGTGCCTTCAGAAACACAACCTTGATATTTCTGACTGTCGTGCACAAACGTATGATGGTGCAGCTAATATGAGTGGGCATCTTAATGGATGCCAAGCCCATATTTCTCGTCTCCAACCTCTTGCTATATACATCCACTGTGCCAGTCACCGCCTGAACCTAGCACTCAATGCCACATCTGCCATCACAGAGTTCAGAGTCATGATGGAAAACTTGAGAAAGCTCAGCATTTTCTTCCGATACTCGCCCAAGAGATCTAGAGTTCTCGAGGACTTACTTGCCAGTGCTGACCCTCCAGTTTCAATCAAGAAGGTAAGTGTTCTGCTGGTTTAATGTGAGCAGCTCCATGACAAGTTTTTCCAGCGGGCTTTGCATGTACATAACAGTAGGGCTGTAAAAAGGATGAGAATCTACACATACATGTAACTATAAATGGCAACTAATTATCCTGTGCTTCCATATACATGATTTTTAATTAAAGCACCATGTCAAATCTTTGTCTCTAAATGTCTCTACTTTGTCTGTACATGCAAAACTTCCATCAAAAGTCCACCCACCAGTATGCTTGAGTCTTTTGGTATGAATATCACATTTGCTCAGTTGAAGTTTTGATTTTCTTTTCTTTTCATACGTAGATAAAGATGCTTTCTGAGACAAGATGGGTGGAGCGCCATACCAACATGACCGAGTTACTTTTGATCCACCCATATGTGGTAAGAGCTCTGTCAGCCATGACTGGGTGCGACTGGGATTCAAAGACCATTGCAGAAGCCCAGGGATTAAAAGCTTATCTTACCAAGCTCCCATTCATTGTTGCCTTTGTGATTTCCGAACACATGCTAGGGTATACCAAACAGCTGAGCATCAAACTTCAAGGTTTGTCTATCTACGCTTTACCTGTGCATTGTAGTTTGGATCTCCAGTGCACTATTTTTTTCTTAGTTTCATCAATTAATATATTTGGCAACTTCGGAGTGAGAGCTAGTTTATTTAAATATCACTTTGAAATCATTAAAATTCTCAGACAGTCAAAATATTCTCATACATAGCAGCTGTATGTTTACAATAAAATTATAATTTAGTGTCGGTTCATAGACATTTTAGCATACCCATTCTACACTGTTATATCATAGACACAAAGTAATGTTTATGGTCATTCCACACTAGGTACCAGCAAGGATGTGAGGTCAGCACACAGAGATGTGCAGCATGTTATTAGATCTCTTAAGGAGAGCAGGAATAATTCTGAGCTCTTTAAGCTCCTTGTCACCAAAATGGAAGAGATCTATGGTGGTTCTTTGGAGATGCCCAGACTGACTGACAAGCAAATGCTGCGAAGCAATCACCAGGTTGAATCAGCAGAAGAATATTACCGAGTGGCTTTCTTCCTGCCATATATTGATCACCTGATCAATGATTTAGAAAAGAGGTTTGAATCCTCTCCAACTCTGGCAAAAGGTATGGATATGTTTGTATTGCATGACAGTAACAGTGCTTAAGCGAATAATTAATGCCTCAATATTTGATCCTGGCAACTTCAATGTGTAGTAACAATAACCTTTGGTCCCTATTTAGAAAATATCGATATGACTCTGTTAGAGGCAGGCATTACCCTTCACTGTTCATTCATACAGGTTTTGCACTATGTCCCTCTGTCATGGTTGGTATGAACAAGGAGGAGTTTTTGGCGGAGGTGACAAAGTTTGCTGAACCCCATGAAGACTGTCTTCCTTTTGCATCGACTTTGAACCAAGAACTCAGTATCTGGTACTCTAAATGGCAAGTTTCCAACGCAACTGAATCCCTCCTTAGGGCCTATCAGGAAGCAGAGGTCAGTGCAGTGTTTCCTAATGTACACTATCTTCTGAAGGTCTTGCTCACAGCTCCAGCAACAAGTGCCAGCACAGAAAGAGCTAACTCAACTCTAAAATTTATCAAAACACGATTACGATCAACCATAGGTCAGCGATCTCTAAATGCCTGTGTGTTGGCATATAAACATAAGGACTTATTATACAAAATTAGCATTGATAGATTAGTTAATTCATTTATCAATATGAAAAGGCGCCGCCTTCTTCTGAACAATCCAGTGTCTGAGTAGTGTCCACCAGATGTTTCAATGTCTTGCAGAATCACTACTACTATCATTGTTATAAGATAATGGTATGTTTGGCATACCATTATCTTATAACAATGATAGTAGTAGTGATTCTGCAAGACATTGGAAACCTCTGGAGGACACTACTCAGACACAACAGGTGATGTAGCCGGATAACCACAACAAAATTATTGCTTTAGACTTAAAGCATATAATATGCAGTAATTGTGAAAGAATATAACGGTCTATGCATGTAAGGGTGATGGTTCTATCTCCCTGTATAGAACCATCACCCTTACATGCATAGACCCTTATATTCTTTCACAATTACTGCATATTATATGCTTTAAGTCTAAAGCAATAATTTTATTGTGGTGATCTGGCTACGTCACCCGTTGTTGAAACTCCTCAAATGAAGGAAGTCCCAAAGTGTGTGTTCTTCTTAAGTTGTCCTCTCTTGGTTGAGTGTAATCATAACTTAACTACTTCCTCAGGTCTATGTAACAGTAAGGGGCTAGGGTACATGTATAATTTGTATAAATAATATAGAAAAAGGTTTTATTATGTGTTTTGATCTATTAGTATGATTTATTATGACTTTGACTCTTGTTTGTTTGTACATTCTGAGTATATATGCTTTTGTGGAAGACTTAAGTAACCCTAGGTCATCCGTTGTACGAAAGTCCATGTATTTTTCCATCTATAAGTTGAGATAATTTTACATGTAAATCGGTTGTTCCTAAGCAAGCAATAAAAACACTAGTATTAAACTCATATACTTATGGAGTTGTAGATTCTAACTAGTAGGGAACTGCAGAGACCACTCTACATGACTGTAGGTCTTCTGACGCACCCCTTAGTGTGCTGAGATCATTGCAACGTGCAATGTATGTGCTGACATTGACTTTTTGCTCTACTTATGTCTGACAACCACCACTTTCTCCTTAGTACCACGTACACCGACTTGTTAATAATTCTCAAATTACTTGTACTTAGTGCAGAATTTTATTCATTAAAATCTACTTAAAACACCATTTCATTGCCTCTATGATGCCTAAAAGGCTTTGGCGGCCGGGGCTCCGCCCCGGACCCCGTTGGGGGGGCTTACAGCGCCCCCCCAAACCCCCCAGCTGTTGTTCTCGGGCGCTCTGCGCCCTCGACAAGTCAGCAAGAGAACCCCCTTTCTAAAAGTTGAAAATCCGCCCCTGCTAATGATGCTATAGTATATAGCATGTTCACATCTATTTGTATTCAGAGAAGTAGTGGGGATAACTCTACAATATCATTCTCTTATAACATATTATGTTCCCTACCCTCCCCCACAGTTTATTTGACGCTACATCATTTATATTTTAAATTCTATCCCTCCGTTCATTGATAATGCTATAACAATAAGATAGGGGTGTTGTACGTAGTTGTATTTTATTCATTATTCTAATAGAAGAATTTGTAACAATGTATTTATTGATTTTAGCTGGATTCAACCTCCAGTTTGTGTGCGTAGCTGCTCTCCTCAGGCCGATATCGTATTATCAAGAGCTACCTTTCCCTGATGCCTTCCCAGATACTGGTGCTACTCATAAAACTACTCCTATCACTTATAAGAAGGGTCTCCTGACAAAGTCCCAACCTAATCTGGAAATTGGTTGTTTAGAACACATGCTACAAGATGAGGTAACATAGATTTAGTAAATGGTACTATAATTGTAACTGTGATAATAAAACCAGCACTCCAACGTGTTTTATATAAAGTACTTTCATTAATTTAATTGTTTTATTTTATTAAACTAGTTCAAGTTGATATAATGTAGTCGTACAGACATTATTGTATTGTAGACTGGTTTCCCTAGATTAGGACTTCTAGGAAGGGAGGGTGGATACAATGCAGGATGACCTTCCCAACTCTTCTAGTTACCCTTAAATGGCCATAACCCCTGGCTCTTTTGTTTCCATTTCATTTTATACGCTTGTGTTTAATTTAGTGTACCCTTGCAATTATATTATCTAGGGGAAACCCAGGAATAGAAGTTGTAGCCTTGATACCCATCAACTGCTTGCTAACGAATGTCAAACACAGTTCGGTATAGACGGTGCTAAAGGACCATCTCAACTGACCCATAGACTAGGGGTTGAAAGACAGTCGCCCCTTCCTGTCAGTACTGAAGACCCTGCAGAATCCCTGGCTATGGTGGAGAAGGATAACACTAAGTTACACACTGGTAGGTTGCAAATCTGCTTAGCAAATATCTATTTTTCAATCGCCCAGTCCTTCTGGTGGAACCTTGCTGGTTTATTACACTTCCACTGCACTGCGTCATTCTACCTCATTAATTAATTTCAATTCCGTTATTGATATGTAGTCGTGTGTTACAGTTTAATCGTAATCTGTTATGTATAGTTTCAGAGGCTGCTGATTGGGCACACAAAGTACAATCCAGTAACTGTGTAGTGCTGACTATACCAGGTTTCATCACATTCTGTACATGTATCATGCTATACATGTTTGGTCAAGGGATAGTCTATCAGTGTGTTCCGTCCCTGGCAGAGGAATGTGGTTAGTAGCTTTTTATAGTAACTACATTATATACTCATCCACCAGGTACATGTACATGCATTTATAGTAACTATCCAGGTGTTAATTTTATTTTGTATTTTGTAGCTGTCAGTTCAGACCTTTAATTTTGTTATTAAAATACTATATTTCAGATCAAATACATATAGAACTTTGCTTAGAACTAAAAATAACAACAGCAGTAGCATTCTTGATACGTTTTCTTGTTCAACATGTTAATCAAATGTAAGTGATTATGAAATGTCTTTAATCATGTACTAAAATCAAGCTCAGACTCATTAAATTGTTATAAATTGTAATATACGTCCATCCCCATCCCGTATACCTGGTTATGCTTTCTTTGTAGGAATATCTAGAAGCATGGTTGCTATAGTGATTATGATAACCGGTGGTCTAGAAGTCCCTTGTCGAATAGCTAACGGGCTGTTGGTTGACCGGCACATCATAACTGCAACAAACCAGTTTACTCTTAGTCTATTTATAGCCGGAACTCTTACACTGCTGTGCGCTGTAATCTCAGGACTTCCAGGTGAGTCAACATTTTGGAAATTATTCCCAGCGTCTTTTCTTGGTTGTCAAATGGCCAATTAATTAGAAATACCCTGTTGACTGACTGACTGTTTTTTCATGTTGTTAGTTTATTGTGTAATAGTGGAGATTTCAAATGTTAGCATAACACATTGGATCAGTTTACAAAGAATTTAAACAGTTGTGTGGAGTTATCTGCGCGTGTGGAAATTTCAGCATGGGTAGGCAACTCCAATGCTAAGTTTTGTCTCTAGTATAATGTAAATGATTTATGAATATTTTACATTATATGAGAGCATACAAACATCTGACCTCGGGTAACCTGACAAATATGCCCACGTCTCCTAGATAATTGTAAGGTATAGTTGCTGTTATTTTGTGATGTATCACTAGTTCTATCTTGTGCAGGTATAATATTAGTTCTACTCGGTATGGCATCTGCAGGCAGTTCATTCTACACCCTCATGCCGTTTGTGTTGGCAGAGATAGTCGGAGTAGAGAATGTTACACTAGCCATCGGAATACAGACTTTCTGCCAGAGTGTTGGTGTCATCACGTCGACCTCGATTGCAGGTACGTTACCCGACCCTAACCTGGTATCAGTTATGTTACCCTGAGTCTAACCTGGTAGCAGTTATGTTACCCTGAGTCTAACCTGGTAGCAGTTATGTTACCCTGAGTCTAACCTGGTAGCAGTTATGTTACCCTGAGTCTAACCTGGTAGCAGTTATGTTACCCTGAGTCTAACCTGGTAGCAGATCCCTACCTAGAGTCTAACGAATCCAAACTATGGTATCTACTTTCCGACAAGATCCTAGTGGTAATTAACGTTCTGATATGCTTGGTTAATTATCTCTAGAACGTGATTATTTTAGGTTACCTGTATGACACATACAATACATGGAGAGTGGTCTATTTCTTCATCTCTGGAATGATGCTGTTATCCTGTGGAGTTATCTTTCCTTACTGCCTTGTGATTTGGTGGAATCAAAGGGTTTCCAACAAAGGTACAAGCAGTGATACTGACACAGCAGCAGGCAGGCAGAGTATCAAAGACAGACAACTAAATTCTAGCTAGTCTCAGTATATATGTATCTTTGCACAGTGAATGAGATAATATAACTCCAAATTTTGATTTCATACTAGCTGGATATTATATCAAATACACACTGTGGTGCTATAAATTGATGATGCTACTAAAAACTAAAATGTTTGAAAATATTTATTGAAGACAGAATGATGTTGACTCAAATTGATTTTCTCAAATAAGCATGTTGGTGCAGTTACATGTAATTTTTTGTACCTTATGTGTGGTATGCTTATTATAATAATTATGTTTTATAGCGCTATATGTATTTGTAATGTGTATCGACGTAATATTCTCTGGTACAATGTATGTGAAACCTCTGTGTAACAACTTTCTACATGTAAATTGCTTTGGCTTCTAATTTGTTTGTGAATCTCCAATAAACAGGTAGGCTGTGAAATATGCATGTCTTGGGAATTGTCTACCAATTAAAACATTAAAAACTTCTTTCACTTTACTAAATCTGGCTATAAAGGAAAACTAAATTGAAGACAGAATGTGGAGTTGTCCTCACTACAATAACGAAGCAGGGAAATCATAAAGGTAAATTACGGTGGGCTAGAAATTCTACACCATAACATCCGTTTTACTTTTTATCTAATTTTCCGGTTTCTTTTTTCTTGTATTGGAAATAATTGCACCAACTGATGGCTAGTATGATAGACACTGACTTTCCAACGCAGGGATTACTGCCTAAGAAAGAAACTGGAGCATTGAATTTTCTCACAAAGTATCCTGACTTTAATGGTGATGATGTGATCATTGCAATATTGGATACCGGAGTAGATCCTGCGGCCAATGGTTTGCAGGTAGGTAATAAATTTAATTTTTATTTAAATTAAAATTTCTAATGCAATTTAAATTGTTAATTACCAATATGAATATTCTTGCTTTATCTATTATTTTAATATTTAATGAAATCAGTATTGTTTCATTTTTTATTATAAAAAATAGTAGTTTATCATCTATCTTTTATTCTTTATTTATGCAATTTTGATAAAGATGTAAAATCGGATTTTACATCTTTATCAAAATTGCATAAATAAAGATAGATGATAAACGAAAACTAGTACTATAAAAATAAGTTACTATTACATATTACTATAAAATAAATATTTAAAGTATTAATATCACTGTGGGATCTTGATTTGTAGTAGAAAGAATGACTATGCTGTAAGTTTACAAAACAAACACTACACTGCCCTTTCTCTAAATGCTTTGTTGCTCATATGATTCTAATTTACTTGAATAGTCTAGTGCTCTCAATCACTACTGGTGTTTTAAGCCTGTGTGAAAGCCAAAGAAATGTCAATATCGAATATGTGCTCTTTTTTGAAAATATTGAAGCCTGACTCGTCATTGGAGATAAGTTTGGTGTTATACATATGTCTACTACTGGTAGCCTTTACTCAGTTGGGTCTACTACTAGTCAGATATTCTGCTACCGTGCTTGTTGCCAGAACATCCTCAGCGGAGAAGAGAGTAGGCCTATGTCATTAATAGGCCTAATGAATGCGAATTTGCGAGTGCTTGGAAATGCCCTATGTCAATGAATGCGACTGTTCTAGGTATTTGTTATTATTCCTTTATCTGAATTTTATGCAATATTTATGATGTATAAACAGGCAACTCCAAATGGTGAAACTAAAGTGATAGACTTGTATGATGCTAGTGGGTCAGGTGATGTCGATACCTCTTCGGTAGTTGAGGCAAAGGATGGAGTCATAGTTGGATTGACTGGGCGAACTCTGAAGGTAATGCCTGTTAGTTAGCCTTTTGCTTATTTATGCCACCGGATTCTGATCCGACTAAAACTGGCATTCCAGTTTTTCTCTGTTTCAGCCCTGTATTACTTCATCATGTATCTATAGCCTATCTACTAGGCAAACTACAGTGTATGTTCCTAGAATTGTTGGAATTCTATATAGTCAACCCTAGATCTCTTGACTTGAGTGTTTTTGACTGGAACAAACTAGAGAATTTTGCCAAAATGCTCTCCTGTATCCACAGCGTGTAGTTTGACTGCCTTTACTTATTTTGAGGTCTATTTCAGATACCAGCTGACTGGGACAACCCTACAGGTAAATACCATATAGGCGTAAAGGATGCTTTCAGTCTTTGCCCAGGCTCCTTGAAGTCACGTCTGAAAACTGAGAGGAAGGAGCAGTTGTGGACCCGACATCATAATCAACTCATTGCTCAGGCTATGAAAGATAAAGCAGCTTTTGACAAGGACACGGCTGCTGCAGTAAAGGAGGTTAGTGTTGTGCTGTAGACAAAGTAGCAAGCTTATCTCTATAGAAGACTATATAAGTCAAATTGTCTGAAGTTCGTTCTTCAGGTGTGCAGTTATTTACAATTTGTGATACGCAGCTTCTCTACCAAGGTGTAGAGGAATGTATGCAGGGATATAGGCCTATCATATATTTCTGCATGCGTCCATACATATAATTATGGTAGAAATGTTATACATAGTATTTTATAGTCCATTTACCACACCTGATTGAAGTAAGGACAACAGTGATGACATGTTGTAACTTTAGTTTTAGAATTTTATTTTTTCACGTCCATCGTGGAATGCCAATACAAATGCCCCTGTTGATGGAAAAGTGATGAATAGTTAGCCTGCATGTATATTACAGAGTGAAAAGTTAGCCAAAGGTGAAGTAGACGCTAAAGTTGATCTGCTAAATAGCCTAGGTGATAAATATGATGATTGCGGGCCGGTATATGACTGCGTCGTATTCCATGATGGCCATACCTGGAGGTAAGGTTACTGAATATTAATTATTATTATTGATATCTAATGGGAGTTAACTCCCTATTTCATTTCTGTGGATTGGCCTCAGTATAGCCAGAAGTATTCCTATGGCCTGACACTTCATCCCATGGTTTCGAATATGTTATTATGTCTATTGAACAACTGATAATTTTTCAATCTTTTGGTCTTCGTTGGGCATTCTGGCTATAGTGTTAAGAGAGCACAACTCCCTTATTGGACTTGAATAAATCTGACTTTAATAGATATTCCAGATTAGTCCAAACCATAATATTGTTTAGTAGATAAACACTTCAGCTAACAATATGTCGCCAATTTTAACATTTCATCTTTGAACAATATTAGTAGACATGCACAGTGAACAGTGCAATTGACAGTTGTGCAATTTACCCATTACATCATTCTTTGGTTTTCTCATTCATTGCTGTAATCAGCTGCCCCTTGAACCGGTACCACATACATACTATACATGTATGTGTATTGTAGAGCATGTGTAGATACATGTAGGTTATGTGTATTGTAGGGCGTGTGTAGATGCATGTAGCCGATGTGTATTGTAGAGGTGTGTAGATACATGTATGTATGTTGTAGGGCGTGTGTAGATACTAGTGAGAATGGTGACCTCACATCCTGTAAGCTGATGGCATCATACCGAGAAGAACATCAGTATACGAGATTCTCTGACCTTGACATGCTCAACTTTTCCTTTAACATCTACGATGAAGGGAATGTGCTGGAGATATGCACCAACTCTGGTATAGTGTACTTGATATGTGTATTTAATACTGGTATAGCTAATGCACTAGTGGCTAGCCCATGTTCATCTATGTATATGCTGGTATAGTTAATATACTAGTCTATGTATATGATAGTATACTACATACATGTAATTTACTAGTACGCTTGTACCAGGTTTATAAGACGCTTTTGGTCGTCTTTCGGAAGTGGCCTGCCTATTTTTCCTCAACATTTTGCTAACAAAATTATTTTTTATTCAGTTTAATCAGAATCTCTGTACTTATCATCTCTCTAATCTCAAACAGTAACTTACCCTGCTGCTGTTAATTGCTGTCTTCTGTTGTATAATAGGTTCACATGGTACACACGTGGCTTGTATCGCGGCAGCATACCATCCAGACTGTGTGGAGAGGAATGGTGTAGCCCCTGGGGCTAAGATAGTCTCTATAAAGATATCTGATACAAGGATTGGAGGCAGCGAAGAGACCTCCTCAGCCATAGTCAGAGCGGTAAGGTGTTCTAAGGCTAATGTGATCTGTTACTGTGTATCTACTAGTCACTACAGTTGATATTGTATTGTATGTATGTTTGTGTTTGCACATGTAATATACATAGAGTACAATGTCTACGTGTCTGCATTGTATTATAGTTTACTCAGTAGAGCTGAGCCATTTTAGAAGATGACGGATTTTATGAGGCCCGTTGATATGCATGTATTCTCAACATTCGTAAAATATGCATATCTAGCTGTTTCTTGATAGTCCACTTGTAATGTTTATAATGTATCCAAGTTGGCCCTGTGCTCAATGACATCGATTTATAGTAGACTATGAATCAGTCTATGTATGTTCTACTTTTTATATGCATTCTAACAAGTCAGACAGAACCAATAACGATGGGGTTCCTCAAGAAGTGATTGTCGCATATACCATTTCAGTATTGTCTAGTGGTACTGCAGTATCATATAACATCTTTCTGTTCAAGATGTTGAGAGTTATGGAATGGAAGTGTGACGTGGTGAATGAGAGTTTTGGAGAAACGGCAAGATGGAATAATGACGGGTAACTAACTATTAATACATCTATTTTATTTATTGGGTATTATTAGTTCAATTTGGATCAGCTGTCACCTTGTATACTTTTTCAACAGGTGGTTGACATGGTAGTGCTGGTACCTCCATACGTCTTTAGTTCCTCTAAAAGGCAGCGCTACTACTGAACTGTAACCTACACATAGTAACACAACACACTTCCACATTCCTGGGATCACATTTTCTGACAATGAGTTTCCCAACAAACTACTTACCGATTTTGAAGTCACATCGACCTCTCGCATTCCAGCCTGTATAAAGGAATATTCAACCCACTTGTCAGAAAATAAAGATCAATGTACATTGTGTTGGTTTACTGTCAATTCTGGTCGGATTATTTATAGGAGAGTGGCTGAGATAATCAACCAAGCTGTAAATAATCACGGAGTTCTATTCCTTTCATCTGCTGGAAACTCTGGTCCAGCCTTGTCTACAGCTGGAGCTCCTGGTTGTACTACCTCTTCTGTGATTGGTTCGTTCTTAATGTACTTCTTGTGTGATTGGTTTGTTCTTAATATAGCTCTTATCAGATTTGTTAACTCTATTCTATACAGTAATGTGACCATACAATAACTCGCCTATCACATGCATGTATTTATTATTTCATACGGATATTTGGCTCTGTCTACACTACAGGTCCTGCTATTTGAACAGAGTAAATGTATATTTTATGTGTAGCTATGACCTTTCCTATGGAACATAATTCTTTATTAGTATAGTCTAACTTATAAGCATTGCTCTCTCAACTACATTTACATTTACCTAAAGAAATGGTATGAGGAAAGGGAATACAACTCCAGTATCACAAGTAGTGTGTTTGTATTATATCACAGATAGCGATTGGTCCTTTATACTGGAATTGTCTCTCCTGTGTAGGCGTAGGTGCATATGTGTCACCAGACATGATGGTGGCTGAGTACTCGATGAGAGAGAAAGTCCCACATAACACATACACATGGTCATCTAGAGGTCCCACTACAGACGGCTCACTCGGTGTTATGATTAGCGCTCCTGGAGGTTAGTAAACTACTCTGTATGACTAACTCTGTATGACTAACTCTGTATGACTAACTCTGTATGACTAACTCTGTATGACTAACTATGTATGACTAACTCTGTATGACTAACTCTGTATGACTAACTCTGTATGACTAACTCTTTATGACTAACTCTGTATGACTAACCCTGTATGACTAGCTCTGTATGACTAACTCTTTATGACTAACTCTGTATGACTAACTCTGTATGACTAACTCTTTATGACTAACTCTGTATGACTAACTCTGTATGACTAACTCTGTATGACTAACTCTGTATGACTAACTCTGTATGACTAACTCTGTATGACTATATTTCTGTACACTCAATATTTCATTGTGATGTGTACTTAAATTAGAAATAATTTATATATGTAATTGGAAAATAATAAACTGTGAACCTGTATTATCTGCAGGGGCCATTACTTCCGTACCAGACTGGAATCTCTGTGGACAGCAGATGATGAATGGAACCAGTATGAGTTCACCCAATGCAGCAGGATGTATGGCCTTGGTTCTATCCGGTATGTAGCCTCAGTTCTATCTGGTATGTAGCCTCATTTCTATTTGATATTTTGCCTCAGCTCTGATTTGTATTTGGTATTAGTTCTATTTGGTATGTGGCCATATGTTCATTAGAAGTTTTCTGCTCGTGGTTTAGTAGTTATTTATTTCTGGGTATCCGATAGGTATAAAGAAGAGAGGGATACCCTATAGTACAGCCAGTACTACTAGAGCTATGATAAACACAGCTAAGAATGTAGAGTCTGCAGATACGTTCTCCTTGGGACACGGGCTATTTCAGGTATTAGTTGTGTTATAACATCTATACGCATGTACATGACATGTTCTCACTGGATCACAGGCTATTCTAGGTGTGGTCATATGACTTGCATGGTAATAGCTTGTGTGGCGATGGTGCCCTGCACAACCACACACAATTTACATTCCATTGATAATGCATTTGTTAATTTAGAGTATTAAATTTCTTGCTTTTCGTTGCCAATCAAATAGTGAATAAGAGCATTGTTTTTCATGTTGAGATCCTCTTATTTTCTATAATTATGGCAACGAAACCTTGTCCCTTCACCGCACATTTTAATAATAATATATTAATTATTGTCACAGGTGGACAGGATGTTTGAATACATGTGTGAGTATAATAACCAAGCCGAGGACTTTGTTACTTTTGGTGTCAAGGTCAACGGAGGTCGTGGCATCTACCTGAGGGAACCAGCAGACCTGGAGTCTGGAAAGCAGCAGAACTACACAGTTTCTGTTACACCTAGTTTTGTCACCAACAACCTTGGTAAGTGTATTAATATACTCTGTGATAACCTGGTTAGACGATTACTGGCTACAGGCATATTTCTCTATAGCATTAGAACCAAGTCTATATATTTGACAGTGGTTAGATTCATGTCTGTGTTTGTATTTCTAATGGATGTGTTTGCTCTCTCAGATCGGAAAGGATGATTTCCCATTCACAAGCAACGGCAACTTTTACACGTCTATTAAGATGGCTAGCATGTGCCTAGGCACTATCAACATGACCATGTTCACTTGGTAATGCATTGCTGTTGTACATGACTAACTTATTGGCAGATTATAAATAGTCCCTTGCTATTAGTTGCTTATGTAGCTTGCATACTGTTGACCTGTTGATTCTTTACTTTCAGAGGAAACAAAAGAGTTGAAACAGAAGAAGGACAAGATTGCCTTCCAGAAATCTCTTGCCTTGACATGTGCTGAGCCCTGGGTCAGTATACCTTCCCACCTGGAGATGATGAACCTGACCAGAAGTTTTCCTGTTAAAATAGAGGTGGACAGCTTACCACCCGGAGCACACTTCTCTGAGGTAGGTTCTAGGGCTAAGTACTGAAACTAAGGTGTATATCATATAACTCTTTCTCCAATATACGGTGAGAGGAAGGATTGTAAATGAATATATCTGTGTAATGCAGTTAGATGTCACCAACTCCCTACATTTGACACCTAATGGTTTGACTCTAAGCACTTGTTTATTCAAGTATCATCCCGATATAATGACATTTATTCGGCTGGTATATACGCCTGAAGGTGTTTTTTCTTGTCTCACTGCAATATGTTGTAGCATGTTTACATGTTAGCCTTATGTTGTAGATCTTAGCCTATGATGTGGCGTGTATAGAGAAGGGTCCTCTGTTTAGAGTACCAGTAACAGTTGTGAAACCTGAAAGGTAGAGTAATTACTATCATTAACTACTAACTGTATATATCTGATTGTACTCTTAGTTCTACTGTGTCAACTTCCTTTTATTCATTGTGTTAAAACATTGAGAACTGTAAGTGCAATTTTATATTTTCAAAAATCTTTAAAAAGGTGAAAGCAATATTCTTTCTGGAAATTTATATTTTGCTTAGTTCAGATGTTCATTTACTTATTCTAACAGAGGCATATGGACTGATATATTTTGTGGATATATCTTCAGCCTTTTTTCTAATAGATAGTCGTATTGTGTTACACTCTCCATTTACCTCTCTTTCCACTTGGAAACATATCACCTGATAATTTGACTGAAACACTTATATTCATCATGCTTTTGTCATCTTCTCTAGTGATGAGAACTGTGTGGACTATCAGCACAGCTGGAAGGCAACACTTACACCTGGACAGATTAGACGACACTTTGTCAAGGTGCCCACCGGTGCCACATCTGCCAGTAAGTGTCTCTATAATTATACTATATGGATCTGTGACCTTAGGTTCTCTCAAGACTCCGGCCTATTACAGTTGAACCTTGTTTTGATATCCTCTTGTATTACTGTATTTCATGTGATATAGTACTGTATTATAAGCTGTACACATGCATATTCCAAGTTCATATCATGCATATACATTGATATAAGTTGTATCTGCATATACAAGTCTATTCCATTGGTGTTATGTGCACATGTATCCAACTATCACCTAATATTGTGTTATATAACTACACCACATGTCCTATGGTTTTAAGTCCCTCTATAAAAATCCAGTTATATGTGTTACACCCATCTCCCCACCACCATTATTATTGTGGTGTGATCTATTACCTTATTTGCTAAAACCATGCATCTACTGAGCAACGGTTTGTCTTCTCCTAGCGTGAAAAGAGAAGACAACCCTATCTAATAGTAGAAATTGAAATAATGTTGTATAGCCATCCATTTGCATGCGTTAGATTTTAGCAGTTTCTCTTTATGTTTTATTTGATTTTGCTAGAGCTTTCATCAGTGAGTATAGCTTGTGTACTACACATTCATAAGGATAATAGACTGTTTTGAGCGTGAAACCTGTCTGTTTTTAAGAACACAGGCAACATTTGGTTTTGATTATCCACTGGTGATTTATTTTAAAGTACACGGACGAATACATCTAACAATTTACTCCTTGTTTACTACAGCTGTCCGAATGCTGACTACCAAAAGCTCTGAACCCTCTACTGTATTATGTATGCACTCCGTGCTGCTTGCCCCAAACGCACTTTTTCAAGAATGTGAACATGAAAATTTTGCACTTTTTACGACCGGAGTGGAGGATGTTAGCACTTTTGCGGTCAAGGTTAGTTTACAACTGACACATGACGTTCCCAGGTCAGTAGACCATCTCAAAGGCCCAAAACCTTCCTACTAAACCACCCAATTACGGTAGATAATATCTGTAGTAAACCTATGTATGATACGGGCACCTTGAGATGAGCTGTATGACCTGGGAAGGATTTGTGTAGAACATGGTAATAGAGGTGGTGGTAGTGTTCCGGAAGGGTTGATAGTACTCCCACGGTTTCCCAGTGATTCCCTATAATATAATGAATATACTTACAGATGTGTATACTGGTTTCTATGTGGTTGCAACCATCGACTGTTTCCTTCCGATATCACTATCTACCCACCTCTGCTACCATTATGGTGCTGTGTCCTTTATTGATGGTGTCATGTTGTTTACTCAGTACACAGGAAGTGGTTTTTGATACGTGTAACACATTGTATAATGTAAAAGTGTACATAGTACATAGTCTACATAACTGACGGTATGTGTTACAATGTATGTCCATACAAGTTACACATAATACATGTATAACTAACCACTCCCCCTGTACTGTACGGTAACATAACACTCTTAATGACATGACAAAGTACCAAACCTTACTGTTCATTTACTATCTCATTTTTGTACGAATGATTTTTAGCCATCAAGCTGCACACTGAAGACTATAGTCACTTTGTACTGCAAGCTCTGTCTTTGAGGCCTAGTAGGGATACGAAGAGTGTTTTGACTACAGCTAGATTGCTACTAGAGGCAGATACGCAATGTACACGTAAAATATTTGTAATGGTATGCATCAGTCTGAGCTCTTGTCTTATAGACACGATAATATTCCCAACAGACCCGTATCCCCCGGCTAAACCATGTGTTGATTGGCCAGGCTTACCTCAAATTATCATAAACCCTCCAGGTTATATAAAACATGTTCACATTAAGAGACCGTATAGTACCTAGACATCATGTCTTTGTTATATGCAACTACCCATATAGTAGATGTACTGCTCACCCACTCAGAGCCTCATTGCTGTCTTAATAATCCAACTTGTACTGTTTCAGGAGAACCTAACCCTGGAGCTGTGTTTAGCCAAGTACTGGTCTAATCTAGGCCAGGCTGATGTGGAGTATAGTGTACAGTTCCACGGTGTCTTAACAAACGCCAGACCTGTCGTTGTGGTGAGTAGAAACGTAGTAACCGGTCCACAATTCCACTCGATTCGGTAACCATTCAGTAGACTCGATAGCATTGTTTATAAAACTCAGTCCGAAACGGATTTAGCACTTGGGGTACTGGCTTTGACAGTTTAGGGTTGGTGATTTAAACGTAGCAAATTAACTGTTTACCGATATAAATCTGAGTGTTAACAAAAACTTGTATCTTGTCAACGTATTTGACTGCTCTGTTGAACTAATTCATAGTTTATATATTCCTCATCCACAAAGCTGCCCATGAAGTTACTTGTACTGTTTCCATACCGTCTACAGTACCACCTGTTATGTTAGGATTCACAATGTCTGTACCACCTACACCATCTAATGTCTATCGTTCTTTAGCATGCTGGACATTCAGTCACCCAGCTCAACCTGACCTCATTACTACGTAGACAGAAGGTCAGCCCCTCCGTCTCTCTCAACCAACTTGTTCAGACTATTCGACCCAATAAGGCTACAATAGAACCTCTTACTTCCACAAGGGACATAACTCCTGACGGCACCAACTTGTATTCTTGTGTTATGGAGTATAGCTTTAAAATGGTGAGTCATGTTTCTATATGGATAATAATCTACTTATTTATCAGAATCCATCACCCTAAGGGCTCAGTTATGTAAAACCGTGTATGATTAGGTTTTCTGGCTGCCTCATTCTAATGAATTGTAGAAATGCATACCTTAAGTAAAATAAGAAAGTATTTTGTGTAGTTCCTAGCGTGGTCTGTGTTGTGTTTTATAAGTGCGTTTGAAATGCATTGATCTTTAGAAATGCCAACAGAGCGTAGAATGCTGCATGATGCAATTCACACGGAATACGCCATAATATGTTGTCTAAAAGCTTCCTACCCAGGAGTTCATGCATACATGTATAATGGTATGCTGTAGACGAAAGCAGGGGAGGTAAATCCTGACTTCTCTCTTCTCTCCAGTCTGCTGTATGAAAGTCCGTTGGAGTCCCAGCTGTGGATGCTGTTTGATGAGAACAAACAATACCTGCTGTGTGGTGATGCCTATCCACAGAGGGTATGTATGACTCATGTATTAGTATCCACAGAGAGTATGTATGACTCATATATTAGTATCCAGAGAGAGTGTGTATGACTCATATATTAGTATCCACAGAGGGTAATGTATGACTCATATATTAGTATCCACAGAGAGTATGTATGACTCATATACATGTATTAGTATCCACAGAAAGTATGTATGACTCATATATTAGTATCCACAGAGAGTATGTATGACTCATATATTAGTATCCACAGAGAGTATGTATGACTCATATATTAGTATCCACAGAGAGTATGCATGACTCATATATTAGTATCCACAGAGAGTATGCATGACTCATATATTAGTATCCACAGAGAGTATGTATGACTCATACATTAGTATCCAGAGAGAGTGTGTATGACTCATATATTAGTATCCACAGAGGGTAATGTATGACTCGTATATTAATATCCACAGAGAGTATGTATGACTCATATACATGTATTAGTATCCACAGAAAGTATGTATGACTCATATATTAGTATCCACAGAGAGTATGTATGACTGATATATTAGTATCTACAGAGAGTATGTATGACTCATATATTAGTATCCATAGAGAGTATGCATGACTCATATATTAGTATCCACAGAGAGTATGCATGACTCATATATTAGTATCCACAGAGAGTATGTATGACTCATATATTAGTATCCACAGAGAGTATGTATGACTCATATATTAGTTCTATTAGGTGATGCCTATCCACAGAGAGTTAACAGTCTTTTGAACTATATTCTATCTTTTTGGCGAGTGTATCTAGCTCATAGGTCAAGTGTTGTAGGTCATGTACATGCAAGCTCCAGCATTTAAGCAGAGGAATAATATATACAAACCTTTATCGTCGGCTGGTGATAAGAGCAAAATCTCAAACAAAAGTTTCTCCACCTTCGGGTCTACGGGATATTTACTAATGGCCCACACATCAACTGTGGGTCTTGCAAAGCGGAGGGTGAAGTTATAGTTATGAAGCCATATGATATGATATATACATGTACCTGCATTATTAAGCTCATGTATAATGCAATGCATGTATTACAGTATGGCTACAAGTGTAAACTAGCAGTTGGAGAGTACACCATCAGGCTGCAGCTTAGACATACAGACACTAAACTCTTGGAGAAACTAAAGAAATCTCCTATGTTACTACGCCATAGCCTCGGTTCCAGTTCTGTTACCGTTTCGGTCTATGCTGACCAGAAAGAGGCTGTCACTGGAGGTCAGTATGTGAAAGTTATCTATGCAATGTGTAAACAAAGTCAGGTGTTACTCTGATTACATGTAGTTTTGTGCTAAGAACAGATAATATTGGAAAATTATCTTCTCTCAACACATTTCACCATCAAATCAGTTTAAATGAATTTCAGGGTCAGAGTTTTCATTCCTTGCCAACACAATTCATGGAAACACAACTCCACAGCATTTTGCTATTTTCTACTATCAATGATACTATTATACATTATCTTCTCATGATTGTGAATACTGCCTACTGCATCATTTACTACCTAGTTACTTTCTACCCTGATAAGTTGAGTAGCTGCCCTCAATCACCAATATTGTCATCACAGAGTATTTGGAGTTGTCACACACTTGTTTTGCAAAGCTTCACAATCTAGGAATACAATAAACGCCACCACACTATCTGAATATTTATATGTGTTGTGTACGCATGGCTACGTTTGTGTGTTATACGTTTCCGTGATGTTTGTCGCCAGGTAAGGGAGCTGGAGTTGTAGTTATTCCACGGAAGGGTATCAAACCCGTCTTCTTCACGTCTGTACCGGATGACAAACTCAAACAATTTCCTGTTAATTTGACTCCTGGTGCTTATCTACAAGGAGCTCTCACTCTTATTAAAGATAACAGTGCAGTAAGTCCATTGATGTCTTTATTACCTCCCAAGACTATCTGTTGGTAATAGGTATAGCTCTCACTGGTAATATCTAACTCTACGAGGTAACATATCTGCATTTACACATTATATCGAGTTCAAACAAACATGTAGCTATAATTCATTCATCTCGGTCCTACCAGTTGTTTGCCATAACGGCAAGTCCAAATATACATTGTATTTGTAATTTCATAACTGCAATATTCTGAATGTGTCAAATCTTCAGTTCGTAGTTTATTTTACTGCCACTGGTTTATAACTGGCTTAACATGTTTAAGGTGACAGGATGGTGTAGCAGTTAACTTGCTCATTTGTAGACGTTATGGTCACATTTACATGTCACTATACACTCCTGCTGTGGAAGGTGAACTCTTGCACTCAGAGCCCAGTTCCTATTGATTGTATAAGCTACATATATGTACATAATGATGAGTGTTCTGTTGTATCTTTAGACCTCCGTACCGTTCCAGTACATGCTGTCTGAATGCTGTAACCTCAGTGAATCTGGTAAAGACAAACCGGCTGCTGAAGAGAAAGACAAGATGGTGGAATACAAAGAAGCACAACTTAAACTCAGCTCCCAGTGGATCTCTAAGTAAGACATACATGCACATGTGTAGGCTAATGGGGCCTATGATTGTAAATCTACTTTTATATACACATTGTACATGTATGTATATTTTATATGTTTCCCTTTATGTAGCTCATGGTTTCCTGCAAATAACCGGAATATACCAGTATAAATGTCAAGTTTCCCGTATATAGGTCATGCCTAACGCAGTCATATATCCTTGTGTACTATATAGGTCACGTTTAATTTTATATATAGGTCATGTTTGACTGCATAGTTTAGGTCATGTTTCCATTGTATACTTATGTACTTGTATGTATTTATCAGACCATGTTACAATGGGGTATCGGTGTCAATTAATATGCAAGAGAAAGCGTAAATTCTTCTCCTGGACTACAGTATTTCTCATTCTTGTAATTGTGTGCGCCTGGCATACATGTACATACCCCCCCCCCCCCCCCCAAACTCCCGCTATCCACACTTCGTGTTGTCATATGATTGTATGTTTCTATGACGATTCTTATGTTTAGGTTCAAGATAGCCGAAGCCTTAGATCTATATAAGAAGCTAGTCGGAGAACACGGGTATACTTCTCTAGCACCCCACCTCGCCATGTTAAGTTCTCTACAAAAAGAGATAGAAAGCTGCTTAGAGAAAAGAGCCAAAGAAGGAACACCGGCAGCAACTGCTGTCGATGGTGGAGACGATAAAGCTACTGCTGGTTAGTACTGTACCACTCCCTAGTTAATGCTGTATCCACTCCTTAGATAGTGCCGTATCCACTCCCTTGTTAGTTTTGTATCCACTCCATAGTTAGTGCTGTGCCACTCCTTATTTAGTCCTGTATCCGCTCCTTAGTTAGTGCTGTACCACTACTTAGTGCTATATCTACTCATTAGTTAGAGCTGTACCACTTCATAGTTAGTGCTGTACCACTTTATAGTTAGTGCTGTATCCACTCCTTAGTTAGTGCTGTACCACTCCTTAGTTAGTGCTGTACCCCTCCCTAAATAGTGCTGTACACCCTTCCTCGATAGAAGCCCACCGTAGGCGCACAATGCTGTTAACTATGGTCAACAATAGTTACTTTTTCATACTTAGTCGAGTCTCACACTAATGGGTCAGTGGTATAATACTTACATAATATTAATGGGTAGATTAGTGGTGGTTATTGATTATGGTCCTTCCAACCCGTTCTTGTGACAAAAAGAGCACTGATCTAAGCCTGCTGTTACAGAGCACTTGCTAGGCTAGTCAGTCCACTGTGTCTATTGACCAGACACATGTTGATATGTGTCTCTTTATTTGACTGACAGGTGATCAACTGCAAGATTATGTGGGACAATTCTTCAAGATTAGTCGATCCATCATAGACAGTGAGGAGAATTTTAATAAATCTGAGCTAACGACCTTCCTTGGTACTAAACACGACGACAGTGACAACGCTGCTGCTAGGAAAACGTTAGTATTCATTCTACAGTACCTCTGGACAAATCAACTCCATCAGTACCTATACAATGCTGTGTACCTATACAATGTTGTGTACCTATACAAAATTTTACCCACTCAATATATTTCCAGCGAGATGAACAAGAAAAAGAAAGAGCTGATAGACACCTACGTCTCACACATCTCTGTCATGTGTCTTCTGCTGATCACACCTAACGACCTTGAACTTACCGACCTAGTCTCCCTAGAACTTCTGCAGAAGGACTGGAAGGAAATGCTTAAATTCACAGATGCCACAGACAAAGCTGTAAGTGACCTTCATATGACCTCTGTAGATATTATTCTTGTCTTTCACTAAACTTTGTTTCTGCCACACTGGCCAGACTGATTTAATTAGCTTTACCAAATGCAAGATTTTAAGGATCTTTGAATTTAAAAGGTCATGTACCCTAGTAATTCACAAATATTAATAATTGAGCACTAATGAGGCACCATTTAAAATTTACATTTAGAATTTTAAGAGCTGCATATATCAACAATGATCCGTCGAAATTCATTTCTCCCTAATATAGCTAGACGAGCTTGACCAGTCATGGGTAAGACACACATTGCCTTCTTAGTGTTGATCTATGTATCTATCCCAACATGTGTCTGACACATGTATACTTTATACTCTATAGTTGAACTGTTGATCTACTTGGTATGTTCATCATGTATAACTGATTAGCAAAGTGTTATTCTACCTTGTAAACAGTCAGGCTTTCGTTGACTAATTATAATTCTTCTAAGCAGTTGGGGTCCGCAGTCAGTTCCCAAGTGACGTTTTCCACACATTACAGACACAATTTAACAGATTTTATAATAATGGTATACCTGACATTACTTCTTACTGCGTACTGCTTATTTAGGTGAGCAAGACTTATATAAAGTATCTCAGAGCCAACAAATGCGTGGCTATGGCTGTTGTACAGATAAACAAGTCTCTTGATTCTACCAAATCTAAAGAGAATGAGAATCTTCTTCTACAGGTTGGTATCCATTACCTGCAAATGATGTCTTTATTTACTATACGTTTGTGTCATCAAACTGTGGCTCTAAAATGCCTAACAGAAAGTGTACAGTTTCATGAACTCTTATAACTAAAGTGGTACACTGTGCATGGGCACTTTATACTAAGGGAATAGAGAGAAGCCGTCTAAGGGGAGAACGACTCCCTATAATGCTCAGTAGCTAACCTAGTGCTCAGTACTATAGTGTACAGTATTACTATGTGCTGATAGCTGGAGTGTTTAATGAACAGACAAAGTGATGGTACTCTATAATTTACTACTACATTGTACATGTATGTTACTGGCAGCTTGTTTTACCAATTTTTCTTGAGTTTATACACTTCTACGTCAAGTCAAAACTGTAACTCGTTCCACTCAAGTTGTCTTCATTATTATCACAGACAGATTATAATCTGTGATACTCACTACGTTGGCTAATGACCTAATGTGAAAACATTCTCAAATCTACTTATGTATCTTTCAGTTGTACGAGGAGTTAGGATGGACCCATGTACAGAGACATTTTAAAGATTGGCTCTGCATGAAGTTCCCTCCGTCATACACTCTCTTCTAGATGGCCCAATTGAGGAAGGCTAATAAAACCTTCCGTCTCAAGCTATGCTTTAGTGTCGTGGAACTCGTGCTCGAATTGATCATTAAATTTCATTTTTAATTTCCTTTATTTTATTCAATACACACTTCACCAGTTGGTTTTGTGAGTATTTGTATTGAGTATTACTTGCTACTAATAGTTTAGTAAACTGCATGATCCCAGCTTCCTTTATGTGTCTACTATCATCGTTGCTTACTGCAGTATGTGCAGTTCTGAACATAAGAACTGGAATGTACATGTATATACATGTATTTGGAGTAGATCATAGCAGTATAGGCAAAATATTTCTAATATATACATGTATATATTATTATGTTACATTTCCTTCCCCTTGATAATTAATAAAATTATTAATTGCGAAATATTTTCTTATCTGTTATATAATTTGCCCATGAAAAAAATTGCTATGCTTTAGTGTCGTGGAACTCGTGCTCGAATTGATCATTAAATTTCATTTTTAATTTCCTTTATTTTATTCAATACACACTTCACCAGTTGGTTTTGTGAGTATTTGTATTGAGTATTACTTGCTACTAATAGTTTAGTAAACTGCATGATCCCAGCTTCCTTTATGTGTCTACTATCATCGTTGCTTACTGCAGTATGTGCAGTTCTGAACATAAGAACTGGAATGTACATGTATATACATGTATTTGGAGTAGATCATAGCAGTATAGGCAAAATATTTCTAATATATACATGTATATATTATTATGTTACATTTCCTTCCCCTTGATAATTAATAAAATTATTAATTGCGAAATATTTTCTTATCTGTTATATAATTTGCCCATGAAAAAAATTGCTAAAAATATAATGGATAGCGAGTAACAATTACATCATAGGTAATTATCTGAATAATAGCTGATAAAATGGTACAGCTCTCCTCTCAACACACATCTCAAAAATATCATTACCACTGTCAGATATTCATGTAGTAATTATCAATATTGGTCATAGATTATCTATATCTCACAATAGGATTTTCTACCACAAATTCTAACAGTTTTCATGATTGTATAGTGGGTACGTACGGAGTACACGTATATGTGTTGTAGGAAGTGTCTTCCAATCTAAAATTTTAATAAAGGCCTTGGTAGCGCTTCTGGAAAATAACTGAACTTAGTGACACCTCCGTGTTGAAGGCTAGTGCCCATGGGCATTCACTTGTGTATCTGGTATTTATAGACGACTGTTTCACTGCTTCTTCTCATCAATGTTGAACGTTCCGTCCACATGCATCCCGTTTTGGCTCTGAGTGAGCGCCTGGTTTGCCTTGTCATATCCTATTTTGATTTCTTCCTCTATGTTAGACATTACTCGACTACAAGTATAAAACTCAGATATTATTTGGTTAGGGAAACTATATAACAGTGCGCAAACACTAGACTTTTCGAATCTCAGGAATGATGTGTTTATTTTTCTACTTATCCTCAATGGGATCATGTGGGGTGAGTGTTTGGGATTTTGGGATTCCCAGATTGAAATATTTGTAAATTTCACACGTCTGAGCTTGCTTAATATAATTATGGCCACACAAAGAATGATGAAAACATCAATCAATTGCCTTTTGATTTCTACCTGACAAACATCGACTTCTACCATTTAACCTACGCAACTCTACCATCACTTCTACCAAACATGAATGACCACTACAACTTGCATCAACTCGTATCAATTCGCATCAACTCGTATTAAAGTTTAATGTGTAGATCATGTATCACTATTCCCGATCAAAATTTAATATCTACCTAAATAATTGTTAGTTAGATACATAATTATATTAAATTACAGAAAAATCTACAGAAAGTAGATTGACTACTACCCTATAATGTTACTGTGGTACACCACCTTAAAAATGAGAAGTTTTCTTTTTCTGCTTCCTGGTGAGCATTTTTGCTGTTTGTACCATACTTTGTTGTACCAGACCTTGCACCATTAGCACCAGCTCTGGGGTACCCTGCACCGTTGTTACGCCGTCGCCTGTTTGATCTGTTCCTGTTAGATATCTTGTTTGGTCTTCTTGCATTTGTATATCTGCTCCTTGACCTACCCCTGCTATTATACTTCCCTTTTGATCCACCCATGGGACCAGATGTTCTGCCTTTCTTTTCATGTCCTCTTGGATACCTTCTTTTACGACTGTATCTACTTGCCTTTCTTGAAGAGCTTCTTCCAAAACCACCATTTTGATTTGGTTTCTTCCGGTGAGCACGTCTTTTACTGTATTCCTTCATCAACATATTTTTGAGCTCATTCCATTGCTTCCTTTTATTGTTAGATGGTTTACCCTTTTTCTTAATTGTTGACTCCTTGTCAGTGTTCTCAGGTACTCTGCCACCACTATTATTAGGGAATGTTTGCGCTGCCAGCTCATGCTGTAGTCGTTTTATTTGTTTGGGACGAACAGTCGGTTGTTCAGTTTCTGAACTCTCTGACTGCCTTCCATCTTCTGACGGCAACTGCTTGTCTGTAAGCTCTTCTTTTACTATTTCATCTAAACGAGAAGCGGCATCTGGGGATAGTGTCCCAGTGGTTGGCTGACCCTCTGGAGAAAACTGTAACACAGTTCTTGAACCTCTTTCTGTTCCATCATCTAAGAGCTCGGCTGTAATAAATTCTTCTGCGACAACGTGAGGTCTGCTAGTGTTCACTCTATTCTGAAGGAGCACAGGCTGTGGTGACTTATCAGTTGAGGAACTCGGAGTTGTTCTATTTTGTGCTTCGGTATCTTCAATCAAAGTAAAATTTCCATCCATCTCATTGCGAATAGCGGAGCAGAGCATCACATAATATAATAGCAATGATGCGTAGACCGTAATATGTACTTGTAAATTCCCCATTTTCTGCAAAATATTTTCAAGTCAAAAACTTTGAGGGAGGGGTAATCCAAGCCACAACATAAAACAAATTAAATTATACAATTTAATTACTCGTGTGTAGATCATACATCATGTTACAGATACAGGGCGGTCAACTTACAAATACAACTTCTCACAAACAGTTGATTGAAAGAGGGAAAAAATATTTTGCCAATATTGGATTACTCAAGCATGTAGTTATAAAAGCTGTAAGAATGTAGGTACATACATGTATAGTAATTATCATGCAGCGTTACGAATGAGAAATTTAAAAAAATCATGAAATCATAATCTTACCTACCTAATGTGGTTCGTAGCTCTTCTGTGTAAAACACTGTGGAGTAGTGTGCAATAATTATGTACTTACAAATGCTGTACTAACCATAAAAGCATGTGTTCTTTTGGTGCAGCTTCAGTCAAATAATGGAAGTGGTCTGTTGCCTATTCTATGGTCAGTTACATCCACCATGCAGGTGTATGGCTTCTATCTGGGATTTATTAGATAATCTGCAATGTTTACCTACTGAAGGGCTATAAATAACTTCATTAGTTATGTATACCAACACTGGTCAATGGCATTCAGTTCTGACAGTTATGTAATTTGATATAATAATCCATGATGAGGTTAAAGACTTGATATTGATAACTGCACAAACAGGAACAATAATAATTATACTTGCATGACAATATTGCAGCGATTATTGCATGTTATTTTTGTGCATGATGCAGAATTTGATTTGTTCAATTTCACTGATATCTACGTTGTGCATGTAATAAGCAATGCTTATACCTACATCAGTAGAAAAAGGCCAGAATTTGCTATTAGAAAACAGAAGTATGTATTCACTACTTTGTAACAAACTTTCGATTACCAGAGGGCTAAAATAATGAGACAAAAGTGCTTGTCTACTGCTCCTTAGAAGTGCCCATATTATAATAGCATAAATAACAAAATATCATAGTAGAACTGGGCTTATAACAGTGTTTTATTACATAAATGTACTATGAGGATTTGGCCATGTTTTATATATACATGTAGTCCTAATGCTTTTCAAAGATCTTCTAGAAATAAATTATTCTTGCTGCACATAATATTTTATTAGTAGTTTCATATATTATAATAATATGTATGTCATACTGTATATACAAATGTACAATGCATTTTTATGCAACCGATATACATGTATACTCGTACATGCAGGCCCTACTCATATTAGGTTTGAATATAAGTCATGGATGCACTGTCTAAGCCGGTCATATCAACTCACTTGTAGAAGTAACAAGTAAATGTAACTAGGCTAGTGATGATAAATAAATAAATGAATTACAATATACAATATTATTATAAAAGGCAATGTACACAATCTAGAGCATCGAGCAGAAACCAATATTACACTCATAATTGTTGTCACTCAGATACCAATAAACAAAATCATTCTCCTTCTCAGTTGAGCATCTCATTACAAACATATTGTATTGATATTCCTTGCACCCTGATGTCCACGCACCAAACACCAGTATAGGCTTTGCTAAACCAACAGGTTGAGGCAATGACTCATCACTCCACAAGGCCGAATGCGTTCCACAGCTTCCATTCGTCGCTGGGCACCTGTTTAATAATCTGGTCCCAGCATCCCCAGTAAATCTGAACCAGGGATATCCAAGGTCTGCCAGGGTTTTAGTGTCACAGTTTGCGATATTTCCTTTACCAGTATAGTCTAGTCTCCAATCACCAGTGAAGTTGTGCGCTGTTAAGCACTGGGTAGGTAAAGTTGGAGTTGTGATCTCTCTATCGTCCTTCATGTTTGCAGGTGTTGTCACCATGTCTAATTTATCTAGGAACCAATAGATAACCAGCACATTATTGTATGATGTACTCAGTGTTGGTATTTTTGTAACTATTTATAAACTGACAGCCATACTTGCCAAGAACGCGCCCTGATTTTTGTGCCTGTCCTTACTAATTTTCCAGCCGTCCTGATTTTTTTCCGTGGTAAAAACACAAGATACAACTTGAAATAGGTCATCTACACTGAAGAAAACAGTTTGAAAGCCATGAATTAGCACTAAAATGTATAATTTCACACTTTTTAGAAATACAGCAACTTTTATTCATTTAGTGTACGCCAAAACTATGTCCAGGGATATTCCGGCACTTGTCCATGAAACCGGATTTGTTCTAATTCTTTGCTCTTACTCTTTGGCACAGGGGCAGCTATAGGCACCCACGCCACCATTTTAGGAGTGTGTACAATCAAGCATGCAATACTAGCTGTGCTCTGTAAACTATTAATACTATGCATGTCCAGGCTTCAATTTATTTTCTATTTACTTGCTCAAACAGTAGTCATTGTATAGTGCTGTAATAGTCATGTTATCTGTGTAGACTGTACCCACGTGTTCATGTTTCACACTAATCTTGTATTAACTAACTCAGACACGTGAAATCTATGATTTCTTGAAAATAGGCTGGTGTTGAAATCTTTCCTATATCCGCCCCTGCTTTGGCAAGTATGCTGACAGCATTACTTTACTATAACTGAGAGATATAATCACAGCTCATCAGTTCTAACTGTTTACTCTATTATAAATTGAATTTAGAGACGATTATATTATCTACTCATAGCCCATGGGCATGCAACTCCTACTGAACAACCACACTTCCTGTTAACAAATCAATAATAGACAGTGAATCATACTCTTGCTAAATGAAACTATGTTAGCTTTTTAAACAGCTAAGGACGTAAAAGCCATAACGCGGTAAGGTATGTTAAGCATATTATTTCGGGCAGGTATTACCGTATTATACGTATTACACAAAGGTTTTTTCTGAATATAGCGGGCAGTATCATGTTGGTCAACTTTTGATTATCCTGGGTGAACAGTTTGTAGTACTATTATTAGACACATCTAATACAAAATTCATGTAATACTATTCTCACCTTTCGATTTGTTTACAACCAGCAGCGCTATGGTTGTTATAGATATAATGGAGAGAATGATCACGCACACTGCCAGTACTATGAGACAGCATCTACTGTTCACCAAGTTCTTGTGCTGACGAGGCTGACGTGTGATTCTGTTAGGAAGTGGTATATCAGTAACCACTTCATACTCTCCCTCCTCTTCATCTCTAGATGTCTTGGTGACTCTACCATCTGTTCCATTGTATCCAGGGTTGGTAGCCATACCCTGCGAACAAGTGATGTACATGTGCATGTATGTCACCATTCTACCTTTTACTGCAGGTAAATTACACAGCTTATATAATCAGGGACTATGGTAGTATTAGAATGTATACAGAAGGCCCCCATGGCTTAGTGGTTGGTACACAGTCTATAAGATCAAAAGGTTCAAGGTTGACTATAAATCACATATTTACATCATAAAGCATTCAGTGTTAGAATAAAACATACTATCAACTAAAATGAAATATTATAATAAGATAAAGCACTTCTATATTTTAATACTGAATGTGTTCATTTAAATACAGTACAATAGCAAACTATTACAGTAGTATTAAGTAGGTGAATTAACTACCTCTTCGCCTCTATAGATGTTAGAGTGTGCCTGTATGGCATCAGCATTTTCATAATCTGTAGCTGGCTGTCTTTTACTTTTACCCATTGTCTTGCTTTGTATTATAAGTGCTGATGTGCAATGTAACAGCTTAGGCTAACTAAAGTAATATGCTCCTGCCTGATGCTTTAGGCTCAACTAGCAAATGTGCAAGGAAGTTAGTGATCATATACTACATCAAATTAAGTAACTTATTTTTAGGTAAATATTTACTTACTATCACATGTCCAGGAGGTTACCCCTAACTACTTGAGCACAGGTACCTGTATAGTGAATATTATTATATTAGTTAGAAGCAGGTTGTACGGCTCTAGAAGCCCCAGTGTGGATATACACTGAGTTAAACTAGAATGACTACTTGTGAATGAGAGTATTGTCAATTTCACTTACACTGCACCTAAAGAGAATGATACAATGCAGGAATAGACTTGAACAAAAACCTCTCTTTGAATTAGCTGAATAACATTGAAAAGCATTCAGTAAAATCAATACAATATTTATTACCATATGACTCATAGTTGTTAGCCATGTTTACATGGCAGAGTATTATAATTATAGTGTCTATTGGGTGACAATGTATGGTGGTATAAAATTGTCATGTCACTGTTTATAATATTATGCTACCTGGAAACGTCTTTAATGTATAAGTTTACTACCTCTCTATAATATATACAAAGCATTAGAATGTACACAGGCACACGACTCCAACCACTCATAGCAAACAGGAGCATATAACTCTGACAGTAGATAGGAGCACACTACCTCAAAGTCCAAACACCTATAGTAGACAGGTGGACACTACTCCAAATACAGGTAATAGACAGCATGCTGTCTATTACAAGGATAATAAACAAGGGCACACTACTCCAACTACTGCACATTATTGTAGTGCTTCACAAGTGTACATGACTCCAAACGTGCAAAAATATGTAATACTTGCATTGCACCTACCATTAGCAGCAGAGAAAATGTTGTCATTAACTGAACTGACAGAATTTTGCTAGATAGCTGTGACATGACTAATACATGTATGCCATTAAATAGTTTTTACATTTTACTAGTACTACTTGCGCTTTCTATTTTCTTTTGACTTTCATGGAACATGATTTTAGTATAAGCGCTGAAAAAAACTTAGAGTAAAGGAAACACTGCATTGCAACTGGTACTAGAGCAATGAACTAGGAGCACAGATTGAAGTATCCTCTAATTTGAGTTATTTTATCATGTTATATATTTTAATTAGTGAGTGTTGAATGTGAGTATATTATTTATATTATTGATTATTGTGTAGCACTACATCTCACCATTTAGATATCTATTATAACTGAAGTGAGGCAAATACACATGCACATTGTTACAGTAATTTATAGACAATAAAAGACATTGTACAAAAGTATTTGTAATATTATATTATATTATTATTTCCCTTTCACATCTGCTAATGATCAATACCCAAACCTGCTGCGATGTGCTGTAGTAGAAAAGACAGCTGTTCCACATTGGTGAGGCAGGACTGGTACAGCTGGGCATAGGTAGGCCAAATATATTTTTTAAATCATGTATTCTAATTGGTGGAATATTAATATAGATGTTTACATCTACAGACATGTGGCGCATGTGGCGCATGTGGCGCATGTGGCGCATGTGGCGCATGTGGCGCATGTGGCGCATGTGGCGCATGTGGCGCATGTGGCGCATGTGGCGCATGTGGCGCATGTGGCGCATGTGGCGCATGTGGCGCATGTGGCGCATGTGGCGCATGTGGCGCATGTGGCGCATGTGGCGCATGTGGCGCATGTGGCGCATGTGGCGCATGCGGCGAATGTGGTGCATGTAGCTTACATTATAAGACTGTGCACAGCTCACATAATGTTCTACCAAGGCATGGAGATTACCTATACTTTATACATTACAAGACAATTCTTCATGCATCATTTTTAGAGAGCTGGCTGGTCATGTGAAAACAATGGACAAGCTGGGAGTAGCTTTGTCTTATCTACTTTGTAAGTGATTTATGTAATATTTCTGTATACCAGCATTCATTATATTTATAGGAAGAGAAGTACATGTACATGTACATGTACATGTATATGTATATGTACATGTACATGTATATGTACATGTACATGTATATGTTATTGTAATCCACACAGATATTAATGCTCCACATGCTCAACATTGGTAAGATTTCCCTTGTGTAATGCTTGCTGCCTGTAGACTTGTTTCTCAGCCATGTCAGTTATAGCCAATTAGTCAACCAAAAACTTCAAGCGTACAATATAGAAAGAGTACTTTTCCATCCACTGGTACAACTTATATTGTCAATAGAATCAGCTACATGTACATGTAACTTTATCTTTCTATACTTTTGGGAGTGCTGTGATTTTAGTGGCTGGTATTGCAAACAAAATAGACACAATCTTGATTCAATAATTGTAAAATTTACCAGCACCAGAATAAGTGACCATATTTTATTTTTATTTTATCTTACATACTTTTATTTCCAACCTGGTAACCAGTGCAGTGAAACTTAATAGAATGACATGCAGTCAAGTGAACATCTAACTGTTTCATGGTATCTTTCCTGTAGTCGTCTTCACTTGTGATGCTGCTGGGCCCTTTGCATTTGGCTGTCCGGGTACCATACATTACTGCAACCTGGTCTGTAGGGACTATCAACTAGACTATTCTGGGGTGTGTGAGGATGACATCTGCATGTGCATCACCGATTCAATGAATCAAATATCAGTTGAAGAAATCATCAAAGAGAACCAACCTACTCTGAAGGATGCTGTTAAAGAGGCAGTTAAGTTGTTTGATGAACTTAAAGGTAGTGGATCACCAGAGATGGGCATACATCTGACAAGTAAACAGAAGAGGGACATGATTTCTAAACAGTGGGTAAAAATACAAAATCCAACAACAGAAATAGAAGAAGCGAGTCAACCAGTCGCCAGAGTGCTCTCTGAAAGTGAATTTCGGAGTAAGAGGAATAACATTTAAATTAAAATAAAAGTTTATTTACAATACTTTATTCATAGAGAGAAATAAATGTTTGAATTAGCTTAAAATGAAATCAAATCAAAATTCAACTTCAAAACAGTTTATTCAGTATTGCTACCAGCAATCAATACTCTTTCTTTTCTTCTTGCAATTGTTCATTTTTGTAATGTTAGTTTCTTGCTTCATTTATTTACCCGCAAGAACAATTTTTTTCAGCTTTGGAATCTATCTACACGTACACGTACATGTACAGTTAAATATTCAAGATTTTTTCACACTTATAAATGTGAAATGAGTATAAAAGTATGCAGGCTAAATCATCTTCACATTGATTGTTGAAATTGTTTTCCGACTACCTTCTTAAAATAAATGTTTTGCAATTTTTTGCGACCCCCATCAGCCTACTGTCACGAAGAGTTTTTTACATGTAATATTATTTTGATTTTATTTGTGCATTAAATAATATAATATTGTGAAAAAATAAATTGACAGGTATTTCCTGTTGTGCTATTTTAGTTGATTAGACAGTAGAAAGGTGGTTAGACAGCTATTACGGTGCATACCGTACATAATTATAAGAAAGTAGAATAACACAGTAGAATAATTGTATATAAAATTGTAAATAAATAGTTTGAGCATCAAACCCACATCACTGTTGGTGAAATGGAGCTTTAGCAACAGAGATTCAGAAAAACGAAGGTTGCAATTTTATAATGAGATATATAATAGTTTGTAAAAGTATATAATGATATAATTTTCGATATAGAACAGTGGTCAGTGGAACAGTGGACAATATAGAGTAGTGGACGGTGAGATGGTGGCTTGCAAGCTGGTCTCTCTCTGTAGCCATGGATCTTGATTTACTCCATCATCTTGCAATCCACTTCCTAGAAGCGAGATCAGGTTGAGTTGAAATAGATCAGAATAATTCCTACTTCCCAATTAAACAAGAAATTTGAAACTACCAGGGAATTACGCAGAAAAAATTACTGTGCAGGTATGCTCGGAGCTATTGGCAATATATAGGAAATCTGCCTCACATGTGCACTTTTTTTGGTGAATTTTGAGATTTTCAGTACTGCTGACTAAAGTTTTTTACTTACCTGGAGTCTAAAGTCAAAAGGGAGGCTCTCTATTGGATGACCTTGAAACTCAACCCCAGGAGTGTAGCCGGTAGTGTATGCTTTAAGCCGTCCAGTTCTGTGCACCTCAACATAGCATGCTGCTTGGTTCAGAGTGTTGTATCTTTGGTACCTACATGTACATACACAATTGTTATTGTATATGTACATGTGCATACACAATTGTTATTGTATATGTACATGTGCATACACAATTGTTATTGTATATGTACATGTGCATAAACAATTATTATTGTATATGTACATGTACATACACAATTATTATTGTATATGTACATGTGCATAAACAATTATTATTGTATATGTACATGTACATACACAATTATTATTGTATATGTACATGTACATACACAATTATTATTGTGATACTACATGCATATTACATGTATATTAGACATCATTACGAATGTGACTTGTTTGTTTGAGCATCTCATGTTGGATTGTACGATGTATCTCAGACTATCTCACATGCTCCTACCAGTACGTATGCTTACTACACAGATTTGTATAATTTGTTAAGTCATGCATCACATTAAACTTTCTGCATAAGTCTGCACTGACAAATAGATTTATTTCTTGTACTTCTACCAGCATTAGTAACAGTGTTATTGGCGGTCGTTAGAACAGCATCACTGAAGGTGTTAGTAAAGGTATCAGTACAAGTATCAGTACAGGTATCAGTACAGGTATCAGTACAGGTATCAGTACAGGTATCAGTAACAGGTATCAGTAACAGGTATCAGTAACAGGTATCAGTAACAGGTATTAGTAACAGGTATCAGTAACAGGTATCAGTAACAGGTATCAGTAACAGGTATCAGTAACAGGTATCAGTAACAGGTATCAGTACAGGTATCAGTAACAGGTATCAGTAACAGGTATCAGTACAAGTATCAGTACAGGTATCAGTACAGGTATCAGTACAGGTATCAGTAACAGGTATCAGTAACAGGTATCAGTAACAGGTATCAGTACAGGTATCAATAACAGGTATCAGTAACAGGTATCAGTACAGGTATCAGTAACAGGTATCAGTAACAGGTATCAGTAACAGGTATCAGTAACAGGTATCAGTACAGGTATCAGTAACAGATATCAGTAACAGGTATCAGTAACAGGTATCAGTAACAGGTATCAGTAACAGGTATCAGTACAGGTATCAGTAACAGGTATCAGTAACAGGTATCAGTACAAGTATCAGTACAGGTATCAGTACAGGTATCAGTACAGGTATCAGTAACAGGTATCAGTAACAGGTATCAGTAACAGGTATCAGTACAGGTATCAATAACAGGTATCAGTAACAGGTATCAGTACAGGTATCAGTAACAGGTATCAGTAACAGGTATCAGTAACAGGTATCAGTGACAGGTATCAGTACAGGTATCAGTAACAGGTATCAGTAACAGGTATCAGTACAAGTATCAGTACAGGTATCAGTACAAGTATCAGTACAGGTATCAGTACAGGTATCAGTACAAGTATCAGTACAAGTATCAGTACAGGTATCAGTACAGGTATCAGTACAGGTATTAGTAACAGGTATCAGTAACAGGTATCAGTAACAGGTATCAGTACAGGTATCAGTAACAGGTATCAGTAACAGGTATCAGTACAGGTATCAGTAACAGGTATCAGTAACAGGTATCAGTACAAGTATCAGTACAGGTATCAGTACAAGTATCAGTACAGGTATCAGTACAGGTATCAGTACAGGTATCAGTATTATAACAAATGTCAGAGTTGGTACAGGTATTAGTAGCAGCATGAGCATAGAGCCTGCTGGCTGATGTGTTTTATAGCGAGAGTAAGACGTGGTAACTAACCTGAAGGTATCGGAGTTGTCTCCACTGCTCTTTCTGACAAAGATTCCCTGAAGGGCAACTTTTCCTCCACTAGGCTGTTTGAAAAATATATGCATATGTAGTTTTTTTGTCAAAAATAGTATTCTCAAACTCGTAAATTTCATATCAATTAAAATTATGGCTGTGAATTTAAATAGATGTATATGTATATGCCTACTAGTGCTGTTGTCGACTAACATTCATGGATCTCTACATTATTTGTTAGACAAACAAGTTGTGGAATGGATCTGTAATTCTCTTACCAGCACACGAACTCCGATGTTTCTTCTTCCACCACTCCAGCTGACACAAGGTGCTTGTAGATAGAGTTTGCTTGTTTCAGGCATGTCCTTAGTATCAACGTATCCGGGAGAGACAACTTCCCAAGCAAAGATGTTGTCTGTACAGCGTGAACGAGTCATTGCAGTATCTTGGGAGCAGCTAAAAGGTTTCACCATAAACTCTGTAAACACAAATTTGTAATATTATTGGACGCATTATTGCCATCTTCACCCTCTTCGATTGAAGCGCCATATTTGTATAATAGCAGATGAAATTATTTGGCAATAAAAGTTAATGCCTTTATTACTTGGTCCTTGTCTCTCATCAATGGTAAACGAAAAATGCCTGAATGTTTGCAGATCTAGAATGCAATTGTATAATACATGTAAGTAGAGAGATTAGTGGAATTTTGGTCAACATAGCTATCATCCTAGAAGCCGTATTCGTTCTTTCAAACTTGTAGTTTCGCTATATTTGTGGAACAATTTTATGTAAATAGATCACCCGTATAGACTATACTCTGAAATTTTCTATCCATTTCTGCTCACTAGAAAAAAATTATATTTACAAAGTAGCTTGGTGAAATTAGAAGGCTCAAGTGGAAAATAATTGGATAAAATATTGGCTTACCGTATTGATCGTTCCTCTTGTCATCTTTGATCTGGACTTTACCAAATCTGTTTAATACGAGCTCTTTGTAGTGATGAGTAGTTATCTGGTAACACTTCTCATCACCAATGGATCTCTCGGTTCTGTTGAGAGAAGAAGCTGAGATGAAACCCACCTAGATGAAGAGATCAAACGTATATAACAAGTTCGATTGCAATCAATTAGATGGTAAATTTCTAGAAGCAAGATTTTGTGGTACGTATAATTATGGAAATTTCTCTTCATGCAGTGGTTTCATTGAAGGATACTGTTACAACGCATACATTTAATATTGCTGCTAAAACATGACCTAATAGTCCATTATTAAACACAGTCAATTTAAAAGAATATGTGTCTCCATTAAACAGCATCGGTACGATACCGTGCACTAGTTCTGTAGACTGAGAACAAAGTTTCACGTTTTGGAGCAATTAGGTTGAACTTTGGTCCTGTACCTACATCCTTCCATTACACTAACTACATGTACAATATGTTACGAAAAGTTACTTGAATTTATATTGTAAATTAGGCAATAAAATAACATTATATTTAATTATGAATAAATAAATTATCTAATTTTGCATGACCTTCACAATTTATACAACTTGAGTTCAGCTTTATATCGCTTACCAGTGCTAGAGCGATAAACAGCTTGATTGTCGACATAGTTAGCAGTTAGAATCTAATATTCGGTTCTTCCAGATGCTGTCTCTTCAATGTAGTTTGCAGATTTGAATCTTTGGTGCATCTTGCTACACTTATATAGTAAATATGTGGGTTGGAGTAGAGTTGTGTGTAAATTTCAGCTCTAAAATTTTTTTCTGAAATTATTTGCAGTGTAAAAGAGATGACTGGGAAATCCATTGTGGTTTACTGAAAAGGGAATCCTCATATCCATCAGTAATAGATCGAAGAAGGGAAACCCTCGGCTATTAATAGAACGATGAGCAAGTGTTGGCGTGTAGATCAATACTTCATTGTATTCCAGATCATTGATACAAACATGCATTGTCGGAGATAAACAATCAACGTGTCAATTGTACAGAATAGATTAGTCTCGGTGCAAAAGTGTAACACGTGGCTACGAATACTGTAATTTGCATTTTTGAGATAGCATACGATTTAGCAACACTATCTAGACAGAATCCTTTGGGTTATGTCATCGAAAATTATTAAAAAGTTACGAAAACACTTTTCTAACCATGTGTAATTTACTATACTATCAGCATGAGCAGATCTAAAATTTCAGTTGTTACACTTGAGATCAATTTCTCATTTGCCCTGTTAGTATCAATATATCTCATTATCATGATGTATTTTTTCAGTAAGGAACTTACATTTGGGCAGTCAGAGACTTGCTTCGAATCCATGAAAATACCAGTCCTTGACTGGTATTTGAACCCGGGGCCTCTACGGCACCTAATCACCTAGTACAGTGAACAGAACATGCTATCACTACACCAGCTAAGCAATCTTAAAAAAGGAAGCTTCACCAGTGAGCAGTAGAGATGCTCTGAGTGAACTGCACACGAGGCACCCCTCATATTATGGCCACCTTGCACTTTATATGATGTTGGGGGTTTGGCCACTTTTTTATATATGATGTATTTCTAAGCAAGGAATTTCTTGCTTAAAAGTATCTCAGATATGAAAAAGTGGCCACACCCGCTATTTGAATGTGTAGAGAGACAGGCCTAAATGTTCACCTTAATTTTACATGCAATAATTATATAAATTTAATTACCTGGGTATGCACTATAATATTAACTGTTAGACAAGATGTGGTGCTTGCAGGTTCTTCCTATCAGATTTTCCACACTATATTCATGTACACTAATAGTACAGGTCTATTCAGTTGGCTTCAATGCTAAATTCAGTGAGGAAGAATGATTGGGGTTTACATAGACTATATCGGCAGCTGTGGAATAGCCTACTTCTATTGGGTTGTTATGAAGTTATTGGGTACTTTATGATATTGAACGTTTATTCATTGTTACCCTCCCCTGAGCAGGCAATATACTTAAGATATGCAATAAAACAACACTTTTATATCAATAATCTTATTTGCATATCACTCAGAGTTTGTCTGGTTATTAAGAGTTATGTGAAGATTGTACAGTTCCGTTTGATAATTACTGAAACCAAAAGTAATACTTTGTTGATAATCGGTAGATATTTTTTCTTCAGCAGAAGCAAATAACAATAATTATTATTATGTTCAATAAAATGGGAAAGTTGCGAATGCATAATTCGACACATAAATAATTTTCTCCTCGTAGCATGATCTATTAAGTGCTGGTAAATTTTCCTGAGCCAATAATTTTGGAGTAAACAATTTTGTTGTAAAATTTGTGCAAGTAAATTTTTGGCTAAAGTGATGTAACATGCAGGTGAACTATTACAATAAAAACATACCGATTACATGGTAAATAAATCAGCCTGAAATTTACCAACCATCTTTCTATACTTTTGGTAAGAATGCAATAAATTAATGATAATCAATAAATCATATACATGTATTATTTCTCACTAATATTGCATCAAAAAATTACGTAGTCTTAGTTCATGCACCGTCTAAATTGACAGATATCAATTGCTACCATTGATAATTTTGTAGCAGGATTGTTCTGTATACATGTAGGTATTCCTGATATCTGGATGGAGAAAAAATTTGTAGGGATTTTTCAGCAAGTAGTTTAATTGTCATCAGAAAGGTATGGTATTCACTTAGTAATAAAACTCAATAAATCAATCGATTGCAACCGTTACTATTGTTTCCATACAAAGCAGTTGGTCTGATGACAATGGTGAACACATACAGTACATGTATTATAATTGCTTGTCTTCTTGTTGATATGGGAATTTCAAAGAATGAGATAAAAAAACTCACCGACTTATACTCCTCGGCGTGACCAGCCCCTAGCAGCTCTCACTGCCAAGTGCCAGTGCTGGCCAACTCCCTGTGAGAAAGGCCAGGATAACATGGCTTTTTTGGCAGGGGTAGAGGAGTTGCCTTGAATCCATGCTGGCTTGCATGACCCCAAGGACTTTAATATGGGGCACAGGAGCAATTGTTGCTGGATGCTCTTCCTAACACCACCGTGACCGGGGTTCGAACCTGGAACCTTCAGCATGAAAGCTCAGCATTCTAACCACTAAGCCACGGCTGCTCCCTAATTTCAAAGAATGAGATGACTATTGAAAATATATATAACAATTATTAATAGTACCAGCATTTTACCATTTCCCTTCCTTCTCTCTACGGTATTCCCAGAAGTGTGTTGTATCTGAGCTGGAAAATATGAATATTAAAAAAATTCTTCTAGCAAATCCAAAGTATTGATATACTGTAAAACTTGCTTAATTCAAACTCTAAGGGACTGCCATAATTGGTTTAAATTACTGTACATGTAGGTCTGACTTCGAATCATAAAATCACTTCACTTAATTGAAGCAATTTATATAGTGCTCAGCAGAGACCAAGGCTAATAGATTGAACTAACCAAGTTTTTGAATTATCCGAGGTTGAATTAAGCAAGTTCCACTGTACATGAAATTATGCAGTGGCTACCATTGTTGGCTACACTGCGCCTTACATTCTTCGCTTTAAACATCCATCATTTTGATAATGTTAATGCGTCGGTTTTTGTGGTGCATATTCTCAGTGAAAACTAGAATTTAGCTTCAGAAAATTTTCTTCAAGTAATTTTCTTTCGATAATGGTAATTATTGAACAGAAAACTCTGCAGATTCTAAATTATATGGCAACAAAGAGGTAATCTATAATCAGTATTATATTGACCAGCTTTTTATTGTTTGAGAAATCAAAAGTGAATATGGAACGACTTTTAGATCTCCTCTACCAAATTGATGACTACTATTGATTAAGGAAAGTTCCTCCATGTAAAGTACAGAGAGTTCTAAGAGTTGAAATAAAAATTCCAGTCAAAAAGTAGTTGAAGGATTTTACATCTCAGAGATTTTCACTGTATTTCTAAAAACCTTTACATAGAACTGATAATCAGTTATCATGTCAGTACCAATATGCAGGTGAAACCCCAGATGTTAAACTTTAGTTCAATACATGTACATGGTTTATGACCCCAGTTGTGCTAGCGACTCATCTAGCTGTAAATCTACAGCTAGATGAAATTTGAATGGTCGTCAGCAACACAGATACATTGGAAAGAATAAAAATGATGTCTAACTAATTAATTTTTCGTTACAACATCTATTAGGATTCATGGTGCTGTGTGTGTGTTGTTATCATAATTTATATGTAGCTATGCGTAGTTGTGTAGTTTACATTTAGCTCTAGTCTCAATACGTGTAAAAACACACTTACTAGAGCTAGCGCCACCACAACACTTACTAGATTTGTTTGATGACATCATATGATCATGTAAGCATAATGAACAATAATACTAGTAATAATAGTAAGATGTATAAAACTTATGTGGTTGTGAAAATTTGTAGCAATTCATTTAGTAGTTAAAATTGGCATCGACCTTCTAAAGCATTAATAATTACTATTTCTCTATTATTTCCTGTCCAGACTGAAAGTATTACGGGTACATCGCATTATAGGTACTTGCAATGATCTGCGAACAAACCGAGTTGGTCTCAATGTACGCTATGCATGTACTGTACTGCCAACTCAAAAGAGAACTACAATGTATTATCGTGTCAAAGCTCTCAAACAGAACAAAAATAGAAGTTGAAGTTGTTAGGTTTTACAATGTACATACAACTTCATTTCAGCTAACTTGCTTGAAATACTATAATATTATTATGTACACCATCCGTGTTCTCCATGTGCTTTACAGTTATTCAAAATAATTCACAAGTATACTTTGGAGTCTAGTGCAATTTAATTAAAATACATTAATATAATAAAACTTGAGTCAGTAATCAAAACACTTGAGATGAGGTGCACTGTTCATGTAGATGGAGATAACTCCAGTCTAGCACAATATCTCATCTCACTGAACAATAATTTGCCAGATAAAACAAACAACTGTAGCGCCAATGGAATGCGACCTTAACAAAGGTTATTGATTGACGTTGGGTATCTTTATCGGCTCAATATTGGAATTTCCCAAATAATGAGCACACCATGCATCGGATGAGTTATATGTCATAAAATACACTGTCAGAATTTTCTCAACTTGGAGAAATTACTGGGAATGTTTCTGCTGGAAAAAATTAATGTTGTGAGGTCCAGAAAATGACAATGCCTACAAACACTATAAAAGAGCCAGAACTTCAGTACTCTGTCATATCACTTTCACACTTACCCAAGGAGAGTCTGAGTAAAATAATAGTCTGAAATATCTAGTAATCAAGTCAGTTATATTTGAAGTTGAACAGCCATGGCTAGTAAAGTATTGACTGTGATGCTGATGGCATTTGTGGTGAGTTAAACATTAATAGTTGAAAAGCTCTTAAAAATAATTTACATCTACTACTACTACTGCTTTATCTGTTGTTACATAATTATGTACTAGTATCACGCACTATAATTGGTGACATTTTCATGTTTAAATTTCTTAAGTTTACGTTGTCATTCAGGAGCTTCAGTGGCATTGTACGTTGATAAAATATTATGAAATCATGTCAATCTATCCAAATTACACTAATCTAATTTCTAGCGATATATCAACTAAGACTGTAGGTACATGTACGTAAATATCTAAACAGTTTCCTATTGTAAAATGTTGCACTTGAACTAATACTACCGATCCAAATGTCTTTGGTCATATCAACACATCACAATGTATTATTAGCTTGATTTAATAGTTTCACATCCCCTTCTATTATACTACATGTATGTATTCCATTTCTATTACACGTGTGGCACAACTTTTATGGGTGTATACTAAGCCCATTAAGAAAGTTGACCTTTAATGTGACCTCACCCTTAACTTCTGACGCAAAAAATTTTTTGGGTCAACTAAGTTGTCTTACTCTTACACATCTACCATTGACTTCTAGGTTGGCTGTATATCAGCAGCTGCTTTAAACAGAACGGAGAGATCAGTTGGTAATGAGAGATGCTACCGACTTACAACAAACAACTATAAGAAGCTGGTTCTGAACAGATTCAGGAAGATTCAAACAGACAGTCCTAATGAGAGATGGAATACCCAGTATGGTGAGGATAGAATAGTCATTCATATAAGTATATTAGATTTTGTATAATAGATATCATTAAGCCAAATAAGGCTCTCCTATTTTAAAGCAATGTAAATGTGAACTTATTATTGAAATAGTAGAAGACTTTATCTTTTGATTTTTCTCTTCAATCACCGTCACATCTTTTATAGATTTTTTGGTAAAACCTCTAAGCTGCCATGATGATAGTGTCCTGCCCAATTCACGTTGTACTCCTGATGTCTTTGTTTGGGAAATCATCTCCCCTGACTATGCTGACGCCAAAAACATGCCGGAGACAAGCAGACTGTACATTTACGCACCCTGTGGTAGTGAGGAAGGTTCCAGGAAAAATGTGGAAGTAAAAGCAATGGTGAGTAGTTGTAATGCCTGAAGTAGATTAATCTTCTTAGGATAAAATACTTTATTGGAATAGTACTTATTTTATACTAGTTAGATGTATTAATATTGGTAGATTCCTTCATTGATATTAGCACTACCATTACCACTACTGTTACTATTAGTAGTTACAGCTAGTGTATCATAGCCATTGATGTTATCATGAATATGCCTAATGCTGAGAGTTGTCTTTCCCATCTTGGACAGTACTACTTCGCTATAAAATTTCACAGATCAAAGTTTTACTATGTGCCTCAATCCTGGTCACTTGTTTAAAGGGCTATTATCGTGTTTTCTTGCAGGGAAATGGAGGGAAAGTGGACTATGAGGGAATTTTCACCAGAGAAAACAGTAGAGCAGGCTCTAATGCCTTCAGGTATGATAGCTTGCTAATGTATCTACTGTTGTATTACTTGCACTTGTACATGTATATACCGTACATGCATTGTGCTTTATCGATGTTGACCCTCAGATTCGCTATGGCATGTACCTTTATTCCATTTTCAGATATTTTGGAAATATTCTTGTAGATATAAGAGGTTCCAGGTTCAGAATACGGCTTGTTATCTTGAGTTTAACAGATCTGGCAAACTGAAAACATTCACTACAGGATCTAAGCCTGAGGTCGAGTTTCAAGGTCACCCTGTAGAGAATCTTCTTTTTGACTTTCGACTCCAGGTAGGTAAAGAGCTGACTGGCTTTTATCATTCTGATCTGCTAATAACAAACCATAGTACTACAAGGTGCTTCCTTGAAGATAATATAATATTGTATTATAAAACATAGTCCAGTTCCATAGCTCTGCGAGTTAGCATCACATGAGAACCGTCCCTTAAAATGTAAAATTTGTTTGAACAGAGTTGTTAGTTTTGTTGCTTCTTAGGTAAATTGTAAAGAAGTTATGACTACTAACGGGGTTATTAGTAATTCATTTATTTCTTCCAGGAAGTTGATTGTAAGGTGGTAGAGTAAGTCTACAGCTAAAGATCCTCTCACATCAAGAGGTCAACAGCATGTGTAACAGCTTACACCAATGAGGCAGCTTCTTTCTACTCAGCACCAGTATACACACATATTCATACTATACGAAACTTATCTACAATATTCCATCTTATGCTCTATTTATAATTTTATATATAATTATGGTGTTCTATAATTTAAGTTATTGTATCGTCTATTTTACAATACAGTGTTATTAACGACATTCAAATTCCATTTACAGGTAGTAAGTTGGGTTTGATGAGGAAGTATTGTATTATTGTATTATCGTATTATCATAATATTGCTCATAATAATAATTAAAAAACAAAAGAACTATTTTACTCTACTTAGTCCGTCATCGATTTTCCACAATATATTATTATTATATAAAATTGGGTGTAATTGTCTTTTTTAGCGTGTTACCTATAAAATAACATCATTATTATAACTGTTATACTTTTCTTGCATTCTCCTTTTTAACCAAAATTCTGCACACTTTTGAAATATTATGTATTTTATGCACAAATAAAATTAATCAATTACACACAACTGGAGCCATATTGATATGTCTGGCCCGGTAAGACAGACAGCCAAGTAGTGTCATTCAATAGTGGTAATAGAATATGCTGTGATGACTAATAATAACGCAGTGAAATCTGTAACACCATTGATGTTATCTAGTTTATATATTCGCCACAAATCAGACCTTTAGTCAAGTTACAATGTATGTGTATATGACAGCTTGTCTGAGAGGAAAGTAATGTGCTACTGAAACTAGTTCTAGAGAATGGAACCCATTTAGCAGTAACTGTTGTAGTTAAATATAATGTTATAAACATGTAAAACTGTCAATGTGTGACTATTAGCTAGTCGGTGTACAATACAATGTATGCAAATCCTGGTATAAGTGTACAATCTAAGGAATGAAGACTGCTCCCAGAGCCTACATTGGAGATGTATCAACACCAAATAACCTATAATTCTAGTACCACATGTCTACAACTGGCAGCCAGAGAATAAATACCCTTGATGCCAAATCTGTTATTTCCTTGTTGCATTATCCTTGAGATTGTGAAGATAACTACAGTGCATAAAATTCATGTATATAGGACTACCCAGTGACAACTAACTAGATTGGTCCTTAGTCCCTTACATTGAAGTCGACACACGTGTTACAGTAGAAGTCGTAGGCAGTTACATATACTTGCATTTCTATAGGAAACTTGTCAACACTCTGCAACTGCCCCCCCTCTCTTTTTCAAGCAGAATGGAGAAGTCAACGTTGTAGTATTAAATGAAAAGGCGGATGTTGTAAAAATTGCTTTAATGAAATAATCACTGGAGCTGATAGTGTATGTTTACAAATTAAAATGATTATCCTACGATGGGTTATACAGATTTTTAAACATGCAATCTTGAACCTTGTTTAAATTTACAGCAGATAGTCAGCTAAATGTAGTTCCGCCTCTAGTGTATCTATTAGTTTTTACTCAGATGGCAATATTAGCATAATGCTCTTTATATAATTATCTTAAAAGCAGTATTACTTGTAACGTATCAAATAGTTACTACTGTCTTTTAGCAAAATTATTATTTCTATCTAAAGCTGCAGTATAATCTGCTAGTTTGGAGTTGCCCTCTCTTGACCATGAGTAGATGACTCTGTAAACATAGTAATTATTACAAATACTTTCTGATTTATGACCTAACTAATAAGCAATAGCCTATATCCATGCAATATCTTGAGATTCAAGAGTATGTTTGTTTGTTTATTATTTTATACGAATATATTTACATAATGTAAGAAATATCTTGAATAAAAATCTCTGTATTGTGTCAAGGTATGGGCTATATTGATTGGTGTTTTATTGAAAAATGAAAAGGTCACCAGTAATCAAGCACCCAACCACAATGTATTATTGCAGGCCTCAATATAAAGCACTGTTGATGGTAGCAAATTGCGTTTCTGTTCATTATTTGCTTTATTTGGAGTTTTCTCTTCCTTGGATAGTACAAATGTGCTAAAATGTTGTGGTCCGATGCATTACTTTCTGGATAGCGCTTATAAATTATATGTACATTATAATAAATTATTTATGCTAAACCTGAGTTCATAGAAGATAAGCATACATGAGGTACAATATGTACATGTACATGTATATACTATGTGCAGACACAGTGTTCGAAGTGGAACAAACGAGGTGGGTACACGGTGCATGAAGTCTTACAGATTAGTATTGTATAGCTATCCACTTAATGTTGTAGTAGCTAAGAAATTAGTGAATTACTAAATTGAAAAAGATAGAGTGTGGTGGGATTCCAACTCAAGACCCTATGAATGAGAGTCAAGCACTTTATCACTAGGCTATCAAGTCCACAGCGGCTGTATGGGGCAAACTAGTTATTAAAATAAGGGTACACACCTTCTGGCCAAATAACCACTAAAATTGAAGTGGGTACACACCGTATACCCCGTATAACTAAACTTCAAACAATGTGCGGACATGATTATAATTGAAATATTACATGTACAATATACATGTATATAAGTTCATTATACCACAGGGCAGTAGGCTATGAAATAGAGACCAAGATGGTGTTACAGGAGGGAGAAATGAAACTCTTTCGACATTATATTGTTTAAAGTAACAAATATCTTATCCTGTACCGAGATTTCCATAAAAGAACTTTGGCTTTTGGATGGGACCATAAATTTCTCTACTTTCATTATGTGTCATGTGTATGACTACGTGGGTCACCACTGGTATGGGCAAGTCAAGCAAGGTCCAAAACATAATATAAAAGCAGGATAATGATTGAATGTACCTTCTTGTTGCGTTGACAACCAGAGAATAAAATAATCATTTGAATATGAATTTGTTTGATGTCACGCCATATTACCCATTGGCACATAACATAAAGAATGCGTGAATAGCTTTAATTTTCTGGAATAATATTTAGTTCCCCATAACACTGGGAGACTCTTTAGTTGGAAGTAGTAATTACATTGACAATTGTAGCAACTATTCCATTATCCACTGGTGTGGATAAATGAGTTTTACACTACATGAAACTATATACAGTCTAAGATTGACAATAGATATTAGGGAGGTAACTTTTTTAAAAGTAAAAGAACTTTCTGTTCAAATTTTTGTATTTGATTGCACATACTCGTAACCACAAAAGTGATGCTGCCTTATTATGTTGTCCAGAGTCTTTAGAACACTGCAATAACAAGCATAGGAGTACACTAGAAGTCTTCTAGTCCTACATGTACAATGTAGTTGTATTTTATGACTATTCTACTACTCATATTTCATATATTCAACATATTCGATAGTATCAAAGTATCAAACTGTAAGATATAAAATCATCAAATGCATCTAGGTGTACATGCAATACTACTGCATATCATTAAACTTTTTACGCACTGTAGCCTCTTCAAAACATGGCAGTATGTGTATGTACATGACTAGGTGACTTGTAGCAACTGGTATAAAAACAGCCTCAATATGTATTTCAAAGAATAAAATGCAGTGTTCGAAGTGGAACAAATGAAGTGGGTACACGGTGCATGCAATCAATCTTATAGTAGCTAAGAAATTTGTGGATTACTAAAATGAAAATTATGCTCTGGTGAGATTCCAACTCAAGACCCTATGAATGATAGTCAAGCACTGCACCACTACAATAGGTCCACAGTGATTGTATGGGGAAATCTAGCTGTTTAAGTGAGGGTACACACTTGCTGGACGTATAACCACTACAATTGAGGTAGGTACACACCATATACTCCCGCATAACCACACTTCGAACACTGGTAAAATGGTTTAGTATTGTAATGGTTTCTGTGATTTGGTGCGGTCGTCCTTGGACGACTATCGACCCAGAAATGAAGTGCCTATGAGTGGTAATAGGACTTCGCATTACATGAAAGATCGAGCGGTCTCAGTAGCCCAAATACTACCAAAGACGACCCATCTGATCTCAAGTCCGACCTTCAGACTATACAGTGAAAGAGAGTAATTCAACCTAGTAGGCGGTTCGCAAAGCGAATGACCTAGTAAAAGGAAGAGAAAGTCCCTGTATCAAGTATAGATGTGTCTTTATTGAAAGCCAAGTGTAGACTGAGACAATGAACAGTAAAACAGTGCCCTTTATATAGTATAAGGACTTCCGGCCGACATGACGTCGGGAAAAGACGACGTGTGGTCGTCCGGAAGTTGCGCAACAAGATGGCCGCCGAAAGCCCGACGGCCGACCCAAAATAGGTCGGGTTCTACAAAAGTTGCTTATAATGGTCCAATTCATGTACAAAATGAATATCAATGGATTCTGAGAGGTCGGGCCTCTGTACATGGGTATAAAAGGCATTAAAAGACTTAGATATAATCATACAATCATATATAACAATATAAGAGTAAAGTACAAGCAGATATATACATGTATGCACGCAATAATGAGTGTCAGATGTAAGATACGACTGGGCGTACCATCACATAGCCCCCTCACACTAGGTCATGGGTGTCTCTAGTGTCAAGTTAAGAAGGGTACGGTACAGTGTGGATTCTCTGGATACTATATCCAAGTCTGCTTGTACAAGCTGGAGTTGTCGGGGGTGGTCTAGATGCTGGTTGGCTAGTTCACGAAGAGCTATTTCTCGAGCATAGAGAGGTTCCAGGTGTTGGCGTAGAGTGTCCCCCACCTGTTGACGGCTGGCAAGGTAGTGAATCCGTGGCTTGAGTTCAGCAAGTTGTTGCATGAACGACGGATCCGGAGATGCAGGACGTGTGGCATTCGGCTGAGTTAGTACAGGAGATGCAGGAGGTGGGGACTGGACGGCAGGAGAGTCTGGAGTGGCTCGGAGTAGGTCCCTGGCAGGTGTATAAGGAGAGCGGTGCGGTGAGACCTCTAGTGTGGGCCTGGACTGCAGTGGCTCGATCAGTAGAGTCGGAGAAGCTGTACAAGAAGCTGCACATGAGACCTTGGGTGGAGAGCCTTCGTAGAGAGGGCCTGACTGAGGAGCAGGCATACTCTTCCTTGGAGCAGGCCTTGTCTTCCAAGAAGGTAGACGTCCGCGTCGGCCAGGGGGGCCGACACTTACTGCGGAGGTACTAGCAGGAGGTCGCCAGAGAGAAGGTCCAGCAGGAGTGGTAGGCGACGAGGAAGAGGAGGGGGTAGCATCAGAAGGTGCGGAGTCGGGGGTCTGTTCTGGAGATGGGCTGTGCCGTCTCTTGGGAGGTCGCTTCCTTGTAGAGGAGGAGCTGGGTAAATAAACTGGTTTATTTGTCCCCGACTGTCCGTCCATAGTAGGACGACATGGTAGAAATGGTGGGGGATCCTTTACGCCCCACCATTCCATGAGGGCCCCATAGCTGGGCCCGTCTGTGAGGAAAAGACGTTTCCCACAGATACTGGATCTCCGACTGAAGTGATGGCCTAGAGCATCACGGCTAACTGAGCTGCGTCCGCAGCGACAGTAGAAGCGGGCAAAGTGCTGCCAAATGTGAATGTTCAGTCTCTTGAGGGTGCCGGAGAAGCCACACTTTGCACATTTGAGGTTAGGTTGACTCCTTCTAGCCAAGTCGTCTCGGGCTTGTTGAGTGAAGGTACTAATCCATGGCTTAGTGGCTCCGGAATGCTGGGACGACTCTATGGGCAGCTTGTCAGTGAGTTTGTGCAGCTTAATTGTAGCTAACTTCAGGGCAGAGGTAACAGGAGGTGGAGTGGGTGGAGGCGTGCCGTCTGGCGTGAGCGTCTTCCGTAGAGGAGATGCATCTACAACACATAATTCATCTGATGTGTAGCCTCCGCCTTCTAACTCATGCTCTTTCCTGTGAGAATGTTCAGGGGAATTCTCCTCTGTCCCGACTGGTCTATGCCGAGTGGGGAGGGAGAGAGAATTCATGCCTGACAGTCTCACAGGTGTTGATTGTACCTCTAATTCTGATTCGGTCCTTACTGGTAACACTGAGATTTGCTTACCTTCAGCCGTGAAGACAGGCTGATTGGAGTGATCCATACTAGGAGGAGTAGCCGTCTCGTCTGCACGAGAATGAGAAAGGATACGAGTGCTGCTATTAACTTCACCAGTGACACGAGGAGTGTAGGAGTTGCTACATGTAGGGATACATGTGCTTCGGTGAAGTGCTGGACGAGAAAGGACTACTCGTCTGTGAGCTGTCGTATTTATACTAGCCGAGGGATGAGCAATTGGCTCAATTGTAGGCAATGCCTCAGGCACATTTTCTTTGTTCGACTCGTCAAATAAGCGCGGGAACACGGCAATAGTTGCCTTCGATTGCTTCTTATCCGCTTTAGGGGACTTCGAGAGTTCGGCAATCTGTATCTTCGGCTGAAACTGTTCGGCAATGCTAGATTCCGTACAAGAGCGTTTTGCTTTGTGTACTTGAACTGCTGGCAGTATAGACTGTATCTCCGTCGTTGGGATTATGTCTTGAGGTTCGGCTACGCGACATTTTGCGTCCTCTGGATCAGGTCGGGCTGTTGAAACTTGAACATTCTTCGAGAGGTTCAGAGGTAGCTCTCTGGTTTGGTCCAGCACGGTTTGCTCCGTGTCGATCCTCAGGCCGCGGACTTGGACTGTAGTGTCTGGCAGTTCTACACACGATAAGTCGTCCGTCGGGGCATACTGAATTTGGGCGGGAATCAATTGCTGATTAGTGTCGGGTCTGGACGTGGCCAGATCCTGTTGATCCTTCTGAGTTGAGGATAGGTCGGGTTTACCTTGTGAGGTTTGGTCCGACGGGGCGGGACATATGAGTCGTCCTTTCAGCCTTGGGGGGTGATCTGTGGTCACTTCGGATGTGTCCGGCTTTGAGTGGGGTCGTTTCTTGCCTGGTGTTGGCCTAGTGGGTTTAGGTTCATCCACTGTGACGGGTGTAGGTGACGCCGTCGGCCTGGAGTGTGATGGGCTAGTTACCCGTGGGGTTTTCTGTTTGGAGTGGCTACTCTTGACTTTAGGCTTAGTGGGTATAGGTTCTTCCACTAGGACGGGTTCTGATGTGTCCGTCGGCCTCAGTGGACGACCATTGTGGTTCGGTCCACTCTTCTTGGGTTTGGCCTCAGTAGGAATGGGTTCATCTACTGGGACGGGTTCTGATGTATCCGTCGGCCTTTGTGGACGACCATTGTGGTTCGGTCCACTCTTCTTGGGTTTGGCCTCAGTAGGAATGGGTTCATCTACTGGGACGGGTTCTGGTGTACCCGTCGGCCTTTGTGGACGACCAATGTGGGGTGGTCCACCTTCTCCTTGCTGGGCTCCAGTAGGAATGGGTTCGTCTACTGGGACGGGTTCTAGTGTGTCCGTCGGCCCGTCATCTGTGCCTTGACATTTCTGTAGGAGGGTATGTAGGGCTTTCCGTAGGAGGTCGGCGGGAAGCTCCTCTTGTGGCTTTGGAGGGTTGGCCTTGCCACCCTTGTTACTCTGGAAGGCTGTTCCGGTTTCCAGGGCTTCCTCCATATCATCGGGCTGTAACCATGTGTAGTACCAGCGTAGGCCACGGTCGTGGACTGAGAGGCAGAACTTCTCTACAGCCCACTCTTCCAAAGATGCAGGGGGTGCTCCTTCAAAGGCTGTTGCCATCAGTCTGCGGATGAGAGCTGCATAGTCTCTGAGTGACGTGTGGGCTGGCTGTTCCAGGGTGGACAGCTTCCATCGGGCTTCTCTGGCAGATAGTCCATACTGTTCCCTCAGTCGGGAAAATATCTCTTCGACTGATCGGGGTCGGCCGCATTCTTGTGCGGGCCCGTGTAGGGCGGCTCTAAGCCGTATGAGGCGTGCTCTGTCATTCCAGTTGCAACGCTCTGCCATAGCGGTGAAGTCTTCTATGAAGAGTTCGACGTCCTCTTGTCCGTTGTAGCTGAGTGTTTTGAGGTCCTGCTCGGCCTGGTACATTACCTGCTGAAGCAGGTTCCTTATTCGGTCCATGTCGGTAGGGTGTCGGGTAGTGAGTTAACTACCGTAGTTTGTTAGGCCGGGTCGGCCTGATGGTCGTACTGAGTACCGTCAATCTGTTCTGGATCCGAGGTCGGTCTTTGATTGAAGATCCGGCGTAGGTCGGGCTACATCCAGCGGAACCACGAGAATTATGGGTGCACTTTAGCGTTTGTCACCTTCTCGTATCCAAGGTTCCCGGGTCCGAGTCCTAAATCGCCGTAGAAGTATTGAAGAATGAGGTCGGTCGGTCACCCGAGGCCGAGGTCACCTTCCTTCTCTTCGTATCGTAAGAGTACGACCTTAGAATCCCACCGCTGCCACCAATGTAATGGTTTCTGTGATTTGGTGCGGTCGTCCTTGGACGACTATCGACCCAGAAATGAAGTGCCTATGAGTGGTAATAGGACTTCGCATTACATGAAAGATCGAGCGGTCTCAGTAGCCCAAATACTACCAAAGACGACCCATCTGATCTCAAGTCCGACCTTCAGACTATACAGTGAAAGAGAGTAATTCAACCTAGTAGGCGGTTCGCAAAGCGAATGACCTAGTAAAAGGAAGAGAAAGTCCCTGTATCAAGTATAGATGTGTCTTTATTGAAAGCCAAGTGTAGACTGAGACAATGAACAGTAAAACAGTGCCCTTTATATAGTATAAGGACTTCCGGCCGACATGACGTCGGGAAAAGACGACGTGTGGTCGTCCGGAAGTTGCGCAACAAGATGGCCGCCGGAAGCCCGACGGCCGACCCAAAATAGGTCGGGTTCTACAAAAGTTGCTTATAATGGTCCAATTCATGTACAAAATGAATATCAATGGATTCTGAGAGGTCGGGCCTCTGTACATGGGTATAAAAGGCATTAAAAGACTTAGATATAATCATACAATCATATATAACAATATAAGAGTAAAGTACAAGCAGATATATACATGTATGCACGCAATAATGAGTGTCAGATGTAAGATACGACTGGGCGTACCATCACAGTATTGAGAGTATAGAGCCAATGTTGACATATCTGCTGTTGTACCAACATTCACACAGGCCATGTAGTTAGTTCTCAGCATTACTATTATTAAACTCAAGTTGTTGCATGCATGTATAATAATATAACATCTACAGTACAACATAAAGGTTTTATACCACAGTACTGACTAGGTGCAACTTAAGCATTCCATCATGGCTCTTCATTGGTGACAGAGTTACATCTGTATGTTGCTTGGATACCAGGTGTACGACTAGCAAACAAAAAATAAATCATTTGAATTTGGCACAGTCATGGCATTAAAAGATAAATGTCCTAGAATCTAGATGATGTAATACTAACCTACCATAATATGCTAGAATAATTTTTAGTTCCTCATATTTCATCTAGTAGACTCTTCTGTTGACAGTAGTAAATAATTCTTTGTCAATTCCAGCATCAACATAAAATATAATAGAGTGGTGAGTGCTATACTGTTATAAATAATACATAACCTTGTATTTCATCTCTTTTCTACTAACATGTTAATGGTACTTCTGCATTAATGCTGAGCATCAAAATATGTAAAATCTTACAAATGTACACAATCAATATCCATGCGCTATCTGTGTTGTTTTTGCTGAGTATGTAGGCTACATAATGGCAGAACTCTTTTATAGTACTGTCTTCTGTATCTTTTGTTTTAGACTAAACTAGACTACAGTTAAAGAAACGAATGAATTTAAAGGAAGCATCAGCATCAGAGTAATGCATGACACCATACAGTTTTAGAGGTCAGCAAAGTGCGAAGTGAATTTTGCTGCAAGGTACTAGAATCATTACATAGCCAGTTTTAAATAAGAATGGTTAAAACATAGTAACTATTGTGAGCGCATTTATATATAATAGATGTCCTATTTGAAAAATATATTTGTGTGATTATTATGGAGGTATTTATTGGAAAGTAAGAGGGTGCCTATATAATATACTCATTGTTTCTAAAGTACCATTCCACCAAAAGCTTCAGTTATACATACACACAACACGTAAAGATACGGTCACATTGTCTATATAAATTGTTATAATATATGTATCTTACATTACCAGTTATATTACAGAATCTGAAATAATGGTTGCACTCACCAAAGCTTCAAACCCAAATGTGATTAGAGCCAAAGAAGGCAATGGAAAAACAGGACAAGGTAGATGAATTAGTTACATATAAAAGGACTGAGTAGCTGGTGTAGTAAACTCATTTCACTAAGTGGGCCAAGACTGTGTCTTAACTGAATATAGCAGTGATTTTTGGAGACACTTACATTGTAAACTCCATTTATTTTTATTTATTTTTGTCAAAAATAAATTTGCAGAATGATCCTGTAAACGCTGAATTGGTTATACATTCTGTAGTCAGGTTGTGCAATAATATGAACTGGCAACACTAATTGCAGATAATATCAAGGATACAAGAAAGCAGTGTCATATCCTGTGTATACAAAATAGAAATAAGTTTCATGAATCCAACTTTTACACTATGCAAACATACATTTACTTTATTAGTTCCTCCAGTAACCTCAAGCCTTTGGAGCATTACCGGCCAACAAATTCAGGAAATTGCTACTGCAACAACAGAAGTGACTAAACCAGAGGTTACCACAGGTGACCGCTGTACATCAAAAGACGGTGAGTAAATAGTAAAAGATTTACAGACAGGTTATTTCCTTAGTAAACTATACTCTTACTGAAACCTACTCGTTATACAATATTGCATATTATTATGAATACCCTGAGCCTCTTATTGCAGCTGAGAATCAGCAGAACTCAGAACTCGGTAGAGATGATCTTGTTCTCAGACATATCAGATACTCATATCTACTAGTACTGAGTCAACTAATACTACCTTTTGCTGTTACTGTGGTCTTTACTATTGTGTAAGTAAGGGAGCAGCTGTGACTTAGCGGTTTTCGTGTAGCAGAACCATGTTTGATCCTTGCAAATTTCATTGGTAGCAATTGATCAGGTAGCACTGCAACCGGGCCACTTTGACTTCTTCTCCACCCAAACTAGAAAAATGCAGATCTTTTTGGAACTGAAGTTGGAAAGTTTTTTAACTTGCTTATAAATAAAAAGATTATGTTCTACACCTACATGTACATGTAGAGTATACTATATACAATTGTATTGATAATAAACACATCGATCTTGATAGAGACTCTGCGTGTGACTGTGCCGTGCAGTTCAATGTGTTTTGAGGTGGATTCTATCTAATAGTACTGAGTCAACTGATGCTACCTTTGATTACAACTTCAATTTTTATTTCTTTTGAAGTTATATTTAATAAAAATGCAGGATTCTAGCGTCAAATTCACACTAAAAGTAACCATTTTACCAAAGAGTAAAACTCTGCATTGAAAATATTTTAAACAATATCCTTTAACTAACTTTGAGAACCCAGCTTGCACTATTTAGTTTAACTTATAAAACAAAAAATGTTTTCGAGCACTTGCCGCTACTGGTTTTCTAAAATATGTACATTTTATATGCATACATGTAAAAGCTACACTAATCTTGTACATTGCACACCATGGTGTGGTCCATTTGCCCCCATAGAACCACTTTTGTGATGCATGAATATGCCATACCTGGTGTATTAGTTAAAATATTTCTGAGCGTTACTCAGATTTGAATGACTACTTTGTATTTGAACAAATCATATTTGTCTTAATTGGCAAACTTGTGCATTGTTATTATACTTAAGTAAAGATGACAGCTAACACAATACTTTCACTGTACATGTACCATTTACACGACTGTTCATGTTTACACTGAAACATTGTATTATGCATTTAATATATATTTAAGGGAACTTTTAAGAGGATGGTCAGGTCACGACAAAAGAAACTTCATTGGGATTGGCTTCCTGTGTTTCACTATTCCTTTAGTTTTCTTGCTGGCTTGCGCAATTGCGATCTCGTCAAAGAACCCTCTGGTCAGACATAATATGTACATATGCACAATGATCAGTGTGAGCACAATTTTATTATTTATATTATAATATATTTAGATAATTAGGACACACCCTTATGATACATGCAATGTGAATTAGGGACACAGTTTAATAGTAGACAGGTCGTCAGAAGCTGGTATGCATTTTCTCTATAAGCTTCTACAGGAATAGTAATGTTTGTTTACATTCACGGCAATGAGGCTCTGATGGATCTACAAATGTATATGTGTACAACTACATGTACATGACCATATACATACCCATATACATGTCCATATACTTGCTACTATTTAGCCTATCATTCAGAGCTGTAAAAGAGTCCCTGTGACTCGAGTTTGGAGTCGAGTCGAGTACGAGTCTGACTCGAGTCAGACTCTCCATGAGTTTTGAGAAAATTGTGCTGAATTGCTAAATTGTAGGACTCTCATTGACTTGCCCTTATTTTTACCTGAAAAGACTCTCATTGACTCTGACTTTATCAGAACTTAATAAGAAGACTCTGCTCTACTCGACTGAACCAGAAATTGACTTGAATTTACCTGCAGTGCTATAGACTAGAGTCTTCTATTTTTGCAAGAAAAATTTATTTTGCAAAACAAACAAAGGAAGTGCTGTTATAAATATATACGCATTGGGTCGTTATATTTACTTAGCCATTGATATGCTATTGTAAACGTCGGCGCATAAGTATGGCCCTCTTATGTTTATGTTATATTTATCATATTTTCTCAAAGGTTTCAATTTAGCTTGGGAAACTATACAAAATATGTACGCGTTAGCTTTTCTAACACATTAAACTGCTACTGCTACTACTACAGTACGGCTATTAATATTAGTTATTAGTAGCGGCAGTAGCTTCTCACAATCACGCGAAACACCAAGCCTGGAAGATAAAGCTTTTTATTTTATCTAATCTACTGCTACTACTACAACACAGGCCTACTGAAAACTACTGACATTTGGCTTGATTGGCATTTTTTTGGTCTTTGTTTAGAACCAATAAAATGCCAATCAAGCCAAATTTTGGTAGTTTTTCAGTAGGCCTGTGTACATACTACTATTTCTATATTTTTTGCAATAACCTAATTAGCTAGCTAGCTACCTCAATAATATAAAGTAAAGATAATGTACCTAGCTAAGGTTGCTGAGATCTTTGCTTAGTTTACTTATTTATTTATTTATCATACGATACTGTTTTATCTTTTTTGCTAAGCAAACAACAATACAGAGTTCTTTCAATTCAAACAGTAATTTTATAATTATATTCATAATTCAATTAGGTGAGAAATAGTTTGAATATGGTTGGTGAAACCTTGCTAATATTGTTTACCCTAAAAGCAGATACATTTTGCGAGTTTTAACTTTTGCGAATTTCGCGAGTGACAAACTCGCAAATAATTTCCATCGCTATTAATATCTGCTTTCAAACTGATTTAAATAATTTCTGGTTTAAACAGACCATACATGCAGCTATATAGCTATATGATACATAGTTGAATATTTTACAAAGCAGCAAGTATTTGCCGTAACATAATTGGTAAATAGCCTAGAGTAGGAGCTTAATCAGAGGATTTTTTAACAAGCTATGGTAATTACTTTACCTCACAGGTGGGATTACTGCACTATATAGGAGTCAGTTGTAGTTTTGTAGTGTATGTAATTGGGGTTTAAATTTGAGTAAACATAGAGCTTAGCTAAGCTTGGTTTTAATGCTGGAATATGCTTAAACATCAATTTTGGGACTTAAACAAATTTCGCTATAGGCCAAACTCGCTAAATATTTCTATCGCAAATTGCTCCAGGATTAGCAAACTCGCTAGGGAGCAAGCCTCAAATGGCTAAAATGTAACAAGGATATGTATTAGTATTATGTATATAGTATTATTCTTTCTGTAACATACACTGTATTACATATTATTTTGTTCTATTCAAAATATGGTGTATTATTTTGTCATATTCATAATAGCTTTGTAACTACATCTAGTCATGTGTTGTGCTCCAGTCCAGCCATAGACTACTTCACTAAACATTCTTTTGTTTAAAATAAGACTTCTCTCACCTTGACCTTTGGACCTTTCATTAGTATTCAGGATTGGAAAATTCATGCAGGCACATGCTACATACATACATATATGCCTGTGTGCAATTTATATACCTATACACAAGATTAGCACTTTTTCTGATACTAGAGCTGGGTGGGATTAAGAGGATTTAGGACATGGCATACGAATATTTGTGACTCGCTGCTTGTCAAGACTTGACTCGACTCAACTCGAGCACTTTTTCAGACTCCAGACTCTTGCAGACTCTTGGTACACCGACTTCCTGTGAATTGTGACTTGAAATACAAAGACTTGAACGACTTGCCATTGATTTTATGTGACTTGTGACTCGACTCTTGAAATCAGTGTTGGACTTGAGACTCGTGCTGACTCTTGGGGTGCTGACTCTTGTAGACTCCAGACTCATGACTTTTGGGACTCTTTACAGCTCTGCTATCATTAGATGAAGCTGTGTGCTCCTTACGCTTATGCACATGTAGGCTACATGTATAGTGTATGTATATTACCTAATGTCAATATTGAACTTGTTGCTTTAGACGGCAGAGCATAGTAAATTAATCCACCATTTTTTATGTGGAATGATAGGAACAGAATAAACCAACTTAAATTTAAACTAAAGTGTACTTACATTGTTCAATAAAAATTTGTTTGTAGTCGATTTTCCTTTCCATCCTGTGTGCTTTACTGGCACTCACTCAAATTGGACTCACAGTGATGATAGCTCTGGGATTCATTATGCTCTCACTCCTCACAGTAGTCTTCCTGAGTTTACAGACTAGGGTTACACTTTACGTTCGCCGTGCTGCTGTTGGACTGGTTGTAGCCTGTGTCATTGTTGTCGCAGTAGGATGCGTAATTGTCTATTCGACTACTTTTGGAGAACAGAAATATGTACGTATAGCCTGTAGGTGTGTATATAATTAATTACATGCATGCATATCGTAACTTTTACAAAACTCCTTGTAAGGAAAACCTGCTGGAGTCCCACACTGTTGAGCATTCAAATCATCATAGTAAACCTAGCCTAGCTTGCATAACTCAGCCACATTGTGTAGCTAGGGAAAAAAGAAATAAAAATAATATTTAATATGCTAATATTGTGTCTGATTACAGAAAACACAAACGATTGATTTGGTGTTTTTTTTCAATATTCATACACACAAGTCATGTATAACCAAGTACAAGATGTAGGCCAATAATGGAAGTGTAAGCATTGCAGATAGATATAGACATTTACCCAATCTCCGTACATTCTAGCCCTTGTTGCCAAACAAAAGACGGGGTGGAGTACCAAACCCACAGTTAGTTTCCCAAAAATTGTTCTTATTCTAAGGCTTTAAGAGCCAAACCGTATTTCTGGTGGGGTACAAATTTATACTGTTGGGTCTCAAAGATTGCTTAATTATCAGAGACTGACTATTATGATAGAGCATTGGGTAGGGTAATCAGTGCAGATGTGCAGGTGGTCTCTCTCTCTCTCTCAGTCACTCTCTGTTAGGCTGGTTTCAATTTCCTTAAATTGCCAGTGATCAACAATTGCATCAATTCTATGTTTTAGTATGGAATGATTGCTTGCGGAGGATTTTTTGGGATGATCATGACTTCGGTAAGTGATTGTTCGTGATTGTTCGAGGTGAATTTTCATAACACCGACTAAAAGTACACAAAATAATTGAATGAATATACAACTATTCATCATGGCTACTTGGAAAAATTTAGACAAATATTTTATTAGAAAATCTTATTTTTTACACACACTAGTACTTGTACATGTAATTATTATAATTACAACTATTGATAATACAATACATCGCACAGATACTAATGATGTTAAAATGTACAGTAACCACTGCACTATGTACAATGTACATGTACATGTAATACAGGCTTTGCAAAAATAATTCCACTACATATACATGTACAGTGTATGTATCTCAGTTGTGGCTGCTGGTAGAATAGAGCATTTCCAATTTCCAAATTAGTGGAAATATAGCCAATGGAAAATGGCCAATAGCATCCATGTCCTAATCTGATATAATTGTTATGTATATTATTATTATGTATTGTATTTCAGATGATTTTTGGCATTACGAAGTTTTTTGCTGAAAGGATGAAGGACAAGGAGCTAATGGATAAAGATAACGTATCACGAAGTGCACTGTGGTTGATCTTATTTATACTCTTCATTTCATGGTTTCTTAGCATATGGACATTAATCTGCAATAGTGATGTTGATCAATTTGTTTAATTTGAAACTATTCTAGAAATAAATCAAGTAACAAAAACATCACTCTGGCTTATCTACATGTGGCCACTCCAGGTCTTTTTTACTGATTAGGTTTCTTTTATTTATATTATGTACGCTTAATCTAAGTAAATGTTCATGACAAGATGCTTTCCATCGCCCATAGCACATAAATCAGCATTATGTGCAGTGCAATTGGTTTCTTTAGTAAAACCTTGTCCTAGATTTGAACATACATTGTAATTTCTTGCTGATGTCTTCAATAACCTCTATAGCTCAGTGTGTACCAAACCTATATGTACAAACTCATGTTTTGAGCTACACATTTTTCATTACCAATAACGCTGCCCAACACCATCCAGCCATGAAGAGTGGCTGACAGGCAGAGGATCTCCACACTCTTCCCAAGGAATTAACAGACCCGTTAGCTCACATGTCCAGCCACATCACTCCAGAAGGGCACATAAATTTACTACCTATCTATCTAGAAACAACTGAGTATACCCTACTCAGCATTTCATAGTGAGGCAAGTGATATTGAGCTGTGAAATACAGCTTCGCTGAAAAAGTCAAGTGCAGTAGTTCATCACCTATAAAACGAACTTTACCGGCGGCTGTCTGGTAAGGAAAGAGAGCAAACCGTGTCGTTGGTATTTGTTTCAAATTTAGGACATACATCTGCCTATTGTAAATGTATCTTATAGCCTAGACATGGAGGCAGAACATGTATCCCATGATTTGTGCTATTATACTTTATTTAGGAGTTTTTCTCTCTTTAATTAGGTCTCATCCTACTGCAGTTTTAGTTAAATTCAAGTATGTAGCACATAGTGGAATTACTGTTGTTAACATGTGAATCATTTAAGTAATACATGTAGCTCGTTATATGTCACACCTAATTACCCAGGCATACTTGTATCTGAGCACATGATGTTATTTCCTCATACCAAAGGTAAGTAGGCAAAAGAATAGAGATTTACATTAACATGGTTTAACAGAGAAGGGGAGAACAAACCTTTCCCCTCACCCCACCAAGATTTGAGAACAGTATAGTGTTTACAGCAGAAAGGAATAACATTAATTCTTTACTTGGATCTGTAGCTTCAGTAGTAAGTATAAAATAATTACGATTTCATTGGTGAGTATACGTATATACTGTAGTTCCTGTAGATGTTGGCAGATAGATAATAATGTGGCAAGTTACATGTAGGTGATGCACCCTACATGTAGACATATATTAGATAATCGATTCAGACATCGTTTTCAGAATAGGCTCATACTGAAGTGTAAGAAATGACTGAAGCAGAAGTTACAACTGTCAGCTGTTGTTTCAGAAGTTGTGGAAACTCAAAAGCCGGTAAGCTTAGTCAAACCTACGTTGTACTAGAGCACAGTTACACCGAGATCCTGTTTAACTGACTTCAAAGGATGACATCTCATCTCTATTCCTATTCCGATTACTTCATGTTACATACAATGTAAATGGCTAACAATCGACTTCATGCAAATAATGTAAACGTAATTACTGCCATACACTCATATAAACAATCCTCTTTTATTTTCATTCATATATCTGAATCTGATGGAATTGTAAGTACTTTTGGATAAATTCTATCCAAAATAAAACACATGCACAATGTATTTGTGCCTGCGTATCATGGGTCTGTATTCTACATTGTATCATACGTGTACACCTACACCTACAATGTAAATTATAGTGTAGCAATGTTTATTATCATGCAATGGCATGTAAAGGGATGTTAATGTACATTGATCAATATTGTATTTATTAATTTTTTCTTCATATAATTATAATATAGAATGTTTTGGAAAATGCTAGTGCGAGCAAGTATCTTAATGATGAATAATAAGACGAGATGCATTTTTATATTTTTGTTGACTCCTTATATTTCGATGTATGTCCATACATCATCATCAGAGGAATGATGATGATGTATGGATATACATCGAAATATAAGGAGTCAACAAAAATATAAAATGCGCCTCGTCTTATTATTCATAATATAGAATTCATTTTTCTATGAGATGAAAAATTTAAAATGCAACATTTTTAATGACATCCAGTTCATATAAGCAATTATCTTCTACAGCAGAGAGACACCGACCTTCAACATGCTGCGTAGGTTCTCAGGCTAATGAAGGTCTTAGGAACGTATACCTCACAGTGCTGAGCCAGTTCATACTTCCCATGGCTGCAACTACAGTCTTCACATTTGTGTATGTGTTGTATATGTACTTACATGTACATTTGTATGTATTATATCTACTTACATGTGCATGTGTATGTATTATATTTACTTACATGCACATTTACATGACTGTATTATATATGCACTTACAATGTACATGTACATGTTTTTGTACTATATCAACTCACATGTACATTGTACATGTGTATGTATTATATATGCACTTACATGTACAGTGTATGTATTATATCTACACGTACTTAGATGTACATTGTACATGTACCATGTATGTACACATACATGCATATGTAGTATATCTACTTACAACTAATGACTGACTGGGCTACACCAGCAACAACCTTTTGTTAAATTGGAGTGTTTATTGACTATATGAGTGGTCCAAATGCTAGCTTAGTTTTCTTAAGGCGTTTAGTATTCTATGTGGTTTTAGGGAACCGGTAAGACTCTGGGGATACGGCAGCTGGGCTTTCTTGATAAGTTCGGTAGTTATCTTCCTAGCCCTGTTTATCACTCTGACTATCTTACTCTGTTGTCAAAAGGTAAAATGTTTGACCAGATTTCCAGGAAGCCTCCTCTGCCTGATCATTTATGTGAGTACAATTTAATATGTTGCCGACTCTCTTGCTGCTAGAATGTGTCAGCAATGTGAATTCGTTAGTTGACAATACGAATAACTCAGTGTTTTAGAGTTAGTTCCTTCTGGTATTATTGCTGAGCTATAAAATAGGGAGACATTCTCATTTAAAGGTATTTGCGTTTCGATTCCCAAGTAGCTGAGACTAGTAATTCACTAAATGCTTTACTTTTAGTCGATTTCCTTCTCACACTTATGTGCTGCAGCAGCTAGCATTTCTATTGGACTTGCAGTGATGGCAGCCCTCACTATCACCATGCTTTCGTGTCTGGCTGGAATCATACTGAGCCTTCAAACTACCCTGAAACCCGGCACAACACTCGCTTTTTTAGGATTACTTTTAGGTTATGCTGCTATGGCTACAACAGGCTGCCTGCTGGTACACTTCTATATGCCTGAAGATCCTAGCGACCGCCAAGTAAAGATAAAGGCTGTAAGTATTTGTAGAATGTTTTGACTGTGTCCCATCGAATTGAAATAGAATTATTGCATGAATTCAAATGTGTTCAAAAATTCATTAGTACATAAAATTATGCAAGTAAGACTATACTTTAGTCTGCTGCAATGTTGAATTGGCTGGTAATTTCTTCGAAGATATTATTAATAGTACTCACCATGATTGATGGCATCTACATGTATAATCTTTACCGTTCTGCTCCGTGGTTGACAAATACTTCTGTTACCAGTATTATATCATAGGAATGCATACATACATGGTGGGGGTTTATTCACTGTTTATACAGTATACTGAGGAGGTTTTATGTATTTTGTAGTACATATGCATCTCTTTTGGGGGTATAGTTGGAGTGGCTATGTCATTGGTAAGTATCTATCAACTCCTCAGGTGGTGGGCCGCGCAACTGGCATTAGGGAGATGTATAGACGCTTTTTTTACCAGAATACACATGTATTTACTTGTATATACATTTTACATGTATATGCTCACACTATGGATTATACTCTAGTTTCATGTGATACCAACAGTATAGGAATGTGATATCTAATCATTATGATTTTTAGTTCCTTTTCTACTGCACCCCAAAGTCTGCCTATGGATCTATGGATGGAGAAGAGGTTATACTAGCTGCACTTCAGCTTTATCTAATGACTACATACATATGTTTTGGATCATTTGGTGGAGATGAATGACACAGTAATAAACAGAATGAGAATTAATAACTAACACTACTCCATATACTAGTGCTGTGCTACTTGGGAAGTGCTCATGTTGAAACATATGAACAGCGCAAGTTGTTTTTTTTTGTGAATTACATCTCCAAGTTTGTGACTTTTTCACCATTATTTACCATTATTTTATTATTGTGACAGGTCAAATACCTCACATCCTCATGATTGGCTTTACAAGTATTGATAATACATGGCAGTACCATTATTCCAGTCATATTATACTCTTGTAGAAGCCAGTATAGCAGGACTTACCGTTATACTTTTGGAAACCTGATCTATGTAGCTAGCATAAAATATATCTTATGAGTATATGTACATTCCTAAACAGTTATTACTGAATAGCACGCAGCATGCGTGATGATAATAAAATCAGCAAATAAACAAAATAATCTTTGTATGTAAATTGTATGTTTCTTGAAGGCCTCAGTATGTTACTTATAGATGTGTGAATGGACAATCAACAGCATACCAAATACACACACCTACCCGCACACCTACCCGCACACCTACCCGCTGTATGCCATAATATGATTGCATTTAAAACGTCCATTGGCATTGGCAACCACTGCTATGCATACCATATTATTGCATTAAAATTACCATTGGCACTGGCAAACATTATTGGATGCCATAATATGTCTATAATTTATTTGACAAACACTTAGTTCCTCATACTGAAATAGACTAGCAGTTTAAAGTGGTAACCATTTAGATACCTACTCTTCTATGATAAACAGTACTTGTACAAAATAATTTACCAGTTAATATTTAGAGCTGCTCAACATCTATTGGTAACACAATGGAAAGGTAAGTAACAGCTATCTGCTGAGACAAAAGTGTTATATGCTATTTATACTTGTAAGGAATATTTTTCCTAGCAGTCAGAGATTTGCTTTCATCTCTTTAAGAAAAATCCTCCCAAACAAATCTGAGCCTGAGGTTCTATAGCACCTAGCTGCCTAGAATAATGGTAAGACCTCATCTGACCAGTGCACCAGCTCGACTTCCTTTTATGAAAGCCGAGCTAGTGTACTGAGCTAACAACTATCTTGCTATATAAGCGGTTTTAATGGGTTTGCCATGGTAAGGAATCTATTTCTTACCTGTAGCTACTGGTAAAAGCAATGAAATACTTGACAGAGTGAAATTCACAGCTATACAATGTGTTCCCATCACAATTTTGGGTTCCTAAGACGGGTTACATTTACATATATAGCAAATAGACAGTGCCTGCCTGATGGATGTGCTCAATCAACACCCTGCAATTGTCCAAGGACCTGAAAAGTGGGAAGTTAGGATTGTGAACTATGATAGGATTTCTATTGTAAAGATAGGACCAGAGGTCAAGCCTGTAGGTGGAGGTTTCAAAAGCTACGATAGCTCAGGAAATGGTGAGTTAGCTAACGAAATATGTATAGAGACTATACTTGGGGTTCTACAACTATGCTTACTACTGCATATTGGTTATATAACATTTTTATAGATTTGCGCCCATACTCACCCCCCCCCCCCCTCCACCTGTGCCCGCTATTACACTTCTTCAGTTTCCCACTGACCGCTCAGTTGACTCATCTTTAATCAACGGATTCAGTCGCACTGTGTCAGTGGCAGGTACCAAAACGGCACTCCCGACTCCTTTTGCTAGTTGCCAGTAACAGTCTAATATGACTCAATAGTGTGGATTAAATATGTATAGAAGAAAAGCAGCCAGCAGCTAAACACCGGTACCTCGTTATAGCTGTGCAAAAATACAGTAAACCAAGAATACTATGATTGTGGTATGTCTGACTATGATTATTAATATAATGAGCTGATGTTTAAAACATCAAAACTGTTGTTATACACATACATGTACATGCACGCATGCATTACAATAGCTCCATATGCAAACTAATATAACTGGCTGCATGTGAAATACACTGAACCAGAGTTCTCAAGCTGCCAGAGACAGCGAGAATTGCACAAGGAGAGCAGTTCAGTGTGTCTCCCAGATAGCGTGTTCAAAAATTGGTGTTGCAACCAATTTCAAGTGTAATACTCAATCTGCATATATACATATACATATACATAATTATATTGTATATGCAATCTTACCATTATTCTCACTATAATCGTTTTATTCCTTGCTGTTAGTGAGATATACATATTAAATATATACATAGCAGTCTGCTCTTATTGCAGCTGAGAAACAGCAGAACTCAAAACTCTGTAGAGATGATCTTCTCCTCAGACATGTCAGATACTCGTATCTAATACTACTGAGTCAACTGATGCTACCTTTTGCTGCTACTGCTGTCTTTACCTTTGTGTAAGTATGATGCTATGTATATTATTCTATGTAAGTATTACAATAATTAGCACAGGAACCCTGATAGAGACATGTACTTGTACATTGTATGTGGCTGTGAATTGATGTCCAATTTGTTTTGGATGACTCTACTGAAAGGAATCTACTTAACTTTATTGTAATGTGGATTAGGCTGCCATCTTAAGCACACAATCCAAAAATTTGAAGGGACAGATACATGTGTATCAACATATAACTAATCTTTTTTGTTCAATGGCTGAATATTTTGTAAACTAATGATTTGTCCCAAATATCATATAATTATGTTAGTTCAAAACCAATTTAGGATTGTGGTAAAAGTTAATTCATGTTTTACATCTGTTTTCCTGTTCAAGAGATCCTGTGAGAGAGTGGGGATACAGCAGACTAGCCTTTATGGTCAGTGCACCACCTATCTTTATCGTCATCCTCATAACTATGACTACAATGGCTATATGGATAGGCAAAAAATACGGTTTGGTGAAACAACCTCTACCTGGAACCCTCTTATGCTTACAATTGTGTGTAAGTAGTCTTTAACTGTATTTTAAAGTAAGAGACCGGCTTAATGATTTGATGTATAACAAAGCCATACTTGCCAAGACTTCCAATTAAGGTTGGATACTCCAGATTTGAAAACCCTGCCTACGCTAGCGCCTCCAAATTTTCACTATACCCTTTTGGTGTCTAACAGAAAAGCTAAGTAATCCAATAAATTTACTAGACAAAACATTGGTGCTTCATAACACAATTATTGAGGAAGCCCAATTAGAACACTGTGTGAGTTTTCTTTGGCTCAGAAAAGAGTATAGAATTTTAGAAAGTACATTTAAACAGCTAAGCATATTCCTTCAGCATAAGGCTACCACTCAGTGTGCTAATACCATGAGCATATTATTGAGAATAGTAAGGAGGTAATTAATTGAGTAGAGTAGCTAAGTATTTAAGTGTTTACCAACAGACATACTGTGATAGGTGATCAGTAACAAACATACATAAGAGTGATGCCAATATTATTCAACTGCAATATTTTTATAAAAAGTTTAATTGTTTCTGACATTAAATCAAATTACATTGTAGATATGAATGGATGATATTAAACATTTTGGCTGGGAGAGGTAGGTAGCCGCTTTGCTGTCCCTATTCCAGCAGGCGCTGTTTTCTATAATTCTATATTTGGAGCTGTATGAGTAGAGCTTAAAAAAAAATCTAAGTTGCCCCAGAAAATAATTCTATTGATTACAGGAGCTGTTTAGGTAATACACTGTAGCAGTGTTCCAATGACATGAAGAAGTAGGTCAGTTACCTGGTTACAAAACATCACACTGTTACAGTGCCCATAATTATATAATAGTTATTGTAGCAGCCATTTCACTAACATATTGAAATGGCTGCTATACTTCGCAGACGATACAAGAACCCTAACAGGCTATATATTGATTGAATATGCATTCGCTTCTTTGTAGTCAATCTGTCTCTCTCATCTATGCGCTGCTGCTGCTAGCATCTCAATTGGACTAGGAGTAATGTTGACCCTTGGGATTACCATGGTGTCAGTTCTAGCATGTGTCTGCATGGGCATACAGACCAAAGCTCGATTCAGTGCGTCCGATGCAATGTTAGGAGCAGTCATAGGTTCTGTTGTTGTCGCTGTGGTGGGATGCCTGATCGTACACTTTCTCGTAGTTGAAGAGCCAATACTACAGATATCTAAAACACAAGCTGTATGTAAACATTCTATTTTCACAGTTTTACATCATAATCATTAACTCTCAGATTAAAATATTCACAGAAGTTACATTGGAAAGTGTAGTATATTTAGCTATCTCACAATTTAACAGCACGTGCATGTCCATCTGCACATTTGTTGTATATCATGATACTTGTCTGCAGTCGGTTGAAGATACATGTCAGAGTTACCTCTATACCTTATGTAGAATCATTACCTTGATGTTCAACTGCAAGGGTTGGTTACTATGGTAACTCGTATTAGCTTATTAGACAATCCTTTGTTAAAACTACGGCGTAGAACAGTAATTTGTTTACTAATTCGCATATAACTTCAATGTGTTGCCAAAATCTTTGCTCCCTTATTATTTTTGTAGTACATATTAGTTGGATGTGGATCTTGTGGTGGGATGGTGATGTCAATGGTAGGCTATTTCATTTCATTTCATTTTGCTGTCTCTGGCATAAGTTAGCATGCAATACAACATACTATGCCAATCACATATAAGTCACATGCAGTATCAACCTCTGTTACATATTGGTGATAGCTCTAGGGTAAAATGCAAAAACATATAAGGAATCATTAGTCTGCAGCTATTCTGCGTGTTGAGCACTGTGCTATTCAGTACTATTGCTGCTAAAAGTTTGATTAATATGGTATTTCATCATTCATTGTGAGAATTACACAGTGCACTATGTACCAATGGTATAACAAACACATTCATAGTGTATATATTTCAGGTTGTCTTCTATGCCACAAAACTCTTCATTAAAGAAATGGAGACAGAAAAGTTACTAGAAAGGAATACAGTTGCACTAACAGCTCTACAACTATATCTAGTAGTTATGGTTGTATTCTTATTAATTTTTTGCAGTGGAGAAAAGGAATAATAATGGACCAAAACTTATTTTTACATGTACTATTATGTTACATTATTTACACATAGAATATTAAAATTTCAAGCTGAAACTGCTACAGCTAATCATTATACCCAACTAACAAAACAATTAACTTACATGTATATAATATCCAGACCATGTACACTGTACAATGCATTTTTAGCAAGGAATTTATTTATGAGCAGTCAGAGACTTGTTTCAAATCCATGAAAATACCAGTCCCTGACTGGGGTTTGAACCCGGGGCCTCTACGGCACCTAATCGCCTAGCACAGTGAACAGAAAATGCTACCACTACACCAGCTAAGCAACCTTAAAAAGTAGTAGTAGTAGTGGTGGTGGTAGCATGTTCTGTTCACTGTGCTAGCTGCGATTAGGTGCCGTAGAGGCCCCGGGTTCAAACCCCAGTCAGGGACAGGTATTTTCATGGATTTGAAACAAGTCTCTGACTGCTCAAAAATAAATTCCTTGCTAAAAATACATTATACAATATATAGAAAATGGCCAAACCCCCTAACATACATGTACATGTACCTACTCAAGAAACCAATATTAGTTTATTAAATTAAATGAGTCATTCATGGCGGTTTCCTTATTTTGTCTATTTTAACAGAAAAATTGTTTGTCCTGTAACTACAATCATATGTTTGAACACAAAAAGAAAATGATGATATAATGAAAGGATATTGTAACACCAAAATATTTTCTAGGACGCATTGAGGTTTATCTATTACAACAGCACACAGTCACACACATGTAAACTATCTATAATCATGTACACTGTAAATACAGTGTCGGTTTGTTTAAGAGCAGGTATCAGTCATACTGCAGGTGCACTGTGTACTACTGTTAATGTCAGTGATGGAGCGACTATCCTTATCCTATCTAGAACATATTGTAGACATACCCAACTTCTACAATTAATTAAGAAGGTAGGGACTTCAAATCAATTCAATGTGATATTTACTCTAGCTCATTGCTGCAATGCTGTTATACCATCATTATACCTTCCATTTTATTTTCAAGCAAGTTTTAGCTGCTAATGCAATTGATACAAAAAATTCAGATTGTAAAAGATCTTTGATAAGCATGAGTCACATGATATGGATTTACCATGGCAACTGAAATACGAACATACACAGTCATACAATCATAGTGATGTATTTTTAGGTGGGAGGGGGGTAGCTCTCACTATCACTCTGCATTTTTGCTGTACAATATTATAACATAAATAGTTTTGGGATTGGTCCGCTATACATGTACATGGTCGTAAGAAGACAAGGAGGTCCAGCCACCTCTATGTTGACATACTCGTCATATTATTATCATTTACCAACATTGTATTTTATATATGTACATGTATTATTTTAGTCTCTCTTCTACTGGACAAATTGTTGCGTTAAAGAAATAGGAGACAGAAAAGCTAGTAGTAGTAGTAGTGGTGACTGGGACAGAGTTGTACCTCTAACTGTGCTGTCTTTTGTTTTTATGCTCTGTGGCGGAGACGATTAATTAGCAACAACCTGTGATACTGGTCATACCAGAAGCTACCATGGCATTAGTCCACTCACTTCCTTTGAAGATATTTTCAATAGAAACCTTATCCTCCTGTTGCTATGAAGTTTATTCATTTTTAGAAAGGTAAATTGATATTTTCTACGTAAAGACATCGCCAATGTTATTTATACTCACTATAATTACTCTCTATAATTATAAAAAATTAATTAAACGTAATTGAGCTATTTGGAAGTTATCTTCACTACTAACTCAACAGGAGCAGCCAACTTTAATCGATCTTTGTTCCACTCTTTAGCTATTCTTATACCAGCTCAAACCAATGATGTTACCTTGTAACCTAGCAACTGACTAATAAATTACCTGCTATGACAGCTAATACATGCTGCTACGGAAAATTATGAATAATAAGGATAACATAATATTGTAATGGTTTTTGGTTCCTTGTGCGGTCGTCCTTGGACGACTTCCAATCCCAAAATGAAGTGCCTATGAATGGTGCTAGGCCTTCGCATTACATGAAAGATTGAGCGGTCCCAGTAGTCAGAGTACTACCAGAGACGACCCATCTGGTCCCGAGTCTAGCCTGGTACTATACTTAGAAAGAGAGTGATCCGACCTAGTAGGCGGTTCGTGTTGCAAGGCCGAGGACCTTAACAACTAGAATGACCTAACTACGAAGTGAAAGTCTCTGTATAATAAGTATAGATGTGTCTTTATTGAGATCCAAGCAAAGACTGAGACAACAAACATGAAAACAATGCCCTTTATATAGTATAAGAACTTCCGCCCGACGTAGTGTCGGGAAAAGACGACATAAGGTCGTCCGGGAGTTGCGCAACAACATGGCGGCCAGAAGTCCGATGGCCGACCCAAAATGGGTCGGGTTATACAAAAGTTGCTTATAATCATCCAATTTATGTACAAAATGAATATCAAGTGATTCTGAGAGGTCGGGCCTCTTTACATGGGTATAAAAGGCACTAAAAGACTTAGTAATTATCATACATGAATGTACAATGGTATATGGTCAAGTAGTACAGAATACAAGCAGATATATACATGTAAGCACACATAATAATGAGTGTCAGGTGACTGGAGACGACTGTGCGTACCATTACAATATTATATCAGCACATAACGCAATAATACAATTACAGTAGGATTTTACTCTTTCCAAGGATTATTGTAAGTTACACTAATTAATGCACTTATTATGAGAGGAGTCCATATTAAACTAAAACAATGCATGATACAAGCTGTGATCATGTATATGCATCCTCTAAATAAAAACGTCCCTAATTAATAGATCACAACACAGAAAATAAAAACTAATAAGTTACTTGTGACTTAAATTCTATTATGACAGATGCTTGTGATATAAGAGTATCTACAAACACCTGCTTGAACTGTCATTTAGTCATCCTATGTCTTGGCAGATGACTAATGAGGCAAAGTGAAACCAGCTCAGGACAGCATCTGGGGAAGTTCTATCACAGTAATGGAGCAAATGAAGGTGTTGAAACATATTTTCAATATACATGTAGGCTATCAATAACGTTTTAAAAATACTGCCGTTTTACTGCAGTAAGCTCAAAGCAAGGGAATAATTATGACAGATAAGTCCTAGATAATGTTATACAGGTACATAGCCAGTATATACAGATGCATGGTAGTGGAAAATCAAATAGCGTGAGAGAAGAAGAAGACAACTCCAACTAAGGTTAATAACATTAGAAATAAAACTCTTGTTTACCTCAACCACCAATCAAAAGCTTTATTTCCGTCTAGCTCCTCCCTATTATAGGCAATCTAATGTTGGTTGGAGTTTTCCTCACGCTCTCACGCCATTTATCTCTCATGCCACGCTCACATTTTTTACCACTACCTACAGATGTCTAAGGGAAGGTAAGATAACCATTCAGCTAAAATCAGTATAAAATAGTGATTGGAGCATAGAAACGAACTGTGTCTACTTAAAGTGTACAATGTATATTGTATATCCAAAGGGGTTGTTTCAAGGTTAAACTCATTTAAAACACAAGTCCAATACAACTCACACTCATAATGTAGTTGGCAGAAAATACTTTGTTGGCTTATCTACGAGTTTAGCATATCCTCTCCTGAATAAAGCATTCCTCTACAAAACTGAATAGTAGGAAATTATAGCTAAAGAAGGAGCTTCTTTAACTGACACTGAATTACATGTGTATTGTACATCTGATGGTCATAACAACACTCCCTATTAACCCATGACATTGAAGTGACTTGGAAATTTATAATATTATGCTAAACATGCATGAATGTGTTCACATATTATCCGAGAACATCCAATGCTTCATTTTTATGTTAATGCAACCATTCTATTCCCATTGTAGTGTAACATATTGCATAGGCTATTATAACAGTATTTTATTGTATATTATTGTATTAATTGTATACAATGTTATTCATTGTTGCATGAACATGGTATAAATTGGTATTTTTGTTACAGCATGTACTCGTACCATAGAATTTTTGCTTGTAGTTTTACATCAGACTGTTTTACTTGTCTTTTCTGCATGCACATGTACATTGAACAACATATAATTATACATGCAAATATAAAACTTGATTATGCAATAAATGAAAGGCACTGTTTATCATTCATCATCTTCATTACTTTGAGTGAGTCAATGCAATATTGTTATATCTCACGCCACTATGTCTCCACCAAGAGAAGATAACTTCTATAGTTATTCATGATAACTCTAATGCATGCGTTGAATACTGACGTGTCAACTGTATATACACGCATGTAGACTGGATACATTGACATTAGCTATACTTTGCACACTCTTACTTTATCATTCCCACTATTGTTTAGTTAATCATAACTTATGTACCTTATAACTGTCCTAGAATTACTGTATATTTTGTGCATGATTTTGCCCCTATTTTAGGCTCTTACACTGGTTAACTTAGTCTTTATTGGCACCGACTGTAACTGGGACCCCGTTTGGTTCGAGATGAGTTAAGTAACCTTAAATTTGCCCTCGCTCTAATCTTATCTCTAACCCTTTCTCTAGCCTTAGCTCTAGCCCTTTCTGTAGCCTTAGCTCTAGCCCTTTCTCTAACCTTATTTCTAGCCCTTTCTCTAGCCTTAGCTCTAGCCCTTTCTCTAGCCCTTTCTCTAGCCCTGGTTCTTACTCCTTTCCCCTGAGCTGTGGCCTGTATGTTGTACAGCAGTGCCTCAGCTAACTAGCTAGACACAACAATAAGCCTTAAAATATACTTGTACTACCTATTAATAAGCATCCCATATCCAATAAGCATATCTGTGCCTTATCATAAATTTATACACTTGAATGATTGTAGGACACCTACATGCAGAGAGGGTAATTTTAGTTGCTGGCAATAGTTTACTGTAATATAGAAATTAGCACAACTGCACATTATTGTAAGTAATTATTGCGTTTATTGTAATAATCTATACTTATAATGATTATACATCGCATTAATATGTCCATGATGATTATTTAGTAAAAGTACATTTCAGATTAAACTAATTATAATTTACTAGTTACGACGCCCCAGTCTAAAATAGAATTCAACTCAGCAATCTTGTTTGTGCGCATGGGTATCAATACCTGATTCTAATAAAAACGGAAATTAATTTAGATTTGCACAAAGGTGATAACATAATAATATTTATGATATATGCGATAATAAATGACTAGAGTTGGTAATTATATTATTTGAAATATAATGTTCTCAAATAGATGAGATTTCAGCCAAAACTATAAGTGTGATTGAGATTGCCTTCGATTTCTTCCCGCAATCATGCCACTGTTGAGTCTTTTATGCGGGACACTGGACTTCCTGTATAAAAAACAGATAATATATTGTAGGATTAGTGTTGGTTATTATATGTATATACAAATATACACAGAATATACAACAATGGCAATTTTATTACAAATTTTTTGTGCCGTCAAGCTTACGTTATTCTATTTTTAAAATTGCAGTCTTCCTATATCAGCAACAAACATGATAGCATATTTAATTGACGTATTTAATTGAAATTCCTATGCGTTCAACAATAACTCAGGATTAGCAATAATACTGGGAATCGTCTTTCCATGCATGATATCTCTATAATAGTATTGAGTTTATTCTCACAATGGTATACTTATAAAACATGATCAGCATGGGGTACGTGTATTTACAATCTTGTTTACGATGCACATGAATAAACATGTACACATTGACTAACGCCGAGTAAAACTAGAATATACATGTAGTATAACCATAAGAAATATACATGTATATACATGTACATGTACATGTACATGTACATGTACATGTATATACATGTATATACATGTACATACATGTACATGTACATGTAATACTTTTACTATTCTAGAAACATAAATATACACAATATTGTGTCCATTGTACATATATTGTACACAATATATATATACATTGCATTGTACAATATACGTATATTGTAACAGCAATATGCGCACATAGTACAAACGATATACATGTAGTCAAAAGTGTGGGTTGCAATTGTGAGACCCTGCTGCATGCAACAACAGCACAATACACCCACCTGCCATCTAAGGTCATACGCTGCGTGAGGTAGAGGGAGTGCGTGTATGACAGACTCGCGCAGGTTGTTCTCTTGAACAATCTTGTAGAAGTTGTTTGATTGCAGTTTCACGTAGTGCTTGTTGCCTGTCAGACTATAAATCCTGAATCTACAATTTTAAGGAAACATTACAAGTGACTGTATTGCTAGCTCTAGTAATATAGCACATGGACAGCTAGTAGCTCTAGTAATATAGCACATGGACAGCTAGTAGCTCTAGCACTATAGCACATGAACAGTTAGTAGCTCTAGCACTATAACACATGAACAGTTAGTAGCTCTAGCACTATAACACATGAACAGTTAGTAGCTCTAGCACTATAACACATGAACAGCTAGTAGCTCTAGCACTACTGTGTATAATCAGACCAAACTGTAATATTATGGTTACCGGAATGTCTGGTTGGATGCTTCCAGAGGGACTCGGATAAAGTGACTGTTCAGCGGAACTTTCCCGTTAGCCGCCTATAACCCACATACATATAAATATACTATTTACAGTAACCCACATACATATAAATATACTATTTACAGTAACCCACATACATATAAATATACTATTTACAGTAACCCACATACATATAAATATACTATTTACAGTAACCCACACACATATAAATATACTATTTACAGTAACCCACATACATATAAATATACTATTTACAGTAACCCACATACATATAAATATACTATTTACAGTAACCCACATACATATAAATATACTATTTACAGTAACCCACATACATATAAATATACTATTTACAGTAACCCACATACATATAAATATACTATTTACAGTAACCCACATACATATAAATATACTATTTACAGTAACCCACATGAACAAAGTAAGGTTTGCACAACTTTTTGTGCAAACCTTCATATTATGAACCGAGATCTGGGAGTTATCTCTCTTGCATCATTTAAATAAGCTTGTCATGCTAAAGTGCAAAATCTAAGATATATATGAAAAATGACTGTTAGTACTACATAGAGCTTTTCCACTCTGTAAAAGGGTGCAGCGTGCAACTAGGTTACATGGGAATTAGATGAGTTTGATCAACAATGTACAGTGACTTTGGGTGATTCCTGAAATACGAACGAACCAGCTTGACACAGAGAAGGCTTCCAGGGCAGTCAGCAGAGAAATAAAAATATCCTGGTGAAGTGAGAGTAGCTGAGTGAACTCTCCATAAGAATGTGGAGGTGGAGCAGAACCTCCCGTTGCGCCCCACCTCACTGTATTCTGTGCACCTCAGGCTATGAAGTATCAGTTCTAAAACGAATCATTATGATATTATATGCAGGACGTGTAGAGCAGTGGGCAGTTGATTAGTGAGTGCATACAAGAGAATAGATACAACCACTCATAAGCTATTGATCATGATAAGAAGTTGTCCTCTCTCAACCTGTCTTCTAGTAGAACCAATTGAGATTTAGACAACTTCTAACTTTGATCAATAAGGATGAAACTACATGTAAATACATGCATAATAACCACTATGTGCATACCACATGTATACATGTTATTATTGTACTTGTATGTACATTGTACATTATTATAGCATATTTTGCTGCGACCTTTGACATGGGTAAAAGGAAATGCATGAAAAATTCTTCCTCATGAATTGGTTGTTAGATAAAAAGTTAAAGGAGTCCCACCTGTTTGAGAAGCGGTAGCGGTCAGGTTTCTCTTAGCCACTTTACCATCTGCCATCACCCATGGTGTGTAATCGTGGGATAGTATCTGGTAGCACGGGCCTGCGCTAGAATCCACCTGGGCAACCTAGTAAAATATTTAACAGTGTTATTGTTTACATGTTTTGTAGGTGCTTTATAATATACCAGAGTCGCTGATTGTGAGAGTTGCGCCAAGAGGTCATATTGGGCACGTAGCAAAGGATTACATTGGTAAAACCTTTCTCTCGTCGTCTTAATGTGTCTTTCAAAGCACAACATGGCGCATAGTGTTCCCCCAGTGATCCAACTCCCACAACCAAAGGCTCTGTAGTATACTAAATATAATATGTTGAGAGTAATTGTTGCAACTGAATAGACATCATGTTATACTAAGCTGGATCTACTTTGATTAGAAATGATTTTAATTTGTAGCAGAAAACTTTGTGAAACAATTTAGATACTTCAAAGGTCTAACATACATGTAATAGACAGATGAATTATAGTTTTAATTTCAAGTTTGCATGCGTATAATATTTGAATGGGTAAATTTCTGCACTTTTAACCTGGAATCACTAAAGAATTATTCTACCATCACAAGGAAGTGTTAGTGTATTTGTATAACATATACATTGCATATACCATGATTGGTGTGCCGGATATGGACATACAAATGGATGAACATTTAGAGCGAAGCTGTAGCCTTGGGCACAGATCAGCAATATATTAGTATAGACTGCAGTGTATTCTCAATGAATACGGCTAGGAGAGTGGCAGAAAGAAGCAGAAATCAATTATATGCAAGGATGCTAGTTCCTTCACTTATTTCTATTCCATAATCGTTGTTATATTATATCAAAGGACTTTAAATTTTTCTACGTGTATAAAGCAGTCAGTAACTGGTTCCACATCCATGAAAATAATTACCCATCCCTGTCTGGAATTTGAATTCTTCTACGGCAACTAATCGCAAGTACAGTGGACAGAACACACTGCCACTGCACCAGCTCAGCAACGATAAATTTTTCATAATTGTAGATAAAAAGAAGCATTGAGTAAACAACCTGCAAAAAAATTGAATACTTAGATATTTTACCTGCATAGTCCAAGGTAGCAGGTAAGTCAGTATGCTTGTAAACTGTGACAAACTGATCTCCATTACTTATCACTGGTATGCAGCTGTGAGATAACAAGTTTTGATTAATTGCCTTAATTTACTTACCACAATATATAATCAATTACTGTGCAATTAATTAAAATTTTTTGCAACAATAAACCAATAATATTATTAATAAGTGAACTAGAAAATCCTTTCTGGGAATTTCTAACAAGGGAAGCCCTCTGATATTGGTAAAGGGAGGTTTTTCTGGAATTCCCCTTTTATTGTGATAGTATCATAAAATTATACAATACAATTTTCCACATAAAGGCATGTCTTGACTATGTGCGCTGCATAGTTGGATAGTTAAATTCCAGTGTTCACTTTCCTAATTACTAAAATTATACATGTACATTGCATCAACTAAACCTATGTTTAGGTTTGATCTGTTCTGTACCAATAACCTGAACCAGGATAATTCCCAGGATCCCAGTCTAAAGATGACAGCTGAGAATTAAGCTTATATACCTGTAATGTAATGCAATGCAATTCAATGCAATGTAATGCAATGCAATGTAATGTAATGTAATGCAATGCAATGTAATTCAATGCAATGCAATGCAATGCAATGCAATGTAGTGAGCACCACCTGAAATTGCAGATGTAGTATACCTCTAACACGTCTACGTGTACATGTACCTTTAACACTACATATGCATGGTACAAAGTACATGTGGTGTTAACATGCGCAGATGGTGGCTATACTGCGAGTTCCATGTAACATATGTCAGAAGGACAGTATAATTATGGCAATTGCAATAATAATTATTATACATGTACATGGCTCTGGTAGTAGGCTTTACGGTGGTTTTGCATAGGCTTCCTCCAGTGAATGAGGGATGATTGCAAACACTGGAAAAATAGTCAAAGATAAATCTATGAACATTATACTGAACTTAAGGGCACGGTTGACAATACCTCCGGCAATTTTAAGAATTCTGTGGTGTGGATGCCTCAAGCTAACAGGTGTATGTTAAATTATCTGGCATGCAACCAGCCCAACTACAGTTTCGATCATAGAAGTCAACCCTGTTCTCTTTGTACTCATAAACTCTGCAGCTTTGTTTCAAATGTATACCAATGTTTATTTTACATCTGCTGCATCCAGTCAAGGAAAAAGGTAGCATGTTACAGATTGCACTCAAAGAACCAAAGGAGTTGAAGATGCCTACATACATGTATAAAAGTTATTTTGCACAATGGAACAGGGTGATAGAGCTTCCTCTATTTGCACTAGTACTTGCTACATTAAATATAGCGCAGGGCTGATCAACAGCTATCTTTGCCGAGTCTAGTCTAGTACACTGAATTACTTTAGAATTATCAACGTGTAAGGACCAATAATATAGTAATCTCTCTCTTGCAGTCAGTCTATGAGACTAGGCTTGTTTTATGGTTAAGGCCTGGGTTTTCTTGCAGTTTTCCATACAGCTCTGTTGATTGCCATGGTTTGCCCAGTGTTAACGTTAATCACCCTTCACAATCATCATCCCCAATATGAGTCAAAATGTGTATGTTTTAAAAATTACTTTATTAAAATAGTTGTGTGAACATTGATACTACAATAAAAGGTAAAACACTTTTTGAAAATAAGTAGACTAGAGGGGTATATTGAGCAGAAAGGTTGCCAATAAATAAATACAATAAGCCTAAATATAATAATGTGGTTCAATTTATTGAAAAGTTCCAAATAATTTTATTCTTGAATATTCTCATCCGTTTGCTCAGATTTCGTCTTCATTGCAAGTTTCCTACAAAAGAAAATTACAAGAGTATGTGACTGAACAGTCTGCTAAGAGGCTAGCCTGGGTTCTAAAGTATTAAAAGACAGTGGGAGGCTCTAGGAATTGGGTGTGCAGCTAGAATTGGCTCCAACAACCACCAGAGGTCAATTACTAATATGCACAACTATTTTTCTAAAAGGTGTGGACCCCACGCTGAGCATTGAAGTATTGATATTTATAAAGTTGATATCAAGATCTTCTACAATATATAGAGAACTTGTGCTTGGATATTAATATATATGAAGGAGTTTGCAACATGATGTCCACTGATACAAATTATATAATGACTCCAGTATGAATTAAATCAATGACCTCTTAATCCTAGACATGTCCTCCAGCATAAACCAAATCAATGACCTCTCAAATGAAGGGTACAGGGTACAGCAAGACATGGATTACAATAAAGACAACTACATGCATACAATACGTTCACAGATTTAGCGCTGGTGTTAGTAGGTCTAATACTTTCTATTCGTTTCGAGTGCTCTATTGCCATAATTCTTTCAGTTATGAGATAATAGGGGTTATCTCCACCTATCTAAAACTACTAACTGTCAGAGACCATCACAAGACTATATTGCTGTCCAAGTATGTAAACATAGCTCTTGTTAAAACACTTGCAGGGTAAAATATCAATGCAGCCAGATATAAGAACTGAGGACAGAAAGGCAGCATGGGCTACTGGGCAACATATAGCAGGGAGTTAGGCATTACAAATTTCTCAACACAGTTTTATGTTGGTAAAGCATTAGTCACACTCTATGTATAGGAGTAAATTAACTGCTAGCTATAGCCACGCCCCATTAAAACAAGGCAAACAAAGGTAAACAAATGTAACAAGCAGGAAAGGAAGAAAATAGAGTAAAGCAAACGCAAACAACACTGACCTTCTACTCACCTACTCTCCACCCTTTCGCATTTGGGACAGCGACGATTGCGTTTGTTATAGCAGGCTATATGGTAACATGAGAGGCAATCTACAACAAGAAACGGAAATAAGGTCGGAGATAAGGTCGTACTACACAGTATAATAGGATACATACAGTAGCTAATGATACAGTATAGCATACATACAGTAGCTAATGATACAGTATAGCATACATACAGTAGCTAATGATACAGTATAGCATACATACAGTAGCTAATGATACAGTATAGCATACATACAGTAGCTAATGATACAGTATTAGGATACATACAGTAGCTAATGATACAGTATAGGATACATACAGTAGCTAATGATACAGTATTAGGATACATACAGTAGCTAATGATACAGTATAGCATACATACAGTAGCTAATGATACAGTATAGCATACATACAGTAGCTAATGATACAGTATTAGGATACATACAGTAGCTAATGATACAGTATAGCATACATACAGTAGCTAATGATACAGTATAGGATACATACAGTAGCTAATGATACAGTATAGGATACATACAGTAGCTAATGATACAGTATAGCATACATACAGTAGCTAATGATACAGTATAGGATACATACAGTAGCTAATGATACAGTATAGGATACATATAGTAGCTAATGATACAGTATAGCATACATATAGTAGCTAATGATACAGTATAGGATACATACAGTAGCTAATGATACAGTATAGCATACATACAGTAGCTAATGATACAGTATAGGATACATATAGTAGCTAATGATACAGTATAGGATACATACAGTAGCTAATGATACAGTATAGGATACATACAGTAGCTAATGATACAGTATAGGATACATACAGTAGCTAATGATACAGTATAGGATACATACAGTAGCTAATGATACAGTATAGGATACATACAGTAGCTAATGATACAGTATAGGATACATATAGTAGCTAATGATACAGTATAGCATACATATAGTAGCTAATGATACAGTATAGCATACATACAGTAGCTAATGATACAGTATAGGATACATACAGTAGCTAATGATACAGTATAGGATACATACAGTAGCTAATGATACAGTATAGGATACATACAGTAGCTAATGATACTGTATAGGATACATACAGTAGCTAATGATACAGTATAGGATACATATAGTAGCTAATGATACAGTATAGGATACATACAGTAGCTAATGATACAGTATAGCATACATACAGTAGCTAATGATACAGTATAGGATACATACAGTAGCTAATGATACAGTATAGGATACATACAGTAGCTAATGATACAGTATAGCATACATACAGTAGCTAATGATACAGTATAGGATACATACAGTAGCTAATGATACAGTATAGGGTACATACAGTAGCTAATGATACAGTATTAGGATACATACAGTAGCTAATGATACAGTATTAGCATACATACAGTAGCTAATGATACAGTATAGGATACATACAGTAGCTAATGATACAGTATAGGATACATACAGTAGCTAATGATACTGTATAGCATACATACAGTAGCTAATGATACAGTATAGCATACATACAGTAGCTAATGATACAGTATAGGATACATATAGTAGCTAATGATACAGTATAGGATACATACAGTAGCTAATGATACAGTATAGCATACATACAGTAGCTAATGATACAGTATAGGATACATACAGTAGCTAATGATACAGTATAGGATACATACAGTAGCTAATGATACAGTATAGGATACATACAGTAGCTAATGATACAGTATAGGATACATATAGTAGCTAATGATACAGTATAGCATACATACAGTAGCTAATGATACAGTATAGGATACATACAGTAGCTAATGATACAGTGTTAGGATACATACAGTAGCTAATGATACAGTGTAGGATACATATAGTAGCTAATGATACAGTATAGGATACATACAGTAGCTAATGATACAGTATAGGATACATATAGTAGTTAATGATACAGTATAGGATACATACAGTAGCTAATGATACAGTATAGGATACATACAGTAGCTAATGATACAGTATAGGGTACATACAGTAGCTAATGATACAGTATAGGGTACATACAGTAGCTAATGATACAGTATAGGGTACATACAGTAGCTAATGATACAGTATAGGATACATACAGTAGTTAATGATACAGTATAGGATACATACAGTAGCTAATGATACAGTATAGGATACATACAGTAGCTAATGATACAGTGTTAGGATACATACAGTAGCTAATGATACAGTGTAGGATACATATAGTAGCTAATGATACAGTATAGGATACATACAGTAGCTAATGATACAGTATAGGATACATATAGTAGTTAATGATACAGTATAGGATACATACAGTAGCTAATGATACAGTATAGGATACATACAGTAGCTAATGATACAGTATAGGGTACATACAGTAGCTAATGATACAGTATAGGGTACATACAGTAGCTAATGATACAGTATAGGGTACATACAGTAGCTAATGATACAGTATAGGATACATACAGTAGTTAATGATACAGTATAGGATACATACAGTAGCTAATGATACAGTATAGCATACATACAGTAGCTAATGATACAGTATAGGATACATACAGTAGCTAATGATACAGTATAGGATACATACAGTAGCTAATGATACAGTATAGGATACATACAGTAGCTAATGATACAGTATAGGATACATACAGTAGCTAATGATACAGTATAGGATACATACAGTAGCTAATGATACAGTATAGGATACATACAGTAGCTAATGATACAGTATAGGATACATACAGTAGCTAATGATACAGTATAGGATACATATAGTAGCTAATGATACAGTATAGGATACATACAGTAGCTAATGATACAGTATAGCATACATACAGTAGCTAATGATACAGTATAGGATACATATAGTAGCTAATGATACAGTATAGGATACATACAGTAGCTAATGATACAGTATAGCATACATACAGTAGCTAATGATACAGTATAGCATACATACAGTAGCTAATGATACAGTATAGGATACATACAGTAGCTAATGATACAGTATAGCATACATACAGTAGCTAATGATACAGTATAGGATACATATAGTAGCTAATGATACAGTATAGGATACATACAGTAGCTAATGATACAGTATAGGATACATACAGTAGCTAATGATACAGTATAGGATACATATAGTAGCTAATGATACAGTATAGCATACATACAGTAGCTAATGATACAGTATAGGATACATATAGTAGCTAATGATACAGTATAGGATACATACAGTAGCTAATGATACAGTATAGCATACATACAGTAGCTAATGATACAGTATAGCATACATACAGTAGCTAATGATACAGTATAGGATACATACAGTAGCTAATGATACAGTATAGCATACATACAGTAGCTAATGATACAGTATAGGATACATACAGTAGCTAATGATACAGTATAGCATACATACAGTAGCTAATGATACAGTATAGGGTACATACAGTAGCTAATGATACAGTATAGGATACATACAGTAGCTAATGATACAGTATAGGATACATACAGTAGCTAATGATACAGTATAGGATACATACAGTAGCTAATGATACAGTATAGCATACATACAGTAGCTAATGATACAGTATAGGATACATATAGTAGCTAATGATACAGTATAGGATACATACAGTAGCTAATGATACAGTATAGGATACATACAGTAGCTAATGATACAGTATAGCATACATACAGTAGCTAATGATACAGTATAGCATACATACAGTAGCTAATGATACAGTATAGGATACATACAGTAGCTAATGATACAATATAGGATACATACAGTAGCTAATGATACAGTGTTAGGATACATACAGTAGCTAATGATACAGTATAGGATACATACAGTAGCTAATGATACAGTATAGCATACATACAGTAGCTAATGATACAGTATAGCATACATACAGTAGCTAATGATACAGTATAGCATACATACAGTAGCTAATGATAAAATATAGGATACATACAGTAGCTAATGATACAGTATAGGATACATACAGTAGCTAATGATACAGTATAGCATACATACAGTAGCTAATGATACAGTATAGCATACATACAGTAGTTAATGATACAGTATAGGATACATACAGTAGCTAATGATACAGTATAGCATACATACAGTAGCTAATGATACAGTATAGGATACATACAGTAGCTAATGATACAGTATAGGATACATACAGTAGCTAATGATACAGTATAGGATACATACAGTAGTTAATGATACAGTATAGGATACATACAGTAGCTAATGATACAGTATAGGATACATACAGTAGCTAATGATACAGTATAGCATACATACAGTAGCTAATGATACAGTATAGGATACATACAGTAGCTAATGATACAGTATAGCATACATACAGTAGCTAATGATACAGTATAGGATACATACAGTAGCTAATGATACAGTATAGCATACATACTGTTATGTTTCAGTGCGTAGGTACAGCTGAAACTAACATTGACAATTGAATGTCTAAATACTTCTTTGTGTGCAGAACTTCTAGTTTATTGTATATAAATAACAAGCTATAATATTTAGCTGAACTAGACTAGCAATGTGTAGTTACTTGAACACTGGCATATTAGCAACTGAACTAAAATTGGAACTGGCCTGCTTATATATAAGTTGCTTTAGAATATTCTAGAATCTGTGATTCAGCAAGTATAAGAATGTTCTAGGCCATTCCAGTAAATCCTATATAACACTACTGTAAGTAAACAAAAGTATGATTCATTGTCACATCTCACTAGTGCGTGCTATTATTAGAACATAAATAAACAATAAATAGTGATAGTACATATCACTCCTCCCGCACTAGCTTGAGTACCACAGTTAACATTAGTATTTTGAACTGTCATAGAAATCGGGTCTCTTTCTGTTTCGACTTGGGTATCTTGGTCTGTCTGGTGATTTTGGTGTGGTAGCTGGAACTGTGACATCAGTAGTGATATTAGGCGAAATCTGGTCTAGTGTCTCCAGTCTCGGTTGTAACTGATTGACATGTCTTTTCCAAATACCTCTGTCGGTTCGTACTCGGAACAGCATGTTGCCAAGTTGATTTATTATTTTCCCTGGAAGCCATTTTGGTCCCGAACTGTAGTTTCGTGCGTAAACCAAAGAGTTTGCAGTGTACTGCGTAGTCAATCTTGGTGTCTGCTGTGAAGCAGTGTTGTCCTGTCTCTCCATGAGATTCATCAATGAGAGTAGACTGCGTGGCTGTCTTCCATGAAGAATTTCAGCAGGTGACTTCCAGTCCAAACTTGGATGAGGTAGGCATCTGTATGTTGCAAGGAACATTTGTAAAGATGTCTTCAAAGGCATTCCTCCCGCACAATTCTTCTCAACGCCCTTCTTGAGCGACTGGATGAACCTTTCAGCTTCTCCATTTGAAGCAGGGTGAAATGGAGGTGAAGTCATGTGCTTTATGCCATGGGTCATGCAGAATTCTTGAAATTCCTTTGCGGCGAACTGAGGTCCGTTATCAGTGACAATGGTTTCCGGTAAGCCTTCCATAGTGAAAATGTGATGTAGTACAGCTACAGTGTCTGTTGTAGTTGTCTTTTCAACATCTAGTATTGCCACATATGGGTATCTGGAGTGGGCATCAATACAAGCAAGCCACATTTTTCCCTTGAATGGTCCAGCAAAATCAAGGTGGATGCGCTGCCAAGGTTTATGCGTCTGGGGCCAGCTGGTGTAGGTACAAGCTGGGTTATTAGCCGTCTCCTGACATGGTTTGCACATCTTGACTGCCTGCTCAATGTCCGTGTTAATGGTTGGCCACCATGCGTAGCGACGTGAGAGCTGTTTCATCCTTACCACACCCCAGTGTGATGTGTGCAGCAGATCAAGAGCTCTGTTGACTAGAGAACTTGGAATCACAACCCTTGTGTGGCTGTCTCGCTGCAGGAGTAATATGTCATCATGTACGAATAATGACTCTCTCATATTCCAGAACGAACGGAGATGTTCTTTGTTAGACGGAAGTTTAAGTGGCCAACTTCCACTATTAATGTAGTGCATGACATCTTTTAGTGAAGAATCCTTCTGTGTGTGCTCTCGAACCAGCCTGGAGTCGAGTAAACACGCGTCGATGTCTTCTTGGATTACGTGTGATATTTCAACACTTTCTTGTAGCTCCTGTTGATCAAACTGAATATCAGGTCCTTGTGGTAATCGTGAGAGTCCATCAGCATTACCGTGTTGCCTTGTGGGTTTATGGCGGATATCGTACTGATATGCCATGAGTGTAAGTGCCCAGCGCTGTAAGCGTTGTGCTGTGAGCACTGGTACGTTCTTGTTTGGAGAGAAGATGGCTAAAAGAGGTTCATGATCTGTAACGAGTGTGAACTTTCTTCCATAGAGATACTGTCGGAACTTGGTTACTCCATAGATAATTGACAAAGCCTCCTTTTCTATCTGGGAGTACTTCTTCTGGTGTTCATCTAGTGTCTTGGATGCATGAGCTAATGGTCTCTCCACTCCATCTTTCTCTTGCATTAGAACTGCTCCAATACCATACTGTGAAGCGTCGGTCGCAAGTATTAGAGGTTTAGACTCGTCATAATGAGTAAGCTGGGTAGCCCGAATAACATCATTCTTGAGTGTATTGAATGCTAGATCACATTCAGAATTCCACTCGAACTCTGCACCGCTGTGTAAGAACGTGTATAGAGGTGCAGCTTTCTTGGATAGATTGCTTATGAACCTGCCATAATAATTAATCTTACCCAGGAATGCCTGTAGTTCCTGGATGTTTTGAGGACGAGGTAGCTGTCTTACGGCGTCTATAGCAGAGTCAGATGGTCGTTTACCATCTCTGTCAATGATGTGCCCAAGGTATTCCACTGAGCTTTTGAAGAATTCACATTTCTCTTCTCTGATACGAAATCCGTACTCCTCGAGTCTTGCCAGCAGCTTTTCTAAATTTCTCCAGTGTGTCTCCTGGTCACTGCCGGTAACTATAAGGTCATCAAGGTAGGCTGCTACTCCTGGAAGGTCAGCAATCATAGTGTCCATGCATCGCTGAAATTGTGCTGGGCTGGAAGCAACGCCAAAGCACATTCGGTTGTAGCGGAAGAGTCCAAATGGTGTGTTAATTACACAAAGCTTCTTAGCATCATCTTGGAGCTCTATTTGAAGATAGGCATCTGCCAGGTCGATCTTCGAAAAGTGTGTTCCGCCTCTTAACTTTTCCAGAAGTTCGTCTAGTTTGGGTAGAGGGTGTTGGTCAATGGAAATCTGTTGGTTGAGCAGCTTGAAGTCACCACAGATTCGAACTTTTCCATTTGGTTTAGAGACTGCTACAATTGGTGCAGCATATTCGCTGTAGTCTACATGTTCCAACACGCGTTCTTGTACCAAACGTTCCAGTTCTTCTTTTACTGCATCACGTCGAGAGAAAGGTACGTCCCGAGGTTTGAAGAATACTGGTTTAGCTTGTGGTTTGAGATGAATGGGTGCTTTCATCTTAGTACATAGTCCAAGACCTTGTTTGAATACATTGGAGTATTTCATAGATAGCTTGGTTAGTCTATCTTGAATTGTTGCAGATTGTTGGGAGTTGTCAGCTACTGTCTGTGTATGCTCCCTTGGGATTGAGCCTAGTGCAGCAAGCCCTTGGTGTGACAGTCCGAAGTTGTCACTCCAGTCTAATCCAAATAGATTAGTGCCATGTGGATCATCTACGACGAGTAGTTTGAGATTTTTCTTCTCCTGTTGACCTACTTTGACATCTATGGTGCATTCTCCTTTCACACGTAGTTTCCTGTTGCCATAGCCTGTGAGTTGTGTGGAAACAGGAATGATGGTGGGTGAACCTAGCTGTTTGTAGCCTTCCATACCAACCATGGAGCATGTTGCACCTGTGTCCCACTGGAACCTGGTGGGTCTACCGTTGATTTGAGTGTGGATCCAAATTTGTTTGCCGATCCGTTCAAACACCTGATGAGCATTTGCGCTGTAGGGTTGAGTCGGAGAGTAGTGAAAGACACTGCACACTGACTCTCTTACTGTGTTTGTTAAAGAGTGGTTGTCTGTAACTCTTGGTTTTGTCTTCTGTGACTGACATACAGAAGCGATGTGTCCCTTTTTGTTGCACTTTTTGCATACAAATTCTCTACAAGGACAGTCTTGTCTGTCATGTTTAGTATGACAGCCAGGGCAAGATTTGTACTTCCCTTGTAACTTTGAAGATGTTGGATTTGTACCTCCAACATGTCTCCTCTGGTTGCCATGTCGATAGTTTCCTGACATCTTGTTGACAGAAGCAGGAGAGGTCTGACTGGAGTCACCTTTGAGTACCTTGTCCGTCTCTGTAGTGCGAACGTATGTAGCTGCCTTCTTGAGAACATCATCAAGAGTAGGGTCAGCGTCAAGCAGACATTGGCGTCTGACATCTGGATGTGGTGTCTCCTTGATAATGACGTCACGTATCTGATCGTCAACATAGCTTTGGTTGCATGATCCGTTCTTGCACGCGAACCTGCAATCTCGTGCTAGTCCTCGAAGTTCTGCGGCCCAGTCAGCGTACGACTGACCTGGTTTCATTTTACACTGGTAGAATTTATATCTTGCAGCTTGAACATGAGTAGTGTCAACGAAGTGCGATGAAAGTTTCTCTGTCAACTCACCATATGTCTTGGTAGAAATGTCCTCTGATCCAAACAAATTAGTGAGTAAATCATAGGTGGTGGAACCTACCCATGACAGAAGGCATGCGCGTTTCTGTTGGTCATCAGTGACTTTGTAGACTGAGAAATGTTGATTGAAACGCTCCAGGTAAACTTTCCACTTCTCCTTTTCTCTGTCGAATGCTTCAAATTTCGGCATTGTAGAAGCGTTCTCTGTCTTGAGAATTGTCTGCTCTTTAGTCTTAAGCATCTCAATAAATTGTTGTTGGAATGTTATTTGTTGCTGCTGCATAGCATCCAGTATAGCTTTTATGTTGTCATCCATACTGCCAGTTGAGGTTTAATCCAGTGTAGTGTGTGTGTGCGTTAGATCCCACTGTGTGTGTGTTGGATCCCACTTCTGACACCAGTTGTTATGTTTCCGTGCGTAGGTACAGCTGAAACTAACATTGACAATTGAATGTCTAAATACTTCTTTGTGTGCAGAACTTCTAGTTTATTGTATATAAATAACAAGCTATAATATTTAGCTGAACTAGACTAGCAATGTGTAGTTACTTGAACACTGGCATATTAGCAACTGAACTAAAATTGGAACTGGCCTGCTTATATATAAGTTGCTTTAGAATATTCTAGAATCTGTGATTCAGCAAGTATAAGAATGTTCTAGGCCATTCCAGTAAATCCTATATAACACTACTGTAAGTAAACAAAAGTATGATTCATTGTCACATCTCACTAGTGCGTGCTATTATTAGAACATAAATAAACAATAAATAGTGATAGTACATATCACATACAGTAGCTAATGATACAGTATAGGATACATACATTAGCTAATGATACAGTATAGGATACATACAGTAGCTAATGATACAGTATAGGGTACATACAGTAGCTAATGATACAGTATAGGATACATACAGTAGCTAATGATACAGTATTAGGATACATACAGTAGCTAATGATACAGTATAGGATACATATAGTAGCTAATGATACAGTATAGGATACATACAGTAGCTAATGATACAGTATAGCATACATACAGTAGCTAATGATACAGTATAGCATACATACAGTAGCTAATGATACAGTATTAGGATACATACAGTAGCTAATGATACAGTATAGCATACATACAGTAGCTAATGATACAGTATAGCATACATACAGTAGTTAATGATACAGTATAGGATACATACAGTAGCTAATGATACAGTGTAGGATACATATAGTAGCTAATGATACAGTATAGGATACATATAGTAGCTAATGATACAGTATAGGATACATACAGTAGCTAATGATACAGTATAGGATACATACAGTAGCTAATGATACAGTATAGCATACATATAGTAGCTAATGATACAGTATAGGATACATACAGTAGCTAATGATACAGTATAGCATACATACAGTAGCTAATGATACAGTATAGGATACATACAGTAGCTAATGATACAGTATAGCATACATACAGTAGCTAATGATACAGTATAGGATACATACAGTAGCTAATGATACAGTATAGCATACATACAGTAGCTAATGATACAGTATAGGATACATATAGTAGCTAATGATACAGTATAGGATACATACAGTAGCTAATGATACAGTATAGGATACATATAGTAGCTAATGATACAGTATAGGATACATATAGTAGCTAATGATACAGTATAGGATACATACAGTAGCTAATGATACAGTATAGGATACATACAGTAGCTAATGATACAGTATAGCATACATACAGTAGCTAATGATACAGTATAGGATACATACAGTAGCTAATGATACAGTATAGCATACATACAGTAGCTAATGATACAGTATAGCATACATACAGTAGCTAATGATACAGTATAGGATACATATAGTAGCTAATGATACAGTATAGGATACATACAGTAGCTAATGATACAGTATAGGATACATATAGTAGCTAATGATACAGTATAGGATACATATAGTAGCTAATGATACAGTATAGGATACATACAGTAGCTAATGATACAGTATAGCATACATACAGTAGCTAATGATACAGTATAGCATACATACAGTAGCTAATGATACAGTATAGGATACATACAGTAGCTAATGATACAGTATAGGATACATACAGTAGCTAATGATACAGTATAGGATACATACAGTAGCTAATGATACTGTATAGGATACATACAGTAGCTAATGATACAGTATAGGATACATATAGTAGCTAATGATACAGTATAGGATACATACAGTAGCTAATGATACAGTATAGGATACATACAGTAGCTAATGATACAGTATAGGATACATACAGTAGCTAATGATACAGTATAGCATACATACAGTAGCTAATGATACAGTATAGCATACATACAGTAGCTAATGATACAGTATAGGATACATACAGTAGCTAATGATACAGTATAGGATACATACAGTAGCTAATGATACAGTATAGGATACATATAGTAGCTAATGATACAGTATAGGATACATATAGTAGCTAATGATACAGTATAGGATACATACAGTAGCTAATGATACAGTATAGCATACATACAGTAGCTAATGATACAGTATAGCATACATACAGTAGCTAATGATACAGTGTTAGGATACATACAGTAGCTAATGATACAGTATAGCATACATACAGTAGCTAATGATACAGTGTTAGGATACATACAGTAGCTAATGATACAGTGTTAGGATACATACAGTAGCTAATGATACAGTATGGGATACATACAGTAGCTAATGATACAGTATAGCATACATACAGTAGCTAATGATACAGTATAGGATACATACAGTAGCTAATGATACAGTATAGGATACATACAGTAGCTAATGATACAGTATAGGATACATACAGTAGCTAATGATACAGTATAGGATACATACAGTAGCTAATGATACAGTATAGCATACATACAGTAGCTAATGATACAGTGTTAGGATACATACAGTAGCTAATGATACAGTGTTAGGATACATACAGTAGCTAATGATACAGTATAGGATACATATAGTAGCTAATGATACAGTATAGGATACATACAGTAGCTAATGATACAGTATAGGATACATACAGTAGCTAATGATACAGTATAGGATACATACCATTGCATCTGACGACTTGTTCGAACTGGAAAGGGAAGAGAATCTCCTTGTCTTTATTGCATATCTCACATATAAAGCCCTTTGCAGTGCATAGCTGTAGATAAATACAATGTATGTATACATGTATATACAGTAAGTGTAAACTGTGTACTACATGTATACAGAGTAAGTGTAGACTGTATACTATATGTATACACAGTAAGTGTAGACTGTGTATTACATGTATACATAGTAAGTGTAGACTGTATACTACATGTATACACAGTAAGTGTAGACAGTATACTACATGTACACACAGTAAGTGTAGACTGTATACTACATGTATACATAGTAAATGTAGACAGTATACTGCATGTATACATAGTAAATGTAGACAGTATACTACATGTACACACAGTAAGTGTAGACTGTATACTACATGTATACATAGTAAATGTAGACAGTATACTACATGTATACATAGTAAATGTAGACAGTATACTACATGTATACATAGTAAGTGTAGACTGTATACCATATCCACGCAGTAAGTTTTGTTGATATACCATATCTACACAATATATGACAAACTCGCTGACATATTATTCTACAGTACTGTACTCACTGGACAGCCTAATATGTGACCAATCACACTCTTTGCTACTTTCTGTAGCTCCTTGTCCAATTCTTTAGACTTGGCCTTCAAACATATACATCAAGTTTATAAAAATATGGTGCATTATATCAAGTTATCAAACTTCTATTTTAAAACAAACCGTATCTCATTAACGTACTAAATAGTGCATACTGTACAGGTAGTGATATTTATGAAAGCCATAGGGTGATCAAATTAGCAGCTGGCAGGTACTGAGGTAGGGCATATTGTCTGGCCACTATTGTCAACAGTTTTAAGTCTCCGACTCAAGTCATCAGTCTCATATGTAATGGGTTCCGTTGTTAATGCCCTAATCACAACTAGTCACGGATTCTGACAGAGAAAATATTTCAAATTTTACGAAATCGTTCCCTACATGTAGATAAAATTCACATGAGTAAAGTAATCAGTCGTACTGTATCAATGCACTAAAGAGAGATTTTTGGAAACTTAGAGAGGGAAAGATGTACAGTAATATGTACTTTGAGGGACATTCTTCTACTTTAAACACACAACAGACTATAAGACTTGTATGTAAATCGGCACTGATTGGAATTACAAGCCCAAACTACCGTTTGTGTACATTGCGGGGGAGCAAAGGTGTAGGTGGACACATGTTCATGTAGATCATTGTATAGTGATGACAACCCTGTATCAGTAGTTAACTGACAGAATTGATGACAGCTTCATCTGTCAACAGTTTGCTATTTAGAGATCAAAACCCCCTGAATTTGGAGTAAATATTGTAAACTTTACTGGTGATTGCACAAAGTATAAATAGAATGATGACTCGTCATAACATGTGCTCTCACGATAGCTTACTTCTCAGAACATTGAACCAAAAGGGGTACCCTATAGCCCCCATTAAATGTTACGTGATATTTTGTATGCGTCTCGGTAACCTAAGCTATACTCGTATTTGTACAGTTGACTAAATAATACCATTAAACCAGCAACAGTAAAGTTGCTATATATTTACATACAGTATAAACTAGCACACCAATATTACAGAAGTAAAGCTAATATTATTACTACAATATTTTTAGATTATACTGCATTAAGTTACAAGTAGCATATTAGCCACTTTTGTGGTAGTACTGGAAGATGAATGAAATGGGTATACAATGGTTATAATTACTACTATCTATATGTGTATATTACTACTATCTATATGTGTGTGTTACTGCCTAGTATAACTAAATTCAACTGTAATATTCTAACTTACCTTTAATAAATCATGGACAGAGTAGAGATGGACATCGTCCAACATATATTGAGGAATTGCTAACAGTTGCTGGTAGGGTCTGTAAATTAACAGCAAGTATAGATTATTTGCCATGGTACTGCTACACTGCATCATGATATTTATGTTCAAATATAGCCCTTTGGAGACGTACATGTAAGCCATTGGGACACATAACAGCACAGTCTTAACTACTTCATGAATTGCTCTACTGCTATTGTACATTAGGACGTATTTCACTGCTAAATGCAAGAGTGAAGATTGATTCATTGATAAGTGAAGCAAAGTTAATTAAATGATGTTCAGTGACCGTGGAATAGTTCCAGAAAAATTCCTTCACAAACTATTAATCTACACAGACCAAATAGTGTAACCATCTTTTTCGTATTTACCTCCGCGATTGCATAGAATTTTTTTAGATTTTGGCCTTTCAATGACTATTTGGACGGAAGACAACTCCAGTTCTTTAATATATACAAAAACTAGATAGATATGTTAGCACTTTTTCAGTCTTTGACATGAGTTATACTTTAATGGAGAGAAGTCAACACTAATTGTTTATAAACTGTTGATACATAGTAACCACTGAGTGGGAGGAAGGAGTCGACGGCTTCACTAAACAATGAATAACTCTTTGTTTCTGCCCACAGTGAACCACACTGTAAGGTAGCCCTACTAGAACCTTAGGCTACTATAAAATAGTCCCACAATGCAGCAGCATTATATATCCTTTAAGAGGGCGTTATGGTTAGATACGACACTTACTCAGAACCCAGCCGACAGGAAGCAAGGAATGGTCTGCTAAACCTTAGCTGAAGTCTAGATCGAGTGATTCGTTGGAGGGTCTTGACTTTGTGTAGTAGATTTCTATTGATGTCTAGAATGTTAAAGAGGGGGTCTCTAACCATCCTCTCTATCAGGTCATATGAGAACTTAGACACCGGATACTAGAATGATATTTAAATAAGCACGGTGTCATATTATTGCAGTGAAATGATTGCTTTACAAATTTACAGACCAAATACTTTCACGCAGACTACAACATACATGCAATAACAGAAATTACCAAGACCTTAATTGTCCAAGGCTTCAAGTTACATGTAGCTCACAAATTTAGCAATAAATAGGGAAAAAAGAAGACAACTCCACCATACTATTACACAACATACATGTATATTAATATAGGGACATACCTTATTAAAATCCCACTTGTGGAGAATCTTTGCTGGAATGATAGAGGTGTGGTTTGTGTGGCAGCAGTGACAGAAATATTTACCTAAGTACTCACAGTAGCGGAATCTCTTCAGATAGCCTGTGGTACACATACAATCAAATAATAACCTGTGGTACACATACAATCAAATAATAGCCTTTGGTACACATGCAATCAAATAGCCTGGGGTATGCATGCAATCAAATAGCCTGTGGTATGCATACAATCAAATAGCCTGTGGTAAACATATACAAAAAATCAGAGCTGATATGCAGTAGGATACACGTACTGTTAACAACATTGTCACCCTCACAATAAGTCGGACTACAGTACAGTAATCTGCAGTATAATTAACTCTGGACCAAAGCATCCTACAGACATGAACTACAACTTTGAGTAAAAGAAGGTCACAGATGAGAGAGAGGAGATAACTTCAGTTATAACCAATAAACTCACGTTACTCAGGTGTTCATATTAATATATATATTAGTTACTGGTGATATACCTTGCTCAATCTTCATACCACAACCTGCACATCTGTAGTTCTGTTTAGTAATCAATATCTTCCTCCTAAAGACAAGAGCATATTATATGTTACTACTCACAGTGGTATAACTATATCAATGGTACTAGCAGTATGTCATAATCGAGTACTATATAATCAAATGTGCTACCTACGATGTATATAGTAAACTAGAATACAGCGGCTAGTAAGGATCAGGGTCACAGAATGATAGACAACAGCATTCCCAGTACTACAATGCAAGGTCACTCACTCACTGAGAGTGTTGTCAGTGACAGGAAGTGACATAAGAACTGATATACAAACTAAGGAGAAGTAGCACACCTACCCTGGATTAGGATGAATATTGAATATTATCTGAGCTCGAGGTGGTGCCCAATCAGCGTTACCACGGATACGTGTTCCCCTCCTCCCCTCCGTCATGTCATCTGGAGATATTGGTACTGAGTCTGGAAGGGGCAGCAGCTAGAGAATATAAACAAATACCTTTGTTAGTAGTCAGTAAGAGAAACAATGTTCATTTATGACATGCATGTGAAATGTGTTTATACGCTAAATATCAGTAGAAAAATGAGACTAAGAATTTTTAATAGACTGCTCAATAGAAATAATTTACAGGCAGCTGCCATTTTATTAAAATATATACAATCACATATGCAAAAAATTAGAGAAAAATATCATCCACAATAGAATGGTAAAATATATAAGTATGGTAAAATGACTTCAAACTCATCAAAACTACTCACAGCTTGGGGAGCCTCTTTTTCAGACACTAGCCAGACGAGTTCGTCTGCTTTAGGTAAGTGATATTCATTAAACTGACTCAGTAAAGACAGAGCTACTTGATCTGCAGATGGGTTGACATTGCTAGACGTCCCACTATCTGATCTGTGAATAGTAGAAACAAAGGCTATAAATTCATCTATATCAACATAAACATATGCATGCAATTGTGAGGACTACCAAAATATCTCTATTTATGATTACGTACAAATGTACATTATATAATCTGTAAAATGATCTAGCAATCACCCAACCAAATGAGGGGTTACATACTTACAGCCTATCAGAGAGGAGCATACCATCACGTAGAGTGAGAAGGGAGTCTGTATCAGATGGAACAGAACTGTTATATCCATCTTCTTCACTGAACAGAGAATCTATAACAGTCAGTAAAGTTACGCTTAGATACTTCCTGTGCACACGTACATCGACTCACTCACCAATATTACAGTTTTCAGATGAATTGAGCCTTCCATGACGTTAGTGGGATGACAATACGAATCCATGAGCAATGGAATGGAGAAGTTAACGGCTAACTAAATTTACCATATAAAACTCATAGCCAATGAAAATTGGGATAGCCACTATACATGGGGCACAGCTACTTATCTTTCTATGACTATAAAGATTAGAATGTTGGTGAAGCTAATATGGTGATTATACATAATAACAGTACACTGTGATACAATAGACTATTATTTACTTATGCGAGACCATCTTACCAGAATCCCTAATAGAATTGCTGTTAGAGGAAGATTTAGGAGTTGCCCCACTACTGCTCCTGTCACTAATTGTTCCCTGTTTTTTCAACAACCTGACTTTTCTCTTTTCCTGCAACACAACTACATGCATGAGTCAGAGAGTAAACCATGTTTTAGTGCTAGGTCAGGGCTATGCATGGATTGCGCACATGTGTATAAATTATATATGGAGAAAGACGTACACGCTAACCGCCTTGGCAAAACAAGAACGCCTGCTAACATATATTGCTAACTGTGAACTGACTTACAAATTAGACACAGAAAATACAGACAATAATTGTTAAAATTGACAGAACTAAAATTTGTGCTTTACCAGAACGTTGTGTGAACTTGACATTAATCGCAGCTACTGAAAGTCCTAACGAAAAACATATTCAGTTTTGATAATGACTGAACGACTTAGAGCCTTTGGTCTACAGTCAACATACACTGACCCTGATTTTTCGTTTGAGTCTAGCTATCTCCTCGTCACTCTCCAAGTCACTGTCCTCAAGTAAAGACAGGTCCTCGGTAGGGGTGGGTTCAGCGGGCCTCAACACCTGGTTCCACTTCATATACTCAATAGCAGCTATCAGTGCTTCAGATATAGCAAAGTGAGCATTCTCCTGAACACAGAATAAAACTACGACAGTTACAACGTGTCCCCCTATTACACAGTTATACTGTAACCTTCAACGTATGCCTTTATTCATAACATTGCATTCCTTTATTCACAACATCGTATGACACGGCCATATTGTAATCATGCAATTCATTCTCATATTTTGTGACACATAAAAACCCTACAAGTGTGTATACATATTGGCTAAATAGTAGTCACCACACTCACAGAGGAAGGGGTGCAAAACATTAACAAGTACTAAATACGGAGTTATCCACTCATGGAATGGTAACATGAGAGGATAACTCTGAGACCATCAATACGCAATGTTATTGTTTGAGCAGGTTTCAATACACAGTGCACATATAATTGAAAGCTCTTTCACTTACTAAATTCCTTGTAAAAACAAAGTTCCCTTAAACGATTATTGAATTGGTTATATATACATGCACATGCATGTATAGGTCCAAATATTCCATAGAGTTGACTGTACACAAGAGTCTAATAAAATGAAATATTTACCCGGTCTAGCTCAGCGCAGGTATCAAAGTCCTGGGACAACAGGTAACTTTTGAGAGATTCTCCCGGACTAGGACGAGTTAGAAATCCTTGACTAGATATGGATCCACCTGAAGGGTAGAAGAAATTAATGTATATGACTTGTATCTGTAAAGGGAGTTAACTGTTTCACAAGTAAACAAGTAAACATTTAATAACATCCAGGGAGACACCATGGCAGCAACTGCACCGTATGCATGAGATTTAAAAGAGATAGAAAATACTATATACAATTTTCATTCATTTGTTCCTAAAACACATCAAAGCATGGCAACAAATTCCTAATGCCTATAATAGCCCTTATAATATTACAATTATTAGCGCTAGTAGAAGACAACTCTCGATTTCACTAATAAAATGTACATTTCAACTGTATAGTTACATGTATAATGATAAGTCAGACAGTTTGAACAACCCATATAACCTCCCCATACATACCAGTTGTCATATTACTAGCATTTCTTATCCTCTGCTCCATAGTGGAATCTTTGTCAGGTAGGCTGGAGGAGAGGGTGCCCCTATCTACAACATCTTGCTGTTGCACAGCTTTATGTCTGTTCTGTCCCTTTAGGAAACTCAAGTCTGACTTTGATCTTTGGTGACCTTTCATTGGATGCTTGCCTTTGTTTACTTTTTGGTTAGGTTGCTGCTCCCAGTGAACAAGAACAAAATAATTTCGGATAATAAAATGAAGAAATATGGAGAACGTAAATGCATTTAGTTATTGACTACTTGTAACATCTGTACCAGGAAATGAAGAGGGGGCTTGTCGAACCTTTTGCATGGCTTACTTATAAACCATTAACACTAATATCAATGTACTACTAGAACTACTATTAGAGGACATGTTACTAATACTGCTTAAAAGAAGAGAAGGTACTTATAAAAGTTATTCATTGATTATGGGGTTTCCATTGAGTATATCGAGGATGGGGCATGATAGAAATCTATAGTGCTAATACTTCATGCATCAGTATTGCACCCGCATAGTAACAGTAGTTGACGTTCGACTAACCTTTGATGGATGCTCCGGGTCATCTTCTTCAAAATTCAGCACTGAATCTAAAGTGAGGCTGTTAGTCGATGTCCTTGATGTGATTGGTCGCTCCTTACTAGAGGATGTATGATTATTGTCTTTACCATTTGTAGTCCTGAGTTCTATAGCCTGAGGTGCTAGCTCATTTGTTAGGGGGTCTATTGAGACGTCTCCAGCAGACACTTAAGAAACCATAAGCTAATTAGATATCCTATAGTAGCAGTGAGATGTAGTACATATTGAGTAGAATAAGGTGATACTAGGGTGAGGTTCCAGTATCTACAAGTATACTTACTAGACCTACTGAATAGTATAACATAAACTGACTGGACAGTACTGAGGACATCGGTGGAGGACATCGGCGGAGGACATTGGTGGAGGACATCGGCGGAGGACATTGGTGGAGGATATTGGTAGAGAACATCGGTGGAGGACATTGGTGGAGGACATCGGTGGAGGACATTGGTAGAGGACATTAGTAGAGGACATTGGTGGAGGACATTGGTGGAGGACATTGGTAGAGGACATTGGTGGAGGACATTGGTGGAGGACATTGGTGTTCCTCCAATTAGGCCTAAATACCAGAGGCTGAGCTAACTCATTCAGTTCTATTGGATAAAGTGTTCTTATAAATTGGAACACATTTATACATTCTTTGTACTCCAGCTAATAGCTTTGGCATGCAAGAGAATAAGTATATGTACCATTATATAAAACACTGTGAAAGACGTATCACATATACTTACTGTTTGACTGTGTCTGAAGTCGAGGTGAGGGAACTGAAGAGGAAGTTGAAGATCGACTTCTTGAATTACCAGAAGTCTAAAATCATTCAACAGCTAGTTTGAATAAAACGGAAAATCTCTTCAACTCTCATCCTAATATTGAACTTAAAAATAAAACAACTTCTAAATGAACGAAACAAGGTTTTTTAGTCTATTAGACCTATAGTCATAGTAGATAGCTTGAGCAGCAGTGGCTATATACTCGTACCTTCAGTGCTGTGCAGGGATTACAAACTACACCACAAGTGTTTTAGTGGGCCGACTGCCATGAATGGTAGTTAGCACACTGCATGTCAGCGGTTGATAACCAGAGAGACATGCTAGCTAAGCTGGAAAGCACAGTGTTATATTCTACATGTACCTGCAAACACAGTTGTATCTATACTCACCAAACTATGGTCTATATTGGTAAGTAAGGATGGTTTATTCTTCTCTACTGCCTCCAGGCAAACACAGAGAGCTTGGAAGTAGTCTAGGTTACTAAGGAATGCATCAGCTGCAATGTAATGCCACACAATAATAATATACACATGTGATGAGTATTACTATATCTACATAACAATCTAACTACAGTATTCACCAATCAAACCTAGGAACTGCGGAATAATAACGGACAGTCAGTTCAAACACATCGAGAGAGGAGAGATTTTACAGGATTTTACCACAGCCAGGGTTCTTCAGCGACATTTCAGATAAAGGAGTTGTCTTCTCCAATATACACTTGTATGGTGCATCTCCAACCCAATTGCCTCGACCACAAACAAAGATCTAAGGCTACATTAAATTATGTAACACGGCATGTAATTGAACACGCCTACCAGCTACATAACACAAGATTAGTAGGTAAATACTGTTCAGTAGTTGCATGGGATAATACCAAGTACAGTGAAGATGGATAATTATATTCTACCCTAAAATATTTCAAAACACCAACATTGACACATATTTAGAATTACTGGTAGTTTCATTATTTGATCAAGTTAACATAGCCTGAGTTTATTAAACCCTCCCCCCCAAGCATTGAGGCTAATCCCTCCCCCCCCCCCAAGCATTGCAAGCTAGGGTGCTGCAATGTGGGTGAAGAACTTTTTAAACATAGCTATGGTTATTATATTGATTATTTAGCTTACAAGTATTTTGACTTTTCAAACAACTATATAAGCCTAATGACTTGTATAATAGGTAATAACTTGAAAGTAAAAGTATGAAATTTTCAGAGAAAATTAGAATAATACTAGTTACTAGTAACTAACTAATTACTAGTAACAGTTAACTAGTTGACACACCCCCCCCCCATGGAACTCAAAATAGAGTACTGTTCCAAGTGCAAGTAAACTGTACACAAGTAGTGGGAATAGCATAGGATACAGTAGAAATCTAGCCTCAGTCCAGTGGATATAGCTAACAGTATAATCTAGTAGAATAGTCCTACCTTTAGTGTGTAAATTCACTGACTCAACTAACTGATTATAGACTGATGGACTACACTGATACCATCACTACTATAATACATGTACAGTGTATGTAATACAGATAATATGGATCAATGTCCATACCACCTGATTGATAATCCAGTGAATGATGCTTAAAACTAAGAGATAACAAATCTACATGTAGACTATTTGATAACCTGCACTACTTATCAAATATCAAATCACTACCAGTGGTGGATCCAGTAACGCGAAAAATGGTGGATCAAGTTCATTTTAAAAATTCTTGGTCGAGTAACAGTGAAAAAGTGACAGTGAAAGTGTAGTATAGCTATGTAGTAGAACAAGTTAGTGTAACACTCATAAAAATTTAACCCGGGTTCTATAATCATATTTATAGTTGGACCTAGGAAGCCAATGTAATCAACTAGTATTATAATAATGCCCCCTCCCCTTTCTAACACTCAAGTATTATTACACTGTAGTACTGCTAACGTTTCCAGTGTTAAGTTTTACATGGAGAGACAGATTTTGTATCTCAACAAAGTTTCTCTGAAACAATAGCAGATTATTGGGGGAGGGGTGGAATCCTTCTCTATCAGTTAGTCTGAACAGGAAGTTGTTTGCTCAATCTTCCTATTGCAACAAAGTATTGTATTATAATATTAGTATGGAAACACCATTCTAACTAATAAATGTCTAGCTGTACTGTCTACATAACTTTGTACACATACTACATTCAGTACATTATACATCTTCACCATTCATGCACTGCCCTGTAGAACTAATACCAATGACCTGAAGAAGCTTACCACTATATGATTTATATAAGTTCTGTCTATCTCCAACTAGAGTCTTTAGTTGAGCAGACATTGTATGACTTCTTAGACTGTGTCGAATCCATGCTCTCCCTGAAATAAGATAATACTTATCTCACAAGGCACATTGTGCAAATATGAAATGTGATTGGAAATTCCAGAAGACACCAAATGATTAGCCAACATAATATATATAATACACAGTTCGAAAATAGCTGTTAACTATAATAGATAAAGGTCTAACAATGGGTAGAGGTGCTCTAGGTCAGTATAAGGTTAATGTATTACAATTTATTAATCGATTGCTGCCTAACAAGCAGGGTGGATTACATAACATAATATGCTATGTAATCCACACCAATTATTAAGCAGCAATAATGTATATTATTATGATTGAGGTTACAATACAGTAACCACCTGTAGGCCTAAGGACACAGTCATGTAACATGCACATTATTACATGCAAGTGCAACATGGAGTGCAAAATTTATTAGGAGTTGTGCTCCCAATACACTTGGATGAAAACCAAATTAGTACAAATTATAAAGAGAGCACAACTTCAAATTAAAATTCATCTAGGGCATCTCTAATAGCACTATCATTGAATTGCACTAGCAGACTACATCATGTAATATCATCTATAATTGTGGTAGGCCTACATGTATCATGGTAGGCCCTATATCCCAGAGGGTTAATATAATATACATGTAATATGATGTAGGTTTATGCCAGAAATTTTCAAAATGTTTATAGAACAGCCAGGTTTCTCATATGTTGTATGAGAAAATCCTTGCATAAACTAACATCACATATGGAAAAATGGTCAAACCCCAACCACCCCATAAAATAACACAACATAACGTAATATAATCCATGTATTTACCTTCAGATATGTCCTCCTCAACAGAGATCTTGCGTATTTTGTCTGCTGAAGGCGCCAGAACAGGGTTCAGCCAGTGTAGTGATTTAATGAACTGATTGTAATCTAACTTAGAGGGTTGATTAGCTACCTAAGTAGACAAAGACAGGAATTTCTCCAGATTGAAGACGGGTTGCAATGAAAACATAACATGCGACTCTAGCTATGATGTGCACATACATACAAGTCATATACTATGTAGGTCATATATACAGTATAAGCCATATAAATGTAGGTATATGTCTATATATATGCTATGAATTTTCATCCTCTAAAGTGAGAATAAATACAGAACTTAGGAATAATGCTAATGATCAACAATAAACAGGATTACTAATTGTGTGACCGGTATCAGTCCAATAGCAAAATTTTTTAAGTACAGCCACTGTACTAGGCAATTAGATGTGGCAGTCATAGGCTCAAACCCTAGCCACGAATCAGTTTTCCCAAAGGTTGTGAAAATAAAATTTGTAACCAGTTGCATATATACACATCGGACGTTCTTATAAAAAAGTAACACAACTTTTTATTTCAACCCCTAACGTAAGTTTAGTCACTGATATTTCACTTCCATAGCACTACTAGCCCCTGTGGTGCTAATGGTATAGAAGATAAATCAGTAATTTAGAATCATGTAGTGGAATGGAAGAGCAGAGGTATAAGAAGTGTAAGCAGTATCAAAACATAACTGTAGTCCGGTACAGATGTATTATTGGAGTAATGACCAATCCCACTGAGCGTATGTGACATATGACATATGTGAAGGTGACGAAAATGAGTGACTCGTGACAGCATTTTGCATGAATGTAAATGGTGCCTTAATCAGATGTTATCTTCAATATAATGTTTCAAATATAATACTGTATATGCGAGTATCAGTGCATGTAAAAATCAAATGATTTATTATAATGCTCTAACCTTGACTGTTAAACCTGCCAACATCACACGAGTAAAAGTAGCATTAGTTGTGACAAGATTACCTAATGTATCTCATGTCCACATAAAATTAATTTACACCAAGAATCTGAGCAGATTATTAATAATGGAAAACTACGCAGATGACTTGAGCAAGCACTGAAAATTCGGATTGCTCGAGGAAAATCCTAGAACTTGAAAGCCCTGATTGACATATTGAACAGTCAGTGTAAAACATATCCTACATTTGATAAAACTTATATTATGCAATTCTGTGCAGATTTAATGCTCACTAGGGAACACTTGACACTTACTTGGGAGCACTTGGCACTTACTAGGGAGCACTTGACACTTACTTGGGAGTACTTGAGACCATGATTAAGTATATTCTCCACACAAGAACTGAGTCGCTTGAGTCCTCCATATATTGACCATACATTAGCTGTAGGCATGGACAGTAGACCCTCCACTGTAGTTTTCACATCACTCAATAGACTACTCAATTCTGTCATTCTACAGTAGGGGAATTCAATAAACTAGGTTTCTAAAATAGAAACAGGTTATATTATTGCTGATACGCTCAAAACAGCACTCTTTAATTTTAACGACGCAACTTCACAGTAGGACGCCCATTCCATTACTTGACACTAAACTATACGTAATTAGCTTTGCTTCAGCCCTAGCTGACTGGATTATCCTGCTTATACTACAGTTTTATTAAAAACTTACTGGAACCATTTGTTGATTAGGCCTAATAATTACAAAAACAATATATTTTTTATAGTTTTGATTCATTCCTAATAGTTCAATGCCTGTCCGAGCATCATCATCAAAAAATAAATAACATCATCTGATGATTATGCTGCTTGGACAAGCATTGAAAATTGAAATATTAGGAATAAATCAAAACTAAACAAACTATAAAAAAGTGCGTCTTGTTTTATTATTCATAATGCTCATTATGTTGCATATAAATAGTGACAATTAGTATATTTAAGAGTTGTCCACTCTTGCGCACTTGAGAGAATGTAACTCCTCACCAAAATTGATTGACTGACTGTGGATATGACAGGTATATATAAGAGAGGAGTACCTACACAGTAGAGTAGTCTCAGTAGAGAGATAGATAGACAGATACCTAGAGTAGACTGTGAAAATGAGGCATGGAGAGACAGCAGTATAGACTGTCGACATACCTGTAGATAAGTCACACAGTGACAAGAGTGGACGACTACATAGACGTTACACGTACATATTATACAAATGTATAAGCTAGTGGAAAACACGAAAATGAAAGAAAAACTATAAAATAGAAAATCAAATAAAAACCAATAAAACACTAAAAACTAAACTAAACTACAATAGTGTAGAGCGTGTGGAGTGTAGGTGGATCGTAGGCTACCCAGTAACTCATATCAATGCGTACTAAGGAGTAAGGATATATGCGGAACAACTATCTCGTTGTAGACCTTGGAATAGAGTCGACACCGCCACATCCTAGACCACAGAACCAGAACCTACGCCCCACAGCTTACTACATTGGAGATCAAGGTGCTGACAAAAGGACCTACAGACAGCGTACTACTACTACATACTACGTACAGCTGGTGAGTCCTAAGTACTTTGGCTCCAATTAAATGTTATAACTGACAATACCAAAACCCCCAATTTTAGTTATAACAATTATATAAACTCAATAGACTATAAAATACATTGCAAGATTGTACCCAAATTATAAATTTAACAAAAGATTACTATACTCATTCTACCTTAATGAGAACTGTGGGACGATATAGTTCCACCGAAGCTATTATGGGAATATGAATAATTAAAAAATTAGAAAACAAATAATCGCAACAGATCATAACAGGAAACAAGGATAAAGCCTGAGCTTACAACAAAAAACTCAAATCTGACAATAACGGTATCTCGTGCAAGCCCCGCATTGAAACTTAAAGACCAGCTATGGCAAGGACAAGTTGATTTCCGTGCAGTGCTAATGCGGATTTAGTTTCCAGAATTTCAATTTCCGTTGCCAAAATAAACCATTCTCCGAGTAGCAAGTACTATTTCATTGGGTTGTATTAGTTTTCAATGACTTCTGACCTATTTAGATGTAACCTATCTTCCTTAAGATGTTCAAAAAGTATGTTAATCTACCTTTACAAGTTTTCCATTGTTAGCACATTGACATTTGGTTTGGTGCCGTTTGGTAGTATGTATTTCTTTCTTAATGATTATGATATGATTTGATAATATTAATTAATAAAACTAACATAGATAAATATTCCATAAATTAAAATTATTGTTAATTAGTATATACTTTACTATTAGTGTAATTATAATTGGCACAGAACTTAGGACATTAAATATGTGAAACTGATTCGGATGTTCCTACACCTGCATAATGGTACCGGGTACTTTAACTATTACTCTGACTATGTAGTCACAGTTACGGTAAGAGTAAGTTGATCTTTTTGAACCTGCAATTTAATAGAACAGTAGCGTTGTAAATATTTACAAAGTAAATCTATTGGAAATTTAAACATTAGTGAATTGAGTGGGCAGTCAACTGTGTATGTGTGTGCTCAACAGAATGTTTTAACCAGTTTTAACCTGTTCTGTCTGCTATAGATTTGTAGACAAAGAAAATGTAAGCAGTGTGAACCAGCTGAAGTCGTCCGCCCAGCGAGGCATGAAATCTAAGATTATTGAGCAGTTTCCACACATTGAAGGTATCTGGGATGAAATAGTGCCCAAGAAGACAGGCATGAAACTTGTGAAATGGTCTGTATTACGATCTATTGACATATTGAATTTCAATGAAATGGAAGTGCTACATTCTAGACAAGCAAAATCTAGATCGACTATTTTGATGTTGGTGAATTTTTTGCGTAAAATAGCCAACACAATACACAAATTTCTATTTATAGCTCTATATTTTGTTTTTAGCCAAGATCATATTGAGATGTTAGCTCATGGAGACACTGGGGATGTGTTATTCTTCAAAATGAGGGACGATGTTTTCTATCCCACTCTTAAGCTGGTGCATAAATGTAGGTATCAATCTATTTAAAGGCTACATTGCTATGGAATAAATATAAAGTATTAGGTCTATAGACAAGCCGCTTTCTGAACTCTTGAATATTTGGCCCTTGGCCAGCTGTTCATCGTGTCATATGTGACTCGAATAGGATCTTAAATCATAGCGGTAGATAATAACTGATTTAGTTAAGAACATATTATATCAACAACTTGCTGAATACAAAACGTATATCCGAAAGAAGCACTTTTGATGAACCCTCTGTGTAATCAACTCTAATTACAAGTTTGCAAATTTCTAAGTGATGAGAGATATTTTTTTTTAAGAATATTGGTTTAGTAGACAAAAGAGACTATGCCATAATTCATCAATTTGTTGTTTTCCAAAGTGCAGAACATCCAAATGTTCACACTCTTTTTTCCAACCACTTTATGAAAATGTTTAATCATTCTTAATCTGTAAGCGCATGTTTTATCATTAATTGTTCTATGATTTTTGATAGCTAATGAACTGCAATATAACACAGTCTAACTCAGTGAATGTTGTGTTCTACATTTACCGGTATTTGTTCCAGATCCATACATATGTCCCCATCAGCAGGTAGATAAAGGTGCTATAAAGTTCATCCTCTCCGGAGCCCACATCATGTGTCCAGGGTTGACATCACCAGGTAAGATTGTGGTTACATTTTATTTTAACCAACGACCCTTTAAAATACACCACTCAATGGTGACAATGCGTCTCCAATACAGGCCTATTGGAGTATCCAGATACCTCCTCTTTGAGTGCTACTTCTAATGGTGACATTTGGTCTGGTCACAGTTTCAGGTTCTAGTGTAATTATTATTGTACTAGACTGGTTTTTAGAGCATGTTACTACTAAAACACAACACGCAGCTGAGCCACGTTTAGTATTTACCTACCTCATACAGGGTAACAGTCTCCATGCTCACTCCAGTACGTTAGCATTTAGAGAGGTAACATAACTCCCGATGTTGTAATACTGTGCACTCATCTAAGGTCCACGACCATTGGATGGGGAAATATGACTTATAAGTTGCACTTTATCTTGATCTGTTCAGGTGCGAAGATGACAAATGTAGAAAGTGGTCAAGTTGTGGCAGTGATGGCAGAAGGTAAGCAACACGCTGTAGCCATAGGACAGATGAAGATGAGCTCTGAGGAACTGAAGGCTAAGAACAAGGGCATTGGTGTAGACAACATTCACTATTTAAATGATGGCCTCTGGTTAATGAAAGCAGTTAAATAATAAAAGAGCATTTTATATGGAATAAATATGGTGTTTTATTTACATATCCAACTAGGAGAGCACAACTCCACACTGAACCTGTCTAACCATACTTCCATAATGCAATAATACATCCAGTATTTAGGTATAATTCTAAAGTTTTACCACTTATAAGCAAAATGTATGACACATTGGGGTTAGTTGGAAAGTTCTATTTCTAATGGATATGAGATGTTTTAGTAATTATTAAGCAAATGAGCTTGGTAAATAAGAAAAAAAAGAACACAAAATATATTATGTCTAAATTAAATTACATGTTGAGCAACTGTGTCAGCTAACAACACCTAAAATGTGTATAAATTCATTCTATGGGCAAAACAGCCTTGGGAGTAGGCCTACATTGTATAACAATACTTTCTATAGCAAGAGGTTAACAACAAAAAACATTTTATCTAGATTATGCCGAGGAAAAGGTGGCAAATAGTTCCAATATACATATAAATAAAAGTACATTACTCTTTGGGTTGAGATTGCACGAGTCATTAGTTGCTGAAACAGTTGCCTAATTCGGATTAGTCTTTGGTCTTGCTCCTGCATGCTCTGTTTTCTCTTCGACTGAAGGTAGCATTAGAGGATCAGCCGGCATCGTAGAATCGGTTGATACCGGCACCGTAGGATCGGTCGATACCGGTTCCTCCTTATCTTCAGGCTTCTGTAAGCTGGTCACGTTTCCTTCAGAGGGTAGTAATTCCTCATCAACCTTACCAGCAGTTAGCATAGAAAGTTGTAGTAGTTCGCTAGTAATGGCAGATGACTTTAATATACTCGTCTGCTTTGGCAATAGAGAACTTTGAGGCCGTTCAGAGGGCTCTTTGGGTTTCTTTAGAACACTCTTTAACGGAGTGATTTGAAGAGGTTCGGCTGAATCCTTTGGTTTCTTGAGTACACCTTTAATGGGTTTCACGGCAGACTTTGCAGGGTGTGGCGCTGATGATCCTAGAGTCCAGTATGATGGTCCACTTGTAGAGGGTGTCTCAGATAGCTTAGCATCTAACTGTCTCCGTATATTCTCAAAACTAAAATATTCCAATAAGTCTGTGTCACTAGTATCTATAATGTACAGCAATATTATGTATAGCAATAGTATGTATAGCACCAGCATCTATAGCACTAGAATCCATAGCGCTAGCATCTATGAGGTGGAGCCTATTTTGCATGTTGGCAGATTTCATCAGTATATTTAAATCGGGAAGCTACTGCTACTAATACTACAGTGTACATGGCTGTGAAATTCACCTGTCTACTCCAGTGTAGTCTACAGTACCACTCTCCCAGTCAGTTTGCCTCTCACTAAGAGACTTGGTGGATATCATATCCTTGTTAACACCCAGACCCCTCAACTGAGGCATAATTCTCTCCTGAAAATGATATAATAGCAATAGCATGACTAGTATGGCAGTCATTTGTTAACTCAGAATGCAATAAGGAATAACTAGTGTCAAATATCAAAAATGTGACAATCAAAATGAACATGGGCATGGAAATAAATCATAATAATACATAGAACACGTATTTCACGGCAGTGAGGATTTTCTGTTCGCATTGCCTTGACTTTACTATCTAATCTTGGCTAGTTGTTAATTTGTGCAATTGGCTGGGGTTGAAAACAATCATAGTGGTATATGGATGGACACATGAGTGTATACAAACGCAGTAATATCAAAATACAAAAGGTCTTGGAATCGTTACATAGATTTTTCTACTATATAACAACAAGAACAGACAACTACAGCACATATACTAGCTATAGAAGGGTGTTAGAACACTGATAGCTATCTGATCAGTAGAAGGTCTGAATCAACATAGAATTACTTGACTGTCTTGATGTGAAGCCCAGAGGTCTAAGCTAAAGTTGTCCTCTCAATTGAATTTAATATGCAGTAAAGAATTTGAAAAAAGTAACACTCAAAAGATGCTTCACAACAAAACAAATTGTATTACTAATTAATTGTTAGCAGAGAAACACTCATGAAATCATATCAGGGTTCAATACACACCATGCTACTACTTGTTGGTTAAAAGCTGTAACAAAATATAAACAACACATTGCAAGATAAACAACACAATGTATGTTAATTAATAGAGGTAAAACAGCACATCAGTTATCAGAGAAAAGGGGAAGAAAGAGGTATAGAAAAACCAAGAACTATTATACGAAGTGTGTAAAGTGAAGGCGGATGGTTTGATGTTGAAGCATGTGATTGACCGATGAACCAGAGTGAACAAAGTCAAGTAGCAGTGAGAAACCAATCCTAGATACACTTTGAACATACTCAACATTGTCAAAGTAGAACCAGCCGAGACAGATTTGGGTGGAGAATTTTGTAAATTAATGATAATTATTTCCTTAACTATAGAAAAACATAGTATGCTTTCAACCAAAGTCTAGCTGACTTACAAGAAGCTCTTGATTTGTTGAAGCTGTCTGAATACCTCCAGAGTCTGGACTCTCAAGATTTGCAGTTGTTCTAATAGTCTGAGAAAGTGTGATTCTACCCTGAACACTTGTGTCAGTCATACTAGCTCCAGCATCATGTGTGGTACTACCTACTGCTGCACTCCCGTAGTGTACAGGCCTAACTACAGCGGCCTCCGAATACCTGTCAGAATGTACTGGAGTGTTACCATTCAATCCCACTGCAATGTTACCATTCAATCCTGCTGCAGTGGTAGCCTCCGATTCTATTTCAGGTGTAGCCTTAGCTTCTACTGCCATCATAGCCTCATATTCTACTGCAGTGGTAATCTTGAATTGAGCATCAGCCTTCTCTACACCGTTAGATAGAACTACTCCAGGTTCTTGGTGTTTCCGCGCTATGCCTTGCTGCTACAGCCCAGCCAATTTTATAGGTTATGCATACTATATAGAATTCTCTTCATAGTACAGCATAGTACAAGCTAGAAGTATTATAGGCAAGCCCATGCATTGAGTCAACTACCCTAAGCACTAGAGTGTAGTGAGGTAAGGTGAGGGTTGCTAGAACTATGTCACCAGGTGAGAGAGAGTGAGATAGATAAGTACCCAATGATATGCAAAAGATGAAGGAAAAGGAGAAGAGAAGAAAGTTGTCAATGTGGCGAGGCACTGCAGGGAAATACATGTCTATATTGAAGTTTGGAGAAATACAAGTAGATCCTAACATTCCAACTATATTCCAGCTCAAAATTATAGATATCTGCCTCACATAACATATTTTATAAATAAAACATACTAAATAAATAAATTAGAGATCCCAAGTCTACATGCAAATCACAAAACAATGGGTTGACCTGTTCTACATAAGCAAGCAGGATTTTCATCTACTATGCATAAATAAAGAAGTTATCCTCTCTCATAATGAGAGAAGATAACTCTATACAACATGCACAACACACTGCTTACCATTACAACATTAGAGCAGCTAGACTCTGAGGATTCAGGCTATATACAAGTTACACAGTCATGAACACATAGCAGTTAGAAGGTAAAATCAATGAAGAATAAAATGGAACCGTAACAACAGTAGTTATAACACACAACAATAATATACATGTACTAACGGTCATTCATTTGGAAGGACTGATAACAGCTGCTTTTAAGTAAATTGTGGTATAAATGATTACATGAGTTACACAAATCAAGTCCAGTAGATACATGATATATACATGTGTATATATGTATCTATGACGATTTGAACAGTAGATGAAATCTGAAACCCATGGGCTCAGTGCTACATGACCATCATTTTGGGTTAAAATTTAGTGTAAAATATTTTCCATGCAGGGGTAGTTAAGATGTAAAATAATAAAATGGATGTAGTTGAGAGACAGGTACAATGGAGGTAGAGTAAGACACAAGTGTACAGAGATGTATAACACTTACAGCAATCTGATTGGTTAAGAGCGGGACCACGTCAGATATGAATATGTTCCACCAGAGACGCAGGAAGTTATCATCATATCCTGTCCCGGTTCGAGACACTGGAGTTCCTTAGAAAATGATAAGACGAGATGGAGTACTGCTAAATGCTCATCACCATAAAATATAAGAGCTGCTCAAGATGTGGCCCTAGCCCTATAGACTCAGACCCTAGCCCTATAAACTCAGAGTTTGGACCTAAAACCTGGAGCTTCCCCAGTGAAATTTAGAAACCTGGCCACAATTTCTGATCTATACAAGTCACATGACCTAAGACAGCTTTTAAGTATTTCATACCAAGAAGTAGAGACGGAGAAATCTTTAAAAGACCACAAACCACTTTAAGTATTTAGTAAAGTACAAAACTAAATTTCAAGAATCACTTGAAAAGATCTTTATCAATTTGTGGTTGCCAGCCGATGACATCACAGAGAACATTCTGGCAGTTCATATCAACACCTACTTGTAGTTTCATCATAATCATGGTGCCAAGGCTTGTATGGGCCAATAAAGTGACATATCCGGGCCTGGGATCCAAACCTATAATAAAAATAATACACTGTCACTAATGGTATAGGACAACAATGTCTAACAGCAGTGACATCAACATGCAAGAAAACAACATAAAACTTGATGAAATCAAAATCGCCAAGAGAAATAAAGAAAACACCAAAAATAGTTGAACTTTTTAAACAATAAGAAATGGAGAGAGAGGACATGCCATTCTATGGCTTAACACTATAATACACATGCACTAATGCAGCAGACTGGTAACCATAAGCATAGCCTTACTTCTTAAATGCTGGAAGATAGGAGTAGAAAGCCTGAGATACCACATTGTAGAGGAAGGGGAGGTGCTTAGATATATCAGTATACGCCCAGTCTTTAAAGAACATGTTTAAAAGTCCTTGGTCTCCACCTACAAGTCACAAACAATAACACTGTTAATACTACCAGAAGATACAACAAATATCATGCGCGTAAATGTTATGTGACTATATAATTATGATGTAATTACATTGTATATGTAGGCTATATACAATGTTCATGTCATGATGTGTATATATACAATGTTCATGTCATGATGTGACTATATACAATGCCAAGTGACGATATGTACAATATGTACGATATGGCAAACGTATGAATTTTCACGACTCTGTTCTTTCCATGAGTAAGTTCACCACATTCTTTAGTGCGAGTCTTTATTAGGTCTCCACAAATCAGGGATTGCACAAGTAGGCCCTATATCTGTAGAACATTAGCCTTAGAACACAAACTACAGTGTACATGATGTCTTAGGAAGGTTAATGATCCATTTCACTCACCGTCAAAACTTCCTTCAGTCACTGCTAGCTCAACAAGATCGTTGTAAGTATCATTGTTCGGTACGTAGACAAAGACACCCGAATTGAAGCAATCTGGCCAGCCAGGATCTGGGGCCGCTGATAATTCTTCTCTATCAAACAGCTCATCACAGTTACAAAGCACCTGAAAGAGAATTGTGGTATCTTGGGAATCCTTTTAATTGTCATTGATAGACTTCATAGAGAGAGAACAACTCCCCTACAGTATTCATTATTTTGACATACTGTTTGTCTAGACAGTAAACGATAACTGTACACCGGTCTAGTCGGAAGGAAGATTAAACCAAATATGATTTTTTGCATCGCCGAATAGCGAATGACATTTGCTGGTAGAGCCTGAAGCATGTGATTTGGTTTCATGCTTCCGGTCAATGTACCAGCAAATCAAAATGCCCAACTGATAATATTCCTTGAACTAATAATACACACAACAACATCACCAATACTCCAACTCTAACATATCCATGTAGGCCTATATGAAGTTCAAACCACTCATTTGATTGAAGGTCCAACTAGATGTAGGCCTACTAGCCTAGAACTAGAGAAGGGAAACTAATTGCGATAACTGTAGAAGTGAAATCATATCACTAACCTATTAACTAGTCGACACTATATAACTATAGTGTGACATCATTAATATATACTGAGCTACTGAGAATTACAAATAATCTAATAATGCAGTAAGCAAATTTTAATAGTTTATAGAGGTGTAACAGTAGTTGTACATTAAATGAGTTAACAGCTGAATCATATACTGGAACGTCATCTAACATTAGCCAGTTAATATCGTATACTGAATCCTAAAGTGGAACAGCAAAAGCAGGAAAAGGGCTGACTTCAGAAGTAAGGTTTCGATAATTTAATAAAGCTACAAGATGTTTGTCTTCTGTTGGAAAGGAATGGCTTCCACTTCCATCTCTAAGTATCTGTTGACCTTTTGTATTCGGGAGGTGATCTGTGGTTCATGGGCTTTAGTATCAGTAGTAACAGGCACTTTGCACTGATATGGCCTATTCAATTTGCCAATCAGATTAGCCTAATCACAATTTAACTATAAATAACCATTTAGTTCCAAATGTTTTGAATGCCTACATTACCCATAAATGATAGTATCATTATTGTTCACTATAACACAATAAGGAACACCTGATGGACGTGAATGAGAAAGGTCACTGGCCTAAAGCCTGGGACACTATGGAACCATCAGATGACCTGTACAACAGCGGATGACCAGTACAACAGCAGGTCACTTACCAAAGTATCAGCGTCCAGAAAGACACATTTCTTGTATTGAACTAATCTCCAGCAGTGTAGTTTAGTGAAGGTCACCCCAAGGTCAGGACGATCGAGTAAGTACAAGTTATCAGTGTCTCGTGAGTCCAGTATATCAACTAGGTATACGTAATCAAATAAATCTTCCAATTTCTTCCTAAAATTAGATAATGTTGAACCAAAACACATCGTTGTAAGAGGCCTAAATAATAAAAATGGCACAGTGACATGGGAGTAGGCAAGTCATTAATCGCTATAAGTAGCGAAACAATATCACAACAAGAAAATATGCCAAATATTTTGGTGCCGCGTTCTCTTCTAAAAAAAGAAGACACCCTGAACAATGAGATAGAGTTAGAGTAGTATTTGCTCACAGAGAATCTAACCCAAGTTATTGATTGAAAATTCTGTGATAATAAATACAAATACAAATTGCCACACTTGAAACGTTTTTATGATATTAATAGCATATGTATACATGTATGCGATCTACTGTCTCAGCCATGAAATATGTCCCTTACCGATGTATATAAACTAAGGTCTCAACTGGAGGTCTTACCGATAGGTTGTAACCAATAAAAAGTCTAGCTATTACATGCAGCAGATACAGTTGAACTTCATACAGTAGCACTACTTACCTCATATGCTGCGATACTCCAGGACCAATCATACACACTATATGATGCTGAGTGTGCACTCTACGTAATGAAGCACCCACTACCATAGCACCAACACAGTACGTGTCATTAGTAGCTAGAGTCACAAATGCATTCTCCATCCTCTGTGGAATAAAATGGCAAGTGGTTTACAGTGTTTAGTAGATCTGTAGCTAGCATATGCTGTAGGGACTGTGAATGATATTCACTCAGCATACCACATACTAGCTTTGTAGCAAACAAGCTAAACATGCTCCCTGTATATATAAATCCAATTGAAAAGCATTGATTTTAGCACAAAACTGACCTGCTCCCTTAAAATTATGGAGGGATTAGTCATACACCCAGAGGTATATTAATATTTATCAGAAGATATAATGTAGGTGAGAAATAACATGATTATATAATGACTTCATTAACTTGGCTTGAATTAGAACATAGCCAGGTCATTGACTAACCTATTATATAAGTGTGAAAATTAATAAATTAAATCATATAATTTGACATTAGCAGTTTCACTCAGCTAACAAATTGATTATAAGTGAGATAGTGGTAGACATTCCATAAATAGCAATATGATGCTGCAATAACAATTAATTTTATAATATTATGGTGGGACTTGCTTAATTCAAACTCCAAGGAACTGCCATAATTGGTTTGAATTAGACCCGAGTTTGGATTGTAAAATCCCCTCACTTAATTAAAGTCATTATATAGTGCTCAGCAGAGACCAAGGCTAATAGTTTGAACTAACCAAGCTTTTAAATTATCCGCGTCTGAATTAAGCAAGTTGTACTGTATATTTATTATTACAAACGGGAAACTCCTTCAGAACAAGCATTAGTCACTCCTGAACGATCACATTGCACTCGGTTGTTGAATGCAGCCTCATATGAACCAGTACAATATCCGAATACACCTACTGAACTACATCATATCAACTCACTCTATCAGTGCTAATCAGTACTGTGAAAATGAGCCCCACTGAGGTGTTGAAAGTTATGTAATTATCACCTTAAGAAATAATACTCAGTAAGAGGCGAAATTACAGTGAATTAATAGTTACGCAACGTGTCGTTTTAGCAAGTTAGTAAATAATGTTTTGAGACACCTCAAAGTGATGCTGTTTTTACTACTGAAGCGTATGTCCCAGTCTTACAAACATCTGCTTTTATTAGATACTATAATTATCATTAATTTGATTAAAAATATACATTTACAAATATAAACTTAATTTGGAGTCTAGTACATTAAAGGGTCATAAAATAAAGAAAGAATTAAACATCCCCAGAAGTTGACTGCTTGAAATTAAAAGTTAACTATTATTGGTCTAAAAATTTAGCGTTACGATGGAGATCTGTCTACTCTCCTCCCTATTATTATGGGATAATACTCATTGAGTAATTCAAAAAATATTTCATGTAGGCCATCACTAGCCCCAACCCAGTTCAAGTTAGTGGTGGGTTAACCAGCTTATTATGTGTGCTGTATTGAAACACTAGGCTCTGTTGGCTAAAGGAATTGGATTGGAACAAAGATAATTATACACTCTGTTTTAATAAGTGGTTATTGGCATCTAATAGGCTAACGGCATAACTCCTTGAGTTAAATTCTTGAGCGATAGAGCTATCATAGCGTAGTCACACATTAGAACTATTGGCAAACCATTTACTCCTGTTGCACACCGATGTCTATGACTACATTGTATCATCATTGGTAGGGTGGTAATTGCACAGCGAAGACTAAGCGTGGCTACACAGCTGCAGTTTGGCATTATTCAAATGCAGAAAAACCATTCAAAAACAAAAAGAAGTCAAGATTTTAATTTTGCTAAATTAAAGTTCAAAACTTACAGTTTTTTCCAACATCTAAGATGGAACATATAGCCTACATTACCTAATTTAGCATTACATAACAATGAAATTTGATAAATATGCCTTCCTTCAATATTGACTGATATAATGTAGGTTTCCATGTGTATACAGCATACACCGAGTGCTACATCCTAACTACCTTCACTAGCAGCTTTGCAGACATACATGTATAGCATGTAAGCAGTAAAAGTTGAACAGAATAAGATCACTATTCACACTTTTCAAACACCATAGGCCGAAGCTACACCACTATTTTATCAAAAAATGACACAGTTCTGATGATTATATTTTCTGTGCCTAGGCCAGACCCTATCAACCATTACGCAGCTCGTAATATTCTAAATTGGGCCCAGTCAAGAGTACTACCAAAATCAATTGGGTAAGCCCCTACTAAACAAGCCTACCAGCCGGTGGGAAAATATTTCTTACAAAAACAATAACTGATCGGAGAAAAATCAGTCTATCCATATACCATTAGCACATTAGGTATAATGATTCTGTATAAGCCTATCCCTACTGCAAAGTTTGTGCAAGGAATGTGAAACCAACAGTAGACCACGCATAAATAATATTTCTAAACAACAGCCTCAACAAGGTGTCCCTTCTGTCTTATAGATGGTCTAGACTCCAGAGTCTAGAGTGACAAAGGCCTTCACACAAGCCCAGGTGAATCAATCTCTATAACCATGAATCAAAGCTCATCTAGTAAAGTTATGGAACCAAACCCTTAGTCCTGGATGCTCACTAATACAAAGAATTCCTAACAAAATTAATTATCACTTTCAAGCAGTTATTACCATAAATTTTAATAAGATATTTGAATACATTATTTCATAATTTATGAAAGCATGAATTTTCCCACTGAGACCGCAAATGGGTTTACAGGAGTTAGATTAATTTAGATTGTTTATGTATAGGCTATTTCATTTTCATTTTTGACTTTACTTCTTTATAAGCTATGATTAGTTATTAAGTACAGTTATTTAGTTATTATAGTCCTAATTTAGTAATTATATACAATCTTATTTATTAGTCATATTGTATTATTATAAACATTATTATATAAAATTTAAAACAATTCATACATATATAATATAATATATTTGAATTATTAACAGAACATTTACTAAATGTTCTGTTAATAATTCAAATATATTATATAAAGATATTAGGCCTACTATTTCATTTAAGCCTACTAACAACCAATATTGATTTTACAATATTTCATTTGACAAATGAAATATTGTAAAGTCAATATTGGTTGTTAGTAGGCTTAAATGAAATAGTAGGCCTAATCTATTCTAACAAATGATTTGTTAGAATAGATTAGGCCTACCATTTCATTTAAGCCTACTAACAACCAATATTGACTTTACAATATTTCATCTGTTAGAATAGATTACTATTACTATAACTAGAGCAAATGAAAGTTGATGATGATAACAATATGAATATGAATATAGCATTATGATTATAGGCTAATACTTATACTATTCTATAATAATAATTAATAATGCAATTGCAATGACAATAAACTATAATTAATAAACTAGTATGACAATATAAATATGATTTAATATAAAATTTGATAAACCATCACTACTTGTCTAATTATTATTGTTTTATAAATAATTTAATAATTAATATTATTAATAATTCTATTTATAATTAATAACTAGAAGTAAGTAAATCATTACTAATATTATAATTATATAAAGACAAGACTACCGAATGCATTTAAATAAAAAGGAACATTTTCACAGTATACATGATAAATCCCACGCTAGGTGCTACAAAAATCCAGGTAAAAATTGATATAAAACAAATAATACTAATCCCTGTGCACAAAATCGCATACTATGCTTGTGCAAATCCAAATCGTTGTAGAATAATAACCAGAAGTGCGCTTACTAGCCAATGGCGATTATCAAAACATAGACTTTTCGCCCACCAACTCCATTTATGCACTTAGCAGCTATGTGATAACGTTTTTCATTAGCCTAAATACTCGCGGTTTCATTTTATCTGGCACAGGTTCTCTAACTTGTAATGGTTGTGGTGTGGACGGCCCATCTAGATACTGCTAGCCTAACACTCCCTGGCAAATCACGTTAACGACCTGAAAGCATGCCGCGAGGCCTGGGCAAAGGGATAGTCAAAGCAAAGTGGTACAATAACCACTTTGAGTCAAAGTCAATCTAAAAGGTTCTTATAATTATATATAATTATGTCTTACGTCTTCGTCTTCTTCTTTAGAACGTACTAGAGCTTGATGCAAGGGGTACGCCTCATCTGTTTTTGATTTCTGTCAAGATTACTATGGTCATATATTTATGTTATGCTAACATGTTGCACTAATATAGATTTGTTGCTATGTTTATTGTAATAACTGTGACTTAAGCTCACGTATAGTCCTGGGCAGAAAGCTACCATGGTAAGCAGAAGTTTTTGAGTAGATAGTGGGTGGGTCACCTCTTGTAGTAGCTCTAGTGACAGTTGTATTAGTAGGACGATATAATTATTTATATTATAATTATTATTTACTGACAACTTATGCGTATGATCGTACATTGGGGTAAACCATTATCATCACGAAAAGGCCTACTCTTTATACCTGTCTAGTCTTCAGATTTAGCTTTGTTTGATTTTAAAAGTAAAATAAAAATATTAAATATATATTATAATTGTAATTATTTTATAATTATATTTACCCCTGATTTACCTCTGATGAGGTAGGACACTCTTAATCACCGGCGGCGTAAGTAGAGTGCCTCAATAATGTAACGGTGTGCATTTGGTTTTGGCCAGGTGTTTCAGCATTACCGCTGTTAGACATTATTTTTTAGTCATCAGCCAAGATACCTCTCATCTCGCGTATAGTCCTTGGTAAGAAGCTTTGATGGTAGCATCTGGAATTTGTTGAGATAGATGTGAGTTTACCACAGGCTGCAGCTTTTTAATGTTATATTTAATATAATAATAACATAATTTGATATAATATTATTGAAGAAAGCCACAATACACTATCGTGACCCCATAGCAGTATCTTCTAGTTACAATGAAATTGTTGAAAGCCGCTCGCATACAACTATGACAACTAGAGCTGCAGCCAGAGCCGAACTGACATCAATTTCTGCCACAACTAGTGTATACCATAACAGTTTCCTCTCTCGAACAATCTGAGATATAAGAATAAAATTGGCAATCCCGAGTAAAAGTAAATCAGCGATACTCTGTAGTATTGACCTTTTCACTGTAGCACACTGTTAGTAATGAGGCATTTAACTTGCACAATATGTGATAATAAAATGTTCTATCAACGACGAGTGAGTATATCACAGTCCAGCATCCGAGCCAGGTCAAGGGCTGTAAACCAATATAATCTAGCCTAGAATTTGTAGCAGTTGAAACGGGAGAGCTTTCTATTTTGTTGAATGTTTTGGTAAGCTATCCAGTTTCATGGCCAGGGCACTTTAATTTTAGTCTGCCAATTATAGTTGCAACTCGATTTCTTTCAGATTTATCATTTTGATTTTGATTTTAGGAAAAACAAAATAGGCCGACACTAACATTATTATTTTGTCATAGGCTACTATTAATTATATTTATGTTATTTTTTATGCCTATAAGATGTAACTAGGCCTAATTATTAGTGAGTGTAAGTAATGATCACCATAATCATAAATAATAGTATAGTCTAGTGTGATGAGGCGGAACATTTCTTACATTAACATTTAGCCTCAGCCTCCGTCGAGCTAACACTAAATGCACACTAGTGCCTTGGCTGTTGTCTTCTTTAATTCATGCTTGTTTACATGTACTCTACTGTATAATTACTCGTGCATTTATCTTACCTTGTGTGCATTAACTCATGCTTTATTATCATTCACTTGTAATGTAATCTGATTGTAACTCGTTGAATACTTGATGTTAAAACATCTTTATACATGGTTATATAGGACCGAGGTTGCTTTAAATAGTTACAATCAATTTATTGTAACAATGTACATTATTATGTGCATTTTTTGGCTCAAAGGTCAGCCCTCGTGCCTTCTCCAACATCTTGTTGCGCTATACCTGTGCCGATACTATATCGTACTTAACCGGGACTTCTACCGGAAATGCTAATACCATATAAATTGAATGCTTTTTATATGCTAGTTAGTTGTTGCTTAGACTTCGATAACTAGACACATCTATACACATCTATAGAGTCTTCTTTCATAGCTAAGTTGGTTCCAGCTCTCGGTCCCATTGGACCTAGAAGCCTGAACTTTCTACTAAGATAGAACATACTCGGAGTACATACTGAGCAATAACTCGGACCCTATGGGCCGTACCTATAGCTCTACGCAATAATCTACCACACAGTACTACTCAGTCTTTTATGTAATGAGAAAGCAAGTCTAGCACCACTCATAGGCTCTTCCCACACTCATACCCGCATCGGTACCCAGCTTTCTTGTTAGTCTATGAAACATTTCCAACATATCTAGGTTGCAGAAAAGGAGTTATATTCGAGGGAGTTTTTTATGAAAAATCTGCCCTGGTGGTGCACTCTGTTGCAATGGGACAATAGAAGAATGAATATGCCTACAAGCATGTGCTGCCCTTTACTTGACATAGAATTGTCGGTCATTATTTTTCAAGTAAAACAGCATAAAAGGCCAACTTTGTGCAATAGAACCAGCTGGAAAAATAGTATTTCAGTGAAATCATGGTTTGCTATTTAGATTGGCATTGGCATTGGCACTTCGCGAATCTCACAAAAGTGCTCCTAGTACTATTTCTTCTGTAGCCTAGGCGATTGCTCCGACTAATACATGTGTGTCACTCTTAGTCGTGTCATAAACCAATTGGATACCAACTGTGTGTGCTTTTTTAATATTCACTCATACTGCTGAATATAGACTCTTGTTAACCGTAGTTGTTAAATGATAGGATAGTTATCTATTGTGAAACGAAATAAAATTTTATCCAATGTTGGATAGAAAATAACATCAGAAACCTAAAGCAGCCGGTCTTATTTCTTATTTTAACCACTTTAAATCCTGCTATCATTAGCAAAATATGCTACCGTGCTAAGCTTGGACTGTTTTACACGAATGCAATTTGCCTATACAGCTTTGGTAGAGAATTTCTGTTTGATATTTTTATCGATGGAAGTCAGTTGTTTATTTACGGTGGGTCAGCACAGTTGACTGCAATTAACACGGTTGTCACGTGTTGCAGCCTAAGTAAGGTCATCTACTGTCCCGAGAAAATATTTTGCTAGAGCCGTCACTAATATTTTCCAATTCCATTTATATCATCCAGCACCATGTGTTTGGCAACAAGTGTTAGCCTACTTGTTTTTGTGTTTATCAGAGCTGTTGTACAGCAAGCATAGTATACTAATTCAAGCACATTTTTGATTTGAAAGTACTCGATACTTGCTTTATTAAAAAGAAAACTCATACACTTGCTTGCCAACGCTGGTAGTTGCTTGTACTGGCACTTGCTACATTGCTTTTTAACAGTCATGAGTAAATTTTGACATGGAGACGGTATGGGACACACTATTACTTAGATTTTTCTGGCCAGGCACAAATTTAGCTCACAGCTAAGTTGAATGCTGTAGTAAAGTAGCGGCAGCTTATATTGTTGTACATGACATACATTCTTACAGCATTTGTTGTTGCAATAATAATAATAATAACATCTTCCAGAAAATGCAAAAGCTACCAGAATTTAGCAAATGGATAGATATTTAAATCAATTGGCTAGTCACTAACAACCCATATGAACTAATATGTATGTAAGCATTTGAGGCACATTATAGCATTTATTTTTGTTAGGTTTGGTAGCGGATCGCCACACACATGAGTAGGCTACACTTACTGGTATTATAGCTCTCTGGTCTGGTCGCATGGTAGAACTGAACCTGAACTGAACTAAAATGATCCACAAATTTTTGTATTTTTATTCCAGCATGTCGAGTTTCATTTCAGCTTTGTTTCACAAAATAGTCTGCTTAAGGACTCGGTAACTTTGACATGTGGTGAGTCAAACTAATCAAACAGCTATAGGGTAGACTTGTGTGAATATTATTGAAATATCTGTAGTCAGTTCACATGCACAACGGAGGGGGCACGAACTTTCAAGGAAAATTTGAATTAAATTGACACAACTTGCCATTGATTGTCCTTCAATTAGTCTGTTCAGATCCTTAGCAACAAAGGCTACATATGATTGGTTTACTTCAGTTAGTGGTTTACTCCAATTAGTACAATATTATAATACTCTTGATGTACATGTAGCTGGTGAGTGTATTAAATTTTCACTCAACTTTGTAGGTCGGTGAACCCTATTAGCTAATAAATTATTCACCAACAGACTAATTGTGGGAACTATTCATATTCCATAGCTTTACAGGTAGATACCAGTAAATTACTCACTTTAGTTATAATATTTCTACAAAATTGCTCTTTGGGGTGGAATTTCTCCAATTCTGCTCCTAACATCAAAAGGCATGACATATAGATGTATGACTACACAATACATATGCTTGTACCTGTATGTGCCTCACTAGTAACTAGTTATGCAGATTCTGAGGGTGATTGACCATTCAACAACAACATGTGTTGGGTATAACTAATAACAGCTGCATGACAGCTGGTGGCAGATGTGGCTAGTGCCACCAATAGTTTTACTAGCCTCTGTTTCTGTAGTATCTAGCATTAACAGTAGGCCTATACATTGTTGCTACCAGTCAGCTGACTGGATGTTTGTAACTTCTACATAGGAACTAAGGCTGGATCTGTCAACCTGGTAAATTGTCAACAACATTCCTGCAGTGTTTGGTGTATCGACTGTGGTTTTGCATTGAGCTTTGAATCTGCTAGCAAATACCTACAATTCCTTTCCCCAGTCCATCTCGTATACAATGTACTGGTGAAAATATCTTATAGGCCTAATATAATACATGTGAATGAAGACTTTAAAATTTATGTTGAATATATTATTTCTAAGCCACAGTTGGTTTGTTACTTAAAGTGGTACTATCAACTTGTTAACAGCTAGTTGCAGTAGGCTGGAATTGATTGATCAAACTGGAGAAATTGGATTGAGGGTTTCCCAGAAACAAACAATAAATGACTCCAGTATTAATTTTGACAAATAACAAAGGTTATGCCACTGTTCTTTGTCAAAATTTCTGTTCACTCCCAGCTACTGCCTTGACAGTTTTCCTAGATTCTTGATTTGACATCCACTACCTGATCTACAAGTGAATCTAGTTATTATACTTTCCTTCCAGTTGCTGACTAGTTGTTTTACCACACTTATGGCTATGCTGGAATCAACTTCGTTCATGGAATCCCCACAAGATCATACCAGCCTGGAGCCGGTTGGGCGAGGGGAGACTATTCCAGAAGGCTGTATCTGTGAGAGGGGACAGCATACTATATTCTGCGAGATGTGTGGCTATACATTTAAAGGGAGAGTAACCAAGACATGTCCAAATCATGAAGGGGTAAGTAAAAACGTCAACATAAATTGTAGCTCTGTCACCAGTTTTCTAAATTATATGATTACAGATGTTTGCCTGTAGTTCAGCTGTATATTATAATTCCATAGCTACAATTTTATAAATAGGCTTACTCTGCAGAGGTTCCTATTGGAGCACATTGGAGCAGGACCATGTATTTAAATTAAATACAAAGGCCTACACTGTGTGCTACTACATATACAAGTATTCATTCTTGTGTGCATGTTGGGTATTATCTAGTTTATCTACCTATGTACACTACATGTACATGTAAATGTAAGCTTTCTAGTGCCTTCCTATACTCCCACATTTATCTGGTTACAGGTGTTGCATCTCATGGACATATCCTGCTGTCCAGAGTGTAGATCTGGGAAGCTGAAGGAGGTATAAACTATACCACTGACCACAGGCTATATACGGTATTCACAGATGGGATAACTCCAAAGTATAAGTTCCATATGGAGCTCTATAACTCCAAAGTATAAGTTCCATATGGAGCTCTGAAACATACATGTACAGTAACCATACATCTAGTCGTAGTAGTAGTATCAAGGCTCATTCATAGGCCTGCTATTATACCAGTGATATTATATTGGTTTTATTTTTTAATTAAAAAATGTTAATTCTATTTACATCTCAATTGTGGCCAGATGCTTCGCTCATGATATCTATTAATATTCTGGTAGTGGACACCTACATAGTACTGTATACATAGTGCTTTACTTGCATAGTACTGTACCTACATAGTACCGTACCTACATAGTGCTGTACTTGCATAGTACCATGCCTACATAGTACTGTACCTACATAGTACCGTACCTACATAGTGCTGTACTTACATAGTAATGTACCTACATAGTGCCGTACCTGCATAGTGCTGTACTTGCATAGTACTGTACCTACATAGTACTGTACCAACATAGTACCGTACCTACATAGTACTGTAGCCTACCTACATAGTACCATAATTGTCTACATTATAATATGTTATACAAGTCATGTATCTAGTCATATTTTTGTTCTGCTGTTTTATTTTGTTTATTTTCTCATGACAATAAAGTCAGTATCACTGGATATCGCACCATATTTAACTGCTGTGAACAACACATAGGCGTAATTGTTGTTTTTGACCTCCCATAGAAAATAATCAACCACTTATTAGTACAAGTGATTACAGATGGGAGCAGACAAACTTCACATTATAAATTTCTGTGCATAAGCCATCAATATTCATTGACTATGCTGTATCCCCCCCCCCCCCCCCCCCCGCCGTCAACCCTCCTATCAAGCTGCGGTGGAGTGAAATCAACTACCAGTTGTTACCCACAAAATCAAAAGTACAGTCACAGTCTTGAAGCAGCACCTATTCTATAGTCTCTATACTCATAGTTTTTTCCCAATCACAGTTTTTCCCCAACTACCCCTTAGATAAACACCTCTTTGTCTGCCAACTGGGCTCTGCTATTGGGCAGCACGCGAAGCCCTCATCTTATTTTTTACATAATTTCCTATCTTAATGATTGCTTAACGATCAAATAATATAATCAAATCTTTTGTATATGGTGTAGTCTCTAAGTAGAACAATATATAATAATATGTGATTATTTAGAAGTTCGTTCCACATTCATGAATATTGCCTGATTGAGATTTCAACTCATGGGCACCAATAAGCTATTGGTCATAATTAGAAGTTGTCCTCTCCTAATCTATCTTCCTTAATTGGGCGAGGACAACTTCTAATTATGCTCAATAGCTTATTAGTGCCCATGTTTCAACTGCTACTCCTAATCCTCTAACACAGTGGACTAATGTGTTCATTGTACATGAGAGTTATCCTCTCTTTTAGCAGTACCTACATGTATATAATATTTTTTTTATGCAGCAAACAGTGTGTCATCTTGATTATGAGAGTTATGTTCATTTACATGTATATTATAATATGTAGGTGAAAAACCAAAAACGTTATTCTATGATGGTGATACATGTAGATGACAAACTCATTAGAATATTCTGGTGAAAGAAATTCAATTCAATCTATAGTACTGCAGTCACTTGAGAAGGCAGTATAGCAGTTGGAACTTTGGATAGTTAAACAGCTTGATTTCGCCATTAGCTCTTATATTATACTGGACTTGGTCACAATAACAACTGGGAAGCACCACTAGAGTTATGTAGAACCTATTTGATACGGATTTAGAATGTAAACGCTCTGTGCAGCAAGCCTTGCCAAGTCTCCCTGATTCTGCAGGAGATCCCCCTGATTCTTAACTCAAAGTTTGGAACCCCACCCAAAAAGGACACCTCCAACACTAATGTGAAATCCCCCACATTATTTTCATCAGTGGAACTTGGCATGCATCTGCTGTATAATCAAATTTTATGCAATCATTACAAAATTATACAATGTAGCTTGAAAACAATGCAAGATATACAATGGAGCATGCAGTCATTTTGCGGAATTATTTTAAGAATTTAACAATGTAGTCAACAATCATTAGAGACCAAGTAGTATTCTAAGTACATACAAATGTAGATATTGTGGTGATGTACAAGTTTGGATTGTAACATGTCAAACTAAAAAAAGGTAAGATTTATTACAAAAATGAATAGCATACATGATATTCGGAAGCTTCCTGTTAGTGTAATGTGTCTGTGTACATCCTTTCTACATGCTTGGTATCCAGAGTAGTTGTATCTGGAATGATAACTCCAAAACAGAACATTCAGATAAAGTAAGTTTCATATACATGTACTGTCAGTGATGTTCATTAATCTATGAAACTATGAACCAACGGTGGTTTAAAAGGGTCCAAAGATTAAGGAGCATCACTGTAGTATTGTTTATTATACACAGTAGACTGCACAGGCACATGTACTTAAACCATTTTTGGATTTCACTGACAACACAAGCTCATTGGTAGAATCTTTTACATCTTTTAAATTGACTGTGTTGAGGTGTGTTAGGTTGACTCAGTAGGTATAATAGAGACTGTGAGTTCAATTTCAATATGCCCGGCTCTAGCAAAAACGTCTCTATGCAAGCATTTCACCCTGTGTACATGTACTGATGAATTCATTTAGAAAGACTCGAAATTCTCTGGAGTTTTCTGGACCTAGAGCTGGGCTTACGCCTTACTTAGAGTATAATACGAGCACATATAGCACATATATAATAATAGGCATTGGAACTAGTGCTCACTAATAGTTGAGTACTAAATGCCACCTTGCTAAAGCATGTTTTATATTTAAAACAGAAAGCAAAAGATGGAACCATCAGCACCTCCTCCTCCCTATTCTCAGCAATCATCCAACTCGCTGTCCAAATCTACTCACAAAGTTTCGCCACCAGGTAGGTTACTTTATTATGGTTTAGACCTCACTATTACACTGGGTTTCAATTCAACCAAAGTGCATGGAAAAATTATTTTGATCAGCCTCTTGTGAGTTTAAGTGCATGCAGTAAGCATTAGAGTATGAAAACTTATGTACAAAATTGCCAAACAAACATAAATACATTGAATATGAGTATGTTAGCTGATGATAATACTATTAGTCATGTACCATGATATATAATTATGTTATTGCTATGGGGGTATGGGTGTTATTGTAGATTCTTATTGTGTCTATGTAGTACATGTATGTATAAAGCATTATGTATAATAATTTATGTACTACAGTGTATATAAATGTATAATGTATAGCGTTTAATAGATTCATATGAGAGTTGTGTATGCATGAATAAATATAATATGTGTACATGTATAATACCTACGTACACACATTGTATTATTTTTATATATTATAATGTAAGGAACTAAATATACATGTAGAGTAAGAGCAGCTGTTTCAATCAAATAATTATTACAGCTCCAGGCTCTCGCCACCCTGTATATAATCAACAACAACTTGTTGGACATGGTCAACCACCTGGAAATTATGAACAACCACCTACTGCATATGGCCAAAAACCTGCAGTCAATGGACAACCACATCATGTAACTGGGCAACCACCAAATAATTATGGACACCAACCCTCGGGATATGGACAGCCACCTGCATATTATAGACAGCCACCTGCAGGTTATGCACAACTGCCTACGACCTATGGACAACCACCTGCAAGTTATGCACAGCCACCTACAACTTATGGACAACCACCTGCAGGTTATGGGCAACCACATACTGGGTATGGACAACCATCTGTAGGATATGGGCAACCACCTACCAGTTATGGACAACCTTCACATGGTTATGGACAACCTTCACCTGCTGGATATGGTCAACCACCTTATGGGTATCCTCCAGGGCAACCAGCATACGGTCAACAACCATATGGATCACATATCCCACCATATGTACCACCTCCTCCACCTCCTCATGGTTACCCAGGAAGTTACCATCCTGGTTACGGTGGTGGATATCAACAACGACAGTCTCAGGGGATAACGACCAACACCATGCTAGGTGAGTGTATTCTGAACTTTAGAGACAATATCAGCACTAATTTATAGCGATGCATGAACTTTGATATTACGGAGTTATACTCTCTAAAAGAGATGACAACTCTGCAATACGTTACAACAAATTACTAAGGAGTTGATAGTCAACAAACTATGTATGCATATTCATCTACTGCATGCAGGTGTGTAACAGATAAACTGATGTTCTAACTGTAGGCCTATTGTAAGCCTGTATACAAATTAATAGTATTTAGTGACAAGCACTGGACATATTGCAACGAGAGGGAGTTATCCTCTCTCACATCAAAATTCATCAAGGAGGAAAACTACTGACGATATTTACTTTGTAGCTGGTGCTGGTGGTTTGCTAGCTGGAGCTGTACTTGGAGACATCATGGATGTGGATATATTCTAGAATGACTCCATTATAGAAAGAATACTCAAATCCATATCAATAGACAGAAAGAACTAACAATTATTTTGTTACTACATTGTGCACGTCGTATCTAAACTTTTCACACTGCAAACAATTGAAGTAAGATAAATACATGTATAAAAAATGAGTTAAATATAAAAAATTGGAATTAATTCATGCTTGTACATACATAGTAAGTCTCTCTCTCCCCTCTCTCTTTCCCCGAAGCTACATTGGTTCAATGGTCTACCACCCAGTACGTTGTCACTAGTCTTGTGCTATTGATATGATGTCACAGTTTGCTAGTTTACCACCAATCAACATTATTATGTATTGGTTCATCATGGGAAACTAAGGAACTTTGTGTTGTCCTGCTTGCTGAAAGCTGAATTTCATATAACCTACATGTAATCCCTCTGAGATCTGAATAAAAGCCAAATGATTTATTGTTTTTCAAAAGTTAACAGGACTGAAGCCTGAAGGCAACATATAACTGACAAAGTACTTGTTTCTATATTATTTCACTTAAAATATTTTCCAGCTACCCTGCTTCCCTTTCTTCTTAGTGTCTAATATCAGTATTATAGTATGTAATACAATGTACTAATTTACTAGAGCTAGCGGACACAACTAATTTATTAGTGTTAGTGTTATAAAATACGAATGTACATGTATTTGATAGAAGACAAAACTCCCTACATTTTTCAATAATGCAGGCAGCTGCAACAGAATCCCAAGTAATAATAAGTTTACCCTTAAACATTTGAACACATAATTTACGTACATGGGTTACCAAGATGACCACAATAGTAGAACTTTTAGTCGCAAACGTGGCAGAGCACTGGAAGTTGGTTGTTCTACAAGTATTTATTTATTTATAATTGCTATTGCAATCCATGTATCAGCTAGATAAAATTGGATTGTTACAATGAAGAAACAGAGTAAAATAATACATCATGATGTGTTAAGAGCGGACATGTAGTGTATGAAAAAGCTCTTCAGGCATCTCCGTGTTCTGCATTTAGGTGGGCGGTATACAGTGTTTAGTCGAGAGGACGCCCTAGCTGGATTTAAAACAATACGACTAAATTTGACTAGATTTCGCTCCCCGGGGAAAACGCACAACATAATCAAGAGCAAATACATGGATCACAACAAACTGACCTCAGCAAACTAAACATCTGGTAATGAACACCCTGAGACCACTTGCATATATATATATTCACTCGATTCTAAGGTACATGCAAAACAAAACTCTTAGTGAATATGATTAAATAAAGGTCATGCTACAACATGTTGCATGAAAAATATACACAACACAAATATTTTAAAATGCTTGAGAATAATTTAGAGCAAGATATACTAAAAGACCTAGGCCACCTGTCCAGTATGTACTTTTACTGTGCTAGGCGATATTACGTCCAGTAGAGACCCCGGGTTCAAACTCCAGTCAGGGACTGGTATTTTCATAGATGTGAAACAAATCTCTGACTGCTCAGAAGACAAATTTCTTGCATAAAAATTATAATATTGAAATATTTATTACTAGATTTTTTCAGCAATCATCAATCTACATATTTTCAGGTAATCATAGTTTACAACGATTCAATTTTAGAGTTACATTTTCCATAACGTGTTTACACATGCATTTATATTTATACTTTAAGCTGTGCTACATACATGTACATTTAAACCTGAATATCCTAATATTTATTGAACAATTTAAAGTTTTATTCCTCACTAATTAATACTACACTTTATAGTCAGTACAAAGCTTGTTCACTAAATCCTCTACTGATCCTTCTGCTATCCTTTGTGCTTTACATAAAGTCTTGGGGGAAAGAGGCACTTAAATTTAGCTGCTTTGAGGAAAGAAACAGCATCTCAAATATTATTCTCACCAGTAGGTTGGATTCTAGTACAGTAAGTTACGTATATTATATATATTATTATATATCATTTAGTTCTATACTATATTGCATAGAATTCTTTGATTGCTAGAAATAACTTCGTAGAAAATAAATGAAGTGCATAATGATAATTATATTGTAATATATTATTTGATGCCTGCCATAAATATCAGAAAGAGACAACGTTGTTTGAATAACTTCTGTTTCGCTGCGCTGTAGACTGATAGAGAAGAAGTAGAACACAATTTCTTTTGCATGGTTATTATTGATAAACACTCATGTTCCTTTGGACTTAAATGTCGGCCCTACATTTTAGGATTTTTGCATTGTGCAAAAACCAGTTGTTAGCCAGCTTGTGTAGACTTCATAATTCTGGCTGGGCTATCACCATAGTGTAACTCCCAATAGTTTGATTATTTCAAGAAACAATAGACCATATCATGGCAGAACCAAGTTCAATGCTCATGAATGTGACAGCCAGACCAATCAGTATGTTGGAAGACTGTATTTGCGGCAGAAGAGAAAAATACATATTCTGTGAGATGTGTGGATTTACCTTCAAAGGAAGAATAGGCAAAAAATGCCCTCAGCATGAAGGAGTGAGTAGGACAAAAACCCTAATTTTATTGAGGAACCTCGTACTTCTATGATTAGACTAGTCCTGTTTTCTTTTGTTTTCACAGTCGTCAACTAACCAAAAACGAATTAGTCATACACACAAATAATACTGTATGTCTCTGTTTAGCCCCTTTCTAATGAATGCATAACATGGGTCACGGTGAAATGTGGAGATCTATTTTGATGCCGGTGGCTCAGAATCCAATAACAATAATATATTATTACACCAGGTTACCATGTCTGTTTACAGGTGTTCCATCTCATGGACATTACCTGCTGTCCAGAGTGCAGATCTGGAAAGCTGAAGGAGGTGTAGGCTTACCTAAAGGCCACAGGCTATTCATTATTCAGTTGATTGGACAACTCCAAGTAAAATGGAACTCAGTAGAATACAATTCTCATGCTAAGCCTATGTTTATTAGTAGCTGCTGTGTTAGAAAGGTCTAGTCATAGTAAACTATTTTTATATTTTGGGGCCTTGACCTGGAGTATGGAATATTTTGGTAGTTTATCTAAAATACATGGAGTGTGCTTCATTTTAGTCTCTTCTACACTATTTCAGTAATATAAGTAGCCTATATTTTTATTCCTGAGTAAAATACTACATGTATAATAGTTTGCAATGTATATGCAATTGCATTCATATTTAAACTATTTATTATATCACAGTCTTGTATATTTTCTTAACAGTATAATAACTCTATCAATAAAATAAAAGAGGCTCCAGCTTTAAGCTACAACAGTATTAAAATATTATTATATTAAAATACATAGTTAAAGCAGATTTTATGTTGTAACACACAACTATTATTATACATGTACATGTTCAGCTGCCTGGTTTTACATGCTGTAGGTATATGGAACCTTCATTGAATTAAATTAGGTATTGATATTGTAAATTATTGCTATGATTGGGGATGAAGTAGTTGCCAGCTGCAAGTAAATGGTAACAATTACTTTCCAGTGGTTATAGATGCATTGGCAAAGATACAAGATACATGCTAACTACCTATGCCAACCTACGTGCATATGCATATTATAGAACAACAAAATTATAATAGAAACTACTAGATGGAGTGATTAATATGAGGCATAGATTTAAGGCTATATTGTACATATGTAAGGATATACAAAATGATACAAAATATGTTATTCTCATATTTCCTCACTATCTGTCTGCTCATAACAACATTTGCAATGTAGTTAATTAATAGTACCATTCTATGGACAGACAAATATTAAGCAGAGCAAACTCCCTCAGACAGGAAAAACATTCTATCCAATATCATGTGCGATGACAAATCTTATCAACTACTATAATCACAAGAAGAGTAAAAAGTTCTATTTTTAACAATGTGTGTTATATTGTTGAAGTAAGCTTTGGATTGTTAGTATTAGGGTGATACATGTATCAACATACAACAATAGAATAAAAGTAATTCTAATAATTATTTTAAAGTGCAAACACGACCACTGCTCAGATCTAACATGAGAAACAACAGAGATACAAACATGAAGTGAACAGGTAAGCTTAGAATCCAGTGTAAAATTGGGCAGAGAAAAACAAAGTTAAAGTAATGCATTTTAAACATACAACTATCATAATACAATACATAATTTACAATTGTATCTTCTTTTGTAATATTGTTATCATATTTTGTAATATTTTTGTTGCAAGGAATATTATTCGTAAACTTCCACCAATCATGTTCACAACTGAGAAATTACCTTATCCCTGACAGGAGTTGGAACTCGAGGCCTCTATGGCATCTAATTGCCTAGCACAATGAACACATAGACAATTAGATATAATATAATAATATTATATTATATAAAATAATGAATAACTATGTATTGTCAATAAGATTAGGATTATTATGCCCATTCTTACATAGAAGTTATTTTTTCATGGCAAAGGCGCATATTGGTTCAGTGTGATGGGTTGTGCTCACCCCACGGTTAGTAGACAGCCTGAAGATGTTGCTGCAGGAAGAGCAGTTCAGCAGTATCCCACTCACCAGATGTCGGCACTTCACCATACTCCTCTACCGCAGCGACAACCATCAGCGAACCATGCTCATCTACCGCAACGACAACCATCGCTAAACTATGGTCTTTCACCTTCTAACCAGCATCCTTCAAAGCAGCACTTTGGACCAGTAGATGATCACTTAGGCAAACCTCCACCTTATTCTCCACACCCACTACAATCACACTCTAAATCAACAAACTCAGGCTATTCTCCAGGTTGGTGCTAATAAATACATGTATGTACTTGTTGTAATTCTTTACAATATACGTAACTGTGCAAGCACTGGTCAGATGCTAAGATATTTTGTGAAGGGGTTGAAACAGGAAATGATAGATTGTACTCAAAGTACACATGTACATTACCTGTGCTTACTCTGTCCTTCTAAATAAAATAAAAAGTCTAATGGGTATAATATTTGAAACGCAAGATGAGTTGACAATTAGTGTAATGCCTTTATCATAGAGGGATAAAAATATAATAGTGCAAGAAAATACCGACGTTGCTATGCCTCTATGTTTGCATGCTTTTCTCAAATTAAATTGCAATTTTCTCAGAATAACCTTCATGGTAAACTGAAGCGCACCGTGGCTATGTTACTAATTGTCCTGCTTGTTAGATCTAAAGTAAATCTTATAGAGGGAAACTCTTTTCAACTAATGGTTAAACAAGGTCATTCACGTTGGTTTTTACATAGCAGGTTAATTTTGTAAATTTACTTGTTCTCTCTCTTCCTTAACATGTAGCTCCTAGATCTGAACAACTAACTAACGCTAGTAGCGACCAACTGCCAGCCAGTTACGGGCAACCACCTGATGGACATGGCAAACAACCTGCTGGGTACAAGCAACCAACTGATGGACATAGTCAACCACCCGCTGGATACGGACAACCACCTGATGGTTATGGGCAATCATCTGTAGGGCACGAACAACCATCAGATGGGTATGGACAACCAACCGCTGGGTATGGACAACCAACCGCTGGGTATGAACAACCAACCGCTGGGTATGGACAACCAACCACTGGGTATGGACAACCAACCGCTGGGTATGGACAACCACCCACTGGGTATGGACAACCACCTGCTGGGTATGGACAACCACCTGCTGGCTATGGACAACCACCTGCTGGGTATGGTCAGCCACCTGCTGGGTATGGACAATCACATGCAGGATACAGTCAACCACCTTATGGATATCCTTCAGGGCAACCAGCATATGGTCAACAACCATATGGATCACATATCCCACCATATGTACCACCTCCTCCACCTCCTCATGGCTACCCAGGAAGTTACCACCCTGGTTACGGTGGTGGATATCCACAACAGTCTCAGGGGATATCTACCAACACCATGCTAGGTATGTGAATTTTACATCACACTATTTATTTCACTCTACAATCTTGTATCCCTGGTTGTCACACTCTCATCAGGGCCATTCCATGGGGACTGATCAAATTTGCGTGCTGGCCCGACTCAGATTCTTTTGAAAACTTGCAGGTAGAAAGAGCACCCTTGAATTAGTGGGAAACCACCAATTCTTTTTCTATTTGACTCCTTTGGTTCCCGCAGCAGCTCGTTGAAAAGTGGGAAAATGTGGTGGGGACAACTCCGAACGAACTTTTTTGAAATTCCTGAACATTCAAATTATTACTGTGGCCACTGTATGATACTTAGAGCTGTAATTTTCGTTACATAGATACTTTCATATACGTGCTTCAGTTTCACTACTCATTCAAGCCTGTATGGTCAACATATTGAGGGTCAGAGGTCACTGAAAACACCTCTCGGAGCTAGTTTGACCCAAATTCACTGAAAATCGACCAAATAAACACTGCTGGATTTGATGAAAAGAAGGTTGATATAGAATAACTAAGGATTAGAGGTGTTTAACACAAGAATAAATGAATTTTTGAGAACAAAAAAAACTCTCCAAAATGAACTGTATGGCGACAGCGGTTCATATTCAACATGGCCGTCGTCCGAGTTGGCGTTTTGGGGCGTTATTCAAGGCTAAATCTACTAAACTTAGTAGTGAAAATTAATGGTGAAAATGCTGCTATATATACAATTCACACCTGTAGATTCCATTTCTGCAATAAAAACTTTGTCTTTTTGGGGTCTAAAAGGCTGAATTCTCAGATTCAATTTTTACATACATTCGCTATAATATAGTGACTATATCGCCAATGCAGTTAATTGGCTATGGCCATAAAGGTCAGTTAAGACTTAATTTAAGGTGCAATTTGAGACTTGGCCTGGTTATGCAACCTACTTTGTGAAGAAAAATGGGTGAAATCCGTTTTACTAGCCTAAACATGCAGTTTTGTTAACTTTGCCATTACTCTTCCTTTCACACTTTGTTAAATGAGGCAGAATAGCTAAGCTAAGCTGTATTTCCAGGTCAGACTTGACCAAGTATTGTTTAATGAAAAGAAAGGGGAAGAAGATGGAGCTCCATAGAACTAAGGCTTCTTTAATCAGTGGGTGAGGTGGTGTTTTAGCTCGGGATTTTTTTTATGGTCACCATTAGTTATCAGATTCTAATCAAAAATATACACCCATAATTGTAGCGACAGCCCACAAACAATAGTTTTGACAAACTTACATAATAATTATATACATGTACATGTATTTAGCTTACAATTAAACCAGTCTTTACTAATTAGCTTCAAAAATATTTTTTGTTCATGATATGTGAATAGTTCCTTTTCCGGTGTATAAGTGTTGTACAGTATTTATTAGAAGAGATTGAATTTCAGCAGTCCATAGTATAACAATTATTATGGCCAGGTCAATATGGTTGTCTGCACTTAGAAAGGTAAGATATGCTCTTCTTTTATTCACTGAGCGTAATTTTTTTCAGATAAGTGGTTTTGTCTTTCGAAGGGTCAAAACTATCTCAATTGAAAATCAAGTTGTCGTTATAAGGAATGGTAAATTTGGCGAGGTGATGCTAGCAAGTACATTAAACATTATTACCTTTGGAAACAAGCAAACACTTGTAACATAATTTCAACTAAACCAAGTCTCACAAAACCATATTCATATTTTTGATTACTCCGTTGATTAAAAGTTAATGCATGTCGCACCACTTACCTTAGTTGTGGTCCTTTATATAGGACCAAAAAGATATTTTTGAAGCTAATTAGCAAACACCGGTTTAATTGTCAGCTACATGTAAATATATATAAAAATTGTTAAAAGTTTTTGTTCGAGGGCTGTGGCTATAGTTATGCATGTACATGTACATGTATACATTTGATTAGAATTTGATAACTAATGGTGACCCCAAAATTTGTCTTGAGCTAGTTTAAACAACCTTTAACTCCTCAGCCTTACCCACTGATTAAAGGTGCCTTAGTTCCATGGAGCATCACTTTCTTCACCTTCTTTTTCACTAAACAATACTTGGTATAAGTCACACCTTGAAATACTGCTTAGATTAGCTATCTTACCTCATTTAACAAGCGTGTGAAAGGACGAGTCATGGTAAAGTTACCAAAACTGCATGTTTGCGCTATTAAAAAGGATTTCACCCATTTTTCTTCCCCAATAAGGTTGTATAACCAGGCCAAGTTGCAAATTGTACCTCAAATTAAGTATTGATTGACTTCTATGGCCATAGCCAATTAACTGCATTGGCGATATAGTCACTAAATTATAGCGAATATATGTAAAAATTGAATCTGAGAATTCAGCCTTTTAAACCCAAAAAGACAAAGTTTTTATTGCAGAAATGGAATCTGCAGGTGTGAATTGTATATATAGCAGCATTTTCACCATTAATTTTCACTACTAAGTTTAGTAGATTTAGCCTTGAATAACGCCCCAAAACGCCAACTCGGACGACGGCCATGTTGAATATGAGCCGTTGTCGCCATACAGTTCATTTTAGAGAGTTTTTTTTGTTCTCAAAAATTCATTTATCCTTGTGTTGAGCACCTCTAATCCTTAGTTATTCTATATCAACCTTCTTTTCATCAAATCCAGCAGTGTTTATTTGGTCGATTTTCAGTGAATTTGGGTCAAACTAGCTCCGAGAGGTGTTTTCAGTGACCTCTGACCCTCAATATGTTGACCATACAGGCTTAAATGAGTAGTGAAACTGAAGCACATATATAATGGTATCTATACAACAAAAATAACAGCTCTAAGTATCATACAGTGGCCACAGTAATAATTTGAATGTTTAAAAATTTCAAAAAATTCAATTTGGAGTTGTCCCCACCACATTTTCCCACTTTTCAACAAGCTGCTGCCGGAACCACAGGGGTCAAATAGAAAAAAAATTGGTGGTTTCCCACTAATTCAAGGGTGCTCTTTCTACCTGCAAGTTTTCAAAAGAATCTGAGTCGAGCCAGCACGCAAATTTGATCAGTCCCCATGGAACGGCCCATCAACAATTACAGTTGATAGTTGACATTATTGAGATAGTTTGGAATAGCTTTGTCTACATGTACATATTTATGTAGGATTGGTAATAACTAAGCCTAATATCATGACACGTGTAGATTACTATTGAGTCAATGTGAAGTGGAGCTTTGCAGCTTGAGTTCCTATGGAAGTGTATGTTAGGTTATAATGTTATATATACACGTACATGTACAAACTACTAAAGTAATCCATGTTGTAATTCACTCTAATGCTGTTTCAACACTTCCTGTACAGTGCCACCTGTAAAGGGTGACTGAAATATTGTTACTTTATGCCATTACCTTGCGTATGAGGCAGAATAATATCTACATATTATACATGTACAAAGTTTTGCCACAAAAGTAACAATGTACATGGTATGCGTAGGTACAGTAATTTTACAGTAATTAATATACTTGTAAGTACAGCATGTAATAAATTATTGAGTAATTATGACTGCTGTGATCAAACATGCAAGTAAGTAAAAGTAAATGGCAGACCCTCAATTCTGAGTATGCACGCTTTGATCAAGGAGACACACTATCTAATTTGCAGCTGGTGCGGGTGGTTTACTAGCTGGTGCTGTACTTGGAGACATGATGGATGTGGATATATTCTAGATGTACGGTTACAGTGGAAATATAGTAATACTCCAACACAAAGTTATACAGCACTGGATAATAAATTCTTTTGGATAAGAACTCTGTTCTGAATGCTCATTAATATTTACTGTGGGAAAGTTTGAGATGAGGCCTACTTGTGGATGTCACTTTTAACCTAAAATTTAACATGAAGTTGAAGTTGTGATTTATTTTTAATTATTTTAGTAGTAGTTAATCTTTTGTTGCACGGTGTAAAATCACATGTAAAATTATCTTTGTGAAGAAGAGCAGCAGCTTGACTGGTTTTTGCACTATAAGCATTATATGGAGTAGTCTCCTCTCCTCATTGTGAAAGGGAAGACAACTTTAAGAAAAAACAGATAATTTGATCAAACCTCGAGTGTAAGCAATTATACATGTATGTAACACTATTAGAAGTAAGTGCGCATTCTCATACTCGGCATTATAAATAACCATGACTAAGGATCTACAATAATATGTACATTTATACCTAAATCATGATTGTGATAATGCTTCAATGTGTGATACTCAATACATTGATACATGTTTATTGCTGGCTCTATTGGTTTAAGATAATTAAGTATCAACTTGAATAGCCATAATATATGGATTACTCACTGCAGTAGTTGAGATATGACATCATGTCGAAAGGTCAAGGATTTATTGAATTTAAATACATTATACATAATTTATTTAATCAGTACAAAGTACATGACATACAGAATGCAAACAACAGTTAGATATTATTCATGTTAGTAAGTTCATATTTTCTTCATTCTATGCTATACATGTATACGTACTGTACATATGTAGATAGAGTTTAATTTCGTGTGAAAACAGATTCCAGAAGAAGAATAGGAATATAGATAGACAGTGTTAGAATGTCTTCTTCTATGCTGTTAGTCTTCATTATTGATCAGTGATAGAGTTTGTCACTGTAACAAATCATAGTATCATGAAACAAGTACTCAAGATTCCACTGTTATTTCTGGTGTGTATTTTGGCCTAAATTATACCTTTTTGGTGTGTACAATATAATATGAACTAGTAGTATAAAGTGTTGAATGTAGACTAAAAATGGTGATTAAAGATATTTAGCACAATATGACTTGTTACTACGAATTAGTGCAAAACATGTGTATTAAATTAAGAATAGCAGACTATTAGGAAATGGTGAACATCACAGGTCAGAGTAATATGGCTACTCAGTAGTAAGAAGATTTTGTCCACTTACCACATTTCTGGTCTACATTTCGAGCTCCACTTGGACATTCTATGACTAGTGTTGGAGTTAAAAGAAGTCCATCACCGTCTCTAACTGGGTAAATGGTGCTGTGTGACCTGTTTTAGAATGCAGAACCTGTATTAACTTTGTCGTTTGTACGGATTTGAAGGACAGTCAGTTACCTTGCTACTTACATTCCTATTGCTACTCAAAACAACTGTATGGATACAAATAATCTAGAATCTATATTATTGTAATGGTTTCTGTGATTTGGTGCGGTCGTCCTTGGACGACTATCGACCCAGAAATGAAGTGCCTATGAGTGGTAATAGGACTTCGCATTACATGAAAGATCGAGCGGTCTCAGTAGCCCAAATACTACCAAAGACGACCCATCTGATCTCAAGTCCGACCTTCAGACTATACAATGAAAGAGAGTGATCCGACCTAGTAGGCAGTTCGCAAGGCGAATGACCTGGCAAAAGGAAGAGAAAGTCTCTGTATCAAGTATAGATGTGTCTTTATTGAAAGCCAAGTGAAGACTGAGACAATGAACAGTAAAACAATGCCCTTTATATAGTATAAGGACTTCCGGCCGACACCACGTCGGGAAAAGACGACGTGTGGTCGTCCGGAAGTTGCGCAACAAGATGGCCGCCGGAAGCCCGACGGCCGACCCAAAATAGGTCGGGTTCTACAAAAGTTGCTTATAATGGTCCAATTCATGTACAAAATGAATATCAATGGATTCTGAGAGGTCGGGCCTCTGTACATGGGTATAAAAGGCATTAAAAGACTTAGATATAATCATACAATCATATATAACAATATAAGAGTAAAGTACAAGCAGATATATACATGTATGCATGTAATAATGAGTGTCAGATGTAAGATACGACTGGGCGTACCATTACATAGCCCCCTCACACTAGGTCATGGGTGTCTCTAGTGTCAAGTTAAGAAGGGTACGGTACAGTGTAGATTCTCTGGATACTATATCCAAGTCTGCTTGTACAAGCTGGAGTTGTCGGGGGTGGTTTAGATGCTGGTTGGCTAGTTCACGAAGAGCTATTTCTCGAGCATAGAGAGGTTCCAGGTGTTGGCGTAGAGTGTCCCCCACCTGTTGACGGCTGGCAAGGTAGTGAATCCGTGGCTTGAGTTCAGCAAGTTGTTGCATGAACGACGGATCCGGAGATGCAGGACGTGTGGCATTCGGCTGAGTTAGTACAGGAGATGCAGGAGGTGGGGACTGGACGGCAGGAGAGTCTGGAGTGGCTCGGAGCAGGTCCCTGGCAGGTGTATAAGGAGAGCGGTGCGGTGAGACCTCTAGTGTGGGCCTGGACTGCAGTGGTTCGATCAGTAGGGTCGGAGAAGCTGTACAAGAAGCTGCACATGAGACCTTGGGTGGAGAGCCTTCGTAGAGAGGGCCTGACTGAGGAGCAGGCATACTCTTCCTTGGAGCAGGCCTTGTCTTCCAAGAGGGTAGACGTCCGCGTCGGCCAGGGGGGCCGACACTTACTGCGGAGGTACTAGCAGGAGGTCGCCACAGAGAAGGTCCAGCAGGAGTGGTAGGCGACGAGGAAGAGGAGGAGGTAGCATCAGAAGGTGCAGAGTCGGGGGTCTGTTCTGGAGATGGGCTGTGCCGTCTCTTGGGAGGTCGCTTCCTTGTAGAGGAGGAGCTGGGTAAATAAACTGGTTTATTTGTCCCCGACTGTCCGTCCATAGTAGGACGACATGGTAGAAATGGTGGGGGATCCTTTACGCCCCACCATTCCATGAGGGCCCCATAGCTGGGCCCGTCTGTGAGGAAGAGACGTTTCCCACAGATACTGGATCTCCGACTGAAGTGATGGCCTAGAGCATCACGGCTAACTGAGCTGCGTCCGCAGCGACAGTAGAAGCGGGCAAAGTGCTGCCAAATGTGAATGTTCAGTCTCTTGAGGGTGCCGGAGAAGCCACACTTTGCACATTTGAGGTTAGGCTGGCTCCTTCTAGCCAAGTCGTCTCGGGCTTGTTGAGTGAAGGTACTAATCCATGGCTTAGTGGCTCCGGAATGCTGGGATGACTCTATGGGCAGCTTGTCAGTGAGTTTGTGCAGCTTAATTGTAGCTAACTTCAGGGTAGAGGTAACAGGAGGTGGAGTGGGTGGAGGCGTGCCGTCTGGCGTGAGCGTCTTCCGTAGAGGAGATGCATCTACAACACATAATTCATCTGATGTGTAGCCTCCGCCTTCTAACTCATGCTCTTTCCTGTGAGAATGTTCAGGGGAATTCTCCTCTGTCCCGACTGATCTATGCCGAGTGGGGAGGGAGAGAGAATTCATGCCTGACAGTCCCACAGGTGTTGACTGTACCTCTAATTCTGATTCGGTCCTTACTGGTAACACTGAGATTCGCTTACCTTCAGCCGTGAAGACAGGCTGGTTGGAGTGATCCATACTAGAAGGAGTAGCCGTCTCGTCTGCACGAGAATGAGAAAGGATACGAGTACTGCTATTAACTTCACCAGTGACACGAGGAGTGCAGGAGTTGCCACATGTAGGGATACATGTGCTTCGGTGAAGTGCTGGACGAGAAAGGACTACTCGTCTGTGAGCTGTCGTATTTATACTAGCCGAGGGATGAGCAATTGGCTCAATTGTAGGCAATGCCTCAGGCACATTTTCTTTGTTCGACTCGTCAAATAAGCGCGGGAACACGGCAATAGTTGCCTTCGATTGCTTTTTATCCACTTTAGGGGACTTCGAGAGTTCGGCAATCTGTATTTTCGGCTGAAACTGTTCGGCAATGCTAGATTCCGTACAAGAGCGTTTTGCTTTATGTACTTGAACTGCTGGCAGTATAGACTGTATCTCCGTCGTTGGGATTATGTCTTGAGGTTCGGCTACGCGACATTTCGCGTCCTCTGGATCAGGTCGGGCTGTTGAAACTTGAACATTCTTCGAGAGGTTCAGAGGTAGCTCTCTGGTTTGGTCCAGCACGGTTTGTTCCGTGTCGATCCTCAGGCCGCGGACTTGGACTGTAGTGTCTGGCAGTTCTACACACGATAAGTCGTCCGTCGGGGCATACTGAATTTGGGCGGGAATCAATTGCTGATTAGTGTCGGGTCTGGACGTGGCCAGATCCTGTTGATCCTTCTGAGTTGAGGATAGGTCGGGTTCACCTTGTAAGGTTTGGTCCGACGGGGCGGGACGTATGAGTCGTCCTTTCAGCCTTGGGGGGTGATCTGTGGTCACTTCGGATGTGTCCGGCTTTGAGTGGGGTCGTTTCTTGCCTGGTGTTGGCCTAGTGGGTTTAGGTTCATCCACTGTGACGGGTGTAGGTGACGCCGTCGGCCTGGAGTGTGATGGGCTAGTTACCCGTGGGGTTTTCTGTTTGGAGTGGCTACTCTTGACTTTAGGCTTAGTGGGTATAGGTTCTTCCACTAAGACGGGTTCTGATGTGTCCGTCGGCCTCAGTGGACGACCATTGTGGTTTGGTCCACTCTTCTTGGGTTTGGCCTCAGTAGGAATGGGTTCATCTACTGGGACGGGTTCTGATGTATCCGTCGGCCTTTGTGGACGACCAATGTGGGGTGGTCCACCTTCTCCTTGCTGGGCTCCAGTAGGAATGGGTTCGTCTACTGGGACGGGTTCTAATGTGTCCGTCGGCCCGTCATCTGTGCCTTGGCATTTCTGGAGGAGGGTATGTAGGGCTTTCCGTAGGAGGTCGGCGGGAAGCTCCTCTTGTGGCTTTGGAGGGTTGGCCTTGCCACCCTTGTTGCTCTGGAAGGCTGTTCCGGTTTCCAGGGCTTCCTCCATATCATCGGGCTGTAACCATGTATAGTACCAGCGTAGGCCACGGTCGTGGACTGAGAGGCAGAACTTCTCTACAGCCCACTCTTCCAAAGATGCAGGGGGTGCTCCTTCAAAGACTGTTGCCATCAGTCTGCGGATGAGAGCTGCATAGTCTCTGAGTGACGTGTGGGCTGGCTGTTCCAGGGTGGACAGCTTCCATCGGGCTTCTCTGGCAGATAGTCCATACTGTTCCCTCAGTCGGGAAAATATCTCTTCGACTGATCGGGGTCGGCCGCATTCTTGTGCGGGCCCGTGTAGGGCGGCTCTAAGCCGTATGAGGCGTGCTCTGTCATTCCAGTTGCAACGCTCTGCCATAGCGGTGAAGTCTTCTATGAAGAGTTCGACGTCCTCTTGTCCGTTGTAGCTGAGTGTTTTGAGGTCCTGCTCGGCCTGGTACATTACCTGCTGAAGCAGGTTCCTTATTCGGTCCATGTCGGTAGGGTGTCGGGTAGTGAGTAAAACTGCTGTGGTTTGTTAGGCCGTGTCGGCCTAATGGTCGTACTGAGTACCGTCAATCTGTTCTGGATCCGAGGTCGGTCTTTGATTGAAGATCCGGCGTAGGTCGGGCTACATCCAGCGGAACCACGAGAATTATGGGTGCACTTTAGCGTTTGTCACCTTCTCGTATCCAAGGTTCCCGGGTCCGAGTCCTAAATCGCCGTAGAAGTATTGAAGAATGAGGTCGGTCGGTCACCCGAGTCCGAGGTCACCTTCCTTCTCTTCGTATCGTAAGAGTACGACCTTAGAATCCCACTGCTGCCACCAATGTAATGGTTTCTGTGATTTGGTGCGGTCGTCCTTGGACGACTATCGACCCAGAAATGAAGTGCCTATGAGTGGTAATAGGACTTCGCATTACATGAAAGATCGAGCGGTCTCAGTAGCCCAAATACTACCAAAGACGACCCATCTGATCTCAAGTCCGACCTTCAGACTATACAATGAAAGAGAGTGATCCGACCTAGTAGGCAGTTCGCAAGGCGAATGACCTGGCAAAAGGAAGAGAAAGTCTCTGTATCAAGTATAGATGTGTCTTTATTGAAAGCCAAGTGAAGACTGAGACAATGAACAGTAAAACAATGCCCTTTATATAGTATAAGGACTTCCGGCCGACACCACGTCGGGAAAAGACGACGTGTGGTCGTCCGGAAGTTGCGCAACAAGATGGCCGCCGGAAGCCCGACGGCCGACCCAAAATAGGTCGGGTTCTACAAAAGTTGCTTATAATGGTCCAATTCATGTACAAAATGAATATCAATGGATTCTGAGAGGTCGGGCCTCTGTACATGGGTATAAAAGGCATTAAAAGACTTAGATATAATCATACAATCATATATAACAATATAAGAGTAAAGTACAAGCAGATATATACATGTATGCATGTAATAATGAGTGTCAGATGTAAGATACGACTGGGCGTACCATTACATTATCACAGTAACGAGGTAACATAGATACCACTGATAAATTAACTAAATAATATTTACATGTAAGTCAATCATCATTTGCAATGATTATAATTTGATTTAAAATTTACCAGAAAGTTGTTGGGCCCTCTCTATATAGATAGTACAGAGTAATATAGTAGAAAAAAAGTTTTCTTGGTCTCTAAAATACTCTTTTTCTTTCTCACATGGTTCACATAACTCTCTGGCTACTAAATGAACCACTCTCTGACTACTAAATGAACCACTCTCTGGCTACTAAATGAACCACTCTCTGGCTACTAAATGAACCACTCTCTGGCTACTAAATGAACCACTCTCTGACTACTAAATGAACCACTCTCTGGCTACTAAATGAACCACTCTCTGGCTACTAAATGAACCACTCTCTGGCTACTAAATGAACCACTCTCTGACTACTAAATGAACCACTCTCTGGCTACTAAATGAACCACTCTCTGGCTACTAAATGAACCACTCTCTGGCTACTAAATGAACCACTCTCTGGCTACTAAATGAACCACTCTCTGGCTACTAAATGAACCACTCTCTGGCTACTAAATGAACCACTCTGGCTACTAAATGAACCACTCTCTGGCTACTAAATGAACCACTCTCTGACTACTAAATGAACCGCTCTCTGGCTACTAAATGAAGCTCGAGTGTTAAAGTAGCATATAATATTCACAACTTACGGAGGCAGGAAATATGCCATGAAGACGTCATTTGTTTCCATTTGTTGTTTGACCTTAGATTTGACTTTGGAGGCTAGCAACCAATATTCATCCAACAAAGATAAATCGTCATCCGTCTTAAATGTGAGAGTGAAGCCTTCGTTGTCACATGTTATCATCGGGCTGTCCGCAGTAAGCCCGCAAGACTGAATGAAGAAAGAAATGTGCGGTACTATCAATGGTAATGCTAACTTTAAAAGCCAGGATGGGCTGTACTATGATAGTATCAACCTTAACCGCTAGAATGGGCTGTACTATGATAATATCAACGTTAACAGCTACAATCATGTAGAACGACATAAATCAATAAAAGATGAAGTGAAATTAAATGTACATTTATATCATAAAAACTGCAAATTTGGTGTATTCAGGGCAACTATGATAATAATCAAAGTTGTGAATTCTCTAAGCTCATTGTAACTCCCCAAATACTAATGCTGTGTATGCCAAGTCTATGATGTATTGCTGTAAAACTTGAGCAAATTTATTTCATATTATGCATGTAAAATAGTGCACAATGAGGGATGGATTCACACTGTTACAAAAATAGGAAACTGTTATTTTAGAAGAACACTTCTCTGTATAATTATATATTAGGTGTATGTGAGTCAAAGGCTTTATAACATTGTTTCCATTCTACACTATCCCTAGCATCTTATCAATTATAACTTTTAAGTACACCAAGAGAGATTTAAATTTAATATTCCAGAAGTCAAATGAGACATCAGTAAAAAACATCTACATGTTGCATAGGATACTGCTAATCAGTAATTCTTATGAAGGTTCCCATAAATAGGGTACTTACATCAGAGTTCAAACAAAAGAGAGATCTGGTACTCTTAAAGTAATAATTGGAGATGCTTAACACAGTTTGTCTTTGGTAGCCATCTTTGGGGCAGTTGGCTTTAAATCTAGCAGAGTACTCCATTCTTACTCCTGCTGGTGCTGTTATTAAGACATAGCACATACAGCGGAGAAGCAGGCTCCATTATATATAGCCAGGGTTGGGAATCGCCAATAGCATTCGATATTCGATGGTGATTTTCTTTGGTCTATTCACCATCGATTCCACCTAATCTTTGGTTTCCAACAAAGCCATCGAAATGCATGTATTCGTTGGTTTTATAGGGTTACAGCTGCATTCGATTGTCACTAAGCTGCTAATTAATCTGCTAGTGTTTAGTACAGGAAATAAATGAAAAGCCTTGTAGCTTAGTTCTTATCTTTTTAACAAAAAAAATGATGATGAGCTGTTTTATTTAATAACAAAATAATAGTTTCTATTTGCAAGCTAAAATAAAATGTGAGTGGCTAGCACCAAATAAGAAATAATAGCCTGGAATTTCTGGCTAAGATTTGCAGTGCATATAAATATTTGAATGCTAAAAAGAAACATAAAGGTAGAGGAGATAACTCTAAACTATGAGAAAATGCAAATAAAACTGGTAATATTAGGCACAGTTGTTATAACATTTTAAAGTAATAGACAAAATTAGTAAAGACAATAAATTTCTCTATTTTTACAAAAATTATACCCATATACATGTGCATTTTCTAAAATCATCATCGATTGTAAAATCGATTGAAGTACAATCATTGATTTGGTAAAGTAACAATCGAATGCTTGTATTCTTTGGTTTAGTCAGCATAATCGAAAATCGGAAATCGAATGCAAAAGTAGATCAAAGTTCCCAACCCTGTATATAGCATCACTCTCCAACCCAATTGTCCCAACCACAAACAAAGACCTAAGGCTACATTAAATTGTGCAATACTGTACCTAATTGACAGCTGAGCTCGACGATAATCTTATCGCATGAATCTGAGAAATATAGCCTTGGTTCCATAATAAGCTATAGTGTACAGATCACTAGCATACCACAGAATTCACAAGACAATATAAATAATGACACACTCATGGAACGGTATTACTGTTGTTACTAAATATGTATTGAGTACCGCCATCACTTATCAGAAAAAGTAACGCATAAAAATCTGAATTAAAAATAGCTTATTCAGATGGGAATACAAAAACATGTGCATTAATTCTAGCCTTACTGTGTTTCTGCTCACCAACCAACACTGCATCTGTTAGTGAACATCCAATAACCTGTTGAAGAGTAGAAAAGTTAAATACTTGGTGCTTAGAGTTGGTTCCAAGTATTCTGAAAAGCAAGTGAGAAATATACAGCAGTAGACCTCAAAACAGTATCTGTTTAGTGTCAATATTTAGGATTACAGAGCTCCAGAAGACTGTTTTGATTTGCTGGTATGTTTTTCTTTCAAACGAGAATGAACCCACCTAAAACAATTTACTTCTAACACAGTATAAGGCTTATAATTTAAGTGCTTCTGCAATCTGCATGTTGGTAAAAGGATGAGGGAAAGTAAAAGAACGAAGCTCTAATCACAATTCATCCAGATAATTGGTTAGCTCAAAAACTACCTGAAGCAAAACTCTGCTCATCTTATAAACTATCAAAAGTATAAACACGTTACTGTGAAGTCAAATATCACTGAATATTCACTCTCTATGTTACCATGTAGTCTTTATGTAATCAACATAATATCCTCAGAATATGTGACCCGGATACCAGTACTATGATATGTTTCTATCATTAAGACTTAAACTTACAAAGACGAGCAGATACAGCTTTAGATGGACCATACTTTCCTATTTGTGCCTCTACAAACTCTGTGTGCAAAGGAGTAGAACTGATCTAATGCAGAGTAGCTTGTGCATGCAATTCTATCTTATACCTGTGACAAGGGGCACTAAAATAATGATAAACCCCTATTATGTCGGAGCTGATAAGATAGCTTACATTCCTAGATTACTTTAGCTGCTGATATGAGTTATCAGTCAGTTTAAAGATTGTAAAGTGAAATGAACCTCATAACACTATTAGGGTTACATTGCTGAGAATGCCAAAAGAAAAATATGAAAAAACACAAAATATCAAATTGAAAGTCATGCAACATACTGCTGGAGGAAACGAAAATCTTGTGATCAAATGACCACCAAACGTTATTGTTGCTAATAGTCCACCTCCATTTATTCTTAAGTATACAATCACTACGTTTCCATTGTTCGCACTAGCTTACAGCTCGCACTAATTATAGCTGTGGTTAGCAGTGCTACCAAGCCTTCCCATGAACTAATAATAGCTCGCACTAGTTGTTGGCATATAGCCAGCTCGCATGACTTCGTACTGAGAGTACGCACTGACTGAGCTCGCTAAATGGCTGCGAGCTGAGTCATCCCATGGCTCGAGCTGAGCTCAAAATGCACTGAGTTCAAACCATGGAAACCCAGTGTATATTGTTCATATTTGGATTTTGTTTGTACATGTAAAATGTGTCCTTTTGTGTAGCCCACATGCTGAAATCTTACACTTCGCCAAATTTAAACATTACATAGTCATAACCACATAAAAGAATTTGAGAAGGGAGATGAGATGATTTCATTAGCACATAATTGTTATTGAATCTTATTGATTTTATTGATTATGTTATTATGCGTTCTTGTTAGAATCATTAGCTTAGAATTACTATACAATGTATTTGCTCTCTTTTGTTTGTTAATTCTTTACAATTTAAATTGTATGTGATTGATTAGTAAAGTGAAAATGCTGGTAGGAACACCTACAGTGTACATTGTATTCTGTTGCAAATGACCTGTACTGCTGGCTGCACTAATAATACTCCAACTGTGATGAGAAAAACTTTTCAGGTAAATTTTACAAATACATGATATAGTATGTACATTGTATATTCTACATGTACAGTAAGTGTGTAGCTAGATTATTTATTGGATTGGTTGGCATATTTTATAGCCTAGGTTCCAAGCAACTATAATTAATCTTACAATTCGCAAAACTTTGACTAGGGAAATAGTTTAACTGGGATCTTTGGGTATTTATGTTATGTTATGTTATTCATTTATACACAACTTTTCACTTATCTAAAGGTACATGTATATGGTATTTAGCCATGTACAGCAAGCACAAAAGTGTTTTGTTCAAGAGTTTGAATTTGGCAGCTAGAACAAGATTGACAAGTACCTCTCTTAGCAGCTTGCTGCCAGAATCTTTGCTTCATGATCAGCTTGTTTTACTAGTAACCTTTCGTGGGTACCAGGTTCCAGTAAGGTTCATTCGTGGTGATAGGAAGGGGCATCCAACCTTATAATGCTCTGCGCTACATCAGCAACTTGTCAATTGAGGAAGTGCCTTTCCAAGCTCAAAAACCGAAAAAAATTTAAATCTCTTTAAATCATTCCTTTCTTACCTGGGACTAAAAGTGGGAAGTACATGACGTAAAGCCAGTACGTTTCTTTCTTGGTAATACTCTCTAGATTTGAAGTAGATAGCAAGCTATAACCAAGATAGGAAGTCACATCATGTTTTCACACACATGTTTTGTAAAACAGTGTAATGTTTTGAGCTGTGTTACATACGAGTGCCGATATGGCACGGGTATGGGAAATGCTTGGAGGTTGGTAGAGGACGACCAAGGTAACTTCCACACACTGCATAAAGAGTGAACAGTTAGTTAATGCTCTAGTATTGTTGATAATGACGTAGGCCGAGGCTGAGACTCATTAAAGAGTCCTGGGTCGACGTAGGTCTGTAGGTTTATACTCCAAAGGAGTGTAGAAAGAATTAGTAGTAATCTAATGACATAGGCCCGACGCTAGATTCATAAGGGATCCGGAATCAGCTAACTTAAAGTCCGATGGTGTAGAACTCACAAGGAGTGTAGAAAGAGTTGCTTAAGCGAGTATGAGAATGAGCTCGGCCACTTAGATCTAAGAAGATCTGTGGGTGGAGCTACCTACCTGCAAGAGTAAGCCTCTAGGCTGAGTTAGGAGATTTTGCTTTACTCAAGCGCAATCAACAACTGAATTGATACAGAAAATGTGCTGGCTTTTATACTAAATACACTTCCGGAAAAAGGTACGATAAGGTATCAGGCCGGTACGATAAGGGCTCGAGCTGGTACGATAAGGTATCGGCCTGGTACGATAAGGTATCGGGCCGGAACTTATGCAACAACATGAAGTAGTTCCGCCCGACGTCGACTACCAAAAGGGTCGGACTTGCGCAAAAAGTGCTTACAATAGTCCAATATGGATAATATATAATTATGGCCATGTTTAGAGACATCAGCCCCAAAAAGTGTATAGGTAAAAGATATAAACCATGCGTAAATGCGATAACCTGATTGGTAAATAATAACAATACAAAGCACACTATGCATCAGCTCAGCAGTACTGTTGATTATAATTTAGTAGTAGAGTAATGTCCATGCATGTATAAGATTATACAGTGTATATATGAGAACAATGTCAATGCATGTACTGTGGTTAGCCAAGGGAGACTATTACCACGGAGGCTGATTCACCACACTAGGAAGATACTGTGTTTGGTCGACATTAAAATTTGTTCCCTATGTTTCTAAAACAAGCTCATTAGTGACAACTATGGTGTACAATGGTAATATAAATATCATTATGTTGCTAGTAGCGGCTTGGTGTAGCAAACAGACTTTTTGTTTAATTCTTAGTTTGCTTAGCTAAACAAATCAGGCAACCAGTATATGTTTTTCGTAGACCTACAGGTATACAGCTACAGTGTACTTTTCAGGCTGCAACGTGTTTTATGGCATTTGCAGTTGTAAAGCTTTTACGTATTTTATATGCAGCTGTCACATGAGAGAGAGCAGCCGTGGCCTAGTGGTATGGGCTCTGGACTTCCAAGTGGGAGTCTCAGGTTCAATTCTCATAAGGGTCATTGGTGGTGTTAGAAAGAGCATCCAGCCTTATACATGTAATTCTCCTGCACTATATTAGTAACTTTGCCAAATTATAAAAATTGCAGATCTCTTTAGATCATTGCTTTCTTACCTGAGATTAATAGTGGGAAGTAAAATTGGTAAGTTTTATATGCCACTGTTACATGATATGTCTTAGTAAAAGCTGTTCTACTGTGGCTTTGTTCTCTAACAGGTTAGACAAGTTGAACCTAATAATAATTTGATAGATTTATTGTACCCTGCTTTGCTGGGATTTTAGTTCTGCCCATACACAAATAATATTATGTTACTAACTTACATGTAAATTTACTATTCGTCAGATTCAGCAGATTATAGCTTCTTTAACTATCTGTAGTTATCCAATCAGAAGTGTGTTTAGTTGTAGAAACAGTCCTGTAACATTTTCTCATTGAAGTAGTTTTAATTAGAATGTTGAAGAAAATCTCAGAATGTTTAAAGTTTAAGAACCTAAAAAACTTTTAAAATTTTTCTAAATTGCATCATGAACACCCAAATAATGTCATTGTCACCTATTATTTTTTAATTAATTAGGTTTTGAATTCAAACCTAGAGAGTTGGCACAGCTAGTAGTACTGATGAGAAAAATATATGTAGCTGAATTCATATCCACAAAGATGCTGCATTTGGCTACAGTGACAACTTACTCAACAATGTTTGAATTATTAACCCTTGGCAAATTTTAAAGTGAATTTTTAACCTTTGCACTCCCAGCTGTGTTATGCTACTTGACTTCCTGCTGAAGACTATCTAAACAACTGAGAAGCCACTTTATAGTGACACCTTGGGAGTGTAAATGTCAAGATTTATGTATTTTAAATAATATGTAGCTAAATACACCTTTGCAGTTTAAAAGGTTTATAAAGATAACATGGCGACTAAGAGACCAGCTTCTCCTGGCGAACTTGTTGAACAGCAATTTGCTGAACACTTTGAATGCTACATTTGCACAATGACTGAAGTGTTGGATATGAGATTGTTGCCATGCCAACACAGACTGTGCACTGAGTGTTTAGGTAAGATGGTTTGATGAAGGAGTGAAACTATGGACATGCAGTTTTTAAATATTATATATTATATTATTTTCCAACAAACATTCAACCACAAAGATGGAGATTCCGGACTCAAGAGGTATGATGAAACTGTTTGTCTATAGCTAGTGAGAATGTTGAATTATTAGGTATTTATGAGGAGTTAGGAATAGTATGCTAATTTCTGTCGTAGTTAAAGAGATTGCTGTTAAGATATCTGTGCTCTGTATATTCTTTGTAATATATGCGTATGTGTAAGTGTATATAGCTTGATTGTTCAACTAGTAACTGGATGCAATCAGATTACAAGATTAATATTTACTCAGTTCGAATCACCTCATACAGAATGACCTTCACCTATTCCATACATGTATACACTATGTAACAGTGCCGATGCAATACATGTATATACTATAGAAAGTATACTGTGCAGTACAAAACAGTGTCCCGAGTGTCGAGACCCACTGACGAAAAGCAGAGCTAACAGGTACCCCATCTGTAGACTCACAGCAAAAATTTGGCAGGATATAACTCGACTCAAAGAGGACCTCTCCAAAACTCAAGGTATTGTAATGTTTTTGAGTGCTATTGCATACGAGAGCCGAGAGCTACAAGTATGTGAAAGGCTTGGAAGGTGGTAGAGGCCGACCAAGTATACCTTCTGCCCATTACATAAAAGAGTGAACAGTTATGGGTGCTCTTTATAGTGTAGATTGTAGATTATATCAGACGCAGGCCGATGCCGAGACTCATTGGAGCTCAGGACCGACGTAGGTCATGTAGAGTTTATACTCCGAGGGAGTGTAGAGAAAGAATGTCTAACCTTGAGAACATAAGTCCGACGCCAGGTTCATTAGAACCCGGGATCGGCCTAAGCCTAAGAGGTGGATAGAGAAGTGCTTAGCCTAGGATGAGGTGGACTCGAGCCGTACTGAATCCAAAGGATTCTCAGGTGGAATTACCCGTCTAATGACAAAGCCTCCGTAGGTTGAGTTAGGAGATGTTGCTTTATTCAAGCACAATCAACAACTGATTTACAACACAAAATGCACTGCCTTATATACATAACAAACTTCCAGTAAAAAGAGTCCGACACGGGGTCCTCCATCCGACATGGGGCCGGCTCCGGAACTGATGCAACAATATGTCTGGTTACGCCCAACTCGGCCACATAAAAGGTCGGCCTTTGCACAAAATGTGCTTACAATAAGGAGAAACATGTCATATATAATTATGAGCTAAATCTATAAGGTCGGCCATGAAGGTACTATGTAAAATGGCAAAAGACTCTAATAATGCACAATCAAGTAAGAACAGACAATTACTAAATAGGTATATAAGTGTGGGAAAAACTAAGTTGCAATAGAACGTAATCCCAAGGCTTGATTGCTAGTATATAAGACGCGCAGTATATAAGATAATAATGAATGCATAAATGAATATGGATAACAATGCATGGATAAGGATAGGTAATTAAATGTCAGCTATTATAATGTCAGTGTGGCTGGCCTAGGTACCATTACCATGGAGGCTGTTTCACCACAGTATTTCAACTACATTAGTGCAGGGGCGGATCCATGGGTGGTGCAAGTGGTGCATTTGCACCACTGAAAATTTCAGAAAAAGAAAAATTTTTTTTTAATTTTTTTTGTTTTGTTGATTATTTTTGTTAATTATTCAAATGTGTGTGTCAACCTAGCACAAAAATATATTTTTATGATGCATAAGGGCTCAAAAACATGTGATATGTTATCATATTTCTTGATCCTTGTAAATATTCCAACTATTTTTGCCATTTATAAGTCGGAGTTGAATGAGCACCATTGTCACATCTTAGTCACAAGAAACTTTTTACCTATTCTATTTATTTATAGGCCGGCTTATAGAAGAGATAAAAAAATAAACATTTTTGTTCACTTTGCTTATATAATTATATTGTTCATTGAATAAATATATTATTTATTATCATTTATGTTTTGCTTTAAAACAGAACAATTGTAGGTTAGTTACTACTATTCAACCTAACTCAACTTGCCACCAACTCATTTAACTGAATGAACTGAACTGGCTCTTAGGTCTTTCTGGACCCACAGATGCCAGGATTTTGCTTGGCGGCCAGGGCGCTGCCCCGGACCCCGTTGGGGGGCTTACAGCACCTCTCAAACCCCCAGCTGGAAGGGACGCTGCAATGCAGCGTGATAGGGCACGAAGCACGCCGCACATGAAAACTGAAGTTTTACCTTAAGAAATGCCCCAACTATCAATTTTGCACCACCCTTACTCCATTCCTGGATCCGCCACTGTTAGTGTGTACAGTCATACATGTACTTCTAGAATAACTTTTCAGAGATGTATCCCTAGTGCTGTGCGGTGTTTGGTATCATTGAGTGTTTTAGTTTTTTTCTTTTGATTTCAAATCCCCGAGACTTCAAAATGCAAACTACAACTGGATGCAGCGGTTGACCTCTTATTGCACTTGCTTCTGAGAACTAATAATAATATGTAAACAATGAGTACCAATATTTATAAATATTTATAAAAGAAATATACCAGTATTTCTATGCCAGTATAATTATGTATGTCAGTAAACACTAGATTCAAATGCATTTCCCAACAATTTGTCTAAGCAAGCATTATTCAACAGGTTAATACAATGTATTCTATGCTAATTTAAATAAGTATAGAGGCCAAGGCGACCTGAGTGGGAAGAAATACACTATACTACAGAATCAGTTGGACATTGCAACAGCTTCTAATAATGTGACAATGGTCAGTAATTGAGTAATGGCAGAAGAATGCAATCAGAGTTTATTCTATTTAAAGCATAAGACTACTGATTGGGAGAATTCTGAATAACACTACTAATGTAATTCTGGTGTTTTTTTCTTAGGAAAGAAGAAACTATGCAGTACAGCTGCTTGTGATAGACCTATAGACCAGGAATGTACCAAGTGCAAGTTAGAAATGTGTTACCAGTAAGTCAAATATAAATTATTCAAATCTATGTACAATGTACATTGTAGTTACATGTACGCTGTATATACTGCATAATGATTAGAATTGATAGAGTCGGCTTTCTACTCCATGCTAATACATTACGCCAATCTTTTACTATCAGGTGCTCGAAGAGCAAGTGCATTGACAGTGCGACAGGTGCCCATGATCTCATTGAACGAAATGAGGAAGAAGAACTTCTAAAACAGGCTAAAGTTGAAAGTTGGCAAATGGCCAAGAGACGTAAGATTACTGAGTTGGAAGAAAAGGTAAAAAGGGAGAAATACGAGTATTTCTTAGTAATAGGTTATTTGGGTGCCTTCAGCTGCTAGACTGATATTTCATAATTTGTTGAGCAGACAATTCTATGAATTAGGTATATTACAGTGGAACTTGGATAACTCGGCCTCGCATAACTCAGATCATTGGATAACTCAGCCTCTCCCACAAGCTCCCAGCCTGGGCAATGATAATTGGCTTTAGATAACTCAGACTTTATGCTCTAACTCGAACAATTTCTTGAAAGCCAGGTTATGAATAGTTATAAACTACTGGATTATAAAGCAGCTACCCATAAAATTGTTATGTCCTATAGCTTTTGGGCTACTGCAATGACTATTTTTAAACCTATGATGGGCCTAGCTTAGCTAATTATGCTAAACACTGGACCAAACAAGCAAACATTGTCAATTATTCCAGTGAAAGCTAATGAAGTAATAAACTATTACAGAATTGTTTACTAAATAATTTCACATTCATAACTCTGGTGTCAGTGCTGTAAGGCCTAGGTGATCCTTTCATCTTTTATTTATTATTTATCATCTGTTTATTGGACCTATACATGTATCCACAAGTGACTGAGCAGAAATTATATTGTCATTATAATATGATAGCGTAACTCAAACTTCTCATAACTCAGACCATTTTTGCTGGTCCGCTGAAGTCTGAGTTATCCAAGTTCCACTGTATTTGAAAAAGTTACGCACTTCTAATGGGACTATACTTGCACTCCAAAAACTGCACCATGTGGTCAACTCCGGCTGACTATTGAAGTAGTAGACTAACAATACTGAGTAGATAAGCAGTTTTCCGTTCATTTATAAATCATAAAATCGTTGGGAGAACACTCCAAACCCTATGTCACAGCAAAGATTAAATGATAACGTACTATTATGTAAATCTAAGTTGATAATCTATTGAAATTCACCTATTAAGTTGTAAAGGGAAATGATATGAACTTACATGTATTCCACAAGAGTTGTCATCCAAAATCAACATTACCCAGAAAAGGAAACAGTTTGCTCTGCTGTCCTGTTGACCTGTTTCTCGAATATGGAATTGAAGAATAGTAGAGCATCTTACCTATGACATAGTAAAATATTTTACCTGCGACTAGTAGAGTATCTTACCTATGACATAGCACAATATCTTACCTGCGACTAGTAGAGTATCTTACCTATGACATAGTAAAATATTTTACCTGCGACTAGTAGAGTATCTTACCTATGACATAGCACAATATCTTACCTGCGACTAGTAGAGTATCTTACCTATGACATAGTAAAATATTTTACCTGCGACTAGTAGAGTATCTTACCTATGACATAGTACAATATTTTACCTGCGACTAGTAGAGTATCTTACCTATGACATAGTAAAATATTTTACCTGCGACTAGTAGAGTATCTTACCTATGACATAGCACAATATCTTACCTGCGACTAGTAGAGTATCTTACCTATGACATAGTAAAATATTTTACGTGCGACTAGTAGAGTATCTTACCTATGACATAGTAAAATATTTTACCTGCGACTAGTAGAGTATCTTACCTATGACATAGTACACTATTTTACCTGCGACTAGTAGAGTATCTTACCTATGACATAGTAAAATATTTTACCTGCGACTAGTAGAGTATCTTACCTATGACATAGTAAAATATCTTACCTGCTTGGTCTTTCTCTTCAACCACTACCTCCTGCGCTGACTGAACTGTAACTAAATTTATATTATTATAAATGCATAATTATCATTATAGGATATAATATGCAAAGTTCTACTATCAGTCATTACAATGAAGCTTACTATCTCAATACAAGCAATATTGACGTAATTCATCCCTGAACATGAGGCCCACACATTATTGAACATGTATGTACATTGTACCTGTAAAATATAGCGTCACTACGACCTATACAGGCTTACCAACCTCCAGTGCAAGTACTACAAAATGTGAAATCCCTATTTTTGTGTAATAAACCTGGTTGTGCCAATGAGCTAAAATTGATTTCCGCTAGCCAGGCAAAATTGCAGGTCAAAGCGGCGTCTTGGGGTTTTCGTTTTCAACCTATTATTAAAGGGGTCAACGACACGCTTCCAGACAATGGACATAGTTTCTATTTTATGGGGTAGGACGCACCATTCATTATGCAACAGTGGGAAAGGAAGTGAACTGTATATACGTATCATAATAGCCTTAGTTACCAAAGAATGGCAGTTTATGAAGGCAGCATTGGGAGATCACTTGCTGATTTGTATATCTTAGAACCACAGGTTCAAGTCTCACATACTATTATGAAAGGCGCACCTCTTTACTCCGAGTTCGGCTTCTGTCAACTTACATGTATATAAGCTTCGGCTTTAGCCATTGTTCAAGTAGAATGGCTTTTTATTTAATTAATTGAATCAATTAATTAAAATCAATTATCTGTGAGTTGTTTCCTTCTAAATGTAATCTACATAATTTCGAACTGTCCGGCTGTGAAACGCCTTGTTTCAAACCGTCTTTTTTGGAATGTCCCTTTAGCAAATGCACGAGGTATGCATAGATAGTGTACAATGCAGCGTCTATTTCTATTTTCAAGCGCTCTGAACACGTCAAATATGTAAAAAAGACTATGGCTTCTATGAACGATAGCAATTTTTTACAAGCCATGAGCAGAGTAAGGTCAAAGGAAGCTAAAGTTGAGGAACTTTCAAAAGAAATTGAAAAAGCAAAGGCAGAGCTTGCAAACCGCACAATGGATGATGGAGAAGATAGTGATGCGGTTGATCAAGATTGTGTTGCAGGCTTACTATGTGATCTCTCTATGGGCAAGTACCACTACTCTGTAACTCACAACTTTTTATTTACTTGCACAATTTACCATTAAAAAATTACAAGTAATCCGTTCTTCAATGTTTCACATGGGACATCAAGTTTCTAAATAAAAATTCAAAATATATGAAGTTGTAGATGCATATTCTCTAAGCAAATATCAAACCTACGCTTGAAGGGATTATGTGGAACACAAATCCACCAGTCATGTATGTAGGATCACTTCAAAAAACACATTTTGTCTCAAGCAAACAATGACGCAATGCTCACAAAATACCTTTATTTTGCAATACTATTCCTCACTTTTATACATGTACATGTAGATGGCAAAAGCTACTCTCCAATTGAGCTAAAGTATGGTGAATATGTGAATGGTTCTGGAACTTGCTACAGCGTAGACAAATCTCCCAATGATGGCATCATATTTGGATGTGATGAAGGGTTCATAATACTTACACAAATGGGCAAAAAGGTCAAAGATGTTCAACCTAGTACATATAGCTGTGTCATGAGCATTCAATGCTACAATCGCCACCTCTACACATTATGCAAGGATAACACAGAACCTGGTAGAAGAATAGTTGTATATGACCTTGGATATCGAGAGGTGCAACGGTTTCCCGTCCTAGATTACCAACAGATATCACAAATGGCTGTCTGCAATGATAAGATCTATGTATCCAACCCTGATAACAAAGAAATTTGTGTCTACTCCACCAAGCATGGAGAACAAAGAAATTTTTCCACCATTCGTGATGACACATTTCATACACCTGCTTTTCTCAGTCAATGTCCTCCGCACAGTATTTTAATAAGTGACCCTCACGGTCACAGAGTTCACAAGGTCAACTGTATGGATGATAAGGTAACATGGACATCTAGTGTTGTAGCCATTCCAGTTGGCATCTGCTGCGACCAAAACTTAGGTATTTGGGTTTGGTGCCATAAAGATAGCTGTCTCAATGTCCTCAATTCACAAACAGGTCAGTGTCTTGCAAAAGTCTTTTCTTTCTAAAGCATATTTCAAGACCATTATCAAAAACATTTGCCAACCATCAAGTATTCTAAAATTGTGAGTAGAAAGATTCACTACAGTATGACACTAAGCTTTCTGTGATGCATCGGCTAGAATTGAACATGGGGAATTTCCCAAATTAAACCAGAATTGCTTTGTTTTTCACTTTGTCACAGAGAAGTTAAATCGTCGTCCTGTACATAGGACATCAGTAAGACACACAACGCACTATGTAAAAGTATGTAGGGGCAAAGATTATCATAAAACAAATGGGCACCTACCCTTGATCCCATCTTATTTCAGGCAAATTGCCCCCACCTAATTATCCATAGAGCCCTTCCACTTCCCATGCTCATGTCAATGTGGACCGTTATATTTTAGGATAAAGGAGTTCAGTTTAGTTAAACTAGCAATATAATATTAATTTATATGCTATTACAGGAGAAATGAAGCAGAAGGTATACATTGGAAGAGGATGTAGACTTGAAACAATATATGATCTACACATCAGAGATAGGAAAGTGTGGGTGGCAGCTTGGCACCAAGGGTTACATAGTTTTACAATAAATTGAGTGAAAGCAGAGTAGATAACTCCTCATACGATGAGTTATATATGTACACTGTACCTTACAAGATGAAGTTATTCCCAACAACTAACACATGCATGCTTTTGTTTAGATCTCGCAGGCTTTTGTCGAGGGTAAAATAGTAGTTGCAGATTATAAAAAAATAACTATTAAATTAAAGCGAAATTTAATTCTATTTTTATCATTTGCTTATAATATTATCTACAAACGTAGCTCTAGGCTATAAATTCTGGGATTTAGAGTCAAATATATTTACATTGCCTTCAAATTAAGCTTATTAAATGTTTTATGTGTCTATCAAATCCTTGGTCAACCATACTTTATTTCTGCTAGCCCATATCCTTCTGCAAACAGATGCACTTCATGGCTGTGATGCAGTGTGAGTGGAATTCTGGGACTTTAAGATTTTTCACATTCAACATAATTTTCTTTGCCACTAGCCAGGCTATTTTGAACATAACATACTGTTACATGTAATGTTACATGTATGATCACACTCCTAAAAAAGGAGTATTCACCAAAACGCTATCTGAGTTCATTGTCAAACATGATGTGGTTTAGTGTTTTAAGACAACCAAGACAACATTGTTTTGTAATCAGATCCAAACCTGCCAAATTTACGTACATTATGTGAATGTATTAAATTTTAGATGTTATATATTTTCTGTTTTTAATTTAGTGTTATTGAAGCATTTATAAAATACATGTATTAATGGTTCATCAGTCCACTCTAATTATTTGCATCACACATTTGGGATGTTATCTTCTCCAAAACCTTGTTTCTACACTGAAGTTATTTTCCCAATACGTCACTTTTTTAAGAGAGCGCAACTCCTTTGTCGCTTTACACTTACTTCAACATATTGAGCAACCTATTGGAGGTTGTCTCCTCGATATACAATGCTGCTAAGAGAAGACTACTCTGACAATACGCAAGTTGATAGAATATTTATACAAGTGAGTAAATAAATGGGATACATAGGCCTATATTTTCAATTAGTAGGTGAGCTAACTAAATTTTAACAACTGTCTGGTTGTGTTACAAGACTTGCTGCAGCAATAAAGGTAGAAAAATAACATTAGGCCAGAGCCATAACTATCTAGGTGACTGAGGGGGCCGTAGCCGCCTGAACTTTTTGTCAACCAAAATACAAAATCAAGCTATTTAATTTTCTCAGTCATAGTCGGAAGGCGTCGCTACCCTGCCCAGCATAATATAAACATACACTGTACTCTGATGAAAATTATGCTATTATAATGAATAATATGCAAAGGGATAGGTTTGGAACTGAGCTTTCATCCTATACAATATTTACTTTATAATAAGGGTATTTCAGTGCCCCACCCACTGGTTTTCTCTGATTTCTATTTGCCAGAGAAATAGACCTATACTGATTACTTTACAATGAGTGACTTTGGCTGAGAGTATCGTGACCACAGCAAATGTTATATTACCAGTTATTAAAACAAAAATAATGACTCCTGTCAATGAGCTGCTATTTACATGTATGTTGTGACAGTTTTAGGATTATTTCTGAAGATATTTTTGAAGGCATTGTTTTTGTAATGTTTGAGGGCATGCGTAAATTTCCTCAAACATTACAAGGCAGACAGGTAAAAGTAATATGTCTCAATATAAATGCCATATATACTAATTTTGTCCATATTTTTCAGGGTTTGGGAAACCTAGGATACCGACTAATTTCGCATTATTTCCTCTCTTATTCATGTGTGTACATTCGTAGGCCTACATGTAGAGGACCACAATCGTACTTCATAACCAAGCCAAACAGAGAAGCACTTTTTTCGTAGTGCACTAATTTGCAGTTCATTATACGACATTTTGTCCTTTTTTACCAACAAGTATTGCTCAAATAGACAGGTCAAACACATCAAAATTACAGTTTTTTGTGTGCATTTTCCAAAATATTTTCAGGGATGGGGATTGTGCAATATTTGAAACAATAAAAATACTGTTTAGCTGTTAGACTGAGAGGTATTTTTCCCTAATTAATGAACAAATCAAGTCCTGAGAAGACTTGGAATAGGGTTTTTATTGATATTTTGAAACGTATCATTTGATGGTAGTCTGACTTTACAGGAATATGGTTCAATCTACAAGTGTAGGGAAAGAGGTTCAATTGATCAGATGGTAGTTTTTCAAGCATTTGGGAGTAGGAGGACGCATTTCTAGAATAATATTTTATGATAGGATGTGCAGATGCCACTACTAATAATGCGTTCTACCTGCATGTTTCACAAGATGCATGTGAATTGAATAATAGAGTAGTACATCCGGTATATTATATACTGTATATATTATATATATTATATTATATATTGTATTTATTATATTATATATTATATATGTTATATATGTCATATATATGTTATATATTATATATATTATATTATATATTATATATGCTATATATGTCATATATATGTTAAATTATGTTTTAAATAGAGCATGATTTGTGGAGATTAAGTAGGATTGAAATTTATTGGCTCTAGTTTTATTGTCCGAAGAGCCTGAACAGCTTTCAGTTTTAACTGGAAGTCATAAAATAACGTAATGTTACAAGGTGTGAATGTGGAATATCATGAAAGGAAAAGCATAGATACTATGAGACATAAAGCGATATTACCAAAATAGCTTCTGTGCAACTGTCACCTAATTAATAAGAATAGGATCAGAAGACAATGTGCTAAAGATATTTATTGTATTTTGATTTCATATGCATTACACACACATTCATCCACCAATGGCATATAAACCTATAAATATAAAGCTGCCATCCTGAAAGTCAGCCTTAGAATGTGGGCTATATTCATACCAAACAAATATTATATACAAGCATGAGTTATATACTTAAGGCTTACCCTTCAAAATTTCGATGGGGAAATCTAATAAACTCACTAATTCCATGCAACCAGATTGTCATTTACCAAGTTAGGTTATTAGTAATGCTGTTTACTACTGTTAGCTACATGTACCGTACAGTGGCTGCATTACCTACAGTCTCGCTGTAGCAGCTCGGATTTGATTTTCTGTCTCAAGGATCTTAGGGTGATTATGAGCGTCGCAGCTTAACCGGTAGTTGGACTTTGCAGTTTGGTAGCATTCCAATGCTCTACTATAGTTCTGAGCATGCTCATACATAATTCCCATGTTCTGAAGAATCTCTCCTCTTTCTAATGCGGCACATTTTGGATAGGTATTTTCATAGTCATCTAAAACTTTTAATGATTCATTGAAGAGTTTTTCTGCTGATTTAAACTTCCCTTTCTTCCACTGATTTAAGGCTAAGAGAGACAATGTGTTTGCAATATATGCAAAGTAGTACTTGGTTTCAGTGGAGGAACTCCGAAAAGTCCTGAGGGCATAGTTCAGCACAAATTCTGCGAATCCATGTTGCTTCGCACAGACGAGATGGAGTCCAAATCTATTCATAACAGTAGCTGATTGCGCATGCGCCGCCTGATAACGTGGTAAGCTGAAAAATACTTTGATCAAAAGTTTTATATAAACAGTGGGATTACTTCTTGTGGAGAAAAAGTGTAGCACTGAGGCTCTGAATCTGTTTGTTTTCCCGTATAGTTGAATAGTCATATCAATGCAATTTTTAAGATATACATCGGCTGCACCATGGTCATCCAATAAGGTACATGCACAGCTCAGCGCGTACATTATATGAGCTACATCTCTGTGGCAAGCCTCGTTTCCATACAGCTCAAGAAACATTGATCTGCTTTTATTGAAGTACAGGAAAGCTCTCAAGTAGTACTTTGAATAAAAGTACGTGATGCCAAGTGTCCACAATACATGTGCCAATATGATGGATGGATTGTTCAAATATTTTAGTCTGTCTTCTGGACTCTTTCTCATGAGTCCGATTAGTGGTCGTGTACTTTCTCCTATGTGAATTACTTCACCGTAGTAATTGTGAACAATCTCCATGGAAGCCTGGTTATGGCATAGCTGCAGAGCCTTCTCTAGGTAAACTTCTGCTTCTTTGTATCTGTACATCATATTGTACGATCTACCAATACAAAAGTGCACCTTGGCTAACAGTTCATGATTAGAGGACAAAAGGCGACTTCGGATCGCTAGGGAGGAGGCGTACCCATCTGCTGCCTCATCAAAATTTGTCATGCCATAGTAACAGTAGGCTCCTTCAGCCTTAGAATCTGCCATAATTAGTTGTTGATCCTCGGCACTTTCAGGACCCTCTCCCGCCTCAATCATTCTTTGAATAATAAGGTGGTAAGCAAGGGCTTCCTTGTCTTTTCTGATTTCACACAAAGAGTAGGTTAGAGCTTTCACTGTATTCCAAAGTTCATGGAAATCATGATCCACCAAGTTGTAGATTGTGTGAATAGTGTGCTCAGGATTACGAAGTACTGAAACTTCCCCGATGTGCTCCTGAATATGTCCTTGACCTTTAGACCACCGGTTGCAACAATGGTATGTTTGAAACTTCACGAGCCAATTGGGCTGCTGGATTTGTTGTTTTGTTCGGTCACTTATGTCATGTTGAGATCTGCATTTAGCAAAGTGTTTTTTCAAAGGAACTGAGCGGTCACAATGCAAATTGAAGAGTTTTTGTGAAAGAAACCACCTTCTAACAGATTTCTCTGGTGCTTTTGTAGCTGCTGGATATTTTTTAGCAGAAAAATAGTTCGCCGGAAGCACCGAGAGGCGATCATCAGCGGAATCGTAAAACAGATAGGTTGAGAGGCGAAAGTAACAAGCGCATGCCAAAAGAAATGAAAGGGACGTGTATATTGAGTGTGAGATATAGTCATTTTTGCACAAGGATTCCAAGGTCTCCCATGAGTTGCATTTACTGCAACTAAAAATTATTGAAAGATTGAAGAGCAATATTGATGGGTAACGATATAATTCCCGCTTGGTGTTGATTGAAAATCCATTGTTGATTAGCGCTTCTGTCGGTTTGAATCCATATTTCTTGTTGTCAGATATGAACATCTTGGTATTCGCTTCCTGTCGAGCTGAGTTTGATTGCAAAATGATCCGCTGTTGGTTAAATTTGTTTAACAAGTTTTCTCCTGATTCGCCATGAGTATATAATACCCTGGTATACTGCAAAAGGGCTGTAAGATCTCCCCTTATGGCCTCATCTCTAGGATTGTCCAGGACCATCTTGTAGCGTTGTCCTAATTTGTTAGGAGTGACAATAAAGTGGTTTGTCTGATGCTCTTGACCATTTCCAGTTGGAATATTCCCAGCGCCATCTTTCAGTCCATCAATTTTGAAACCATTCTTCTGCTTATCATCAAACCACCCTTTCAGCTCATCAATTGCCATGTAACCTAATGGCGTTTCTTGAAGATTTCCTATGATGAAGTAACTGGAGACAGCAAGATTTTCAAAATATTCCATGACATCAAGCCCATCCCGCTCAACGAGAAACATATATTCTAGGTCAGAATAAGGTGTGGCTTCACCTTTAGCCATTGAACCGATAGCAACAACACAGAAATCACACGGGGGTTGGACTACCAAACTGGCAATACTGAATTCAAATACCCTTTTGGCAAATCGGACCATGCTTTCCGTACACTCTACAGAAAGTCTTTTCACACCATCTTCAAATATTTGGATAAAACTACTTTCTTTCATCTTGTTCAAGTCAAGATGCATTACCAGTTTGTCAGCTACAGCTAGTTGTGATCTACACCATTCACGGACCCCTTCTATTTCTTCCTTCAACGTACAAGATACCTGCTGCTGTAGCTCAAAGTCCCAAGTTCTGTTATCTCTCCAGTAAAGCTCTTGTGTTTCAAACGCTTTCCTGTTCCAAATATCAGTGTCTGGAGCTTGAGCCCTTACAGCACATGAGTTGTAAAGTGCATGAGCCTAAACAAGAAGAATGAGATATAACTTTAAAATAAAATAGGCGACTTCTCTAAATGATAATAAATGACTAGCAAACTTCCATGAGTTTTGGCAAATCATGGCAGGACTCCAAATGCACACACGGCGCTATCTGTGCATTCTTACAGTCTTACAGTGCGGACCACACTGTCATAGAAACAGTTATACCACAGGGCAGTGGTGTTGTGAAGCCCCAACGGTCCCCAACGACGTTGGGGTAAGAAGTTTTTCCAAAGCTAATGTATTTTCATCGTTGGGCTATTGCTAACTATCAATGATAATAATGCGCACTCTGGAATGTGCCTGTTCCACTTCACCGATCTCAACTACACCAAAGTCTCCTCCCACTTCCATAGTAAGCTTACAGTAAAACATACTGCAATCATTCATACTGCATAATATACTCAGCATACATCATGTACCAAGCAAAACCAACATTGATTGCAGTTGTGGCAGGTTTAGGGCAGCAGTAGAACATCAAAAGGTGCTTTTATTCCTTGAAAACATTACTGTAAACGGCAGGCCAGAGTCTGATGAACAAAACCTGTCCAGTTGTCTCTATAATATTGATGTGGGTTAGGATTTTTTACTACAGCAGTATATATTTAGCAAGCTGATTCAGATTCTAGAGCAACCCTCAACATAGCTGCATCCACCACAGAATAATTAAATTGAAGGGTCAGTTGTACGTTGACATGCTATATTTTACTGAGTTGGGTCCAAGTCATAGATTTGTCTTGACTTGGACTTGTCAACTTGCTGATTTGACTTGACTTCGACCTGCACATCAATGTGACTTGCTTGGAGATATGCATGACTTGTGACTTTGACTTGAGTTCTGCTAAGTCAATGTGGCGGATAAAAATTTTGCACATTGTATAGCCAACATGGAACACGGGTCTCAATTGTCTACCTATTTATCATTATTTTTACTTCTTCAGTGCTACTAGCAACGAATGTGCGACTGTTTGAAAAAGACAGTTCGAGACAGGACATTTCGAAAGTGGACAGTTCAATACTGGAAACTTCGAAACGTCTAGCCCCAAACCCCAACCACCAGATTTCAACTAGTTTTTATTTTTAATATTATTTTCTTCATTCAATAAATTAAATTAATTAATTAAAACTAATTATCTGCAAGTTGTCTGCTTTTAAATGCAATCTACACAGTTTTGAACTGTCCTTTTTTAAACTGTCCAGTTGTTAAACGTCCTGTTTCGAACTGTCTTTTTCGAAATGTCCCTTTACCACTAGCAACACTCAGAATTATTATATCACAGCTAGCTATGAGGATACACAATGCAGGTAACATCAAGGCTGTGTGTACATCAGACTACTCAGCACTGAGTCGCAAGTACACGCAGTGAAAGTATTGTAAGTGTACTGCAAGTGTGGTGTAGATGGTGAATACACAATCAATAATGACTAAATTGGAATCGCAAGACTGGCCAGTAGAGACACTACACTGTACCATGTGCTGATTATATGCTATGTAACATTATATCAATTTTACCAATATATAACACCACACAACCAGTCTTTACCGTAGTGCCAATATATTGCTACACATAGGCCAGTTCTTTACCATAATTGCATAACATAGTGCCCAGTTGCACATCGGCATGGTTTCTCATGGATTGGAATGTCTACTAAAAGAAACAAAGTGAGGTTTTGGAAAATGTAAAATCTTTGAAGTTGTCTCCCACTTGAATTGCATAAAAATGAACCAACAAAAATATATCAAAATGCAAAATATACAAAAACTGTACATAGCAATAAATTGCCTATGATATAGCCTACCTTAAAAATTTCCCGGCGCTGGGTTGAATGGGAGGGGGTGTGTGTGGGGTGGGGGGAGTACCCTACCACTCTCCCACTACAGTTGGGGTAAGAATTTTTTCTTCACAACACCACTGCCATAGGGTTTTATTTACAGCATATAACAGACCACAGGATCATACGAATAGTGGGCTTCGTATAAGATGAAATAGGGCCAATTAAAAAGAGATTAAAGCTATGTTCTATTACCATAATTTCGTCAACATAATTTCCTGCTCAAACAGGAGGTACTTAGATATTGCGGAGGTAAATTAGTACATCACCCTGAATGTACTTAGTTTAATCTAAAGTAAGTTTTTCCTGTAGCAACCAAAGGCATACCTTGAGTACATCTGTCCAATCTCCAGATCTCTTGTATTTATTCAGGTAACCGTCTGCTAGTTTAGCCAAATGTGGGAGTTGTATCTCTATGTCATATTTACCACCAGGTGCACAGCAGTAGTCTCTCTTGAACTCTTCCAACTCAGCATCACTGATCTAACAGTGAGAATAATAATATTAATTAAATCACTCATTTCCCAATAACTTAGACAATATAACCCCTGTTGGGTATAAAATGGGTCATGAAATCCACACGCTGTAGGAACACAGCTTTCTCATGAGAATTTTACTGTGTATGACGTGTAATTACAGAGTTTAATATAAATCATATTATCAGTAATACGTACCACATGGTTTTCCATGGCCTTTCTTCCAGCACTGTTGTAACTCCTTGTTCAACACGCTACTTTACAGCTTAATTCTACAACAAACAAATAATAAAATATTTTTGTGTCCAGTTGGGTATATCGCACAAGGGAAGAGGGAGTCAGAACCAGCTGACCAAGCAAGAGGGGCTAAAGAGAAAGAGGGGGTAGATCCAACCCCGGCAAGTCTGTAAACACACACCGAGGTAGTGGGGTGAATAAGAGAGAGTTGGGGCAGGGTTTGGGAGGCGAAGCGCGAAGGTATCATTGGAGTCCTCACAGTCAGTGCAAGACCCGGCGGTGTGGTATCAGCTCCCATAGCTAGATAGACTAGCGGGAGTCAAATCTGCAGCTTTGAGAAGAGGCTCAACTGCAGCTGGAGTCATACATAACACAGTTACAATAATATAGTATGGTGCATATAATTTGTCCGAAAAAGAGGTTGAGACATATGTTTTGTTGTAGTAACTGTGCACCACTCTTCAGGGCTGAACCTGCATGTTATGTCCTCATGCTAATAGGAGTTGCATAATAATGTGATGGTACAGGACATTTGTATACGACCCCAACTCCCGGACGAAGCTCCATCGCACCTCAAGTGCCTAGTAGTTGTTACAGCGCTACTCATCTGACACTAACATTCTCATAATTAGTGTTCGTATACTTACCTTCAACTGCATTGCATGTTCAAACCACTTAATTACCGTCTATATACGTGTCTCCATGTGTTTATACTCATTTCTTACTCATGTATTTTACTATATGTTATTGTACATAGTTACATGATTATTACTAAGTCTTTTTAATGCCTTTTATACCCATGTGCAGAGGCCCGACCTCTCAGAATCCATTGATATTCATTTTGTACATGAATTGGACCATTATAAGCAACTTTTGTAAAACCCGACCTATTTTGGGTCGGCCGTCGGGCTTCCGGCGGCCATCTTGTTGCGCAACTTTCGGACGACCACACGTCGTCTTTTCCCAACGTCACGTCAGCCGGAAGTCCTTATACTATATAAAGGGCATTGTTTTACTGTTCATTGTCTCAGTCTTCACTTGGCTTTCAATAAAGACACATCTATACTTGATACAGAGACTTTCACTTCCTTTTGCCAGGTCATTCGCATAGCGAACTGCCTACTAGGTCGGATCACTCTCTTTCATTGTATAGTCTGAAGGTCGGACTTGAGATCAGATGGGTCGTCTTTGGTAGTATTTGGGCTACTGAGACCGCTCGATCTTTCATGTAATGCGAAGTCCTATTACCACTCATAGGCACTTCATTTCTGGGTCGATAGTCGTCCAAGGACGACCGCACCAAAACACAGAAACCATTACAATAATTATACTAGTCTTTGTCTAGGTATATTACATAACACACTATGTGACATAGTATAGTATTACATAATAGACATAGTATATAACAAGAGAGATAGATAGACTTTTCCTTTTACTATGCCAAGACACCACCAGAGAATATTATGACAATAAACGTATAATATAGACAACACAACACTGCACAGTTACTACTGGTTTGCAAGAGAGAGAGAGAGAAGATAACTCTGGTTGATTATGTGTGCATATAATTACTGTCTACCTGCTAGGCTTGCAGGTGGCTCATCATAGCGTTGTTACTCAGTACCCAGGTTATCACCCTACGTGGTACTGGGTGTGCTGCTATCCTATCTGTAGAAACCTCTCAGTAGTGGTAGCATGTAATATACTAAATTAATGTATTGTAGCAATGCCTAACTAGGTATAATAATATCCAATTGAGTACTAACAACATGGGCAGAACTACGAATGAGACTAACTGCACTGTATAATGAATGCTTCTCTGTTTATGTACATGTTAGAGGTGGAACGAGACAGCATTTTTGGTTTCAAGACGAGGTTCGAGACACCACTTCTAAAAAATTCGAGACGAGACGAGACTGGGTTTTAGGTTTCAAGGGAATTTTCCTAAAAAGTTTGCCAAATTTTATATATCTGCATGTTTGAACTCCAATAGTTTCAATTGCTACTCTGTAAACTCTGTATTTTATCATTATGCGATTCAATAAAAGGTGTGAAATATATTGCTCATGTATTCCATGTACATTACATTGCATGTACATGGGCACTAAAATAATAATGTAATTTGACAAATTAGTATGGAGTTATGTTTCCTTTAATGAAATAATCTCATGAGTAGACAACTTTTGGTAAGTACATAACATTGCATTATGGGAGTGGTGATTGACAGTCGTTAGTAATTCTGTATGACTTGTAGTGATCGACTAGTAGCTCAGCGTTAGCTGCAATGTTATTACTAGAAAATCAGTGCTGGGGATGTACATGTAGGTAGTATTACTAAATAATTTGAGTAATAATTTTCTATTTGATAGATTTATTGTTGATTAGCAATTAATTGTATTATAATGATTAATTTAATATAAAAAAATATTATTAGTTGCTATTTGTTCTCCAGTCTCGAATACTAATTACCATCTCGAGACGACTTTCGAGACAAGGCAAGTCGATACAAGACTCGAGAAATCTCGAGTCTCGTTCCACCTCTAGTACATGTAGGTACAGAACAAAGAACTGGATAGCTAAACAATGATTGGCCAGTAATCACGGAGTTAGTAACAGCAGTCCAGCCAGCAGTAATTAATAAGTACAGTCAAGATAAAGACAAAAGTAAATAGGGAGTTATAATAATGCGCATATATATACATGTATTACATAACATATATGATAAGATATGTATAAGGCTAAATACAGAGTCAAATATGTGAGCGGCACCATGACGACCATAGGCTGTGGTCACTTCCTGTTACAGTAAAGGTACAAACACAAGGAAGCGTTTTGGAGCGAGCGTTTTCTGAGCAAGTGTCAGACGCTATGGCCTTAGTAAACACACGGGGCGAACGGAGAGCGCGGCGATTTTTCAATTAGCCAATGATATCTCAGTGTGGATTTGTGTCACCATATTACACGTGTTTATGTTTGCTAACTCTGTTCAGCAGCCAATCACCAGCGAGCGAATCGTCTAAATACTTTTGTTGGCTCAGCTCGAGTGTTTTGAGAGCGTCGGCACATGGGCGATTTGCGAGTGTCAAATTCGCTCCAAAACGCTCCCGTGTGTTTGCATAGTCATTGACAACTAGCGCTGTCATTAGAGCGCCGTTGGTTGTGTCGTTGATATATTGTGATATGGAGGGAACAAAAAGCTAGTTTTATAGAGGTCAACTGCTGTATAAATAGTCATCTTATACATGACTGTATATCCTGCATGTACATATGTTTGTTTTGCCTAGTGCATATTCTGTTCTATACTTGAAAGGTTGTGTCAAGGTAAATAGCTGCTCCCACAGATCGTAGGGCTAATCGACATCCAGCCAACATAATGACATAAAGAATATAAGGAACATAAGGAACATAAATGTCAGCATTGACTAAGCCACCATTATTGCACAATTTTGTTCAATGATATAATACAATCACGGTCTATGTACTTGTTCTTGGGACACTCAAGGACTGCACAAGGTCTGGTGATGAAATAATATTGTTGGAACAACTTCATGTCTAACAGGATACACAGTTAGAAGGCAAATGTTTTTTGGCTGTGACTATCTATTTCACATATTATATTGGTATGATGCCTGGAAGGGTGCCACTACTTGTTCTTTGACCAATAGAATGCAAAGTGGTACAATAACAAAGTGGCGACAACGAGCCTATTGGACGCCATTATGGTGCTCGGTCACGCCTTTTACTATAGACAGGCCACGTAGTTAAGGTGGATTTGTCAACCCTCTATCTTTAATACTAATTGATTTGGAAGACTTCTAAATGCACCACATTGTAGCTAGATGTCTATTGAGTAGCAGAACTTCACTTTCGGGATCAACAACTGGCAATTGGAAGCAATATAGCACACAATAAGACAATAGTTCATCGAATGGTATTACACTGTATATACATGTACAAGTAGGCCTACCTTGTACATGTACTTATGAAGGCATTAGCAGAAAGAAACACTGGCATTGATACTTGTTCATACTTTATTTATGGCAAACTTATAAAGCCATAACAAGACATGTAATATTACAGCAGTAGAACACAGTAATTACATGCACATAAAATTATGACAACTACAAATTATTTATGCTGTACAACTAGGTAAACATTTTATAAGTTTTGTTCAATACTCCTATATCATGCATAATATACATAGTAAGTTGCATGGTAAGTAACATAATAATACTAAATACACATAAGAATAGATAATTTAAACACTAATCACTTAACAACATGCATGGTCTACTTGATTTTTTTTGCAAGATGACGCATAGCCATACTTTTTGAACCAAGAAAACTCCCACTATTGTCAACAACTCTCTTGGAGAGTGTGGCACAAGCTATATGAATTCGTAGATCTAAGTACTTTTTGAGAATTTTGTTTCTGATGGAGTGGCACTGAGCAAAATTGAAGGCAATAATTTTTGGTTCAATCTTTGACAGCAAAAACTCTCGTACATCAGATACCTCAGTTAGTGCATCTCGCCAAACTCTAAAGGTCCCTTCAGCAACTTCTAGTAGCTTAAACACCTTCTCAGTAGGATGGCGAAGTGCACCAACTGTGTATTCTTTTAGCAAAGTGAGCTGCGAAAACTCACTGAAAGTGGGCAAAGGTTTCACTACCACTGTATCTCGCTTACAAGCATCACAATTAGTAGGCACTACTTTGAGGCTCCAGCCAGCTAGATAGTAGAGGGCATTATTGTCACTGCGGTCCAGTTGCACTGAGGCATCCGGATCTGCGACAAGTACTTTCTCAGCCTCCAACTGAGTTTCAGGCAACTTCTCAAGATAATTAGCAAGATATTGAGAATCATCAATAAAATATGAGCTGTTAGATGTAAGAAATTGTGCTACAGTGACAATCTTGAGGGAATTTCGAAACTCAACTGGTGTGGGAGCAGAAGATTTCAATCTGATAGTAGAAAACAAATTTTCCAAACAGTCTTGAGTGAGACGAGCTGTCATTAAAAAGTTTACACCATTGGCAAGAATTTCATTACTAAGATCTATAACAGACAATGTAGAGAGGATTATTGCCGTTTGAACCGGCTTCCATTGGCCCTTGCCTATCACTAACTCCCCTACAACATCAATCACTTCATTTAAGAAGGCTACAGCTGCATCATATTTCTCAACTTGACATTTACTTAATGCCAATCCAGGGTGACGGCTGCTCATTAAATCAAACCAGTGGTTCATTTTAGAGATGAACCAACTGGAAGCCTGGGCACAACTTTTAGCTTCATCAGGTATCAAACTATTCGCTATCATATACTGAATAGCTGATGCTGTCGAATTACTAAACACATGCATGGCAGATGAAACTTTCATTTTATCAAAATGGCCAGATTTCAAGTCGGTAAGCTTGAGATGAGGAGCTAACTTCAACTCACGATTAGCATCATGTTTTACAACGGCCTCAACAGGTCGTATGGAGAGAGTTTTATCTTTGTATTTAATGTCACCTTTACATAGAGCTGATCTTAGGTTCTTTATTGCGTGAGGCACATCTGCCATGAAGTACAGCTTTCGACTGTCATCGCAAGGATGCACAATAGAATAGCATGGAGGCAGGGTCCGTGTCACACCAATCCCGAAAGATCTCCACATTGCTTGGTTGCTGCTCCCCATGTCACTAGTGACATTGGCCACAAACAGGCCAACAGCGTGTGCCCTCTTTATAATATCTATAATAATGTCGTGATACACAGCTCCGTCTGTACTGCTGCCTGCAAGACAAGTTTCATAAGATATATACAAAAGGCATCATTAGTAAGGCATGCATTAGATAGAATTCAGACACATATTTATATCAGATAAAAAATGCAATAATATCATATAATAACTAACTATGGGAGCAAAAGAAGTTCATGTATCCAGCGCATGCAGAAATGGCTAACACCATGTCAGGCTTTCGCCATATCTCACCATGTTCATGGGCTATACATCATCATAGCTAAAATAGAGAAAACAGAACACAGCGACAAGGCAGACCCGACCATCAACAATAATATTGTTGATGGTCAAGAAAGTTATTAACAAATGCTTAGTATAGAAAATTACAGATTTGTGAATTTAAATTTGACCATTCAAAACTATGCCAGCAGAACCCAAGTCATGGGATTTTTAGGATTATTTTAGCATATCTCTGTTTAAACAAATATTATAGAATGTGAAAAGAACTATATCGAATCGACAACGGTACATTATACAATAGTGCATCAACTTATAGACATGTCAAAAAATTCATGGAGAAGCGAAAATAAAATATATATTTTAGGTGACTTGAGTTTGTTGATTTGAGCAAATGCAAGCCAGAAGTATTGTATTCCAATCACACATCATGAATTGCAAATTCTTGAGACCTACAAAGAAAAAATTGGTGGTGCCAGTTAGAGGATTAATATGGAATAGATCGAAGCAGTAACAACATAAAAATTTGAAATGCTTGGTCGCATGTAAATGGCTATATAACAATACAACAATACTGGGTTTCCATGGTTCGAACTCAGTGGAGTTTAAGCTCAGCTCGAGCCATGGGATGACTCAGCTCACAGTCATTTAGTGAGCTCAGTCAGTGTGTGCTCTCAGTATGATGTCATGCGAGCTGGCTATATGCCAACGACTAGAGCGAGCTATTATTAGTTCATGGGATGGCTTAGTACGCACTGCTAACCACAGCTATAATTAGTTCGAGCTGTAAGCTACATGTAGTTCGAACAATGGAAACGTAGTGCAAGAGAACTAACTATAAACAAGCTAAGCAAACAAGCTCTGTCAAGTGCAGTACTGTACAGCCTTTCTATAGCCTGAGATCTACTCTTGTGATTGCAAAAATTAGAATTGACCCAAAGGAGAACCCGTATTGGTGTCTGACAAACAACAAAGGCTATTTGTACGGCCCTGCACCTGTCCCAACAAGCTACATTCAGTAAGAATTTACAACCTGTGAAGTGGAAAGCTACTGTCTGCTTCCATCGAGTACAAATGCCAGAGAGCATGAAGACAAGTCCATGAGTAGCTACCCCTTTATGATTTGGCAAGGTCACTTGTCCCATCACTGACCCTGTAGAGGAGTCATACTCGGTTCGGGCCTGTAGAGACATTTCGTCTAAAGTCAGAGAGCAATATCGATCACTTTCTTTCATCTTTTCAACCTAAAAATTAAGTTTAAATATCAGTGAACAGTATATAGGGCATTGAAAAACATACTTACATGTACAACATAATGATACTGCATTACTGCTCATGTTCTTCAACAAAAGTTATAAATAAGTAGCTAACTGTAGACATGCAATACAAAATGGTAAAACTGCAAGCTACAAACCTTGACTTGGAGTAAGCTGAATATACGTGGGAAAACACCGCAATTAAAGGGAATTTCTTTAAGTCGCCGTTGCAATGTTCTGAGTGATGGTAACGGTTGTCCCTGTTCAAGAAGCATAAGGTACCCTGTTTTGCCACATGCAAACTTCGTTTGGAGCGCCTTTCTGATTGTGGCCTCACTCCACGCCATTCCCCGTGAACTTTTCCTATAAAATTGTTCAAATGCCTTTTTGAATATTAGCAGTTCAGTAAGTAACACCTAGATTGATTGACTACAACATTTACAAGTCTGAATTTCAACAACCATACCTTTGCATAGAATCTATCTGCTCTTGATTAAAAACTTTGTCGACTGAGTTCCTCAGGGTTTCATTTGCTACCTTTTGCTTATGGTAGAGGTACTGTACCTAAATATACCAACAACCTGTATGAAAATCAGTGTTATGGACTTGTATCTGAAATACAATAATAATATCACAATCATGCCAATACACTATGGCATCGGGACCAATACAGAAATTATAGGAATAGGTAAAATAGGCAAGAATAAGATAATAGTAACTAATGTCTATTGATTTCGTTCACATTATAATAGTGCTTTGTACAATCCTTACATGTTTTAACTCATTTCTACATGCCGCTAGTTCATTTTCATTCCCATGACTTTCCTCAGCAAGCACTGTGTGAAATATTTCATTGGGAGTTTCAGTACTAGATGGGTTCGAATCTAAAACATTGAAAAGATTGCTAAATGTTCATCATGTATCATGCAATATATACTAATGGTACTGACAGAAGAATCAAACAACATTCATCATAGCTCACCTTTGCTATAATATGAGTGATCAAACTGGACAGGCGTATCTGCTGGTTCTGAAGTAGTGCATGTTAATGAAGGAAGACGCAATCTTTTTCTTCTTGTGTGAGACTGATCTTTATGAGCAAATATTGAAGGGCATGAATCTGGCTTCAAAATTTTACGGCCATCACACATTCGGACAGCGTAACAATCATCTTCAAAGTGTTTCTGTGTGGGAAATTATATTAAAATGTACTATCATATTATGCATGACATCCCCAGTAGTAAATCAGGTGTGGAAACAACACCAAATGATAGAAAACGAATAAAACTGGTAACAGTGGACACTTCTTTGTAATCAGTTACAATGAAAAGTGGTGGACTAATCCAATCAGCAAAAAATAATCACCGACAGGTGTATATACTTACTGAGCAAAGACGCCCATTGTCGGTAGGCATCCATAGTGAACCATTCTTATCTAATCGATTAATTCTAGCTGCCCATTGCCTTTTCCGAGAGGGATCTGCTGGAAATCGATGCATGATAACATCGTTGCTTTTAGCAGTGTTTTTACAGCCATACGCACAGCAGTGTGGCATCATGAAGCACTAAAATAGACATTCCAGATATAGAAAAATTGGGCTGTCCATTGAGTTAACCAAATGCACAATGAGCTTTGTGCTACAAGTGAGTGTTGCCAATTTGTACCGGCCTTACCAATGGTAGCCATTCAATGTAATAGTGAACACATGCAAAAGTAGGTGTACTTAAAATTAATAATTATATATAAGCCTAATATAAATATTATGTAAATTAGACTATTTACCGAATAATAAATTCCCTATTCAAAAATGCTATAAGTGATTATTGGGCAAAAAACCGCAACTCTAAATATGAATAAATATCAGGCGTAATAATAATATTATGCTTAGTTCTAATATCACATTAACATTGCATAATAATTACTAGAATATTAGGCCTAGAATGTATATGATATTATATTGTTACTAGATTAGTTTACTTCTGGGTTTATGTAAACAAATAAAATGATTAATAGAATTTAAGAAAAATACAAACGTTTCCATGATTAGATTTAATTATTAAATATTAATTTAAATCATATAATTATATGCATATACATATATTATTATGATAATAATTAATTATATTAATATAAATAATATAATCATTAAGTATCATTGTGATTGTTATGATTATGACCATGATAACTTCAAACTTGATCATGATGTGATTATAATTTGATTATAAAATAATATAAATAATATAATAATTTATTTATTATATTATAATTATTATTTATATGCCTAATTTTCTACCCAAGTTTATTATCACAGGTGTGACACTGTTTAATCAGCGGAAATATCGCATATATATATACCTCAAGGGCCACGCTAAACCACAGTCATAATATATTCTTCAATTATATATAGAGATAAAATAGCATTTATTTTAGAGTTGACAAGGAGGACTGCTTCACTGAATCAAATCAGCCGCCAATAAGAGTTTCCTGTGCTCAGAATTTAAAAGCAAAGCCCGCAAATGAGTACACTGTTTAACTTAATTTCGTACCCTTTCTTCTCACCCCAATTCCTCTCCAGCTAGAGTTGAAAATTCATTAGTATAAAATTATTCCTAAAGAAAAATATTTCTTAACAGTCCATGTTCCAGGATAGAAAAAGTTTTTAAAATCTTAAGAGTTGGCATGCAGTTTGCTGAAGGTCAAAAATCTCTACCATTACAATCTTATATACGTTGGGTGTGAACTTCCGGTGCTAAAAGCACCTCAATGGCGAAATACATCCTGCCCGCATGCGCCCTACATTCAGGTTGTCGAAAATAGAGACTGTCGCCACTTTGTTATTGTACCACTTTGATAGAATGGAGAGAGCTCTAGTTAGGTGCCTAAGCTCAATAGTTGGTGTTACAAAATGTTTTGTTTATACAATATATGTCCCCCATACCTATGTCATGAGTATGCTCACACTATATTATACTCTTTGAGAGTTATTTAGCAGTGATGATTCAAAGTGGTGTTCAAATAAGAACTAATATAGTAGAAATACCAGGGTAAGCTGTTATCCTGGTTCATCCTTCTTAGTACACTGTACATATTGATTATAAATGATCAGACATTTGAAGTTGTTTCCTCTCTTCGACGGTTTACATAGTTAGTCCTACTTGCATTTTATATAGGCCTACTGTGTAAAGGTCTACAATACTAGAAATTGTTCTTTCTTCTACAAACTTGCATTTTGGTGGCACATACACCTTACGCCTATCACATTTCATTGTTACTTTCCCATCATAATAGACGGTAGACTAAATTATTTTGTTTTAAATACATACAAAAAAATATGCGCACAATGAATACTATCTATGCATGTTTAGAACACAATGGTACTTACACATACATAAACTGCACACATCTACACACTATGCATTTGTGTATATAAAAAGTATAAAGAGTACATTGTATATTTTATAATTTTTATTTTAAATGCCGACACTAGTTAAACTAAACTGAACTGAAATTTGTTTTGCAGTTTACGCTGGAACGCACTAATGCTTTTACATTACGTTACGTTACGTTACGTTACGTTACGTTACGTTATGCTGCGTTACATGATGCGCATTACATTGCAATGAGAATAAAAAGTAGATAGAAAATAATTAGGCATATTCATATTAATTATAATGTTGCCCACTGACCTCTTTGGAGATTATCAGCTGCTACACTCCATTAGCAACAGACTTTATTAGATATTCCTCTTCATAGGATCTATGGGCTACCACTGCACTCGGCAATCGCCTCCACCCAACCTTTACCAGAAAGAACTGCTGAAACACTTTTTTCAATTCAGCGTTTTTTGTCAGTATGGCAAGATATCTGTATTGTGACACCAGCGCCTCAATGCCTAGTGATAAAGAATGAAATGGTTTACGCTTCTGTTACTGTCCCTGTAGGCGGAGCTATGAATCTATTGGTCACAGCTCATTGAACTCATGTGGCTATAACAGGAGACTGATGACTCCCTATGTAATCAACAGAATGCATAGTGCACCCAGGCTACTTAGAACCCCTGTTGGTGTAAATAACAACATGTATGTCACCATCCTAGAGGTATGAGGAAGGAACTTTTGCACTTGGTTACTTGTAACTACATTAACGTAGTCACTTGTTCATTCATTTGTATCCATTTGTGTATGCTTTGTGCAATTTGGAACGCACTGCTAATAATTAAAGCCAGCATCCACAGTGCAACCAAACTGTTTGAATCATTACAGTGCCTCTCACAAGAAACCATCCAATCCACCAATGATAGCTCAAAACATGTAGACTGTTAGTAAGAGGTGGAGGGTATCAAGTCCCAAGCATACTAAAACTGTTAACATACATGTAGCCAGTTAAGAGGCTAATTTTCCAAGCCAGTGAAAATCAAATATAATTTGTACTGTAGTTTTATATCTTAAAACTGGCACAGAAATAAAATGACTTTCCATTGTAATTTGCCAAAACTACATCTATGTATCCTATTATTATTACTACTATGTTATTTTAAGGCCTATAATATCAAATAAATGTTATCCAAAGAAGGTTGATGCCATTTTGTTCCAGAGTTACACATTTTGCGAAATATTTACTTGAAGCTACACTTACTCTTCCTCTAAATAGATTTCTATGTAAATGTTAATATACCCTCTTTGGAAAATGTATAATTGCACTTAGCTAGGGCCTAAGTACATGTATTCAAGTTTTTCCTTTACACTTCAGGCTCATTAGAATGGCAATAAAATTATATTGCTGTAGTCACTAACTCAATCTATACAATATGTGACTCCACACAAACACTTTCCCCAAGTACTTCTTGACTCTCTTTATGACTAACTCACTACTATATACATGTAGGACTATAGGTAGAGTGCAGGCTATAAATAATTATTACTCCGTAGCACATGATAGTTTCACATGGTCTAGTTTCTGAAGTGCTTCCCTCTCAAGTTTGTGTTAGTAGGGACAATTAAAGTGTTAATATTCCTCTTGAAACAATAAATCGTGCACTATCCAGAAATATATTTCTTACAAAATCCGAAAGTCCCGCAATTTCGTTCTACATACTGTAGTAATTATTGCACTGTACAATGTATTCACTGTACATTGTATTCACTGTACATTGCATTCACTGCACAATGTATTCACTCCAGTACATTGTATTCACTGTACATTGTATTCACTGCTTACGCTATACAATCACTGCACTTGCATTACTTACAATACATTGTTTATGCTTGTGACTATGCACTGTGTAGTCTCTGGTATACACAGTATGAACGTTACCTTCATTTTGTATCCCCATAGCTAACATTGATATACTCTGAGTGCTGCTAGTAGTACTGATGAAGTAAAGATGTTAAGCTTGACTGGTGGTTTGATAGAAAATTGCATTTAAATAAAAAGAATATTTCAGGTTACCCCAAAGAGGTGAAAGGGTACTCTGCACCACTCCCCCCCCCCCCCCCGCCTCCACCAGGAAAGGGCAAAAAGAGGACAAATTTTAATTTTAATTAAACGCCCACAAATCCCATTTCCTGTCTGGCACAGAGTTGTGAAACATATGAGCATATGATTATTAGCATCATTCAAACAGGAAATGTTAAAATCATTTGAAAATTATTCTTACAATGTTGCAAGCTTAAATAAAATTTAAATCGCTTCTCATGAAACACATGCACAAAATTGCGATGTATATTCAGAATAAGTAAAAATATGGTTAATTTAAATTTAAAGTTTAATAGAGTATTGGCTAGACTGTGTACCTACTGTACATGTATGTCACCAGCTACAGTTATACTCTACAGTCTACATGTACATGTAGTTTGATATGAAGCTATTAGCTTGGAATGGGAGTTTCCTTCTCTCAGTCTAGCCAGATATCATAGAAAATATATTTGGGAATTGTCTTTCCACTATTTTTGATCTCAAAGAGGTGACAACTTCAACCAATGTGAAATCTGCTAGGCGTACATGTACATTATATAGCTATACACATGTGCATTCTAAGGACTGCTGATCATACTTGCCAAGTTACTGCCGCTCTAAATAAGGAGGGTAGGGGCTAGGCTAAATAAACGATAAATCTAATGCTCTCAGGCTAGGATTGCTGGTCGTTTCATTACCATCTTCAAGCCATTTCAAGAAAAACAATATTGTATGCGGGGATTGATATTCTGATGCCTCTGTGCCCCATTTGCAAGTGTCATGGCAATAAGTAAGCACATACAGTGCATATATAATACATGTACATATAAATGGTACGTGTATTGTACATACAGGTACCACGATAATAAACAAATTAAAATGTTGGATGGTATTGGTAGCTGCTACTTCAATGTAATTTATAGCTTTGGTGCTGGTTGCTACACTTATACATCAACATAATTTATGTACATTTATATAAGTGCATACATGTTGTATGTATATATTATATTTACACTGAATATAAGTAAGTACGTGTACGTGTCTATTGTGTTTCTCCCAGTATCTCACTGTCTAAATATGTTAATTGAATTCCTAGTTAAGCTTTTGATGCGCAACACATTTTGGCATTGAAACAGTGTGGAAACATCAAAGTGTGAACCAGGAAACTAGACTTAATCCAAGTAGCTGTTTGGATCATTGTACAGTGTAATATCACTAATATATACTATACTAATATACTACCCAAATAAATTTCAATGGAGAAAGACTAGTATACTACATACTACCTACATAAATTTCAACGGTAGAATTGTATATTCTGATGAATACTTACTACCTATGTAATACAATGCCTTTAGAAATCAGGTGTAATTGACTTTTGCATATAGAATGTGATCAGACGTGGTAATACATTTATCTGTAGGTTTATTAGTGTCAAATTTCTTCACTATACAAACTTATTATAAATTATACTACATGTATTCTATGTTCAGTCAAACAGTTTACACACTTATTGGCTCAACTAAAGAGGCTATTATTGGCTCCAGGTAAATATATTATTATATGATGGTATTTTATACTAAATCTGCATCCAATAACAGACTACCTGATGACTGCTGTTCATGTATATAGAGTCAACTAAAATTAAGGAAGCTGTAGGTGATAACCATTGGATAATAGTACAGCTATTTCGGCCAATCAAGGGCTTCAACCCTGATGACTAAATCTAAACCATGAGTCATTTTGCCTGGGGATAGAGCACTGCATAGGTTGCTATGGTTACTATGGTTACCAGGACTAGAACTTTCTCCCCACACTGCTACAGTAAGTCATGCCTCCTTAGCTTATACAGTGCTTGCTTGCTCATTACAACATAACAATGAACATCTCTCTACAATAGTGTTGATTAAGCAAGTACAATGTACATATTTAAATGTATTTATTCATTTTACATGTACATATACATGTATATACCACCAAAGGTAACTTGGTTTTAGGGAGACGTCACTCTTGCAGGGAAATTCCTAAGTCAGGGTTCACTAATCTCCATTCCATTTACCTCAATTCTCCAGAATCCCCTTCTCTGCCTGTGCTGTGCCATGTTCAGTACTCTACAGCGGCCTGCATTCTAGGTTACAGCAGAGCAAGATGGCAAATTTTGTGGTAAGTACAGCAAATAGTAACACACTTACATGACTTGTATTATAATAATAATGCTTCTAATATCTCACTACAATCGATTTGATATTGATTCATTGAGTTGAACTTTGTAACATATCCAATGATTCAAAAAGTTAATAACATTTTGATAATTATTTACATTATGTACAGCGTAGAATACACATTATAAACTTAATGCTAACACGCATATTCCCAGGGCTCAAGTTATTTCTATTAGAGAAGCCACACATTTACATGCAATAAGTATATATTATTCACCTGCAGGAGTTTTATCAGTAATTACGTGAACCACAGTGTTCCCCTCACTGCTAGGAAATCAAACAGAAAATAATTTTATAACATACATTGTATGTGCTTCTGATAGCATTTTGGTACTACATGCCGTTATATTAAAATCTGTTATATTAAAATCCGTTATATTAAAATCCGTTATATTAAAAAATACTGCTATAAACAATTAATGTCCTAATTTTCATACACAAACCAAGTTGTCACAGGGTTGCGAGCGCACTGGCCTGGGCTAGAAGCAATATCCTTGTTTCTTTGCTAAAAGCCGGCGTGTGCTAATGTGCTAGGGGATCATCTCCTCCAACAAAGCAAAGTCCCAGGTCGATAGTCATTTCGGCCTTGCTGAGTGGCCATCTTGGGAATTTTATTTGCAGCCTACTGCTTAGGCCGGTCAAGGAGGCTATGAAGAAACTCAAAAGACAATATTTCACGTGATTTCTTTCTCATCCGAAAGCTATGAGCTCTAACCTACTCTAGTTTGCTAATTAGAGTAAGTTATACATTATTTGAACTTTAGAATAAATAAAATTTGCATGTAGGTAGTCATTTGCTGCCTGAATACTAGACAATTTATACTTACCGGCTTTACATCCCACAATTAATCCCAGGTAAGAAAGCAATGATCTAAAGAGATCTGCATTTTTTCTAGTTTGAGGTCGAAAGGGCACTTCATCAATGGCAAAGTTACTATGTGGAGCATTATAAGGCTGGATGCTCTTTCTAACACCTTTCTAACACCTTTCTAACACCACTAATGACCTTCTAGGGGAATTGAACCTGGGACTCCCACTTGGAAGACCAGAGCCCTAACCACTACGGCACGGTTGCTCCATTGAATGCTAGACAATCATATGAACTGGTTATATAAATATTTACATAAATATATATATGTAGGCGTAGGCGACCTACCTGTGATAAAGAAACAAGACGTGCATGCACGAGTCAACAGATTTGCATTTAAGGGTTAAAGCATTTAAGAAATTGTATCAAAGCTCTCTCCTCATTGAACATTTTAGAGATTGTATGTAAACTATATAGATTTCACGAAGTGACAGTGGGTCCAAAAATAAACAGGCTAAATTTAGATTTAAAAGTGTTATTATATTATATTAAGTAAGATACTTGAGCCTGAGAGCCTAGATTATTTTGCGTAGTACTGTAATGTTTTAGTGTTTGTTTACATACAAGTGTTGATATGACACGAGTATGGGAAGGGCTTGGAGGTTGGTAGAGGACGACCAAGTGACCTTCCACACATTACATAAAGAGTGAACAGTTATTCTAGTGCTCTTGTAATTATGTATCTTGACGTAGGCCGATGCTGAGACTTATTTAAGAGTCCAGGGTCGACGTAGGTCTGTAGAGTTTATATACTCCAAAGGAGTGTAGAAAGAAGTTCTGGTAATCTAGGAATTTAAGCCCGACGCTAGATTCATATAGAATCTGGGATCGACCTAAGCCGTAGATGTGGTGTAGAGATATGCTTAAACGAGGATGGGGATGAACTCGAGCAGTATGGATCAATGGACCCGCCGGTGGAGTTTCCTGCCTACAAGAGTAAGCCTCTAGGTTTGAGTTAGGAGATGTTGCTTTATTAGAGCGCAATCAACAACGGATTTCATACAGAAAATGTGCTGTCTTATATACTAAATATGCTTCCGGTAAAAGGTACGATAAGGTATCGGGCATGGTCGATAAGGTATCGGGCCGGAACTGATGCAGCAACATGACTGGTTCTTGCTGACGTCGGCCATCAAAAGGGTCGGCTTTGGCACAAAAAGTGGTTGCAATAGCCCGAAATGGAAAGTATATAAATATGGGCCTATTCCAAGATATCGGTCTTCAAAAGTACATGGTAAAAGACTTGGTCTTGTAAAATAAGATAAGAGAAGATAATTGCTTATATAATGTGGGAAAAACCAAGTGTAATTGCAATAATCTGATTGGTGGATAACAATTATAATGGAGCACACGATAAGTAGTTGATTATAACAATAAAGAGTGTAATCATGAATGTATAATAAATGTACAAGGTAAGACAATAATGCATGAATGAGTAGTTAGATGAACAAGTGTAATGCATAAATATGTGAATGAATATTCATGTAAACAGTGTCAATGCATATAAGGACAAGAACACAGTCTATGTCTTGGCAGGCTGTTTCAACACAGTATTCAAATTTGCTATTTCCCTACAGATGCACCACCCACTTAGCCTATTTCCACTTTTATTGACTAATGCCAAGAGTTCGCCATTCCCTCATGTCATTCTGATTAGGTTCTCTGAACCAGATTCCATACATCCATGAAATACATTGTATCCCTTATTCTATATCGATATCCAGCTAGGAAGTGGCTCCCCATATTTACACTCCCACTCCCTTTACATGTTTCATCACAATACTTGTTTTTATTGCTTAGATCAGTGAGGATGAGTTGGAAGAATTTAAGAGAGACTACTGCAGTGCACCTGGTGGTAAATATGACATAGAGATACAACTTCCACATTTGGCTAAACTAGCAGACGGTTACCTGAATAAATATAAGATGTCTGGAGATTGGACAGATGTACTCAAGGTATGTTAAATTAAGTTGATGAAAAGTTTAATACCTGGTGACTAGATAAGACACTACAACATGATTTTGTGTCCTTTAAATTCAAAAGCAGCTTTTGTTTTACTTGCAGTAAAGTTGATCTGGGTATCTCGATTGCAACGTTTCAACAAGTTAGTATAAATTATATCCGTTTGGTAACTAGAAAACAATTAAATCCTGATTGCAAACACAGCCATCTTGCCAACAAATCACTAATGAAAAAAGATTGTGCTTTGCTGGGGTTCAATCCCATTTACCCTACAAATGAAAAGCAGGTGCTATCCCATCAGGCTGTGGTGATTGCTTGGGATTCCCAAGCCTAAATTTATATTTGAAAAACTTCGAAAATTGAAAGCATAGAAAATCGAAATCAAAGATGCTGCAGATGATTCATGATCAGCATTGTTAAAGACGCATCGTTGCAGCCTTTCTACACCGGTAGATATTTTTGACCACTAAAATTTATAGTGTTGTTTATATTTTACATTGCATGATAGATAAATATCTCGGCTAGCAATAAAAAACAGCAATATTGCTCACATTTATGTACATTATCGTTGAGAAATATTAGCGGATGCATAGTGGACACTACTATTCGAAAGTTGCTTTCTCCTTTAACAGCTAGAATTTCAAACAATAATTACTGCTTGTAGGCTCACGCATTGTATAATTCTTGTGCTGTCCGAGCCCAAGTTCAAAGCACTGATGAATGGGATAAGAAAGCTTTTACAGCTCAAACGCTCTACTGGGGAGCTGACGGAGCATGGGATTTTGAAACGCAGCAGCATTTAACTACTGTATTAAAAGACAGACTCAATAGCATCCGTGCTTATTTCAAATCAGAGCTAGCTAAAATTGACGGGAGGGTCAAACTACTTGAATCAGATAAAATTACAAATGAAGAGTTCATTAACTGCTTTCAAAGTGATATGAAGAGTATTTCACTACAATGTACGAACAATATGGTTGATTTCGCGAAAACAGTCTTTGAATTCAGTGTCAGCAGTTTGATCAGTCAACCCCCATGCGCATTCTGTGTTGTTGCTATAGGCTCTATGGCTAAAGGTGAAGCCACACCCTATTCTGACCTAGAGTACATGTTTCTCATTGAGCGAAAAGGTCCTGGTGTCGTAGAATACTTTAAAAAGCTAGCAGTATCAAGTTATTTCATAATAGGAAATCTGAAGGAAACAACATTGGATCATCTGGCAATAGATGAGCTCCAAATAGATCTCTGGTTTGATGACAAACAGATAAATGGATTCAAAATTGATGGGCTTAAACATGGGGCAGGAAACATTCCAACTGGTAACGGTGAAAAAGAACAAAAAAACCACCTGATAGTCACTCCCTCTGAACTACTTGAGCGTTACAAGAAGGTTCTGCACAAACCAAAGCATAAAGAATCCAAAAGAGGAGACCTGACAGCCATGCTGCAGTATACTGAGCTTGTTTACTCGAACTCCAATGGTGGGAAACGTCTCTTACAACAATTCTGTGAGAGAAGAGATATGTTGAAACTCAACCAAAGGAGAGTGATGGCCAATACTGACATGTTTGTATCAGATGCCAACAAGTATGGGTTCAAACCAACAGAAGAGCTGATTGAAAAAGGATTTTCGATCAACACAAAAAAAGAGTTGTACAGATATCCATCAATATTGCTTAACAACCTGGCAATCATCTTTGGCGTCAGAAGTGCAAATTCTTGGGAAACACTTGACATTCTGTGGACAAATAATGTGATCTCGAATTCAGTCCACACGTCTGTCTATTTCATACTGGCATGTGCTTGTTACTTTCGGCTTTCAATTTACTTATCATATGATTCAGCTGAAGATTCTCTCTCCGTGCTACCAACCTTTTCTTTTGCTACTGCAAACAATGAATCATCCACCAGCGATTCAGAGAAATCAGGAAAAAGATGGTTTCTTTCGCAAAGTTTGTTTAATCTCCATTGTGATTATGCGGTACCTTTAAAGCAACACCTGGCTACATGTAAAACTCATAATGATATCAAATGTGTTGTACAACAAGAGGTAAAAAAGCCCTGTTGGTTGCTAAAGTTACAGATGTATTACTATTGCAACATGTGGTCTCAAGTTCAAGGGCACTTCCAAGATCATTTCGACTATACTTATGGGAGTCGAACCCCTGAGGAAACTATCAAGCACATTTCTGACCTTGTGGAGGATTTCCATGAGCTGTGGCATTCTGTGAAGGCTCTTACCCACTCACTGTGTGAACTAAGGAGAGACGGTGAAGCCCTGTCCTACCATTTGGGAATTCAGAAGATAATCGAGAATGGAGGTGGTCCTGAGAAGCATGAGGAAAAACAACTAATCCTGGCTGATTCCAAGGCCAAAGCAGCCTACTGTTACTATGGTTTGACAATGTATGAGGAGTCGGCAAGTGAATATAGCGTCTCACTCGACATTCGAAGGCAACACCTTCCTGAAAATTATGAGCTCTTAGCCAACATGCATTTGAGTGTTGGGCGATCATACAACTTGATGTATAGGTATAGAGAAGCAGAAGTTCATCTCACTAAAGCTCTGCATCTCTGCTACACCCACACTTCAAGGAAGGTTGATTATGACTACTATCATGAAGTAATTTATTCTCCTGAGCATGCAGAACCAGTGGTTCCACTTCCAGACGATCCTAAAGATAGATTACAATACTTAAATAACTCTTCCATGATACTGGCGCATATCATATGGACACTTGGTCTCAATTACTTTTATTCAAAGTATTATGAGCGGTCATTCCACTACTTTGAAAAAGGCTTGGCTATGTTCTTTGAGTTGTATGGAAATGACGCTTGCCACAGAGACATAGCAAACATATTCTATGCACTGGGCTGTGCCTGTAGCATGCTTGGCTGTCACGATGATACAGACAAGTATTTTAAAAGATGCCTACACATGAGTATTCAAATATACGAATCATCAAGGGAGAAAAGCAAACTCTTCACTCTGATGAAACATGTCTTCCTTAAAATAAACTACACTTGGTATCTTAAAGCTGTGGTACACTACTGTGAGAATTTGCCTCGGTTTAAAGTAGCTCATGCACAATCAGCCGCTGCCATGAACAGACTAGGCCTCCATTTTGTTTACACTAAGCAGCATAAGCTGGCTGACTGGATGCTAAAAAAGGCATTAAACACTTATCGAAATGCTTCTAGTGATCGCAAATACTCATCTGGCTACATCTCCAACACAATAGCCAACATAGCTTTGAATGCTTGGAAATCAGGAAATGTTGACATGGCTGAAAGGCTCTATCTTGAATCACTGACAGAACTAGAAGGGATGGACAAAACTGCTCCCAAGGCCAGAGCCTTGGAGAGAGGAGAAATTCTCCAAAGCATGGGAGTTATGTATGAAGAACAAAATAATTATGGCCAAGCACTCCGGTGTTATAATGATGCCAAGGCCAACTTTGATGAGGGTTGTAACGATCCTGTGCACCCTAAAATCCTGGAGATTGAGCTTCAAATTCAGTCTGCCGAAATAACACTATCAAAACAGTAAGAATTGGCATCATTTGCAATGAAGCATATCAAATGATATAGGTGGGCAAAAAAGTTGAAGCCTATGAAGCACAAACCCTCAACTCAATCAAAACAGTATGACAAATCATTTTAAAATAGTTAGTTACAAGGCTTCGTTACTGCAGCAATATCCAATGACTTATGTGCATATCAATTAGTTGGACCTGGTTGTTATCAATTAGTATTACATAACTTGTGCAACATTATTGTTAAATATTACAATATTATAATCAATTATACTATTAAATTGAGAATGCTTATTGGCTTATTCTTCTTTTGTAAATAGCCTTTTGTACTATAAAGCTATTGCAAACAGACAGTAAAGCCATTGTGCACTGCACAAGTTTTGAGAGCAGATGTGGCCTAGTGGTTAGGGCTCTGAACTCTCATGTGAGGGAGGTTTCTGCAGAAGTCACTGGTGGCGCTAGGAAGGGCATACAACCTTATAATGCTCCTATGCTAGTTTTTCTCCCTTCTCTACCCCAAAGCAGAAAAGTGCTGATCTCATCAACCCCTAGCTTTCCTACCTGAGATTAATTATGGAAAGTGCAACTGGTTTGCTTTTTTGGGAGTAAGTTAATGTTTCACCACTTTAGACCAGGTGGAGGCCTGCATTGTAGCAGTTAGTTGAGTTCAAAAAAAACTTGGAGACATATACAATTCTCCCTCCACCTCCTCCTTACCCTTATCTTTACAAGGAAGGAAATAGAGCTAGGAAGATAGCAAGAAATATTGTAATGTTTCTGCTGAGCACAAGAGTGCTGGCCCAATAGTGCAGGTTTGAGAAGATCCTATGAGTGGTGCTAGGCCTTCTATATTACATATAGAGTGAACAGTACCTGTAGTTATAGTGATTAACCAAAACGACCCATAGGTCCTGAGTCAATGTGTAGACTATTCTTGAGAAAGAGTATGTTCTATCTTGGTAGATAGCTCGGGCATCAAGGTCCAATGAGATCAAGAGCTGAAACTAACTTAGCAATGAAAGAAGACTCTGTATAAGTAGTATAATAGATTTGTCTTTATTGAGATCCAAGCATCAACTGAGAGTACAATGAAAAAGCACGCGTTTTATATACTATTGCATTTCCGGCAAAGGTTTTGACATAGCATCGTCCGAAAATTGTGCAACAAGATGTCTGTCAAAAGGACGAGGTCTGACATAACTAGGGTCGGCCTTTTACAAAAGATGCTTAAAGTGTTATGAATCATAATATGCAAAATTAATTGTAACCAATTCTGAGACTTCGACCCCATTACATAGGTATAAAAAGGTAAGTTATACATAGTAAGTTACAATCTATAGTCCAGGAATTGTATAATAAAAGTATGGGTACATACATACATAACAAGGTAAGTACAAGAGTAATTAGACGAGTATGAGTTGAGCGATACAACTACCAGGCACTTGGTGTGCATAAATGTCCATCGGGTAGGCTGAGGCTATATAAATATTTTGAAATGCCCTGAGCCACTACAATGTGAACTAAATTAGGATCAAGTGTGTCTTCATTGCATTGTGGGAATCACTAACTCTTGCTCTCAATTTGGATTGTTGAGTCAGCAGCACGAGCCAGTATACGCGCATCATCAATTCTAGTCTTGTACCTGGATACCATTCACCGGCCAGTAATAATACTAGCATTATTGATAGGGCTGCGCTTCAACTAGTACCAGATATGTAATTTGTTACGCCTCAGGTAGCTCATGGCAACTCTTTCTACATGTTATTGGCATCATATTATACATACATACATATATTTCCTTAACAACAAACAATATTTATATGTTGGAGTCTCCACCAGACCAGCTGTGTGGTGATCAATGAAGTACATGTATACCAACTTGAATAGAGTCTTGGTATACTATCCCATGAGTTGTTATAAACAGTACTGTTAATAGTTTGTTTGTGGTTATAATTTCCTCATACGCTGAGAATACCCACTCATCTCATAGGTTGAACAAAGCTAAAAAGGCACATCTGTAACCATGGAAACCCACTGAACCAAGGTTAGTATTTTGCCAGATAATATTTTCGTTTAACATATGCCTTGTCATGGGGAAATATTTGTGATGAATGATTGTGAACACTTGATATGGTTACTTAATAAATGGGCTAAACATGAATAAATTAAAGTACAGTAGATGAAAATTTAGAGTTTCATCACAAAAATGAACTAATATATCATTGTAGAATAGGTTTATGTGCACTCGACAGTTATTTAACTTTAGCTGTGGTGCAGCAGTATAGAGCAGCACAGGTTCTCACAATCTCTCTCAAATATCTAATGGTTTCTACATGTAGCCAATGGAGGATAGTTTATCATAAAGTTGATATTGTAGCCATCACTACGTTATAAGTACAATGTAGTATGGTGAGGAGAATAACTTGGCTGCAACCTTATTCGTCTAAAATCGCTACCATCATTTCACGTGACATAAATGATAGAAAAACATTTTCTTCCATTATTTGCCGTTGCAGTAGGTTTTCAAGTTTTCCAAAGACAGCAACAACAAACTTTTACATACCCTTCGATTCTATGACAAGATGGATGTTCATCAATTCTTCATAATATACATGTAGGCAAAGAACAAAAGGGAGTGTGGGATATAGGCTAATGGTGGAGATGACTCCTACTTGATTTCCAAGAAAGAACTAAAATTGTTGCATCAAGTCAACAAGATAAAGGTAAGTGAAAATGCACAGTCGGCCCAAACAAGTACCCACTAATACATTAGTATATAGCCGGTGTGAAAATTCATGTTATCTTCAATGTGCTATAGATACCAGAGCTGGGTCCAAGTCATAGATTTGACTTGACTTACCAAGTCAAGTCAAGTCACAAGTCGACTTGACTTTGACTTGCACATCAATGTAACTTGACTTGACTTGACTTGACTTGGACACATGAATGACTTGTGACTTTGACTTGGCTTCTGCCAATCAATGTGGAGGATAAAACCTTCAGTGTATAGCCAACATGGAAAAAAGTCTCAATTGTCTACAATCTACATACATGTACTTATCATTTTTTTTACTTCATCAGTGCTACTAGCAGCATTTAGAGTATATCAAGGTTATACTGTAATGTTGTCTATGTAGATATGCGTACGAGTGCCGATGTTGGCACGGGTACGGGAAGTGCCTGGTAGTTGGTAGTGGGCTGCCAAGGGAACTTCCATACGTTACATAAAGAGTGAACAGTTAAGTAAACTCTGATGATTATTCAGAAAGACGTAGGCTGAAGCTGATACTCATTAAAGAGTCCAGGGTTGACGTAGGTCTGTAGGTTTATACTCCAGTGGAGTGTAGAAAGAAGTAGTATTGATCTAAGAGCTTAGACCCAACGCTAGATTCATGAAGAATCCGGGATCGGCTAAAGCTCGATGATGTAGAACTCACAAGGAGTGTAGAAAGAGCACTTAAACAAGTATGAGAATGAGCTCGGCTGCTTAGGTCTAAGAAGACCTGTGGGTGGAGCTACCTGCCTGCAAAAGTAAGAGTCTAGGTTGAGTTAAGAGATGTTCCTTTATTCAAGCGCAATCAACAACTGATTTGTACAGCAAAATGTGTGAGCTTTCATACATAAGATACTTCCGGAAAAGGTACGATAAGGTATCAGGCTGGTACGATAAGGTACTGGGCCGGAACTTGCGTAACAACATGGCGAAGTTCCGCTCAAGGTCGACCACCAAAAGGGTCGGCCTTGCACAAAAAGTGCTTACAATATACCAAAACAGATTATATATAAGTATGGCCGTATTCAGAGACATCGGCCCCAAAATTGTACAGGTAAAAAGACTTAGAGAATGAATCAGGAAAGAAGTACATGTAATTGCACGCAGTAGTATAAATGACTACACAGTAACTACAAGGGCCTGATCGGCTAATAATTGTACAATGCGCATCATGCATGCAGTAGTTGATACAAGGGGAAGATAATAATGTTAATGTTCATTTATATATAAGATTAAAGGCACAAGTGATAGTCCATGCTGTGGCAGGCTATACTGATTCACCACAGCTGATTCACCACAATGCACCAAATGTAACATCTCGGCTGTGTGTACGTGAGACTACACAGCGCATAGTCACAGGTACACACAGTGTAAATGTGGTGTAAGTAGTGAATACATAGTACAGTGCAATAATTAGTTAATTACTGTAGATTGGAATTGCAGGACTGGCCAGTGAACACTCTGTACTGTACCATGTGCTGTTTATATGCTATGTAACACTGTATCACCGTTACTAATATATAATACTACATGACCAGTCTCAACCGTAGTGCCATGTGTAGTGATATTGCAATATCACTACACATTATTAGTTACCATAATTGTATAACAACATACATGCCCAGCTACACCTTAGCATGATTTTTCATGCATTGGAATGTCAATGTGATGTTTTAGAAAATGTAAAATTTTTGAAGTTGTCTCCCACTTGACTTGCTTTTGCAAGTAGACAAGTCAACTTCGACTTGACCTGACTTGAGACTTGCATGACAGCTGACTAGACTTGACTTGACTTGAGGCAGCACTGACTTGACTTGGACTTGACTTGCCTCCAAAATTTTGGAAATGACTTGACTTGTTGACTTGAAGTCCGACTTGGACCCAACTCTGTGAATAACTTCCTCCAGCATTGCTTTTTTCTCTCAAAAATTGGCGTGACTGCATAGTCTATGCAGTAGAAGTCATTTCTTGTAGCTGTAGTTGAAGCCATTATATTTCAGATTAGCCAATCAGAAGTGGGCTCATGATGCCATGCCATTGAAAACACCAGCATTTTATTGGTTTTTGGGTAGGTGAACAATGCAAGCCATTTGTCAATGAAAATTTGGCTAAAATTGGGTTAAAATTGTGTTAAAACTACCATACAGTATCACTCAGTGACAGGCACTGACTATAGAATTGATGAGCTATTTACCATAATAATAATTATATAGGCATACCCTTGCAATGCTTTATCAGCTAAAATAAGGTAAATCAACTTAAGTGAAACAAAAAAACGAGATAAGGAAGTTTTTGTACGTAGTTTGGTCCGGAAAATTCACCCCTGTGCTATTGGTCAAATTACCGTAATAATTAAATAAATATACTTGCCAGAGCAAAGGTTTTGTGTCCCATCCACCCCTACACTGGTTGTGCAATGTTGGTACAGATAACGACTTGTGATGATGACTAAAAAGCTGTTCTTAATTGATTCACCTTATTTTTGCTGATAAAGTTCTTAAGTGAAGCATTGCATATATTATTATGGCATGTAGTTTATCATGTGATACTTCCTACTATACTCCCAAATGCAGAACATTATATAGTTCACACTGTGAGCAAATAATATGACTTTATAAAAAATATGATACAGAAGGTTATTTGCCAACTACATGTACTTGTATCCAGGCTTACCAAGTCTCCCTGATTTTGCAGGATACTCTCCGATTTTCAACTCGAAATTTGGTACCCTACCTCTCCTAAAATAGACATCCCCCACACAAATGCTGAATCTCCCTGATTTTCATCAGTGGAACTTGGCAAGCCTGCTTGTAACCATCTTCATTGCTCCAGGCTTGTGCTTAGGGTTCAAGGCTTGGTCAAGGTTAAAGGAAGTGATGTAGCAGCATTTTATCTACAGTGACGTCACGTCAGGTACTTTAACTGTTGTGAGCTGTAACACATTCTCTGATGCTGGCTAATTACAAGATATGATAATTTGGCTGAGTACCACCACATAGCACAAGCATAGCCAATCTACTCAAAGTTGTCCTTTCTTTAAATAAGGACAAACAAAGAGAAGACAACTTTACATATTATCAAGAAGATAATTATTTACTTTTTGAATGATCAAATTTTTAGTGCTATAGTTGGGTTATAGCAGAATTGGAATTGCTGACCAATGTGATCAAAACTAAAATATATACCCTTGTGCATTCCATAGCGAAGCATTCATGGGTTATTGAAAACTATACTTACTATTTTGTGAATTCAGGGGTAAATATGGAGGATAGTTGGAAGCTATGTTCAATGTTGCGATGATGTTGTATGAGGAACAGACCTTCAATGACTGATGGAAGACAGATTAAATACTACATGTAGCTAGGGTGCACACTGCACACATTACCTTTATTATTATTACCTTATTACCATTACCTTTATTTATTATTTAATGACTATCCTAACTAGTTTCATATTAGCCAACAATTATACACTGCATCTGTTCAAGCTAATACTTGAGTCTTCTCCTTAGTGGGGAGAGTTTTGTGAGTCTATATAAGGCCATACATTTGTCTTTATCTAATTAATTGGAACAGGTAGCATCTCTACCTCTAGCTAGTAGAACCTGCTCTATAGGTTCTTCATGCTAGGAATAGGTGTCCCCTCTCAGTACCGGTCCTCTATTCTTAATAGGACCAGTCTTCTCAGTACCGGTCCTCTCAGTATCGATTCTCTCAGTACTGGTCCTCTCAGTACCGATCCTCTATAGGACCAGTTCTCCGCGTACCGGTCCTCTCAGTACCGGTCCTCTATAGGACCAGTCCTCTCAGTACCGGTCCTCTATAGGACCAGTCCTCTCAGTACCGGTCCTCTATAGGAGCAATCCTCTCAGTACCGGTCCTCTATAGGACCAGACACTCAAAATAAACGGGGCTAGTCCTAGGAAAAGTAAACCAAGCAGACACATTTGCATACTTTACTACAGCACATCTTGCAGTATTGTAACACAGCTTAATTGAACTTCAGAGGTTGGCCTTCACATGTCTAGACATAATCCCAACCAGTGGCCTTCTTACTAGTATATGTGCTTTGGTCAGCACCCATTCTGGTATTAATGGTATGTGGTTCAAGTCGCATAAATCAAGTGAATTGAATTTATGAACTGAAAAGAGCAGCGAATCCTCCTAATTGATTGGACAAACTGAAACCAATATTATCGATCTATTCGCTAGTTTAGAACTGGAGAATAGCACAAGGGAATACATGAAGCAATGGAGGATAGCGAAAGGGAATAGCACTAGCAAATTGCAATAGGGAATAGTACCAGGGAATAGCACAAAGGATTACCACTAAGGAATAGCACTAAGGAATAGCACTAGGGAATAACAATTTACTATGCTATCCCACCTCTGTGTGTAGTTTATTACAGTGTCTGTATTCCCTCTTCAGTAGTTACTCACTTACTCACTCACATCAGCTAATACTCCTCAGCATGACCAGCCCCTTGCAGCTTGCACTGCCAGGTGCCAGTGCTGGCCAACTCCCTGTGAGAAAGACATGGCTTTTTTGGCAGGGGTAGAGAAGTTGCCTTGAAGCCATGCTGGCTTGCATGACCCCAAGGACTTTATATGAGGCACACAGGGGCAATTGTGGCTGGATGCTCTTCCTAACACAACCTTTACTGGTAATGCTAATTACAACCATATTATTATAATAAAAGAGTAAATTCTCATGTAAGTGTATAAAAATATCAATCAGGAAACAGCAGCTAATTGATGATGCAGGATAACAATGCCGGTTGTATATCCTATATCATTCAATCATACTTAGGTCCACCTGATTATACAGGAGTACAGTTACATTGGGTGGTTAGAGTACCTGTCACAAATTGCCAAGTCACTTCCACAGCACAGATTATGCATATTTCTGCTCATTTATTGCCTTTTACTGGAGAAATGTGTGCATCATTTCAAGTAGCATTGTGATAGTGGTAGCAGTTATTACATACACTACTAATGTACTGAAAGGCAAGCCAAAATACTTGTGTTACAAATACAACAGTGAAGCTACAAGTTTGACACTTCATTTTTATTTTATTTATTGTTGGTGATACAGGCATTACATAGTAACAAATATTATTAATATAGGTATAAAATAAGTGTAATTAAAGGCACTGAAGATGGGTAAGTTAGCTATTTACTTGTATTATCACATTTCAACAGCTATTAGTCTATGGATATACATTTTTTATATATTGTATAATCATAATTACACATAGTTATATTATGTATTATATTAAAATATTTGTTGCAGCTGTTTGCAAACACATTGTAGTAGAATATATCAGCAATCAATCTGGTCGAACATAACATCATATTGGTTTATTTGTATTGTAATGTAAACTTAGTTGCCGTACCACCTCCACTTAGACATTACATTAGGGGGGGGGGGTACATATGCCTGCCATCCTATTAGAATTTCATTTGTGATATTACTAAACACGGGCTACAGCAAGGCTACACCTCATGTCACCAACTAACATGTATTATTACTATTTAACGCATTAACACAAGTGAGTCAATCTTACATGCACATGTACATTATGTAGGCCTGCATGTACATGTTCATGGATTTAGCATACATGTAAACTACGAGTACATAGTATTTTTGCAATGCCCCATGGTATAGATTTTAGCAGTCAGATTCAGTTGTGTGAAACAAAGGGAAACTTTTTGTGATTAGTGGAATTGTTTTCCTATTTATGATGTCTTACTATCAATAATACTAACTTATAGTATGACCTTATTTTACAGGAGTCAAAGTGATGATGGCACTGATAGTAATGGCTGTACTAGGTGGGTAGAGTTTTTTAGCTAATATTCGACTTACTAGCTATCTACATTACAAGAAAATCTAACATCTATTGTCTGTTACTAGCGCATGCTGCCGTGTTTATGCTGCTATTCCAGAAATAGTTGTGATTATACAATAATCCAACAGTTCAGATTTGATGTGTATGTGTATCAATGTACATTATAAAAGCATACAGTGAAACTTGCTTAATTCAAACTCCAAGGAACAGCCATTGGTTTGAGTTAGGCAGCTGAGTTTGAATTGTAAGATCACAATAAAGTGGCAGTTCAGATTTGATGTCTATGTGTACACTGTCTAATGTACACTGTCGTTACAATAATGTCAGTCCATTGGTTAGAGTTGCTATCCCTTACTATATCACTACTTGGTGTGGTGGAAATTATTTTAATTGAAGTTAAGGAGACATGATAGAAGAAAACAGCATTGGATGTAAAAACTAGAACAGTGTGTTTCTAATTAATATAATATAGTTTGTGTTTGGCCAGACTTTTGATACAAAAATAACAAATCAAACATTGCATGTACATAGGCTATGTGCACATGCATGCACATAGCCTATGCACATGCATGTGCACATAGCCTATGTACATGCATGTACATAGCCTATGAACACACAAAATTGAACACATAAAAGAAAGGCTAAGCTAATGTCTTATAAACCTTAATTTTCTCTTTATCTTTGCTACAGATGGAAGTCTCTTCTACCTGCTGCTGCTGGCATAACTAGACATCAGTCAGTGGCTCTGTAAAGACACTGACACCTCAACATGCAAGTCAATCCAATGAAATTATTCTTCTTTCCTTGACATTTCCTACTTTAAGCAGGTCGTCATTTCTGGTCACCGCTCTCCAACATAGGCGGTCAGCTGCGTCCAACTCTTCCAGCTGAAGACCACTCTTCGAAAATGTAGCTTCTATAGGTCACTTGATCTCTAAATAAGGTGTTTGTACGTGATCGATATACATGTAAAGTAAATTATCATCCCTTATTTACCAATGTAAAGCAGTACTTATGAATACACAGTGTGAACCTGCAGTAAGAAGTTGTATTCCCCTGTTTTGTAAATAATCCCAATTTTACAAGACATTAGCAACTATTTAATTTATATGCATATAATGCACACCTATTTATTCTGTTTTATAAATATTTCTACATGTATGCCTGTAAGCTACATGTACATGTATATACACATTGTTAGTTATATGATTATAATTAATGTTGTCTATCAAACTTCTATAACCAAATACAATATGCCGCTACCATGCCAATACTTTACCGGAAGTTCATTTGTGTCTATCTATAAATTAATGACTTAAATGCTGTTAGGGATGAATTGTCAACATAAATAGATAAGAATACAGGGTCAGTAGTTATTATTACTATTATGATACTATTACACTGAGATAGTCATGCACATTGTAGGTACAGCACAGGTAAGGCCACTTACAACATAAAACTATGCACTGGTATTTCAAGTAGATTTGCATTACATTCAATACTGGTTGTAGAATTACGTTATGTAAATTTTAAGGGATCTACCAATGTGTTCATGCTGAATAGTATAAGATAAGGCAGTCTCTAAGCAGTTAATTGGTTGTGCAAAAAAGCAAAAGATTCTACTGCTAGCATTCAGTAATTTGTGTAAATACTTCTCAATGGTTTTTGGGTAAATTGGAGTTATCGCACTTCTTATATAGTGTCATGTTTCTGGTAGACATTTTGATTTGACAATGAACTGACATTGCAAATTGGTACAAAACTTCAAAATCAAACACAGTTCTCCAATATAATTTAATTAAATTCATGCTTGCCACTGTGTATTGATTACCTTGAAATTGGATGTAAAACTACTATAACATGTAAGCATCACATGTTATAATTGTTATTGTTGTTATTATTGTTATTATTGAGTTTATTGCTTATCAAAAACAATAGATTATAGTAAAAGCGTATGTATGAAAGCATGTATAAGATTGCACAAAAGGGAAGCCAGATAGTCCGAGACTAGAGTCAAGGCAATCCCTGCTCAAGTGTACCGGTGCCGAGGGAAAGCACCCACCACGCCCCCAGACACCCCACAGTGCTCACACCCCCCCCCCCCCAGAGACGAGACGCCAAAGCCGCTGCAAAAGCCCTGGGAGGGAGGTCAAGGATGTCCAAGGCATAGCTAGAAACAAGCTCAATACCGGCTAAATTGGTTCATTCCAGCCACACCCACACCAATGAGAAGCCAATGATTTAACAGGGTCAGCATTATATACATGTCAGAGCCATTGAGTACTCAATGGCTCTGACATGTACAAGTAATGCATTATACATTGAACACCGCCCCCAGACATGCTAATATAGATAGAAGTATATATATTTATTGTCCTTGTAAAGTGCATCAGCCTAACCTACACGTATAATTTATTACATGTAGTTTTCTTTTCACTAAATACATATGCAACAAGATCAACCCTGGCATACCAGTTACTGCAGCAGCTCCAACAAGACCACAGCATTCTACAGCTACAGTTCAACTTGAGTCACACATATGTACATGTCTTCAAGTGAGTATATATTTGATAAAGTACCAATTGATAGTGCACATGTATTATTGCGTCCGTTATCTAGCATATTGCATTATTGTATGATGATGTGTCTACACGTATTTGATCAAAGATATTGCATTATTGCAGGGTGGGTCCATTTTAGCAATGATAGAGAGAAATGGCTACATACAAATATTATTATTTATATAGTTTTAAATTCAGCTATACCTACATATGTATACATTGTGATATTTAAAACGTTTATGCAAGATAGCAGTAGTAGTAGTTCAAAACCCATTTAAAATTATATATGGCTATTACCATCCGAGGAAAAATGTTGGAAGCATGAGAGAACTATCCATACATATGTATAGTATATATGGATGAAAGAAAATAAAATGTGCAGCTATATTGCTATATAGTGTTGCTAAGTTATAGCTCTATAATAGCTATAATAGCTACAGTGTACATGTACATGTACATTTGTATATAACCAGAGCCATTGATTGTGGCTATCTGGCTATAACTGGTGGTATTATAAACATAGCTGATCACACCATAAAAATATGCAAATTATGTCCAAGTGATTTCACCACAGCGCCAGTCACACTTACATACATAAAATAATGCAATGTATACAATGTAGTAATACTTTAGGTAATAGTGGTAATGTCAAAGCTGATTTACAGTCTAAAAATGAGAAAATATGAGTCAAAGATGAAACATGGTAGTCCTATTAGGCTTATTAAAAGCACAACGTATAAACAAAGCTTAGGAATAGGATGTACATGCAAGTAAAATTATTTATAAAAAATAATGTTATATTCAGTTCTGTAATTACCCAAACAACGGTACAATATTGAGATAATATTTTTACAGCAATCACCCAAATTTCTGCCATTAACCCTGAACATTCTGGAAGTGCTTAAATCACGGAATGTTCATTTATCACAGAAGAGTGAAAATTGTGAGGGATTTTTTCAGCAGGCTTTTGTGTCTAGTAGAAAGTCGCTTCTTGCTTCCCGCGTTAAATTATATTTTGCACTCGAAGATGTTCTGTTTTCTAGTACAAGTCGCAACAAGAGCTGAGTTTTTTCAACAAAACCTTGCGACGAATGACTGGACAGATACAGCTGATCTGATTGTGATAAAACTTTAGTTTCTGTTGTAGAATACAACTGTGAGGCAGCGTGCCAAGCACAGAATTAAATCTCTGCATATGGAAGGCCATGTGGCAAGTATTACTGATAATATTATTTTTATTAACTTCGTCTACAAATACACAGTAAAGTTATCATGAGAAAGCTGTGTTCCTACAGCATTTTATGCATTTTATGACGCATTTTATAACCAATAAGAGTTATTTGTCTAAGTTATTCGAAATGGGTCAGTTGATTAATTATTACTCTCACTGTTAGATCAGTGATGCTGAGTTGGAAGAGTTCAAGAGAGACTACTGCTGTGCACCTGGTGGTAAATATGACATAGAGATGCAACTCCCACATTTGGCTAAACTAGCAGACGGTTACCTGAATAAATACAAGATATCTGGAGATTGGACAGATGTACTCAAGGTATGTCTCTGGGTGCTGCAGGAAAAACTTACTTTGGATTAAACTACATTCAGGGTGACGTACTAATTTACCTTCGTAATATCTAAGTACCTCCTGTTTGAACAGGAATTTATGTTGACCAAATCATGGTAATGGAGCACAGCTTTAATCTCTTTTTAATTAGCCCAATTTCACCTTATATGAAGCCCACTATTAATATGACCCTGAAATCACTAATATTATTTTAGAATTAAATGTATTTATCTCATTCTTCTTGTTTAGGCTCATACACTTTACAACTCATGTGCTGTAAGGGCTCAAGCTCCAGACACTGATATTTGGAACAGGAAAGCGTTTGAAACGCAAAAACTTTACTGGGGAGATAACAGAACTTGGAACTTTGAGCTACAGCAGCAGGTATCTTGTACGTTGAAGGAAAGAATAGAAGGTGTTCGTGAATGGTGTAGATCACAACTAGCTGTAGCTGACAGACTGGTAATGCATCTTTACTTGAACAAGATGAAAGAACGTAGTTTTATCCAAATATTTGAAGATGGTGTGAAAAGACTTCCTGTAGAGTGTACGGAGAGCATGGTCCGATTTGCCAAAAAGGTATTTGAATTCAGTATTGCCAGTTTGGTAGTCTAACCCCCGTGTGATTTCTGTGTTGTTGCTATCGGTTCAATGGCTAAAGGTGAAGCCACACCTTATTCTGACCTAGAATATATGTTTCTCATTGAGCGGGATGGGCTTGATGTTATGGAATATTTTGAAAATCTCGCTGTCTCCAGTTACTTCATCATAGGAAATCTTCAAGAAACGCCATTAGGTTACATGGCAATTGATGAGCTGAAAGGGTGGTTTGATGATAAGCAGAAGAATGGTTTCAAGATTGATGGACTTAAAGATGGCGCTGGGAATATTCCAACTGGAAATGGCGAAGAGCATCAGACAAACAACTTTATTGTCACTCCTACCAAATTAGCACAACGTTACAAGATGGTCCTGGATAGCCCTAGTGATGAAGCCATAAGGGGAGATCTTACAGCCCTTTTGCAGTATACTCGGGTATTATATACTCATGGAGAATTGGGAGAAAACTTGTTAAACAACTTTAATCAGCAGCGGATCATTTTGCAATCAAACTCAGCACGACAGGAAGCAAATACCAAGATGTTTATATCCGACAACGAGAAATATGGATTCAAATCGACAGAAGCGCTAATCAACAGCGGATTTTCAATCAACACCAAGCGGGAATTGTATCGTTACCCATCAATATTGCTCTTCAACCTTTCAATAATTTTTAGTTGCAGTAAATGCCACTCATGGGAGACCTTGAAATCCTTGTGCAAAAATGGCTATATCTCACACTCAATATACACATCCCTTTCATTCCTTTTGGTATGCGCTTGTTACTTTCGCCTCTCAACCTATCTGTTTTACGATTCCGCTGATGATCGCCTCTCGGTGCTTCCGGCAATCTATTTTTCTGCTAAAAAATATCCAGCTGCTGCAAAAGCACCAGAGAAATCTGTTAGAAGGTGGTTTCTTTCACAAAAGCTTTTCAATCTGCATTGTGATCGCTCAGTTCCTTTAAAAAAACACTTTGCTAAATGCAGATCTCAGCATGACATAGGTGACCGAACAAAACAACAAATCCAGCAGCCCAATTGGCTTGTGAAGTTTCAAACATACCATTGTTGCAACCGGTGGTCTAAAGGTCAAGGACATATTCAGGAGCACATCGGGAAAGTTTCAGTACTTAATAATCCTGAGCACACTATTCACACAATCTACAAATTGGTGGATTGTGATTTCCATGAACTTTGGAATACAGTGAAAGCTCTAACCTACTCTTTGTGTGAAATCAGAAAAGACAAAGAAGCCCTTGCTTACCACCTTATTATTCAGAGAATGATTGAGGCGGGGGAGGGTCCTGAAAGTGCCAAGGATCAACAACTAATTATGGCAGATTCTAAGGCTGAAGGAACCTACTGTTGCTATGGCATGACAAAGTTTGATGAGGCAGCAGATGGGTACGCCTCCTCCCTAGCCATCCGAAGTCGCCTTTTATCCTCTAATCATGAACTGTTAGCCAAGATGCACTTTTGTATTGGTAGATCATACAATATGGTGTACAGATACAAAGAAGCAGAGGTTTACCTAGAGAAGGGTCTGCAGCTCTGCCATAACCAGGCTTCCATGGAGATTGTTCACAATTACTACGGTGAAGTAATTCACATCGGAGAAAGTACACGACCACTAATCGGACTCATGAGAAAGAGTCCAGAAGACAGACTAAAATATTTGAACAATTCATCCATTATATTGGCACATGTATTGTGGAATCTTGGTCAAACGTATTTTTACACGAAGTATTACCAAAGAGCTCTTCTGTATTTGTGACCCCTGCTATCAGAATCGGACATCGCGCGGTGAATTGACTTCCACGCAATAAGCGCTCAAAGTCCAAAAAGCTAAACTGAAACTTACCATGCTGATTCTCAGCTTTCAATGTTATTATACTAATTGAAGCGTGCTCTTTCACTTTCTACTAACCAATTAGCAATCAGTACAGCATAAATAGGTGTAAACCTCGTTCAAAGTCGTTGCTAATGGAGTCACGTGACTTATCATGGAGGCACATGGTGGGACCAGGATTTTACTCGCTTTGATTATTTAAATCAATATTGTTACTTTATGGATCTTGCTGAGGACCTTTCTGACCGAGAAAGTAAAGGAGAGGAAAGAGACTAGCTTTAAGCCATTAATTTAGGTGTGGCTACACACACCTGAGGCCCAGGATGGCCCTGATATACTGGGAGATATTGATAATAATAGCGTAAAAATTGTGAAAATTCTTCAAAATTATAATTATCAATATTCCTGTTGTTAAAGACTTTGGAGTGATTTCAGGATGCACAAGCTTATTACCAAGCCAAGCATTACCAGTTTTACTGTTGAAATGATTCAATCTGTGAGAGATGTGCTCACAGCTCTTGACCAGCCATTACTAGATCTCCTAAAATTTATTAAGCAAAATCTCTCCCACAATAGTCAATTCTGTCTGCTTCTACTAATTCCCACAAGGCCAAGAAGAGAAAATACTTTGTAAAGATTTCCATTATGAAGGTGAGCAATTGTTTCATCAATCAAATGGTTAGTATGACATTAAGCTACCTGAATTATAGGCTGAGGCTATTTCACTAGTAAAGATAAAGTTTAGCTCATACTTCAAAATTAGTTCTGCTGCAAACTCCATGTGTACTACAGGGGGGTAACTTTCCTGAAAAAGTTGAGGCGGCCAAAATTGGACTGGCTAACAGTAGCGGTGTGGGGAGGGTGTGTGCGGATGGGGGCAGAAAGAGGGTGGGGCACCTCCCACAAGAAATTTTTTGAAAATTCACACAAAAACAGCCATTTTGACGCATATTTAATGCATATTTGAGCTATACGTGATGGTACAAAAGTACAAAGGTTGCATAGTAATCTGCAAATAGTAAACTTCAAATTAGTATACTGCAAAATAGTGCTTCTCTGTTTGGCTTGGCCATGACGTACTATTGTAGTCCTTTACATCATTACATGACTTAGGCCCAAAAATGTGTACACATTAATAAGAGGGGAAATAGTGCAAATTTAGTTGATGGATAGAGATGGAGAGTGGTATTCTAGGGTTCCCAAACTCTGAAGAACTGTGTTCGAAGTGGAACAAATGAGGTGGGTGGGCACACTGTGCATGCAATCTTAGGGCATTTCCTATTGTTGAATACAGAATTACAGATGCAGTGATCCTATCTACAGCTGATATTAGTATTGTCATTGTATAGCTAACAAATTGAGTGAATTACTAAAGTGAAAAAAATTGTCCCTCAGTGGGATTCGAACTCGTGCCCCTATGCATGAAGACCAAGCACTCTACCAACTACGCTATCAAATCAGCCAATTAGAAAATTAGCCATAAATATAATGATACACATCATAGCATCATTTTCATCAGAGTATGTTTATATTATGTGAGGCACAGTAACTATGCCTTCCGATAATAGCTTGATTTTTTCTTCTTTTAACAAAAAGTTCAGGCGGCTAGGGCCGCCTGAGCCGCCTAGATAGTTACGGCCATGTACTACACATACATGTGACTTACCACATATCCTACCCTCTTTATCCTATTTGAGTAACCAATGTGCATCACATGTACATTACATTAGAATCAATAACATAGGTTGAAAACTCACATAAGTGAGTATATACATGTACATGTATTTATCTTAAGTTATTAAGTAAAACAATTCATGTCCAAGGTATCCATGACTATTTGTAGGAACATCAATCTGTTGCCAGGCTTTTATGTGTATGAACAGCAGTGGGACGTCTTCTCTATTTCTAGCCTTGTCAAGTCATTATAAGGAGTGTGGTACAACTCCCTTCAACTTCAGCGACGTCAAGTTACAACATCAAAGCAGTCAACTTTGGCCAAGCTTATAGTGGACTTCTTGAATGCAGTCGGCTCTATCCATGCACTAGCCCTCCTAGGATGGATTCCAGGTAAGTTGACTTTCTACAGGCAATAAACCTTCTTTCTCTTCCTGATATAATTTTCATTATCATTGATTCCAGAATGGGCCTCTGTTGCTAAAAAGCAAAGATGAAGGCAGATTACATAAGTCCGTCCGCATTACAGATCATACCCAAATATTGTAATACGTAGGTACACTACATTATTATACATGTATCACATTGCTCTAATACTGCAGTGGTAAACATACACATAGTTTGAATCTACTAGTATTATACACTTACATGTATTTTATCAGTCTCCCATAACCTCTGCCTTCCTCCTTCAAGTACTAAAGTGCAGTGATCATTTCCAAAAAACTAGCAGTAAAAAGCTTTGTGGCAAAGCTATGCATACATCAGCTATCAGTTTTCAGTATCTTGTTGTATGACTGCACATGTTCTGTGATAGCTAGCAAGTCACAGTGAGGTAATGGTTAAGCATGTGGGTTTGTAATCTGGAGGTCCGGAGTTCAAATCTAGTCTACTGCATCTGCTACGCTTAAGTTTTTGTTTGTCTTATTTTTTCACTGTCAAAATTATTAATACACAACATACTCTCAACAGGATTCAAGAAAACAGATGTTAAGGCGCTACCATCTGATCTCGCAATAGAAGGACTATGGAAAGACTACAACTCAATGAAGTTCATAATTTGGTCTATTTCACCAGATTGGCGGAATCCGGATAGTTCTAGCCTACCTACCTGAAAGACCCTTCTCAGGGCTACCCACATATGAGAGACCATTTTGTTAACTTGTTACAAGATGTGCAGTATTTTCTATTTCACTTGCATGGAAATCTGTGTTAAAATTTATGTTAATGCAGCCTGTCCATCGCAATTGGTGCACAAGTTCATTTTCACTGTTTTTGTCAAAAATCCGAAATCAGCATATCTTGTTTAAGTGGGAATGGGACACAAGATATTGTTTTTACATTGTTTTTAGTTATTTCATCAGATTCCTCACACATTCTTACCCCTAGTCAGTGAAAACTAGCAATGTAAGTCAAGTAGATATGCCCGTTGCTAAGTTCTGAATAGTGTAAACAATAAATTATTGGTTCGAAAACTTTAAACCAGATTTTCTCAGTTCGCCTTTTTATGAAAATCGACAGATATGGACCCAGTATTATCCTGATAAAAATTGAACCGTTGGTGCTAGAATAAAAAGGAAAACAGATTTGAAATCCTCATAAATTTCTGCATCTGAAAACATACATATCTCAAAATCTTTGGGTACCTCCCGATGTCTGATTCTGATAGCAGGGGTCACATTTTGATAAAAGTAGAACAATGTTTTTTGAGCTGTATGGAAATGAAGCTTATCACAGAGATATAGCCAATGTAATGTACGCATTGAGCTGTGCATCTGACATACTGGGAAAACCAGAGATGCCAGACTCGAGTTAAAGACTCTCACTCGAGTTAATTCAAGCAACATTTTATGGCTTATTATAAAGACTCGTAACTTGAATACACAGCTGTCAAAAACTTGTAACTTGAATTGAAATTCAATTCTGGTTATGATCAAAGACTCTCAACTCTCACATCATTATGTTGAAATATTCAATAACTCGAGTTTTCATTGGGCAGCTGTGACTTGTAATGAATAGAAATAACCAAAGTTATAACCACCAACCACAACCACAATTATAAGACATTTTACACTAAAACTGTGACATTTTGCTTTGAAATTTGAACTGCTAACACCATTTCCTAACAAAATTTCACCATAAGCTAAACAATAACCCAATAACTCTATAAAAAGACTCGAGTTAAACAAGCAAAGAATTGAATTGAAACTTGCTTGTAGTTAACTTGGATAACTTGACAAAAACTTGAGTTTCTGGGGACATGTAAATATTTAACTAGTAACTTGAAAGTTTTGATCTGTCACTGAAAGAATTTACTTGTAACTTGAAGAGTCACAACTAAGAGTTGGCCATGGAAACTTGAGTTTCCAAAATAAAACTTGCACACATCTCTGGGGAAAACACATTGATGCTGATGTATACCTAAAAAGATGCTTGGACATGACAATTCAGCTATGTGGAAAAACCAATAGATTCCGTGCATCAGTGGTGCGTTATTTCTCAAGAAAGAGGAATTCAGCAATGTACATCAACATTCTGATCAGAACATGTCTCAAGCTTCCCCGTTTCAATGTTGCCCATAGGGATTTGGCATCAGTGATGAACAGATACGGCCTTCACCTGATCTACACTAAACAACACAAATATGCTGAAATATTACTCGGTCTTGCGCTCAAGACATTTCGAAATTCTTCCACTGAATCCAAATATTCATTTGGACACATTGCTAATACAATTTCTTTACTGGCTGTAAACCAATGGAAGAACGGAGATTTCCAGTCAGCGAAGAAGTTGTTTGAGGAATCACTGAAAGTATTAAGTGAACACGATGAGGACTATCCAAAATGGGCAGCCATAGAGAGAGGAGATATTATTCAAAGTATGGGCATGATGTATGATGAAAATAACTGTTGCAGCAGAGCAATAGAACACTTCAAAGATGCGAGATCCAACTACATGTTCAGCTGTGATTCCCACAATCACCCTAAGATTCTTGAGGTGGAGCTTCAAGAACGGGCGGTGGTAGTGAAATTACGAGAAAAATTGGAAATCACACCGCATGTATATTCAGCAACAATCATGACTGTGGTAACTTACTAGCTATCATCACTTGGATCATCACGGAACTTGAATTCATTCTTCAACTCATTGACCTTGCAAGACAATTGGCACTACATTAGGTACAACGTGTACTATCTTGTTTGTTGGTTTACCTAACATTCATGTCAAACAGGAATATAATATAATATGTAGATTTCTGGTCGCCTTAACTGCCCATTATTAATGCACTACAATGTAGCTTGTACACATACATGATACCAACTACACATGTACATGTATTTATCCTTCTATAAATGATGCATAATATTGTTATCTGTGCAGATTTAATTATTATGTATATTGACTGTCTACATGTACATACAATGTATTATACCCTTAGGTCAGGGTGTAAGTCAAATACTAGTATTTCTAAGTGATCTGTTTCCTTCATTTCTGAATTTATACGTCTTGTTCACTCCCATCTACATTATGTTGTAGATACTGCGAAATAAAATTTAAATATAAGTTTATGCACATTATAGACATAGGCATAAATCATATTATTATACAATTATACAATTATACAATGGCAGCTTGAGAACTTTGGTTCAGTGGATTTAACACCTTTTAAATACGCTTTGCTGTAAACATACAGTATTGCTAAGGTGTTCTCCCAGGCATATCTCTGGGCTGCACTGATGAGGTGTTAAACACCAAAACAGTACACTGTATGCAGATTGAGTATATCATAATTATGTGGATCGGATAGTGCGATAGTAATAAATAACTTAATGTATTAGACTCTAAAGCAAAAATTTATGACCATTTTAAAACTTGGCCTCTATTACTTTAGCCTGACAATCGCCTACGAGACTTTAGTGTTTGTGTCAGTGCCATATCTGTAGAAGGATGCATATATGAAGCCCAAGTTACCCAGAGCAGTAGAGCAACAACTTTACAGATAATGAGACACTGCTACTGCAAGCTTTGCTGTTACCATGAAAATATAGCATTCATGTACTCACATTTTTGAAACAGAAAGTGATTGAGAGAGTTTTGTAAAATTTATAACTCTCTCTTACATGTACTTATAATCATTTTCTTGTGCTATCCTTGATTCTAACTGCATTTTTCTCAATGCAAAGAGGTTATAAGTTCTCACTTGACACCCAAGACCTTGACACTACAAAGCCTGTGTAATTGTTATTGCTGTCATTTAATTTAACCTTTCACCTTTGTCATTGCAGTTTGAGTGTTTCTAACAGGTGCTGTTAGACTGTTGGAAATTTTCAATCCCAGGTGAGTTGCTTTGGTATGCAAGTATTGTGCCATAAAGCCTGTGCTAGAATAAACCAGGCACTTTATATTTCAAAGCTGTTGACAAGGTCAAATGAAATTCCTACAAAATTAGCATTTACTTGGTCAGCAAATGACTGTTTACAGTATAAAGATATTCTCAGGTCTATGGAATATGCAGGTAGAAAAGTTACATGTATATTAATACATACAGGAGAACCTACATGTATGTACAGGAAGTTGCCATATACACGGAGAAGTGAGACCAGGGTACTTCCGGGTAAAGGGAATAGTACATGTAAATGGGACCCTGCATATTTGAGGGATTATTCACACTTCATACTATTAATCAGGCTTGCCAAGTTCTCCTGAGGAAAATCAGGGAGAGTCAGTATTTGGGTGGGGGTGTGTCTATTTTAGGAGAGGTGGGGTACCCAATTTTGAGCTGAAAATCAGGGAGTCTCCTGCAGAATCAGGGAGACTTGGTAAGCCTGCTATAAATACTTTTACCAATAATAAATTATGGTATTCCTAGTTTTTCCATCTTATACATGCAAACTTGAAGTCCAAACATAGAATATTGGGGAATTTTGATAATTGAAAATGTTTTTTTATCTCACAGTAACTTTTGTGTTGTCCAATAGCCTCTTTCATGTGTCATAACACTGACGTAAACCGTCTTTTCTTCCACTACTTTTAGCAGAATAGTTTCATGCTCACACTAATTAGAGGTCCTTATATTGTTACACATTGGAATGAAAAGCTAGACTTATTCCCAGTGGATAAATGATATTTTCATGGATAGACCTATACTACAGGGGTACATACAATGTACATGTACATGTACCTTGACTTCAACCATGCTACAGCATTACTCACTAGTACATTTATAACACAGTGTCCTTCATAGAATTGGCAGCCAAGTGACTGGCATGTCAAACACTGGTATCAATCATGGAGTTATTTAGTTGCAGCAATCATTGTTTTATGAAATTTTACATTGTTGTTATCAGTCACAGTGAAGCAAGCACCAGGGTAAGACAATCCACAATTGAATTGTACTCTAACTTCACAAAGGTTTGCATGAGATTATAACTCCCAACAAGCTGTTTACAGCATAAACTGTGTTGAATACACAGGCAAATGCTACAGAGTGAGGCTGTCAGTGTGCCTTGTTGATGATCAGCGATGTCAAAAACAAACAACAGGTACATTCATACATTAATATTCTTTAGACCTCAAGGCAAGGGTGGATATCAAATCAGTTTATTTGGCAGTAATAAAATAATAACAAAAACAGTAGAAAATAATGTACAATCAACGAACGTTGTTTCTCACACTATGATAATCCAATACACATGTACATTGTATAGAATGCATATCGCAGAAGTGGTAAAATATTGATTAAGTTAATAATAAAACTATTCAAATATCGTACTTATAACACAGGAACTCCCCAGTTAGTTGTCAGACAACTTTCTGGAGTTGAGTGAAAAGAGGGGATAACTCACACTGGATTAACCCTGGTGAGCTATCCCTTCACTATATTATGCAGTGGTAAAACACAAGTACTGTAGGTTAAGATGAGTGCATCATCACAAGATTAGGAAAGTGCTGCATTAATACCCTAATAGGCTACTTGCATTGAACATCTGTCATTTCAATCATTTTCAACTATTCTAGTCAAAAATCCTAACAATCATCCTAACCATGTAGAAACACTGCTATTAATAGTAGTAGTAAATTATTCTAAATTTTTAAACATTCATTGTCTACAGTAGGGCTAGAAAATAGAGGCGTAAATGACAATAGTCAATATACGTGTCTACAATAAAATAAGTTATTTCATCAAAAAATCATAATAGTTTTTCAAACATTACTTTTAGAACTTGTCGCTAACAGTGGCAAGGTGAGGAACTGCTTCGTTAAACGAATTAGCAACATGTGCATTTGTGAAAATATGCTGGCTAAGCCTGGCACGCACACAATAGAACTAACAGAACTATCTACTAGTACTAGCACTAGTACTAGCTACTAGTGACTTAAAGATGTCTGACTACGCAGAGATATTTTCGAATTGTTTAGACATCAACCTAATATCTAATACTGTTATTAGGAGTCACTGTTGACTTACTAAACAACTAAAACTGGATAGTATACATCATAGGACAACTCCAAACAATTATAACCGGATAGGGTACAGCATGAGAAAATTCTAAACTGATGCCTCCTTATAATGGGAATGAAAAAGTTTTAGAAAGCACAAATGAATGTGACACACAGAATGTTATAGAATTTCCCTTTAGAAATGTGTCCCTAAGGGGACTATGGCCTCGGTCTAGTATTTTGAAATAGTTAAAAAGTTTTCACAAATAGTGAAATCCATAGAAGTGTATATATATAAAATAACACGTCAAAGTTGTAAAAAATATAACATAAATGAAATTCATTAGTCTGATAGAACCAAAGTGCGTGTTAAAATACCTCTACTACAGTGTAGGGCAATGTCTTCTGGTGATCAGGTACTCTCTGGTAATACAGGTGCTCTCCGATGATACAGATGCTCTCTGGTAATACAGGTGCTCTCTGGTAATACAGGTGCTCTCTGGTGATACAGGTGCTCTCTGGTGATACAGGTGCTCTCTGGTGATACAGGTGCTCTCTGGTGATACAGGTGCTCTCTGGTGATACAAGTGCTCTTAGGTAAGACATACTGTCCAGTAATCATATCACACATCAGTATTTAAGTGTCACTCTGGTCCATCTCCACTGGTTGCTCTACAAATTATAAAATAATCATCTTGAGAATGGTGCAGGTGCCACAGATTTGGGCAAGGATGTGAGCGTATGCAATGATCCTTGAATTAAAGCTTTGACACTCTAATAAACTGTGGTGGAACCTCTATAACAGCATAATGTGGCTGACAAATCAAATTGCATGAATGTAGTGGAATAATTAATTCTTTATTAGGAAGAGAGGACAACTTCCAAACACACATGCTTGAGAGTGACTGAACTAGAGGTTACTATGTTGTGTAGAATGCTTATCATGCAATGTTGGTCTACATGATTGGATGAGTATATTTGGTAGAAGTTGTCCACTATTAGCTAGAATTGTTGATCCAGTATCTACCCAGGGAATCCTATGACTTCATCAATTTGGTGTTAACAACAAACCATATAGTAAGTCTCAACAAGATTCAAGGTTAAACAACTTGCTAAATTGTGAATGTCCAGAATAGACTTAGACTGTACGTGTAAGTATAGTAAGTACAGTAAGTACAGTAAGTAGGCCTGCAACGATGAATCGATAACGATTCTCGATACGATTAATTTGCAGTATTTTCAATATCGATTTATTGCACTCAATTTTCGATTCTTGTTAAATATAAACTTAGTCTTGGTAATCCCAAGTTATCACCATGGCATGGTGGCAGAGCGCTCGCTTTACAAACGTGTGGTCATGAGTTCGAGTCTCAGTGAAGCACAATTTTTTTCTAGTAATTTTGTTGGCAATAAGTGGATAGCTATAAAATACATCATGTGCTAAGATGTATTACTAATATAAGTCTATAATTATATAAATGCCCCAAACATGCAATTTGTATTTGATATTCCACACAATTAGAAGGGTATGCTTCTGGAATCTACTCATTCTACTCTTTTTAGTGATTCTAAAATGGAATTATCAACTTAACTACTACAACTGACAGTGTTCTAAAATACTGTTGCGAAGAACTACTGCAACGTAAATGGTATCGAATCGAATCGAAAAAATCGAAAAAGTTAATTGGCAGAATCGAAAAAATCGAAACAGTATTTTGTGAATCGTTGCAGGCCTAACAGTAAGTATAGTAAGTATAGTAAGTATAGTAAGTATTGTAAGTATAGTAAGTACAGTAAGTATAGTAAGTATAGTAAGTATAGTAAGTATAGTAGGTATAGTAAGTACAGTAAGTACAGTAAGTATAGTAAGTATAGTAAGTATAGCAGGTATAGTAAGTATAGTAAGTATTGTAAGTATAGTAAGTACAGTAAGTATAGTAAGTACAGTAAGTATTGTAAGTATAGTAAGTACAGTAAGTATAGTAAGTACAGTGAGTATAGTAAGTATAGTAAGTATAGTAAGTACAGTAAGTACAGTAAGTATAGTAAGTATAGTAAGTATTGTAAGTATAGTAAGTATAGTAAGTATAGTAAGTATAGTAAATACAGTAAGTATAGTAAGTACAGTAAGTATAGTAAGTACAGTAAGTACAGTAAGTATAGTTAGTACATTAAGTACAGTAAGTACAGTAAGTATAGTAAGTATAGTAAGTATAGCAATTACAGTAAGTATTGTAAGCATTGTAAGTATTGCAAGTACAGTAAATATAGTAAGTAAAGTAAGTATAGTAAGTATAGTAAGTATGGTAAGTACAGTAAGTATAGTAAGTATAGTAAGTATGGTAAGTACAATAAGTATAGTAAGTACAGTAAGTATTGTAAGTATAGTAAGTACAGTAAGTATAGTAAGTATAGTAAGTACAGTAAGTATAGTAAGTACAGTAAGTACAGTAAGTATAGTTAGTACATTAGGTACAGTAAGTACAGTAAGTACAGTAAGTATAGTAAGTACAGTAAGTATAGTAAGTATAGTAAGTACAGTAAGTATAGTAAGTACAATAAGTACAGTAAGTATAGTTAGTACATTAAGTACAGTAAGTACAGTAAGTATAGTAAGTATAGTAAGTATAGCAAGTACAGTAAGTATTGTAAGCATTGTAAGTATTGCAAGTACAGTAAGTATAGTAAGTACAGTAAGTATAGTAAGTATAGTAAGTATGGTAAGTACAGTAAGTATAGTAAGTATGGTAAGTACAGTAAGTATAGTAAGTACAGTAAGTATAGTAAGTATAGTAAGTACAGTAAGTATAGTAAGTACAATAAGTACAGTAAGTATAGTTAGTACATTAAGTACAGTAAGTACAGTAAGTATAGTAAGTATAGTAAGTATAGCAAGTACAGTAAGTATTGTAAGCATTGTAAGTATTGCAAGTACAGTAAGTATAGTAAGTACAGTAAGTATAGTAAGTATAGTAAGTATGGTAAGTACAGTAAGTATAGTAAGTATAGTAAGTATAGTAAGTACAGTAAGTATAGTAAGTACAATAAGTACAGTAAGTATAGTTAGTACATTAAGTACAGTAAGTACAGTAAGTATAGTAAGTATAGTAAGTATAGCAAGTACAGTAAGTATTGTAAGCATTGTAAGTATTGCAAGTACAGTAAGTATAGTAAGTACAGTAAGTATAGTAAGTATAGTAAGTATGGTAAGTACAGTAAGTATAGTAAGTATAGTAAGTATGGTAAGTACAGTAAGTACAGTAAGTACAGTAAGTATAGTAAGTATAGTAAGTATGGTAAGTACAGTAAGTATAGTAAGTATAGTAAGTATGGTAAGTACAGTAAGTATAGTAAGTACAGTAAGTATTGTAAGTACAGTAAGTATAGTAAGTACAGTAAGTACAGTAAGTATAGTTAGTACATTAAGTACAGTAAGTACAGTAAGTACAGTAAGTACAGTAAGTACAGTAAGTATAGTAAGTATAGTAGGTATAGTAAGTATAGTAAGTATTGTAAGTATAGTAAGTGTAGTAAGTATTGTAAGTACAGTAAGTACAGTAAGTACAGTAAGTACAGTAAGTATAGTAAGTATAGTAAGTATAGTAAGTATAGTAAGTATTGTAAGCATTGTAAGTATTGTAAGTATAGTAAGTACGGTAAGTATGGTAGGTATAGTAAGTATAGTAAGTATGGTAAGTATAGTAAGTATAGTAAGTACAGTAAGTATTGTAAGTATAGTAAGTACAGTAAGTATAGTAAGTACAGTGAGTACAGTAAGTATAGTAAGTATAGTAAGTACAGTAAGTACAGTAAGTACAGTAAGTACAGTAAGTATAGTAAGTACAGTAAGTATAGTAAGTATAGTAAGTATAGTAGGTATAGTAAGTATTGTAAGTATAGTAAGTATAGTAAGTACAGTAAGTATTGTAAGTACAGTAAGTATTGTAAGTATAGTAAGTATAGTAAGTACAGTAAGTATTGTAAGTATAGTAGGTATAGTAAGTACAGTAAGTATTGTAAGTATAGTAGGTATAGTAAGTATAGTAAGTATAGTAAGTACAGTAAGTATTGTAAGTATAGTAAGTATAGTAAGTACAGTAAGTATTGTAAGTATAGTAGGTATAGTAAGTATTGTAAGTATAGTAAGTATAGTAAGTACAGTAAGTATTGTAAGTATAGTAGGTATAGTAAGTATTGTAAGTATAGTAAGTATTGTAAGCATAGTAAGTATAGTAAGTATTGTAAGTGTTGCAAATATAGACTACAATGGTCATCTTACCGCCATCATTTTCTGATTGAATATCTTGACCGTCCCGTTCGCCCAGCTGTTCTTCTTCGTCTGCATCCTCTGCAAACGAACAAGTGACCAAAATAATGACCGCGGCATACCATTGGCATCAATAAATATGAATATGAATATCAGTTCGCTTCAGGCAGTCATTGAAACTTATCCCTTGGACACATGGTGCAGTTTTAAATCTATTTACATAAAACAATATATATTACTTATATACAGTGTACATTCATGTACATAACATGTATGTTGTATGCACTGTATTGTGTTACATATAAAACAATTTTGTTCAAACTTGACCCTGTGCTCCAAATAAAGCCCTTGAGGTCATGCAAGCCAGCTTGGCTTCAAGACAACTCCTCTACCACTGCCAGAAAGGCCATGTCATCTGGGCCTTTCTCACAGAGAGCTGGCAAGCACTGGCACCTGGCAGTGCAAGCTGCAAGGGGGTGGGTCACGCCAAGGACTATAAGCCGGTGAGTTTTTTACTCTGTATGTTTAGGGATTTGGTAATGAACACATACATGTATGTATTACATGCATACGTGTTGCAGAGGAGCAATAGGTGTGCATGCACTAACCTTGATAGAAATGTGGAGGGTAATCTTCTGAATCAGTTACCTCCCCTGTCTTCTCAATATCTACATGTATTATAACACAATGAAGTCTACAGACCATCGAGTACATGTGACTCACCATTTTATCCAATAACTACCTGATAACTAACAACAGTTACTAATAGTTTATGTATGTGTACATGTAGATACTAGATATATACACACCATACACTATACAATGCACATCACATATTGGTATATCACATCAACTATCAATACTACATATTATTCAATGTTATACAAAGTCTGTTAATACTTCAATTAAATAAGACAAAATAATCAGCCTATATGTAAAAATACTATCATAATCATAACCACAACTTCAAATGATCAACATAGAGTAATGTGTTGGATTTTGACTTGCTTAGAGGTCAATAATAGATGTATAGTGGCTTACTTTCAACGGCTGGCTGGGAGCGCTGTCCCATTAATGCTGAGTCTGTCTTCCTGAGACTTGGTGAGATACTTGTAGAGTTTTCACTGTTTGAGACTGTAAATAATTTTAGCAGAAAATGATTATATAGTAACACAGGCTACAGGCTACATGCTACATGCTATATACCAGACCCAGTTATGTTTGCACCACATATCATGGGTTTCAGCCTCTCTATAATAGATCATGGGCAGTGGTAAGTTTTCAATCCTGTAAAGAAGTTGTCATCTCTCAAGTTTATAAACAACTCGAGAGGCGACAACTTCCTATTATGATCAATAGCCTATAAATGCCCACAGGACAACTTTGAATAGTCTAATATTATCACTGACAAAGAACGTCGCCGATAAACAAAACCTCGGGAGCAGTGAGCTGTGAAGTGGCAGATTGCAGTATCCATGCCAAACACCAAACAATAATTTGTCAGAATCGGCAAGACAGGAATACAGATTACAAACAGAGGTTAAGGTATGACAACTCACACATGGCTATCACAGTCGTAGGGATGGAAGCATCCCCAATAAGTGAACAATCTCCTGTCGTAGAGGAAAAAGAAGTGCTCTGCTCTAGACTGCTACGGCTCTCGGTAGAAAGACGGCTCATAGACCGGGCTAACTTGCTACAGCATATATCCATTGTCGCATTAATGTCGGAGCAGCTAGGACGTCCACTCGGGGCAATGGAGAGCATTTCCTTCACCAGTTGACACTCTTCTGAGTTATTCACATAATAGTCCTCACTTTGGTTAACGATTCGTTCCTGAAGTGCAGTCTGGGTCATACCAGAGCGATCGCGCTCTACGTACTACAGAAAAATATAGGCTACACAGCACATACGCTCATAAATACAATACTATAATACATACATAAGTTTCAAGGTATTCTATTTCCATATTTATAATCAATCTTGAAGCTGTATCCATCTCATCTCCAGCATTGACTTCAAGGTACAGTGTCGAGACAAATGTATCAACATTTACCCCAACATGCCATAATATTGAGATTTGTTCAACATGTATTTATGAACAGTCCCACAATTCATTTAATGAAAGTTGACCATCAACTTACTTCCAACATACATTTCACACACATAATATGTTAATAGCAGCTATCAGCATATAGCCTAAGATTCATAAAGTCTACATAGGCTATGCCTACCTGATCTTTGATTAATTTCCAAACCAAATCTTTCTGTTTATTCTTACGCGCTTCAGATATTTGGTCAATATGGTGCCAAGGTCTTTGTAAGGTTATGATCCTATACATCAACAGTCCTAGACTGTAGATGTCTGAATTTGGCTTGCCATGTGTATAGTTGGCTAGCAGTATCTAAAACATACAAACATGTGAGAGATATAGCAATTACAGTACATAGGAGTAAAATGTCAAGTAAAATAGCCCTAGATAATGAGGGTCAGCAGCTCCTAGACCCGGCTCTACTGTAGTTTCTTAGCAGCAATCGATCAATTTACTTGGAGCACTGAGATCTTGGTGGCCTGTTTATAATGTCGCTAAGAACTGTAATGTTACATCCTGTGTCATAGCATAACACTATTGCAATATTGACTGGATACAAGCAAACCCAGAAATGGCCTCCAAGATCTCAGTGACGCACTGAGTGGCCGATCAATGACAACCGACCTATGAAGGAAGTAGTTATTATATAATTATACACTGAAGGATATACCTCGGGTGCCATATATTCAGGAGTTGCTGCCCCACAACAACTCATCTCTCGCCCATCTGAACAATTCTCAAGTTCTGACATGTTAAACGCTGAACCAAAGTCTATAAACTTCAACTTCTCAGAAACACTAAAATAATTGAGGAAATAGAGATTATATATATTTATATTAGGCCTATAAGAAATAAAATAAGGGAGCAGCCGTGGCTGAGTGAGTAGAATGCTGAATCTTCATGCTGAAGGTTCCAGGTCCAAATCTCGGTCACGGTGGTGTTAGGAAGAGCATCTAGCCACAATTGCTCCTTTGCCTCATGTAAAAGTCCTTGGGGTCATGCAAAGGCATGTCATCTGGGCCTTTCTCACAGGGAGTTGGCCAGCACTGGGACCTGGCAGTGCAAGCTGCAAGAGGCTGGTCACCCCCAAGGAGTATAAGCCGGTAAGTTATATGATGATAGAATAATAATTTTTATAGCCAGATAGGATAAATTAGCGCTGAGCAGTTTAGATTTACATGTTAATTCACTTTTTTTGTTTGATGTTCTCGGTTCTTGAATGTTTGGAAGAAATTAGAATCGAAATTTTATACTCACACATCTTATACACTATATTATGATTTCATTCAATGAATTGTAATTATGTATTATTAATTATTTCTAATAGCATATAATTATGACCGACTATAACAAATCATAACTGGATGGCAATGGTGGTTGCAGCGCAATGTGAATCACAAGTATGGCATAAAAAGAGTCACAATATGGATGCATGCGTATGCAACACAAGTTATTGCTGGTAATAGGCACGCAAAAAATGCAAGAGATACAACTGACCAGAACGTAAAACTTAACCAAGTTGCACTGCCGTTTTCGGTTCAGGTATCCATATAGGAGTTTGAACCGAAAGAAGAAAATTTTTAAAAAACTGAATAAAACCGAAACACTGTAGTACAGCACTAAGCAAAATATAAACTATCTCCAACAGCAAGAGCATGTAAAAAGGAAACTAACTACTGAAACTAGATTATAATTCATGTGGCACTAAGTATAGGCATATTGTACAACTAGATGGAAGTAGAGATTACCAGATCAGTTGAACATAATTATGTCACAGCAAAGGTTTGAAAAGTTGAGAGGATGAGGCTCTGCGGATGTGTTCACATGATCAGAGGGTGGTTTTGAGTTGTAGGTGTGAGCTCTGGAATATTTAATTCATGGTAGAGGTTACTGCACCTTCAGAAAGCAGTGACTTGGGTTGCACTTATTTTAAAATCTTACCAGTTGCCTGTATACCATGAGTGAAATCACTATAACTATGACAAAGCTACGAGTCAATAAGTAGACTAGATTCAAAGTTCATGGCAGTAAGTTCCACATACATTTCATAAGCATGTAAAAGGTGCATATGTTAAGAACGGTTCACTCACTTGTTAAAGAGGATATTGTGAGGTTTTATATCACAATGAACAATGTTTAGCTTCTGGAGATGCTGGACTGCAGCAGTTGAACATCTCATGATCTGATGGAGAGTTTTTGTTGGAAAAGGTTTTTTCTCCTGGACATACGTTTCGATAGTAGAGGAGAGATTTTTACCTGTAAAACAAGCATGTACTGTATAGTCTACAGTAATATAATGAAGAAACACATAAGCCATGGATCATGATTGAAGTTGTCCTCTCTCAATCTCCTATGGCAACAGTAAAGGAACTGGGAGAAGATAACTCTATAGTATTGATGACTGGCCATGGGTAGTACATGTATTTGCATAATCTTCCCTCATTCTCCAATTCGCCAAAGTGCTCCCAATGAAACTAATGTACCATCAAGGATATTTCCCAGACCAACAGCAGCTACTATACAGCAGACAAAAAATAATAATATGCATTTACCTACCAAAGATGTAACATGTAACACATAATAAATAAGTAACATATGACACGTAATAAATATGTAACATGTGACAAAAGTGCAACATTTAACTTGAAACAGTGAAAACTATACCATGCCTATGCCTTTCCTACGTATTGTGGTAAAAAATACATCATTATGTAGTAAACAGTATTTAAAACCTATGTGGTTGTAGCCAAGTAAGTTACAGAGTATCTTTCAGGCATTGAGTCAACTAACCAGCCATTCCAATATCTAGCCATGCTACTGGTGGAACATGAGATCAGCCAATATGGTTATAATGAGAGCGTGGTAATGCATTACTTATTGATAACAATCTGAAGTTGTTCTCCCTTTGTTATTACCCTGTCAAGAGAAGACAACTAATCAGAAAAATTTATTGCAGAGCTGCTTGCTTTTGTCCCTAATTATATATAAGCTTCCTACCTATCACCCACAGTCAATCTACAAGGAGACTATTTCAGAAGGAGAAGGAAATATAATGGCATAATACTTGGAAAGAGAGGAGTTGGGGTAGGCTTTACAGTAAAAGATATCACAGCATCTGATTGGTCGGTTGACAGTGTAGAGATACATGTATATGTTACACTAGACACACATTTTCACTCTACTACACATACATGTATATTTATGTATATACTCCTCACTAGAGTTGTCATGCCATGCATCTACACTTTTCTGGAATGACAACTCCAAACGAATGAATTCTCTCTGCTAACTAAGGGAATACTATCCACAGTACCATTAACAAGGGATGCATGTAAACACTGTAGGTAGTATATGCAGGACATGTACATGGACATGCATGTGACAACCATATTAAAAGTAGAGAATGGAGAATGTTACGGTAATTAGCAATTAGCCAACAATACATTTACATTACCTCACAATTTAGTTGGGCATCTGCAATGAAGTTAGCGATATTATTTCTACTATTTATGTTAATTGATAGTTATGCAGCATCAAACCGAAGAATGTGAGACATTGAAGAGCATATATGACTATTATAATATACGATTTAATTGCCCAAAAATGGTATGAAGAACTAGATCATCTTTAGACAGAAGAGCCCCACCCAGTAATAGCTATGTGACATTCAGTAATAGCTATGTGACACCCAGTAATAGCTATGTGACATCCAGTAATAGCTATGTGACACCCAGTAATAGCTATGTGACACCCAGTAATAGCTATGTGATACCCATAGAGAGCATATTTCTAGCTTTAAAATGATGTGCAATTCATCTAGGTTGAGTAATTCTACTTGGGTGTAATGCTACTTTGAAGCTTTTTGCATTTTCAAAATGCTCAAATTACATGTAGATTAAAACAGGCAGATTAACCGATTAACAGGCAGATCAGTGCTCTGCTGTCCACAGAAAAAAGAAATGAGGGAGTGGCCAAGTCACTATCTCCGTGGGTGGTCAAACAACCAACACGTGCTATAATAATTCAGATATCTCCTAGTTCCCATGCTGAACTTAGCAACTATGGGACAGCATTAACTTCTGTATGCAGATTGACAACTACAAGGGTTGCATCTGACAGCCAAAATAATTAGAAACCATGAGTTCACTGTAGACCACAAAGGCCTATACATACCTGTGAAATATTCAAGCCCAATGAACACTTCCAGATTGTCCGAGCCAAACGACGTGCAGCAGAATAGAAAGCTGATGATATTATCATGCGAGTCTTCTCTCAACTGACGTAGTATGTTGGCTTCCCTAATCAAACTCTCATTGGTTCGTTTTAACTGCTCCCCGCCATTACCATCGTAACCAAACTTTTTGGCTGCCTAAAACAATGATAGGAAGAGTGTTGGTGGTACATCTACTAGAGAATACAAGAGGTGTACAAACCTTGAGCTCTAGACAGCTTACTATGTAGTAAAATGCAACCCACACCACACTAAATCTCAATTCATAGTTGTCTATCCTCTTATATTATGTCCACCGTATGCATATACATGGGCTAATATAATGCAGGTAACAAAACCCAACCAAACCTGCGGATGCACTAATATGTGTGATTATATAACAATGTATGCCCATTTTGTTATGTGAAACATGATAATACAATGTACGTCAGTGCAAAGACCACGAGCTACATTCATGAAATAACATCTGTATGACTGAACGGAAGTGAAGTTGTCACCTACCGTCTTTATGCATATGTCTTCTATTGCAGTTTTACCTCCGTCATACCGAGCCTTGTATACGGCACCGTATCCACCTTGGTCTATGCCTTCTTTTACATATATAACTTCAGTTACATCTGGCCCTTGCTAACATCCAATAACAGTAATAGTAACAGTGACATAACGCAACGCAACACAACATAATATAATATAGGCATATTTATTGCAAGACAATACCTACATACTAAACACACTCAGGCAAGTAAGGGAAACCAAGTATGCACATACACGAATGGATGAACACATGTGTAAACAACTCCAAAAAATTGTAGAAGTGTTAAAAACTTCAGCCCAATGTACATAAAGATGCATTCCTGGTGCTCCATAATCATACAGCATCATAGTAGCAGATTACATTAGAATCCATAACATAATTGAACACAAAAACAGGAAAAAGACTAAAGATAACCCTCAGAGACTAACTAACATACAAAGTAATGATATATGGGATACATATATCCTTACTTACCAGATCAGTGCAGTCATTGTCAACGTATTGTGTAATAGAAGTACGATCCAAATTCCTCTCCGAATCTCTATCCAACGTTATGTAATAACCCTTGTCACAGTCTTCCTAATGAAAAATATACATGCATGCAACAGGTCACTAGTCACACATAGAGAGGATGGTAGAGACAGAATGAGATATTGCAATGCACACACTCATCCCTAACTGCGAGAATATATTGAAGACAAATAACTGAATTAATGCAAAGTAACCGTAGTAACCTTCCCACGGGCCATTTATATCAGAATGTTACGTCATGACACACGGTAAGAACCCTCCTGTTGAACATATGTAACGTTTGACATAAAGTCTTAACGATCCCAATCTAACATCCAGGTTTGAACAAAATTAATTTCCTTAAATATAGTGTAGCCTATATTACAATGAATGCTTCTAGGATGACTAAGTGATCGACAGCACGCGAGTAACAAGACATTACTTACCTGATCTATAAGAAGCATAGGTTGATTAGAGTTCTTTAACCGACTTATCAACGGATAAGACTCCTGACCGGTCCCGGTAGCGTACTGCTCAGGCTGCTGTCCCTCCACTTCCTGTCAGTTTTTAAAATAAAGTAGTAATCGCTAGGACTATAATATTATATATGGAATTATGTCTGATCAGATAGCAAATTTAAAATGTTGTCCAGTCAATAGGTGAAGATAGAACAAGAACAATCACACAGAGACTAGCGTACAGTATATAATAAAGAGCAGAGGATCACAAAGCCTCACCATGATGATTATGTCGCCTCTGACTCCAGATAGATCATCTAATTGGTGGACTGATTTCTTCCTGTTTCATGAATTTTGTCTCTCTGGGTTGCTAAAGTAAAAAAAGAGTAAAATAGTTCAGTAGATCACATAATGTTTAATGACAGACTACATGATGATTCTATATAATAGTATCAGCAGGAGACCAAGTCACCTTAGTCAGTACATAGGAGAGGTAGCATCAGTACATAGGAGAGGTAGCGTCAGTACATAGGAGAGGTAGCATCAGTACATAGGAGAGGTAGTGTCAACAGCAGTCTAATAAGAACGATCTGCTCATCAACTTCCTACAGAGAAGGCGGGGTATGGGCTTGTGTTCGCATTTATCCATTATACAATGTGAGGGTTGTACTAACTATCAGAACTACATGTAAATCATTGAATTAGGAATAATTGTAGCTGGTCATTACCATCATCAACTAAAATTTTTATTAACACAGGCCGATGCTGCAGCATTACTCCATTACCTATACATGTACATTGTACAATGTATGTATATTGAAATTTCAGAACTTGATATCCTGGAAGAATTGGTTCTTTTGAATAATCTTGAGTACAAATATTGTGGTGAATCAGCCTCCTTGGTGATGGCCTCCCCTGGCTAACCACACATTGACATTATCCATACATTTATCCATGCATTGACATTGTTTATATTGTCTTACCTCTTATTATACATGTATGAACCTTATTCCTATTATCAATTACTTATAGTGTGCTTCTATCATTGTTATTAACCAATCAAACTATTGCAATTACACTTGGTTTTTCTATTATTATATAAGCAATTATCTTCTCTTGTCTGATTACACATACTAAATCTTCTACTATGCACTTTTGGAGGCCGATGTCTCGAAATAGGCCCATATTTTTATATTATCCATTTGGGACTATTGTAAGCACCTTTTGTGCAAGGCCGACCCTTTTTGGTGGCCGACGTCGGGCGGAACTACTCCATGTTGTTGCATCAGTTCTGGCCCGATAGCTTATCGTACTAGCCCAATACTTTATTGTACCTTTTTCCGGAAGTGTTATTAGTATAAAAGCCAGCACATTTTCTGTATCAAATCAGTTGTTGATTGCGCTTGAATAAAGCAACATCTCCTAACTCGAACCTAGAGGCTTACTCTTGCAGGCAGGTAGCTCCACCCACGGATCTTCTTAGATCCAAGCGGCTCGAGTTCATCCTCATACTCGTTTAAGCATCTCTTTCTACACTCCTTGTGAGTCTACATCTACGGGCTTTAGTCGATCCCGGATTCTATATGAATCTAGCGTCGGGCCTAAGTTCCTAGATTATCAGAACTTTTTTCTACACTCCTTCAGAGTATAAACTCTACAGACCTACGTCGACCCTGGACTCATTCAGTACCAGCTAATTTTAGAAAAACGAAGCATATTTATGGGCCGACTCTATCTGAACCGCTTAGGCTACATTAAATTTGATTATAGATCTGGAATCAGCTCGTCTTGTTCTAAAAAATTGGTCTGTTTCATATTGATAGCTCTAATAGCAAAACAGATATAGAGGGTGACCCAGAGCATATATAGCAACACAATTGCTATTGTCGAAAAATAGTAAAATATCATGAATTTCCCACTTCTGCCTACATATCAGTATTTTGATGAAGGTTTAGTATTTTTCAAAATATCTGACTGCTGAAACTCTAACACCACACATTTTACACACAAAAACTGTTCAGTGGCATGAAGTATGAAGTGTATAAAGCTGAACCACTAAATTATAGAATTCCTACTGCTGAGCTACTGGCCACCCTGATATTTCAGCTTAGGACCTACATACAGGCAAATTAGTAGCTATTTCCTGCAGCTACTCTAGTTCTGGGGCTTATTGGATTATTTATAATCAATCCCAAAGCTTGAAGGATTAGTAGGTTTAGTAATTTGCTTCTTGATGTAAAGGTGGTTGTACAAATTTGGAGTATAATTCTTGCGTCGGATATATCCGACACTGGTACTGAATGAGTTAAATGAGTCTCAGCATCAGCCTACGTCAAGATACATAATTACAAGAGCACTAACTAACTGTTCACTCTTTATGTAATGTGTGGAAGGTCACTTGGTCATCCTCTACCAACCTCCAAGCCCTTCCCATACCCGTGCCATATCGGCACTCGTATGTAGACACAGCTCAAAACATTACAATATAATGCCAAGGTTTATATATCATAGAGGCAAAAAGAACATAGATACCAGTCAAGGGTAGCATAAAAGAATTAGAATAATGATGTTTGAATATTTAAAATTAGATGCACCCGTCAAGATTTAAAATATAGTGCAATTGTGAAATGTGTGTAGAGGTGACAAGGATGCAATATTCCTCACTAGTAACAAACTACTACCACATAGATTGTACACGAATGTTGATGCTCGGTGCTGGCAGTAGAGTAACTATACCTTATATATACAATGTATATACTGATCTGTTTCCTATAGCAAGGAGTAAGAAAAGAAGGAGGCTCGTCTATGAAAACCTGTATATATGTTACAATGAGCTTCCGGTGTTTGATGTGCACCTCAGGTACTTGGAAAAGTCTGAAGAAAAGATGATGAATATTTTTAAAAAAGTAAAATTCACACATTAACTAAAATTAAAATATAATCAATGTCACTAATTGGTAATAGCCTGGTGAACAGATTGACTATAAACACACTACTTATGTCACTGGAATACGAAAGATATAGCCGAGTAAAATCGCCATATTTGAAGAAAATTGCGTATCTCGATATAAAATTACACTTTTTGCAAATAGCCTACCAACATGATCAACAAAATAAGCAAAAATAACACTAATAGATTGAAGTTTGCTACAGTGAGTGAGCTTGAATTTCAAATTTAAACTTTGTTCCTTCATAATAAATAAAATGTGCAAACACTTAAATCGCGGTTGAAATGAGTCAATTTGTGCAACACGTTTCTCAGACATCAGGACTCCATATACTTGGTCTGCTTTATGGCATATAGTTCAGATACCAGTTCAGTGAATAGGTTATTTTGTGGGCCCTACAAGATGCCCAAACTAAATGAAAATAGTGCTCAAACTATTGGCTATCTCAATGAACGATTATGTTTATCTCTCCATAGAAATGATTTTGATCGGATGCTATAGCTGTGACGTAATAAGCGCCAGAGCCGTGCACATGTGCATTGCTTCTATACCTGTTTAGCAATGAAGGAGCGCATCACGATTTGACGGAATTGTCTACTCACTTAATGCCAGCGACTCATGTGCTCATATTTTTAAACCGAGGAGCACATCGAACACAAAATTCTCATGGAGGAACCTCCTTCTCTCTCTTACTCCTTGTCTATAGTATCACTATTCACTGGTTCTCTGTGGGTGACAGAGAGATGGTAACAATGACCACTAGAGCAGCTGCCAGAGGAGAGCCAGCCTCAATATCAGCTAAAATATGTATTTACCACTCTAGTTTCCTGCCACGAACAATTCGTGAGATAAGATGGGAAACCAACCTCCAATCCTAAACAGTGATATACTGTAAAAATTGCAGACCCCCTAGTCCAAAAAAGTGAAATCTAGAGGCTCCCTTAGGCTTATAGATTTACATGAAATTGCTGGCGGAGTCCTACCTCATCTGAGGTAAATAAGTTTATCATAAGCATATATACATACAAACGGTTCTCTTCTTACTCCTTGCTTCCAGTGAGCGAAGCCAAGTGGGAGGACTAGGAGTCACAGTTCATCAGTTGAGTCTGAGTCTCTGATATAGTTATAGTAATAGATAGTCATATAGTTATAGTAGCGATATTACTACTCACAAATAGGTTTTCTATAACTTGTGTTGTAGCAAGATATGTTATGTTGCTAAATCGCGATAAAACTTTGTAGGTACAGATAGCGCTGGTGAAGAGGTAGGGGGAGTGTTTATTCAGTTCAAACGATACTCATACTTGCTCACTACAAGCGCTACACTCTTTCTGAAGAAAAGTGGGAAATTCCCTTCACCAGGGTTTATGCTGTAGCCTACGTTAGGCAATTCTTTGCGACATGCACATACTAATGTCATATAGCTTATATCTTCGTTCAAGACCACAGGCTTTAGATAAAGAGATTTAATTCGGCAGTATGTCTGGAATCGCAATCGGTCGCCCAGAAACGCGATACAATAACGTACAGCGTACTTTTGTTTAAATTCCTATGGTTTTCGAGGCTTCAAGGAAAGAGGACAACTCTACACATATGTGTTGCTATGGGCAGTTACTCAAAGTGGTACAATAATATTGTACCATTATGCGGTTACTGCATGTCAAGCAAGAAATACTCCTTGATCCAAGTTATCATAGAATTATCTCTATGCAAGTGATCAAAACCGGTGGAGGATCTCATTTGAGAGTTGTTTACCCCAGCTTTTAGGTTACAAAAATTTTCAAAAAATATGGACACGTGACAGAGGATAATAGATCTCTTCACCTAAATACAGCGTTCGCTAATATCTAGCTGGTGTCATCAAAGTTTATAGAACTAATAAGTTTTTCCACGGCTTTATACACCAATAGGATCGCGCGAAATCTGACCTAATAAGCGGCCTAGTTCAAAGTAGTTGGGCGGCAACGAAAAATTACCGATAAAACAATGGAGTCTTCTCAAGATTGGCGAAAAAATTGCCCTGAGATTGGCTAAAAGTATTTGTAATGCTAGCCTATTATTTTCAGAATACATAATGTTTATACCGATAGCATCAATACATAATGCAAGCATTTAGAAAAGCAGAAATATAGGAAAAAGGCCCAAAAAGTTCGAGCCATTCTACTGATCACGTGGTCTGGACTATTTATGCCTCATGTAAACCAAAGAGGGTAAAAGTACGCTCTTTGTGCAGACTGTCAACTACTACTGCCGACCTACATTTCTATAACCTAAGCGTCTGGCCACAGGATGGGCGCTCGTTAAAGTGCAACGGTTTGCTCATTTTGGCGAGAGAACCACGGCAAATGACTATGCGCATTGTTTGCTGGATAAACTTGGTATATAGAAACTTTGTTGTCATATTGGCTAGACCACCTTCTCATATGGGTTTTTCCAAAACAGTTTCGGTTTTAGTTTCACTCGCACAATTCGGTAAGGTTTTACATGATTGTGTAGGTTTTGCCAACTATAGATAGATTGCTCTGTATTGCCTTGCTTTTTCCTCCATTGGTAAATTCAAATTGCTGGTGTTGAGGTTGAAATAGAGCTTCTAGACCGATTCAAGGAGCAGAGAGGAGGCCTTAGTTTGTTATAAATAAGAAGCTTGAATGATAAAACCAAGATGAAGATCAAAGTTATTAAATTATGAAAAATAAAATAAAATTTAAATTTAGGATAATCATAATGAATTTTGAAAATGATTTAAATTAGCAAAAGAATGCAAGATTATATTATTTAATTCCTATTTTAGAGATTTATTTATTTTGTTTATTAATGCTATTGTGGTTAGCAGCCTCCAGCAGACTAAACGTTTTTGTCAGTTACTCACTCGTCACTCGTCGTTGATAGAACATTCTATTATCACATATTGTGCAAGTTGAATGCCTCATTACTAACAGTGTGCTACAGTGAAAAGGTCAATACTACAGCATATCGCTGATTTACTTTTATTCGGGATAGCCAATTCTTATATCTCGGATTGTTCGAGGGAGGAAACTATTATGGTATACATTGGTTGTGGCAGAAATTGATGTTAGTTCGCCTCTGGCTGCAGCTCTGGTTGTCATAGTTGTTTGCGAGCGGCTTTCAACAATTTCATTGTAACTGGAGGATAGTGTATTGTGGCTCTCTTCATCTTGGAGAATTTTGTGAAGTAAAGTCATTCGATGATTCCGTCTCCTACACTCGAGGGGTACTAGTCCAAGAAGATTTTTGGCTGCAGTGACACTTTCACGTCCCTTTAGATTACTGATGAGGCGAACTGCTTTACACTGAATCCTTTCTATGTATTCAATGGTCTGCTTACTTGTTGGATCCCACACGGTGTCTGCATACTCCAGGATTGGTCTACACAAACTAGTGTATGCAAGTAATCGACTTTTGGTCAGTGCACAGTGTAGAGTATGTTTGATAGCTCCCAGTATTCTGCTTGCTTTGACTGTTTTTTGAGCGATGTGTTGATCAAACTTCAAATCCTGTTGTAGGGTCATCCCAAGATAATGAGTTTTATCAGTCCAAGGAATCACAGTAGTACCTAGTCTGTATGCTGGTAGTTGCGCACCGACATTGAAAGCCATTGCATGGCATTCGGATGCATTAAAAGGCATTTTCCATCTTTGGGACCATTCTTGTACAGCATCAATGTTTTTCTGAAACTCCATGGATTCCTGATCATTGTTCACTTCTTGGTATAGGAGTTTATCGTCCGCGTAGAGACTGACATTACAAGTTACTGTGTTTGGCAAGTCATTTATATATACTAAGAAGAGGGTGGGTCCTAGGACTGAATCCTGGGGCACCCCAGACGTTACAGCGCAAATACTTGAGCCATGTCCCTTCAGTACCACTCTTTGTTTCCGTCTGGTAATAAAGTCTTGAATCCAGTTTATAAGGGTTGGATCTAAGTCGGGGATCGTTCTTAGCTTCTGTAGTAGCATACTGTGAGGCACCTTATCGAAAGCTTTTGTGAAGTCCAATATAAGGGTATGTGTTGTTTTGTTTTGTTCCATAGATTTTGCTAGGTCATGATAGGTGGCACACAGCTGAGTTTCGCAAGACATACCTCTCCGGAACCCACGTTGTTTGTTATGGAGGAAGCTGTCAAATTCCTTATTAATGTGGTGCAGAACAATATGCTCTGGAATTTTACACGGTATAGATGTTAAACAGATGGGCCTATAGTTTGACACTTGGCTAGGTTCGCCTCCCTTGTGAATCGGGGTTACATGAGCCATTTTCCATTGATTTGGTAGTCGTCCAGATTTTATGGAGGCACGAAAAATATGGCTGAGGCATGTAGTAGTGGTTAGGGTGTCTACTATGAGGTCTGGCTTTCGGATCCTATCAGGTCCTGGAGATTTCCCATTCCCTAATGAAACAATAAGTTTAGCTACACCTTCCTCTGTTATCTCTACACCTTCATCTGGAGCGTCCAGTGGTGGAATTTCATTAATACTGTGGTCTTGGCAGAACTGTTGTTGGAAAAAGTTGTTCAATAGATCAGCACATTCTTCTGGGTCATCTGTGGTTTGGGTGTCATTTGTTTGGAGGCTCATGGGTGGAGGACATTGCATCCTTGTGTTTCTAAGGTGACGGAAGAAAGGTTTGGAGTTACCTCTCGCAAATGGACCACATATCTTATTAACTAGGAAGCTGGTCTTCTTTCTTGGTCGTCCTTCTCTCTTGCTTATACTTTGCTAAGAAAAAAGAATCCCTGGTTTGCTGATACTTTTTATAGGTCTTTCTTTGTTTGGAGATGAGCTTTTCTGCTTTTTTGCCAAACCACTCCGGTTGATTTGGTTTCTTGCACTTTAGTTCTTTTGTAGGAACGCAGTCTTCTAAATTTCTTTGTAGATGGCTGGCGAATAATAACCACATCTCGTTTGGGTCCTCCATCTTAGCTAAGTCTTCACTGAGCTGCTGCATACGTTCACGGAAGGTCCCTTCATCGGCTTTCTTGTAACACCTGACAGTGAATATATCTTTAGCTGTGTGCCGTTGAATTACTGGTTTTAGTGTCGCAGTTACTATAAAGTGGTCACTTAGGCCAGGTTGAATGATGTCTGTATCAGTGATGTAATCAGGTGTGTTAATGCATATAAGGTCTAGTATGTTACCCATGATATGAGTAGGCTTAGTTATAATCTGATTTAGCATATAATTTATTTAAAATATCAAGAAATTCTCTATGTAGATTTTTGTGTTGGCAACTAGGTTTTACTAGTTTTTGGTTCCAATCGATACCTGGTAGGTTGAAATCTCCAGTTAGGATTAGTACATGTTCAGGGAACTTTTGTGTGATATTCTCAAGGATTGTGTGGAGCTTATCCATATTTCTTAGGTGGACATAAGGCCTATACAGACAGCAGATGATAGTTTTAGGCTCAAATCCTACTGCTAGTATTTCCTCCCCTAAATTATCAATGTTTATTTCACGTGGTTTGAGGTCATGATCTAAGGCTAGTAGCACTCCTCCCCCATAGAGAGTTCTGTCCCTTCGGAATATTTTCTTGCTTGGAACGTCAATAATGCAGTGGTCTGGAATAGTCTCATCTAGGTGAGTTTCAGTTAGGCAAATAATGTTATATTCGTTGGTTAAAGCAGCTATCTCAGAGGCTTTGCCTTTGGCTGATCTGGTGTTGGCGAGAAATAATCTTAACATGTGGTCTCCTTTGTTTGGTTTAGAGCAGGACTCAGCGGACTCCATTCCCCCGACGAAAGTTGCTTTTCAATTCTCATATTTCTGATACGATATGTAGTATCGGTATCGGCTTCATCTTCTTTGAATTTTCGTATTTGAGTACGAAGTTGAAATTCTTTGTCTCGCACCTCTTTGCTGGCGTCAACCTTGCAAAAGACACCAGGGGTTTTGGTGGCCTTAGCATTGGTCCTCTTAATAAATTCCCACTTTGAAGACTCATCTGCAAACCGTAGTTTGATCGGTCTACTTTTACTTTCAACCTTCTTCCCCAGTCGTATGGCCTGGTGGGATTCTGGGCAGTGTAGATACAATTTGAGGCGCATTAGCTCTTCGACCTGATGCATTGCTGTAACATTCTCTTTCTCTTCTATGCCATAGAGAATGGCATTATTCTTTCTAGCCTCAGTTTCGCTTTGCGCATTATTCTTAGCCATCATATTTTCAGCAGACTGGTTAATCTCAACTGCCTTTTTTATGTTAAGGGCGGTTTCCTTCAATGCGGTTTCACAAGATTGCTCTAGTTTCTGGATTCGGTCAGTGTTGGCTCTTGTCACATCTGCATATGTTTGTGTGAACATTCTCACCGTTTGCTCGAGCACATTGAGCTTAGAGAGCACGGGGGAATTTCCGGCTCCAGGGGGTGATTTTCCAATAGTGGTGATGTCGACCCTACATCGGTCACAGTACCATCTTACACCAAGGGTCTCCAATTTAATGATCACATTAACATCAGTAGCCTGCAGGCTTTGGCACAAACCATGGTACCAAGTTGAGCACTGGTCACAGGAGATCCATTTTTGTGATGTTTTACTTCCAACGCGAACAGAACATCCAGATTTATTGCAGGTTCCCCATACGCCATCCTGACCAGATTTTTTAGTTACAATGCTTTCAGAATCCAGTTGATTTGAGTCGTCAGGAATTCCAGATAACATAATTTCATATACGATGGGTGATTGGTAAGTTCCGCTCCAGGACTGATGCTGCCAACTTAGTTGCAGTTGTCTTTTCTTGATCAAAGGTTACATCGTCATTGCTCTGCATGTTTTCTAATCACTTTACAACAGCACTGCTTTCTAGTGGTAAAATTTTTCATGAAAACATGAGAACAGTGAAGGTCATTCATTCAATAAAATCGTTGTTGGGTTGAAAATTAATTTGCGAAAAAATATTTTATGGAAATGATTCATTAGGTGGCGGAAAAGTTTTTTGAGTGGTGGAAAAAGTTCAAAGAGGGCAGAGAAGTGGTTGGAGAAGACTCGTGAGCTGGAAGGCCAATTTCTGTCAAAAATGACCGACTGGTTCACCAATAATGGATGCCACAAGGTTAAACAGTTACCCAACAAGGTCAAACAGTTATCCAACAAGGTCAGACAGTGTTAACCAACAGTCACATGAATCTATTTGGAGGTTTTAAAGAACCTGAGAAACTCAATTTGTCACAAAAGACCAGAGAGATGAAGAAAGCAAGATTCCATCGTTCACCATGACAATACGCCAGCACACACAGCCTTAAAAGTGACTGAATTCATGGCCAAAATTTCAACTCAGATATGTTCAAACCCTTCCTATTCTCCAAATCTGGTTCTTCTTATTCCCAAAGTTGAAAAATGTTTGAAGGGCAGTCACTTTGACACTCTCGATGCTGTTAAAGAGGCCACAACAGATGTGCTGAAGGACGTTTCAAAATCTGGCTTTACAGGGTGCATAGCTTCATGGAAAACCTGTCTCCAGCAGTGTTTAGATGGGCAAGGAGACTAGTGCAGGCCTAAAGGTGATATAGAATAATTGTGTGTAAGTGTTATCATATGTTAAGGGATTTGGTCATTTTCTATATATTGTATAAGGTATTTTTAGCAAGGAATTTATCTTTGAGCAGTCAGAGACTTGTTTCAAATCCATGAAAATACCAGTCCCTTATTTTTAGCAAGGAATTTATCTTTGAGCAGTCAGAGACTTGTTTCAAATCCATGAAAATACCAGTCCCTTATTTTTAGCAAGGAATTTATCTTTGAGCAGTCAGAGACTTGTTTCAAATCCATGAAAATACCAGTCCCTTATTTTTAGCAAGGAATTTATCTTTGAGCAGTCAGAGACTTGTTTCAAATCCATGAAAATACCAGTCCCTTATTTTTAGCAAGGAATTTATCTTTGAGCAGTCAGAGACTTGTTTCAAATCCATGAAAATACCAGTCCCTGATTGGGGTTTGAACCTGGGGCCTCTACGGCACCTAATCGCCTAGCATAGTGAACAGAACATGCTACCACTACACCAACTAAGCAACCTTAAAAAGGAGGCTTCACTGGTGAGCAGTAGACATGCTTTGAGCAAACTGCACACGAGGCACCCCTCTTATTATGACCACCTTGTGCCTTACTGAATGTTAAGGGGTGCCGTAGAGGCCCCGGGTTCAAACCCCAGTCAGGGACTGGTATTTTCATTGATTTGAAACAAGTCTCTGACTGCTCAAAGATAAATTCCTTGCTAAAAATACATTATACAATATATAGAAAATGGCCAAAGCCCTTTAACATTCAGTAAGGCGCGAGGTGGCCATAATAAGAGGGGTGCCTCGTGTGCAGTTTGCTAAAAGCATGTCTACTGCTCACCGGTGAAGGTTCCTTTCTAAGGTTGCTTAGATGGTGTAGTGGTAGCATGTTCTGTTCACTGTGCTAGGCGATTAGGTGCCGTAGAGGCCCCTGGTTCAAACCCCAGTCAGGGACTGGCATTTTCATGGATCTGAAGCAAGTCTCTGACTGCTCAAAGATAAATTCCTTGCTAAAAATACATTATACAAGTGTTATCATGCTCCTCTAAAACAGCCACACCTGGGACTTGTTGATCGTTTTTGTCAGGAAAATCCGATAACATAATTTATTTCATATACATTTATGTACATTGTATGTGTGACTATTAATCAACATCATGCCGATCCTAGTTGCATAACTAACATGAACCGATGATGAACGATAGTATTGTCAACTTATGTTATGTTCTACCTACATGTATATATCGGAATCCTTGGTCTGACCTTGATGGATCTCCTCTGGCGCTTGTTGTAATGGCAGTTCTAAATCTTATTGTTGTGTAAAATCTGATGTTATATTGAGTTCTGGGCATTTTGCAGTAATCAGGTACTTACTATAGCCTACAGTTTGTTGACCTTCAGGTCACGGACGGCACTATCTTTTGTATAGCAGGCTCCAAATTTTATGTATCAGTTCAGTATTGATTTAGTTGTCAGTAAAGTCACATATACAATGTATGATAGTCATATTTTTATCAAGTTCTCTAGGAGCTTCTCACCCTATGTTCCCCTCCAAGACTGGGGACCGGAACATTTAGTGCAGTGAAATAATTCATAAACACACGTATGACCTGGAGCAGAGTCAGACCTATGCATGCACATTATTACTGTATGCAAAGATGTGCCAGACCGGGTTGATTAATTGTACAAGTATTAACCCTAGGGTACTACAAGCCAATCTAAATTCATTAGGTCAATCCTACAGTTGGACTGGCTGTCTCTGGTCTATATTGCGTTTCAGATCTGTGATACTTAGGGTCGAACAATATGATGTTGTGTACTTTGTTAGTTTGTTTTGTCTTTTGTATAGCTACAGTAAATCAAAGGCCAAATATGAAATACATGTACATGTAAGAATATTTTGACCTCAGAAGAGGATGTGAAGACGGGGAATACCTTTGAAGCACAAATTAGCCTAAAAATATTACATTTTGAATTTGTAAAAAATTGTACAACACAGCAATGGGAGCATAGCTCCTGATGATTGTTGTTCAAATAATGAGTGTGATTATTTTAAATCACACCCGGCACTCACTTTTTGCCACCTGTTGGGGTTTTTCCGCTTCTGAAAGTGTTACTGGTATTGATGACTGGCACATAACAGGCTACCTGAAGTGGAAAATGAAACTACCTGGCCGGCAACTACATGAGCCGTAATCACCATCCTACTGTGTTGAAATCCCAAAACCAGGTGGATTATTTTCATGTCTAATCAAGATTACTAACTCCCTTATGGTCCTTCTGTTTTGTAGATACTTATTGCTTTCATCAGGATCTAGCGCATGTAGATCTTGAGGTTCAATCCTCCTATATCTGTGTAAAATGAGTAGTTATTGTAAGCAATCCTGAATACCCTCAGTTATGTGTTTGTCATTAGAAGCATTTGGGTTAAATTTGTTTCAACTCCTCCATAATTTTTATGCTAGCATCAGTTTCTTTTTAAAGTTCTAGAGAGCCATCGCCATGGCAACTGCAGCAACAGACACTCCCACTGGTGCACTCACTGATATTTGTGGATACTGTTTGGATAGAGGAGACAACCCAAGAGTATTTCCATGTTCTCATGTATTCTGTACTCCTTGTCTAAAGAAATACTTGAAGGAGACTAAAGTACTCAAATGTGGTGAATGCAGGTGAGAGTCACTTGTAATAGCAGGTGCCAAACTGATTTATAATATATCATAGCAGAGTTAGTTATCTTCCCTCGAATGTATGTCATACTGTGTTTATTTTGTGTAATATGTACTATTCTGTATGACTCCATTTTTGGTTGCTGTAATGTATTAACAGCTCCTGTTTCGTAACTTCCATTGTAACTGCTGGTTTATATCAAGTTGCTACTGGAATTCAACAGTATATACATGTACTACATTTGTAAGTGCTATCCTAGTTGTGTTCTAACCTTAGGTTATTGATGCAATAACCTTGTAAGGGAATGGTGACAAATGTGCAGCGTGATAGTATTAAAATGAAGTTTGTGACTTTATTCTGGACACACGACTTGATTTACATCATTAGAGATAATATTATTTAATTATTTTAAATAAGAATAAAATAATATATAATTATTGCAAGTGGCCTAATTATTTTTTAGAATTATTAAAGTATTTAAAATAGTTAAAATGACAAAATCAAAATGATAATTAAAATCAAAGAAAAGTTTCAATGCATTCATCAGCTGAAATATGACTTATATACTTTGGTCATACTCACCTGGTAAAGGGAAATTTTGAAAAATACAGTTTGAAATAGGACATTTCTAAACCGGGCGTTTGGTATACAACCACTTCGAAACTGTGTAGATTATAGTTAGAGGAACATAACTCACCGGGAATTAATTATTTAGTGTTCTACAAGTTACTAGTAGTAAAACAAAGAATGCTATTAAAAATAAAAGTTAGTTGAAATCGGTAAAGGACATCTTGAAAAAGACAAATCGAAACAGGACGTTTCACAACCGGATAGTTCGAAACCGGACAGTTCTAAACTGTGTAGATTACATTTAGAAGAATGCAACTCACAGATAAATTAATTTATTTAGTTGTTTAAATGAAAAAATAATATTAAAAATTGGTTGAAATCTGGGGGTTGGGGTTAGGGGTTTCGAACTGTCTCAAATTTGTTGAAGTCTGAGAGTTGGGGATTGGGGTGTAGAGTTTCGAACTAGCAGTTTTTCAAACATCCAGGTTCGAAACTTTCTGTTTCGAGCTGTCTTTCTCGAACATTCGCAAATTCTACTTACCTATAATAGCATAATAAAATCCTGTCTTTTTACACATGCATGTAGGTCCAATGCGATCTGATGATATTAATGTTATTACAGTTATGGCCAAACTGGTACGACGACCCAGGAAATCAGCATCGAGAAGAAGACGCCCTATTACGACCAATCTCCTGCACTCTGGCAAGCATGTGAAGAGACGGCTACCATCATAGCCACCTCAGCAACGTAAAAAATGCATGTATAGTGACAATCAGCCTACACACACTGCTGGACAGTTTCACCACACTGTATGGGTTGATTTCCACTATACATGCGGTTGTTGAAGCTTAATTTTTGAGAGTTGCGAAGTGGTCATGCTGTAGCAGCTCAACACTTTGCTCTTCTTTATATATAATATAATGCATGTATTATTACTGTTGTTCAACTGAGGTCTAGCTGTTCTGTTTTGCATATTATTTTATGTGTATAAATATCGTTTTCCATGTGCAGTTCATTTGTATGTTGGTATACTGGTTGTGCAAGTTTTAACTATTTATAGCTTACGACTTCATTCATTGCACATCCTATGCATGTTGTTAGTGGAATTAAACATTTAACCAAGAACAGGAAATTAGTACAGACTTTTTATGCACATTACGGTTATATGGACTAATATTATTATATGTTTAAACATAAGAAATAAATCTAAATATTTGTTCAAAATTGAATTAATAATGTTTTTTGAAATACTAATAAATCTGTTGTAGTGCATACAATGTAAAGTCTATCTGTATTATTTTGTGTTGTATTAATTAGCCTAATAAATTTGATTATTAATGTATCAGAATTGCCAACACAGGAAGTGTGATAAAGCAGGAATTGATACATGTGTCTGAATCCTGTTCTGACTAGGATACTCCTGGTGTGTTTATTTTCCCTCAAATCAATCCATAGTTCTAAGCATCCCCCCCCCCCCCCCAGCTATTTACTGAATGAGTACGAAGTTGGTAATCACCTCTCAGTTGTACTGTATGATCTCATATTGATGTGCACAGGTCAACATTGGGTGTTTGGAAATCCATGTTATATTTATACAATACAGTGCCAGATTACATAAGTGATGATACTATGAATTTGTCTACACAGTCTCAATGAAGAAACCAATAGGGCAAATTGTCTAGTGGCCAGTACTTTGTAGGCCAAGATTGTTGCGGCCGGTATTTCTTTAATAACTATCAACAGCGGTCGACTAGTCCAATACTCCAGTTTCGGTGAAGCAATCACTTTTGTTTGTTTGATGACTAGGTGAGTTTAAATATAATAAATACACTTCTATTTATTGAATTTAATTAAAATTAATTATTTTCATTACATTTTGATCAAATTTGAGTCACCCCGGCCCCGTAATGTAGTACAACCGATTCTTATTTGGGATTATGAAAATAATTTCATTGATTGGCTGTTTTAGTGCGGCAAATACGGATAATTCAGCTGATTAATTCTAGTGCCCTACCAGTTTGTTGTCACACATATATGATTATCTGTACTCAGACTCCAAACACCAACCTGTCTCTCTGGATTCTTTGGCTGGAAGAGTAAGAGTAAAGGTTGGTAAGCTCAAAGCTGAGGCTCAAGAGAAAGAAGGAGAGTTGGCTGGTTTGATGAAACAAAGTACTCGGGCAGCAGAAGATATTGACAAGGAAACTGAACAACTACGGGAATTTTTGCACAAAACTAGAGATGAACAGGTCATTTTTTTATTGTGATGGAAGTATTCATTGTATTTTGCAATGTATGTACTATGTGTTTGAGAACTGAATAAGTGTTATACATCATTGAAATGCTCAAAAACAGCATTTTTCAATGAAATTATGGAGTTGTCATTCCAAATGAGCCTTTAGTTAAGGAGTGGGGGTGTCAAGGGTCTCCAAAGGTCTCTAGGGATTTGTTGCCTCTACTACATTTTTAGACCCTAGGTGAAAACCAGGCCTGTTATAGGGGCAGTACTGTAAGCTGATATTGTTGCGCAAAAACACTGTGGGGAAAGAGTTTGACTAATTACTTTAGCTGCCTTAGAATTTCAATAGTGAGGCGTAGCATACTTATGTTGACAAGGGCTACTAACAATACTACAATGTAAGGGTGTAGGTGGTCATCAATCATCACTGTCACAGTGATTTATATGTATGTGCTATGCTCTACATGCCTATTCTAATCACCCTGTGCTTTGAGAATGACTATTTATTGTTACATGTATTAATTAGCCACACAGGATTTGGGTGAGAATGTGAACTTGTTACAAGCAATCACATGCAAACTTTTATTTCAACCACCAGACTATATCTCTTATTGGCACATCACTGTGGTCTGTGTGTATGATTTTGATATAGCCAGAGTTTTCTATAGGCAAACAAGCCAAAGGAATACAATAGTAATCCATTATATAAATATGGTGACTGGCAGCTCAAACTACCAGCCTACCATCAATCAGGTAGGGTACAGCACTACAGACCATAGGGAAGGGGATTTAGGCAATTATTATCTAAAACACCCAAGTCAAACTTGAGTAGTCATCAATATTAATTCTGGTGCATTGGGCAATATGAAAGACAACTTGATTGAAATTGAACTGCAATAGCATGCTACAATGTAAATTACTTTTGACACTTGACACAATAGACATGTTCAGAATACAAATGTATAGCAATTCTTACTAGTGTTTGGGTTCAAGTGGGGGGACACCTATTTAAGCATGAATTTGCGACTGTTCGAAACAGGACGTTTCGAAACTGAACATTTCAACACTGGACAATTCAAAACCTCTAACCCCAAACACCAGATTTCAATTCATTTTTATTTTTAATACTATTCTTTACTTGATTAATTAAAATTAATTATCTGTGAATGTGTTCCTCTTAATGTGACCTACACAATTTTGAACTGTCCTGTTTCGAACTGACCGGTTGTGAAACGTCCTGTTTCGGACTGCCTTTTTCAAAATGTCCCTTTATCCTAAAGCACATGGGGTTATACAAATTGAAATTCATCCACACCACACTGTTGTAATTTTTGACTTCATTATACCTACATAGTTACATCTATCAATGTGTAGTACAGTCAGTAGTCACAATAATAGGACCTGTGTTCCCTCTTACACTGCTTGTGAACTAAAGCTGTGGCCTAGGCTATGGGCTGACCACCCAACAACAAACAAGGATCTAATGCTATAAAATTCCTCTACTACTGCACCTAACAGCACAGTTAACAGCCATCAAGCTATAGAACACTTTAGTGTTCACTGCATGTGCAAGTATATCACATTATTTATACAATGTAAAATACAATACATCCGGCTTTCGAGCTGGCATTCTCTACTTGCAACCTTGGCCAGTCCAAAGGACTGGGAAGACTCCATATATGTATATAAGATGGGACAATATGTTGTTCTGTAAAATAGAATAATTATCGTTTCCTATGACACAAAATTCAATGCGCATTTACATGTATATGTATATAGAAATATAGACAGTGCCTACATGTGCCACCTGATATTGGTAATGGATTATTAGAGTCACAAACAGTGAGCTATGCACATGTAAGACTGTTACAGTAGGCACATTTGTGCATTGTATAAATATGCAACCACAGGATACTGTGTAGGGGTAGGTTTTGCCCATAATATTAATAACTTGCAATGACTGGAAATGCAGTGATAGTGCATACAGCTGTCATTCTACATGTGCACGTACTGTATTGTAGTCTGTCTAGTCCCTATACTTCAGCATAGCATGTAGCAGAGCCATTGGGTATGGCTATGGCATACAGTAGGAAGAGGAGACAGTGGTAGGGCATATCATATCTATTCTACTTGGGCTAATTGGTGTTTGTAGCCTATGCCAAGGATAGTAGGAGTAGTAGGATGTCAAGGCGCTATTAGCGCTTGCGTTGCAAAAATATTTGCGTTTGGAGTTGTCATACACCTGTTTTGTACTGAGATTGTCCTATGACGATAATGCAGATTTATAATATTCAAGGAATTCCTTATCTCTACAACGTTCTGACAAAAGAGTTATCCTCTTTATGTATTTGACAGGCAAGTTTGTACACTTCTAGAGTTATTTGGAGTTGTTTCATCACATTGCTAATGCAATTGTACACATGTAAGAGGCTTCTTGCTTAGCTGTTGTTGAAATCAAATCTCAATGTTGGGCTACAAATATGGTTTGAGACTTGAGGTGGCTGAATGATTAAATGGCACTGTAGCCAGCTTGCTCTCTGTTTAAACATTATTTCAACTTCAATGCCATAAGCAGGCCAATCGATTTATTGTTCAAACTTGAAAAAAAACACATTAATCCATATTTATATTATATACGGCACAATTCGAAGTAGGTTTGTCTTCTTCCTCATCTTAGCTTTCAGTGCTCTCTTTCTTGGGGTGTCTTTTGCTGGTTGGGTAGATTCTGAATTTAGAAATGAACGCATACATGTAAATTATAACAACAATACTGTCTAAAGACTGGTAATAGCATAAACACACCTAATCTAACGGTACTACAGAGAGTGGCTCTACTGGTATAGCCTTCAGTTGCAAACAAATACATTGTACACCAACAATTATGTTTTTCCCCAAGTGTTTAATCATCTACTATAAAGCATAATTTCCCATTGTGGGAATGGTAATGAAGCATTTTCTCCGACAAACGCAAGTGGGGAGGCTATGGGAACTGAGGCCATAAGCATGCATTTAAAACGTCATGGTGGCTTCTTCTTCGTTCGTTGTAGAGCATTGGTATAACAATAATAGTATGTCGTATTTGGAGTTATATAAGATTTGCTCTGACATCCTGATCTCTAGGTTCTACAAGTACGGCTTCTAAATAGCCGACAGCTGGAATTGCACCAGCCCTAGATTTCTAAGCATGTCCGAGCAACAAGCATGCACACGCATCCACACGTGCGCATAGACATGCATACACAGATCTTTTTCCAGTTGCATTTCCGAGGTTCTGCCACCAAACAACTCGTGCATAGCCCATTTGCCTCAACATCATATGTTTACAGCACAGCCAGCTGCAGCAGTGTCGCAATCTGTCAAGCAAAAAATGAAAAGAAATATAGCATGCAAAATGTATGTGGAAAGTAATATCACCATCACTAGCTTTGGAATTCTGCTTTGGTGTGGAACTCTGCTCTGGTGTGGAACTCTGCTTTGGTGTGGAACTAGTAGCAAACGTGTCAATAACTATCTCCTCCACATCTCCCAAACTCGCCGTTGCTGATGGCTAAAGAATATAGAACTACTTTTTTTTGCGAAATTAATAGTTTAGAGATTGGTTTACTACTAGGATCAAATTCACACAACCGATAGTTCACCCTTAGCTATCATCTTTCAGGCAGTCACATTCAATGTATCTAACATTGATTACATTGTTTGAAGATCAAGCTAAATGCTAAAACGAGAATTACTCTAAAATATTCAGTATTTTTTTGCGTAATGCCCATATTAAACAGATGATTGATTATTATAACTATCTCAGTAATTTTAAATACTCGAATATTCATATTCTTTTGCTTGGTGTCAAAAACTATAGAGACAGCTTCTACAAAGAAATATTGTCGATTGATGCCAGCAACAAGACTTCATGCAAAACGTAGCAGTTAACATGGTCTTAAACTAGAACAGCATTTACTCACGGTACCAAGTTGCTAGTAGCATAACCAAACATGGCTAAACCTGAATTAGTGGGTAAACCTAAACAGCTAATAACAGCATTGAAAATAGTTGGCAGCTAATCGAGCATAATGCTCATTATAAAACATCTCCAAATAAGATGAAAGGAAAATCTTACTTCAAAATTCTCATTTCTTACTCTTTTAGCAGGTGTTAGAGAAACCGTACGAGCTTCCCTTTTAGTCGCAATTGGTCTTGGTGGATTTGGAATATTTGGAAAGAGAGTGGGAGTAGCATTCCAATTCAGACGTTTCTTCTCGTCATTGGTAAAATGACTCTCCTCAAAATGCTCCGAGCACAAAACCTAAATGTATAATTCATAATAACATATAGGTTTAGAGAAGGTCCATATGAAGACAACTAGATAAAGAAGGTAATGGAAACAAGAAAGGTGAAAGAAGAAGATGCTGAAGACAGGGTGAAGTAGAGATATTTGATCGGCAATGCAGATCTCACCTCATGGGATTGAAGTTGAATAAGAGAATTGAAATGTCATCATAAGGCATTTTGACCATCTTTGCTGCAAGCTTCCACAACATTTAAGAACATGTTAACAGTAGCCTACTTACATCTGTATTATACAATGTGCTCCAATCTCTACTCATCAGGTGCTGCGAGCGGCTATTTAGTATCCAGCGCTGACACCTATAGCAAAAAACAACCAACATAGGGCTATTATTTAATCAGTTTAATATGTAATATAATTTACTACATAGTTTAATTTGTCAGTCATTGCACACAAAACAGTTATATTAACATAAAATCAATAATGACTGAAAAGCTCAGAAATGATTGATGGATGAGGATTTGTGCATTGCCAGCTTTCAATAATATTAGACTATTTACCAATAGGAATATTATATTTGTAGGCCTATATAAATAATTTAATAAGAATTTAAATACAATATTAATATACATGTACTTAGGGCGCTATTAAATTATTTTATTTTTATTTTATCAATAAAGTTATAAGCAATAAGAATATTAATTACAACATGGTGAGGTGTTTAATCGATGATTATTCATTAAATTAATTAATAATAGATAAGTACATAACATTAACAATAGTCTTCGGCATTCGAGCGCGACGGACGTGTTTTGAACCACTCTCCGAGTTACTATATTATTGCATCATAAATTATTATTATATATATGTACTGTATTAGATTTACATTAACATCAATAGCTACTAACATTGTTATTATTATTATAAATTCAATTCATTGGATCTATCGGCTACTAACACTAAATATTCTTTCAATATATATATTATATATATAGGCGGCTTTTCAAACTAGATTAACTCCGACTCAGGTGTGCTCATCTAGTCAATCTTGAAGTTTATCATCGTCGACTTTCTCCTCTGTTTCACTTGAGTCGTTTTGCTTTGGAAGTTCCCTCTCTTTTAACTAATATAAATACTTATCAACTTTTGCTGCAAATCATTTTTGTGATATTCATATTAATTGTGGCAGAGCTTCTCTTTTGATATTTTTGCACAACTTGCCTCATTAGACTATTTTATACAACTGATAGAATGGCTGCATGTGGTGGTTGTAAGAAACTTATTCAAGGTGATTCAATCCAGTGCAACTTCTGGTCGCTGTGGTTTGACACCAAATGTTCTGGTGCAGACAAAGCAACAATAAAATTTTTAAACAGTGCCGAAGGCTCTAAATCGTCAGTTCACTGGTATTGCAATTCTTGTGAGGCCAGCTCTAAAAAACTGTTTAATTTGATGGCCAACCTAGATAAAAGAGTCTCGACAGTAGAGACAAAAATTGATAATCTGACAGAGTCTCTCTCTAAAATATCAGACAAGGTTGACGGGTTGCCGCAAGGTAGCAATTCTACCTCTGATATTGTATCAACGGTATTAAGCGAGGTAAAAGAGCAAGAAAAGAGGGCCAGGAATATTGTGTTTTCTGGAAAGGCTTCTGAAGCCAAAATCACTAAATTCTTGCAGCATGCTGGGGTTCGAGAGGCCGATAAAGTATCTGCTATAGGCAAAGATAAAAATGTTTTCATTGTAACACTTGAAAGTGAAGTTGCTAAATGGAAAGCTGTTGGAAAGGCTAGAATGTTATGTACATCTATTGATGACTTTAATGGAATGTATGTTAACCCTGATTTAACTAAGTCGGAGCGTGACATGCAATTTAAATTGAGACAAGAGCTTAGGGCACGTCGTGCCAATGGTGAAAATGTTATTATCAAAAGAGGAAAGATTGTAAGAAAGGATTTGGACTAGCATGCAAATGATAGTACCACAAATAGAGAAAATACAAAAAAATATAAGAAAGAAGTCCATCTTGATGTTTTATATACCAACATACGTTCTTTGCGAAACAAGTATGTCAATTTAGAATGGGAGGCAATGGTCAACAACAACATTAAAATGATTTGTATTACTGAAACAATGTTGGACGATACAGTATCTAGTGGAGAAATAAAGATTACTAATTTTTCAGTTTATCGTCAGGATAGAAACATTAACGGTGGTGGAGTCGCAATATATTTGCACAACAGCATTGAAGCGACCAGGGTATTGTTAGATTCAGCAGCTGAGGCGGTGTGTCTCAAAATCTCCACTGATAAAGGTAGAGACAAGATCATGATTCTGTGTGTGTACAGACCTCCAAATAGCAGTGACAATCTTTTGATTCCTAATTTGTTTAAGGAGGTTGTAATGTTGTCTTCACAAGAAAACTGTTCATTGCTAATATGTGGTGATTTTAATTTTCCACATATAAATTGGCATCTGGCTTCACATTCAGGATCAAAAGCTTTATATGACCCATTTTTATCCTCGTTGTATGATCTTGGACTAATTCAACACATATTTCAGCCAACTCATACTCATGGAAATATATTAGACCTTGTATTTAGCAATGAGATGATAGTACATGATATAACCGTGCATACTCCTGTAATAAGTGATCACTCAATAATAATAATATCTCTAAATTTATGTGCAGAGCTAACCAAGGATTTGAGTAGTCGAATAATATATAATTATGACCAAGTGGACATCAAACGGGCAAAGGAAACTTTTGGTCCATGGGAGGAAGCGATAAGGCAAGCCATTGAGAAGAAGGAACACATAGACTCTATTTATGATATGTTTATTCAATCGATACAAGATTTAAAGAACAAGTGTATAAAAACCAAAACTATTACTACAATTCCTAATAGTCCAGAATGGATGACAAAAAGACTCAAAAGTTCTATTAGCCATCAGCGCACACTTTATAATAAAATGAAAAGATTTCCATCAGACTATAACATCAAACAATATAAGATGTGTAGAAAAAAGAACAAGATTTTAGTAAAATATGCTAAAAAAAGCTTCATGAACCGAATGTTATACAAACCTCTCATGGAAGGTAATTCAAAATCATTTTATAAGTATCTTCGAGCATGCAGAAGTAATGACTCCAATATTATTCCACACTTGAAATATACTAACCAAATTTTCAAAACACCAGAATCTAAAGCCAACTGTTTCAATGAATATTTTGAGTCTGTGTTCACAGTGGATGATGCGTCTGTTTGTCAAACTCTTGGTACTTCATATGACAATACAATTGTCAGTCAAGAGATTACTGTGACTGCCAAAGGAGTTTTAAAGTTATTAAGCGACATTGATACCAACAAAGCAGGTGGACCTGATAACATCTCAGGTGTTGTGTTGAAAGTTTTTGCTCCTGTCATCAACATTTCTCTTAAAGATATATTTTCATATTCACTTTCATCAGGAGTACTTCCTTCAGTTTGGAGGCTGGCCAGAGTTAAGCCAGTCCATAAAAAGGGAAGTAAACAGCTACCTAAAAACTATCGCCCAGTCTCTTTGACTTGTATAACATGCAAGCTTCTTGAGCACATTATTTCCTCCCATTTACACCGTGTTTTACAAGAAGTAGACTTTTTTGCTGATGGTCAACATGGTTTTCGTCCACACAGATCCTGTGATACACAACTCGTCCATACTCTTGGACATGTTTCCCATTTGTATGATTTAGGTAACACCATAAACTTACTTATTTTAGATTTTTCGAAAGCATTTGATACAGTAAATCATAGGAAGCTGATTTTCAAATTAACACATATTGGTATCAACAGTACTATTGTCAGCTGGATTTCAAAATTTTTGAATGATCGAAGACAATATGTCATGGTAGAAGGTCAAAACTCCAGCTGTCGACCTGTAACATCAGGAGTTCCTCAGGGTTCAGTTTTAGGGCCACTTCTCTTTTTAATTTTTATCAATGATCTGCCTTTACAATTAAAGTCTCCATGTAGGTTATTTGCAGATGATGTGATCATTTATAATACCGTTAAAAATGCATCAATCTTGCAACAAGATCTAAATAAGCTAGAAATGTGGTCGGAGAAGTGGCAATTGAGTTTTAATGTCTCAAAGTGTAGTTTTTTACAAATTGGACGGAAAGGACGAAGTGATAAACAAGACTATTTTTTACACCACCAAATTTTAAAACAAGTTGAATTTCACATGTATCTCGGAGTCTGTCTGCAGTCAAATTTAAAATGGGATCGCCATATTAACAAAATTACCCACACTGCAACACTAAGGCTAGCTCAACTGCGCAGAATTTTAAAGTATGCAAATATGCCAACACGCAGAGTAGCATATTTAACATTAGTAAGACCTTTGCTAGAGTTTGCAAGCCAAGTGTGGGACCCTCATCAAAAAACTCTAATTAAACAAATTGAAAAGGTACAAAATAAAGGTCTAAGATTTATTTATAAAATTAGAGGGCAAGTTAGTTTTAAACAGCTGAGGGAAAAGGTAGGCATAAAGTCTTTACAAGAACGGAGGAAGGAGGCAAGATTGTCACTTTTTTCAAGGTGCCTGGCTGAAGGTATTGAGCCAACTTTTAATTATAATTTAGATAAGATACACAAAACAAGACAGGCCGTTAATACATATACACCACACATCAGAACAAATATCTTTTATTCCTCATTTTGGCCCAGAACCCTGAGAGAGCTACGGTCTGAATGAATGACTGAGACTAATAATAACACATATATCACAAAACATAAAAAAAAATACATATATATATAAATATCATATAACAAAGAAAAAGATTACAAAAATAGCACTTTTAACATAAAATTGAAAAAAAAAAAAAACAATCGAGTTCTCACGACTTTACGCACTTTTAAGTGCGGTCTCTGTGAGAAAATGCAAATTAAAAAAAAAAAAAAAAAAATAATCTATAATGTATGCTACTACACGTATAGAGACAGAGAAAAATTTTTTCTATGAATATCAAATCATTATCATTTAAAATAAGATACTAAACTAAAACTTACTAAGCTAAAGACCTCATCAGATTCATTTACAATTACTTAATACATGTTTTATGTTACATGCAACAACAACAAAAACAATAAAACCGCTTTTTAATACTCAAAATAATAACAGAATGGCAATAATAATATCGTTTTACCAATATAACTGAAATATTTATATTATACATGTATTTATATTAATATTTATTAATATCAAATTTGAAATTATCATTTTACGATTACTAATTACCTTTCTTTTTCTTTAGGGAATCGAAAGAAATGGAACCCCATACTCTGGTAATTGCTGCATAGTGGGTCAGAACATATTTTGCTAGCTTTAACTTTCTTCTTCTGGCTTGCCATTATGATATTGAAGAGCTGTAAGATTACACGTTTAGCATCTCAGACATATTTACAGGAAATGAAACCTCAGCACAAAAACGGCGGAACACAACTCCGCAATTGCAACGCGAAATTGCCTAGCCTTGACATCCTATCACTCCTACTATCCTTGCCTATGCTGTATTCAAAGTTCATAGGTCATTCAACATAGGATGACAGAATTTTGATTAATGGGTTCATCATCGATTACTGTAATACCCCTATTTTTGCAACAAAGTTTTGAGTTTTTGTTGTGGGCATAACTTCAAGTTACAAAATTAATATATGTATTATTTTAGTTTCAACTGTGAAAATGCATTTTACTGGATTGACAACTCCAACATTTGAGCAAACTCGCCTGATTTTTAGCTTTCTGTTGATATACAGCACTTGTTCAGTTCTCAAACGCTTTAAACTAGAGGTGAACAGGTCATTTATTTTATCGCTGTGATGGAAATGGGTAATATACGGTCCATAGGCTACATAAAATATAGTGCTGCTAGTAGTGCCTTAAAATGTAAAATATTTCCATCCGTAAATAACTAACCTACAACTATATGCTAGTTATTTGTGAATGTAAATATTTTGATGTCGCATCCCTTCTCAAACATTACATGATATTGGTATTATTGTGAACATTTCAGATTGGGGCTATAAGAGAAAAATACGATGAACTTGAGACACAGCTCTTAGATCTCAGACAGAGGTCAAGGGCAGAGGTTACTGAGTTCATAGAGAAGGATGTAGAAGTAAGACTGGATAGTTTGAGTGCAGAGATACAGAGACTAGACGCTTATGTTCGTGATAGTCATGAGGTGATTTTATATAACAATCGGGGTGTTTACAGTCTCACATTCTATTACGGGTCTGAAGAATGTTGTCTCTTCAATCTTACCAAGTGTCCACTAGTAGTATAATACTTCTGGATAGTGGTTTTTGACCAAATCTACTGACCAGCATGAATTGTACTGATTTTGTTCATCCTGGTTTCCCTTTCACTACCCTACTTACCAAACCTCCCATACTAGATCTGTAATCATGGGGATATATAATATGTGCTTTGGTTGAGGTACTAGTGTTACATGACATGACTAAATGAAACTTCAAACTATCTCTTTGTGCTAACTTAAAGTATCTCCTATTACTTTGTAGGTGGATTTGATTGACAAATTCTCTCACTTTGAGAAACTAATGAAGCAACATATAGATGTTAGAAATCCTTCTTTAGTCATTCAAGATCTGTCTTCCCTTGAACTAAAGAGTGAGTATGATATTATTATGGATTAAGGGAATATACCCGTAGATAATAAGATTGGATAAGAATCACAAGGCAGCATGCTAATGTAATTACCATGGGGTATACCTGAAAACCTAGAAAACGGGCACATAACGTAAAACAGTTATTCGCACCACAAAAAGAAATCAAATATCGAAATATTGCAGACTATTATATAATCGATACTGGAAGGCCCATACTAAGTGGTTCTCACTGTAAAATAGCTGCCTGACCACACAATATAGTGGTAATTCATGGAAGCCATCTCCACCGGAATTCCAAGCTGTACCCAACAGTTAGCTGTTGAAGAGTTGGAGGCTTCAAGAACCACTGTCGGTAACATTTTAGTTTTGGAAGATTTAGCCTGAAATAATATCCAATGTGTGTGGTCAATCTGAATACTTAATGACCGAGCTAATTTCATTCAGTGTGATGTTCCTTTGCTGGTAGGTACAGAAATGTAACATAATACTAAAATTATTCTTTATATTACCAAAGAATGGAGAGGGTAAGTCCAAACATGTTTCTGTTCTCAAATTCCTTGCTAAGACCTAACATTCTCATTACATACATATTCTTTTCAGGTGAGTGTAGAGATATTGAACTGAAGCTTGTCCAGTCAAAGGACTCTGCTGTATTGAGTGGATCAGAAGTACCTCAGTCAGCAACAATGGTCAATGCTCCACCAACTCACATTACAGTTGCACTAATGAGAAAAGCTGTGCTATCATATGGTAGTAGTGATATCCATGTTATGAATGGTACAACATACGCTTTGTCATATAGAAGTAAAATGAGTAGTATAGGAGTAGATGGAACGGTTACTCATCTTCCTGATATCAAAACTGCAATGACTATAAATGGAGTAACTGGCTGCAATGGAGAAGCGTTTTTACTCAATCATGGTAATCCATGGGAAATAGTTGTTGTAGATACTCGAGGTAACTTCCTCCGTAAGTGGAATCATGATGATAACAGTACAAATACAAATCAACTGACTGCAGTGGGTGGTACAATTGTTGTACCAAATTTCTCCAGGCAGCAGCTGACTGTTTACTCAGTAACAGGTGAAATCATCAGAAACATACCCTGTCGTTGTATTGGTGGTGGTACAGCTAAAATTTGTTCATGTGGCACTGGCTCTGTGATTATAACTGTCCATGGTCAAACCAGTGTATCTAGGGTCAACATTATCAGTGGACAAGTTGTCTGGACCACTACCATAGCTAACCCCAGGCATGTCGCCTGTTGGAGAAATTCTTATGTCCTTGTAGTGGATGCTGACCAAGAGATCTCAGTTCTTGATGCAGAAACTGGTAAGACATGACAGTGCTTACTTTTTAGTATAAGATAATTATAGTACTTATTGGCAGCTTTGGACTTCTTCCTGTACCCATGGTGCTCTAAACTTTCCTTAGGGCTAGTCATTCACGGTTCATACTTGTAATAATATGTGTATGTACATGTTACTGATGTACATTACATGTCTAGTGTGTCAACTTGGATTCACCTCATGATTCATTGACCAGTAGCGATGTTTCTCATGTGTTGTAATATAACCCAGTATGTACACCAACTATAGTATGTGTGTGTTATGATTTATGACTGTGTATATGTCAGTTACATTGTGTTTTAGGTAAATTCATAAAGAGGCTCCCTGTTCAGTTGCAGGGCTATGATGGTGGTGGTGTGTCGGTGGAAGAGGACAGGCTAGCAGCAGTTGTTAATGGAGGTATACGCTTGTATAAAATTGAGTAGTGACAAAGACATTTTATGATATTTCCTTTCAGTAGTTTACACTAGTTTGCACTAACACCAGCGTGTATGCCTGTAGGTTAGTTTTATATAAATATATTACTTACATTATATAATATACATGTATATACATATATAAATAGGCCTATATATATAATATGTGTGTTATCTTGGGTTTTTCAGGTCAATAAATTAATTTGTTACAAATTATGATGGCTGTTTTTGTAATTTCAGGTCAATAAAATTCTTGATCCACTTGTTCTGTTGGTTTTTAGCCAGTAAATTGTATGCAGCTTGATTATTATATTATATTGATTTTAAATATTTAATATTCAACACCTGCATATTATGTCTTTGAATTTTTTCACAGTAATAATTATGTTATATAGTATGTTTTATTTCATAATTGAAATCCATGGATGTAATATGTATAGAAGTAGGTCAATATATATTAAACCTTTGTACAAGCATGCACATTGTACTACAGCCTGCAGTCGGAGCCATGGCATTCATAGGCTATTGACCAAAACTGGAAGTTGTCCTCTCTCCATTTCCCTTCAAATCTTTGAAAAGAGAAGTTGAGAGAGGACAACTTCTAATTATGATCAATGGCTCATGAATGTCATGGTCTGTACACAGTTAGCATAACAATGGTACTGTTGGAAATGGTGGAAAATGCCACATAATATTGTGGTGAAGTGGACATTTCATCACTAACATTGTATATATTTGTATAAATTGTATCTCATTGCATGGATATACAATGTAACAGTGCCCTCCTAATTGTAAACCTTTTTGTATTATATGAATTGGCAATCTTTTACATGTACAATGTATGTTTTCTACTCTGCTTGACCTAGGAGGCCAGATCGATGTTATGTCTTAGTTTTTCTTCTAGATAACTACCCGATGCAAATATTGTATTGTCTGTAAGACTCACTGCTGACCATTCTTACCAAGTGTCTGCAGATTTTGTCAGGCCACCTCTTGGTTTTTGAGCCTCCCTACTAATTTTCCAACTGTCCTGATTTTTAATGTATGGTGAAAATTTTAGCAAACTTCATAAAACACAAGATACAACCTAAAATAAGTCATTTACATTAAAGAAAATATCTTACAAGCCACTAAATAACACTAAAATTGACAATTTGATACTTTTCAGTGATATGTTTTCTCCAAATAATGTACACTCAAGCTATGTCCAGGGATTCTGATGCTTTTCCAGGGATTTTGAGCCACAAAGTCCAGGTTTTTTGCTTATGGTCATCCTTTTAGTTTATAAGTAACAATATTTTTGTATGCAGATCAGTTTGTCCTCTGGAGCTCAATAAAGTCACATCTATATTATTCTACATAAAGAACTGCGTTATCTTTAAACTAGTAGCCCTAAATGTATAGTTACACTGTGCACTGTAAATAAGATTATCCTTCTCAGCTGTGTATATTTGTCAAGCATGTGCTTGATTTAACGTCAAGCATGTGCTTGATGTAACGTCAAGCATGTGCTTGGTGTAACGTCAAGCGTGTGCTTGATGTGACGTCAAGCATGTGCTTGATGTGACGTCAAGCATGTGCTTGATGTGACGTCAAGCATGTATGTGTAACGTCTATGTCGTAGTCCACTCTTGTCACTGTGTGATTTATCTACATGTATGTCGACAGTCTATACTGCTGTCTCTCCATGCCTCATTTTCGCAGTCTACTCTAGGTATCTGTCTATCCATCTCTCTACTGAGACTACTCTACAGTGTAGGTACTCCTCTCCTACATGTATATATACCTGTCTTATCTACAATTAGCCAATCAATTTTAGTGAGGAGTTATGTTCTCTCAAGTGCGCAAGAGTGGACAACTCTTAAATATACTTATTGTGACTATTTACATGCGACATAGTTTGTACTGCATATAAAAGCACATTCAAATGTAAATGTATAATATATAATTATTTTATATCAAGGAGTCTCTTCGTTTTACATATTTCTATCTGATGTGATCTGATTGTGGTTATCGGGTATTCAGAAATCAGAATTCACCCAAGCAAGGAGCGCTCCTTGATTAAATCCGGTTGAAGTGTTAATTTGAGAGTTGTTTACCCCCAGTTCTTAGGTTATCTTTGACACCGAAATATACGTCAAAAACCTCACGACGTGACATAGAATAATCGATCTCTTAGCTGAAATATAGTTTCTCTAATATCTAGCTAGTGTCATGTTGGCTCAGACAACATGTTCATATGGGCGTTTCCAAATAGGTTTCGGTTTAGCAGTTTCACTTGTAAGTTTTAATTTTAGATTTTGTTTTATTTTTCTTTATTGAGATTTTCTGAAAGTTTACAGCTAACGTTCGTTAAAATAAATCGGTTGTCTACAGATATATAAAACTATAGATAGATTGCTTTCATTGGCAAATTCCAAATTCAAATTAAACAGGGTCTTTAGTGTTGTACTGACGTGATTTATTCTCATTATAACCGACTCCTAAGACATACATGCATCCTTATATATATTTCCTTACTCTAGCTTTAGTGCTATAAAGCTACTAGCTACAAAGCTATTACAAACACTACATCCCTCCATGGGTTTAGATACAAAAAAAGATATAATATCAAAAGTACAACTTTAAGAGAACAATTACAAAACATATATTATTATTATAAAGCAAAATTGAACAATGTTATTTAGAACCAAATATTCACTCTATGATTACATATAAAAATCCTGAAAACGTTGAGGCACTTTCCTAACCCTAAAACTTGTCCTACGGGGAGGGGGGCTATTATGGGCACTATTATCATTTGTAGATGGACTGACATTAAGAGGGGGATCTGGAGGATTACTCGCTCCCACATTTTCGCTGGAGACTGGGGATGAAACCGGAGATAAAACTGGGCATGGATCAAGGGGTGAGACAGGGGAAGAATCCGACAACTGAACCTTCTTAGCAAAAGAAACATTCCTTCTTGTTAAGGAACCTGAAGGGCTGGCACACACTACATCAGAACCATCGAGTCCAACCACTGTGTGTTCTGTAGGGCTGAAATTGGTGTCCAGTTTTCCTCTATTCTCTTGTTTCATTAAGACTATATCGCCTACCTCTATCTCACTTTCCTTAGAACTCTTGTCTGCATACTCCTTCATACTCTTCTTGTAAATAGCATCAGAATCCTGAGCTTCCTCTTTTGTGCCCACAGCAGTGTCACCGAGCATAGGCAGCTTTGTGCGCATCTCTCGACCAAACATCAGAGTAAAAGGAGGTACTCCTGTACCAGTATGTGGTGTTGACTTGTATGCCATAGAAAACTCTTGTAATGCCTTCTGCAAATCCTTCCCTTCGGCTTTAGCAATCTTGAGCACTTTAAGAATAGTTCTATTCATACGTTCAACTTCTCCATTTGCTTGGGGCCACAGTGGAGTGGTAGAAATCCATTTAATGGCACACTGCTTCAAGTATTCTTGAAACTCGCCCTCTGCAAACTGTGGACCATTATCAGATCTTATCATTTCTGGATACCCATAGTATGAAAAAACATGCTCTAAAAACAATATAACTTTATCAGCCTTGGTACTGCGTAGAAATCCAAATTCAAAGATCCTACTAAAATAATCTACTAACACAACAACTGATCTACCATCAGGAAGAGGTCCAAGGAGATCTATACAGCAAAACTTCCATGGACTGTCTGGCATCTTGGTAGGAGAAATAGGACTCGGTGGGTTGCTGTTAGCCACTAATTGACATGAGAAACATTGCCGACATAGTGCCTCAGCATCGTGGTCCATTTCTGGCCACCAAACCTTCAAGCGTAGTCTTTTCTTTGTTTTCACTATGCCTTGGTGACATTCATGTGCCAGCTGTAACACTTTCTTTCGCAACTTGACAGGCACAAGAATTTAATTACCTCTCAAAATTACTCCTTCATAGCAACTCAACTCATTCTGGATAGATTTTGTAATTGCTGGACATGATTCCCAATCTCCTTGTAAAGCCTTCCGAATCAGACTAGCTTCATTACATACCAATGCTTCTTGCTGAATATCTGTCCATGTCATGGCACATGGCACTGCCTGCTCTGCAACTAAGCAAATATATGAATCATTTGTCACCGGATCTGTATTGCTGTCTTTAGAACCACTAAGCCTAGACATTGGATCTGCAATGTTATAACAACCTGGCTTATAATGGATATCAAAATCGAATGCCTGGAGCCTTATACTCCATCTTTCCAGTCTTGGAGTTGGTTTTGAACTAGCACTGCCAAAAATAGACACTAGAGGTTTATGATCAGTCACTAACCGGAAATGCTTGCCAAGTAAATACATCCGAAAATGCTCACATGCCCACATTAGTCCAAGAGCCTCACGTTCTATCTGAGAATACCGAGTCTCCACATCTGACAGTCGACGATGCCCAAATGCTATTATCTTTGAAACTCCATTTTGTCTCTGATATAAGACTGCACCAAGACCTGTGGGACTAGCATCTGCAACAACAGTCGTACAACATTCTTTGTCATAGTAAGCTAACGTTTGATTAGAACTCATAAGCTTCTTTATGCCCACAAATGCATCCTGGTGTACGTTACTCCATGAAAAAGTTTGGGATTTCTTGGTTAAATCCCAGAGAGGAGCAGCAACCCTTGCTAAATCTGGAACATACCTCCCCACAAACTGAACTAATCCCAAAAATCCTCTTAACTCTGAGATATTTTCAGGTGCTCTAGCAGATAGGATAGACTTAACCTTAGCAGGGTCAGCAGATATGCCTTCATTTGAAATAATATGACCTAGAAACTTGATTGATGATACCCCAAAAAGACATTTGCCACCATTCAAAGTTAAGCCACTTTTCTCTAGCCTTTCCATCACACTTATCAATCTTTCATTGTGTTCACTTGCATCTGTACCAAATAATAATATGTCGTCGGCTAAATTTAAAACTCCACTCAAACCATTCAAGACCTTTTGGATAGTGTATTGAAATATCTCAGGAGCAGATGACACTCCCATTCCTAGACGCTTCATTCTAAACAGGCCTATATGACTGACAAAAGTTGTTATGTCTCTTGAACCAGACTCTAATTCACATTGGAAAAACCCTTGCTTCAAACTGTGAAATAACATTCAAGGCGTTCCAAAAATGCCTCCACATCTCCATCTTCCTCCAGTCTAGGAATCAGCATTCCACCAGTTGCCATTATAATATATCTGTTGATCCCATCCTCGTCGCCAATTTAGTGTTGTACTGACGTGATTTATTCTCATTATAACCGACTCCTAAGACATACATGCATCCTTATATATTTTTTCTTACTCTAGCTTTAGTGCTATAAAGCTACTAGCTACAAAGCTATTACAAACACTACAGGGTCTAGGGAACATAATGCCTAAAACTGGGTTTAAGTGATTGTATATTTATTAATTCATGTAAAAGGATAAAATATTTTTGGAAGGAATATTATTTAATGTAAATTTATGTTGAAAGTTTAATAGGGTTGATTTGCCATAAATGGTTCTGTATGAAGGTTTGATTATGAGGCAGTTGCTACGTAAAGAGCGCTGATGTCTGTTAGATTTTTGTACAAGATGCAAGATGTGCTTTGAGGCTTTGTTTTTTGATAACTTTTTATGTGTGAATTTGTGCAAAAGAAAAAGTCTTCAACTATAGAGTGTTGGTAGGTTTAAAAGTGACCGGCCATTTGTTATAGAAATTTTTTTTGGGTGCAGATATTATTATTCTAATGGCTTTATTTTGTACTCTCTATTAAATCTGTTGTTTTTTGCGTAGTTTCTAAATAAATTGCTGAGCACTATTTCAATATGAGGTGGACTAATGTTTTATAGGTCTTTAGTGATTCTTCAACGTTCATATATTTTTTCAAGTTTTGATATTAGATAAATTATCTTATTGGCTTCAGTTGATATTTCAGTAGCGTGAGTGTGGAAATTGAGGTCTGTGTCAAGGGTAGCACCTAGTATATTTATGGAGTGCCGGGACTCGATGTTGATGTCTGGATAGCATATGTGATAAAATTGTTTAACATTTCTATTGGAGGAAATGCAGAACTGTGTTTTAGTGATGTTGAGCTGTAGTAGATGGTTTTTATACCAGTTTGATGCTTCTTTTAGTAGGAGTTCAGAGTTGGCTAGGATTTGAGGAATATTATGTGCTTTGCAGAATAATAAGGTGTCGTTTGCATATGCGTAAGAATTTTTAAATGTTAGCAGTGTATCATTAGTTGCTAAATTGAACAGAACAGGTTCTAAAATGGAGCCCTGTGGTACTCCACATGTTATAGGTAAAGATGTTGATCGGGATTCCCCCACTTTCATTATTTGGTTTCGATTTTTAAGATATGACCTAAGTAGAGCTATGGTTGTGCGAGAGAATTGGTTGTTGCTTAGGTGTGTAGTAATAAACCATGATTAACTGTACCAACTGCTTTACGAATGTCAAGAGATAGCGCACCAATATAACAGGGGTCTGGTTTGTCAAGTTCTACTTTCCAGTTTTGAAGTACAGATAAAAGTAATTGTTCAGTTGAGTTATTTTTTCTCAAGCCAAACTGCCGCTCAGAGAGTATATTGTGTTTTTCTATAAATGTCACCATTTGGTTTTTCATGTCTAATTCTAATACTTTTGATATGATGGGTAACAAAGAGATGGGTCTATAGTTTGATGGGTCAGATTTATTGCCCTTTTTATGAATTGGTGTCACAAGAGCTGCTTTAACAGGGGCGTATTTTAAGGGGCAGCAGGGAGGCACTGCCGCCCCTGTTCTCAAAATAAAGTGGCCTAAAAACACTACTTTTGAAAATTTGACACTGTTTTCCTTAATATTTGCTTCATTTCCGGTTTGCGACCGAAGCGTTATCTCTATAGTTTTAACTCTATGGCGTTATCACTCTACTTTTAACTCTATGGTGTTGCGGCGTAACAATAACCAGTAATCTTGGAATAATCACTACATTGCAAGTGGCACACAAAGAGGCCCATAAAACTATGTAATCTGCTAAAAGACTCTATGGTTATGCTAAGGTTAAAAACTTGCGATCTTGTGAATGAATGAATAAATATTTTTATGGATAGTTATTTATACCAAGGAAAAAATAATAAATGTGAAAGTAAAAGTAGTGAACAGTTGAATCAGGTGAATCAATTTGTAAGTCACTGCTATCAATGAGGTGGTTTCTTCTCTGTCACTGACTACGAGCAGATGCATGAAATTTAATTCCAATATTATATATTATATTATCTTGGCTTCTTTTAAAAATATTTATGATTTTTTCTTTTAATATAATATAATTAAAAGTGTTTCCATTCATTTTAGTCATTCATTCTAGCAATTGCCACTCTACTGACAGCTACTACTCTACTTCTACATTCACTGCTAACAACTAAATATGTATTGTAAAGGAAAAATACTAATTTAAAAATAACATAATACAATAATAATTAAATATTTTAATTTTAAATTTATATATAATTAATATAATTACACTATTAATATTATCTTAACTTTAATAGGCTGCTACACTTTTCTTGCAAAAATATTTATTTTACATACATTTTATTTTAAATAATTAATTTATAATAACCACAGTTGTTGATCAGCTACTAAAATTTGAAAATCCTAATTTAAAAAATACACTTGTGCCTATGGACTCTTTGTAAAATATACAATCATGCAGTATTGTAGTTATTATAAAATTCTACTAACTAGTAATAGTACTGTAACACTTTCACTCCTGTTGCAAGTAGTAGTAACTTTATTAAGCAGAAGTAGTAACTTTATTAAGCAGAAGTAGTAACTTTATTAAGCAGAAGTAGTAATGAGTACTTGTTGTAGTGGTGCTAGAACTAACTTGCTGCTATATCTAATTTTTGCACTTCAGAGAGTGAGATTTGAAAATTTTCCGACTTTCTGCCTCCCCACTCAATTTTTCTAACCTACGCCCCTGTTTAAGACAATCTGGGAATATTGATTTTGAATAGCATTCATTATTGATAATAGTCAGAGGAAGTGCTATAAGGTCTACAATTTCCACCACTTAAAATCAAGTGGTGGAAGTTGTTGATATTTGCATGTTCATTCAACAGAGGACAAACAAAAAGAGCAAATAACTCGGCATTAAAATATAATCTGACCTGCGAGTATTTAAAAATAGTGACAGAAAAATATCTATCTTATTACACAGCTGGATGCTTTAAGTACATGTAACTTAAAAGTGGTTTAAGTACACGTAATATGAATGCTCTGAGAAGCGGATGTGTATGTGCATGTGTGCGTGTGTATAGGTGCAGGTTGAGCTGTGGGTGTAGGTGTAGCTGTGGATGTATGTGTAGCTGTGGGTGTACGTGTAGCTGTAGGTGTACGTGTAGCTGTACATTTACGCATACATGTAGTTGCAGGTGTAAGTGTGGTGTATGTGTGGGTGTACGTGTAGCTGTGGGTGTAGCTATAGCTTGAAGTGCAATGCAGTGTAGCTGTAGATTCGTATGTAACTGTAGGTGTAGGTGTGCATGCAGCTGTAGGTGTAGAGATGGGGGTAAAGAGACATTTTGAAAAGACAGTTCAAAACAGGACGTTTCACTACCGGACAGCTCAAAACAGGACAGTTCAAAGCTATGCAAATTTCATTTAGAAGAACAAAACTCACAGACAAAGAATTTTAATTAATTAATTTAATTCATTGAATAAAAAACAATATTAGAAATAAAAGTTAGTTGAAATCGGGGGGGGGGGGAGTTTCGACCTGTCCAGTTTTGAAACAGTCGTACAGTCGAGAATTCGGGTATAGCTGTAGGTGTACGTGTAGGTGTACGTGTAGGTGTACGTGTAGGTGTACGTGTAGGTGTACGTGTAGGTGTACGTGTAGGTGTACGTGTAGGTGTAGGTGTACGTGTAGGTGTACGTGTAGGTGTACGTGTAGGTGTACGTGTAGGTGTACGTGTAGGTGTACGTGTAGGTGTGCGTGTAGGTGTAAGTGTAGCTGTAGGTGTACATGTACGTGTAGCTGTAGGTGTACATGTACGTGTAGCTGTAGGTGTACATGTACGTGTAGCTGTAGGTGTACATGTACGTTTAGATGTAGGTGTAGGTGACAGATGAGAAATTCTGATTTACTAGTCATTATGGCCTCATACTTAGGCTCTAAATGTGTTCGTCCTTAGTAGTTCATGCAAGGGCTGTGGATTGAGACTTGATCTGAATTTACTGTTTATGAAGTTTTGGTTTGAGAAAGCAGATTTTTAATGGTAGGTTACTGAAAACACCGTGAGTAGATTTTTCCACACCTGTCAACTGGGGTACTTTTCCACAGTAGCGGCCTTTGCCAAACGTCTTCGATGTTGACCATTTCGAATTCTGCTGGTTGAGATTACATTATTTCACTTGCATTGCAGACACTGAAAATTCTTTGTAAACAGTTTCAACGTAGCCCTTCCATTCCCTAAGTGGTTCAGGTTGCATTGGACACTTAATCAGCTAAATTAGCTATGTAAATTTTTGAACAGGCCATACCGCGGTTCAAATTCTAATTGCATGTTTTGAATTTCTATTTATGTTGCATGGTGAAGAGTTCTAGGATGCTTGAGACAATATTATCGGGTTTCTGATGTACGAACTCATCTGTGTGCTGCATCAAATGAAAATACTAAAAATGCCAATTTTTACACAAAGCTCAAGTGGGCTACAGGTTGGCCAGGCCTGTTATAGGCTATATAATAACTGTTAGGCCTACAGTTAATCTTCTGATAATGTTTTGGGATGTGTTAAGTAATGCTTTATGATGCTATAAGGAATAGTAGCTTTGTTATATCTATATACATGTATGTGTAATATGGCTATCTATGGTAGTTATGAGTAGATGTAACAGTGTGAATAAAGTTATAATAGATATTTACCATTAGACCAGCAACTTGTACACCTTAATCAGGGCTGGACAGAACATTGGTTACTTTATCACGGTAGTTCAAACTGTATTTTTATTGTTTGGCTGAGGATAAACCTCCAGTATCTCAATAATTGTTACTGTGCTGGGATGCCTCCCTATGAGCTATCAACAATGTGCCAACGGGCTTGAAGTAATAGAAAGATAAGATAAAACCTAGCCCATTGGCACATTGTTGATAGCCCATGTATAGCTATCCACTTAATAGTAGCGAACAAATTAGTCAATTACTAAAAAAATTGTGGGATTCGAACCCATGTCCCTATGAATGATATTGGAACACTCTACCATTACACTATCAGATCAACAGTGAACTTATGGGGAAAACTAGCCATTAACATGAGGGTACACACCTGCTGGCTGTGTACCCATTAAGATTGAGGTGGGTACACGCCGTATACTTCCTTATAACCACACTTCGAACACTGGTCCTGGGAATTTTACAGTAATCTGGCACTATGGTTCGTGGCCCTTCAGATCATGGGCGGAGCTAGCTTCTGTATAACAGGCTCCTAATTTCCTGTATCAGTTCAATATTGATTTAGTTGTCAGTCAAGTCAAATCTATCTCTTATATTATAGTTATATCCAGTGATAAGGACTTAGATCGTCTAGAGGCTTCTCAGCCATGTTCCCCTGCAAGACTGCATGGTAGATTTAGTGCAGTAAAAGAATACACGGAATCACGGAACATTTAGTACAGTGAAATGATACTTGAATATGCATATGACCTGGAGCAGTGTCGGACCTATGCATGCACATTATGATTATATGCATGTTAGAATGCATCAGACCTGTTGGTTAGTGTGTAGGTATTAATCCTAGGGTGCTAGAAGGCAATCTAAGTTCACTAGGTCAATCCTACAGTTGGACTGGCTGTCTCTGGTCTCTATGGTGTTTCAGACATGTGATAGTCGGACAATATGATGTTGTGTACTTTGTTCGTTTGTTTTGTCTTTTGTTTAGCTACAGTAAATCAAAGGCCAAATAGGAAATACATGTAAGAATATTTTGTCCTCAGGGGAGGATGTGAAGAAGGGGACCACCTTTGAAACACAAATTCGCCTAACAATGTTACATTTTGAATTTGTAAAAAATTGTACAACACAGCAATGGGGGCGTAACTCCCGATGATTATTGTTGTTCAAATGATGACTGTAATTATTTTAAATTACACTTCGGCACTCTATTATTGACACGTCCTGTTGGTGTTTTTCGACTTATGAAAGTGAATTACTGGTATTAATGACTTGCACATAACAGCAGTGAAAAATAATACTACCTGCCTAGCATGCATGAACTGCAATCACCATCCTACTGGGTTGAAATTCCTAAGCCAAGTGGATTATTGTCATGTCTAATCAAGATTACTAACTGCCTTATGGTTCTTCTTATTGCTTATTTCAATGTATTATTATCTAGGCATGTACATGTAGATCTTGGGGTCAATCCTCCTATATCAGTGTATAATGGGTAGTAATTGTAAGCAATCCTGGATACCCTCAGCCATTTGTTTATCATTAGAAGCATTTGGGTTAAATTTGTTCCAACTCCTCCATAATTTTTATGCTGACTTATCAGTTTCTTTTTGAAGTTCTAGAGAGGAATCGCCATGGCAACTGCAGCAACAGACATTTCCACTGGTGCACTCACTGATATTTGTGGATACTGTTTGGAGCGAGGAGACAATCCAAGAGTACTTCCATGTTCTCATGTATTCTGTACTCCTTGTCTAAAGAAATATTTGAAGGAGACTAAAGTACTCAAATGTGGTAAATGCAGGTAAGCTTCACTCAGTTTTAGGCTAGTTAACAAATGTCTTTCTGGATCCTCTGCTGTAGTCTTTTCCTGTCTTGCTCACTGTTTATTCTTTCTTTTCAGTCACTCTTTTTGTTCTCTGTCATTCTGCACTGACACAACACCTGTCTTCTATCTACTGCCACTATATACATATTATTGATTATTGCTATAATTATTATGCCTATTATCAGCTATGTTATTATATTGGCTCTGATCGGTAACAAATACATGTATGCTGGTCCTTTCTTTTTTTTTCTATCAACTGTATATATATGTACATACATATGTATATTACCATTTTGCATCAATATAGCACCCAGTCTCTCTATTTTGCCCTTTTCTCTCTCTCCCATTATTGTATACACATTTGGTCATTGTACATGTACACTAATGTAGCACAAGTCCTGTCTCTCCTTTTTATCTACAACTAAGCTCCTATAATCTGCTGTCACTGTGTACATACTTTTAATGCTTGTTATCTACAGTGTATCTGTTATTAGTTTATTATATATTATGTTCTATTATTGGCTCTTGTCATCAACAATAATGCTTGCCTCCCTCCCTTTTTTTCTTTGTGTATTTATTTATTCTCTCCTATAAGTTGTATATAATATATATTTATATGTGGTAAACAAGTTACTTTTAACAAATTTTATCTGTAAACTTTTAGAAAACCCCAATAAATGTAAATGTAAATAATAGTAGGTGCCAAACCGATTTATATTGTAATGGTCAGGACATTTGCCTCAGCTCGCCTGATGGACCATATAGCACCCTAAGTGCCTAGTAGTTGCCACAGTTCTACTTCTCTAGTCTCTGACATTCTGTACTTAGTTACATGTTAATTCATACCTACATGGTTATGCATGTTTTGACCATACATCTGTAATGACATATCACTTATACTTATAATGTGCATTACTGAGTAATTATGTCCTTTTTATACCCGTGTAAAGAGGGCCAACCTCTCAGAATTGCCTGATATTGATTTTGTACATGAAGTAGATGATTTTAGGCATCTTCTGTAGAACCCGACTTATTTCAGGTTGGCCATCGGGCTTCCGGCGGCCATATTATGGCGCAATTTCCGGACGACACTACGTCGGCCTTTTTACCGGAAGTTCTTATACTATATAAAGCACATTGTTTTTATGTTTGTTGTCTCAGTACATGCTTGGATCTCAATAAAGATACATCTATACTTATATACAGAGACCTTCACTTCGTAGATAGGTCGTTCCAGTTGCCAAGGTCTTCGACCTTGCCTCCCGAACCACCTTCTAGGTCGGATCACTCTCTTTCTCAGTATAGTAAACAAGTATCAACTTGGGACCATATGGGTTGTGTTGAGTAGTTATTTGACTACTAATACCTGTTGATCTTTCATGTAATGAGAAGGCCTAGCACCACTCATAGGCTCTTCATTTTGGACAAGGGAGTCGTCTTAGGACGACAGCGCGACCCCCCAAAAACCATTACAATATTATATCATAATGATAACAGAGTTAGTTTCATTCCCTCAAATTTATGTCACACTGTGTTATTTTTGTGAAATATGTACTATTGTTGTGGATGTGTACACGCGACCCAGTGTACCCCAACCACCAACGGCCGTAGCAAAGCAATCAACGAGACTACCTATGTGCATACACTTGAGAGGCAACTGCTCTTTAGATACTGTTACTGTCTAAGGCTAAACAATACTGGCTTCATTACTGTGTGCAATAGTGTATTGAATAGGATAGATGTTCACAGCACAAAAGCATGCAGCATAAAGAGAAAGAGAAGCGGTATTCAACTGCTTTTATACTAAACAAAGGACGAACAGTGTCGTTCACATTAATAGTAGGCCGTTGGCATAAAGTCGTTTATATATATAACAATAAGGCCGTTCACAAAAGTAACCGCCAGTAGTGAAGTACTATAATTGGCTACAGACACTGATTACATAATACTAGAGTGAGGATTATATAATTAGCTAAGCCTTAACTAGTAGCCTCAAGGGTCCTTTGTCAGTGCTCAGGAGCATGTCTATAACACTATTCTGTGTGACTACATTTTCAGTCGCTGTAATGTATTAACAACTCCTGTTTCATAACTTCCATTATAACTACTGGTTTATATCAAGTTGCTACTGGAATTCCACAGTATATACATGTACTACATTTGTAAGTGCTATCCTAGTTGTGTTCTAATCTCAAGTTATTGATGCAACAACCTGTAAGGGAATGGTAACAGATGTGCGGCGTGATAGTATTAAAATAAAGTTTGTGACTTTATTCTGGACACATGACTTGATTTACCTAATTAAAATTTGAAGTTATGTGCTCTTGTATCCATCTGTTATAGGACTGCATATGACAAGACAATTGATGACCTGCCTTCTGTTAATACTACTACTAACATACTCTGTCAGTCTTGTGAACGTAAAGGAGTGAGCGAACACGCTGTAGTCTATTGTAAGGAATGTGACAGGAAGTTCTGTAATAAACACGAGGAGGTAACTCTAGCATATACATATAGTAGAACTTGTGTACTTATATATTATGTACAACCAGCTGTGAACTGGGTGTAAGACTAGTCTCTTTCTCTGTTATGCATGTACTACATGTACACCAGATGGGAACCACAGTCTGGGTAGAGACTATTGAGGTCGTACTGTGTAAGTGAACTGCTAGTTCATTTCATACACGCATGTTCTCCTGTCATATTTTTTATCTTGTTATGTACTATAACACACATGTGACAAGTGGTCGTAATTCTCAATATTTTATTCTCTAGAAAAGTCTATATTTAGTTTATACCATAAACATACACAAGTAGCCTATGTGCTTGTGGTTTGTTGCCTGAGGTTGTTAGTATTTCTTTTCACTTTAGGATCACATCTACTCTAGTTTTCATGTTGTAGAGTCATAACGATGCATTGGAGCATGATGTCATCAGTATTGACATGTACTTGATGGAAGCGGGTAAACTCCAACCTCGATACTGTAAGAAACATTCTAGCAGTATCCTCAGCTTGGCATGTGAAGTATGCAATAGTGTCTTATGCAACCTCTGTCTTGATGGAAAGGATGGCTGTACTAAAAGTAAGTAATATATTAGTATAGTTTGAGATGCAATCACCCAACTACCTTCATAGAGTAAGTAAGTAAGTAAGTAATGTATTAGTATAGTTTGAGATGCAATCACCCAACTACCTTCATAGAGTAAGTAAGTAAGTAATATATTAGTATAGTTTGAGATGCAATCACCCAACTACCTTCATAGAGACTATTTTTATTTGAGACTACGAAAACAATCTTGTTGATTAGCTGTGTAATGGACGACCCTTAATGTTGTCGCTTTAATTAAATTATATCATAAGGCTGTTTTGTATTACTAACGTCTTTATTGTATGTAAAGCAAGTACAGTAATGCCATGTGTATCTAGAATTTCTTTACCGGGATAGTAGTAGACGTCCGGAACCCGCCGGAAGTAGCTGGTCATCTTCTTTGTTCTTTTTTCCTATAAAAGAGACCAGAATATTGTTACGCAGTGCAGTCAATCTTATACTTTCAAGCAGACATGTGCCAAGCAGACAAATACTCAAGTCAAGAATCAAGTAAGAGTATACATTCCCAATTGATAAAAAGTAATTTAGAGTCAACTCATCGGATAAAGCAAGTCAAAAGTAGAGTAAGAGAAAATAAACAGCCATTTTGAAAAGTAAAGTAAGAGTCAAGCAACTAGTGCCAAAATGCTAGAGTCAGAGTAGAGTCAAAAGTACAGCGTACAAGTACAGGTATGTCAAAGAGAACACCAATAGGAATTTTGTATAACACAAATTTCTGATGTATACAAGTGTGACAACACACAATAGGTAATACTTAGTGTTAGATCCAATTTTCTGTCAGTTATAGTAGTTCTGAGGAACAAAGGCTACTTCAAATTTGCACTTAAGTGTTATAATGGTAGGTCTGTTTATCTATAAGCCTCTCAGCTTCTCTATGGTGGACAAGACTTATTACATAATTACACCAAACCAATAGAATTATCATTGATAGCTGAGAGATTAGATTAGCAATAAGGATCATTCAATACACTTATACTTCTACTCACATTTTTGGAGTTATGCTGTTGCAATAACTAGTTAAGGCATAACAACAAGCTTGAGGCTGTTGAGGCACATGGACTGCTAAGGCTAGGTAGCCGCTTCTACATTGCTTGCTAGTCTTTGGTGATCTGTGCACAAACCTTGGGCCATTTGGGGCCGGACACAACAGCTGTTTGACTGCAACAGACAAGGATGAAGATAATGCAGTACATCTATAAGTATCTAATTCTAAACCCAAATCCCATTCTGTCATTTTACATGTCTTGGGAGATAATACTATCAACCAAGTTCAGCAGCGTTACCGTTTAAATAGTATTTCTAGTGCTCTGCCATTTTTTCTACATTTTTTTAATCATCGGTACTCAGACTCCAAACACCAACCTGTCTCTCTGGATTCTCTGGCTGGAGGAGTAAGAGTAAAGGTTGGTAAGCTGAAAGCTGAGGCTCAGGAGAAAGAAGGAGAATTGGCTGGTTTGATGAAACAAAGTACTCGTGCAGCAGAAGATATTGACAAGGAAACTGAACAACTTCGGGAACTTTTGGATAGAACAATGGAAGAGCAGGTTCATTATTTATATGTATCATTGTGATGGAAATAGAGTTTGGTGCAGAAGTGGAGAATTTTGGGATAGCTTTTGTTCTTGGCCAAAACTCAAGCAGAAGAAATTGTCTTCTCTATATTTTGTTGGATGACCGCCCTTACCCCAACCACAAGCAAGGAACTAAGGCTATCTAAATTTTTCCACTACTGCACCCAACAGTGGAAATAGGGCAATATAATTGGTTTACATGATTGTGTAATATAGTGCTGCTAGTAGTTTTTAAAACATAAAATATTTTCATTCTCAAATTAATGAGCTACAAGCAAGTTAAAGGTTGCATAAGACACTATTTCATACTTGACATGCCAAGCTGAGGATACTGTTAGAATGAATCTTCCATTAAGTACATGTCAATACTGATGACATTGTGTCCAAACATGCCTTCATGTTTCTACAAGCTAGTTATTTGTGAATGTAAATATTTGATGTTACATCCCATCTCAAACATTACATGATATTGGTATTATTGTGGACATTGCAGATTGAGGCTATAAGAAAGAAATACATCACACTTAAGGCACAGCTCTTAGATCTCAGACAGAAGTCAAGGGCAGTGGTTACTGAGTTCATAGAGAAGGATGTAGAAGTAAGACTGGATAGTTTGAGTGCAGAGATACAGAGACTGGACGCTTATGTTCGTGATAGCCATGAGGTAATTTTATATAACAATAGGGGTGTTTGTCAGTCTCACATTCTATAATAGGTGTAAAGAATGTTGTCTCTCACTATCTAACTAAGTGTCCACTAGTAACACACTTCTGGATTAAAGCTGCGAGTATGGTGAGCAAATTGTACCGATTTTGTTCATCCTGGTTTCCCTTTCACTACCCTACTTACCAAACCTCCCATGCTATATCTGTAATCATGGGGATATATAATATGTGCTTTGGTTGAGGGACTACTGCTACTGGGCTTTCCTATTACTTTGTAGGTGGATTTGATTGACAAATTCTCTCACTTTGAGAAACTAATGAAACAACTCATAGATGTTAGAAATCCTTCTTTAGTCATTCAAGATTTGTCTTCCCTTGAACTAAATGGTAAGTATAATGTTGCTATGGATTAGAGAATATAACTGAATATACTCATGATATGGTAAGTTCAGCTAAGAATCACAAGGCAGCATAATAATGTGATCACCACGGGATATACATGTATGTCCACAGTACATCTAATTAAAATTTTGCAGTGTCCTGTTAGAGTTTTTATGAAAATCTTGACTTGGTACCAGTATATCAGGTAAAAGCCATTATTATTGCCATAACAGTTGTGACTACTGTGGAATGTGAAATTTCAATTACCAGTCTGGCTACATGTGTAAAGTAATGAAATTAAATAAAAATCATAGCATAAATGTCATGAAATAGCTGTGTAAGGACTTGCTTATGTCTCAGAACATTTATATTTTTCTAACGTCAGTGGAATTGGGTCGTTGCTGCCTGTACCCTTTGAAAATTAAATGTGATGTGCCAAGGTTATTAATAGATGTAGTAATCTAATTAATCATAGTCATAGTATGGCATAGTTAGACATGGAGCTAGAGTTAAATTGCCTTATGTTAGAACAACTTGTATGACCCATATTTATGGTCATGTGACCTATTAATGGCAGTCGGTGACTAATGGCTTATATCAATGTTGTACTGTGTGTAGTACAGGACAATAATATTATTGTAATGAAAGAATGGAGAGGATAACTCTAAACATGTTTGTGTTCTAAAATTCCTAGCTGAAACCTAACATGGTTATTATATTCTAAACAGGTAAGTGTAGAGATACTGAGCTGAAGATTGTCCAGTCACAGGATGCTGTTGTACTAGAATTACCCCAAGTATTCAGAGTTCTTTCAACAAACCCAGAGGGCAACTACGACAACAACCCCGGGGGTGTCGAGGTGGGTGGTGTCGAGGTGAGGAGTTTCGAGGACTCTGAGGAGAGCTGCGACTCCGAGGAGAGCTGCGACTACGAGGAGAGCTGGGACTACGAGGACGTGTCCGTGTCCACGCGAGCTGCGAGGAGGAGGAGAGCTGCTGCCTCGGCCGAGGCTACCTCTTCTCTAGGAGGACCTCCACTGTCGTCAACTACCTTGGAGAGGACTACCTTGAAGAGGACCTCCACTGACAATGATGACACCAACACTGACGACACTGACCCTGAATGAAATATGTGAACTTGTTTTAAATACAATAGCTTCTTTAACCTGCCATTGTATTAGACCAAAAATATAATGAAATTACTTAGAAATTAAAACCTTCTGCTATCTTACTCCAATATGAAAATTGGACCCTTGCCTAGGCTGTAATTCCATGCAATTAGTAATGAATTGAAATAAAGCATCTATATGTTATGAAGTCCAAACAAAAACACTGCTAACTACAACCCAGAACACTGTCAGAGGATGAGGTACTAGTTTTAAGTGTACTTCAGAATAGTTATAAAGTGGTATACTTGTAAGTTGTTCACCCTTGAACATTTGAGTAGGTTCTGTAACAATGCAGTGGAGCAGATGTAATAGTAATGCATAGTGCTATATATATACAAGTATGATAAACAGAGATAGACTGTAGACAGAGATACATACAGTGGCAAGAGTGAACATTTACATTTACATAAGCTACTAGAAAACAGAAAAGGATGAAAACCTGCAAAACAGGAAACCAAAAGAAAACTGTTAAGGGAAAAGATTTTGTAGTTGTTTCTGTATCCACTTCGGCATCTGCATCCACTTCAGCTTCTTTATCCACTTCAAAACTTCAGTAATGTTGGTAAATAGACAAGTAGAAGTTGCTATGATAGCCTGCTAACTTAGCAGTTCCTCAGACCCTTGGCGAAGACCTGTTTTGCATAAAAAGTGCTAAATTTTATGTAGTTGTTCAGTTGAGATTTAATGTACAAGAAAGTAACATCTATCTCTTATATATGCTCAGTCATGTTGATTACCGGAAATCTCTCAGCCTAGATGACTAGTGAAACTATGGGCCCAAAATACAAAATGTCAGGCCTGGGAGGAGTCGGTCCTAACCATACACATAAGATAATGACTTGGTAAGGTCAGTTTTACAAGTGCTACTGATACAGATACCCTAGGACCGCTTTTGACAATCTAGAGTTCTCAAACATTGTCTGTCTTGATTAATGCCTAGTGTATGCAGAAGTCAGCTGTGTACTACCTGCCGTCAGACATGATGCAATGCTATTACAAGTATTCAACTTTATAATACAGATGTTACATGTTACACTCTATGTAACTTACCTTGGTGTTTGTACTGATTAATCTTGAAACAATTTATACATGTATGTACTAGTCTAAGGATCCACAATGAGCTGAGTACCACTAGGTAGTGTCTGCTACATTGATCATTGTAGAGGTAGAATAATAAACAGTATAAACTCTGCAGAACAATGAGATGCAAGTTGGTTAATAAGAGATAGCTATGTTTTAGCTGATATGCTTTTCCAAGAATATTATAGCTAATAATATTACTGGCAATTGACAGAAGAGAGGGAACAACTCCAAAAAGTTTCACAGCAAAATAAATAGTAGCAACAACTTGGAGAACCTGTGAGTTGGAATTGTTTATGTACTCATTACTCACTGACTGTGATTATATCTGTTCATAGTCAAACTGATGTCTAGACTCAACATTGTCAGTGGGCAAGTCATCTAGTCACGTTCTGCCATTGAGAAACCCAGGCATTTGGCCCGTTGGGTAAATCCTTGTCTTTATATAGTGAATGCTGCCAAAGATACCTCAGTTCTGGATGCAGAAACTGGTAAGACATGACAGTTTGTTTCTTGGTATAAGACCGTATGACTTATTGGTTGTTTTGATTGCCACCACATTACTATAATATTAATTGTAGTGGTAAACGTAACTCTATAGACTTAGCCACTCGTACTGCATTGCATTGTCATGAACAATTCGTACCTAAATTGTGTACATTGACTAGTTTGTGCAGAAACATACCTTTTATACACTTTTTGTATGTATAACTGAGCAATTATACAGAGGCCGACATCTCAGAAATAGCTGTAATTAATTTTGCATACGAATCTCTTGATTTTAAGCAACTTTTGTTATGGCCGACCAATTTTGGGTCAGGCATTGGCCTTCCGGCCACCATCTTGTTGTGCAATTTCTGGACAACACTGCGTCGGCCTTTTTACCGGAACTTTTTCTGGAGGTTGCAATATTATATAAAGCACATGGTTTTTACTACCATTGTCTCAGTTGATGCTTGGATCTCAATAAAGGCACTTATATACTACTTATACAGTCTCCTCTCGTAGTACAGACAGTTCCAGTTGATAAGGTCTTTGACCTTGATGCCCAAACAACCTACTAGGACTGAACATACTCTAGCTTGACTCGGGACCAGATGGGTCATCTTGGTTAGTCTTTGGACTACTAGTACCTGTCGATCTTTCATGTAATGACGGAGGCCTAGCACCACTCATAGGCTATTCACTTTTGCAAGTAGGTCGTCCCAGACGACAGACACGCACACAGCAAAAACCGTTACAATGTTGTAATGTTTTTGCTGTGTGTATGAGGTCAATGGATGACCCGATAGTGCAAAATGTGTAGAGCCTATGAGTGGTGCTAGGCCTTCTATATTACATAAAGAATGAATGTAGTTATAATAGTTAACCAAGACGACCCACAGATTCTGAGACAATGCTTAGATGTGTACTCATTCTCAATTGAGAATGAGTATGTTAAGACCTAGTAGGTTGTTCAGGCATCAAGGTCCAAAGACCTAATCAGCTGGAACGAACCATAGCTACGAGAGAAGATTTTATTTAAATAGTAAGAAGTGTCTTTATTGAGATTCAAGCATCAACTGACAGTACAATGCAAATGTTCACGCTTTATGAAGTTTTAGACTTCCGGTAAAAACTTCCGGTAAAAGGACGACTTAGCATCGTCCAGAAGTTGTGCATCAAAATGTTTGCCATGTGGACGAGGCCTGACCTAACTTGGGTCAGCCCCAAACAAAAGGTGCAAATCATATGCAAAATTAATTACAATAAGTAATGTACAGGAGGAAATGGTATATAAGCAGTACAGTTATTATATACAATAAATATAAATGGGCAATAGTTACAACTTTAGGGTTTTGGTGATGTAGCACGAAAGAATTATGTCCCAAGCACCACGTGTAGTATTGTACTTACATTAGCTTCTAGCCCTCATATTCCACTGTACAATAAAAAGACATTACTTTTACATGTTACATGTACATATAACAGATACAGTAGGCTGTACAGTATAAACAATATACATGTATTATATTGTGTATATAATTTTGTAGTGTAGGTGGACTACACAAAATAGTAATACATTGTTGTTTGGTCACATTATTTGAATTGCCTGCTCACTGTTGGACTGTATGCATATCTTCAGCATTATTTGCGGATTTGCTTTTAACCCCTGACTCCTTGATATTATCAACTGGGACATAAAGAGAGAAATATTCTTGTACACTACGATTTCTGTCATATTTTTATTTATGCGTATCACATTATTTTAAAATTTGCTTATTCGGTATTGTGAGTAGTCAATGGGCCCTTTATCTGTCTGTTTTAAACTGGCATGATGAATACATTATACAACATGTATAATTAATAAAATAACATCGGCTAGCATGTTAGAAATGAGTGTGCACAGTCTTGTACCCAGTTTATACCACTGCTACTGTAGTGCTACACTAACACTACTGTCACCTAGACTATAGTTGTGTAGTGTCTATAGATTCTATAATCTACAGAGTAAAATTAGTAATCAGTGTTAGAAGGTACACTCCCAGTTGGGAGCAGCCGTAGATACCCTCTCAATGAGGTTTAGGCTGTTTAGAGGATCTGAGACTATTGAAGTTCCAGAATGAGAATTCTTACAACATTATCCTTGTCAGCCAATAACCTGTATGTTGACACTAAAGAATTACAGTCTTTTAAAGTCTATTACTTTACTGCTTATTGATAGGGAAATTAGCAACAACTTTAGGGTGCACACTTGCTAACCATTAGCCACTAGCCTCACTTCTACATGTAACATTGGTTGCAGCATATTTAACATACGTAGTTGTAGGATGTACATAAATATTAGCTTAGTTTTCACCTGTTACTACATTTCAACCGTAACTTCCCAGTATGTGCACAGTAATATAATGTGATATCAATGAGCCCTTGGAAATATAAAGCATCTGTACATAAATATATCCTTCACGTAAAACACCCACCAAAGTAGAAGAAACTTTACTATCTAGCCAGTGCTATCTTTTCTAAGGAGCTCCCGGGAATATGTTTAAGTATGGTCAGTTGAGAGACCTCTGCTGGAGACCTCCCAATAAATCCCCATTCTTAATTTCCAGTTTCTGCATATGCTTAATACAGTATATATACACCATACATGTACATGATATTGTAATGGTTTCTGTGATTTGGTGCGGTCGTCCTTGGACGACTATCGACCCAGAAATGAAGTGCCTATGAGTGGTAATAGGACTTCGCATTACATGAAAGATCGAGCGGTCTCAGTAGCCCAAGAACTACCAAAGACGACCCATCTGGTCCCAAGTCTGACCTTCAGACTATACAATGAAAGAGAGTGATCCGACCTAGTAGGTGGTTCGCTAAGCGAATGACCTGACAAAAGGAAGTGAAAGTCTCTGTATCAAGTATAGATGTGTCTTTATTGAAAGCCAAGTGTAGACTGAGACAATGAACAGTAAAACAGTGCCCTTTATATAGTATAAGGACTTCCGGCCGACGTGACGTCGGGAAAAGACGACGTGTGGTCGTCCGGAAGTTGCGCAACAAGATGGCCGCCGGAAGCCCGACGGCCGACCCAAAATAGGTCGGGTTCTACAAAAGTTGCTTATAATGGTCCAATTCATGTACAAAATGAATATCAATGGATTCTGAGAGGTCGGGCCTCTGTACATGGGTATAAAAGGCATTAAAAGACTTAGATATAATCATATAATCATATACAACAATATAAGAGTAAAGTACAAGCAGATATATACATGTATGCACACAATAATGAGTGTCAGATGTAAGATACGACTTGGCGTACCATCACAATATTACTAAAACCATACTGTATATTGTAGGCCTATTCCACCCTACAAACCTCTACATGTACAGTATATATGCAGAGTATGCAAATATTATTTGATCAGCCCTTCTGCCTTACCTGCGTTTCTGATGCTTCTAAACATGTCATTTTAATCCATTCTTGATGAGAGGTTAAATACAAAATCTTACGGATAGCGTTTCTGTGCTGGTCTGAGAAGAAAATACACATGTAACCTACGTGTATTTACTCCTACTCATCTGCAGCCCATAGGTATGATGTAAATATGGGATGATCATTGCCAACTATGTATAATTTTTTTACCAGACACTGGAACTGAGCTACAAGCAAAATCACTGGGTTTTTTATTTTGAGTCTGATCTGACTCAACAAACTTCAAAATTTTATGAAAAGTTGCTTTGTATGGCAGTTATGAAAAAAATTTACATATAAATGTACAATATGCACACATGTGCATACTGATTAATGAACTCTTTAACTGCTAACGTGTATACACCTTTCTTGCAGATGCAACTATGAGCAATATATGCAAGGTCAAATTATCTCATAAAATACTGAGTTTGGTTGACCTTCCAACTTTTTAAATAAAAACATTTTCAATAGGCCTACTCTAAACTTTGTACATGTTTTTCAGTAAAATTTTTTACAGAGAAAGTCTTAAAATGGCGTTTCTAAAACCCAAATACGACACAGTTTTACGCTTATCATCGATGTGCATCGACAATTCACTGTCCTAGTCATCTCCTCTTTTTGTACTAAAATGAGACTCTATGTAACCACATACTCATCAATTAATTACTGTACAAATATCGCATGTGAAAGACATACTGCCATGTTCCGCTGGTGCACGAAAAGGAGTGAAAGTCAACATTTGGTTGGGGATGTGCAGCTTGATGAGTTTGAATAGATAGAGTGGGATATGTAAACCTTAGTTGAAATTGAGAGAGTCTACTGCAGAATCAAGTAGACTTGGCAAGTATGGGAAGGTCTTTCATCATATCATTATATAGTCAGAATAGAGATAGGATACTCGCCTAAGCAAATATGAAATACCATACCATTAGGCATTAGCAATTACCAAGCAACATATACATGAATGTACATGATTGTATGTGCAATGCAACGCTGTAATCATGCAGTTGGAGTTGCCCATTCACGCGAAACTTTGACAACTATTAGAAAACTAATAGATAGACGAAAATAATGGAAAAGGTCATACAACTAAAGATGTAAAGTGGTTTTCTATTGGCCACAGCTATTACTTTGCAGCATACACGTCTGCTATTGGTTATTTTAACTAGGTTAATCTGCCATACCGCCACAAACAAACAACTGAAAACAAATAATAAAATATACAAAGAATTATAATAATAATAGGCCTAACTATACTATTAAATTTATTAGAATCATTTACGATTATGATATAAATGTTTGGCTGGTTTGCTTATTTGATTTAATTTATACTAACGCTTAATAGGTTTAACTTTATGATTTTTGCTAGTCTCTACTCTAACTCTATGCTGATGACACACTACTCTACCAAACTGTGAACACTGTTGAAGATGCCGAGAAGTTCCAAGATAACATAGACGCTGTACATAATTGGTCAACAAAATGGAAAATGCCATTTAATGAAAAGAAGTGCCTAGCCATAAACTTTAGCAAGTTGACACCAGTCTCCCAGTACAAACTTGGCAATGCATCTCTTGAATGGACAGGTAGCACCAAATATCTCGGAGTAACTATCCAGGCAGACCTTAAGTTCGATCAACATATACAGGAGAAATGCACAAAATCACCTAAGATACTAGGAGGAATCAAGCATCTAATGTATCATGCTCCAAAAGAAGCTAAACTACTAGCCTACACGAGTCTATGCAGACCTGTACTGGAATATGCAGATGTGGTGTGGGACCCTTCAACAAAAAACAAGACCCATGACTTAGAGCTAGTCCAAAACAGTGCCATATGGTTCATAGCCAACCTAAAAGGGCGTGCCGACAGTATATCAGAGGCAAGAGACTTGTTAGAACTCCAAACCCTGGAAGAAAGACGGAAAAACCACCGGCTAGTTCTACTCACCAGGATTCTCCAAAACGAAGAGCGGCATCGCTCCCTGTCCAGAGCATACGATGACATAGTGGACAACAGAGAATCGGTAACAGCCACAACTAGAGCAGCCTCTAGAGGAGAACGAACCTCAATATCAACCAACAAGTGTATCTACCATAGTAGTTTCCTACCACGAACCATTCGTGGGATGAGAGGAGAGAACAACCACCAAACCTAAACAGCGATGTGCTATAACAAATGAAAACCCTAATCAAAAATAGTTAAACAACTAGAGGCTTCCCTAAAGATTTAAATAAAATTGCTGGAGAAGTTCTACCTCATCTGAGGTGATTCTGAGCATTCATACTTGCCAAGTAACCTGGGTAAAAAATCTGGACACATGCGCGGACCAGAGGGAGGACGGGTGACATGGCCGCAGGCCATGCCAGCCCGCGTAGCGGGCTGCCAGAAAGGGTGCGGGAGGGGTAGAGGAGCACATCCCGCATTCGAAATATTTTTTGTGAGCCACTAAAATGACAGTAGTTAGTGCAACTTCACTTGTATTTGTATGCTGCTCTAGTGGTCAAAAATATGTTCATATTACATGCATATTGGAATGGTTTTAAAATGGTGAGAAGAATTAGAATAGGAATGAAATTGCAAAGAGTGCTTCAGGTTGGATTATCTAAAGAAGACCTGTAAAACTTGCTACAACATAAAAATTTATTAGAAACCAAATTTTTGTTTCATTTTATTAAATTATAAACATATAAATAGCTTTATTTATGAAAACACTGAATTATAATAATAATATTAATAATTCAGTATTTTCATAAGTTAAGTTTATTATTATTATATTAAAAATTATAATCATAATGTAAGCCTGTCTTTTGAACTTCAGAATCATTGAGAATAAACAAATCTTCTAAGCTTTTAAGTGACGTGACAGCTTTTAGACAACAGCTTTGATATGCTTCCTGGTCAGCGTGTGCCTGGCTATGTCATTGGTACCACCATCAGTAATACTAGAAGGTGCAGAAGGCATAATTATAATATAAATATTGATATTAAAAACCTAATTTACATTTAGAAATAAAATAAATAAATTTGACCCATTGATTTTAATTTTGAAAGTTGCCGAGTCTTTTGCTTGTCTGTACTGTGAGAATTGTTTGGCTTAACAGCTAAATTAACATCCAATTAATAGACTAATAATGGAAACATTATTTGTACAAGCAAATAATTATAATATCAATGAGTGAATTTTCATTTGCGCGGTGGTTGTCATTGACATTAGAGCGTTTATATAAAATAGCTATCCACTGTTGGGGAGGCTTTAGTACACTGCCAATATAGCTCAGGAATTAGTCAGAGTTTGGGCTATCACTAGTGGCAATTGGCATAGACACGACAGTCAGTAGACATCGAACTACTTTAAAAATAAACGGTGTGTAGCATTATATTTAGCAAGATTCACCAGGATTTGCGACGCTCAACCTTTTTTCAGCCAATGTTTTGGAAAATCCAAAGAAATTAATAAATAAATTTTTTGGAGCAGTAATTTCCTAATTCCCGGGGTATAAATCAGGACATTGGGACAGTGTAGGGACAATTTTCAAATCCCGGGGGTGTCCCGAGAAACCCGGGACACTTGGCAAGTATGTGAGCATTGCTCTGTGGACTGCAAGGATGAGAATAAACAAAGGGAAAAATCCTGTCAATTGAAATAGTTTTGTAAAGTTAAAAGTACTTATTTCGATTATACATTACATGTGGTTATAAAAAAATAACTCAACTATTACTATAGTAATAGTTAAGTTATTTTATCACTACATGTGTAAGTTTCAAGTAGTATTATTATATGTCAGACATGTGCCAAGCAGACAAAAAGTCAAGTCATGAGTAAAGTAAGAGTAGGCATACATAGATATTCTCGATTGAAAAAAGTAATTAAATTTAGAGTCATCAGATGAAGCAAGTCGTTAGTCAAAAGTAGAGTAAAAGTAAATAAACACAAATTGCTGAAGCCTGGAATATACATATAGGCCTAGCAGATTGAATAACCTAGACTATAGTGTTTGTAGACAATAGACATTTTTAAGAGGGCTCACTCAGGAATAAACAGTGAAGACAATTTTCATTTTTCAATGTGTATAAAATATTATTTGGAATTGTGAGTATGGGCAAATAGTTGACAACCAAGGAGTAGTACTAGGTGCTCCCTATTTATTTATCTCCTAATATATGTATTTCAATAACAATCTTGTTATCTCATATCTGAAGAAAGTGGTTAGCCTGAAATAGTAAATACAATGTACAAGGGGATAGAGTGTATACAAGTGTGACAACACACAATGGGTAATAATTAGTGTTAGGTACTATTTACTGTCAGTTAAAGTAGTACTGAAGAACTTATTATAATTGTAGGTCTGATCAGCTTTTCTATGATGAATAAGACTTATTGCATTAATTACACCAACCTTATAAAATTATCACTAAAAGCTGAAATATTAGGGTAAAGTAAGAGTCAAGCATCATGTTTTGTGGGAAAGTAAAAATAAAAGTCAATACCCAGCTTCCACACAACGCAAGAGCACAAGTCAATTGCTTCAATTCAAGTCAATTGCCCATGTCTGCTATATAAATTATTATTATTACATTTTGAATGAGAATAATCTAGTGATTTGTTGCTATTTTCTATTTTATAATTTTTTATAAATAATATTATTTTTTATTCTCACTGCTTATTACAGGGTTTGGGAGGGAGGGTTGCGCCTTTCAACCTGAGCACACCTGTTCCGTTCCTTTTCTCCAACACTTTGCGCAGAATTCTTGCTGATCCTAAGATAGCAGATTTCTGTATTGTTTCTACAGAGAGATTGATGTCTAGAATACCCTAAAAGCAGAAATGTTTTGCGGAAGAAAGTTTCGCTAATCCTAGAGCATTTTACGATAGAAATACTTTGCGAGTTTGACCTATCGTGAAATTTGTTAATTAATGTTAAAGCATAATTTAACAGTAGAAACAAGCTTGGCTAAGCTGTAGGTTTACTCAGATTTAAACCCCACTTACATACATTACAAAACTACAACTGACTCCTATATAGTGCAGTAAGCCCACCTGTGAGGTAAAGTAATTTCCATAGCTTGTTAAAAAATCCTCTGATTAAGCTCCTACTCTAGGCTACTTATGAATTACGTTACAGCAAATACATGCTGCTTTGTAAAATATTCAATTATGTATCATAGCATAGCTAAATAGCTGCATGTATAGTCTGTTTAAACTCATAATTATATAAATCATTTTGAAAAGATCATTTGATAGCAATGGAAATTATTCGCCAGTTTGACTTTCGCTAAATTCACAAAAGTTAAAACTCACAAAAAGTATATGTTTTTAAGGTACTACGATAGGCTGACAGCCTTCTAGGTAATAATTATAATCATTATTATAGGCCTAATTTTAATCAATATTATATTAGTTATTAAATTTATTATAATTATTATATGCTATTTTTTAAAATTAGTACAGTCAAGGAGTTGGTACAGTACAGTAATAGATTCAACTCACACCTCAAGGCTGGTTGTTAGTCTATAGTGCGGCTTCACAGCCAATGCCAAAGAGCCTCAAACTGGTTCCAAGTAAAGACAACTTCTGTAGGTTTTGCACATTCAAGCTCTCAGAGATGAGCGGACAGTAGCTTGAAAGTGCCTTGGCCACTACTCCTACTCCCAGTGCAGTGTTGTCTTTCATTCACAGTGGGGAGTTGATTCTAATCCTACTATTTTATTCATATCCATTTAGAAAGAGTAGCTACAAAACCATTTGGCAATTCTCTGTGGTGGATGCAACTGCTTGCTGCAGAGCTCAACTTTTTTTTAAATTTTTAAATTTTTTTTTTAAGATTGCCGCTATAAGTATCTGTTAGAGTAACTGTGTGTACATCTGCTTCCATGATAGTAGTTTATCCACCTTCAGGACAGTAGTTTCTTGGTTTGGAGCCGAATACAGTACTTGTGCAGTTTATAACATATTTGATTGAATGCTCTTCTGGATAATCAATGCTGTGCTATAGATATCACTCTATCTTAATACTTTTATAGATTCTGAATGTCTCATCAACCTAGAAAAATTCCCAAATTGGCAAGTGGTCTATCTAAGATACCTCACTCAAAGTCTGGAAGACGACAACTGACAGTCGGAGACAAGGTAAGGTCTATAACATTATTTACACCCTAACTGATTGCAAACTGGCTCTGACTTCTTCATATGTTTATATAATATATTATTCCATGGAAACGGGCCAAATGACCATATAATTATGAAAATGTATATATTTTTCGTAAAAAGTAATTATTGCAGCCACGATTGATTTGCAAGGACGTGGATTCAAGTCCTGCCAACAACCTGGAGGTTTTCGCCCTGAAGAAGGTTTTCCTTCCGTGCCACATCAGACTATAACAATATCCATTCGCTCCGGTATTGGGCAGTTGCGTTAAAGAATTGTGTTTGGCACCATGGATATTATTATAGATTATTATTATTATGCAATGATGAGCCTACTTCTAACATTTCTGATTAAACCTTTTTGCAAATTTCCATCATCAGTTGAAAGTTTCTTTTACCCAGGTGGTAATAGCCGGAGAACGGATTGGTTACCTGCGTTTCTGTGGAAACACAGAGTTTGCAGACGGCATTTGGTGTGGTGTAGAGTTGCTAGATGGTAGCGGTAAACACGATGGTCAGCTAAATGGAGTGAGATATTTCTTATGTGCTGCCAATCATGGAGTATTTGCTGCTGCCAGTAAGGTCTGTCTGCACATCGACAGCAGTTCCACCGGTGAGTGATATTATTATATTTATTCTAGCAGTATGGTGACTATCAAATCAATCCTAACTTTGTTTTAAAAAAATATTTCTCATAATATGGTTGACCATACATAGGTACATAGATACATAGGCATACCATGTAGGTAGACCATACAACGTCATGCTGTAGGCTGACCACACATATGCATGCCAACTTAGCCCTATAATTCTAGGCTGTTGATTTGTATATGTTGGTTTGCTTCTGATGTGTCCTAAAGCGTGGCAGGGGAAATCTCAGTCTAGATACTGTTTCACTTGGTCTCTTTCATGCTAGAACTGATGTATATTTATCTGTAAAGGTAACATAGCACTACTTTTACTTACTGATATATAATATAGCGTGTTTGATCAACACTTCTGTATTATATACAATATTGATTATTGACCGCTCACCAACTACTTCTAAACAGTCATGATGTACTGTATTATATCCATATATTGAATTCTTTACATAATATACCTTCTGTTATATACATAGCCTACATGTATATGTCAGCTGTATAACTATGTCCTTATAGCTAACTATGAGTGCTACACAACCTTTGCCTGTGAGGCTGCCCTTGTCGAAATTTGACATTTTCATTTAACTTAAAATTGTAGTTCTTGCTAATTGCCAGAAATGTGTGCCCTACATATTCTTGGTGTCCAAACTACGAAAGGACTGCTGATAGAATTGAAACGATTTCAACTTGTATAGTGACATTGACCTTTCTGCTATGTCCAGTAGATATGTGACTTCTTGAGCCGATAGAAATGTAACCAAATTTTATTGAATAGGGCAAAGGCATAACCATTGTGATTACATTGAATTCAAATTCTGTTCCAGTGGTCCATATAGATGTAGTATTAGTACACTACTGCAGTGGACATGTAGAAGTAAGCTAAAATACCTGTACATGTACATGTATATACCCACTAGTTGACAGTATATTGACAGTGAGTGGTGGTGCATTACAGTTAGGTACCATGGCCGATTTCTGCCACACAGTGTAAAACTAAATTGCGATTTGCATGATACTGAATCCTAAGATAAATGAAATAGAAATTAAATTTACCTGAAATAAAATAAATCATGTGAAACTAAACTGAAAGTTAAATGAAATATGAAGTTCATATGAAACTGAAAGTGAACTCACATGAAACGAAAACAAAAACGAAAAACGCCTGAAACCAAAATGCCAATTCACATGAAACAAAATTTATGGGCATTACTTATTGTGGCAAAACGAAACTACACCTCCACCCTGGCGTAGAGATGCACTTACGTCTTTGAGATTACTAGGTATTATTAATAATTTGATATAGCAAATGTCATCAATTTAGTCTATTGTTTTTTATATTTTCATATTATTATTGAAATACTCAAAATAAAGGAATTAGCACCAAATGAAAAAATGTGGCAGTACCAATCATGGAGTTATCTCCCCTAGAGCAGGAACTCCGGTAAATTTTGTGATGCCACTTTTGATCCCTAGCGGCCATGATGTGTTGGGGTAGTTACCGTTTGTTGACATTAGTTACCTATGCGCTGCTGTCATTAGTTAGTCATTTAGTTAGTAGTCAAAATTTGTTCTTTGCTACCAATAATCTGAAATTTTCTGTTGCACACATATTTTCCAATTATTTCAGACCAACATAATTATTGTATTTATTATATTTTGTAACTTTGATAGTAACTGCATGCTAATTGCAAATATTGTATTTTAGTATATAAGTACATCACAAAATTATTATTACACAGCTCCTAGTTCTAGTTATTTTGGCTTTCAGTAGGCAATATTACTTTACTTTTACCTCAAATTACAATACAGCTAAAGCTACTGTAGTTGTTAATTGTCCTACGTCCTATGGTTTACCCTGGTATCACATGATTGATAGAGTATAAGTATTAATAGGTGTATTTCTATATGTAGAACAGATTTGCAGAAGTTGCATATTACAAATAAAAACATTTATGTAGACAAACAAAACCAATTCATAACATGGAGTATAAATGCCAATATTTTGACCAAATCTATTTTAAATATTTACTGAATAAAAATAGCATAAGAACTCTTATTCAATATTCAGAAGTCACTCGTTGCCATTCTTAGGAATAAGGTCAGCCAGCTCTTCAAAATTGACAGCATCAGCACAGATCAATATTCTGTCTAGTAGACCTACATGTATATTAGGAAATTGATACCAGATAAATAAATGCTTCACGCTTACCACAGATAAATAGTTTACAGACATACAAGAGGTATTAGATCCAAATAATAAAGCAGTAACGAAACATGTTCAATGCCTACTGTCCTACCATAATAGTACAGCTATTAGTAGTTACATGATTCTTGCCAAATTGGCATCACATTATATTAGAGTAAAATAAAGTACGATTTCGATAAGACATATATGTTGATATAGTTGATCACTCTGGATGTTACCTATGAATTAAATTCATAACAGCTCTTTAATAGACGACAGAAATCTACCAAATACATTCTCACACATATATATAAAACAACAAGCCTTAATTAAATCAAGCATCTCATTTTAACCGTGAAACCCATTTCTAATTGGGAAGCAGTTGTTACAGTTTGCGTGCACGAGTCCCAGGAAAAGAGTTCATAATCATAACGTACTTGATGGGTATGATGGATGAGCACCACACATAAAGTTGTGGCGATGTGCATCGTGGTATCCAGATTTCACTTTAATCTCCAACCTATAAATAACAAATCAATGCTACAACTCAACCTGCACCTATTCTATTGTAGGTAGAAAGGCTAGGAAAGTTTTGGTTAAACAAACTGTTACCAAGAAATTAAATAAATGACGTAGGCCTATAAACTTGCATAAGACTATTCAACGTTCTACATTATAATGTTTAATGACTAATTAACAGCCCTAATAAATTTAGATTTTTCCTTCCATATCATCTTTCCTTTCAGTTATAGTTTAGCTTGAAACTATTCTAAGATTATGCTAAGCTGGTGTAGATCTTTGATTATAATGTATTTAGGCTACTAACTGTGCTAGGCAATTAGATACTACAAAGCCTCGGAACCAAACTCTAGACAGGAATGGACAAAGGAAAGTTCACATCTGTGAAACAAAGTCATTGATAGTTTATAGATTTCTTAAATAAATTTCCTAGCAATATAAAGTTAGCCTATACTAACATTCAAAGTAACGATGATAGGCCTATGACACAATTACAATAATTATAATCATAATAGGTCTATTATATTTATAGCCTATTATAATTATTATTACAAAAAAATTAATTTACAATCACAAATATTAATATTATAAAATAATTATATAAATATAATCAATTCAATGGTAAACATGTTCATGTTGATAGATAGTCTATGGAAATCACCTGAATTAATAAAATAATAGTTAGTTTAGTAGTTATAGTGTAGTCACTGATCTAATGAGTGTGTGATTTTGATCTGTGACTATTGTAATAAATTGCTAGTGAGTCGCGATCACAACTTCACCTGATAGTATTACTATATCTAATTATTTACAACGTAGTAGTAGCCTATTACCATTACTATAATTAATAACTATAGGTACAGCAGTGACAGTGAGCAAAGTTAATTTAACTCAGCCTCAATCAATCAATAACAGTACCGAGAGATTCCACTATTACTGGATAAATAAATGTGCTTATTAATTTTAAACAATTATACTTGCTATAACTTCTGGGCTAATTAAAATTATTATATTATTTAATTTTATTATTGAGTAAATTTTTAATTTTACAACAATAAATATAATTCTACAATAAATAACAATTGAATTTATTTCATTGTCTTTCCAGTTCCAACACACAACAACCGTACTGTATTCCTACTAACCACACTGTTAGTCCAAAGAAACCCAAAGTACACTCTTGCAATCACACCAATGTTAACTATAATATGAGATTGTCAGATTGTATAATATTATTGTTCCAGGAATGCCACGAGTGCAACTAGCTCCACGCTCATTTTTTGAAATGAACAGAGAATTGTTCACGTGCTATCGAAAGTCCTTTATGGGTAGATAATTTTGTACAATAAGCCTATCAAGTTAGCGATTAGAAATTTTAATACCCAATAATATGCGGTTTTATTTTGGTTGACCAATCAACGCATTCACAGACTTTTTACCGATATACGCTGCCGCGCTAGTCGGTTACTAGTATTATTTGGTCGAGTAAACCTCTATTCTTATTTTTCTTTAAAATCCTATTTTACAAAGAGATTTTTAAAATCACTGGTATTGTGAAAAAGCAGAGTTATTATTAAGCAGTTTAGATATAAATCCAAAACATTTTACACAAATAGTGTCTGTAAATAACAGCGTTGAAAAATTTTATGTTTTATATATAATTGTAATGGTAACTAATGTAAACAAACGGACGAAATCCCCATCGCATCATGGCCGCCCGTGGGGAAAACTGGCATCAAGTGCCCAATCGGCGTTTAACAGCGAAAAATTTTTAAGTTCCTGCTCTATGGGGTGTTACCTCTATGGTACGAATAAGATCGAGACTTGAGAGTACAACTCTCTTACTATACTTTGTAATAGTTTTATTGTAATATTAATAGTGATTTTGTAATTTTGCAGCAAAATTTATCATTAAATCACAAAAACTCTAAACAAGTTGTAAATATTTTTGATAAAATGTTATCATTTTTTTCGAGACTGCCAAAATGTAAATTTAAATACATATTTTTTATTAAAAATCCTGTAAATACTCTCATAAAAGAGTGTTGTTACTAATATTCACCTTCCTACAAGTAGGTCGATGAAATACATATTATACTTTTATTATTTGCATCTAAATTAAGCACCAAAATACAATTAAAAATACCAAAATAACGGACTATTTCCTGTCACACCACCCATGTACTAAATGTAGTTTCGTTTTGTTGTTATGAGTAACACCCCTAACTTTCATTTCAGGTGAATTGCAATTTGGTTTCATGTGAATTCACTTTCAGTTTCATATGAACTGCACATTTTATTTAAATATCAGTTTGGTTTCACATGATTTATTTTATTTCAGGTAAATCTAATTTTCATTTCATTCATTTTAGGATTCAGTATCATGTAAATTGCAATTTAGTTTCACATTGTGTGGCAGAAATCGGCCACGGTAGTTAGGTTCTGTTTACATGTAAACAAAGTGCATCCTGTTATACTGCTGTTGGTATATAAATATAAGTGGATAAACTCTTCTCACTCACTGATTAAATATAAGTAATTATTGGATTTTATCAATAGGGTTATGTAATACTATTATTATATAAGAGAGGAGTCACCTATCAGTAATTATTCACCCATGTCTAGTTTATTGTCTTCAGCTTACATGTATGTTGGTATTTGTTATGGCAGATATATATAATCAATGCACTATCCCGAGTTGTGATTCTATCACCTATTTGTGTAATGATATTTATTAAGATACCTTTTTGTCCTCCATAAAACTTCCTCCACCTGTATTATAGTTGTCCAGAGTTTTGTGATTATCTGGAAAGTAAAAGGCAATTTCCAGGAGACTTTTTGACCTGCAATTGGACTAAAAGTCAGATGATAAGTGAAAGGAAGCTGTCTTTTCACACAGAAATACTCGTACACTAGTTCATAATTCTATTAGAGTAAATAAAGTTTTTAGACTGTTACATAATACCCATTGTACTGATCTGAGAGGACACATTCAATAGAATACATAGGCAATTGATTCTATTGTGAAGACAACTTCAAACTGCAATTACAGTGGAACTTGGATAATTCGGCCTTGCATAACTCAGATCATTGGATAACTCGTCCCATAACTCAGATAATTGGATAACTCAGCCTACCCCACAAGGTCCCAGCCTGGGCAATGATAATTGGCTTTAGATAACTCAGACTTCACTGGTCTAACTCAACAATTTCTTGCAAGCCAGGTTCTGAATAGTAATAAACTACTGGATTATAAAGCAGCCACCCATACGATTATTATGTCCTTTAGCTTTTGGGCTACTGCAATGGCTATTTTTTAACCTATGATGGGCCTAGCTTAGCTAATTATGCTAAACACTTGTACAAACAAGCAAACATTGTCAATGATTTCAGTGAACGCCAATGAAGTAATAAAGTATTACAGAATTATTTACTCAATAATTTCACGCCCACAACTCTTGTATCTGTACTGTAAGCCTACATGATCATTTCATCTTTTATTTATCATTTATGAGGCCTATACACCTATTTCTAAGTGGCTGTGCAGAAATTGATACTGTCATTATAGGCTATATATGATCACCTACATGTGACTCAGACTTCTCATAACTCAGACCATTTTTGCTGGTCCACTCAAGTCTGAGTTATCCAAGTTCCACTATTTAGGCTATATTGCTTGTAGTTTAGGCTATACATGTGCATCTACTATTATAATACCCAGGAACTAGGACTACATGTAGAATAGCTCAAGTGTGGGTACACATAGTTACTATACATTCTGTAGATAGCTCAAGTCCAGAAAAGTACCACAAGGTGGTGAGGAGGCATTACCCAGCCCTTGCAGAGACTACGAATGTTCAGCCCTCCACCTCTCAGTCTATCTCTCCTTCTCTGAAGTTCGATAGACTGGATTCTAGAATCTGTCACAGTAGCCCTTTGATATCAACTGACCGGTGTATGTCCAATATACCTTCCCCTCTGTCCTCTGTGAGGAAGAGGAATTCTTTGATGGGTGGTCTGACCAGACCAGGTCAGAGGTCAATAAAATCAGCAGGTGCTAATACAGAGCTTTGTACAGCTACTGTGATGGCTGAGCATACTACACCAATGGATACGACGTACGGAGCACAACCTCGGCAATGTGCCGATTGCTTCAATCAAACCTTTGACCAGAACTCTATTGGTGAACCCAGACTGAATGAGACATTTGATGGTGGTGCAAGGGTAGAGGGAGTGCGTCATAGTAACTCAGTGGTGAATACGACATTCAAAATGGTGGCTGATGATAGCCCATCGAAACATGAGTTATCAGCCTCTGGCCCACCAGATGAAAATAGATGTAGTGTAGACCCTGCTGTCTTGAAGAACAAAGCTAATGAAACATTTGATTGTAGTCCAGCAGTAAATAGGACATTCGACTGTAGTCCCGCAGTAAATAGCACATTTGACTGTAGTCCAGCGGTAAACAAGACATTTGACTGTAATCCTGCTTTGAACGCAACATTTGATCGTGTTACAACGGTAAACCTTGACTCAAATAACGGTAAAGGTAATGGTTTTAATGATTTGGAGGCGGAGCCTACGTTTGCTAATACTTGTGTGTCACCCAGTATCGATAATTCAACGACCTCTAAATCTAACACCCCCTGTGTTTGGACTCCTCCTACCATCAGAGGTAGAGCTCATGTGGATCCTCAATATGATGGTAAGTCTACATCAGTAGTTTGTTCCGTGCTAACACGCTTAGAAATCACCCTTTCCCATTAATATTGGCTGATTTAATCACCCATTTGTCAAGTTAATTGGGATTTATGTGCTCCTGTTACTCAAAACTATTCACTGTACAGAGAAATTTCACAACGGGAAAATAACTTCAAATTTTAATGAAAACCCTTTCTATAGGGATTCGTCTTCTCTTACCAGTGATTACTACAGCCTAGCCTTGCGTAGTAACATCAGGGTTACCATAGATGTGTGCTGCATTATAAGAACTCTTACTCTAATTATTACATAAACATGACCTACATGACTGTCAAATAACTTGGCAATGAGAGCTGTAGTTATAGCAAAGCAATGCTACAGGCTATGAGAGAAATATTTCAATGTGCAGCGAAGTAGTCCACATACATGGTGTTGAGTTGTAATGCTGATAACACTCCATAATTTAACATTGTAGAAATGTTTTCAAATTCATAGCTGAGCAAAAATATAGTCTAACAAAGATTTAGGGCTACAGTATGTCACTACTAACTGGGAATATTGGGGAAGATTTTGAATTGGTATTTATTTAGATCTACTGGATTAAATTTACGGCTTTACACTCAATTTTCTAACTTTTTTTTGTTACTTGGGTATATAAAAAAGAGCTATTTTTGGTCTTTCTATTGTAATGTCCATTCCTTACATATTATTTTACTATTATACAAGTGTGTAGCTGATGTGTATTTTAATCCCATTCCTTAGTCAAATATTTAGACTAAACTGGAGTATAACAGAGTATTTCTAGAGGACACTTGACTCTTGTTAGTTCTATTGTATAGAGAGTGTTTTGATATTTGATCAGGCATTGTGTGTTTCTGTAGTATACTTTGTAATTAGAACCCCACATTAGCTAATAGCATGGGATTTTACAACTAACCTAACTGAAGGCAGCAAATACTTCTTTCCAAGGGGTGGATATAGTTTGGGGGTTATAACAGCTTCAATTCCCCAATATTTTCATTATTTCTGGAAAACTACCTATTCCCTGGTATGCCTAACTGTAAATTGGTAGGTTGGCTTGTAATATCTAGTTGTATGTCAGCGTTTACTGCGTGATTATATTAAATGTAGCCTACTGTTGGAACTTGGAATGTTGCCAGTTTGTAGTGTAGTATCCAAGGGTTACAGCAATATATTCATATCCACCCCTGTCAATGCTGACAGATGCAATAATTCTCAAATGGTTTTAGTACTGTGTATCCTCTACAAATACCTAGCTTTTTTTGTTATGTTGGGCATTTTTTGTTGTTTCGGTTTTCTATAGCTTGGATATTCTAGTATATAGTCTGTTGTTGGTCTTTTTGTAGTGGAGTTCCACTACAATCTTGTGACTAGTGACTAGTTTCCACTGACTACAAACACCGATGCTAACAGCTGAGTAAAGCACATTGTAGGGTAACTACAGTAAGCTATTTCTGTAAGCTAGTGCTAAGCTAACTGATAGATAGCCAACAGAAAGTGATATTTTTCAACATGCAGGCATTTCTCATCAGTGTAATATATTTTAACACTGGTTGGAATACTGATTAGGTAGCAGCACACTAGTTCGGTATACAGGAACAGTGGATAGTATAATATCTATACTTGGTATTTCCCATCGCTAGTAGTCAGTGGTCAACTCATTTCCTTTGGTTACTCTCACTCTCTGTCCTATCACACTGTAGTAGCCTACATACTGTCAGATCTATTTCTAACGTTGGATATAATAAAGCTGTCAGTGGAATAGTTATTTTGATACAAGGTGAGTGGAACATATAGACATACCACCATAAAATGTACAATACTGTTATTATTTCTTAGTTTATTTTGGTGCAATGTATTTCATTCTGACTTCCTGTCGGAAATGTACAATGTTATTCCACTAGGAGATGACTTCTGATTATTTTGTACTGTATGCTGAGTATATGCAGTAGTGGAGAAATTTTAGTAGCCTTAGTTCCTTGTTTGTGGTTGTGGCTAAAGGCAAGTGTGGTTGACCAATCAAGTGTGGAGAGTACAACTTCTCCTGCTTTGGCTTTGGTGCAAACTAAGCTATCTAAAATATTTTGTAGTTCTTCACTGTCATCAGTCAATTCTATAGTCTGATAACTACAGACCACCCGTTCATCAAACTAAAACTCACCTTTCAGGGTCTCCTAGCAATAATTATTATTATTATTTATAATCAATATTAATTAATAAGCTAAAGGTCTATGTATTCATGTCTACTAGTGCATACATGTACAAGTAGCTCATCTATATTATGTTAAATTCAAAACCCCAACACAACTAGTTAGCACAGGCATGTGTGCACTCAGTAGAGTGCTTGTTTGCTATAGATCAAACGGTAGTGGGTTAGGAATCCAGGTTTTTGGCTAACGTAATATTTTGTAGATACATTAGATATATTTCTATAGATATGGTCAAATTGTAAGTTTGTTTAAAAAGATATTGGGGGATGGTGCATTTACTATTTAGACCTGCTTAATAAAATTGATAAAGTGGGATTAGAAACTACTTTGAGATGTTCAGGCTAAGTTGACTCCATTCAGTGCTCAAAACAATAATTTCAGTTTCTTATCAAAGTTCTTATAGCCTCGGGCCCTAACTAGGCATAGACTCCACGTCTGAATAACATAACCACCAATCTTTCTCGCATCATTAGCTTATTCATATTGAACACAGGCTACAGTTTGAATACAAAGGACATACAAGATGATGTTCAGTGATTACAAATTGGAGAAAATGACTTTGTAGTTCCGCCCTCTACTTGTATAGCTGCTGGCCGAGGTGTCAAATATCCACTTATTATAGATAGGTTTGGAGCTATGCTTCACAACACTGTTGGAATTTCCATTATTTGGCTGCTTCTAGTGGAGAGGTATTAGTTAGTACCAGCAAATAGGTGATCACTTGCATACCTTATGTAATGGAGCTAGTAGCTGTAACAAAGCAGCACATAGTATTGTTTTATACTTGTTCAGCTAATTCATTAGACTAATTTATAAGTTAATATTATATTTTCACTCTAAACACTTCAATATAGTGAGCTGGCTTGGTCTCTCTCCTGGTATTTAGGAATGAAATATTTTTTCTTCTAAGTATCCAGAGGGATAAAAACCCATCAATCGATCTGTATGTTGTCAAATGGAATTGCTTTAGGAGTCATACTTGATTTATATAGTTATTGGCACCTGACCAAGATCTACTGTGTGATTGTAGGTCCACTCAGTGTAATGGTATGTGCGGGAGTCACTCGTATCCATTGTATGACTGGACATATACGTAACACATACATGTTCTACTTGTCTATATTATCAATGTTTTATGATATATCTAAACCATCAATTTGGTGATAAACAGTAGAAATTGTTATCAGTCGAAGTAATACTTAAACAGTCATAACAAACTGTGGCTAACATCACCCACTTTCACCCAACTGCTCACACAAATACTAAACTTTAATCTGTATGGGCTTATATTTCTTATGCTACTGAAAAGACCCCAACACCAGTTGATGCAGTAAACATCCTAGCCATGAAGCAATAGTATGCATTTGGTTAGGAACTTTTTAATAGTAATAACTGGTTGGTATGTGGAGACAATTCCTACAGCCACCCTATTTGATGACAAGACTAGCTTGCTACAAGTTCGTATTTTGTTCTACTTTTTACTAATGCAGTCATTGATGCTACATACCCACATGTATATCTTCTGTGGTATATACAGGCGTGTGTAACACATAATATTGATTTATTAATATATTATTCAGAACTCTAGTGCAGTCACACGCTCACAGACTTGTGTATGTGTAAGTTTTAAGTGGATTGTCAAGTATGTAATGTACTGCAATCATTATTCCATTTATATCCTGTCCTGACTAGTATTACATATCACTGGACAACTGGACCCAGTGTCAGCTAGATAGGAACTTGTAAAGGGTTGTTAGTATTACTATTGAATTTCACTACTCTGACAGATAATCTATAATATTTACATTGTAGATAAAATATGTATTGAATTATTGTAATATTATTATATTATAGCCTGTAGGCCTACTAATAATCTACCAACTAGTTTATTAGTTTTGTATATATGGTATAAAATAGACATGAGCTATTTTTGAGTACATTATTTTATACTGCTACAAACTGAACTGAGTGTAGCACACTACTGTAACGAATATTTCTAGTAGCTAGTAGGGGAGAGCAGGGTAAGTTGGGACAATTTTTGGTTTTTTGGGAATAATACGGAGTCTAAAGGTCATGGCATCATCATTTTTTGCATGGAGGTACTTTAATATGTTGTCTAACTATAGCCTGAAGCAGACACATTGATAAGTCAGCATAGTGCGGTAATCCATGATTTGGCAGCGCATGTCAAACGTCCCAACTTACCCCACTGACGGGGTAAGTTGGGACAGGTGTGGGGCAAGTTGGGACACCATTGAAAATATAGATTTTTTATTTAGATTAGTCTCATTTTTTATCATGAACAGATAGAATTGAAGTGTTACAATAATATTATACATATTTAAAATTATTGCCACATGTATGTATGTTAAAAAACATGTCTGTAAAAAACTGCTGGACTTTAATTTAGTTCGGCCTCGGAGTGTTTAATTTTCTTTTATAACAAGATAGTCTTGGGAAGGTATGAAAATTGTTTTGATGTAAAAGAGAATTTTTTTGTTAAGTAAATATTTGTTAGAATAGAAGGATGCCAGCTTGAACATGAAAAACCCTTAATTCGCTTGGCGCCTTATAGGTGTAATAATCTATAATAGCTCTATTAGCTGTAATAATTTATAAAGCCCTTTTTTGACTAAGTTCCAGTCTACTTATGTATATTAGACTTAAAACTATCTAGGTGACCATTTTTCTAATTTTGGTACAGCAAAATTTTCTTAAGCTTTAAGTTTGTCACTTAAAATAAATAGAATATAAAACCAAAACACCAGAAATAAACCAATACTAGAAAATATAGGCAAAGATGTTGATTTTTACTATAATTATTATTAGAGTTTGATGTACAATTGAACAACTGACACTCTAGATAAAATGAAATCATTGAGCAGAAAAAAGATTGTTGAATTTTAATTCCGCTTTGTAACCCAACCCAGAGTTCACGGCAGCATTTATGACACAGGCGATCGTAGTCAATCCACCTCATTCTGCGTCTTTCTCTCGGTGCTAATTACCTTTCCTGGTTTTTGACAGTGGTAAATTGGATATTTACAGATGGAAAACCTATAACTTTGTAAATAGATTATCGATGATGTTTGATTAAACTATTTCTTGGTACTCTCACCGAAGATGGCAGTTCAACTGGGGTTGGGTAACAATAAGTGTGGAGAGACATTGAGTATACATGCAGATAGCCTACTTGTCTAGTTTGAACAACAAAGAGTGAATTCCCCAAACTTTATAACTAAATTATACCTAATAATTCATTGAACTATTAGCTTGGTGCTGCCTGATGGTGTTAGTTGGTCTGGTGGGGGTTTCAAAAGGCGCAGAAACGGTGTAGGTATGAGTAGGAAAAAGATGTAGTTTATACATTGTGTTGGTGCTACCCACTGCTGTCAGGGTCATGAGTAAAGTGAGGACAGAACAGAGATCAAAAGCTGTTATAGCAATGAGTCAGGTTTGACCTGTTTCTACTACGAGTAATATCAATACTAGCTATAGTGCCATCCCCACACAGGATTGGAGTTCTTTACCAAAGTCAAATGCTATCCTAGATTCATCAAACAACTTTTAGTTAGAGAAAAGGTGAAATTACAGTGTCATCTTGGATTCATATCATTCCACAAACATAATTTATTATTACAAATGGTGTCCCAACTTGCCCCACTTCCAGCGTCCCAACTTGCCCCACACTCCCAATTTTTTGTAAAACACAATTTTTTATTAAGGTTTTTGACTTGAGCTAATTTTAACTTTAGTTGCTGTAACTAGATGCTATAGAGTCTCTATGTGCAAATTTTCAAAACTATGGAGTCATTCTTTCATTAAAAAAATTAGAAACTCGTCAAGAAAAAAAAATTTACTCAAACATGCAAATATTACATTATTGCAAATTGCAAAAAAAATATTTATTCAACTTAAAAAACAAATTAGTGGGTTATGTTTATTTATGTTGATCTAACTTTTGGTCCATACCATAAAAATGTAATGGGTCTCATAATACCCAAAACAGCCCTGTCCCAACTTACCCCGCGTCCCAACTTACCCCGCTCTCCCCTATATGCAATCATTATGTAATATAGTAAGTAGTACTATGAGATTAGGAGTGAAGAACTATTAAAGGATCAGTGTCACCGTTTTTGTTTACATTTTGAGACACCCATGTGCTCGCTAGAGCGAACGTCATGATTGGTTACTTGAACTTTATTATAATTGGCTAACTAAATCGAATGCGCATGTACACGTGTGGGAAAACCCATTGGGTGATCGATGGGAATCAGTTGGCTGTGGACAGAATGAGAATAAAATATAATATTTTGCTTTTGCCAAAATGAAATTATTGTTGCAAGATGAAAATGCTATCAAGAGATGATATGATACAAGGTATATGGCAAGCACAGCAAAAATTGCAATCATTTGATTATCATATCAAATCAATGAAAGTAAATTAATTTTGATTTTAATTTAATTTTTAATGTCAATGTGAATGTACTATGCCAGTGTAGTTGATATTAAAAAAAGTTACTTATACATGTGGATATAGCAATGATAATCATTGTTATTTACTTTTTGCTAACATTGGTACATAAGTAATTTGTTAAAATAACATACTAGTTACTTATGGTTAATTATGAATATAGCCTACTTTACTATTTTAAACTCTACTAAAATGGATAAAATGCAAAATAAAATATTGGGATTATAATATTAACATGATTAACTATGATTGTTGCTATCTACATATTATGTAGGCCTATATACAGCACCTAATCAAAAACTTAATTTATTAAATTTCAAAATAATTGTATCCTTTGATTGCAGCCGTAAGTAAAATAAACTTTTGATGACACTATATTCAACTCATTTGCTTTCTCTGTTGTAATAATAATACTATGATGACTAGAATGTGTGTAATGAATGCTTCTTTTTAGCAGTTTGTCAAGACTATGACCCAGGAATGTCAAGTCCCATCAATGGCAACCTTTTAAAGTCATACTTGAGTGACGAGTATTGTACCTTGGGCACTGAGTTGACTTGTTGTACATAGGTTTACATAAGGTAAGTGCATCATCAACTTTCAAGGTTCTGTCTAATCAAAAAATTTGAAGTGTTGACGCATCAGTACAGCAAAATTTTCGCTGTAAACACTGCTGCATGTACATATTACTTTTCTGTACTGTGGTTTTTCGAATGTAGCCTAGCAAAATTGGTATCGATTTGATTTGTATTTATCATTTTCAATCTATTACATTGTACCTAGCAGTTATATTCAGTTGCTTAGTGTGGTCTGATTTTAGGTACCATCTGTTGATGTTAATGTACTTTTAAGTGATCCAATGGTATGATAACATATTCACATAATGTTGTAGAATAGAAACATCTATCAAGCAACATACTTGAACTGAAGTACTTACCAACAATTCGAGCAGCCAAATCGATCGTATGGTTTGTAAAGTATTGACCGGTACCTTCAAATATTAATATTCTGCCACAATTTGAGTTTTTTTCATTTTTATATGTATTAGTTGCAGTTGGCCTGATATTTCATGTATGATCTTTCAGTAAATAGAATTTCAATGAGTACAGTACATGTTGTATTTGATGCCTGTGATGGCCAATTCCATTTTGATTTTTTTCTATATTGTGCAGTTACATTAGTGATCTTTCCTATTTACTAAGTCGATTATTACTGCCCCGTTTCAAGTGACCGTAATCCACAAGCTTTAATGTTAACAAGAACTAATATTATGCACTCATGGTTATTTGCAATTAGCCGAGTAGATTTAGTTTTCTTCCAAGATGTCATTATTTTGAATTCCAAGATTACTCATGTTTTTTGTGTTTGCAGCCATAGTAAATGGAAAATACATGCAGCTCAAAATTTATACTTTATAGACTATTATATTTGATTTTACATTTATTTTGTGCTATTTTCCTTATCTTTCCTAGGCTTTAGGGAGGGTTTATTTTACTAGATGAAACTGCAATTTTCCATTTGCAAAGACATGTAAGTGCTGTAGTTATGAACATCAATTCACTGATTATTTACCAATACAGTCTCCAGACAAATTTTATTGCCCTCTCCGTTTTATGACACCGAGCTGTGATTGCAAGATTAATTTAGGCCTACTAGTATACTTTTGGTAAAGTGCTGGAGACTAAAACCAATAGCCATAGAATCACGTGCACAAGTATAGATCCGCCCAACTATGATTCATATACATTTAAACAAAAATGTTTGAAATGATTCTGGCTATTATTTGATTTGTCGTACTTTCTGAAAATGTAACCGTCATTCTTAGTTATTAATATGAGGACATCAAATGATTATTCAACTTCAATATCTTAAAACATTTATTGTTGATTTACGATATCTGTTTATAACAAAATACAACGATGAAAACAGCCGAATCTAGAGTAAAATACATGTGTAAAGTATTGAACATGAACAGAAATCATAATGAAATACACAGTCCATGTAGCGTGCCAGCAGAAGTTTGTTTTCAATCGTAATCACTCAGCTTGAATGCTGAGGCACTATAACGCTTCACCTTTTATAGAGTTACTTGTTGAAGAGACCTCTTGGAGTACGGGTGAACTGTACATTTGAAACGCTTCTTTTGCAATCCAATATGTACTATCTGCAATTCAAATTTGTAGAGCATTTTATTAAGAAAAGTGGTTGTGACCCTCGAAGAGAACACATCAATAGTTAGTGGCAATGTAGTTTTGGTTGGGTTCAACTCCCACAGCAGAATTTCCCACCCTGTTGAATAGATGATGCTGAAGTACTAGTACTGATAATCAAGTTAATGTACATAACATATTACTGCTACAACACTTACCTATGCTTTTTCCAACATTGGAGATAAAGATGATATGGTGCAAGCTGGAGAATAGATGAATTTGAATTTCCACACTAGTGTCTGGTCGCATGGAATTGGTCTAGCTTTGTTCCCGTTCGTTCATACAGCTTTGGAATCTCACTGTGCTAAATAATAAAAATAATAATATAATATTCATGGCGCCAAACAATTCTTTAATGTGGCTGCCCGATAGCAGAGCTAGTCGCATGGGTCTCCACCGCTCCTAGAGCTGAATATTATTACAGTTCGATATGGCACAGAAGGAAGACCTTCGGAATGAAAACCTAAATCACATGGGTTGTCAGTTTTATTAGCTAAAGCATGTGTGTTTCACATTTTGCAAGAATAAACTGATGAAATTTACCTCAATGAGTTTATAAGTTTGTGCATAAGTTAAATTCAAGAAGACGTTTCTAATGCTACCTTGTAACGAGCCTTGTCGCTACACAATAAATTATAAACACCTACCAGTAGAAAGAACTGGATGTAGAAATTGAGGTTGGCATTCGATTTGCATATTCTTCATCAAAGGTGAGTGTGTGTCTTTACCCTGCTCACCAGATCATTCCTTCTTTCCAACAAACAGTCAAGTTCAACTATGTCTTTATCAATGTCAGAAAAGTTACTTGCTGACAGTATTGGAACTAGCCTGTAATCAACACAGTGAGTAAATCATAAGATACAAATACGATAAAAACATAAAATGCTTTAGAAATAAAACTTGGCTGTTTTAAACGAAAAGAAACTTTGACCACACGAACATACATAAAAGTATACCAGGTTAGCTCAGCTGCATTAGATAGGGGTGAGTTTGTGTCTAATGAAGTTAGTATCAGTCCCACCAATCTTTTAGATTTAGCCTGGGAATAGGGGGGGGGGGGGGGGTTGAAAGAGTGAATAAACTAAATATGGGTAATTCAAATATTTTGGATAGACCAGATCAGTCAATTGATTATTTTAGAAATAAACTTTATGATGGAATTATTGTTTGCATTTTCGCAGGATATGTATATTGTCAATTCAAAATTATATTTGAATATGTATATTGTAGATGATTTAATACAACAATACAATAACTTCACATTTTTACAAAGTTCATAGTGACCGGTTGTCAAAACTAAATTTAATACTAATTGAAATTTAGTTTCACCAGTATTGTTGTAATATAAATATAAATATATGTTAAAATCATAATGATAATGATATGATAATCATTTAGATTATTATATTGAATTATATCATAATATAGCCTTATTAACATTATAATAATATGAAATATCATAATCACATGACTTCCTTTTTTTGTATTATAAGTAATCTAACTCTTTTTATCATTTAAAAAATTAATATAAATATTATAATAATATTTAATTTCTAACCTAGTCATTTGTTTTTTAAACGAAATAAAAATAAATAAAAAATGAGTACATATATTAAATGCTTACTATGCTGAGTATTGTGGTAGCTGACAATCTGACCATAAACTAAGCTCATATTCTTTAGAAAATGAAATTTATGAAATGAAAATCCAAATTTCGAACGCTATTCTTAGCATTTCTGTGCACTATGAATTCGCAACTCAATCCATAGACATAGACGAAGATAGATAGTAAATAGTACATTGGTACTTGCAACAACTCTGTGATCAATTGTATTGTAAACAAAATACCACGTGCAGACTGCTAGCATGGTCATGTGACTTTGTTTTGTTTATAAAATTTGATGCTAGTATGATAATCCATAGTTTCGGATAAACAATGGCAGCTATAAAAATAAAACTTTTTTCGAGGGTGTAATATAAATTGACGGGTGCATGGTTGCAAGTAGTATATGCTCATGGATTATTTTTGCATTTTTCAGGCTACTTTTGAAAATATTCTCAAAAAACCAAACCTCTCTCTATACAACTTATATAAAAAAATTGCCGTTTAGGGTGTCTTCATTAAAAAAATCGTCCTAGGGCAGCACATAGCGCATCGCGCGATGCATCATGGGAAGCAGAAATATGTTGAGAGCACAACTCTGCAACTTGTAACTTTCCTGCTGCCTTCATTTTAACACAAATCTACATTTGCTGAGCAAGGTAATTAGTGACATGGATCCTTTAATACAATGTACTGTACTATGCTGTAAAACATTTGATTAGTAGTAGCTTATTAGATATTTGGAACCCCCTCTAAGGGGAGAATAACTCTGTTTATTGTCTTCCTTGTCAGAAGAAATATGCATGTCTGCATGTCTCCATGAAAATTTTTGTAATATCTGTACTGGATAAAGCCTATAAAAGTGGGTCACTATGTAGACGTCATGAGAGATAATTCTTGACTTGCCCCAATTTAGGGCTTATAAAATGAATAGCAAATCAACACTGTATAAGTACCAAACAATTTCTGCATGTGTAGTAATAGGTCTACATGCTTTCATGAACGTATTTAGAGCATTGAGGACGATTTAAATGTCTCTAGTCTAGAATCGGATAGAATAGAGTTAGTTTAATAATATTGATTTTCTACTGAACTGTGTTGATTTGTCCACTGGGATGGTTTATGTTCCACAATAAGTCTGTACTTTATACTAGGCAACACATGCTTTAACTTATTCAACAATGATACGCTTGTAGCATTCCTAACTCGTTGTGTTCAACAATCCAAATGATCAATTTTGTGAAAAAAGTAAAGTTGATTATTCTTCAACGGAAACATAGGATTGCAACGATTGCAACGATTGCAACGATATTTTGAAGTTGAATTCAGTCTTTCTTCCTGAAAACCAGGATTATTAGAGAATGTAGGTATATTTAGTTTTAGTGTTAAATACTGTGTCATATGTTACTTCTGCTTATTGCAAGCTGGTACCTCCGCTGTAGGCTATGTAGTCCACTGTCATTGTTACGAGTGATACTTGCTAGAAAACTTTGACTTTGCATGTTTCAGGTGACACTGACTACATCGGTTAAATGTATTATGTATAATTTGTTACTGAATCTACTAAACTGTCCATACATCTCTCTCAATTGCATATACATGATGTAGACTTTAGGGGAATTACATAATATTAGTCTTATTGTTTTTATTGAACCGCTTTTAGATGTTAATTTATATTTTTCGACTAATTCATGGCCGAACTGATCCATGACCATGTTACATAATATATTTAGGCCTACTTTAGTGTAGCCTATGTCATTGGTAATTAGACAAAAATTAATAATAATTTGAGAAATGGTATTGTTTCCATGTTAGGTTGGTAATCTATCTTCAGTGAATTGGCCTACTAGAGGACCCAAGGGCCTATGTCCGTACTGCCAGCGCATTTGGGAATTTAAAGCTATAAGATAGTCAGTAGTCACAGCCTACTAACTACTTTTCCCTGATCAATAGTTATAACCCAATGATTCTATTATCTCACTCACTTTCTATACTGCATTGCAATGAATACCATATGTTAACTAGTACTATAACAGTGTGTTACATAACTGGGGATTCTATTTGTTATTTAGTCTTTGCGATGTCAACACCTCTCCAGATGGGGTCGTCTGGGGAGGACTTCCTGTTTGACGAGGAGGAGATGGCCAGAGAGGCAGACAAAGTTCTCATGGCTCTGAACGAGATAAACAGAGGTGAGTGGCCTCCTACTAGCCTAGTAAAGGCTTATACCTCAACCTCTCCCTCCTCCCATCCTAGGAGTGAATAAAGTAAATAATGTGGCAGCAAAATACTATAAGTGAAAAAATTACCCAAGTTTTAATTATACATAGCCGACTTTGTGTGTCGTCCATACATGCAGTTTCTTTCGCAAAAGGATAAAATCATGGACATGGTAGTGTTAGCACTGTACTATTAATAGTCAGCTAAGGTAGTGAAGTCACGTAAGCTAGTCAGTTGGTCAGTTTGTATGGTCAGTTTGTATGAATCAGTTAATCACGGTCCGAATCAGTTGGCATTCTCATCATTTCTGTAGATATGTCTGCTGAGAGTGACAGTATACTTCCTCTTAATGACTCGTCTAGCGATACCTTTGGCTCACAGCAGCAACATAAGGAGTGTTCCATTCAACAAACTGGTTAGTAGAATAATAATATAATTTTATGTAGATACCACATGATGTAAAGTGACAGGTACAGGGAGGACAACTTCAAAATATGAAGAGATTGTTTCAGTTTCGCTAAGCACAAAATGTTGCAAATAATAACAATTATTGTAAATATATGGTATTAACCAATCAACATGACTGTCTCTTCTGTAGATATGGTATTGACCAATCAACATGTCTCTTCTGTAGATATGTCAGCTGTAAACGAGAGTGTACTACCTCTGCATAGCGTCTCTGTTGATGTATTCAGCCCAAAACAGCCAAATGTGGAACACACTGGTTAGTTGTGCTGTATATTATAATCTATCTCATATATTTTCTTTTTAACTCCTTTGACTTGTAATCTTGTCTTTGCTTGTCCTTTTGAGGTATTTATTTGACCCAAGCAATGCCAATGGGTTAGAATGGCACATACACTGCCCACTTCTAGAGGATATAATATGTACATGTAGCTGGTTGTATATGTCATTATTAACACCACATGGAGATGTGAACCTTGCAGCATGTTATAAAATTCTAGTTGCTAGTAAATATGTAGTAGGCCTACATGAGTTTCACCTGGGTTGATTCATACATGACCTTACATAGCTAATACTCACCAGCCTTTACCTTTCTCATACAGCTAGTTGGCAGTAATAGTATTTATTATTCTCGGAACTAAGGTATATATCAGTACCAGATAATATAATCATGTAATAATTAAATTAAGTATATTTTATATTTCTTTAGTACAATATTATTATAGTAAATGCATTATTCTCATGTAGCCTGTAGCTATAAGGTAGGATCTTTACCTTAGCATTAGGTTAGTGCTAGAGTCATAGGATTATAAGTTATTTTCAGAATAACATTACATAATGTGAGCTTATATTGAGTGAGTGTAAACAAATAAGAGCAATGAAATACTCAGTCAAGGGAAGACAACTGCACTACCAATATTTACTAGTCAAGCCAAACTGTGCTGCAACAAATGTACAATTCTGAATGTTTGTGTAAAGCACAATATATTTAATGATGTTTGGTTATTTATAAGAGTTACATAACTGGACGACCTAAGTTTTAGTTATGTAGGTATAGTGTAGGCCTATATTTTGGTTGAATGTGCGACTCTTCGAAAAAGACAGTTCGGAACAGGACGTTTCGAAAGTGGACAGTTCAACACCGGATAGTTCGAAACACCTAACCCCAACCACCTGATTTCAACTAATTTATAATTATTAACATTATTTTTTTATTTACTTAATTAAATTAAATAATTAAAATTAGTTATCTGCCAGTTGTGTTCTTCTGAATTCAATCTACACAGTTTCAAACTGTCCTATTTCGAACTGTCCAGTTGTAAAACATCCTGTTTCGAAATGTCCCTTTACCATTTTCCAGCTACTGTTGACAAGTAATAAACTAATATGGGAACTGCATATTTTAGATGCAAACGAAGATGTAAATGGTCCGCAGCTTTTGGAGGAGACGACTCCAGTTGCGCATACCGTTAGCAATAGCTCCATCCAACTAGATGTCACCCAAACTCTTGAGAGTGGTGCAGATCGGCTAGATTCCACACATACCATAAACAGTACCATGAACCGCATGGATTCTACGCATACCATAAATAGTAGTCCGGGTGAATTGGAGACCACCCACTCCATTATAAACAGCAGTCCAGGTCAACTGGAGACCACCCATACTGTGGACAGTAGTCCTAGTCAGCTAAAGACCACCCAATCTATTATGAACAGCACACAGACTATCATGGCCGATAATGTTGCCGATGTAAAGACGGACATAGACAACGGTACTGCTGATGACACTCGAACTCTCTGTGTAAATGGTGAATGTAGCGGTCAGGTGAATCAAGGAGATGTAGACGTCTCCACAGCCGTGGAAGATGTCGGTGGGATTCAGTTGAATGGTGGGATCAATGAGTCAATGGTTACTTCTGTAGAGGAGTCGGCAGCAGACGTAACTGACAGCAGTTCCCCATCTACAGGTAAGTGTAAGTACATGATGTGTACTTACCAACAGTTTACTTATCATATATATTATATACACTATCTACGTACTTACCCTTTCTACAGATATACTTACCTTTGCATTGGTACTTGTGGTGCACTTACAGGTGGTTAATATGTACTTACTTTGACCTATTTGTGTAATTATTTGTAACTTGATGACCATGTTACTGGGAGCCCTTTAGAACTAAAGTTTTCTTTGCCTAACATTTAGGTAGTTATAGCCTACTTGTATCAATGACCCCTTTTAGGTGTGAAGCTAGTCAATGGGAACAGTTCACCGCACCCCTCTGTTGCCATTCAAGATACAGAGATGCAGGTAGATCAATCAGAGGTGAAGAACTCAGTCAAACCCTTGCCTAAACCTTCTTCTCTCAAGTCGAGGAAACCTCTGCCGTCAAAGAGTGGGATTCCCGACCGGAGGCAGTCCCTACCTGTGTCTACCAGTAGACCTTCTAGACTGCACAAACCACGGGAGAGTCTGCTACCGCCCCCCAAGATAAGTAAGTGAACTCGGGCTACTGTAGTGAGGGATTTAGTGACTGTTATTTTTCTGTTCAAACCATTTTAGACCATTTTTTCGGTTTAATGTAGCCCCGGAGCTCTAACAAACAAACATTAATTTAACAAATATAAATAACTTTGTTGATTTAAACTTTTGCCTCCAGTTTACTGAAGCCCCAAGTAACTTTTAAAACTTAAAACAAAATCAAATTGTTGAATTAAACAACAGAACTACTCTCCAGTATTTGTTGTGTGCACTCATTAACACATAATTAAACTCCTGTTTTATAAAATACTGAAATGGTGTGTAGTTGATATGATAATTAGTCTATCAGCTACTAGTAATTAGCAGCCTATTATTATCATAAGATGTACTGGAGTTGAACACACTCTTTATAACAACATGTTATCCAGCATCAAACTGAAACTAGAGTTTGTTAGGGGAATATCATAACCAATATCTTCAAAGAGCAACAGGAAGTCTGTACTTCTAAGCTCCAAGAAATTTCGAACAAAATTAGGAGAGTTTATTTTGTAGAGTTGTTTCATAATTTGAGTTATAATATTTTGTAAATATGCCTTTTCTGAGCTCAATTATACACATTTGTTTGCAGTGGCCAAGAGAAGCTTTTATTCTAGTTTCATCTGTCACAGGCCCGAACTTTGTTTTGGTTAACTAACAATATACATGTACATGTACCATGTTAATAATACCGTGGTAATATAATTCCTATACTTATGTGTTGTAGAGGAGAAAACTGAAGCACCACCCAAGGTAAGCATAACCTAGTATTACTCTTCATTGCATGAACTGCTGTCTTTTGGAAATCTAAAATTTATTTATTGTTTCATAAATTATAGTTAGAGTCTCTTCTCACACCAATCGCTCTTATGATTTCATATCTTGAAGCCCCTGAGTTTATAAGAGTCCCAGCACTTATCTTTGAGTCCAAGTGCTATAGCAGTGTGTTATGTTTTCTAGCCTGTGATTCAGAAAAGTAAGCCGAAGAGCAAGTGGGCAGATATAAGTAAACAGATAGAACAGAATGCTAAGACCCCTGCTAAACCAGTAACTAGAAACGTGCAGTCCAAGCTAAATATTTCAGGTAGGTATTCTTCTATCTAAATTAGTAGATAGAGTAGAGAGAAGACAACTCTTATGTGCATTAGATTGAATATTTCCCAACCAATACTAGGATTACGATAGACATGGTGAATTCATGTGTGATCATCAATAAGATATTCCATAGACTGCCTTCAGTACAGAGTGTTTGTTGAATTATTATTTCTCGCTGTATGAAAAGCGACAACATGGCAAGACAATTGACACTAGAATTCAGCAGACTTCTAGAATGTTGATCATTTTATGGATCAAAATGGTGGAATTTGCAGGACCACAGTCTTTGTAACTAACTTATAATGTAGCTATAATTTGAATGAACACTTGGGCAAACTATCAGTTCACTTTTCATTGCTAACATGTATATGCATAAATAGTTTGGTGTCTCAATTCACATGTGGTATTAAGCCTACACTATTGGTCTACTAATCTTAGCTAGCTGGTTGGTTCTTATAAGCTGGTTTATTGTGTTATGCCAGAATTGGATTTAGCTTCCCTTGACAATGAGGCTGATAGTAAGTTGATAGTCTAACGTTTCCAAGTGATGCAATGGACCAGTGACTTGGTTTTATAGCCATCAATATTGTATTATCAATAAAGAAAATCCAATATGTTAAAGGATTTGGGCTAAAATATTAATTTGAACATTTTTCTTGATGTTATCAAGTATATACATTGTACATGTACCTCTTAGAGGTGATCAGCTGTGTGGATAGGTCAGTCAAAAGAGTCAGTTGCATTGCATCACTTGACTATCCAATCTAATACACTTTGTGTGCACTGCATTACATACTAAAATCACTGTAGAGTCTATGTACACCTAGAGAATTAGTAAGCTGTCACATTGTGGAGTTGTCTCCTTTTGATGCATGGGTAGACAACTCCCATTCCAATATTAACTGCACTGGCTGTGTGCATACTTACTGTTTCTTCATTACTATACATATTGTGGTCTAGTTTGACTTTAGACCTGCCTTCACACTTGCACTTTGTTTGCTCACATCAGTGATTGGTTTACTAATTTCTGTTCTAGAAGTTTCTGTTTGCTATTTAGACTCCATACTATAGAGGTCTTGTAACAATTCGTAGTAAATTAGTATCCAAAGTTGTGTTTAGTATTAAATTATTCACTTCATCCACATTGCCAAAATAACTTTGCCAAGGAAATTAGTCAATGAATCATGTAACAAAGCTGTAACTGGACTGTCCCATGTGATTGGGTGTTCTATTTCTCGTGTGCTCACTGGGAATTTACTAAGTACAAAGTACCAGTATCCTACATAGGCTAATGAGGGCCGGCTTTTGAATATCTGCTACTGCTATGTTAGAGACATATACATTGACTTATCTCCTGTTTTCACATAATTGCATGAATGAAATTTGAACAGTTATGACATAGTCATTTGTACTAGCTGCAGCAAATTTGTATATTTATTCTTTTCTCTGGATGGTTTTACAGCTACTTCACGGCGTACTGTAGAGAGAACAGCCAGTATATCCAGTGATCAGAGTCAGGTAAGCAGGTGGTTTTTCTGTCACACACATGTGTATAATATTATATTCCACATCTTATGGCATGATAACTGTATATTGTCCTGTGCTGTTAGTTATGATATTCAGCTATAGCCTGCAGTCTTTAATAGTGTAATAGATACTGAGGCTATATATTTGCAGACTTCGGCATCTTCCCGTACTCAGGACCCAGCTAAGAAACCTCTAAAGAGGCAAAGCATCTTACCACCCTCAACTTCTGCCGGAGCTAAGCAAGGTAATGAGGCTACTGGCTCCTGTTTTCTTATGCATCCACATGTTTATGTGTTGAGACTGTTTCTATGGTAACCATACTAACAAAGAGATCTTCGTGTTACCTTAGAGTAATGGCTGCTAATGATGTAATTTACATGATGCACAGTATTGGAGCTGTGAGGCATTCTTTAACAAGTACTTTCCATGGTGACACCTGCTATGGTGGGCACATGTGTTACTTATCATCCAAGTTTAGAGTCACTGACACTGGAGTGACACTTGCAGCTAGTGCTCTCCATATGCGTACTCTCTTGTGTTTCCTCCCTACCATGGGGCAGTGTCGTAAGTTAAGCTGGGAGATAGATTTAGTTGGCCTTAGTCTATTTTTTGCTGATTTCATCTCAAGAGTCTGTTTTATCATGATTTTAGTATTATTACTGACAATGTAAACTATTTTTATGCTCTGTCATTCTAATTGTTACATATTGTATGTCTATCATAATATTGTATTTATTCTATATTGATAGAGTTCAAGAAACCTCGGGCGTCTCTCCTACCCCCTCCATCTAGTGGTAAAGGCTTGGCATCTAAGGCTAAACTGAAAGGTAAGAACGCTTTCTAAAGCTACTGTTTTGTCTTTTCTTCAGTTGCTAGAACTGTAAACAAACAACTTTTGATGATTTGCATAAAATCTTCATTTTAATAACCAAATACACAATCTTACAGGTAAAAACAGTCATGATAGAAACAAATATTCAATGGGTGTGATATTTCTACTTTACATGTAATAGTGCAGGTTCTCTGCAGGTGCTCTAACGTAATTATAGCATCATAGACAAGCCTTCCAATAGGCTGAACACTGTTATATGTTTACTATGATTCTTTTCAGCTCATTGTTTTATGGTTATTAAACTGCTGTTCTCTACTCAATTGATTTAACACTCTCAATAACTAACGATAATAGTTGTAATAGCAAAAGAATAACAACAATCAGAATGAGTGGATTGTGTGTATTATTACATTAATGTGTCGTCTACAAACAGCATAAACAGCTGATCTGTAGCGTCCAAACGGTGAATAGAATTAATCATTGGCAGCAGTTTGCGCGTTGAGGCAGCGTCGGGTCAAGCTATCGTCTACCGATCTAACAGCATATCACCTCTAGGATACTTCATGATCAGAAGGCTCACATCTTTAACCTATTATATTCAAGTCAAATAAGTAGAATCACATTTGGAAATTGTTTTCTCTTTGTAAACTTATATTCTGTCGCATGGAATGGAATACTAAAGCAGTAGTGTCTCAGTGTTGGCAGATGTCCAGCTTCTGTACAGTCTCCAGGTTTACATATTATAATAAACAGAATACACTGGATATTAGCATATAATACCATATCAATCTGATCACTTTTACTTAGCAGTGTCGTCTGTCTGTACGGCTCACTGCACGCAAAAGGATACTGATTTACATATTGCAGTTGAATAAACACAGTGAACTCAGTTTCACAGTGTCTCTCAATCGAATCTATTCATAACCTGTGAAATTCCGACGTTCAACTGGTTTAGTATTTGTATCGTGTAACTAGAAAGGTGTACAACTCTATTGGAGTACGATAGCACATCACAACATAGTATCACTGCATCCTATGACCGCGGGCGACACTGAACAGTCTAGTACAACGATCTCTCCAGTACTAAATATGCCTACTAAGACAGTCACCACTATTACTATATATTTCAAATCTATTGTTCCAATAGATGGCAAAGGAAGTAAAGCTGGACTCGCTACGCAATCTGGGCCAACGTCTGCTGCCCCACTAACCACGCCTACCTCTCAACAGAATGGAGTTACTCCTCCTGTGAGTATTGTTAGTCCACAGAAGGTCAAACCAGGGTCACAAATCTCTAGCAGGGTCACAAGAGGTAAGTAACACATAACATATCCAAGTATCCATAGTATCATCCATAGTATGATGCAAATACTTGCTTGACCCGTCCACATGTAAGAACTTGCAAACTAATGTAATATATCAGCGATTTGAAGTCTATCTTTATGGTGTTAAATAGCACATACAGTATATCGTTAGTAGAAGGTGTCCGGGTTGAGGCTGATCCAAGATAAGGTCACACCATCCTCCGACTGTCCATACAAATATTTAAAATGAGGGTAAAATAAGTTCAATGAAAGATCAGTGCTTTTGTTGGGAAGTTCCGCTAATAGACAAAGTCTATGAAGTATGAGCGGTATATATTATACATGTACATGTATTGTATTATTTATTTATGTGCCTACGCTGTTAGTATATAATGATATACTAGTATAATATTTGAGAGTCAGTTCCTACTTAGTACCCAAATTTTACCAACCCCTGTGCAGAACTAGTTATTCACTAATCCCACTGTAAAAGGGTATAATCCATCTGCATGCATTCCGAGTACTTTACTTTGGGTATGTTGAAAGAAATTTACATAAATACATCATTAGCCTTAGCTCATTGAGTAATGCACCCTAGTTCATCACCATTTAGTACATAGCCTTAGTAACCTAGAGATATTATAGATTTCCGAGTTGGGCTTAGTCATTATCCACACATCTTGTTGCATATCACACATAGTTAGTAACCAAGTTCATTAAAAATATTAATGGGATTTAAATGAGTTTTTGCCCCCTTGATATAAACTAATGGTGTGACTCCCATAGGACATGTAAACTCTTGCTAATGGCTCCAACTATTACATGTATATCCTATACAGCTCCACAACTTGGATGTTTTAAGATGTCTTTCTTGTACATGGGTTTACCAGTGATTGAAATAGCTTCAACCGCAGTGAATCCTAAATTCTAGTTAGCAAAATTTTCTCTATACCCATTTTAGTTTAGGTTTCAATTGACCAATGACAACAGTTGTTTAAAATCAAGTCTGTGAATTAGAATAGTTTGAGAAATCTTTTCGGCCTATGAGTTTTCTAACATGGTATGGCCGCTATATGGGTAATATGCACCTTCTGTACTCTCTATTTAAATTCCGTTACAGGTTCAGCACCTCAAGCAGATAAGGCTAAGTCTAAGGCTATTAGTGAGTTGCAGACGCAACTAGAAGAAGTCCTAAGGCTATCAGAGAGCAAGGATGTCTACTCAAAGGGACTGAATACTGAACTGACATCCGCAGGCCGCAAGGTTGAAGGTCTTAGCATAGTCATACAGCAGCTCAGTCATATTATAGAGCAACAACGCCAGGAACTAGGTCAGTATAAGGATATATACTTGTGTGGAAATTGGGTCAATGCTTTCCTGCCTTCTCTGTATTTAAGTTAACCTTGCATTTGTTTGATGAAGCTCATGGGCAAATAAGTTCCATATGAGCAGTTACTTGCAGCTCTGCTTGTGTTGCACAGTTCCTCACTAATCCATCACAATTAGTCTAGTCTGCAAGTTTACTTCTTTATTTTGTTCCTCTATTGCATTTGAATCTCTCCCAACCTTCTATATGGACCAACAAAGCACGGGCATGCAGTAGGTACAGGGCCCTGTGATGGAATACTGTGCTAACCACAGTGTACTTACAATGTATATATATTGTGGATAGAATAACTATCCTATGGCATGTGCGACATGTGTAACTATTAGCCCTACAATCATTCAAGGAATGATTAGCTTAGGGGTTTTCTCAACAGTTTTCCTTGTCTTTACTCTTAGCCTTGCAGTGGTCCAGTACTATCAATGCTATTGTACATGTATGTATCACATTTTTACCATATGACATCATATGATACTGTTATTTATAATTTAGAGAGGAAGGAGCAGTCTGAACGATTGATGGTGAAATCTCAGGAGGAACAACTCCAGAGTCACAGAAATGAAATTGAGTTGATGTCTAGGAGCCATGAGCTCGAGAAACAGGTAACCTACTGTATGTATGGCTGTCCATCTGTCTATGTGTCTGTCCGTGTGTCTGTCCGTCTGTCTATGTGTCTGTCCGTCTGTCTGTGTGTCCATCTGTCTGTGTGTCCACCTGTCCATGTGTCACAGTGACCAGTCAGTCATTACCAGCAGGCCCCCTGTAGTTTCTGCCCACTCTGTACTTACAAGTGAATATAATGCAGCCCTTACAAAACATCCACCTGTTTATCAATGTTACTTAGCTATTTTATGATATTTGAAACCTCGCATTGTACATGGCTTGCCATACCTACAATGTATTTATATATTAGTATGTAGGTTAGCACTTTACCTTGCATATGATAGTGTGTACTAGTACTACTAACTCCTGTCTATAGGCTATAGTAGAGAGGCTAACGGATGAGAAGGAGAATGAAGTGTCAAGGTTACTCACCGCTCACACTGAGGACATGGAGAGGGTCAGACAGCAGCTCTCTGATGAACATAGTCATAATATTGATAGTCTACTAACCCAGCACAGCGCACACACAACTAGTCTCAATGTAAGTCTATACAACTACCTGCATACATGCATACCTACAATGGTGCAAACTTTCAAGCAATACTTTGTAATACAATACTTAGGTTATTGTTTTCTGTCAAATTGTAAGCTATAAGTAAAGACTTTATTAAAATATTATTTTAATAATTTCCTCAACTAGGAAGAGATTGGTAGACTAAAGTCTGAGTGTGTTTGCTGGCAGGTAAAATTTGTAGAAGCTACAGATGCTCTACACAAAGATATGGACCACAGGCTTCAAGTGAGTGCTAGGCACTAAAGCTTTTAATGGTTTTATTAATTTTTGTCTGGAGTTGTCTCGACTTGAGTACAAATAAGTTAAAGAGGATAACTCCTAATTCTAATAAAGTATTAGTTTACAACCATTGTGACAAGCAGTCTTTTAGCTGAACTGCTCGACATGTACTACAACTAAATCGGATTGTTGTTGATAGTTTTTGTCTCTGTTGGAATAGTTCCACTTATTCTGATATGTTTGTTATTTCCAGGTAGCACTCCAGCCATATACAGACTTGCCTAAAGAGATAGAGAGTCTCAAAACTGTAATAGAACTAAAATCAAATGAGAATAAGGAACTTCGTATTGAGAACAATCAGCACAGACAGAAGGTGTGTACACTACAGTATATACATATGTTATAGACACACAGGTAGAAGGTGTGTACACTACAGTATATACATATGTTATAGACACAGGTAGGAGGTGTGTACACTACAGTATATACATATGTTATAGACACAGGTAGAAGGTGTGTACACTACAGTATATACATATGTTATAGACACAGGTAGAAGGTGTGTACACTACAGTATATACATATGTTATAGACACACAGGTAGGTGTGTACACTACAGTATATACATATGTTATAGACACACAGGTAGAAGGTGTGTACACTACAGTATATACATGTACATATGTTATAGACACACAGACAGAAGGTGTGTACACTACAGTATATACATATGTTATAGACACACAGGTAGAAGGTGTGTACACTACAGTATATACATATGTTATAGACACACAGGTAGAAGGTGTGTACACTACAGTATATACACATTATAAACATCTCATTGCTTGTACTAGCTCACTCGATTGTATTGAGTGTATTGGTTGTATGCTAGAGCAGCAGCAGCACTATGTAGTTTGGTTTTTCTATTAATGGGTTTGAACCTATAACCTAAATTTTTGTTTTATATACTAAGAAACGTTGTTGTTAGTGCAAATACTGCATCGTAATCAGTGATCCCACATCCAGGTTTTTTTTCTCATGCCGTCAACTGTATGAAGCACTACAGTCAGGAGATTGTAGAAATCTTGTTTTATGTATCTCTGATTACTGACAGTGATCAGTTATTTAGCCATTTACATTTTCGAGGTTTTCATATTTAGGTGGAGACAATTCCTGATTTGGAGAAAAAGTTATATGACACAAAGCAGAAGTTGGAGAATGTTCAGGCCTTATTAGATATTGTATCAGCTAAGGTCAGTTGGTCTTTACTTCATAGCATGTATCTAATGTTTACAATTATTGTGGTTGAAATAAATTAGTGAGACATAATAGAAATCTATTTACTGAACTTGTTAGATTTTTATCTCATTAGGAAAAGGAAACCGCTGAAAAATATCACCAAATTACCCGCAAGGCTGTACAGGAGAAGAAAGAGAATCACAGGCTAAGCCTGAATGTGGAGGCTTTGGAACTAAAGCTAGAGGAAGTTGAATTCTCTCAGAGTTTCCATTTGGACACAGTGAATGGGAAGTAAGTACAGCTACACGTTATTCATACCAGATATAGGGTTCCAAAAACCTGGATGTTACGGTGTTATTCATACCAGAGATAGGGTACTAAACACCTGGATGTTATGACGTTATTCATACCAGACCGGCTCTATTTATTCAGTTAATTACCAAGCACTGAAACGTATGGCTCGCTGCTTTGAATTTGTAGTGACCTTGAGACATCGACAATGTCGCTACCTGCGTATAGCATAGACAGTCCGGATATGTCACCTAGTCAATTCACAAGGTCATTCTCAAGGTCATCAGGGAAGAGGAGGAGCAAGCGAGGAAGCTCAAGTAACAATAATAACTCGTCGATGGAAATACCTGAAGTAAGTGGTTACTCTTGATGTCTAATCCATTCTTTATTAAGGCTGACTGTCAGAGAGTTTAGATATCAAGTAATAGATGTAATATAGAGGACAGGTCGAATGTAGAGAAATGGTACTGTCGGCGAGATTCCTAGCCTGATATTCACATTTATTGCTTGACATCAGATTAAACAAGAGAAAATGACTCCCAAGTTTCAATGAGCTCGGTTTGGTCTTGAATTAAATTTGTTTAGGCATATTATATGGAGTAAAAATTCAATTTTAATGTTATTTATATTATTCATCATATTATACGTAAACTTTATTTGATTAGAATTCCGCCTGCTGATAGCCTGATACAGAGGTATGTTATGCTCAGTGGTGATGGCTCAATGCTCTATAATATAACACACTGTTACTGGTTGCTAATGCTCTCTAATATTTACTGTACTGCTCTCTCTCACCTGCACCATATAATCACAATAGGTTCTACAGCCTGGACATATAACCATCATAATTATCCTACTTCCATTTCTAGATATTGGCTATTAGTATAACACAGTAGCATCAGGCCCAAGTCCCACTAACGAATTTAATATTACTAGATAGTTTAGCTTCTAGGCTATGGCCTAGTCTCCAGGATTCTCCAAACGCAGATATTAGCAAATATTAAAATACAGCACATGTATTCCTGTGCTACACCTGCTCAGCTTTGTCTGCGCAGGTGGACATTGAAGTGTCTTTTGTACCATAGCATGTGCACACAACTCCCTGTAAGTTGTCTCCAAAGTGTCAACATTCTAGTTGCTAGGCGACTGTAAGAGAACAGTTGGTTCAGTGTGTAATGAATTGTCACTATTTGTTGCAGATGGAGAGACAGATCTCGCCTGCAAAGCACCTTGTACTCAGATCACCTAGCTCTAGCCCTAGTCCCACTCGTCTAACGTCACCAAGGAAGCCTCCTTCCTCAGGGCTCTTACCAACCAGCCCCAACAGTAAGGCCGCTACGTTACCAAAGTCATATAAATCAACTAAACGCTCCCAGGAACTGTGATCTGTAGGGTAGATGACAGTTTAGTATATTATGTAGCCATATTTATTTTAAACATTTATCTAATCTGCCTTTTCATTGTACCTTTTAGAGATAACTTATTCCATACTCCCGCTTTATTGATGTTCTCAGTGGGATAATACTACAATTCAGGGCTTTATTTTTCTCATATTATATTATGTAAGATTCATTTATTTTGTTTTATTCCATTCACTGTATTATATAATATTTAGCCAATAAAGTTGTATTTTATCATTCTAGTTTCCAAGTATTAAATGAATTTCTTTACCCAGAAAAACTTGATAATGTTTGGAATGAAAAAAGGTTCTTTTTAGTCCAAGAAGTACAAAACTTGATGTGCCTGGTCCGCATGGGCACTCATAAGCTATTAATAATTAGAAGTTGTCCTCTCTCAATTTCTCTCCTTTTTCTTTGGAAAGCTTAGGCCACACTGACGCGAATTTTTTTGCGAATAGCGAATTTTGGCCAAAGGCGAATTCGCAAATTATAATCGAGCGTGCCACACTGCAAAAGCTATAAGCGAATTCGCATTGATTTCACCCAATGAGGGATCAAAAATTATTATCCCCGGTCACGTTTCTCATTCACTGCAGAACTAGAACTCCGAAAAATGTAAAATAAAATATAATTAAAATAGAATAACTATTTTATTCTTACTTTCATTCGTTTTACACAGTTCTTGGAAGTCGTCATTTTATTCATCAGTTAAAATAAATATTTTAATATTATAATTTAAACTCATGATTGATTGAAAATTCGTGACTCTGAACACGTGACAGTAACGTGACAAGTAAAAAGTGGCCAATCACAAATTAGCGAGTTGCGAATTAGCTGATTGAGATCAGCGAGTGCGAAATCGCTAATTTTGCGCGACGCACAAATTTGCGATTTGCGAATTCGCCTTTGGCCAAAATTCGCTATTCGCACAAAAAATCGCGTCAGTGTGGCCCTAGCAGAAAGGAAAGATAAATTGAAAGAGGACAACTTCTAATTATGCTCAATAACTTATGAGTGCCCCATGCTTGTCTGTCTTTTCCTTTGCTCAGGTTTCTAGCAGTCCAAAAATAAGGAGGAAATATTCATAGTCTTAACCATTATTCATAGAGCTCAGGCTCCACCAGAACAGTATGACAAATGACAGGAGACAGCAAGTCTTTGCATTATAATACATTACAATTTATAAATTGTAAAATAAAAATTAAAGTACAAGTAATAGCAAACAATTGATTTTAAAAGACATCTATTTTAGGTTGCTATGGTCAAAAATAATTGTTGTGGGTGTACATAAAATGAATAATTTATAGAAACATTTACTGCATACAATATTCCAAATTATAAATTTATATAATCATGGCTAACAAAATCACTGGTTGTTCAAATCTTATTTTTACAAGCTGGTCCTCCTTATTCAAACACATAATTATGCAGCATGCTACGTGTTTTAGATACACATTGAATGGAACACTTCTGGGAAAATCTAAAACTTTGTACTGCAACTCTGAGTTGCAAATCGTATGTAAAATAGATCAGTATAAAAATATAGAATGTTAAACGATATGATATAATAATAATCTACATATTGTACAATGTTGACTGACATTAACAGCTGATTAGTGTTCGTAATAATACAACATTTATATGAAGGCATCTAGATTGCCCTCAACCATTGTATTCTTCTTTTTGATTGGTTTCTGTGGCTAAATGAAGCCTATTGCTGAAGTTGACTCAATAATAATGGACCAATCACATCTACAAGAGTATTTTTTAGCTTTGTGCAGTAATAATGCTTTGTGCATTCGGTTTACCCCATATCATATCTTACAATAATATGGACAATGACTGCTTAGGGTGTGTGTTTCAGTGGTTTAAATAGAATATGACTAGAAGACAGTAAGTCCAAAGAGAGGCTACGGATAACCTGAGAATTGGGCCTGATGATTCGACAGCATCTTTTATTGCTATGACTTTAAGAGTTGTCATCTCTTCCACCAGCTCTATCGAATTATCTGCAACTTTCTCCCCTTCTTTATAGGTCAATGACCTTGCGGAATCTGTCACTGTAAACATAAGCAATAGACACGGTTATTGCACGCTTAAAATCTACTAATGACACACAAGGAAAGTATGGTTATGGGAATGCAACATACATGTACGTGTAGATGCCAAGAAACAATATACTCAAAGCTGAGCAGTGCGGAATGATAATAATGTCTTGTAGGTGCATTTGAACCATATCTTGCAGCAAGTCAACAGTGAATGTTAAAACAAATTGATTATATTTGGGCACACATCCTTTTGCAAAAACTAGCAACATAAAACAAAGTTGATATGTGCTGTAGTCACTCGCCAAAGAGTGTCAGTAGTCAACTGAGAATTCACACAGTTCTAGAGAAAACAAGACTTACAAATCGATATCCATATTTGGCATCTTTCGCACAACACTAATAGATAAAATCATGCACATGCATTAATCAACGAAGAGATCAATTAGCTAAAACTTGACATTGCATATTCTATCCTGCTATTTAAAACATTATTTCAAACATAAAGTTGTCCCCTCTCTAATAAGTAGGCCTGGGCTCAATGTTATCTAAAGGAATGGGTGAATGTGATGTCAATAAACGTAGGTCTTAGACTTGAGTTAAAATCCAGGTGCTACATAATGTGTATTTTGGGTCAAAATATCGCTACTTTCATTCTGGTAATTGTATATATCGATTAGCTAAAATCACTCTCTTCTCCAAGAGAAAGGACAACTTCTCAAGGAATAGAAGTACCACGTTTTGATTACATCAAGGTATTATTCATCACTGAGAAAGAAGTCACAGTGGAATACCGATGTTACTAACCTGTTTTCTTTACGCCGTTTATAGAATTAGGTTGTAGGTGTGGTTTAAGAGGTGCAATCGTACCAGACGCTGATACCGTGCTAGGACTTATCCCATCTTCATCATCTGGTCCTTCGTCATCTGCTGGCTGATCATCTCCAGAACCGGAACCTTCTAGTTGATCATCTGGATCTTGTTTGCCGCTTGATTTCAGAAAGATCTTTAAAACTTCCTAAAAACAAACACATGTTGATTTGAGACTAGTGGATAAATGTGTATATCTGCGACAAGTTGCATATTGTCTCTCGAACATATAATATGCACATGTATTAAACCAAATGTTGAATTCTCAAAATACTCGTTTTTAGTGTTTCTACTCTAAACATGCTCAAGATCAGCATACATGCATTCATTATACAATATGGTGCACCTTTAACACATGCAACATTGCATGTAAAGCAGTACTGAGTAATTCATGTAATATTTGCTCAATACTCACAGTTCGTATTCGTTTAATTTTATCGATGATTGCGGAAACTTGAAGGCTCTTGTTCGGGTAAGGAGAGAATTCATCCTGAAAGTCTAGAATGATCTTTTTCTTCTTTTCTCTAAAATAATTCCAACAAAGTGTCAGGCTATTTTCTATCTACGTGAGCCATGCATCCTCCATGCATACATTTATGAAAAAAGAATGTATGCCTAAAGCTGCATGTACACTGCACCGAATCTGTTCAGATTTGTCCACTCCCGACAAGCTCAGATAGCGCAACTTCCGTGTCAACGTCGGAACTTTTTTGAATTGAATCAATCTGCCTAATCGGCAAGTATTCTGTCTGAAATGACGTCATTGATGATCTGTTTGTCGGGAGCAGACGAATCTGAAGTGATTCGGTGCCGCGCACATGCAGCTTAAATATCCAGATGTTCAAAGAAATAACTGCACATGCATAATGTTGCAATATTAAAGTTATCAGCTTTATGTTTGTGAATAACACCAACAAATAATCCAACAAGGCATAATAGCACAAGCTTGATCTATTCTTCAATTAGGATTTAGTTGTGCAATTTATCAGCGTCTTTGACTGGGAAATACATTTATCATCTTGTAAAAATTATGGTATTCAAGAGTATAGCATTCTATTGTCAAAAAAGGGAACTTGTGCAAATATTTTAGAAGACCGTGATACATGTGTAAAGTTCAACTTTTCATGCAATAGAGTGTAAGTGTAAAAATAACCAACAGTCACTACAAGTAAGTAAACATACAGGCACATGGCGACTGTTACATACTGCTACACATGTACATGCCTAACTAGTCATATCATATTGATGTCAATTCTCTATTCTTGTCAAGTTTTAATCAGACACACGGACTTCAGAGTTGAAAAAGTATAAGCAATTTTGTTGGAATAGAGCTTATGTTTGCAAATTTTATCATCACGTTGACATCAATGGCAGCGCTAAGCAAAATAAATGGAAAACAAATATAACTTTTACAATGCAGAAGCAGAGGTCACAAGATTTAGGAAAAGTTTAAAGCATTCCATGTTAACCAGGAGTTATGCTCTCTTTAGACAATCTATTATAGAATAACATGCTGCTAGTATTATTACATCACAACAGAACTCACAATGCAAACTAGTTTAGTACATTCAAACTTACTCATCATCTATTTCTACTAGCTCATCGCTAAAGATAGTGTTACGGAGTAATGATACATAGGTATTATAATGGTGTGCATTAAAAATCTACTGCACATGCATATTGTATTATGTCTAATATAAGATTAATTTCATTCTCATTGCATTAAATGATCGAACTCAAATTCAAATATTTATGTAAACTTTTACTATAAAAGAAAAAACTAATGAGTCAATAACCAACATTTACATGCTATATACATGTACACGTACATTATATACATGTCAATATCATTTTGCGAATCGGATAGTACATACATGTACATACCACAGTCTAAGTAAAGTAACTGAAGCTACAATATGTTACTTGACTAATTACGGCATTGCGTTGTAGCATGAGCTGTGTATTCTTACCTCTCAGTTAACCCGTCCCAGCAGTTGGTCCCGGTAGGTGGTTCAGACGCACAAATAGACGAATGAAGGTTGGCAAAAAACCCTTGGACTTTGAGTTCTAGGTTGACAACCAATTTTCGAAGATCTCCACTAAAGTCCCCTTCGTAACTTGTAGTAGACGGTTTCTCCCAAACTTTCAATCTTGTCCTCACATTTGTAGAGAGCATCTTTGGCTCACCACATAGCTGGGAGAGCTGTCAAAAAATAACTTAATTAATTTAATTATTTATTGGTTGTTGAAAAGCATTACCATATCTCATCAACCTGCCATCAACAATTTTTAAAAATAGACCTCTCTTCACCAACAAAATTTTATAATACTGTTGGGATTGAAAAAGAAAAAGCTCACTGCTGCTTCCATGAATCTGTCCAGTTTTACAAATTGGAAGTTGTCCACTCTTATCTTTGAAGTTTCGCAATCAAGCGAAATACACTATTATTACTTTATTGGTTTCATATTGGACATGTTACCTTGGATTTATAACTGGGATACTCTGCTATGGCCATGTCGATGCTAGACTTCAATTCGGTATGATACTGGTTTAGCAGAGTGTGCAGGTTTACTCTAGAGAGAATGTACTCAGAGAGTATTTTCACTATCTTCCTATGGTACTCCCAGCTGCTGTCTAGCCAAACCACACTGTTCATACATACCAGAAACACATCTTCGCAGAAATATCTGCACGGTCTCATCTGTAAGAGTTTAATTCATACTAATAAGTTATGAATGCATAGGTAAAGGTGAAAAACTTTTGGTAGAAAGCAATAACATATTTATAAATAATATTTACATTGTACATTACAATATTTATCAAACTGATAGCTATATTTTTTACTGCATAGCAAATAATTATAAGACAAACGGTCAGGCAATGTCCTATATTTTGACAATCATGTTGAATTTTTGCAGAAGGAATTAAAAATCTAAGAATAATATGGATGTTCAGCTCATAACAATAACAAGATTATATAATCTAAGGGTGGTTGTACCTCTGTATATCCATAGCATTTCTGGCAGTGGTTGAGTTTCACATAGTCTCTCATGCAATGGTCCAAAGGTACAAAATCTCTGGTAAAGTTTAGTGCTTCAAACATCACATCCAATGCCTGAAATGTACAGCATGCATACGTCAACCTTGTTCGGCTAAGCAGTACCTGTACATTTACATGAGCGGGCAACTCCAATGTTCATGAACATCACATACAATGTGCATGCGTGTGTGTCTGCAAAATACGTATCAGCGTGCAGTAAGTCTAAACACCTACCTCAGACAGATAACTTGCAGCGATGGCAGAGTAATGAATAGAGGTGGACTGTCTTAAAGTCTGCTCAGGAAACGGGGCAGGAAAGACGGCCTCCCTATTTCTCTGAACACAAGCAGCATAATCTGGATCAGGTTCAGCTCTGCTGCCAGGGCTTGCTGCCTCTCTTATCACTAAAATGTATGTAAAGTGAATTATTGTCAATCAAATCATGATCATGTCTCTATCGCAAAAAAGTGAACGCTGTCAAAAAGGTTTTGTTTTTGCCAACAAATTAACCACATTCAAGTTCTGCTCTGTTCTCTGGTCATTGGGAGAATATTGTTTAGAAGTACACACCCTCTTTGCTGTCATAACAGGATTATTCTAACTCTATTTTGAAATTCTACAGTAAATATCTTGTGGTCTTCTAGCAATGCCATTAGTAGCTTCATATACAAGATTTAGATAAAGTATTTCTTCCAGATGTATGTGACTAGCACCATGTAGGCCTATCGCAATACGAAACCAGGGTACAATTTCTCCAATCACTCTGTATAGTTATCAATGTTTTATCTATCATAGCTGACATCACCATACTTACCATAAACAAACAGTCGATCTAGCATTGTCTCCGTGGCCTTGAATATGCTAGTAGTGCGGTTATAAGACAGTAGAATGTCCTCCAACACGGAGAAGAAATCACTGACGATCTCTCTCCCTACTGAGTGATGTAAATTGAGGGTCGCACCTAACTCGTACTCTGTCATCCTCTTTCCTATGCCCATCATTCTAGCAAAGTGATCTGTTAAATAGAGAGAACACAACTCTTAATTATTTAAATGTATATTATACTAATAATATTACTTATCGGAAAATTAGGCTTATTAATAAAATATTAATACCATTGAAGTAACATGTTTATTCCAATCTTAAAATATTTAATTATCCACCAACTAGTCACTTGCACATAAAATAAACGCTAATGAGCAGTAGAACACAACTCCTGGTGATTCCACGAAGTGCTAAACATATGATTGTCACACTGCATTTGTGCTGCACACCAAGTGCATGATCTAATAGCTAAATGGTCCCCCTGACCTCTGTGAACGTTTACATGAATGATAACGTTTGGTAGTCAGACAACAGGTAAGCTATTGGTAGCTTTGATACGACCAATGATCCCCCGCTTCCCCCATTAAATGGTTTTGGAGCTAATTTAATAGATCTCTTGTAATATAAAACATTATTTTGTTTGTTGTCGCCAAGATAAGACGAAACCATGTCTAGTTCATATTAATTGATTCCCTGACCATCTTAATAAGTAGAATTACATCAATTGAAAATGCTAAGAATTTGTGATTGAGGATGTAGCTTTTTGTTAGCTAGCTAATTACCCCGCACCTTACAGCGTCAATCATTAGTTATGGTTCATTTAACCCTCATTAGCAGTAATCTTTTAATCAGTTTACAAAAGCAGGCATTGTCAAAAAAATCGGGAAGCCAAATATATCTGTATTATTTATCGATGTGTTAAATGGGGCAGCAACACTTATAACTAGTAATTAATTAATTAAGAGGCTAAAAATAATCCGAATCAATAACCCAAAATTATTTTGTAAACATCATTTCTCATACTTAACAATTAGCAGTATTGATTATGATATTAGCCATTGGCCTTGGATACACCCTAAACTACAAGGTTCTGTTGGGGCACGGAATCAATAGGTTTCAGTAATTTACACGAGCTGGCTCATAGATCCAATGCTATACTATATATCGACATCTAGGCTTGTGGGTTTGCACGTCCCAAAAGATAGTTGAACTCACAGGAGTTGATTAAATTGTTTGACGCCTTTATGTCTGCTTTGATGTAAGTTTTGCTTCCATCTGACGTTTAACAAAAATTTGTCGATAAAGACCGAATAGGAAACTCTACAGCATTGGTAATCTGAAAATAAGTCCGTGTTGCTTCAAACTACGTCACCAAAACTAGTAAATATATTTACTTCTGCTAAAAAGTTACAACTTGTTAAGCAATCACTGACTGTCATGACTGTGATCTCATCGCAGACGACGATTGAAAAGGTCGTTTCATATCCGGCAGTGGCACTGCAATCATAACAATTATATCTACTAATGTAATCTTTGGGACTGAGTAAAACAAAGCCCAGGAAAATGTCACAAGCTCACAGTATTATATTACATAAAACCGTCCTCAAGCTCTGAAAATCTTATCCATGCAATATCTAAACATCAATTATTTGTTTCAATAAAATTCAGCTTCTTTCAAATAATTCATTGTTAATTTTGGAAGTCAAACAAGACTTTGCTCAGACAAATATAATCATATTGATTGGATGCCGATAGAGAGTATAAGTTACTCAGCGGGCATTGTCTTCAGCCCGTTTGAGTATTTGACAGCTCAGGTTGCCATGTTTGCTAAGTAGAGACTGAATTCTAGAGAGGATATGGGTCAGCTATGTGAACTTCAAACTTTCTCCCTTGTTCTACAAATTTTTGTTCGAGAAACACGGTTCCTGTACCAAAAAAGGTGCCATATCCTTTTTTTCTGTAGAGTAATGGCCACCATTCACTGTCTATCAAAAGTAACAACTATGTCCTCGTTGTGGTTCATTACTACTGAGGGCATCTTTAGCCCACCATGCATTTATGCCCTCTATTACATGACCTAAGACTGCACTATGTAAAATACAGAAATTGAATAGGGATGGGCAGACAACTACTACCACTACTGCTTGTGATGGTTTCCAACCAACTAAACAGTTCAGCACAGGTCAGTGATGGTTTCACAGCTACTGATTGACAAAAATTTAGCTCAACTTTGTTTACATAGTTATTGTCATAGGAATTCAATTTACAACAATTCTTATTACTCATGCCAAGCTTTGACAAACTCACACTATTGTATCAAAACATACACACTGTTAGAGATGAAGACACAAAATAGTGTTAAAAGCATTCCATAAGACAATTTAGAAAATGGGACCTATTTTAGTAACTTGAGGCAAGTATGTCATAGCTTTTAAAGAAATGCAAAAATCAATTTAGAATAAAGAAAATTATTAATTATGAATGACAGACAGATTTATAATTTTCTTATGTCAATATTTCTTTAGTAACTAATGGATGGCAATTTTTTAATTTGCTAATTTAAATATATATTTATTCAAATTTTTCAATATTCTTAAGCTGTCATAGCTAACAATAAAAAAAACCAATAATGGAAAAAATATTTTGTGCTGTCTAGAATGTTCATTAAGTTGACAGCAGACTAGGATAGAATCTGTATTCCATAACTACTGTATCTACATCAACTTGTACTACTGGAAAGTTGATGCAGTAGTTTGGTAAACAGAGGTCTATAAAGGCGCATGATACATGCTACTAGGATGATACTTTTTTTTGTTCTGAATCCCATAGAGTTTAGTCGTTCTATTTACATTCAGCGTAAATGACACGAAACCATTTTTGATAAGAATTATTAAGATAAGTCGTAAATCCTTCATGAAAGCCATGTGGATCACATTTGGAACCAAAATAATTAAAACCGCTATAGCATCGGCTATCTACAACCCCACTATCTGCACCTCGGCTGGCTCAGATAGTGTTTATCTTCAAACTTAAACACACCTGGAGAAATAGAATAACTTTGTAGGCTGCAGCAGGTAAATGCTAACAGCTTTAGCTCCCTGCACAAGCGCCACGCTGAATATTTGATTGCATCGGCACTATACAATATTAGATAAATTATTTAACTACCAGCATTAGAGTAGCTTAATGTATTAGAATTCAAATTCTGCGACAAGCATGATGCAATAGATGTATGTAGCAGATGTTCTTCAACTATATCTTTTGAGATCACAATAATACAGGGACCTAAAATGATAATAACTTTTGCCCAAATAGCTGAACTGAGCCCTCGACTTCTCATTCAAATTCTGAAGGAGACATAGAATGCTATTATCACTTTATATTTAGTTTTGAGGATTGGCATTACATATTGCCTGGTTAGGTGAATCCGGGTCGCACCAAGCCTGGGTTCCATGTCTTTTAAAAGAGTTGGTTTGGTTGGTTAATGATTGATTTCTGATCTTCAACTATAAACTGAAGTGGAAGATACCATTGTACTATATTCAGTCCCCAGCATACCCACCCTTTCTTTTTGAGGGTTTAGAACACAGGCTAGGTTTCATCAACTAAGAAGAGGAGAGAGCAATAGTCTCTAAGTGCTACCCTCGACACCAGTCAGTGGATGATGATAAGGTTGATATTGAACTGGACACCTGGATTTTGGAGTATCGGATAGTTTAATATCTCTACCCTGATTGTTTTTCTAACACCAGATAACAATAGGTGATAGATAGTCCTCTCTCAATATCCCTATTCACCTGAGACAAAGGGAGTTGGATTTCTAACAACAGTTTTTGATACGATTGTCTGCCGACCAACTATAGTCCATTCTGAATCACTAGTTGTTATATTTTCACAGTTGCTGATTGTAAAAAGGTTTAATCTAGCTGAAAATATTAATTTGTTTTGTTTTCTAATTTAGATTAGACTCAGATTTGATAGTGCTAATAATAATATTTTTGTTGTGTGCAGTCTGCATGGAAACTTTAATTGCCTCTTCCAAGAAATGCATTTTGGAGTTATAGCCCCATTGATGGTTATATGGGCATGAACCTAATCATTTCCTTTCTTCCTCTCCCACATTAATTAAGAAATTATCATTGTATTAAATTTGCATTCATAAATTGCCCAGCACGAGTAAGCATATAGCGGTTGGTAACTGGATGTTTCATTCCGTAGCTGACTTGAGTTGCCAAATGCTAGGGGGTTTCCAAGTTAAGTTATCAAACATAGGTTAGACACTTCTGTATTCCTGTAGTTCAGCATTTCACAAGACATCGCCCCTTCTATCCTATCATTTTGAAATGATGACTACTTGCTGTTTGGTGACTGTATTTGGAGTCAAGACTCAAAACACTTGAAAGGAAACAATAAGATAAATGGGAAGCAAATCAAACCTGTTTCCATCTCAGTAACTGAATTAAGTACTGGTCTCAAGAGCTGCCCAACACAACAAAACATGTGAATCAATTTAGAGAGTTACTGTGGTCCAGGAAACCTTCTCTATAGCGAGAGTTTACTTGACTATTGTGTTCAAATCAGAAATAAACAAAAGAGACAGAATTTATTATAAATGAACACACTCAGAATTCTCAGAGCCTTCATAAATTTTATTAACAGAATTAACAGTTTTTACTGTTTTCACATGAAAAACACAAATGCCATTTTGTGAAAAAAGTAGCTGATTTTGTACAGGAAGTTCATTAGATGAAGTGTCACATGGGATGGCACTGTAACTGCCTATTCTACACTGTATGTTATGAATCTACACCAGTATGTCAGAGTGTCAATACTATGTGGGTAGTGCACAAAGGGGACAGGTGTGAACAAGTGCTCCCAGTGCACCATTGTACTCTCTATTTACTTACAGCAGTGTCTGATCACCATCTACATGACTGCCACTTGCCCATTATCATATCAGATTGATATTGGTTATTCATCAATTTGTTATGATTTATTTATATACACTCCTTTACACTGTTATTTTTCCAATAGCTGTCACGTTCATCTTCTGAAAAAATGGTCAACTTTGTTTCCTGAACTTTACAACTTTTGGTGCAGTCGATTCATATGCCTGTTATTCCTTGATTTTATATCATTATCCTGATGATTGAAATGACAAGTTATTTCAAGTTGCTGTAAATTAGAGAGATTACCATATAGTCTGTGGTGAAAGGGCCTGGGCAATTTTCATTGCCAGTGTAATATAAATGTAATATTATAATTGTTTCCAATGCTGTTATTTACTCAGTTCTGAATATACAAAACCACCAATGCAATTGATACTCATTCTTTTTAAATTAAACAGTAATTATTTTATTTTGTGATATTAGAACAAGCAGTTGGTGTTGATAACCAGTTGTTTGAACTGGCAGACTCACAGTAAAGAGTCGACACAATTTTGCAAAGAACAGGAAATATACATGTAATGTACCTAGAGTCAATATGAGGAAAAAATGGATAGCAGGTAACCAAGGAAAATTTTCTGTTAGGCCTAGTTATAAAGCACCTTGGGCTATTACTGTTACATAAGACAAAAATAGTAAAATCCCCTCTTATGGGCTCCCCAGAAATGCTTCTGATGGAGGCGTTCTTTTCCCTTCCGCTACTGTTGATACTTTTATTTCTCCAAATCTTTCTTTGACTAAAAAACTTGGAAAACTACTACTCAAGTCACCACTCACTCTACTAGTCAGTTGCAGTATAGTAAAAGGCACTATAAAGGGATGATTACGATTGTCAAAGCCTCATCAGATAAGATGTTTTCAACGAAGATATTAATTTTGTTGGTTGGGTTATCGGGCAACTATCAACTGGAGGAGCTAGTCTCAAGGTGAGATGTATATACACTTTATATACAGAAATGCATTAGGGCAGCAGGGATAATTTAGGATTGCAGTGGAACTTTTTGACACTGGGTGTAACCCACAGTAAATACAGATAATGCTTCTTATAAATAAAATGAAACCAATGCCATATAATTTAGAGCAGTGGTTGGAAGAAGCAACGCTTGCATTCCTAGAACCTTAGGAGAACTGCCCAGCTTGACACCAACAGTTTTACGTCTTTATCCATTTATCATGGAATTCTCAGCTTTTTCTATTAAAATTTTGTGGAAAACTTCATGCTGCGTTACTCTTCCCCTTAGGTGTTCAAGTTACTACATGCACGTACATATACATTTAGATATACATGTAGATGTATATTCCCACATGCTTGAGTCATGAGAGGGTAATATCTGGCATTGGATTCTCCATTATAAATCATCCACCCCACCCGTAGTTTCATAGAGACTCTAAAGATATCAGTCTACTAAAACACATACTCTTAGATAACAAAGTCATAAACTAACTGCAGAGGAGTGACTGTGACATACTGGGTCCTTACTGAAGCAGTGAATAGGTAACCCCTGGACAGAGGTGGAGATAGTGACAGATATTACAATATTTTAGCCATGTTTATTTGTAAAAGCTAGGATTAGGTTTGGAACAATATGTATGGCGGGGGGGGGGGGGGTTGTTGTACCCCCAACTTCAGCAACTTCATGGAAATAAATATTTTCATGCATAACTTTTAGTTGCACCTGAACAATTCTCTTTGTCTAGCCGATAGTGATGCAAGAAACAGTCTGACATGTAATTTATACACAATCTATAGCAATCTGTTCAATCTGTTCATGTTCTGTCCTAATACCGAGTTATTTAAAGTTCTTATGGTTAAAATCAAGTATATTCAATTTTATTCTAATGTGAAGGTTGCTGTAAAATTATTTAAGTAGGGTTTTAAATATTATAAATTGATAACAGGTGAATCTCCTGTACAGTTAGGAAGAGCGGACAAGAGTTCAATACCACCCGTACTAGTCATGTACTCACTTTTTAAGTTGTTTGGAGATCCTAGCTGAGTGTAAACTTCATCAGTCTGACGCTGTAGTATCTGTTTATACTCTTCCTTAGCTGACAGGAGTAGCTCGTTCTCAGTACGATGGCTGCAACAAGATGGTCGCTTGGATTCCGTGTGATTGGTGAAGGTGCACAACTCCAGACCGCCATCTACAAAAGCAGTTATTGCATTTACTGTCACCTTGAATGCAAGTTGAAATTTTACAAATACCGGACTGCACTTATGCATAGTACCAACGTCACAAACTGGACATTCGTGATGAATGGAGTTGAGGCAAGTATTTCATTCATGAAATTTCTTCCTAATTATTGCAGGTAGCTGCTGATCATGTTAAGCAAATACTTTAATCGATGGCTTCAGACTAAACTATGTGTTGGGTATACAGAGGTTAGTGTTTCGTATAGAGGTCGGTGTTTTGTATTTAGTGTGGGAACGCTGGCCATAGATTCTGACTCATATGACTTGAATATGTACATTTTATTGAAAGACACGAAAAGCCAAGCAAGAAGTCAATTGATACCGATATGAGAGGATATTTTTTATTTGCTATAAGAGTCTTAGATGACAGTTTTGTTTCTAAAGTATTGACATTACTGATGCTAAACAAATAGAACTAGTGTGTTAGAATAGGTATTGCTATTGTCTTTATGTACCTCTAGTATCATAGACAATCGTGCCGAGGTTTCTGAAATTGTAGATTGGAATTTTTTATGGACGCTACTGTATAAATATTTGATACGCTAGATGCAGATTTAGCTACTTGCCATTGTAGATTATGTCTCATGTGTCAATATATATGCAGTATTATCGTACACTCTGCATTGTATATAAATGACTTTCGGCAGCAGGTGCTTGCAAGGAAATAATTATGTTCCTTCATTTAGTTTAAGGTGGATGCAAAATACCTTCTTCAGTGATATAAATAATAAAATAAATACTGGCTGCTAATTATAGATTTGTAGATGAAATCAGTTGGTGTGATGGTGTTACATAAAAATTTTAAATTATGATAATTATACCTCTAATTGTTAGCACCCATTAGTGTGCTTGTTTACCCAGCTAGTAGCTAGGAATACTAAAAACCAAGTAATTTACATAAATTGAATAAAAGATATTATGCAATGCCAGTAAACTCAGCTGTAAAAGGATTTAATTGATCGGATTCCCATGTATCTACAACTTGCCAAAAATGTGGGTTTAATGAATAAATTTATAGTTGTATTGAGAAACTGAAATGTCAGCTTGGTGCTTTTCACACCTGCTCTGGGTTGGGCCACAGAAGTAGATGTTTCTGGAACACCAAGAGTCAGCTATGGAAGGCTCCTCTCTTCTACCATATCTGTTTGGTTATCTAGTTAATCAAGCTTAATTAGTGTCACAGGTGGGAACCACCAGACTTGATTATTTGAAAATGTAGACAGTGAGATGGACTTGAGGCACAGCTCAGTGGAATGGAACATCTTTAAGGACAGAGTTACCACACACTGAGGTATATTTGAAATGTCTGGACATAATTGGATGTTCAATATACTCAGCTATCCAGGTGCGGTCTGGGAGATTAAATATAACAATCACAATTTCATGCTTTTGTAAATCTCAAATAATTTTGTGGATGAGTAAGTCTTGTTTGATTGAAGGTGATTCCGCTATTGCTAAGACAATAGAAAACAACGGAATCTCAGCTCAAGATCAAACGAATCCTAAATTTACTGTAATACCTCAAAAAAACTAAAATAGCCCAAGCTTAATAGGCTTAAAGTTCGGATAAAATGTAGCAATTGATGGCCGAATTTTAGGTGGAATTGCTTAAAATAGAATAATTGGTTAAAATGGTGATTTCAGAGTTAAAAATGTGGTTATGTGCATATCCTTTCAGATATATTCAGAGCATAATATTGGGTATTTACAGCATAAGTCTGCATACTTGTTATATTTTAGGATGTAAAGGGACCCATTCTGGGATTACTAAAGATTTTTATGTAGAAGTAAGACCATAGCTTCATTATTCTATTGTCCCCATGTGGCCATATGAGATTCAAAATAGTTGGACCGATTTATTCAAGTTTTGTTCACTTGTTTTTCTCTCGACATCCTTGTAACAGATGGTCACACCTCCCCATCTAAATAATCAATGTAATGTTACCCCACAGCGTCGCACTTATTTAATTACAATCTACTCCTTCTTTACTACAAGAACACCCAAACACCCAACACCTTTAGTACTGGTGATACTATGCAGATCAAATATTATGGTAACCATAATAAATGTGAAAGGAAACCTGTTATACTCGGACATTATTCATGCAGGTCTAGTTATGCATAACCCTGTCAGGTATAGAATCATTCATGATTCATGTGAGTTATATTAAATACATTCTATTCAAAGCAAAATATAGTGGAACTTGCTTAATTCAACCTCGGATAATAAAAAAACTTGGTTAATTCAAACTATTAGCCTTGGTTCCTGCTGAGCACTATATGACTTCAAAGAAGATTACAAAGTGACAATATACATGTATTGAAAGCCAAACTTTCATATTCATTTCAGGAAATGGTTATCACCATGGATTTGATCAAAAGCCCATGTTTTAGTAGCATGGTCAGGTCTGCTACAGTTAGTGACCAGAAACCAATGCTTTTGCTGCGTTCTACCACTCAGGGATAATTTAGAAGTTGTGGTACCTTTAGATTAATGGTTCACATCAATCAGTTAGTGTGTGTGATCGATTGATTTGATTTTTTCAATCTGAGGATTATATATATGTAGTTATCAGCCAGGACATGGTTTGGGTCCACTTATTATAGCAGTATTTAAGATTAGAAGATAGCTTTTAATTTTTGTGAATAAACACTCACTCTATTGATGTCATTAGCCTGAGCTACAGATAATCTCTTAGGTACCCAAGTAAAAAGTTAATTGTAATTTTAATTGCAAATTACTAATCTGTCAGAATAGGTATTCCTACTAGAAATTAATATTACTCTAATCTGATTAGCTGACAATAAAATCAGTTTTAGAATATTATCCTTGATTTGATCAGTCAATTATACACCCATATCATAAATAACAATTAATTTACCATATTCAACCATTTAATGGAAACTAATCAATTTTTTAATTCATCAAAAGACTTGCTACTGCAGATTACATTCTTTTAACCAATGAACTTTAGGTTCACATTCTCTATGATGATGTAGCCTCGCCCTCTCTCAACTAGAGTTGTAACTATGAACTGGGATATAAGGCTATTATTACTGTCTTTATAGATTATGCCAGGGTAGCATGATTACACAAAAAAGTTAGATATATTCCGAAAGGATAAAAAATTGATTCTCTGTGGTAAATAAATAACTTATCAGTAAAATTCTACGATATATACCACTTGTACTGTGCATGTAGTTACTTAGTTACTAGCTAAGTAAGTATAGTTGTGAATCTATTTAGTTTATAAGCTACTAGTGTGAAGGAGCATGCACATGGCCCACAATATAGTGGTTGGAAACAACATGGATCAGAGCTATTTCTGCAGACTTCACTTTCCTTGTGTTTCTGAAACTAAACGCTTAAACCACTTGTCAAAACTACTATAAAATAACTATAGCAATTATAGACTTAAATCAAAAGTTCTCCCTATCAGTCTTTGGCTCCTTTTGAGGTATACTAACCACCTCAGCACCAGCCAGCGAGCAATAGATATTCACAGCCAGTAGTTGGTATAATAAGGGATATTTATGTGGGATCGGTTTCATAACTGAGATATAACATAATTAAAATTTGTTTTAAATTCATTAATATGCACAAATTCTGAATAAATGACTGTTGTTTAGTTGAGACCTTGTAACACATGCCAACAGTTAGTCAGTAGAGAATAGCCAATAATCACTACCATGAAATCCTGATGAATTATTATGCAAATTCACTTTATCTAGATGTTTGATCCCAGGTTGAAGTTTCACATTTTCAAAAGACACTTGTGTTCTATTAGGCTAGGTGTGAAATGTCTTTTGTATCTCCCAGTATCTGTTCATGTTATTGGTATTATAGTAAACCCCTTAGCACAGCATAACTACAATACTGAAACTTGAAATCTATAATAGTTCAATATCTGATAGGTATTTTGTTGAGTGAAAAACAAACACTAACAAGTCCTACATGTACTACTACAAGAGTTTACTAGTTGATTCATTGTGATGAATTACTTAACTTTTTTTAGTTCAAGCTGAGAGTATACAGCTGTAAACACAACATTGAAGGTGGAATAAAGTTGATGATGATGAATTAGCCTTCTAATCAATATTCAAACAGTCAAATTTGTGGTAAGCTTCCATATTGCTTTTTCTCAGAAGAAATACTGAATCGTGTGTAACTGCCAATAGTGCCGATTCTTCTCAAATCTGCTGTAGATGTTATCCGAGTTATATAATATCAAACTGTACCGTTATGTAACCTTCATAGTACATTGCTTCAAATTTTAGTCTTTTCTAGTAGTAAAAATTTGCATTTATGCAAAAATGCTTAGTATTTATGCAGACAGAAAGCAGTGGGAAAATATATAATATGTCAGTCCAAATGTATATACAGTTCAGCGCAGTAAGGCGTAACTTTAATGATCTTCATTTTCACTGTCGACTAGACTAGCACAGGCCTGCTGACTTCGACCTGTTGAAATGCTTAACCATTCAGATTGTGCATACAAACCGTAATCAAGTGAGGATAGGAATCCATTGCTAGAGATATTTTAGGATATCAGTTATACAAGTTTTTTCAACCTTGCAACATTTAACAGTCCAAGCAATCACTGCTAATCAAATTATAATAAGACTAAGGCCTCCCTTAGGCTTTTAACAGCAAAACAAAGACAAGTCGAAGCACTGGAAACAATGGCCAACCATTAAAGTTTGAAAACATTTATAACTGTTTTGTTTCCTGGCCCCAAGGGTAATAAACACACTGTGTTAACACGTTAAACAAGCCAACCTCTACTCCTAAAATAAAATACAAAGGTTTGCAAGCTGTGTGATTGTCAACGAGACTAATTTAGCACAATTGTTATGATCATTGTATATAGTTTGCAGTCTAAAGCTTCAAAGGTAGAAATATGATATTCAGTTGTTATATAAGAGCCAATAGTGCCCTTTGTAAATAGGTTCCTATAATTATGAGGTACATTATTATAGTGGGGCTAAGTTCTGAATCATTAAGTCTGGGTAATTAGCTAACAGTCCGACTTTTAGCTAATTTGTCTCCTTGGTAACTCTCAGGCTGGGGTAGAAATATTATCAGTTTATCCAGGAGTGTAACCAGTTTAATAAACCTCAGACAGGGGTTGCTCTTTAGATTTAGATGCTATAATACATTGAACATGCCTACTCACATGGAGCTATAGACTTTGGTTGTAACATGTTATGCATGTTATACATTTTGTATAATACAGCTATGTAAATTTAATTATACTATTAGCTAGTTAGTATTGTATATTATATGTTGTGCTTATTACAATATGCACAATGAATAATTGAGTCATAAGGAGGCTGAAGGCTGCATAACCGCTGCCAGCACCTCATTACCATACTGTAACTAATACCCAATGATGCAATTAATTAGCATGATCAAAATGTCATCTAATTAGTGGAAACGTGATAATGTCAACCATTGAGTCATTCAGTTTCATATTTTGTATCGATTTTTCAGCAATATAACATAATATCACTATTAAAACAGCTTTCATCACTGCAAGTGTAATATTATGTAATATTATAACATAATATTACACTTGCAGTGATGAAAACTCTACCTACTGTAATAAGATAAGATATCAAATTTCCAGTATGTAGCTCTCCTACCATTTATCTAATTATTATATTATAATATGTCAAAATATTTAGAGAATTTTAGTTTACTAACAGTTTCATGTGGTAAGTATTGGTTTGCTCTGCAAAATCAAAACAACCACCCAACAGGCAGGACCTAGATTTCCTAAACTGTTGAGCACAACTCACTCTACATTATGTCAATCATTGCAAATAAATGTAACCATTATTAATTATAATTCTTTGAAAAACACAACTTTTTTCTAATTTGAAACAAAAAACAAACTATGGAACTATAATTATGCCAAACCAACTTGTCAAATCACCACCCTAATATTGAATAACAATTGTAGCTAGCAACCACTGCTTCCACCAACAAATCAATCAAACTTGAATCACTATAACAATTTTAGCAGTTATCTTCTAATTTTTACTGCCATTAGAATACATGTTATTATGGATGACACTTTCCACCTGCCAAGCATTATCATGTACTGTCACTCAATTAATGCTGTTAGAAGCACTTGTGCCATGCTGTCGATAGTGATAAGACAAGATTCATAATTGATGGCCTGGGTTTACTCCTCTCTTTACAGAGATGTCATGGACTCTACTGGTATGATGGCAGCACAATAAATAAATAATATTATTAATAGTATAATTGCTTGGGCACCAGAATAACAGCAATAATTGTAGCAAATAATAAAAAGGACATGGTATTATTGTATAATGATTTGATTTGTATTTTAGATGCTCTGAACAAATTTTGCAAGTATAAAAGGATTACTATCCACATACAATGTGTAATAGTAATTGTCGTTATGTCGCTACGCCATGGCCAGACTTGCAGATATACGAAGTCTAGCAATTCTTATGCTAAATGACACCTCAGAGACTAATAGTCATTTGTGATACACAATCCTATTGCAAAATCTTTTGATATTCGAATCTCACCTACACACTTGACTTGCAACTAGATATAGATCTTACACCGAGTAACAATTATAATAAAAATATAATTGGAGTTGGTACATCAGTGATCATACCGGACTGTGATATGGGGGTCACTTGGAGAGCTCCAAGAATTGGGCTGCCATCTGGCAACGCCTAAGCTGATGGAATATGAATATGATAAATACTACATATATAGCGTTGTGTACATAGACTTCAAAAGTAGAACAAAATAATTGTTTAAAAGTGAAAATTAATGTGGCTAAAACAAAGTCATTCTCTCTCCATAGGCAATATCTACATGTAGTTGTATGTACTCCGCTTATAACACTGGTGACTATTTTTATACTATTTTATCTTAGTCTATTTGGAATATTTTGGCAAACTGTGAACCATTAAATGGCAATTATAGGTGCATTTCCAATAGATTTCTATCAACATACAATGTAAGTGTAGTAGATGGTTGACAGTAGCAAAGGTGTTAATGGTGGTAACAGCTTGCTTGGATAACTAGTCTAGAGTCTAGTCTAGAGTCTAGAGTCCCCTTCCTTGCGTATGGAATGTACAACTGTAGAACACAGTCTAGAGTATCTGAAATGTTGCAGTCCCCTCCCTCTTGAAACAGCGCAAGGTTATACTTTCATTTCTAACTTTTCAAGCTTTCAGCGAATATATACCATCAATTGTAAACTAAGAGTGGAATCGTGCCACCAACACCAACACAGGAAGGAAAAGTAAGGGTACTACCCTAAAGATACCAGATATCTGTGATAAATACAATATTTATGAGGTACATCCCACCAGAGGGTTGATAGACAACAAGAGCAGTAGTAGATAAGATGGGTGTACCTGTCTTGGCACTCTAATCACCAATGCTATCTCCTCAATTAGGTGCTACTTTGGTATAAACCAAAGGCTTGGCTCACTGTTATACTATACAGTAACTGCCTAATATGAGTTGTGATGTAGTTTGCCATTGCTTGATTGCCAATAAGATCTGCTGTTGTATTAACTCCAATTATCAGTAAAGAGATAATTCATTTCATATTATAAATATAATGATTATTTATTATCTTGTTTTGTATATTACATGTATATCATTGTTTATAGATGAAACAAAGACCCATGTACCAGTATACAAATTTATGTCACTACTATTACATGTAGTGCAAATACATACCAGTACATGTAGATCTGTACCAGAAGGTTATATTATTAGTAGTAGGCCTATATTATGTACATGCATTTGTTACTTAGCAAGCCTTTCATCATGTTCATGTTCATATTCATGTTGCAATGACTCGCAGATTGTGGCTCTACATAACTACATGTAGATGTAGTAGATTTTCACTGAGTCAACTATAAATCATTTTACTTACTAATAATAGTTTTATTCACCAACTACTTCATGTAGACTGTTTTTAGTTGCCATGGAAACTAGAGTTTTTTTATTCATTATTATAATAAAAAATCCAATGGATATACATTGTGTATTACTACTGGATATATTTTATTACAATTAGCCCAACTAACTAAACAAATAACACTCTGGTCCCAAGGCTGAGTTCTATGGTACAGTGAAGTGGGAGGGGGGGGGAAAGGGGGTAAATTTTTTCGCTTTCACGATTTGTAATAAAGGATATTTGATTCAATTAAAGTCCAAAAATATATTTTAAAAATATCACAGTTGAATGAAATTGCACTTTCAGTTTTCAACTATCGTAGCTAGTAGTAACAAGTGTGACAGCGGCACAAGGTGTGACCTGCAGCAAGCAGTACCAGGTGTAACCTGCAGCAAGCAGCACCAACTGTAATCTGCAACAAGCAGTACCAGGCGCAACCACTGGACAGATTAGTCATCATTCATGCTAAACAGTATTTTGTGAATAGATTCATTCAGCATAAAAGCTGACGCGGAGGAAATGATATCATAGACCACTGAGCAGCAATGAATTCCGTGTGCTGAGTTAATCGCTATCCATATTTAGACTCGTTCCAGTAAGTAGAGATGGTCTTCCTGTTCTCCACGTTTGTATTTACAAGTTGCCTCCCTCCCATTGTTTATGGCAAAATTCAATGTAAATGGATGAACTGAACTTCTTCCCAATAGACAACCAACAATCAAGTGACTGATATGTCAGCGTGTCGGTACATTGGTAGACTGAGTGCAATCAACAAACCCATTTGTTTGGTAATCGTAGAACTCAAGCTAATTTACCTGACAATAAAACCTCAGTAGGCTACCTTAATTTATAGATAGCCTACTTGTATTCAATGATATCTTTAGTTGGATACAATACAACTACTATTAGCCAGAGATGTATACAATGTGTGGAAATGCTAGTAGCCTATTAATCTGTATTCTTACTGGTCTGATTATCTCAACTGGACAGGAAATACTAGCATTTATTCTCTCACTATTTATTATCGTCAACAGAGGATTTTTATAATACCTCTTGTTAGCATATCTAATACATGTATATAATATACAAGGTATAATTATTATATAGAGTATTATAACAATACTAGACCAGCTATACTTTAGTTCTGGATGAAAAGACAATGCAACACCCCTATGCAGGCCCAGGCCCGATTGTTATATCACCTACACATGCTTGTAACTGCTCTATTATTGTATGTAATAAAATCCCCATAACATTAATAGCATTGCTCAAAGACCATCTCATAAAATAATGATCTTTGGCCTTGTTGTTATACTAGATTGAAATATGTAATTATCTGGTGAGAGAATAACCTTTGTCATTTATCATTTTAATATCAAATTTGAACTTGGAACTACTGTATATTATTTATTTATGTCTTCAAACATTTCCTAAATTGGTAATAATGTAAGTTGCAGACACTTCAACTGTGGTGAACATTCAACTCTGCAGTTAATATTTAGTAGCCCCTACTTGTATTAGATGGGACTAGAGTGTGGCCATATATCATGCTAGTGCAAATGTAAGATTAGGTGCTTTATACTGCTATTACAAGATTTTTGTATCATAAGCCATTAGCTATGTGCTACCCAAAGTGTTTATGTATTATATCATTTTATATCCATTTTATGTAGGCAAGGCACACACCCAAATGCAATTTTATGACACAAGGAATGTTCAAAGATCAACGGTGGCATTATTTTGTATTTCAACACTATTATTATATCAAATTCTGCTGGCTGGTCAGAGGGTTTATACTGACCACTATTCTGTACTAGCCGCCATAGAACTAGAAAATGGAGTGTCATTTTGTGTCTGGCGAACTGGCGAACCACAAGGTTAAAATATAATGCCCCTGAATAGTATAGTATGGCATCTGGTTCCGCTCTTGACACCCTGCACTAGTCTAGAAGAAGCTTATCTACACCCCTGACTAATGATCTAATACAGAGTTGCTCTGGACAACAGAAGCCACACCAGAGTTCTACGCTGGTCTAGTCAGATGACAAATCAGTGCAGGTGCTTGCGTATGCTTGATCTATGACAAGACACTTCCTGTGTATGAATGAAGACAACATAAATCTGCGTGTCAAAACCAAAGAGAGATCAGCTGTAGTACAAACGGATCATCAGTCAGGGGAGACAATGGGTCACGTAATCAGACATTAGATCTGTGACTCGTCTTGTTCTACGCAGCTTATCAGTTGCCAGAATATGATTTATATATTCAGATGTTACTCACTTCTCACAACGCATCTTGAATAATTAGAGATCAATTTGGTGCGAATATATTTTATAATCTTGGTCTATTTATAAATGGTGTGTCATAATTGTAAACAACTTAATAAATTATTCAAACAGGCAGAAATATTTCTAGTGTTGAATCAAACTAAAGGGTCTTCTTTTTGCTGTACTCATTGTGGAAATTAGGGATTACATTAGCAACCAATAATATTCCTATCGCTAAGCTGTCTACATTTCCATAACAATAAAAGTTTGTAAATTTCAAACCTCAGAAGATTAAAATTATGATTAAATAGAAATCCGCAAATCTTGGTTATCGTATTGTAGGCTGATAATGGCTGCATTTGTACTGCTCAAACTTTATCTGACCAAAGTCAACACTTGACGTGGTGTTATCCCATCAAAACTCTGCTGCCTCATTTGCACTGCCTATATAATTGTGCTGTTGATTTGTTTATGACCGAGCAATACATTGCAGTGTCTCAATAGATAAACATGTAATATTTGTATACTTTGCAAGTTAATATCTATCTGCCACAATAACATCTACACAAGCATTATTTACTTTAGAGGCAATATTGGCAGGATCAGAGAAGATAACATTCCAATGACGATACCATCCAGCTGTAATTACTGCCCACCACAGTAGAACCAAGGCACAATGTTATCTATAAACCATGGAACCAAGGCGTGTAGAGATCAACTTTATTATACTCTAGATATCAATGTTATCTAGCCTCTTCCACAGGAATCAACGACCAGCCAATGCATTAGAATTAGAATAAAGAATTGCACCAGGGTAGTAGATTATATCAAGTAATAATTGAGTAGAAATAGTATAATGATAGTCTGGCATGTAACCTATAAGCTTATACCCTTTCCTTTCAAATAACAGCAACCATAATTGTAACCACCGGAAAAATTCCCACAACAGTGTAGTATTATTATAACTTGTGAATAACCAGGGCATGCCTACAATTCGCTGGCATATCAACCATGTAAGGCTCTTCCCACATACATGTATAACACTATCTTTATGACACCTTTTATCAAAAATTGACAGACATTCTGCAAAGGTAGTATAGTATAATCAACAGCACAGTTTACTGTTCAGTCAACTTTAGGTATATTTTACTAAATTTTCATCAAAACCCTTCACTGCATTCACACCAGACTATCTCACCAGTAACACTATAATTGAATGCTGCTGTGCTTGTGTGATGTTACTGTACTGTAGACTACGGTTATGATATATAAATTAATTGGAAGTTAGAAGTCAATGTCTGACGGGTTACTATCTGTTATTTGTCTAACAGTTCCACAGCTAATTTCCTGTTCCCAGTCTAGCTGCTTATGTCTAAGGAACTATATTATTGTGGCCATCTATTGTAATATCTGCTCGTAGTAATTTTAGGGCATATTAAGAATTTTATTAGTGCATTCTGTAATTTGTTGTGAGTTGCAGATGCTGATGATATCAATGAATTACATAAACACTTTATCAAATTGTGCCATATTTGATAAAATTTGTGGTCTAATCAATGGTTGAAATGAATGCCTTTTTTTATAGAAATAGGCTACAAGTTAGTTAACCTATTTATAATTCCATTCGGCTATAGCTAGTTAAGATTTTCAATTAGTGAATTTTCATGGGTCAAACCTGTACTTACTATTGGCAGCGGTCAGAGAGTTTTATGTTATGAGTTAAACAAGATTTAACTAGGGAAATGAGAACTTACCGTGCTGTGGATTGGAGAGAATGGTCTCGGCTACAGATGGTATACTTCCTTGGAAACTCTCCTTTACTGCGGAGCAGTCAGACGATCTCCCTCGTTTACCACCATGGCATAGTCCAAATAAAAATATACAAATTACTAGTAACACAGATAATCGTTTGTCCATCAGCATCTCTTAAGACTGTAGGTATAAATATTTGTAGGTTGTAAAATGTCTATCCAGCGAATAAGTCCGTAATAGTTTAGCTATTAAGTCAGCTGATTAATGCATAGTGTTGAGTCAGCTCTGCTACTGTAGCTGTCAGAGTTGATAGAAGTATAGTTCTGTGGTATTATATCACTGGCAGCCTCCCACCACAGTTAATTGTAGATCAGCAGATGATGCTTTATGTATAAATACCTCTTCAGAGTTGCTTGTACACTTGTAACTATAATATTGTATTATACACTTATCTCTTCACCTTTCCACTGATAACACAAGTCTAAAACCTTAATCCGATATACCAGTATACTCAGCTTAAAAGTAAACTGATTTGCAGACTGAATATAATACCAGTTAGCTCAGAATTACAAGCTTTAGCACTCTCCATATGCTCTTTCTAAAATAACAGTCAATTCTATTCAACAGTAATCTTATGTTAGCAAACATGTGCTTGTGTTGTGTCAACAAAAGATTTTTTAGTCACATGACCACAATGTGATGCTCTTTTAACCAATCAAACTAAAACTACAAGGCGTGACAACTCCAACAGCGTGGTTTAGTACACATGTACAATCATGTAATGCATTATTATTCAATACTAGAGAATAATTTCACCTCATTAGAAGAATGATATCACAAAGAAAGAAAATGACAAATTTTTACATGTATGCAGGATGTCATTTGCTATTAATATCCTAAAAGTATCACGTTATATAAGGTAGAGAATATGTATCTTTTGTTTATCTTATTTCAGACAATACTAGTCTAGGTAGAATATTTTCTGAAATACTACAGTAGGAGATTCACAATGTGTCAATTTGCTTTTTAGAACTGGTAGATGGCAGAACATCAATACATTATCAGCATTATCTTGTTGGTCTATTATAAGGGTTGTCTTTCCTGTAAACTAAAGAAGAGACAACTCCTAACATAATTTTATATCATATTTATGGTCATAATTAGAGGGTTACCTCGTGTGCAGTTACATGTAGCTCAGAGCATGTCTACTGCTCACTGGTGAATCTTCCTTTTTAAGGTTGCTGAGCTGGTGTAGTGGTAGCATGTTCTGTTCACCGTGCTAGGTGATTAGATGCCCCAGTCAGAGACTGGTATTTTCATGGATTTGAAACAAGTCTCTGACTGCTCAAAAATAATTTCCTTGCTAGAAATACAACAGTAAACCATGTTCTGCAAACTTAAATCTATAGAACATTAGAAGGTGTTGAATTTTGTCTGATAAAGAAGAGAAGTATACGTTGCTTATTAAAATTGGATAACAAACTTTATTTATTACATAAGATTAGTTTAAAATCATTGGAAGTGGCCAAGGAAGAAGACATTATTTGTAAATAGTAGCATAAAGGTAGCTAATAGAAGAATCCCTCAATTGGAGTTGTCTTCCCTAACGAATAACTACATGCACCTGATAAACATAACTTTAATATCAGTAACCAGCGTAATATTCTGCTGTGTAAAATCGCTGTAGTTTTGTATTGGTCCCAGTTGTTTGGCATAGAACATATTATATAATGCATATGTACATACTGCATGAATATATATGTATATATGTATAAAATACAATATAGTAAACCTATTGTATGCATAATATACATGTACCAAAGTAAAAGTTCATACCTTGTACCTACCATATAGCACATGAACATATTATATGGAAATATAACTTGTATGAGCTTACTATTATAGTCCATGTGCATACACGACATACATTTCAGATAATTATTGTATTAATTATTATGTCATAACTTGTTATGCTCGAGTCAGTTTGAGTACTCCCCAGAGTTGTACTTGAGTACTCCCAGAGTTGTATTTGAGTACTTCCAGATTTGTACTTGAGGATTCTACTCTTCAAGTACCTACAGTTTTCCAACTTCCTCAAAGTAGGCAGCAGCCAGTTTCATCTGGAATATAGAAAACAATATCCGATATCTTGATGTGACTGAGTATTACTAGTAGTGGACCACCCACGATAGGGGGTGATAAGGAAGGGCAAATCCACACAATATAATATGCATGTATGTCACACATCCAGATTCTTCATTGAAAGCAAGTCAGAATTTGTCCTCTCCATCAAGTATGAAACATTTCAACATTGATCATCAAAAACCAATCAGAAGATCCAATGCAATATGATTATAACTCAATAGTGTGTAATATTTCACTGACTGTAAGTTGAGTGTCAAGGGCATTTAGTAGAAACGACAATAGCCTAGACTTGGAACATTATCTTAATGAACACAAAACCAGCAGCAGAACAATTCAGCAATTAACAGTTACTAAATACGTGCTAAGAATCATCTATACATCGCGATTGAGGTTTGGGGTAAGAGCGGACAACTTACAAAACGAAGAGAAGACGACTTTCATTTTTTGAAGATTAGCAAAGTATTCGCTACATAATCAAAGTCTCTTGTCACCTATGTAGTGAATGTTAATGCCTCGACAACTAGAATCTAGTATTAAATATGTCGACTACAACATGCACTCAGTGACTCACCCCATTCATATAGTTAGCAACGTCAAACTTCTCATTCTGTGAATGGGCTCCATCATCACTGAGTCCAAAAGGTAATAGCAGGGTGTTCTTACCGGTGGCCTCCTGGAGAGTAAGGGTGACTGGGATAGAACCCCCTTCTCTTGTCATGTCTGGCTCAACACCATGCACTATAACAACACAAAGAGTAGTACATGGAATGTTATAACATTCCCGCAATAATATAATCAATAAAATAGTTGCACACTATTCGTTTTTATAGACTTTTAGCAATCATTAGATTCAAATTCAGAATTATTACAAAAGCATAAATTTAGCAGGGAAGTATTGTATGGAGGTTTACATGTATCAGCATGAACTACTACTGCATATAGTGTTGATAAGGTTGTTATCAACATTGAAACCATGCGGGTGTGAAAGAGAGGCCACGTAGGAAGCATGAACAAGCAGGTGAGTAGAGGTAGCTTATACCTGTTACGACAGCACGTTTGGCAGCATCGTAATGCGGATGGTCAAAAGGACTAACCCAATGGTTGCCAGCCCCATCGGACTGCAGGCCACACCTACAATATAAATATATATTTCTTTACTCACCTGATTTGACGGCTCGTTTTGCTGCCTCAAAGTGTGGCGAGTCGAAAGGACTAACCCAATGTCTACCCCCATGATGACAGAAACACCTGGATGAACATACATGTACGTCACGCAGCTAAATTATGGAACATAACAATGATGCAGGATGCAAAGAATATAATAGCACCAGGTATTAGGCAGCTGGTTGGTATGTATTGTACGTATTTAAATTACTATGGCAATTAGTCGGACTACAGATGAATTGCAATGAATATACAAGTACTATAATATAACACACCACATGGAAATGAACGAGTTGAATAGTAGATCCAGAGATTAATCATAAATATGACTCATCAGTTTTAATATTCCAGAAGGCTGCTTGCCAATCAAAACTTACTTCATGTCATTAGGAGAGCCTCTAACTGCCCACAGATTATTCACATGTTTGACTACCAACTCTGTCACCTTCTCTGGAGTCATATCTGGTACAATCCTGATGGAGAATTTACCAGAAACCTTGGCAGGAATCACAGTCTTGGCACCAGGCTCATAGAAAGCACCCTCAATACCTGAATAAAGACATTTATATTACAATAGCAGGCTGATACAACGTTTAGTATGTAAACTTTAGGGTCATAGTTGTATGTCCCACATGCTCATGTCACGAAAAGTGAGCTCTTCCAATCAGAGCCCAGCTCCTATCAGTCGTATAACCTGCAGTAATTGAGGTCTGTTATAAGGGGTGGCTAAACAGGTGACAGCAATGAAAGCAAGGAAGATGACAAATTCGTTGCATCAAAAACATCATAAAGAAGATGTACATGTACTTGTTGGGGAAATGATCAGCCGAAATACGAGGTGATCATCAGCTCGAGTGCGACAGAGTGAATGACTTACCATGGAGGGATAGACTGGGGAACCGCCATCTGTGCTGAAGAATCTTCTCCTTAGTCTCATGCATCAGCTTATTAGCCCCGATATCTTGTCTGAACTCTTCAGGATCAAAGTCTAAATATAAACCCAAACTAAAAAGTAAAGATATGCACTATTGTGAACATAACACAGAGAAACTAATTTCCCAAAAGTATCTTATGCAAAGAGTCATCAAAAACAGAAATAAAGAAAACATATACATGTATGTATGTACATTACATCGTATATTATATACCACTATCTGCATTTGCATTTTCAACATACGTACGTACACTGGTGTACCAGTGCTACTGGCATTATTTGATGTTGTTATTTGGAAGACAAATGTTCCAATATTCACATTCCAACTTGTTTACTCGTGTTGGTTGAACAGTGAGTTGCACTATCAGAGCTGCAATCAAGTTCTGTATGGAAAATCAAGCAATACAATACTCCTACATTCCCTTCCTTCTCAAACTAAAATTGTAGCGTGGGGCTATGCCCCTTGCTCTGACCTACCTATGACCTCATAGAGCTTAGCCTCACTGGTAGTAAGAACGGCTACGTCTTCATATATGCCAGGAACCACTATCTTACCATCCTTATCCACCAGATTGTTGAGGAGATAGACCAGATCAGACATGGCCTCGTGCCTGTCAGGTACCACAATATATACAAGTACATATACATAATATAATAGTGACAATATATACATGTACATAATATAATAGTGACAATATATACATGTACATAATATAATAGTGAGTATTTAGTTGCTATGAAGTACTTGTAGTTGGCCACACAAAACTGACATCAACGAATTATGAAGTAAATAAACTAATAATAATATGTTTTGCACGTAGCTACCATGATATCATATAACATCCCATTTTAGGTTGTTTACAGTAACGTGTTTGCTAATACTAACACTAGATGTATAGTGCAGTCTCTCCGCTGGTACTTACACGATATCATGTATATGTACTTACACACTTATATCATGTATATGTACTTACACGCTGCCTCCAAACAGACCAGAGTGGAGATCTTTCTTAGCACAAGTCACATCTACTTGGAAGTAGCAGATTCCTCTGTAACGATATGTAAAGACTAGCTAGCACACCTCAGTTCCTACCGTATAGTGTATATGTACTGTCTCTAGCATACCTCAGTTCCTACCATATAGTGTATAATATGTACTGTCTCTAGCATACCTCAGTTCCTACCATATAGTGTATAATATGTACTGTCTCTAGTATAGCACAGAAATGCTGTGAAGTATTATAATATAATAACGAATCATTTCTACTAGAGTAAAGATGTATCTTATTAATGCAACCAAAGTTGCAGAGCATAGTAGTGAATCCTACCTGAGTCCGTAGGTGAGGCAGGGCTTTTTCTTACCCAACCAGTAATTGTCCGATATACACACGTAGTCCACATTCTACCAATATAAAGTCACATATGAAGTAATAAATGAACCGATATGAATCAATTACTAAAAAATCAAATCATAAACATATGAAGTATAATATGTCTATGATTGATGCAAAATAAACCATGAGAAGACAACTTCTACAACACATAAATACATTAAAATATGCTGTAGTGTACATGTCATTAGGTTGGAATATAAAAGGAAATAAATGACATGTATATATATATGATACATTGCATAAAAGTACTATAAAGACATGAGTGGCACCAAGTAGCAATGTTTCATATATATGTGAATGAGAAAGGGAACATGTCTGAAATAGCTTGAAACTAAAACCAGATAGATACAGCCAAAGGTAGCTATACAAGAGTCCATTGTATCTATCAGGATATCACCAGGCAGTACATGTATAGCAATGTACTCTTACTCATGTTAGTGAATATCGTATCTACCTGAATAAAGGGCGTGTCCTTCCTAGCGAACACTGTCTCATCTAAACCCTCTGACCCAGACTCTTCCATCCCCTCAAATATAAACTTGAGGTTCACAGGAATATCTATACCCAGTTTCTGGTGCGCTTCTATACAGTTCAGCCAAGCCAGACAGGGTCCCTAAAACATTAGCAACCTACGATCATGGAATCATGGCGATATTGGCTGCATACAGACAGTATGCACCAACCTGCACATTTAACACAAATAAACATACAGATTGTAGGCCTAGTAGTGCTGCACATTATTATACATACAGTGAAGGGCTGGGTGTGTATGGGTGTCTACATAATGTAGAGTATAATGAAGCAATGTTGATGCTGAGTTGACATACATGTTGACAGGCATGTAGGTTACATTAGACATAAGTTCACATAATGATATTGTACTATCATTCAGAGTTAGACTGTCCGCAGAATGAATCAAAGTTCAGTGATAGGGAATATGCTGATAACATTGTACTACTACTGAAGGTCTGTGAGTCCAATAGATTACCAGTTATATCATGTGATAGTAAACAACTATATTAATACATGAAGGTCATGCTTGCTAACAAGCATGAGAATGAACACCACATTTTAAAATATATTCAATTCATTCAAGTATGTCTGTTACTGGTAACCCAATGGATCTACCCAAGTTCTATATTCGAAGAAAGTAAATGTAAATAAATGTTCATGCAAGGAATGAAATCCCATGTAATAAAATCGAACAAAACTAGAATCCACTTTGAAATCTAACCACCTTGTCTCCCACTCTCTCGAGAAATTTAGTAGCATTGAGACGCCAGACATTACCTTGTCATCAGTAGAACCCCTTCCATACAGTTTACCATCCACCTCTGTAAGAACAAAGGGCTCTGTATCCCAACCATCCGACTTGAGAGCCGGTTGCACATCAAGATGGCCGTAAATGAGGATGGTCTTCTTAGACTTGTCATGGCCGAGTTCAGCGAAGCATATCGGAGGGATATCTATCTGCGTACCATCAGCAAGTGTCTGCTTGCCTGGCTCAACCAACTCATAGGTTCCGCCAAGGCGTTTTACCCACTGCAATGTACAACAAAAGTAGGAATAAACTTCGAATAAATTAGCTACAGACTAGGGTCTTTGTTGAAATATCAGCAGGAGGAATGGTCTCCTTCATTGTAGGCCCTGACCCATGATCTAAGGCTAAGTGAAAACATGTAATGCTGCACCTGGTGGGGTCAATTGTTTATTGGACTGTATACTTAATAACATATACAGAGCAAACAACTTCATGCTTCTCATAAACACATTCCATACAGTAAAATAAATACATTCTTGAGCATAGGATTATACCATGTACTGAGAGTCTCCCATTATATAAAATAAATAATGTGATTAAAAACAACTACTCATTGAGTTCATTTGAAAATTGATCACTGAAAAATTAATTCATGCAAAATGGTGTAGATTTATTATAATAGTACATATGATTGGAATATCAAGTGAAACACGACCTACAAGGTTGGTACAATCTGAACTAACTCCATTTCCGGACATCTGAACCGTGCTAGAAGGTAAAACACCAAAATAAACTACTTAATACAAAATACCTAGACCAATAACAATAGAATATAATTTTTGGAGCAAAAACAACAAACCGTCTTACTCATTACATTTATGACAAGACTTACCTCGGCGACCTCTACAACTTGTTTCTTGATTTCTGGTCGTTTTTCAGGCCATGCTGACACACTTTGTATAGCTACAGAGTCAGCAAGTCTTTGTATGTACAGAGACTTATTCTCATCAATGTATCTAAATAAATAGTAATTAAACCAATTGCTGAATCGTTAATTGTCATGTAATTACTGTATTTAGAACACAAGGCATGAGTTGAGTCACTTATACATATTCCACAAAGTGACATAGATGGCCTTGCCAAATGGACAAAACGTGTTGCCGTAGTAGTAAGATGATAGAAACATCAGCAGATAACATACACCTATGTTTGCTAAAAATGAACTGTGAATGGATTAACTATAAAAATACTTACTTGAATATCTTATTAAGATTTTCTTGTGCCATGGTAAAGGACCTTTAATCTGTAAGTAGTAGTCAAATGCTTTTATTTATTTACAGGCCCTACATAGGCCTACTTAGGCCTAACTCAATATACTACCTACACATTCATGTAATAAATTGTCAGGAAAAAATGTAATGAGCTGATATTTAGAAATATACATTAACGTACTCAAGAAGAGTAGCAGACGACTAACAGCATTACCATTGGCAATACTCTGATGGCATCATTAAACCGAATAATTGTATTAAAATATGCTACAAATTTTTGAATAGCATTTTTCTTTTCATGTCTCTCAGCAATTCGCTGAAAATTCAGCATTTGCACACATACTTTCCAAGAAATGAGTCCGCTTAGCTTAGGTATATTGCTAAAGTTTAAATTACAATTTGACTAAACGATACTGATTTATTTTGCCTATGACATACTTAGTTCTGCACTTGGGCTACAGCAGAAATAGCCATAGTTAGGAGTTTTCAATATTCCACACTAGAACCCAGATAAGCCTAACCGTAAACCTTATTGTCCTTATTTATTTTTTGATAAGAATCTTAGTTCTAGAAAATATTATCATATTATATATATAAAACATTATTAAGTATAATAATTTGTTAGTTTTTAAAACTTAGTTTGAACTCAGAACTGCCCCAAGCTTTTAATTTTTTATTCAGTTTAATATTACTTCTAGCTTCTATCTAACCATATTATAGAGCCTAAACCCTAGTGTATAGCCTACTCTTCAATAAAGTTTCCAAAATTCATATTCAGTTTCAACTGCCTACAGATAACTCAATACATTTGCATCATAAGCACAGATCATAAAATAATATAATATAATTATAATATAAATATTTATTTAATACAATAATGAATATAGCCTAATAACTATTAATTATTATTTATTATTATAGTAATAGTATAGTTATAGTTAGTATAAGTATAAACATTTGCTTCAGTACACAAGTCGAGGCTAGGCCTACATTTTTATTCTTCATAAATCACGGGAAAATGAAAAAAATAATTGACTGCCAGAACATAGTTAAACTACCACACAATTGAAGTGGTGTTACACCAAGACTTACTTGTAGGTATTTACAATCCTGTAGTGGTGGAATGAATGCTAAATTTTGGAACGTAAACAAAATTGTTCCTCCTACTGCTAGTAGTAATATCTAAACAAACATTAAAAGTAGTTGTATGAAAACATATGCTAACATATTTACCTGCGTTGTCTAAGTTTTTAGCAACTCTAGTCACGAGGTCAAAAGGTAGCATTTCTATTGGTTAGCAACGTGTATAGTGCTACATATTGTCCAATAAACGCTGTCTTAAGGAAGATTGTAACAAAAAGTACAGAACTGTTTTCATTGGTGAACTTGAATTATTTTATTGAATAATAACGCGTTTCAGGAACGCTTATCTAAAATAAATGGGTGCGCTGTTGATGTTAGGTAAATTGTAAACAGGAAACAGTGATGAAAGTCTAGTCAAATGGGAATAGTAACAATCTGTTTTATAGCTATAATTTCTGGATTTCATCTATTATTTTCTAATAGATTTTGTACATTGATGAAATACCACTTTTTTATGACAAAAATTTGTTCATTGCTATTTGCATGTGTGTGTCTTTATCAACTTCTGCTCTTTTGATGATAACTAAGAGCTTTTCTTGTTTGTTCTTGTCTTGTCTTAGTTAGGCTCCTAGATTCCAGGTTAAAAGAAAAGAGGAATTAACAGACCTGCAACTCTAATAGTTCCTCTTTTTCTCCTAACCTGGGGTCTAGGAGCATAACCAAGACAAGAAAAGCTAAGTAACTTACACCTTTTTGCAATAGCCAATACATACTTACTAAACTAATGCTTTGCTATAAACTACTTGTACTGTATTTCACTCAGATTGTACTCAACAATATTCTAACTCTACTGAGAATACAGCTGGACAGGAAATGGTCAATTGATGGGGAAGGGAATGAGCAAGGTAGAGTTTGTTACCTAAGTTTTTGGGTTTTAGTGTAGCTTTAGCCTCTTACTCCTTGATTTAGCTGCAAATTTCAGTGTGGGCAGGCCTTTTTTGAAAGGTCTAATTGAAGTTCCCATCCTACAAGAGTGCCATGAACTTGTATAACTTAATTATTGATGAACATTTTAAATGAGATTTTCCTGACTCATACATCTTTAACAAGCTTCTAATATCTGAAGTGATAGTGATATAATATCATTATCTGTTTTCAAATCTTATGCACGACATTATAGGATTAAAATTTTAACTGTTTTTAGTTAATCCGACTTCCAGTGCCATTTTATAGCCAACATGTCGGCCTACATAGTACATGTGTGTGTTCCAGTATATACAATGTATATGTATATATTTTTATAGAAAGTTATATGCACTAAAATGGCTTCCTAAGTTCTAATTACATCACTCGTACTCTCATAGATCCTTCCTGGACTGTATGTGGGGAATTTCTCAGACAGCACCGATAGTGAACAGCTGACAAAATATAAAGTGACTCACATCTTATCTGCCTGCAACCTGCCTGCTCCCCAAGCTAGTAGATCCATGCCAGGACTGAAGTAATTACATTACATCTATTATAGAACCCTTTATACAATGTATTTTAGATTAAACATTGCAATTATGGAGTTATAATTTCTTACCCACTTTTTGGAGAGAGAAGGGAAACAACTTTGAAATGGTCAACTTGCACATCCAAGCTCCAGCTCAAGTTATGTAATAGACTTGCTTGATAAACTTGTGAAAGAAAACACTATACATAACTCAATTATATAATTTTGTAGTAATAGTGTGTAGATTTACTGCATATTCTTTATTTCACCTTAAAATTGCTAAAGCGATGGGATCTGCGTGTCTATTACCGTGTAATAATTATAACTAGTTCTTTCATTACTTCTCACACAATTGTAGGAGGCTAGTGTTGGATATTGAAGACAAGCCATCACAGAACATTTCAAAATGTTTCAATGAATCTATACAGTTTATACATAAGGCCAGGGCTGAAGATGGTAAAGTGTAATTTAAATCTATTCTGAGCTTGTTTTTTATATGATTTGGCTAATTCTTTGAGAGATATGATTATAGAAAATTGTATGATGATATTATTGATTGTCACTGAGTACTCTTCTATAGGTTTGTATTATGTTTAACAGTAAAATAGAATGTTTAGTTAGAAGGAAGTGACTCAATAGACAGTTTTCCCATCCCAGCATGTGTACCAGGAAAAAGTTAAGAGTTGTCTTCTCTTACACAAGAGTTACAATTGACACACAACTATAAACACTGCATACCGTAGGTGTGGTACTAGTACACTGCATAGCTGGAGTCTCTAGAAGTGTGACTATCGCGTCAGCATATCTTCTTACTATATCTGATCTCACATGGAGGCAAGCAATCTCGTGTGTCCGAGGTAATAATGCAGTTTGTTAGAACATTGCTATGATTGTATCTGGTTTCTCTATCTAGGTTTACACAGTTATTTTTTCATGTTTAGAGGCTTATATATGCCATTAGTTCAACAGTATCTCTTTATTGAATGTACTGATTTGGCAATACTAATAGTCTCCTTGTCTATGCGTTTAGAATTTACCCCCTAACTATTATAATGTACTGATAACCCTTATAATGTGTATTTTAGCCTGCAGACCTATAGCTAACCCTAACTTAGGGTTCCAGAAACAGTTACAGGACTGGTGTGAGACTGAGAGATGGAAGAGTGTTAGCTTGATAAAACAGTTTCATGCTGTCCCCTTTAATGATAGGCAAACATTAAATCATCTGGTATGTTATCAGCAGACTAAAACAAGACTAGCTTTGAGTTCTGTATGAGTAGACTTTGGTATACATTAAAAGTCAGTTAAGTATTTCCCATGAAACACAATGTAAGACCTTGATATGGCTTAGGAAGAATGCCGACTCTGTGTTACTGTATAAGTCAACAAAGGATTTAGGATTGTCTTCTCACTAAGAGAAATATAGCATTTTGGTGAATTCCTTGTATACACGATATGTTTGAATTGATCAACTCAAACATGTCATGTCAAAGAGAGTCCCTTGTATTGTTTATGTGAACCAATTTCTGTATTAGTATCAAGAGTACTATTTATAGAAACCAATCTTCCTTTTTGCTTGTACAGTTGGAGAAACATGAACGGTGGGTAGAAACAGGCAAGTATGAAGATGACCTGTATCCACTCGCTCCAGGGGCGTATAAATTTCAGTCCTCTGGTAAGTATATTCCTACTCTTAGATGTTTATATCATGTAAAATCTGCCCCCTCACCCCTAGATACCTCCTCAACCATTGACTGGAATTGGTGTCACTATTCTCTACAGCTTCATGTAGGTCTTACTTGTTCTCTTTTGTTTTATCTTTGCACCTCCTCTTGTCCAACATAATCCTCTCCTTGGAGTTTTGTTATGTCCATTGTGCTACCTGCCTCCACCTTTGTCAGCTCTCTGGTTGCCAATTGTTCTACATTCGTTAACGGTTTTAATAGATTGGGATGTAGTCTGACTGTTTGTGTCCCTTTCTTGGTATCATAGAAAGGTTTATTCATGGCAGACTGATATCTTATCTACTAGCTAAATCACATTGTGTATTTCCAGGCATCTGTCCGAGTCTCTACCGTTATTCTGCCTAAAGTTCAGCTAATAGCACTCGTATCATAATCGGCATTTTTCAATCTCATGGAACTTTGGTCAGTTAGTTATCCATTCCATTGGTTTGTGGTGGAAACCTAGCAGTTTTGCTTTATCGGTACCCAGTAGAGCTTTCTATTTCTCAAATCCCACTTTCAACTACTTCCAACTAAATTATTATACTCTGTCCTTAATTTTTGGTGAAGTCTTCTCCATGTGGAGTCTGCCAGTTGGTGAACACCAAAGAATCCTTGATAAGCAAATGTATCATTTTAATGTATGTTTACATTGCATAAGCAAATAGTATGACATGTATAACTCATGTATGATAATACACTTACATGCATATGACAGGTGATATCCAGTGTTATCTTAGCTCTGCACATTTACAACGCTGTTGCCTGGAATTATATAACACCTATATTACGCGATGCTAAAAATGTGGGACTCTTTTATATATCTTAATAATCAAACGCATTGCTTGAGCTCCGTAGCTAACGTGGAATGCAAAACCAAATTAATTTATGTTCTGTGCGTGGAGCCTTTAATTTGTGAATAGAACTGCAACAGAATTGTATGCCTTATAACTTGCAACTATTGTGGGATGGATCTTGGGCTACGAAACTGAAAACTGCTATCTTGGACTCCAAGCATATGTCTGCATGCAATGTTGCGTAATGAGATACAAGATATGTGAAGTTGGAATGTAATGAGAATATGTGACCTGGAATATCTCATCTGGGAAAACATGCATATGTCATTCCATTTACACCTATAAATGCTAGTGGCACGCTGTATGAAACATTACCCAGTACCAACTGACACACATCAACATGTACTCTGTAACTCTGGCAGCCCTGCTGGTAGGTGTCACCTATGGTGCCCTCCTCTCTGCTCCCGCCCTTGAGCATGAGATTAATAAGTATGACATGCTCGTCAGTGTCATGCAAACTCGAGTGGCGGCAGAATGCCCAAAGGAGGTATGGCAGATGAAACATGTAAGAAGAGCTGTAAGTAGACAAATTTTCTTCAATTTAACAAGTACTGGTAACTCAGTAGGCTATTCATAGTGACTATAATTTACCAAATATTATTAAGCAACCCAAAGTGCTTGCGATAATATAAAATTCGTCGAGATAATATTAATAATTATACTAAAGAGGAGTTGTCAATGGTATAGTTCACTGTAGTTTTTTTCAGAAAATTTGCACTAGAACTCATCACAAGTCATGATTACTCTTATTACTGCAAACAATGCAAGTTATTATAATTTTGCCATGTGTATAAAATGTAAAACACTTTTGCCATCTATGTTTGTATACTGGGGAAATAAAAAGGTTTCTCTGCATATTTTATGATTTCCATTTATATGATATAGTTTTTAAATTGCTTATATTTTATTTTAGGCTCCCAAGACTGCAATCACAGAGCCCGAACTTCAGTTGGAAAATTTGAAGACGGTTTACTCTCACTATCTCTCCACCCTGTCCAAATGCAAAGCAGCCAAAGCCAGAGCTGATGCAATCAAAGCTAGAGAGAGAGCAGCTAAGGCTAAGGCTGCCGCTCTTGCAAAAGCCAAGGCTAAAGCTGAAGCAGAAGCTAAGGCAAGACCCACTGTTAGTACAGTTGCACCAACTACTACTGCAAAATAAGTTCATGTAAATTCATACCTTGACAAGCAATAAAACTTTAGAATAACACCCAAGGCATGTCTACGTTTTTCTATGAATTACCATCTAGTCAAAGCGCAGCAGTTAAATATATATGACTGTCTTCTCCTCTCATTCTCACCCATCATTTTCTTCTCTTCTAGAAGCCGGTAGCGCCGGCGCCTACCACAAAACCGTCTCCCTCAACTAAACTTTCAGCACCAACTGTCTCGTCAACCTCTACATCAAAGTCTACAACACCGCATCCAACAACTGTTCCACCAACTTCCACAGCTGTACCAGAGGTCATGACATCAACTGTCTCACATTCCTCAACTTTAGAGCTCACAACCGCACCTGAATTCTCATCTACTACTTTTGTACCGTCTCCTTCAGCACAGGCTGACACCCAATCAAACTCAACATTGTGTCACTCAGCACTGCTCTTTACCGAGGCGATTAGGAGCCAGCATACAAAAAATGGTTCCACCATTGCTAATGCCGACAGGCTCTGTGATACCAGACATCTCGCTGAATCTGGATTTCCTTGGTTTAGATTTTCTGGTGAGGCAGGTAGCAAGATGTTGAGCACCTGTCCTGAGGTCAACACCTGTGGCACAAAGTTGCCGTTTTGGTCCGATGATGCTATGCCTACTTCCCTTTATGTTCCTCACATCATGAAGGTTCATAGTTCTACCTGGTCTCCTGGAGCATCAACTTCTTATTGCAAGGCAACCACCATGAATATGGAGGTGATGAGGTGTTCCAGTGATCCTTCAGATCTGATTTATCATTGGTCTCATAACCAGGCCTTTTGTGACATGGCTTTTTGTGGTTCTTACTGATGACTGACCACAGTGACTATTTGATGTACCAAAACATCTTTCTAATAATACAGAAATAAAACAAATCAGTGAGAATAAGTGAGTCTTGAGTGGACAAATTTAGTTGCGTTGAGTAAAGTCATAAATTTTTTTACATCTTCTATACACATCTTTTTTTCTACCATATAAGTATAATTGCAAGTTGTTGGTATAGCTTAGTATCTCACTCGATGAGATATTGCTTTTGTAATACGTGCATCGAAAACTTTATCATTCATTCATCATGGCAATCTGAGACCCAAAGTTGTCATATTATGTGTACCCGATCAGAATATTCCACCGGCCTCACTATTTGCCATGTTTGTCCTGCCTACTTATTTTGCCTTCACAACATGATTCCATCCTGCGTTACCCCCATAAACATGACATTCGGTAGAACAATCTGTCAACATGGCTTTGGAACGCATCCACGTCCAAATCTACTTACAATGCAGTCGACATAGGCCATTGTTTTTTATACATGTAGATTGTAGTAATGTATGGAGATTTTTTAAACTGCAGGCCCTGGTGAAAGTAAAGATTTTGAATTCACTTCAAGCTCGGTACCCTCACGTGGTGAACGTCAAAGGGAGGCTATGAGGGAAGCAGTGAGATCTAGAATATTATCGGAACGTAGACATGAAGCTAAGATGGCAGAACTAGATGCAAGAGAAGGACAACTGATTGGTGCTAGTAACTCTGTAAGTTTTTTATTGTTATCCTCCAAAAATGACAAATCACCATTCTAATGCAACCCAATGCTAAGCTACGTACAAGACACTGTCATGATGCTGTAGCTACTAGGGGTATCCTGTCATTTGTACAAAAAATATTTTTATTGATTGGAACTAAGAACCTCTGCTGTTGTATTTTTTAGTCTTCAGTGTCGGAATTGACAGAGGAAAACGGAAGTAAAATGTTCGAGCATAGACTACATGTAAACTCTGCCACCAATATCACAAGCAGCAACAGTACTGTTGAACAATTCTATAAGGATAGCCCTTTACCAACTAGTAAGAGCGGTACCAGGGCTTCTTATAGTGACCCTCGAAATGCCAGCAGCCACTGGACCTCAGGCAATATTGCAATTGATCAAAGAACTCAGTCTACAACAATCGCTGAATCATCAAATTATCAATATGTTCAATCATCTGATCAGCTAAGTAATATTTGATTCCTTGAGTTATGTAACTAAGTAATATTTGATTCCTTGAGTTATGTAACTAAGTAATACTTAATTCCTTGAGTTATGTAACTAAGTAATACTTAATTCCTCGAGTTATACAACAGGCATCTACTGTTGTAGAATTTTACTTGAAGTCTTGACTTGACAGTCATGTGGGAATTATTTATCCAATGTTTTATTTTGGGGATTCTGTTTGTAAATTTTAAGTTGGTACTATTAGATTATAATATGGTGTATGCATGAATGTTGATTATTGAATAACATGAGAAAGTGCTGTTCTTCATGATGGAACTTTTAAAGTTACTATATTATTACTAGTGCAGCATGTTAGATTTTACTTGTGGACCATGAATTTATATTGGAGTATTGAATTGATATACACGTTTTGATAAAACTAGATTATATACATTGTAGCTGTGCAACACTAATGTAGCAGTAGCTTATCATACAAGAGTTGTCTACTCTTATCACCATTAGTTGAAGAGATTTAGAATTAATAATTAATGATGTTATATTTATAATATACTATATTATTATAGCAGAAATAGGTTTCTAAACAAATAGTTCCTAATTGATGTAACAAATACAAAAGATGAAATTATATCTCTTGCCTATTACTGCTGATTATACCAACCAAATATCAAACATTATTGTCTCCCATAATAATTGTTACTGATCAGAACCACAGTCCAAATATAAAATAGATAGTATTTATTTAATACGACAAAAGTTACCTCTTGCCAGTTACGCTCTTACTGAATGTCAGCAAATTTCATTTAAATCAGTGAGCCTATATACATATTATATTGTGACACCAAATACTAAGCCAGAGTGTAGGATGCCACAAGTTGGCAGCTCATCAGTCATCCGATATAAATATTTAAACAGTAAGCTGAATCTACAACAAATTTTTACTACATAAATATCTATAACGGAAGCATAAAACATCTACAAATTCTCAGAGTACTAGTAATATTAGTGAAAATAATAATAATAATTAAAATACATGGTGACAATGATTAAATAGAGCTAGCAAATAATATGATCATATAAAATATGAATGAGACTTGAGATGGGGGCCGCACCTACCCACCCTTAACATTACTATGTGGATTTGTAGGCCTTGATTCAGTCATACTTGACTTGCTAACAAAACTGGAAGTTTTAGTTTGAGTTCCTATCCTTTCAGCAACTCTGGCACAAGGGGGCGCTCTGGCATATGCATTGAATATACACTCAAGGAATTCTCTCATTTCTTATGGCATCGGTACAGTAATTGAGCAGGCCATAGTTAGACAGACGAACAGACAGAAGGAATGGACAACTCCTTCTTGTGATTGTAGAGGAATAGACCAAGCTCCCAGTTAGTGTATCTCTATATATGTGGTGGGGACGAATCCCTCCTCCCCAGTAGGTTTCCTAACCCTAGTCCAACCATCTCCATTATCATGTTCTACTATAGAGAAGCTTTCATCTGCAGCCATACTCAATGATCCTACTGTAGTAGCTGTAAGGCATTCAAGTAGGAACTGTTACATTTTCAATAGTGATAAAATATATTAAATTCTAACTCGACTGAGCTATGGGTAAATCAATTGAACTATGGGTAAATCAATTGAACTATGGGTAAATCAATTGAACTATGGGTAAATCAATTGAACTATGTGTAAATAAATTGAACTATGGGTAAATCTATTGAACTATGGGTAAATCTATTGAACTATGGGTAAATCAATTGAACTATGGGTAAATCGGTTAATATCACAGTTAAACATGGTCAATAATTAACATACATTCATCCATGGCCAGTAGCCAGTAGCAAATAAGGTTGCAACAACATCTGATATTGTCAGCCTGATCATGGTAACACAGTGGCATACCACTGTAGACAAGTAGGCTATATTATACTGTATATAATATCGACTACATTGCAAATACAATGGCAAATATGATGAGGTTATAAGAACTGACGGAGGTAGTGCAATAAGGACAAAGGTAACATACTCTGCTTACCTTGGAACATATAGAGAGCCTTAGCACTACCGATAACAGGGAGGGGTTCATGATCTCCCACATCTTCATCAAAACTGTCGTTATCAAAGCTGTCAACCATAGCGGAGCTGTAAAACAAGTAGAACCATTATCACACAGTACATGGATACAGTATATACAAATGTATACTAAATTATCCCAAATGGTCACAATCAGAACAATGCTAGAGATGTTCTAGTATAAATCTGACAGTCAATGTTATATAATTGAAGGCAAATCATACTGTAATATGTTTCTACCAATCACAAGCCCAGAAATAATAGCGCAGAGCTAGAATATCTCAAGGTACATGAGGGTATGAAGATAAGTAGCAGTAGAAATATTACAGAATAATACAGACAAGTAGGTGTTAGGTAATGTTGAAACTAGGACGTTTAGGAATATACAGCACAGATACATGAAATATTGACTAGGCTACCTATATGAGTAGAAATTTGAAGAGCATGATGTACACCGTAGCTGATTATACAGCAGTTTAAAATCTAAAGATAGAACAGAACTATGCACACACACACACACACACACACACACACACACACACACACACACACACACACACACACACAACACTACATGTATAATTGCTATAGCATACACTAATCACACAAATAAATTAAACTGAAATACAAAGTAATAAGGTTGCTTCTGGAGTTAATTTTTCAGAAAAGTACCATACACAATGTACATGTTGGTATCAAAGGTTAAAAAGGTATACTGACATCTAGACTTTAATTGGGAATAGGTCAAGTTGTACTCATCAATAGCATTATTTCAAAAAAGATCTAATGAATAATGAAGGGGTTTCGGAACACACTATTTTGTTGCATATTTTAGTTAGCATACCTTTACTTTGCACACAAATAACTGATAGAAGCAGCCATAGCTATGTACAAACTGAATATCACACAGCAAAAAACAAATGAAACTGAAATGGAAAACTAAAAAGCAAGAGCCAATAGAAGCATCTGATTACCTATCGTCTAAAGCTTGTAGACTATCGTCATAAAACTGAGTGCTGCGAGTGCTATGCACTGAATACATAGAGCTACAACAGGGCAGGCACAACGAGTGTGTACAAAGGATGCACATGAAATAATAATAAATTCAATTGCATGATAGCAAACAGTGGGCAAGCTGTAGACATAGTTTGAAATAAATAATAACTATATAGTAGCTCAGCATAAACAGCAAACGTGAAAATACAGATAAAAAGTTGGACAGTGAACTTCAACTACAAATTTTCTCAAGCTGAAAGTAAACTCTCTGTAGGAGAGACAGGAATGTATACAGGAAGCGTGGGTCCTTTATTTATGTGAAACAGTATGAACAGGTTGGTACCTAGTACCAGTGGGAAAGAAAGTACACAGTAGTTATATGTATATCATAAGTTACTTACTGGGTTTGTCTTTGCTGAGATATATTCTGTGTGCTGGGAGTACCTCCATTAACTGTAACAGCAAACCTCATGTTTTGATTCCAAAGAACAGCAAACAGGTTTGAGAAAGTTACTACATTGCAGAGTAAAACATATAAACCCAGAGATCATCATCCAATGGGAGCGAAGATAACAATAAACATAAACGAAAACTGAGAGAGATGGCTCTAATAGTCCACTGGAAGGTTATTGGTAGTCTATTAGTCCATACAATAGCCCAAGTAGACTCGTACTGCAGGTATACAATAGCCCAAGTAGACTCGTACTGCAGGTATACAATAGCCCAAGTAGACTCGTACTGCAGGTATACAATAGCCCAAGTAGACTCATACCGCAGGTATACAATAGCCCAAGTAGACTCGTACTGCAGGTATACAATAGCCCAAGTAGACTCATACTGCAGGTATACAATAGCCCAAGTAGACTCGTACTGCAGGTATACAATAGCCCAAGTAGACTCATACTGCAGGTATACAATAGCCCAAGTAGACTCGCATTGCAGGTATACAATAGGCCAAGTAGACTCGTACTGCAGGTATACAATATCCCAAGTAGACTCGTACTGCAGGTATACAGTAGCCCAAGTAGACTCATACTGCAGGTATACAATAGCCCAAGTAGGTATACAGAGTAAATCTTACCTCCACCAGAGACAGGTGTGGATTGGTGGGTAGAAGAGATGTCTGCAGAGTGTGAACTATTGATTGAGCCTACAGAAGACCTTCGGGTCATGACAGGAGTGTCACCAGATGTGGCGTTGAGATAACCCTGCATAATAAGAGCAGCATTGTATGGTAACAATTGTATAACAACACGATACTATCCAACAGTAAATGACAACACAGCATCATGATGGCACTCTCTGAGGGAACTGTGTAACACCTACATGTATATCACTGCCTATCTCCATATGCCACTCAGGACGCAGGAGAAAGACGACTACTAGGGCCCACACAGGCTACTCACCTCAAACTTGGTCAGCTCGCTCTCCAGACCGACTATCTTCTGGTTAATCTCATCCAGTTGCTGAGTCAATGTACTGGCATCTCCTAGCTTAGGGTTATTCTGGTAGACTCCCTGCATCTTTACTATCCCTTCCCTAGCAACAAGTAAAAAATGCCATTATGACTATAGCAACAGGTAAACAATACCGTAATTGCCATGCCAACAGGTAAACAACACTATTATTACTATAGTAACATGTAAACAATATCAATATCACCATAGCGACACACAAGCCTACCATGTCTTAATATCACCAATACACACACAATCTCACACTCTACCAATACCAGTAACAGCCATGATCATGCAAGTAGTGGGATACTAACAATAATAAACATAAATGTGCACAAAAATTAGAACAATTTTCCATATGCCTGTGCTTTAACTCCAGTTTTGTTAAAAGCAAGGGGGGGTGAGGATACCTACCGTGATGCACACTCTTTACCAATTTGATGTTTAATAGCCTTAATTTTTTCCTTGAGGTGCTTCTTCTGTTGTTGAGGAGCCAGATGACTGAAATCTTCACTGACTGGCTCAGACCCCTACAGCAAACAAGAAATGACATCACACATACAGCTTTAGATAGTCAACTTGAAATAATGCACTTTCTATAAGAAATAATAGCCTATTGAAAGACTGTCTGTCACAAGTAATTGAGCATAACTCTGAAGCATTGCAGCAAGCAAGGGCAGCTTTTGCATGTTTAAACTAAAGTAATATTTTCCAATTCAAAACAGAAGCATTGACCACAGTTTTTGGTAAACTAAAACATGTCGGACAGATTTTCATGCCGTTAACAGTGTTAACTTCATAATTATGAAAATAAGTTTAACATCGAAGATATAAATTTATCAGACAGAACTTTTTTAATAAACATTGAATAAAAACTGAAGATTGATTTGATAGAAAACAGGTACAGTTTACAGTATATAACAACTGATAGGAATGATATTGTATGGGACAGCAATGCGAAAGCAAATCTTACATCTACTCCAATTCCACATGCAAGGTAAACCTAAAAATCAAAACAATTACATGTCACAAACAACAAACGTTCCCGTTCCACAACACAATATGGCCTTGAGGTGTAGCTGTAAAGGTAACTACGCATACATTGATATCAAATATAACTGAGCATGAAACAAGGCTCCACGATTTCAAACACTCTAACATGAGACATGATTGAGAAGGGTTTGATAGGTAGGGCATGCATGTACATATACAGTATCAAACTTAGCAGGGAGAAAAACTGATTAGAGGTGAGTGTAGACAGTTAGATATAATACATGTACAGTAGTAGTAGTGGTACATAGAGGAGATTCACTAAGAGCGATACACGTGATAGTAGTGAACAGACAAGTATGTGATCGACAACGGCTATCCTAATGGAGGATGACATGAGTGTGCAACATGGGACAGTAGAATATTGTAAAACTTGTGCTGGGGTTGGACAACCAGAAGTCCCGATTATATCACTTATGAACAACAAGATTGTGGAAAATAATAACTAATTAACAAAGACTGTTCCACAAAGACGATGTGCATAAACAAAGAAAGAAAAACAACGACATGCAATTTTGAAAATATGATGGCTCCAAAGGAACTAAAACACCATGTCCGTGAATATGATATGTGAATACTAGAAAGTAGGGCAGAGCAAAGCTAAGCAACTGTTAAAACATATGACAGTTAGGGTACCAACTGTCAATATAGACCAGGCCAGGAGTCAGTAAATAGACAGAAAGCTAGGCAGGTAGATACCACATAATTATGTACATGTAGGTAAGAACTGGCAACCTGCAATAGGTGTAGGCTACTGGCTGAGGGCTAGTATAAATATGAATTATAGTAGTAGTTGATAGCATTTTATGGAGTTATCTTACCCTTAGTTTTACAGAGTTTCCCTACAGGTAAACAAACAAGAACACAGTCTAGAAATAGACACTACTGTCAACTCCAGTGATAGGAGAAGACAACTCAGACTAAAGACAGATCAACTACTAATTAATGATGGCTACTACTCCAGGTTATTACAGTCGTGTATGCTGTCACATATGGCTAGTAGACATACTTGTATTAGCATGTTACTTCTAAATTTTGGTAAATTATATTAGAGCTTGGACACTCTTCAGCCTTTAGAACATGTTTTTTCCTATAATGTAAAGCACAACTCATTCATCCAATATCATTCAAATATTTTTTGAGTTGCCCAATCTGTCTCACTATAATAGAATATAACTATTTAGGCCTACACCATGTAATATAACCAAGCAAACCTCAAGTTGCTAGCCTGCTCCCCAAATAGCACGAGTCAACCAGGAACAAATTGTACATGAATAAGCAAGACCTTTTGTCGACCTACCGGCAATGAATTAAAGCAACACAAGCCGCAGCATCTTTTCAACAATCAAAGCTTGAAGGCAAAAACCCAAAGTTCTAACCCAACAACTAATTTTCACACAGGTTCAGTCTACTTCTATCTTATAGCGTCATGCACAATATACAGCAGACTGTACTGGACTAGAGAGACGTATCAATAAGTCACTGCAAACCGCCATGACCAATCAAATTATAGAAGGCATGCTGTGTCAACACCAGACACGTGTCATGTCACAATAAAAATAACCTTTGACCAGAACAGACTAGTTCGGTAAGGCAAGCTGTCGCTCTTGGCTCGCTTTGCATACGTCACTTTCCTCTACAACAAATATTTGGCCAGTCATTAAGCATTCAGCCAACACGAAGAGAATATACACTGTAGATCCATGTTAACAACTGACAGTTTAGATGTCTCCATATCTACAATGTCATAGTATCGACTCCGTATTAATTAGGAACAAAACCCTCCACTCAGGTGTATGTTATGACCAAACAGTTAGTACAGCACTAATAGTCCATAACATAATTGAACCTCATTGCATGCAAAGAGTGTAGTAGTCTCCAAGGTACAAACGTGCACTACTATATTAATAAAATATAACACAACTGAAACAAAACTAGCTGAGATAGAGTCTGGTGCTGCAGCTGCCAACCTTTAAACCGGAGTACAACATGAAGACACTAGCTACTAAATAAAGGTAGGCTAAGTTCTACAACAATAAATGAACCAATGGTAGGTACACTGATATTACCCTTCGAAGTATCGACATCTAGAAAAGTTTCAACGTCGTGTGTGAACAGGAAAAAGTCTTCAACATTAAAGTAGAACAAAAACTTTAATATTGAAACAGCAACTGAATCAAAGTAAAAGTGCAGTATAATCTGTAATACAGGTGGGGAGGCCTTTTCATGTCTAACAAAAGTCATGAGGAAAAACAACTAAAAAACAAACAAGAGTTGCTCAGGGAGACATAACTACAATTTCATACAGTGGTGGTGACACTGAATGCAATGTACATCCAGGCATATAGAAAGCAACAGTGGAGGCAACACTTAAAGCAGCGAAAGCGGTGTGAATGAAATGACTTCGCGTACCAGAGAGCGGGATGGTTAATTTCACAATAAGATTCTAGGCTAACACCACCCAGTATTATAGGACTTGGCTCCAATTCCTACCAAACCATCGAGCATACACCGGGTATGTACAACATGCATATTATAACAACTAATATGATAGTGATCATATATACAAATGTAGAAAATCTTTTACCTTGCCGATTCGAAAGCTCGAGCTCTAAAGCCAACCAAAGGTACATTGACAAGTAAATACAATACAGAGTTATAAAACGTCATTAACGCTAAGCATAGACAATATTTTAGTTGAGTGCCCAAGCTAAAAACTTAAGGTGGGAGAGCGACATCCCCGTAATGACAAGACTTTACAAGACCGGTAGGCTATGTGTAAAAGTTTTAAATATTATATGTACAAGGTAGGGTCGGGGGTAGAAGCTCTGAACTAATATCTAAGATGTATCGATGTTACAACACAAAAAATGGACTCGACCAAAACACAAGTATATGTAGTTGTCTTCTCTCTGTTGTACATGAAGCAAGAGCAGGCAACTCTAATGGTTCAACCACAAGTTTCAATCCTCATAAGAAAGCTGTTACATCTTCCATGTTGATGGAAGAATTATGAACCTTTAATGCAGAGGAATTTAATTACTAGAAACAATAGTTCGGTGAAAAACTAAGATACGTTTCATTAACAGCCATTCAAGTTTTACCTAAAGTGATGCATTCTCCCACAACCGATTTACTATGTTAATACTGCTACCATGGTAGCTTACAACAGTGAATTATTGACCATGTCACCAGCACAAGTCAAGTACGCTGCTATCCCAACCCTCAGCTGGTGTAAACCTAACAGTAATATCAACCAATCGCCATAGCACATAACACCCTGTGAAACATCCAGTGGGGGAACAATTCCCATTAGCATGATATCACACTATCAGAGCACTGGGTTTGATGAATCCAATTGGCAGTGAATGAGTATGGCAGGCTCCAAGGCTAAACCCATATGTATAAAACCTACACAGCTGCCAGTCGTCATAATAACAAGGTCTTCTATCATCAAAACAAATTATACCTTAGAGAAGCAAAACTCACAACGTTACAAGCAAACTCATATCTGCTACAAGCCAAAATGGAACTACATCTAAATGTAAAGATTTCAGATTCCTAACCATGACTGAACATGAAATAATCATCTGAGGGGTGCAGCTTGGAATAAAATTTATCACCATAGCAATATTGTGAGCATCATATGAGTGGAATACAGTGAATATAGTCATTCCTAGGCTCATATAGCCTTGGTAAACATGCTACTTACAATGTACACGTATATCATACACTCTATATTGTACATGTAGGCCATTGGTAACGCCTGTTCAGTTCAATATAGTGTGACATGGTTATTATAAACTCACCCTGCCTCCAAATATACCAGCCAACCTGCCTTTCTCCTTCTTCTTGGTGGCTCTAGTCGTTCCACCGGACTGTAACTTAATGGTTTGCTCTCTTGTCTGTTAAACATACATACTACATTATAATACATTATAATCATAACACGCTGTACACTACATGATGCTGCCTGCATCCAAACCCTTCTCAACAATAAAGTCGTCTTTCCCTTTTCCAATCATATCTATTTCTGTATAACCTACAATATTACTATAACTACATATAACTTCTACAATTTCTAGATAACTATATGATGATCAAGCAGTAAGTGAACTGACACCATGGATTGTCTTACTGAGATATAAAGTGATTGTATGACACAGTGTTAGTACGTTCAGTGAATAGTGTTTACTACAACAACAGCTGTTGTACCAGTATATATATATATCTCTAGAGTATATCTATAAAATCGTGTTACATGTAGTAAAGCAATGACTAAACACTACTGTTGTGTGACTGAATGACCTACTATGTGTGTCCTATATGTACATTACATGTATGTGTCACTGCTAGAGTAGGCTGTGTACTACATGTATGTGTCATTGCTAGAGTAGGCTGTGTACTATGTAATAGAGAAATAGCTAGTTGAGAGATTGACCTTGTGACATGATAAATATTTACTAACATATAACAGTATCATAACTAAACACTCCAGTGTGATATCATAATAGGGTCCATACCCCACTAAGGCAGGCGATACAACTTGATAGCTCCATGTTTACACACGTTTACACATAACATTGCTCGCATACCCCTGTTCACTACTACCTACACCCTGTCCACTACTACCTACACCCTGTCCACTACTACCTACCCCTGTCCACTACTACCTACACCCTGTCCACTACTACCTACCCCTGTCCACTACTACCTACCCCCTGTCCACTACTACCTACCCCTGTCCACTACTGCCTACCCCTGTCCACTACTACCTAGTCATCCTGTAAATCATGTACTGGCATAGCATAGACTACATGGAGAAGTAGATCTCTAGGTTTGAGGCTCACCTTGGATGACGATGACGAGTTGATTGACTTTGTATCTTCGTTCCCCAAATCCTCAAACGCTATATCATCCGGGGGAGCGAATCCAGATTTAAACCGGTCTATCACCCTCCGTGAATCCTGAATTGAATACAAAATGAAGGATATAACAGGATGAACAAGACGGAGCGGGCAACTTCCTGCTTTGCTACTTTCCAACACATAAATTAGACTTAGTACTGCAGTGGAATGTCTTACACAACATGAAAAGAAGTTTCAACTCAAGCCAAGACCAAGGATTGGATCCTTACTCTAGAATGATACATACCAACTACACTAATGCCATAGCAGATGGTGAATAGTGGTAGTGACAGGCCATGGTACACAAGGTACATGTATTTGGTGCCTTAATTAATCTCCATTGATTGTATATTTAGATAATTATTTCCTTTCTGCTGATATAATACTCACTAACTACTAAATGGTAACCACTGGCTGTGGAAGTGGAACAACTACAGTAATTACAAAAATCAGTTCCAGGAGAATCAACCACCATGCAATGGGACCATCTAGAGACCGGCTCAGTACAGCTCTAAGGGTTTGGGGTGTATGCTTTGTGCCCCGTATAGACAAATAGTAGTAGGTTCACAGGCTAGTATGACTTACCTCCCCATGGTCTACCTTCTCACTCGACTGGCTGACAAGGTCGAGGCATGTATTGATTATAGGTTGTATGCCTTTCTCAATGTCTGACATCTGTTTTATAGACTCCCGGATTTTAATTATTCTCTTTTCATCTAACTCTTGCATTGACTAAAGTATATATATCAGTATTTATTATATATTAGCACACATAATTTAAACAACATAATACCCTAATAGCTCAATATTATATATAATAATATTTATATATTAGAGTACCAACATTATAATACAACTTGTACAGCTAGTCAGTCTAATGATGCATAGCATTGCTACTGCCAAGCTACAATCAAAGTTGAATGTATAGGTATTAACATACAGTACAATGCTTATATTCACATAAAGCAGTGGGATTGATAGAGCAACAGATGGATGATAGTGCACATCATATGGTTGCAATGAGAGAACACTGTAGACTCTAGCACCTATACAGTCTACTCATATATTTTATAGTATTATATATAACGTAGTCTAGAGTTGGACTGTGTACAGATTTGATATGATAGCTGATACAATAGCTGATAGGTAGTACTAGATGCTCATACTACCACCAATTGACTGTCAGCTTGGTGAGAAACTCACTAGCGATAAAACCAATTAAATGTGTATGCTACCATATGTCCTTCAAATGAAGTCTGCCTCAATCCCCGTGAGCATAAGTAATCCATCAGATGATCACAGATTGTGAACTAATGAACCCCCCCTCCCCCCACTCTGCATTAAACACCAAACCCTAGGATATGGAGACTGAAAGAATACTCACTTGAAACACCTGTGGAAGGAGTCTATTATAGTAGTCTCTCTGGTGAGCATTGGTCTGCTCTAGCACAGATGCATAGCTGGCCTTACAGTCGCTGCAGATCTGTGCTTTCTGGTGAGCCATGTTCTTAGTTTTCTCAACTTCGGCACGTGAAAGGTTTAGGTTTGCATCGGCATTCCTGTATGTTTCTTCAGCTCGTACTTGTTCCTGGTATGATCTCTCATACCTCTTCTTAGCCTGAGAATAAACAGCAATAAAATATTAGCGGCGCATAAACGTCGTAGCCCTGTACATACATACATAGCCTGAAGGTTAGGGAATTCCAGGGATGAGAAGAAAACCAATGAAGCATTGGGAGCGTTGGTGTTGCCTTCTCTATTAAAAAAACCGTGGATTACCAACTTATATTCAAGTCATTTGACAGTGAGACAGGTGAACAAGTATATTAAAGGATCAGTGTCACCGTTTTTGTTTACATTTTGAGACACCCATGTGCTCGCTAGAGCGAACGTCATGATTGGTTACTTGAACTTTATTATAATTGGCTAACTAAATCGAATGCGCATGTACACGTGTGGGAAAACCCATTGGGTGATCGATGGGAATCAGTTGGCTGTGGACAGAATTAGAATAAAATATAATATTTTGCTTTTGCCAAAATGAAATTATTGTTGCAAGATGAAAATGCTATCAAGAGATGATATGATACAAGGTATATGGCAAGCACAGCAAGAATTTGCAATCATTTGATTATCATATCAAATCAATGAAAGTAAATTAATTTTGATTTTAATTTAATTCTTAATGTCAATGTGAATGTACTATGCCAGTGTAGTTGATATTAAAAAAAGTTATTTATACATGTGGATATAGCAATGATAATTATTGTTATTTACTTTTTGTTCACATTGGTACATAAGTAATTTGTTAAAATAACATACTAGTTACTTATGGTTAATTATTATGAATGTAGCCTACTTTACTACACTATTTTAAACTTTACTAAAATGGATAAAATGCAAAATAAAATATTGGGATTATAATATTAACTTGATTAACTATGATTGTTGCTATCTACATATATGTAGGCCTTTATACAGCACCTAATCAAAAACTTAATTTATTGAATTTCAAAATAATTGTATTCTTTGATTGCAGCCGTAAGTAAAATAAACTTTTGATGACACTATAGTCAACTCATTTGCTTTCTCTGTTGTAATAATAATACTATGATGACTAAAATGTGTGTAATGAATGCTTCTTTTTAGCAGTTTGTCAAGACTATGACCCAGGAATGTCAAGTCCCATCAATGGCAACCTCTTAAAGTCATACTTGAGTGACGAGTATTGTACCTTGGACACTGAGTTGACTTGTTGTACATAGGTATACATAAGGTAAGTGCATCATCAACTTTCAAGGTTCTGTCTAATCAAAAAATGTGAAGTGTTGTCGCATCAGTTCAGCAAAACTTTCGCTGTAAACACTGCTGCATGTACATATTACTTTTCTGTACTGTGGTTTTTGGAATGTAGCCTAGCAAAATTGGTATCGATTTGATTTGTATTCATCATTTTCAATCTATTACATTGTACCTAGCAGTTATATTCAGTTGCTTAGTGTGGTCTGATTTTAGGTACCATCTGTTGTTGTTAATGTACTTTTAAGTGATCCAATGGTATGATAACATGTTCACATAATGTTGTAGAATAGAAACATCTATCAAGCAACATGCTTGAACTGAAGTACTTACCAACAATTCGAGCAGCCAAATCAATCGTATGGTTTGTAAAGTATTGACCGGTACCTTCAAATATTAATATTCTGCCACAATTGGAATTTTTTTCATTTTTATATGTATTAGTTGCAGTTGGCTTGATATTTCATGTATGATCTTTCAGTAAATAGAATTTCAATGAGTACAGTACATGTTGTATTTGATGCCTGTGATGGCCAATTCCATTTTGATTTTTTTCTATATTGTGCAGTTACATTGGTGATCTTTTCTATTTACTAAGTCGATTATTACTGCTTCGTTTCAAGTGACCGTAATCCACAAGCTTTAATGTTAACAAGAACTAATATTATGCACTCATGGTTATTTGCAATTAGCCGAGTGGATTTAGTTTTGTTCCAAGATGTCATTATTTTGAATTCCAAGATTACTCATGTTTTTTGTGTTTGCAGCCATAGTAAATGGAAAATACATGCAGCTCAAAATTTATACTTTGGACTATTATATTTGATTTTACATTTATTTTGTGCTATTTTTCTTATCTTTCTTAGGCTTTAGGGAGGATTTATTTTACTAGATGAAACTGCAATTTTCCATTTGCAAAGACATGTAACTGCTGTAGTTATGAACATCAATTTACTGATTATTTACCAATACAGTCTCTAGACAAATTTTATTGCCCTCTCCGTTTTATGACACCGAGCTGTTATTGCAAGATTAATTTAGGCCTACTAGTATACTTTTGGCAAAGTGCTGGAGACTAAAACCAATAGCCATGGAATCACGTGCACAAGTATAGATCCGCCCAACTATGATTCATATACATTTAAACAAAAATGTTTGAAATGATTCTGACTATTATTTGATTTGTCGTACTTTCTGAAAATGTAACCGTCATTCTTAGTTATTAATATGAGGACATCGAATGACTATTCAACTTCAATATCTTAAAACATTTATTGTTTATTTACGATATCTGTTTATAACAAAATACAACGATGAAAACAGCCGAATCCAGAGTAAAATACATGTGTAAAGTATTGAACATGAACAGAAATCATAATGAGATACACAGTCCATGTAGCGTGCCAGCAGAAGTTTGTTTTCAATCGTAATCACTCAGCTTGAATGCTGAGGCACTATAACGCTTCACCTTTTATAGAGTTACTTGTTGAAGAAACCTCTTGGAGTACGGGTGAACTGTACATTTGGAACGCTTCTTTTGCAATCCAATATGTACTATCTGCAATTCAAATTTGTAGAGCATTTTATTAAGAAAAGTGGTTGTGACCCTCGAAGAGAACACATCAATAGTTAGTGGCAATGTAGTTTTGGTTGGGTTCAACTCTCACAGCAGAATTTCCCACCCTGTTGAATAGATGATGCTGAAGTACTAGTACTGATAATCAAGTTAATGTACATAACATATTACTGCTACAACACTTACCTATGCTTTTTCCAACATTGGAGATAAAGATGATATGGTGCAAGCTGGAGAATAGATGAATTAGAATTTCTACACCAGTGTCTGGTCGCATGGAATTGGTCTAGCTTTGTTCCCGTTCGTTCATACAGCTTTGGCATCTCACTGTGCTAAATAATAATGATAATAATATAATATTCATGGCGCCAAACACAATTCTTTAATGTGGCTGCCCGATAGCAGAGCTAGTCGAATGGGTCTCCACGGCTCCTAGAGCTGAATATTATTATAGTTCGATATGGCACAGAAGGAAGACTTTCGGAATGAAAACCTAAATCACATGGGTTGTCAGTTTTATTAGCTAAAGCATGTGTGTTTCACATTTTGCAAGAATAAACTGATGAAATTTACCTCAATGAGTTTATAAGTTTATGCATAAGTTAAATTCAAGAAGACGGTTTTAATGCTACCTTGTAACGAGCCTTGTCGCTACATAATAAATTATAAACACCTACCAGTATAAAGAACTGGATGTAGAAATTGAGGTTGGCATTCGATTTAAATATTCTTCATCAAAGGTGAGTGTGTGTCTTTACCCTGCTCACCAGATCATTCCTTCTTTCCAACAAACAGTCGAGTTCAACTATGTCTTTATCAATGTCAGGAAAGTTACTTGCTGACAGTATTGGAACTAGCCTGTAATCAACACAGTGAGTACATCATAAGATACAAATACGATAAAAACATAAAATGCTTTAGAAATAAAACTTGGCTGTTTTAAACGAAAAGAAACTTTGACCATGCAAACATACATAAAAGTACACCAGGTTAGCTCAGCTGCATTAGATAAGGGTGAGTTTGTGTCTAATGAAGTTAGCATCAGTCCCACCAATCTTTTAGATTTAGCCTGAGAAAAAGGGGGGGGGGCTTGAAAGAGTGAATAAACTAAATACAGTAATACAAATATCTTGGATAGACCAGATCAGTCAATTGATTATTTTAGAAATAAACTTTATGATGGAATTATTGTTTGCATTTTCGCAGGATATGTATATTGTAAATTCAAAATTATATTTGAATATGTACATTGTAGATGATTTAATACAACAATACAATAACTTCACATTTTTACAAAGTTCATTGTGACCGATTGTCAAAACTAAATTTAATACTAACTGAAATTTAGTTTCACCAGTATTGTAATATAAATATAAATATATGTTAAAATCATAATGATATGATAATCATTTAGATTATTATATTAAATTATATCATAATATAACCTAATTAACATTATAATATAATATGAAATATCATAATCACATGACTTCCTTTTTTTTGTATTATAAGTTATCTAACTCTTTTTATCATTTAAAAAATTAATATAAATATTATAATAATATTTAATTTCAAACCTAATCATTTGTTTTTTAAACGAAATAAATAAAAAAAAAGAGTACATATAGTAAATACTTACTATGCTGAGTATTGTGGTAGCTGACAATCTGGCCATAAACTAAGCTCATCTTCTTTAGAAAATGAAATTTATGAAATGAAAATCCAAATTTCGAACGCCATTCTTAGCATTTCTGTGCACTATGAATTCTCAACTCAATCCATAGACATAGACGAAGATAGATAGTATAGTACCTTGGTACTTGCAATAACTCTGTGATCAATTGTATTGTAAACAAAATACCACGTGCAGACCGCTAGCATGGTCATGTGACTTTGTTTTGTTTATAAAATTTGATGCTAGTATGATAATCCATAGTTTCGGATAAACAATGGCAGCTATAAAAATAAAACTTTTTTCGAGGGTGTAATATAAATTGAAGGGTGCATGGTTGCAAGTAGTATATGCTCATGGATTATTTTTGCATTTTTCAGGCTACTTTTGAAAATATTCTCAAAAAACGAAACCTCTCTCTATACAACTTATATAAAAAAATTGCCGTTTAGGGTGTCTTCATTAAAAAAATCGTCCTAGGGCAGCACATAGCGCATCGCGCGATGCATCATGGGAAGCAGAAATATGTTGAGAGCACAACTCCGCAACTTGTAACTTTCCTGCTGCCTTCATTTTAACACAAATCTACATTTGCTGAGCAAGGTAATTAGTGACAGGGATCCTTTAAACTATTACAGTAGGCCTATCCATACATACATACCACTAGTAGTAGCTAGTAGCTAAAGAGTTGGGAATCCTATTGGATAAGTACAGGTGACAGTTGTAGACACTGGTGACCATCAGGTAAATAGTGAGTGTATCATACCATATATTATGTTGTAACAATACAGGCATATTGTGTGATAAATGGGTGAGCACGACTAAATCTATAAAGCATGCAGCTGGTGATCATGGATGAAGAGATGGGACCTGTTCATAATATAATTTTTGACTATCTTTGATAGGTCATAAAGGGAATAGAGTTAAAAGTACACTGTGTACCATTGTTCAACCAAAAACAATCAAATCTACTAATGTACTGGTTAATACATGTTATAATTATATGTGTGATAATATTATAATTATATGTATGCCTAGGTTTAGCTGTGCATTCATTCAACATGTCTATACTACACTCTATAGGCTACTACTATATGGAATTACTATTGCTTATCTAGTTTACCAGTACTATATAATATGCATATAGTCTACAGTGTAGGTGTATTTGGGTAGCGTAGATGTGCTGGAGAATAGTTGATCTGTATCACTAAAACATAGGCCTATTACAAGTATATTATTATATTTACTATACAATGCAGCAGCCACAGAAACAAGCACATGTTCATGGAGCAGTAGGACTGGGATATATAATACAGGGTCAGACAAATCCTACAGTAAGTAATAGCCACATACAGAGAACATAAGACACTGATAGTATCATAGTATGAGTCAGATATCACCATTAGTATTGTGAGAGTACTACTAGTACACTGTATATACTATCTATTTATCATTATAGATAAGTGGGTGGCAATAACAGATAGGCAGTACAATAAACTTACATCATATTTTTATATCAACAGTAAAGTTAATAGGATTTTATGTTCAAGTTTGATAACTCAATATGGAGATAGATATATTATATTGCTGTGTTATCACAGCCATAGATGAGCCATGCTAAAATACTGAGTATTGTGTGTATGATAAATCAGTTGCTAGCAGTTATCTCCCTTGATACAATGAGTAGCTGTACTAGGCTCCATGGGTGTATTTAGTAGGACAATTAGCATACAGCCCCTACTCTGAATATTGTGTGATGGAATAACACATAACTTCCTCAAACGCTATTACATTTACCTTTTGTATTTATTTGCAAGACTGCATGACATTATTGCTAAATAATATAAGCACAACTATTTACATTGTGTAGACTGAGTACCATGCACACTGTAGGCTCCCAGTGGATGGTGAGGGAGGTATGGTGTACACGCTGTAATAATACTCAGAGTACAGGCTATGTAAGAACAGGTAAGTGGATGCATGCAAGGATATACTTTCATATACTGCATACCACTGAATCCACTCTGGACTTGGAAGTATGTGACTCAACCCTTGAGGGTTATTTTAAGGATGAACAGAGTAGTACTAACTTGTACTATCCTGTATGTAGGCCAGTCAGTAGGGTATATGCAGTGCATATCACATCTAAGTAGGCTGGACAGTTCACAAGACAAATAATTATATCAATGATTTATACACATAGTTATGAGTCACTTTGCCTCCACACACCACTTGTGCCAAATGTCGTGACTAGCATTTGTCACAGAGGGCCAGTAAGTAGGGATATAGCTGCCACATACAATATTAGCCTTGACCTACCTGGTCTAGGCTACGGAGCTGACCCTGTAGCTGAGTCTCTAACTTTCTTGAGTCTTCAATGTGTTTCTTTCGCTCTGCTTTTAGTTCAGCTATGAGTTTACCCATTTCCTACAACGAGTGATCCCATTGGTTAACAAACGGATCAATGAGCCAATCAGTAAAGTCGTCTGAATGTCTCCCAGGCGATAACACTATCCATAGATACACTATGGAGTGTGTGATGAACTTACATCTAGTATTTTCTGTTTGAGATGTTCTGCTAACAAATCATGCTGCCCGGCTACATCAGCAACCTCTTTTAGTGAATCGTTGAATGACTTGACTACCGTAAATCTACAACAGGAGAATTGTGGGATAGGTCAACAACTCTAATGTATATCCTACTCCTACATTACCCACCTACTGAGTTAGACACAGTACCTCACCCAGCATTGCTGTATAACTGTGTGAATAACCAAAGGGTTTGTGACCATATCAAAATAGCAGTTCAAAGAAAGGGGGGTAGAATGGATCCCGCCCTCCTTGATACAAGAAAACTTCCCAAGTGGACAGGCTTACACCAACGCGTCACAAACTTTGATTCCCCCATTGTTGACCGATATATATCTGAGAAAGTAACTTTTATTAGAAATCCGTTTGAGGTAGCATCTCTAATGCCATCCCCCACCTACGACCCTGAAAACATACAGAGGTATGTCATAGCCCTATGTTCCCGGACTCATCCACTGAAGGAACACATTCCATAAACGTAGGAAACTGTTTGGTTTGTATTTCCATATGACTATATAGGACTAGCTGAAGAAACTGGTGCTACAGTATTAGTGAACTAATAACCTGTCTAGTAGCTATGTATTTATACAGTAGTTATAAATATAATACTGCTATAGGCTCCAATCCATTAATCAGCCAACTATGTTAACACAATAGAACTGTATACCAGGCTATTACCATTATGCAGCTGTTCCAACATTATTAACAGTAAGCTACCCATTTACTGTGTACAATATTTCAAGAGACATTCTAAAACTAGCACTGTCATTACTTAGCATAATACTAGCATGGTGTAGAGATATAACAGGGGAGATAACTTACGGACTTTCCTCTTCTTTTTTCTTTGGTAAATAATTCTTTGTTAGTCTCCTAATAGCAAAGCAGCAATGAAACAATGTTAAACATGACATATAGACTAACAATAACATACACATAATACAATGGGCCAAGCACTGAACTATTTCAATTGACATCAAATACAGAATCACCACTTCAATCAATATTATATTTCTGTTTGACTCATTAAACAAATATGTAGTCATAAGCTGATTACAATAACAGCATAAACACCCTAAGGGAGAGGGGAAGGAGTTGTAACACACCCTAGGGGAGAGGGGAAGGGGTTGTTACACGCCCTTGGGGAGAGGGGAATGGGTTGTAAGCATTTTCTGAGCTAAAGTTTCGAGATCAAAAACTACACCACATACATTTCATACAGGCTAGTTCTGTTGTGATTGTCCCAGTACTTTGAATATAATCAGATTTGAGACCTAAAAACCCAAACAAACACCTGTTTGTTGCAGGAGAGGAGAAATTTGGACAGCCATAAATTCTCATGTAGTTGGGATGGTCAACCAATAATATATTATAGAGAAGATCATAGAATTCTATGGAGAAGACAGCTTCTTCTATTTCAGTTTTAAGGAAGAATAAAGGCCACCTCAAATCTCCCCACTTCTGCGCTAAACTCACAACCAAATATAGAGATACATGTATAATGTCCGTGCAAAGACAATGGAATTTCCAACCATATGAGCTAATACAAACCTCAGAGCAGATGCGTAATCAGCTTCCACTTTGGCTCTGTCCTTTATAAAATGAGTATATCTTTCACAAAAATCAATGCCCTTCTGTGTGTGGTCTGTCACTCGATCAAATTGATCCTAAAATTGAGTAAAAAGAGGATTGAACAGAGGTAACCAGTAGTCCATTCTGAACGCTGGACCTATTTCTGTGAACGTGAAAATATGCTGTAGGGTGTTCGAGTCAAATAACATCATTGTTTTCACTGTACTACTACGCAGACAAGCATGGCCACAACTAATAGTGCCAGGAAAATCTCTATGGGTACCTGAACAATGCTAGTAGGACCTACAAGGCCTATTGCAACCATGTAGCATAATATTACTAATGCTAGGCGAATTATAAGTACACAAGCACTGGTAGTCACATAGGGGAGATGATTAATGGTCTGGCTATTTGTCGTAATTAGCGGAACAACACAGTTACAGCAGTTGCCTATGATCTCCCAACCCCAATTTTCCTCTTGCATGGATTACATTTACTATAACTACTTGTAGGAGAGTTTACAGACGGGCATTCGAGGCACGGGGGGGGGGGGGGAGGGTTCGGAATCGTCATGTCCGAGCTGAACCAATGTTTTTTAAAATTTTGATGATACATCGTTGCAACTTGATGAGGGTAGCAACTCATGTCACTGTTAAGTTAGTGAACAGTATAATAAAGGAATTATAGGCCCAAACATCACTTCTTATAGCAAGACCAATGTAATGCTTGAGCTATTAGCTTTGCCATAATATCTTTATATTCCAAGCTTTATCCATTAGGCTATGCTAACAATATTGTGACAATGTATGCATTATGATTGGCATATTGTTGTGACAATGGACTTGTATTTTTCATGATAACACAATGTTTTATAATGTTGAAGTCTTCATGTAAATGCTAGTCTGCTAGTCTACTAGTCTACAGACTGGACTATATTGTGAACTACGGTGACCGACTAGTAGACACATTACTAGCAGAAGGTGCCAGTCAGATTCAGTAACAGTCAGTTAGTAACAGAGAGAAGTATTACTAGTGACACCATTTACCAATTATAGATCAATGAACAGAGAAGGAATGATGATTCTCTTGTGTACACTGATGGTGGGTTATCTTTATTGAGCATCTCATATTGCAACCCAATCCTATTACATTATCAACATACTGATATGTCATCTCTATGCAAATCCTATTACCACTATCAGACAAAATGCAAATACATAACACTGCAGCTCCCCACTGAAACAGAACACATAGCAGCAACAGCAGGCTGACTGAAAGTAGGCTAACCTACACACCAAGGTAACTACTAGCAGATGGGGATGAACTAAAGTAAAGTCAAATCTACATAACCCTCCACATAGGCCAAGCAGAGTTGAGCAACTAAACATAAAAAAACTGATAGGAAAGGTGCTTCATTTTTTTCCAGCGTAGGGTCACAGCAACCCTGAAGCTCCGAGTGAATTCAAAACACAACTCAAGTTCACAGTCTGCTCCAGTGACTGTCACATGTTTGCAAAAAATTAAACATCCAAATTGGCAACATTACTATTAAAGATCAGAACTGAACCTTACAACACTTTTGATCTCCCAGTAGTAGTCGTAGTAGTAGTAGTAGTAGTAGTAGTAGTAGTAGTAGTAGTAGTAGTAGTAGTAGTAGTAGTAGTAGGCAAGTAAAACCAACCAATATGAGTAGGAATGCTAGACAAATAAGTTCTAAAGGAGATACAGTTTTCAGAAAGTCTTTGATTAGTCAAGTAACCAACAACACAAGTACAAAGTGGCTGCAAACAAGTGACCTAGACGGATTATAAGCTCAATTCAATAAGTAACGAATACCTCGGCACTACTTAGTCTACCAGATTATTCCACTAGGTCTGTTTATCAGCTAATCATTGGGTTAGGACTACACAAATGGGAATATACAGTCAGTCACCTGACTGAACGATCAGCATAGTTTTGATAATAGTCAAATCTTCCCGTACAGTGTCAGAAGTAAGTTATATTTGTGAGCTTCAGCAAGAATCAAAACATTTCACTCGCTCTTATTTATGATAAAGAGTAGTGGATACCACTATTTTATTCTTATATTATTACTTGATAGTGGTACTGGTACTAGTACAACACTGTAGTGAGTCGAGTACGGAGTATATCAACCATGATCAATAAAAATAAAGATAATAAGTAGGATTGGCCTGATGTTGGAGTAATGACTAACACATTGAGGTATGATAATTACTGTTATTAACTGTATAGTATTCATAACCAGAAGATACTATCAGAAAGAAAGAATACTAGGAACACAGTGATGTAATCGCCTTCCCACAGTCAGCTTTGGATATCACTACAAGTGCAACCATCCTTGGGAGAGCTCGCAGCCTGTGTAATACCCATGATCAGTGAATACAGCACTTGATCAACTCAATTTTGTTGGAATCTGATGTGAAACCAAAGTATGATGTGAATACAAGACCCACTGGTGATAACTAGGCTAATTGATTGATACTTTTACTAAGTCATTTGAATTATGTTGTATCATATGGGAAGCAATTATACATTCACAATTTCAACAACTTTGCAAAATATAGGAAATGAAATTTGTCTACATACTAATAATCATTATAGTACGCCATTGGAATATTGTCTGTAGCAATAATGATTTATCATGTCTTGTCAACTAGGATTTCAATAGTCTGATTGTTGTCTAGCTGAAGCCCATATCTTAGTAGATTGAACAGTTCCTAAATAAATAACAGTGACTTTTTGAATGCATATTGTTACCACTGCATTTATATCTGTGATATTACTAACACCAGTAGAATGCCGACAAATACAGCACTAACAGCCAGTTCTAGTGATATTAGTGATATTGTGTTTGTTGTCATAGCAGTTAGCTGCTTGTGTGTTGGCTTGTGCCACGCTTGCCCATTACTATACTAATAATTGAGCTGCCATGCCATCTAATAGCTGACACATCAGTGGCAGCAAGGCTGTGAATTGATACCATCAGGACTAGAGTCTAAATGCATGATAGAGTATGTTTACCAATCAACTCCAGTGAATCATCCGTATTACTATTATCCACCAAGTTCATTTTACATAAAATCAATGACATGTTTCAAAGATTTCTTTGTGTTCTGCTCTAGTTAGTACATCCTAGGCTAGATGCCATAAGCCTTGATTTATTACTAGTGATGGGCAATAAAGTATAAAACTAACATGAAGTGTATGTAAAATATAATAGGAGATATCAAAGTTCATGAGGCTCACAATAATATGGCATGTATGTCTTGGGGGTCATTAACTAAAAAAACAGGAACTAGTTTCTATCAATCATGAGTAATTAGCATCAAACACTGTTAACTTTGTGTAGTTATTGGGCAATTCATGCGTATGTACATGGTATGGATAGCCCTACTGAGAGGAACAAACTGGATACTGAGACAACTACAGAACTTCATTGGGAAACATTGTAATCCATTGTAGAACAGTGAAATTGGGCACTAGTAGGGTAAAAGAAAGACAAAGGCAGGAGGTGAAGGACAAAACCATGAAGGTATCTTACTTACGCAGGATTCAATAGCATAGATATCTCAAAAGGTGGATAGAGCCATATCCAGCTGTGCATGCATTGGTAGTCTGTTGACCAAAGTTCACATTGGTACTAACCAAGTAGCCTATAGTGCAGACTCAAACATTTTTGCAACCTGTATGTTTATACTATATACTTTCCTTACCCTTACAGTAAGCAAAACTCTAGGCACTACTACTATAACTATAGTATGAAATGAATGCTGCATGTTATCAAAATAATTCTTGTGTCCATAAAAAAGGCTAATCCAAAGCGACGAATTTCACCACACACATTACTCAGTTTAGAAGGTTGATTAGTGGCTCAAAAGTTTGAAGAAAAGACACCAGAAGTCTACCCAATGGATCTAGATTTTACTAGCTGAGCACTCAACGTTCAACAGGTCGTACAAGCCTGCCTTAGATGCCAGCATTTCCAACTTGCAAATAATTCACAGTTAGTAACCATTAGTCAATGCAGGCCAAGTTCCAATTACAAAGATGTGAAGCAGGTAAGCATAACTTTGGCAGATATATCACAATCAACCAATTGATATCCTACTGTGTTGGCATTGGAACAGCATGGCGAACATGCCACATAAGCTACTTGTTGGACAATAGTCCTAATAAAATCTGAGTACAAACTCCATCTGACTACTAGCTCCAACAACTAAAAAGCATTACAGATAAATTCAATGCATCTTGAATCTGAGAAAACTACCCTTAGAATCTAACAGACCATTTGTAACATTACATACCCATGTATAAATAGATATGAATGATAGAACGCTTCCTCACATTTCAAATGCAAACATATATTGGTAGATCCAAGACCAGATTAATAACAAATCCAGCTCTGCGATTGCAAGAAATTTCTGACAATGATACCCCAAAGGTGCATTTAACAGGGAAGTAACCAGTATTTTGGTCAGCAAACAATTTGGCCTCCTGTAGCATTTTGTGCTGTAGATGTGATATTTAGTATGAGAGAGTAAACATGGTAGAGATGCAGTAGACCAAGCAAGCCGTTGAAGGTGACACTGTTAGTAAACAATCACTGGCAGGAATTTACACTGGTTTGATACTGTCCCAGTGATGAATTAAAGGCAGATATTTGATTCAAATCGTAGACGAAAGACAAGCAAAGCAAGTTGAGATGGGAGCCAATGGAAATCAATGCATAAGTTTTCTTTCTCTTGTAAACTACAAATACTGAATAGCAACCTAAAATAGTGTAGTTTTGTTCAATTTGTATTAGCAGGCTAGTAGTCTGGTTGTTCTTCAGTAATACTAGTTTTGTGCAGTTAAGCCTACATATCATTGTTAGCAAAAGAAGACGCCTTGGTGCATCAGGTTAAATACATGTAGGCCTAGATAGTGAAGACAGCAGTTTGTTTTAGTAAAGTCACAGACTATAGTAGGCTACAGAGTGAATCATGATGGTTCCCATTCATATCACTTTAGATCGATCATGTTGGTGAAGCTCCAATTGCAGTGTAGGTCCTATGGTATTGCATTTATTGCCATTTTTATTTGGCTCTTACTGAATAACATTTGAATGTCAATATTATTAGTTATTCTATTGCCACGTGATTGACTGTCAATGCATGTGTGTGTATGTCAAGCTAATGCAAATTTCAAAGACTGATTAAATCAGATATTCATGCGATATTAGTGTCAACGCTTATCTTTTAATAACTACAGATTTTTAGTCCATCCAAGAGCAAACGTAAATGTAACGGCTCTACATCTCATCTAAGATTGAAATCCACACAAAAATAAATAAAATAATCATAATCATTAGTGATCAAAATCCAATAACACAATTCTAGATATAATCTAATGTAAATATTATATTAATATAATTTTTATCTTTCTTTCACCTTGGACGTCGAAACAAAGCTATGTAGTTGATTGGTATTCATTTCAATCAAAATTAAAGTACAACGAAAATAAAATCTAATTGAAATGAAATTTGAGTAAATTCAAAGCAAAATTAAAATTCAAAACTTTACATTGTCAATTAGCAAGTTGAAATTAAAATAAATCTAAACACATCTCAGAAAAATTTCATCCTCACGATTCTGAATTTATTTTTTTAATGTTTGTTTGTGTAAACCTGAATACAATCTATAATGTTACATTTGTGACAGAAACAGCTATAATACTTACCCAGAGTTCAGTTCCCCAATTCATTTCGTAATTACTTAATAGTACGGCTAACACAAAAATAAAAAATTACACTGCAAAAATTGGGATGATAAAAAAGTGGGCCAGCTCCTCCCAACTTCCCATCAGAATGTTTTCTGCGGAAACAGGAGTGCGAGACTTCACGCACTTTTCCGCAGATACTTGTAAACGCAGATTTGATTGGATATTCGCTATGTTACCACAGTAACAGTTTCAATATGGCAGCAATTGGTAATCTGATCAAGTAATTAATTTTACTTTCTGTAACATTTGTCTTTTGTTTTTTTCTTGTTCTGAATGTTGAGTTACGAAAACTAACTTAACAATTAAATATTTAAAGGAAACTCTCACACTACATGCTGACTATTAAAACAAAAGATTGTAAAGGAGCGTGTAGCTAAACTTAGTATTTTTATATTATACATGTAATTATTTATTGAGTTCAATTCAAAATGTCCAAAGAAGTATCGTTCAACGATTCCAAACGACTTGAAACTGGCGGATATCAAGACTCTGAGTATGCTGACACAGCAGCTAAGATAGTAAATGATGCTATAAATGATGCCATACAACAGTTAGAGAAACACTTTGCCGAAGAGTTTGGTTTTGACTTGCAAGATCCCAACTCTAAGGAAAAACTTGCAGAAATGTTTGATGACAAAGTGGAATCTACAGAATTTGACAGATCAAGAACTCCATTATTGATAGATGCAGAACAGGCAAAGAAGGAAATTCCAAACATTGAGTGGATGTCAATTGATAAATTTGGAAAGGAAAGTGCTGAAGCAAAGATTGACGAGTTTATCAAAAGTGTAAGTTTTTACCATTTGTAATACAGTTATCACTGCTATAACAATAATAAAATGTATTAAAGCATATTACAATCATCATTGCTATAATAAAAATATGTATTACAAATTTTGGTGAGAGCTCTATTGAAAATATGATGGTGACATTCTTCCTTCCAAACGTTTTGTACCTATTTGTCTCCCTATGATTATGGAAATGATTGAATGGATTTTAAATACAAGCGGAAATTTTAATCTCTTTAGTGCAAAAACACTTGAACCTAAAAAGCATTTAATGGTACATGTATAATTAATAATGCTTAAATTTAAACCATTTAAATTATATATGGTTATCATTTCCCGGAGGAGCTGGCAATAGTTAGTATCGAGTTACCAACCATATAGATCAGAGCTTTAGATAACCAGGTACTAAACTCAAACATGAATTTACTATGGGAAATAAAATTGATGACTATTGTATCTCTTGTTTGTCTTGCTGTAGACATGGAAGTATGAGAACAGTTGGCTGTACTGCATCGACTACTTAGGAGAGAAAGAAGAGATGTATGACATGAGGTATAACTTTAAGGTCCGCTGGAGCATTCCAACCAGAAGAAAACCAATACCAAGAGCAACGGCTTCTGTCTACTTTACTTTCTCTGTCTCAAAGATCAAACCTGGAGTACGTCAGTCCGCTTATGATTTCTTTATGCTATGTCATCTTAACCCGCGGTGTAGGCGCTTGTTGACGCAACGTTCACCTTTAAAGACATTTTGTCAACAACCTTGTCATTAGTTGGTAGTTTGATAATACAAGAAGGCTTACTATTTGAACTTAGAAGTCATAAACATGGTCTCTAATTTGAATTTAATAATTGCTTGGTCATGATGAATGTTTGGCTGAGGTGTCAGTTTGCCTATTTTATCCCATACTTTCTCTTTAACTTTTAGCACTATCCAGTAGACGTTTACTATGTATTTGAAACCAACAGACTTGTTCACAGGTGAGTAAATATTACATGTACAATAATACTGATGACTCTTTTTATATAAGTAGCTACAGTACTACTATAAGAATCTTTTTCTCATTTTGAAAGAAAAATGGTCTAAATTGTACTGTAGACTTTCACAAAGTTCTTCTCCCATCATAGTAATACATAAATTGTCATGAACTAATATTATTATCATAATATATGCCCGATGGACTGTATGTAGTATAGTTGCTCGTGTAACACTGAATGGCCACACCCATACACATTCATTCTATGGTAGATCGTAATGTGTAGTATGACATTCCCTTACTCTCTGGTCTATGACAAATTATTCTTCTCTATATGTTCCTCCCATATTAACAATGTTCAATCATACTGTATCACCTGACTCTCTCCAGAGTGACCTCATCCTGAGGCCACGACATGCACATGTTACACATTGTCGTGATTATCAACATATAATGTAGTTGCTTGGAACAAATCCTTCTGTATCATAAAGTGTGCAGTGTGTGCATTTGTGTGTGTGGGTTGCTTAATAATGAAAAATAACCCATATCGTGGTAGAATTTGAGGTAAAAAGAGAATATTGTGTTGTTTATGAATATTATTTTCATTTCTTAGACCAGGAAAGTCGATATTCAGAGAGAAATGGCTGAAGGACATTATAGAGAGTAAAATACAGCTCTATCAAGCTATGACCTTTTGATCCTCAGTTTGCATTGGTAAATTAAATCTTTGTAAGAGTCTTAGAAACTCTTCTGTGTTCTGTGACATCTCTGAATCATGAATGCTGCTCACCATAAGTAGGACTTAATCTCAACTAATGTGAGCTTATAATAGGAGTTATTGTCTCAAATCAGCAGCTACACTAAACAATGGAAAGACTATACTGGAATGTTATGTGATAGGCCTAGATAGAATCTAGATGGCTTTATTGTTACATACTTTTATTACTGGTAGTTCTTCTACTGTGGTTAAACTTAAAATATATTATAAACAGTGCACATTATTATAAAAATATTAAATGATCTATTTTCTCATCACTGTTGTGAGTTTAATTTATTTACAATTTTAGATAACAACATGACTGTATAGTGCGATAGTAACATACATGTAGTAACATTGGTGTATATGGTAGGTATATCTTAGCAATCATGTCTAAATTAAACCGCTTCAAAAATTGTAGAAATCGCTGTAGGGAAAACAAATAAATATCACATGTACAGATAATGCTGTCCTAATTAAAGCTACTACCACATAAGATAAGTACTTGAGTGCTAGGCTCTATGTACATGTAGATATTTAAACTTTTGTGAGAGTTATCCTATCTTACTGAGTTAGTAATAGGTGAGAGTTATCCCATCTTACTGAATTAACAGAGCGTGCATTTTAAAGGAAGGGAAAGCAATTCCTACTATGTCAAGTTATTCTAACACACTATTGCCCAGCATATTAGTTGTACTACATTTAATAGGCATTTTTGTCTAAAAAAGCGACAAAATATATCTACACTGTAAGTACATGTATAAGTAACATCTGCATATAGATGATATACATAATTATGCTGTGAATTAATTGTATAACACATCAAACTGTGTGGTTGCTTTGTCTCTGCGCTGCACTTGAAGCACCTCTATTAGAATCATAATTACTGTATTATGTAATGTTGTTTCAATGTTACTTTTAATGTCCATGGAATAATACATGTACATGAATGTATAGCACAACATTGATCTAAAACCATATTTACAGAAGTTCATGTAAGTGGATATAATACAATTTTCAATTGATAGGATAATAAAAATAACATCAGGATAGAAACATGTATGCATACAACATTAGAAAATTAGCACCATCTAATGGCTTGGGAATTGAATTTAGGTATAATAATGAGTATTCTCATAACTTCTCCAGTAGTCTGAGATTTATGATTGTATCATCCTACAATATGTACTTTGTAAAGTATTCTGATAAAAATATGAATGCATATTCAGAGTTCAGACTATGTTAATGTTACACATTCAGGCTAACCTTCACAACAAAAACATCATAGTTACCTAAGTATATTATATTGTACTATTATTACAAAATTGTTATTATTTGTTCAAAACAAAACTTTAAAGAATAGGGTAATTGCAAGGTTAATCATGTAGTACATGTATATACATGTACATGTAATTGTCCACATTTTAATAGAAAATATTAAATATTTCTAGTCTAGCAGGCTGACATGTGCTTCCAACCCTTTCAACCCTAAATGAAAGTGTCCCTGTTAGGTAACTAACACTTTATATTTTCACAAACAGGCTTATATCATCATAAACAGGCTTATATCCTCACAAGTAGACTAGACTAGAGACACTTGTTCAGATCACACTCCTGTAGATTTGGTATTTATCTGAATAATTCCTATCATTCTTGAAGAACCATTCTTCATACAATCAAGTAATCTGAACTCCATCTCGTCAAAAATGTCCATGACTTCTGATATTTTGTACAGGGTGACGAGGGTAACCATATATCCCTATTGGAATGTTCGATCTCCTCCACAACTTCCTGTCGGCCATCTTGTCGTAGAAAGAATATTGTAGTACATGCCATTCCCTTAATCTCAATTAATGAAGTATGTACAAATGGCAAGAGTTAATAGTCCTAGTGTAAGATGTTTAGAGTTAGCTTTTGAATAAGGTCCTGTGTATACCTCCTCAATATATCTCTCTAAAGCTCGTACTCTAGGAACTCTGGTATCTAATGCAGCACAACCCATATACCTGCAAATACAGTACATGTACACAGATGTTGAGAAAATATATTTGGCATTCACATAGCAGAATACATGCTACCATTATAGCATGATACAATAACTTACATACCAATGAGGAGTTGTCTTCTTATTAATCAAGAAGGTACAACTCCAAAACTAAGTCATGGAAGCTTGTCATTCACAGTGTACAGTACTGGTATTATAGACAGCACACAAGTCACGTAGTTCATAATGTTTGTGACTCCTTTTAGCTGTGTAATGATAACCTCTAGCATATTGTGAATTTAGACTAAAAAGTAAACAACCTGGCTAATATGAGATAATTAGCTAGGAGTGTCGAAATCAGAGTTTACTGACTTCATGCTGGCAGCTGCTGTAGCTGGCACTATAAAATGAATAGTGCAAGAGTTTACTGATTTTCCATGTACATCTTTATTGGTCTACATACTGCTTAGAGTGATAAGCGCTTTAAATACCTTTCTTCATCGTTGCACCCCAGTTCATCTTTCTCCAAATCAAACGGACTCTTTCCTTTAAATTGATGTGGACTGGAGCAGCGTAGGTTTTTAGTCAAATCTCTGCTGATGTTGGGAGACAACTCGACCATCCACTGAATGTTACAGTCACACCTGAGAGGACTATCTGCCCAGTCTATGCTTCTCACACAATCTAAGCCTTCCAGAGTCTCACACATTAGTGTGCTAACGTCTGTACTTCGCAATTTAATAGTCGTCACTCTGCCGATACCGACAAAGGCAAACGGCATTATATGCCGCATATGAGAACTATGAAAGTTGATTGTCGTGACGTTGTTTACGCCGTAGAATGCATACGGTTCTAACTTGCGTACTTCACTGTGTGTGAATGAAATGAGGCCAACGTCTGTTAGACCTTTGAAGCTATAACCTTCCAATCTCTCAGTTTTAATTTGGTTGAAGTTCATTTGAGAAATTGAGCTAACATTTTTAAAGGCGTTTATCTTGATTGTATATATTGGGTTACTCGAAAGATCAAAGAACTCGACATTATGTAGTCCGAAGAACGCGCTAGCTTCTATGATTTGTATGTCACAGCTGGCAAGATTCAGTTCCTTCAGGTTGCTAAGTCCAGAGAAAGCAAATGACTTCACGGTTTTTATACTATTACCTATAATAATAACAACAATGTTGTATTAAAAACAGACAACTCCAAGAATTATGGAACTCTCCATTGCCAATATTTGACAATAATCTGTATCGACTTTGAGCCTAGAACACAATTTTTCAAAGAAAATCATAACTCATACCACAAAATTGTCATGGGCCAGGCCAGTGAACGAAGCCAGTGCCAAACGTCTGACCCCCCAATAACTCATAGTTAGGTGTGGGCAAGCCTAAAGAAAATTTCAATCCAATGTGCCTAGTAGGTAACAAGTACAAGCTATAGCCAGTGGCTCATCTGCTCTGCGCAGGTAGTTGCTAATGCCACCATTAAGTGTACAATTTATTAAGTAAATAGAATTATATTTACTCTGCTGGGAACAGCGTGTGATATTGACTGGTTGTACTGAGACACCCAAATAGTATTTCTGACATATTCCTATTAATTAGGTAATAGATATGTGAGTAGTAGTGGATGAATATTAGCTAATTATCATAGATCTATCTAATTATATTTGGGTATAGAAAGGTAACCTTAGCGATAATTGGACACACTACTCAATCAAAAGCTCACCCAAAACACAATCATTCACCGAGCTGATTGTAGGTAAGCACATATGAACAGCGGTCATTGAATACAAATATGTGGCCACACTACAAAACAGAAAATCTCACATCTGTTTGGCAGCTTTTTAATTAGCTCAAAGTTTGAGAAGCTGTACCAGATGTCTCGTAAAGCATAATAATACTCTTTGGAACACGTGCTAACTTGGAGTTATCATTCATGGCCTTGATTATAAATTGGGTTAGCCAAGACTGAGTTAGTAGTTTCAGTTTGAAGGTTCCAAGTGTACATGCACTCAGTAATATATCCACCAAATATCTTGCAGGACTTGGAGCCCAGGCTATCTACGCACTGTCTCTAACATTACATGTACATAGACCAGCAATAGCTTTATGCTTTGACATTAAAGACAACACCAGTCACCAACCTACCTTTTAGATTTATCGAGCGTAGAAATGTAAGACCAAAGAAAGCCATCTTTTCTACATTCGTTATACTACATCTCTCACAGGAGAACTTCTTTAGCCTTGGAGCAAAGTGAGCCAATGCATAGCTAAAATGATAATAGTTAGAAACATGAATTTTTGACAGATTTGATGAAATCTATATTTGCCAAGCTGATAATGAATATTTCTATTGAACTAGCTTAGGAATTTAATGATGGGTAAAATTAATGTCATACTATTAAAACTTATGAAAGCACGTGCACAAAACCATGTCTAGCCTGCATCCTGTAATCTACCTGATACAGTTTGACCAACACAATAGCACTACCGAGTACGAAGACAGTAAGGTGTATTGTAGAAATTTTGTGTGATTTATAAAACCGAGCTGTGTACCTATAGAGTGTTGTGTTAGATGACGTTTCGTCCAATAGTAACTCTCCTGTGTTTTCTGGTGTTCTGGAAGGCCACGTCATTAGACGAGAACATTTTACTCGCAATCCAATATCCGAAGCTGTCTGCAAAGAACAATGATGGGTGTTATTTAAGAGAGGGCAACTCCTACACATGAAACTCTATCACGCTATGAATCATATACTGAGTATACAATGTATATAGTAAACTTCTGTGTGCAGAGTGTCAAATAGTCTGAGGACCACACCATACATATTTCTAAGAAATATGATACAGAAAGTGCACTGTTGAAAGACCTTTAAAGATTTGTACAATATCATTCTCTTCCTGACAACGAATGCCGTTCTGACTAACAAGAGATATAGTATTTCAAACAGTCCAAACAGCTAGTATTATTCACATTAATACTAGGATAAATGGAGTGGTATAACATTACTACACACAATGACATAGTTTGTAGTGACATCAATGTAATTATGTAGTAAAGGTTGATTCATTCCGAACATAAATATAACTTTGAATGTACATAGACATAGGAATTATATCATCTGCGCAGAGATAATTTAATATAATAATATACTGTGTCTGGTAGTCAATGGTACACTCATACAGTCATGTAGTTGAATGCTACTATGTAATACTTTTGTCATAGATTTGGATGATTGCAGGAGTGTCTTCATGAAACAACTGAAGTTCAACTGAACTAAAAGTGGACACAAGTAAACCCTCCTGTTGTTTATGCATAATTGTATTGTTTCTTGTTCTTTTCAAGTAAATTGATTTAGTAATTAAAATTTAATGTTTCTGGTCCCAAGACACCAACGAGTACTTGATAGCACCTGCTTTGATCTCACATGTTCTAGAAGGTGCTGGTATATTTTGGTGATGCAAAATACGAGCTGAGTGGTTCTAGTATCACTGGGAGTTGGCATCCAATGATAACATCTCAACAGCAGCTTTGTAGTGCATACATGTACAGCAGCTTCTAATGTAGCCTACACCTATGTGTATGTGTGCATTATTACATGTACACACTATACTACCATTCAGTACTCTGTGTTATGTATATATGGAATAATTAACTTCACAGCTACTACAGGGCAAATCATGATTTCATAATCTGAATGCTATTTTCATTGCAATTGTTTTACAGTTTGAACAGTCAGAATATAATTATTCAACAGTGATTGGTTTATTATAATCTAATTAGTATTATAACTAACTAATCATTTATGACATCAATTGTTTAATTGAAATATTGTTGCTTGAGGTGTCTACAGTTGTAAAACAGTCTATGAAATTATTATTTTATTAGTGTTATTAGTGTGGTACTTGTATGTAGGCCTACATACAGGCTTATGTAAATGTAAAATACAACTAAAATAACTAATTTAGAAATAATAGAAATATTACTATATACAGTATTTAGTATGTACAAGTACATGTGCCCTCAAAGCTGGTTAGTCCCAGACGTATATTGTTTTTTTACCCTAAAGCTTATTAGAGCCCTGTGTTACTGTGTTAGGGCAAACTATGTTAGAGCAAACACACATGCAATTATCTTACATGTAATACATTTGTGTTGTGTATGTATCACATAACAATACACATGTAATACATCATTCTGTATATCGTATTGTGTTGGAGTGTATATTGACATTCTGTTATATCATTGTACATGTAGGGCATTATAAAGCTATAACTCAATCTACTAAATAGCTGACTGATGACCCTGTTGTGACCTTATTAACCAAAACTACTGAGTGGTCAGTGTCTAGTGGTCATCATTTGGGTATATTAATATAGCTAAACATTGCACATACATAGATAGCTCTGTTTATCTGTATGATTATATAGGTAAATAAAGTCAGTGTGCTGGGTAGGTATATTATAGTATTGAATTATTTATTAACATTAACACAATTAAAATCAATTTTGTAATGAGGGATGAGCTAGCAATAACTACTTTACTAGCCAAAATGTAAACATAAAATTATTTTGAGTAGGAGTGTAAGCAACAATCAATAACTACCACCAGTTAGTATAAACTCTGAAAACCACAAGGAAATATTATATGCTGGTAAATCAACCACTAGTGCTTGACAACCCATAATAGCAAACCAAAAGTAATCAAACAGCTGTCTTGTGACCCTAAATCTCAAATCAGTTATGAGACGGCCAGTTGGGAACCCAAACTGTCAATGGTGAACTGGGGCTTTCTGCCATACACGCAAGTTGAGAGAACTTATAATAATAACAGTTACATATGTGAAATGTACATGTAGGTAATATTGTACAGTAAGTGTTTCCATGTATAGCCTAGGAGGGTAAATTCAAAGTATTTATGCATGTCACACTGCAGCTGTGACAACCTGTAAGATGGTTAACTAGGGTTTCCTGTTAAATCTTCACCCACAGGATTCAGACTGTGACACCAGATGTATCAAATAGTGCAAAAATTATCTGTAATAGCTGTACAGAGTGTCTATATATATTCCATGAAATGGTAATATATTATATAGTTTATCATCTCCTATTGATTTATAATAACTAATCACCATAATTGCACACTATCTTATGCAACAGGACTGTATAATGAAATATATTATGCCTGTACTAGTAGGTAATAACAGAGATGAAATAAGGTACATGCATATTATAGGTGGAGTAATGCATTAAAGGTTAAAAGGTTGCCGCTATGCTATTTATAAATTTATATTGTAGTTTTAAAATATAATTTGTGAGTATATACATTAATTAGCCTACAATTGATTAGTAACTGAAGGTTCAGTAACTGATCATGAAATGAAATGCAGACAGATGTTTGAGTTTTGTTATTCTACTACAATCAGAAATATAATTTTAAATTGATTGACAATTTATGATGTCTAGTATAAATTTTAAAGGTTTTGTATTTGCATGTATGCTACTGTATAATTAGCCTAATGCCAAATACCAACTAATAACATACAAGTGCATGTAAGTATACACATGTACTCATATATAGAGTTGGTAACATGTATTTCCATACCTATTCATTGCATGGCACACATGAACTGCATTCATATTTCTTGGGATACTATCTTTATCTACATATATGTCTACATGCAAGGCATTTCTACACAATAATACATGTTACATAAATTATACAACGCCTAGACTGTTATAGGGAAAATGAATTAGGGAAAAGTGTAACCTAAGTATTATTAACATAGGAAATAGTAGAATTACGCTATTATTTTTTGCATCTTGCCTGTTCAGTACGACAATAGCTGCTACGAATATAGAATTTTAATTGAGAAATTACAAACATACCAACAACTTTTAGGGCCCATTTACATGTACAAGTAAAGTAATACATATTATACCTTATAATTGAGGAGTTATGTTCTCATTGTGTAATTGTCAAATACTCACTACTCAATATTATTTAGTTGACTGAATTTACAAGAGTTTTAATTTTAATCTCTTCTACTAATATTCGACTAATCAATAATCCACATAACACACATAATCCACATAGCACACAGTTGGGGTAAATATATCTGGTACATGCAATCTATAGTGTGTATACTAATCATCTGGGTTGATATCCAGTACAATGTACTTAGTACAAAGTACAAACCAGATGTTGGTCAAGCTAACTGTAGTAGCACAAATCAAGAGATTGCAAACCATTTAGTGACGTTTCCTCCAAATCCATATCTATTACAACTAAGCCTGCTGCATGTTCCAATACCTAGCCCGAGGCCCATAATCATAAGATACACCAGTTATATGTTAGCATAGGTCTGTAACTGAACTTGTTGGACTTAGGCTATTAACATTTACAAATTATGTATTCTGGACAAGGTAAGGTACATACTGAGCTAGGTATGGTGTACGCTGAGCTAGGTATGGTACATTTTGAACTAGGCGTCCACTAGTTGCTAGTCTGCTACTACTACTATCCCCAAGATAGTTGCTCTAGTTGAAATAACAAATGATTTCCCTTACATTGAGCTTAGAATTGGATAATCTGTATTTGATACCCTAATCCCAGAACATGTCATGAATGCCAAATATTACCAGGTACTTGCAAGTGAGGTAGCATGGCTAAACCTTGGCATAAGCTCACTGTATAACATACTATTATTGTATTATTGTTATTTACTTGAGGAATCTGTCAACCTGTCAACTGCAGCAGTAACTTTATATCCTGGTGGGTGGAAGCACGAGGGTGGAAGTGAGTCAACATTCACAAAGAGTCATATTTCAGACAGAACCTATAGCCTGGGTTCCAATGATAGCATCAGCACTAGCCCGGGCGTCTAGTGCATAGCTGAGCAGAGGCTCTATGACGGTACTGACTTTATTATGTTGACATTACTTATTTCAAATTGAAGAATGTTGGTCACGGAATCAATAATAGACCATATCTCCATGAGACCAAAATATCGACAATATGGCTATGATCATCCACACAGAACTGAGCATAACAAATCGGGTAGAAAGTGGAAAGATAAAGTTTCACTAAGGGCAATGACTCGAATAATGACACTACAAAAAGTTCAATACAAGATACTATTCTCTGTTCAATACTATTAAATTCATATGAATTGATCATGCAAGTATATAATTATAGCAATTGATCCTTCATGCTAGAAAGAGCATCAATATTTGGTTGTTAATTGAGGTAAGATCAAGATATTGGTTCAAACGGCCATTTTGATAATAGAAAGGCAAGGAAAAGGCTAACAGACCTGCTACAAAAAGAGCCACCGTAATGCACAGGGTTGAATTTTATTTCAAAATACTAATTTTATTTTCTCTGCAATAGATTTCATTCCTTGAACTGAAAGTTTTGTTCAATAGCACAACCTGTACTAAAAAGGAACTTTACAAACCTCGTATTGGAAATTTGACACTTTACCAGCTTTATTATGTAATACTCTGATACTATTAATAGGTATGAATTGTGAAAGCTACACAATGAATAATGTATTGTTGGTATAAGTTATAGAGTGGTCAAGTAATTGGTATAAATTGGCAAACCCTCAATGCCCTACTCCTCTGTAAGAACCTGAATAGTGGTTCATTTGTATAGAAGCTAGACCTAACTGTAAAAGATATAAGCATTACATAATAGTGAAGAAAATAGGACTATTATATTATTATAAAATTCAATGAAATGAAACCAAATGTCCTGATAGGCTAGTAATCTAGTGCCACTCAGTTTTAAATAATATTTATTATTTTTGTCATTGATGCAGCTACATTGAAGAATGTGTTGGCTGGATTTCAAATGAATACCATCAATTTACTACTACTACAATTTGGTGACACGCCATTTCAGAATTTAAATTTCGCTCATAAATTATAATGCCATGTCATTACTTAAAATAGTGTTTAATCTTGTATTGCAACTTTATGCAATAAAAAACCATTTTTGACAACTTTTAAATTTTCATCATAATGGCTCATGAAGTGCACACCTAATATAAATCTACTGCCATGACTGTTTTGTAGAATAAATCATGTATTTACAAGAACTGATCTGCGTAGTAGTTTGAACTAACTACCACTAGTCACAGGTTATAGTATAGATGTCTTTGTTGTCTAAATAGCATCAGAAGTGATTGTTCTATTTGAAGGCTCCCTGTAGAGTAATGACTAATCACTTTTATTAACCACCCATTTTATGGCAAATAAATTATATGATTCAGTGACAAAGAGCAGACTTGAATATGATGTTGTAGTTTATAGCGTCAGCAGCTGTTGTCAGACATCAATGTGGTTGTTGCAACATTCTATAGCCGCAGATAGAGAAAGCAAGGTTAGGTAGTTACTGATTTGACAGGACAATAAACTGGAGCTAGATAAACATGACACACAGTTGTAAGGTCACCCTATTATCTCATAACACTATATTATACAGATAGAGACATCACAAAATCATGCAAAACATATATTATTGATTTCACGTAAGATCTAAATTTTAATATTAATTGGAGCCATGATATTTGTCTCCATGTGTCATGTTTTTGTAATAAAGCACACATGCTGACACTCTACTACCAGCAGTTTTCTATTCCTTTGGAAACAGCATCTTTCTCTCGTAAATTCACTGTACTGTCTGCCTGTATGTGGACTGACTAGTAATATAGAATCAAATACATGTCTCTACAAGGGATAATTAGCTAGCTAATAGATGTAATTGTTAGAGTAGATACAACCTGATATACGTACATGTAAGATATGTAAGATTTTCACAAATTAGTTAAGTAATAATTAGCTATCTGTGACATAAGGACAGGATGTGCATACAGGTAAGTCTATATATACATGTAGCTAGGAAAATGAAAGTATTATGAGTGAGGCAAGGATAAAAGGGTAGTATTGATTTACACCTGTCCCAGACTTGATGTTTAGATAGCTTTGCCTCAGTGCAACTTTTATATGACTTTCCTGCCAATATTGTGTATTAATTAGTATAGAAAACAATGGACACTATTGTGTAAAGATCAGCCTACCTTGTAACATTGTTTCTGATCATGTGTTCACATGTGGGGACAATTTGAAATAGAAATACCTTTATAACAAATATAGTAATAGCCCTAGGTTGTTATAAGCTGGGGCATGTTTTCATATCACATATTTTTACATCATTTTGAATTGCATAAACAGTCAACTTTACTTCTGCAAAAATTCTCACAAGGTTTCTCCATGACAGGCCTATACACATAGCATACATACATAACAGCGTCTAGTCCATTTAGTAGATTCTAATTGCGCTATTTTACTGTAGCCTATATTTCTGCAAAACTCTGTTTAAGAAACTAGAATGGCAGAAACAGTAAAACAAAAAGAAAGGCTATAACCAATCCTAACACTCAAACTGAATAAACTAGTAGAATTTTGTAAGTTTTACAAAAATAGAAGCTTGCATGACAGTTACAAGCAAGTGCCCTGGTTCAGACTAAAACACTTGATTGATTTTTCTTTGTCCTCAACTTGAAAAGCACAGTTATGACACACCACATATTATTGGTTCTGGAGCAAGCATAATTTCAGAGCTGGCAGAACTGCCATAGAAGGATTTTACCACTTGATGATGTTTCTCCCGGATTGTAGTAAAGAATAGGTAATAAAAACGGTTATTAATCTTAGTTTGCAACAATTTAGAATGGATTGTAAAAGTTTCTAGCTGGTTGACTGTAATCAGGTTGCTGACTGGTAGTTTTATAACATGTTGTATAAACTGTGTGTTCACAATTGTGTCTGAACTGTTCCTTAGCTGCCAACTGTACTTGATAATTGATTCCAGTTCATATTCATGCTGCTGCTGCTGTTAGGTTTGTAAATAGTGTCAATTATCAGCATAGATTAACTGGTTTATTACCGAATAGTTTGGCTACTTGGTTATGCTGCAAATAATATAATTAGCCTTTAAATATATTCCTAACTTTTGATACAATGAATTGATACAGTGAACTGGTAGTTCTACTGATAGCTTCTGGCATATGTGTCTTACAATATGCACTGTTTCAGCACTGGAATTGTGCCTCAGGGGTTGCCCCAAATGAATGCTTTGGTGAACAGATTTACTGTGACATGGCATGAAGGTAAACATGGAATTACCCTGTGCAATGACCAATGACCATATTGACCAGAATGACCATAGAGCCTAGACCTAAACTGATATTTATAAATTATACTGTGATAACAGTAATTACGTAGCTGAAGAGACCATAGAAGGCAAATTAGCTTGTGAATTTAGCATGAGAAGTAGAGTAGAAGTACAGTATAACAATAAGTATGCTTTACAAGTTAGCATTTGAACACTGCTACTACCCTGTCTGTTTTTTATTACTGGGAGTAAGGGTGTAAAGCAAGTGGGAGTGATACAGTATTTGACAGTCTATCTAAACCCTGCTGCAACAGCTTGTTGTAGCAGACAGGAAGAAAGGAAGATATTTATTTGCTTGATGGTAATGCTATTAGAATCAAATGTGCGATATAGATTGGTGAAAGCTTTCGGCCATATTGGTAAAGGTATTTCTGTAACTCTGATTAGTCCGCATTATCGATTCGGAGTGCTGCCAAGTGGATAAAGTCAGCTAGATAGGCTCCCACTCTATAGGATTACAGTTCCCTGGGGACACTCAATTTACTACACTATTGATCCATTGACCAGCAGTCCTTTTGTTGGGACTGATGAATCACAGCCGTCTAGTACTACGATATGTGACACCGTTAGGCCTATGTGTTACACTGTTACATGTTACACTTTTACATGTTACACTGTTACATGTTGCACTGTTATACATGTTACACTGTTACATGTTACATTGTTACATGTTACACTGCTACATAGGCCCTACATATGACACAAGCACCGTCCTCACATTTTCTGGCATGTCCAACATCTCGTCTGAAAGCTCATGACTGCTATGGGGCACGTACTTCTAATTGATTACAGCTTTCTACTCTTGTGAAACCAACTGAAATTTGACAATTCAAAGGTGTCATCTCTTTCGAAACAGATAAAATCTAATTGAACTTCTAAAATGGTGACAACTCTTTAACTCACTGGTTTTGCAATCAGTATACGATAAGATTTGCTCACAGCATTGTACATGGTTGGTGGGAAGTGAGCTGAATTGATGTGATTAATTTACTTCCAACTCTGGAAGATAATATTATTATCTGCTAATACAAGACCACAGAATTCTACCATCTGCTCACTCATTAATCATGCTAATGTAACACAATCTTGTTTGTTAGTTTACTTTACACAAAGTATACTTATACAGTATATTATTATCTTTCTTTGACCTAAATTCATTTTGGAATTACAGTTCTTAGAGCAACTGGAAAATTGTAAGTGATGGGTCTAATCATCTGTTCCCATAGCAATGTTGAATTAGCTTGCTATGTCTGATGTTATGGCTATTATACCATCTTATTGTCTCCTAGATAACATCATAGAAATCAAATGCTGTACTTTCTAGTTTACTAGTTGACTACAAAACTGGAGTGTCTGCCAAAAACTGTGACTGGTGGCTGCCAAAACCTTTTACTAGGTCTTTAGTGGCTGCCAACTAGTCAATTAATTCTCTGTAAAACAGGTGTACCAAATAATTATAAAAATTCCTTCTATAACCTATGTTATGTATATGCACTGTGCCTGTACAATGTACCTTTTGTTATCAGTGATGTCAATAATACTATACTAATGTACCATGGTGACAATGGGTGAGATTTTCTGTAGGCTGCATTGGTTAAATAATCTACTCTATTTTCGTAATCCAGATACCTCTGGATGGTTCCAAAGAACTTCTCTAAACCGCCACACATTTTGTTGTATGGGGTTGAAGACTTGGCTTGGGGCTTAATTTGCCTTCATAACATGTATGACTTATTGCAGTGCCAGGATGATTATTTTAACAAATTCCCTTTGATTTTATATAAATTATAACCATCTACATGTAGAACGAAGTGAAATGCTGAAGCTAATTTTGGGAATCAAAGTCTCCAGACAAAAATTGCAACCACTGTCATACCTCCATGAATATGAGAAATAGCAGCCCGACTAATAGATACTGTGCATTTGTCAGTATCAACCTTAGCTACTCAATTACTAACAGACCTACCTGGCAGCTGCAAGATCCACTCCTTCCACGAGTTTCTGGTCTAGGCCATGGAGCTGGACATTGGATGTCTTCCAAACTTGCCACTAGAGCAAATAATGACAGAGTCAGTCCAACAAACATTGTTGACAGCCACATGGTTTCCGTTCTTTCAGTGTTTAGCAGAAAAAAGCAAGTAGATCTTTAACTAGCTGATGTATCAGTATCTCAATAGTTATGAATTTACCCTATAGTACACATTATTGAAGACAAAACCCCAACTGATGAATGAAAAATCAATCTGTCCACATTGCTGTGCAGTGTACAGTGGAGTTGTTTACAATCTACAACATGTGGCGTGGCATTCATTGGCCACAACTGTTTACATTTCTCCAAATGAGTGGGCGTGGCCATTACGTTTGAAGAGTATAGTTACAGAGCGAGGATAACTCCATAGTTTAGAGTTTAGACAAAAATTCTGCTCTGGCTAAAAGAGTTGCAACTCCTTGATAAGCCATTGTTATGTTTAGTTTATAATTGTAATATAAGTGTAGATTGCCATGAATTCCTGTTTCTAAACTCACAGGCTCATTTCTGTGTACCACATGCTACAATAGTATTAAAAAACTATATTGTAGAGTAGATGTGTATATTTCGGTAGGGGAATGGAAATAGAGTAAATAGCATACTATAGACAGTACGGTATAGTACACTGTAGATAGTTTTACCATCAGATGTATGGACACTGACTACACAGTGTCAGATGTAATGGGTACACTGGTATATAGTGTGTACCTACAATATGTTACTCTTTTTTAATGGGTACACAGCAGGAGCCCATACCTTCACTCAAGGTAGTTTCACAAGCAATAAAGGTGACAGACTTTAAGACAGCAATTGTTTTGTTGTTAATTTGGCTTGCTAGGATCATTACTATTTCAGTAGTTCATAATTTTGTGCTGAAACCAGTATTTTAGGATTCACAATAACCTCTAAACCCAGTCAATTTGGCTGGAAGTGTGGCGTACCCTCAATAAAGTGTATCCAGCTCAAATGGCTCCTTGCTGCAAATGGGTTCTTTGCCACTCGTATACTTTATTTAAATATCGGAACAATGTACTGATAGATATGCTTGCAGTTTATATTTAAATTTGTTGCCCAAGCTACTTTTTATATTAATTATTTGCAGACTTGCAGTTCCTGGAGTTGTTATACACATCTTGTTAGTGTTTTATCTCTGTGATGTGTTTTGAGAATGAATGAAACAGATAGTACATGTACTTTGAGTTTGAAGGACATTATCAGACGTATTTTATTTAGAAATAAATTAAACTTGTGTTGCAGTAAATTATGGTGACAAAAGTTATAGCATGAAAATTAATAATGGCAGTTAGTTTACCTAGCTAATTTCAACTACAAATAGGTAATAAATACTACTTTTAAAGTAATTGGAGGTGTAGATTTGGGGTAAATTTAGTAATTTAAAGTTTACTCAGAATCAGACCAAAGTCTTTGTAAATGATAAGATAATGTGATCATTTATGTATTCTCTACCTTTTGCAATGCTATAAAAATATACCAGTTAAAATATTGCAACTTCAGTGTATACTACACATAGGTATAAAATGCAAGTTAACCTTGAACATATAGTAGCAATAGGCTTTATACATGCATTAATAAAAGGGTTAGTTTTTCTTTCAAATTACAAATTACAGACAAAATATAAATTTGTATATTATAATGTACATGTATATGTAATAGCATTTAATAGTTGGGTAATGATACAGATATGGAGACATAGTTAAACATAGTTACTGCAAGTGTACTAACATATATACAGATGTGACAACAGATACTGACTACAAGGAACTGAGGCAATAAGACTATTTATTGAATTTCCTTGAAGTTTCAACTCTACCTGGATTTTAACCAACTGCCCCTCTTAAATTATACAGTCTGTTCTACTGCAACGTTTCCTTCCATTAAGGAGATAATCTAGGTTACAAGGTCACCATGGAATATAAAATGAGTATCATATTAGAGTCTGAGTGAAATACAGCAATACAACATATAGACCAGTACCAGTACCTAAGATATACTGTTTTACAGTATTTAAATTAGATTAGAATTAAATATTTGAGCAAATTAATATTGCCAAAATAGAACTAGCTAACGGATGAGTTTTAGCAGGAGTTAGATCAAGTTAATAGTGCTGTAGATCTGTGGCTATTCATTTGTCCTGCAGCTTTAGAGCTATTTATCTGTGCTTGGATATAATATTAGTTAACAGCTAGACTAGCTAGTAAAGGATCTAGTTAAAATTCAGGTTAATTTATATGGCAACTTTCATTTGATTCATCGGGCAAGTTTGTGCTCCACAAGTTCACAATTACTAAAACCTCTTCTGATTAGTCAATCAAAACAATAATTCTCTGATTGGCTACTCTGTATGGTATCCCTCATCTGATTGGATGGCATGTTCCTGTGAGAGAGCAGCTAACTCCTTAACAAATTCCTCCAGTATAAGAGCACAGTACACAGCCTTCTTAGTGTTCATTGTATTCAATCTGGCCTCAGGGGATTCAAACTTCACTTTCTCTGGTTGCTGTAACATATTATGAGGAACTAGTTATCGGTGAAAGTCAGTATAAAGTCTTCTTCCTCGAGGAAAAGAGCTACATGATGCTTTCCTCCATAAAACTTTTGTATATTATACATGTAGATCTAGATGTATATTAGCACAATGACTAAGGGTATGACAGCATCTCTGTCCTCCCAGGAAATATCTCCAAGTGATCGACCTATGGCAGTTATAGTCAACAGCATGAAGTCAAGCGGTAGAAAGCAGTTGGTAGGGGCATGACTGCCATTTTTGTCTTTTCAGAAGGTTTTTTTGCCTGTTAGATGTGGAAAAAAATTTAAGGATAGGACTGTGCACCTATTAGTATAAAGCTAGCTGGCTGCCAAGTGTCATGTGGATAGATTGAGCAGATGACTGTCTGCTGTATTTAATAGTTAGAATAGACGGAGACCTCTGGGTAGCAAGAAGTGGTTGCATACATGTATATAAAAACTAGATGCTAACAAACCTTGACATTGGTGAATCTGTACCCGTTAGTCTCGATGACCAACTCTGGCTGCACCGGCTGTTTTGTGTGCTTGTCTCTCTTAAAGAAGTCTGTAATTCTTCTCCCTGTGATCGAACAGTACATTCAATACATAAAGCATGCAGGTCAGTACACTGCACTGCGCTGTGCGTATAACTCTAATATACGTTGAGTAACCAACATAGCAATAATTGTGTTTGAGTATTATTTTAATAGAAAAAAGTTGACATGGCAAATTCTATGAAATCTTCTACACAACATACATGGGTTAGCTTATTGAAGTTATGATAGTACGATTTCAGAAATTCTACAGTTTGCCAAGAGGACAACTTCCGAATCCACAATAGCTTGTTCTCATAAAGGTGTTTTTGTTGTATTTCCAACACATTCACACAAATCTACAGCACAGAAATGGTTATATTAACCCAAGGTCATACACACACCTGGTGAGCGGGTGCTGTCAGTATCGCCCACATGAGCAATGTGTGACTTAGCCTCAGCTCCATCTCCCTCAACATCCAGTGTATCCACCTTGTCTATCATGATCTTACGGGCTTGCAGAAGAAGGACATTGAAGTTGGGTACTTTTTCAGCAAACTTATCAACTTTATTCCTCACAGAAGCCAACACCTGAACAGAAGAAGTACGATTAGTGTGCACACTAGTTCATGGTACACAGCAAATGTGAGACTGTACATTATGATTGGTGTATTAAAGGAGACCTGCTCATGAGTCAAGTGAACTACCGCCAGCTATCTCAGTTCCACTGCTTGACTAGCTATACACAGAAATAAAAAACCGGTACATGCATCGGACTGCAGCTGCCAAATAACTAGAAAGCATCACACCGTTTGGCTTACACTGAATGACAGTTTATTCAAAGGTGGGATAGCTGCACAGAAGTTACAGTTAGAAGACTAATTCTACCAAAGATATTGGAAGTTATTAGAAGTACCACTAGGCTAGAAATCTCAAAACCTTCGTTCACAGCTAACTATTAGAAGTCAAAGAGATGAAATGAAGTGATATACACAGGAAGTAGTCTAACACTTACCTGGATGAGAGATTTAATGGAAGGCTGGAAGACTACACTGTTATTAAGTAGAAATGACCTGAGGAGAGGCTGGGGGTAGGAGGCCAGCCTAGTCACCAGACCAGTCAGTAGTAGATTCACAGCTAAAGAATTGTTCATCATGTTCTCTAGTTTGCTCAACAGTGTTGCCATGAAAGGACCTATAAATATAACGTGTAAACTACTAGACTGTAATAAGAATGACCTTGCAATATATTGCAATGAAAAGGCCCAGCATGCGGGAAATTATGTTTTAACGAACGGTATTGCAATAAACAAAATACATTTTCAATGACAAAATGAAAATTGTTTCATCCATATGAAATTGAATTCACTTTCCACATCATAAAATTTAATCAACAAAAAACAATTACCAATACAATGCAAATACCTATGTTTGGGGAGTTATCTCCCATGTCTTCCAGCCTGAGTGAATAGCTAGCTGGTTTCTTCCCACCACGTTTGGAGTCTGGAGTTGTCTCTTCCTGAGAGCCGACATCTACAGGATGGGACTGCAGTGCCGCTACTCCATCAGCTTAAATAACAGAGAAAACGCAACTGAACTGCATTCTATATAATTATAGAAACAATATGATTAAAACAAATTCTAATGGAGCAGTAAATAGATATGATAGAACAGTAAGTACTGTATGTATGATAGAACAGTAAGTATGTATGGTAGAACAGTAAGTATGTATGATAGAACAGTAAGTATGCATGATAGAACAGTAAGTATGCATGATAGAACAGTAAGTATGTATGATAGAACAGTAAGTATGTATGATAGAACAGTAAGTATGCATGATAGAACAGTAAGTATGTATGATAGAACAGTAAGTATGTATGATAGAACAGTAAGTATGAATGATAGAACAGTAAGTATGATAGAACAGTAAGTATGTATGAGAGAACAGTAAGTATGCATATTGGAACAGTAAGTATGTATGTTAGGTAGGTTATATTTATCTACCAGTTTCGAATATGGAGAGAGATTGAGTACGTGAAATGGAGGCTTGACTTTCCTTCCTCTTCTGCACTGCAACTTCTGCCTGGCTTATTGCCGAGTCTATTTCCTGTAACAACATCTGCTCCGATTTCTCGGGGTCAAAGGTCACATGGTCCACGCTATCATCGAGATAGGAGAGGAAGGAGTCAAGATGTTCAATAGAACCAGATTTCTTGGGAGAGCTGGAGAATGGAGCGTCGGTTTGTGGAGGACATAGTGGTGGTATATCTGTACTAGCTACAGATGGTGGAGGAGACAAACACGCTGGGGGTGATGAGGATAGCACAGTGTTCTGACTCTGTAGTAGGATATTCAAAGTTAAATTCTGTTGTGCGTCTCCTAGGCTAACCAGTGGCTCATCATCGGTAGCCTTAGGTTCTGCAATGTCTATTAAAGGAGCTTGAGTATCCACATCATCGGTAGTAAGACAGAGGGGCACATCATCGGCCCCACTTACTGCAGATGTGTCGTCTACGTGGGACTCATATAAGGCTGCAGGCTGTGTATCAGTTGATATATCTATTAGCAGAGAATCCTGTGCAGTTTGGGGGAGGAGGTAGGGGCTACAATAAAATAGTTTCTGATAAGAAACTGCACAGCACATGTTCATAATATTTTACCTATGTACAATGGGCAATGTCATGTGGGGTATTCTAAACCTCTATGAAACCACAATTCGTTCAGCAGCACAAAGTTAACGAACTGAATGCAAAGCATAGGAAGGGACGCTTCAGCATATATAGTAAATTTATATAGTATATCATACCAGAAAGAGGTGTTTAACACTGCAACTCAACCATCAATATTTGTAGCGAGAAAGAGGAGCAAAGCGTTAAAGCGTGCGGTGAATACAATACCTGTCTGCTGTGTGAGAGTGGGCGGAGTCTGCAGATGTACTAGTTTCTAGTAGCAAGAGCGGTACGTCATCCTCTAGACTGGGGTCTGGTGTATCATACTTATTGGCAGCGCTGCTTAAGCTATTAGACTGCTGTACACGTCTATTAGTTCGGAAACACAAACCAAACACTAGAAGTTAATTCTAATCAAATTTGTTGAAAGAGTAGTGATCTTATGGGGCTATATAAACAGATGGGGTGGAACTCGGGACTGCCCCTCAATGCAGTAGCTAACATGGTCAACAGGGAATTAGTCTGGCTGCCGACCATTCACAAGGGGAAAGCATGCCAATACAATCACATATCACAAGAGGTTGATGCTATGATGCAAGTTGAGTGGCATCCTATGCGAAACCTTACAGCTATAGATTTAAAAAAGAATTTGATACTTGATTAGGGTTGTGCTAAAACTGCTTCTTTGACAAAGAATGCATCCTTTTGTGTTAAATTTATCAAAGATATGTGTTAGAAGTTATATTAGCTGCTATTCCATCTGGATTAATCGAGAGGGAATGTACTTACTTATGACCGGCAGGTTCCAATGCTGCATTATGGGGAGGCATTTCCCCGTCATAAATAAAGCACCACTCGATACAGGAAGCCTTACACCTGTCGATCATCTCCCTGGCGTCTGCTAAGTAGTCATTGTATGAAGATTTATAGTCCTCTATACGAGTGTGGGTTGGCGTATGTCCAGACGAGAATATGCTGAAAGAGTAACATATAAGTGTCAATTGTGAGGGAAGTGACAGTATCAAATAGCCTTAGGCTCTAGAGGTAGTGGGTGGAAATCACGATTGTCAGCAGGGATACAATGAGTAAAGAAATGGGGAGCATTAATCTAATGTATTGATTGATTAATCAAATGGCTTAGTGCTATTTGTCCATACATTAGGGTGTGGCTAGTGGTTTTATACAAAATAATTGGGAATTCCAAGATGATACAGTTGCTAGGTAACAAGTTACACAGAGAACTGATGAACATGTTTCAGTGAATATGAAATGTTACAGCCTTTACATTGGATACTCATAACTCTATAATATAAATGGCTTGTACATTATGATTATACATGTAGGCCTACATGATGTCAAAGTCATAAGAATTGAGAAGAATATGGACAACAAATAAGTTTAGAACAAGCATAAAGATTTAGTGAACTGTTATTAGATAGCGCCACCACATGTAGTTAAGTAGAAAGGTGTGAAGTTGAAAATAGCAAATCATCAATTAACAGCAAGTGTGCCAGAGTTGTCTTCTCTTTGTTACTAAGAGAAGGGAGAGAAGACAACTTCGTGCTAACAGCTAGTGGGATTGGAATCATCATAATTTTAACATGTAACCATTATGAAAACTTGCAGTGCAACACAACCCTCTTCACTACAGCAGAGAATTAGTAGACCCAGAAGTTTCACCTCCGTATCTATTTACATTAAAAAAATTTTACAGTCAGTGTGTTATACATGTCACCTAGACCCTAGGAGGGGTTGCCCTTTGAAAAAGTTAAAAGGAGCAGCAGCAGCAGAAGAGAGCATGGCAGCGCTAACCTTAGCAAACCAGAACGGTTGTTACCAAATCCAAAATTAAATGGCAGGTTAGAAAGTAGGTCAAACTCGCTGCCTGAATAGAATCTACAAACAAGTGGTATGATTGGCCACCGTGTTATACCATGTGACTGAGAGAAGAGCATTTGTCAGACATGTCAAAGTAGGCCTACTGGTGTGTGAATGTAGTTTACATTCCAAAATATAGACTAGGAAGGAATACTCAAACCAGAGGAGAAAATGTAGCAGTATATCAATTTTGTTGGAGAGTTTCACTGATATCAAACATCATTACGGACTTACAGAGCTTTCTTCATTCAAGGACTATATGCCAAAAAACAATTTTAAATTAAAAAAATTGCTAATTGCTTGTTAGCCATAACATAAGACTGTCTCAAAATATACTGTGCTATTTTAAAGGCAGAATTAGAAATAATATGTGAAATAGACACTTAGAAGTCATAAGTTACATGTGCTAACGTGCTATGGTTCATTGTGTTTGAAAGACACTACATCACCAGGTAAGAATTGTCAACTTGCTCAGATACTGTTAAAATACTAATGACCTGTGTTTCCAATATACCTTATTGAGGGATAGGAGCTCAGACGCTAGATGAACTATAGCACTCTTAAGTTACAGTAGCTGATGGGTTAGTCGCTAGCCTAAGGCTACACTGCACTCTGTAAGCTAAGTATAACTAGACATTAACAGTGAAGTGAGGATAACTCCATGTACTGCGGTATAATAGTTAGATGCTGTATATACTGATAGTTTATGGAATTTATATCTACCTTTCATACATACATTGTATGTACGGACATGGATATTTAATCAGGATGTTTTTTTAGCAAATTATTTTAAGGCTCAAAATAAATCAATTTCAAATATCTGCGAACAAATTGGTACTACTATTGGTTCAACTCACACTAAAATGTTTCTTTTTTAAACGAGATAGAAACCAATGTTGCCTTTCTGGCAAAATATAAAGAATGAATTCCATAAACTATCAGTACGTTCTGAGACTAGATATGAGAAGCTAGAGTAGAAATAACTCTACTACACTGCACACTGTACACTAGTCACCTGTTTTTGTGTGGGTAGCTGATAAAGTATAAGGTAAGTTAGGCTGCATACAGGTTGATTAGTCATGCATACAGGAGACAAACATGGAGGAATGATAAACATGCTGTAAATAGTACTGTTATTGGATGTACATGCAGAGGTAGTGACTGGTGGATAGACATACACTAGTAGTAATAAACATGGATTTACAGAAATAATGAGGTGATTATCGGACACCAACAGGGAATGCAACTCCAATACAGAATGACTGTTATAATCATTAAACTTTTAAGTTAACCTGTTGTCCCTGGACTTGAAATTGGGAGTAATGTAAATTTGGAGTCCGAAATTGTTTCCCCTGCTGCTGCCCTTAAGTTGTGACACCGATGAGAAATTCAACTAGCCTCCAATCCTATCTTGAGCGGGCTGACTTGGAAGTGACAAAGGCAGCATTAACTGGTACAATACTCTAATACACATGGGGAATACGATGTACTATTAACAATAGTAGGTAACACTAGACTAACCTAAGTCATCCAACCTATCATTAGTGAAGTACCTACCCATCATTGTAGCTAACAAGGAGCCTCTGCTGCTCCTCATTCAGTGATACTCCACAGCAGGCAGGCTCCAAGTCTAAGAGCTTATTGGCAATGTTCCCATAGATGTCTACTTGTTTAATAGCTCTCTTCTGGCTCTGCATCACATGACTCAGTCTGTAGAGGTGCCTGCATGCACAGAGAGATCAGTGTACCATGTGATAGAATAAAGAGGGGGCAAATCCCAACAACTGCATGGAGTTGACCATGTGTAGAAAATATATTGAATTTACATGTGACACTGGAACACTCTGTACCTTTGTTTGGAAATATTATTCTCTAAGCACAAACAAATTAAACACCTTTATGTTCTTTTTCTCTAAATCAATAATATAAATAGCAAATGGCAAATAAAACAAAATATACTAGAGTACTACAGCAAGTTACTAGGGCATGTGATCATTAACTTCAGTTAAAATGAGTTTACATAGCACTTGACCTGCACGCTAAATATAAATATGAAATACAAGACTTGACTCAGATTTCACTGGCTGAAACACTTACTTGAAACAGAGGGCAAACATGATATCCTCACAGTTGAGTTCTACCAGGGTCTTGAATAGAGATAGTGAAACCATACACAGCTGAAATATACGCAGTAATAATGTAAATGATTATAATATATACAGGTACTATGTACTATGATATACTTGTACATTGCCATTGGGAGGCCGAGGTCAATTACATCACACACACTTGTTTTGGTTTATGTATGTAGTGATACCAGGTCAACGCCTGGGAGAAGTCTAAACTGCACCAATGAGAAATGGCGGTCTGGTTGTAGACTGAGATACAATGTAGTACGTACAAATGATATGTTGCACTTGTACATGTACAAATGATAACAATATCCACGCAACAGTACATTAGATGCATAGTAAACATGCTCTTGAAAAATTAAGTAACATAATTCATACTTCAGTCAGAGAATTAATTGCTATCTGCTACTTACTTTAGTACTGCTGCTAATTCGGTCAATCAGCCAATCAAGTATGACCACATCGTCATGTTTAGTTGTGAGTATAAAGTGCAGGAAGGCCCTGAGTAGGGAGGGTTCCGTAATAGTCCTCACAAACAACTCTAAATAGGCTATAGCTGATACTTGTTCCTCAATAGCACTCTGCAAAAAGCGCAATTAGTGGCGGACTAGTATTTAGTCATCTTTATGGTGATAGTCGCCTGCTCTCTCCTTCACAACCAGGCACATTGACAAAACTATTGTATATAATTTGAAGTTGTCACCTCCTGCTATCTATAGACAACTAGGAGAGGACAACTTCTATTTATAATAACTAGCATTGAGCGTACAGGATTCTAAACAGCAGGAAAGGAACGCTGGATATCCCCTACAGTGGTCAGAACTTCATTTTCCATCATACAGAAGCATAACTTTATTAAACTGAAATCAACGACATTGAGTAAACTTGTACCCAACCTCATTGTTAATATTCTTATGTGGGTCATACAGACTATACTCCTACATGGGTGAATAATCAAACAATATGCTAAACACACTGACCTATATGTACACAAGTATAATATGTTAAACACACTGACCTATATGCATGCACAATTCCAAATTTCTTGCAGAATGTAGACTCACCTGGAGAAGAGCTGGAGCCATTACAGGAAGTAAGAACCCATTGTATATGTAGTCAATCAGCTGCTGTCCAACAAGCACATGTGCCACCTGTCATAGGTTATATTATAGAGTGTCAATAGAAAAGTAATGACATGATATTCTAGTAGCTTCTAAACCAGTAGACCACCATAAAACCATAACAAACACACAGTTGTAAATACAGGTACATGTATGTTACAACATGTACATGTAGCCTAATGTAGTATAGTCTATACCTTTTGATTTTCACATTCTAGTGGCTTACAGTCTCTCAATAAAGAGTCAAAGTCAAATTATTTCATTTGTAATACAGTTTAGAGAGACCTGTATGATACTACACATTCACTCCGGAGTAGACAGTTCATATCAACAAACTTACAAGATTTCTCAATGTAGGAATTTTGATCTAAAATCTAAAGTTTTCAGCCGCATTGATATTGGTGTTTGATTTTTATACCAAGTTAAGATAAGACAACTTCTAACAAACCATTTGTATAATGTGTAGTTAGGTAATATGTTACTATGATTGAATAAATCGCCTTGCAAGAGTTGTTTCTTGTGTGCAATGAGTTAAGTTTTTGAAAGGAAAGTTAAACAACGTTTGCAAACCCTCAACGATTTCTAACACCTGTACTCCTGTTAAGAGGTCACTGACCTGTACTTCTGCAAAGAGGTCACTGTGTACTACAACCAAAGAGAGTAAAAGGAAAGAGGGATCACTCCGGCCAAAAACTGTCCCTCCCCCGCCTCTAAACGCGGTCCGGATTAAGTAAGGAGTTGTGCCACCTTGTGTACAAATTCGTTATGGCTATTGGCGTTCCGCAGACCAATAAGAAGCGCTTATTTACAACGACGTCGTATAAACCACATATTTAAGTTTACCAGATATCAATACAGGATCGTCAAAGTGGCAATCGTTAAGTGCCGCGTTTAAGTCGAACAGCTATCTAAATTACCAGTAAGGAGATGGCGGGTAAGTGAATAACGGAACGTCGGGACCGCCAAATTGGGCGTATTTGGTGAGACAGGGTGTTATCATTGAGTGATCCCTCTTTCCTTTTACGCTCTTTGCTACAACTAAAAAGTCACTGACCTGTACTACTGCATTGCAGAACTCAAGGCAGTTAATGATCATTTGTACGTCTGGCATGTCAAGGTAGTGCTCCTTTTCTATCCTGTACCAGTCCTCATGCCCCTCTGGTCTTACTTTATGTGGGAGAGAGGAATAGAGGGCACTCAGTCCAGTGGCTAACACCTGTAGCAGCATGTCATACCAGGTTATACAATATTCACGTCAAAAGAAAACTGAGCCACGAAATAAAATGATCTTCACCTATCAAACTATCACTGTATACAATAATAGTCTCTGCTCCCAGCAGAATTTCTAGCTAATGTGTGAACAGAACAAGCCTGAACATTCACATTTATGTGATTAAAAACAGTAAATACCTCCAGTAAACAAAAATATATACAGGTTTCCCAAAATTCCTGACTATTATTGCGTCGGATTACAACGAAAAGGAAATATGTCTCACCGGACAGAAATCTGAGTTGTTGGCGATGTATTTGCCGATAACCTGGTTCCTAGCAGATGCAGCCATAATGAGAAGCAGGGCGTCTCTAGCTTGTTGGCCTAACGTCCCTTCCCGATGTATATACGGGATCAGCAGACAGAATATCAGAAAGTTATTCTGTCCTGACGAATAACTGACATTGAAGAACAGCTCCAGATACTACAATAAGAGAGATACCTAGGGCTGTGTATGTCTAATGCCCTTAGCAATGTAATAGTTATTTCAGCAAATGGATGGAAGAATTTCAAACCATAGGATAAAAAAATATGTTCATAATACAAGACTTTTCTAGATAAATAAAAGAGAGCACTACTAAATAGACATACATGTAACTTGATGCTGTTTCTCAGATTTCAAGAGCAAATCAAATGCCAGTTTTTTGTGTAAATGTAAATCATGGTGCAGTAAGCCCACAAAATATACAGGAAGCTAATGTTGCAGCAGTTGACAGCAAATATGGGAGGGGAATCATGTGATTAGCTGTAATTTCAAGTAAGTCACTTCCAAGCAGGTAATGGAATTGCACCGCCTATCTACATGTAGACCTAAGTAGAAATGAAAAACCTGGACTTTTAGTCAAATTATGACATTGATGTTGGTGACTTCAAATCATAGTTAGCTGAGCGTGAACCAGTGAGAAGATGGGGGCAAATCTGCGGCGTGTAAGACAAGAAAGAGATTGACTGGTCGGACAGACAGTATGAGAGAAACTAGCTGATTGGATAGACAGTATGAAAGAGAGTAGCTGATTGGAGAGACAGTAAAAAGAGAGTAGCTGATTGGACAGACAGTATGAGAAAGAGGGAGAGAGAGCCGCTAATTATTCAGCCAGCATGAGCAAAGTCTAATCACTGATATATAGCGGATGCATTCACCTCTAAAGTGATATACTTGTAAAATATACACATAAAATAGGACATTAGACTGGAGAGATACAGGAGAAGACGAGACAGCTGGAACACTCCCACTGCGTACTGAGGTGCATATTGAATAATATGCATGCTTATAAAACACATCTAAGTATACGCGGGAGGCTGACGCAAGCTTATTTCTAAATAAAACGCATGACAGTATAAAACACATTATATTAAATGCATTAGCTATGTTATTACCATGTCCCCACAAATATCTTCTCTTTTCTGCATTAGAATAAATATATATGAAATAAAAGTTAAATATTTGCAATGACAGAAACACACGACTATGCAACAGTAAAGCTTGGTACCAAGGCCATGTTCTACATGTAGCCTACAGTGTAGGTCTGGGGATGGAAGAAGTTTAATGTAAACAATGAGACAACACTGATAGAACAATGGAGGGCACTGCTATCCACTCCCCACACTTTGGTCCTACAGCAGTGGATGGGAGTTCAGGTATCGAGAGAGAGAGTGAATTACCACATAACAATATACTGTAGGCTAACACACATAGCATAAGCCTACCCCTTTAATATTTACATTACAACATACAGGTCCACACTACAAAAACACCTTTCCTCTGTATTGGTGCAACTTACAGTGGACTCCTTCATGGAGGTTGCTGATTTGATCTTATCTTTAAGTCTAACCTGTACATGCATATATCTAGTATGTTTAGAATTAGTCTATACCTAACATGTCATATTAGTACATATTACTAAGTGACTGGCGCTGTACTTCTAACAAGTGAATCGGAGTTTTCTCCCCACTATAGGATAGTATATCACCTATTGACTGATAGTTGCTAGTAGTTACCCTGTATCTAGTCATACCGCTGATAGTACTACCTAATTAGTACTACAGGTATACATAATAGTCTACTTATCTACCAGCATATTAACTATCTTTTCATCAGTTGATGCCTACGTATTACATAAGCATTCCTCTACCAGCATGGAGAATGCTGATCTTTCAGGCCTGTATATTGAATAAGCCTGCTATATACTTTACAGTTAGAGAGCGAGAAGACAATTCTAATGCCAGCTAGAATTCAGTTCTATTTAATGCCTATATGTACATATTGAAATAAACAGCCAAAGAGTATAAACTATACCAGAGTTAAAGAGTATACATATTCCAATGTCTACAAAGCACATAATAACGATGCCTACCTGTGGATTTCTGCTGATACAGACACATAGTTGATGTAACAACAGTATTACATTGTTCTCTATCTCTACCAGACCTGTATCCACACATGAACCCAGTAGGCAGAGTAACGGTTTGATCACTGGTTTATGGTAGAGTAATGGCTGCAGACTTTGACTGTAACATTATAATAACAAATACAATATTTCATATTATTAACTCCAACTCAATTTTAAGTAGACATTCCAGGTACAAACTGAGACTGGTTAACAAGTAGGCTACAACTGAGTTCAGTTACACTAACTTATTGATTATATCCTATTATACCATACTACCATAACACTGTATATAATTATATGCCTGTCTGTACTGCACTAATTGCTAGTCCCCAGGCAAATTATATAAGAATGAACATATTATACTATTGTACACTTAAGTAAAATGGGTAAATGGGTATAATATTGTACTTCCTGACTGATACACTGGCATATGAATGACTATTATTATAACTACATGTAGGATAATATCTATACCATAATGTAGACAAACAAATAAACAAGGAAATACCTGACAACATTACTGTATGTGCTATCAAGTTGAAGGGTGAAAACAATAAAGGACAAACAAAGAATACAGTCAATTACTGTAATCATTACAACAGTTAGATACCCTCCTCCCAGGGTAGTAGAAAAGTAGCCTACAAACCTGATTAGGTTCTCTAACATCTTAAGTAGCTCATATTTGATCTTGTTCTCGTAAACACCCGAGCGAATGCACCATGTGACTAGCTGCTCTAAAATATCTTCTGCCAGAAGGTAGACTAGACAGAGACCCTGCTGTCCGTTCTCCTCTTCTTCTACTACCAGAATGTCACTCATCTTTTCTACATTCTGCATCACCAGCGTTACGTCATCAAATGTCAGCACCCTGTAGGAATATCATCTACCCTATATGTATATCTACCAGTTTAAACATTGTTAGAGTGTAGGCGGGGCTTGGTACAAAAAGGATGCTATTGACTAAAATACCAGTACGCACAAGCCTGCTAAAAATGACAAACTTTACAACAATTGTGAAATTTGAATTAACGAATTGATGGCCAAATTGTGAAGACCCAATTCTTGACAAACTACATGAGAAAATGCAGCCATTCACACAAAATGGCAGCTCTTTCTAAATTAGGCCTATTTTGTGAGAAAAACTTAGGAAGTTATTAAAGGGGCATTCAATTTGGTGATGGGCACAGTTTATAATTATACCTGGTGCCTTCAGCTGTGACTGGTCTTCGTATTACAGTCAACGCCTGCCTCCAATGATTCTGAAACACATCCACACTTGGAGCATGTGTAAGATCTTTCACTACCTTTCTTGCATGTCCATTCTTACTATTTGGGGTAGAAGGTTTTGGACTAGAAGGAGTATTGCGCCGGATCTTTATATTTCTGAGGACATCCATTATAATGACTGCGAATCAAATTGCATCAGGTTAAAATATGAGAAAATACAAATATAAATCAGTTTAATATAAGCTAAGTGTGCAGGACCAATAAAATAATGTTACTCATGGATGATAATCCGATGAAATTGGATGCATGCAAGCAATAAAATACGTGTATAAGATGTATGTTATATGCACCGCCTTAAGAAAATATTATATAATGATACATAAAAACAGAGGTTTATTCAAATAGAAGAATTATTAATAGAAATATTTTAATATATGGTTTCATGCCATAGGCATTGCATTTTAACTGTAAATTATATTTAGACAATTAAATAACAGGTAACTACTCTACGGTTGGCACACTTTTGTTACTTACATTAAATGTCGTCAAACTCCAAGAGGAACTGCAAGATCTAGATTAACTACTGTAATAGGCCTAAGTAGGTCTATACTACATTGTATATTGTTGCATCTGTGGAGCAACCTGTTCATTTGTGATTTAAAATCATGAAATTCAAGTAGGTTGCACAGAGATTAAAATAATTTAATTAAAAGTTGTCCTAAATATTGTATCACATGAATGATTTTAATAATAATTTATAATTATATTATTAGAAAATAATTAAGCAATTAAGAAAATATTTTGACTGTTTGCCTTATACAAAATGCTACTCCACTCCAACTTCGGTTACTTGGCCACAACTGAGCTAGTTACACAGGAGAAGTCAAAGTTAGTTCACTACAGCCAGTTGGGTTGCTTTATTAATTATTGTGAGTGATTGTCATATCATTGTTGGTTTCCAATTTAAATTAATAATTAATTTCTGTGCGAGAGAAGCAGTTAGTTATAACTAGAAAATGCCTGCTACCTGACTACTTACTTATACTAAAACATCACGCGCAAAGAGATAGGAAGCTCAAGAATTACCCCTTTATCTACAACTAATCCGTCTAGTAGTACAGTATTAATTATTGATTGTAAACAAATTATTCTTGTGAGTGTCACTGTAGTGAAACCACTGATAGGAAATGAGGTTTAGTTGCAAGTGCCAATTGCCAAAGAACCTAGAGAGCAATGCGAAAAATAGAGTAGGGCAGCCGCAGAAATATGGTCAAAAATAAGGTTCTCCACTTTGGCACTTTGAGGTCAAGGCGAAAAGCCGTACGATTAAACTATTTATTTGGATTTGTGTCCCCATGGTTATTGAGTGATCAGATAACTCTGAAATAGAACGTGTCAACTCAACGTTGGAGTTGTCAACCTTTACGATATTACTCCTTATGATAATATTGTTATTATTATCATTATTGATTGTAACGAAGTGAAGCCGGTATTTTATTGCAATAATTTGTCTAAATATAATGGCTTATCTTTTCATGCTTCAGATAAAATGTCTATTGTTTGTCCGGCCAGCACTGAACTTGGAATGACAAATTAATTGAGCAAGCAGAAAGGGATAAATATTGCTTGTAGCATTTTGTAACTAACTTCTGTATTGCGTAGAAAGCATGACAAATTATTTGCACTTTTATTAGAATTTCATACAATAGAGCAGTGAAGCTTATAATATACAGTGTAAGAGACCCTTCCCTTAGACCTTATGTTAGAAAATCGCAGTTGAGGGTACTATACATGTATTTATATTCTTTTTATTTAATTTAGTGTTTAAGCATATAAGCTACATGTACATGTATACTTTAAAGATGTATAAAATAAAACTATACATTAACATCAGCATTATAAAGAGTTTTAACAAAATCAGCAGTGCACTGATGTTCCAAGCCAAAGCATTATAAAATGTATAAGATTTACACAACATTATTGAATATCCTAGAGCTGAAATGGTGAAAGAATTTTTAGTAAACAAATTTTTGTTCTGATGACACAACTTACATGTTATACAAGGTAATTTATGCTTGACAGTATAGCGTGTGCTGCATAATATTTCCTGTAAAAAGTTACAAATAATACAACAGATACTTGAACATGTGATCTCAATAGCGTATGATCAGGCGTCTAAGTTCGCAACGCATTGTACATGTGTAGCTCTAGTTTCTTATTATAACTTTCTTTCCCCAGTCTTTAGCCTAACCAGCTTCTCTAATAACCTGAAACTAGGAAACATAAAAAGAACGTCACATACACATCTATATGAACCTGCAGTTCAACAAAGCACTTGTTCTGATGTACATGTACATGCGTATGTATGTGACCATGCTGCGTGTTTGCATGCTATGATCTCTTAGTCTTCCCATGTCAACAAGAAGTTTTACTATGCTACTTTGTACATTACATGCAATTGCAACCAATGGAGATGGGAGATTGGTTTTGGTTGCCGAAGAATAAAATGATGTATTGAACGGTCTGCTACTGTTATTGAATAATAAAATACTTGCAAGAGATATTACGTTGTAACTGTTCTGATTCCTACAATTATACATGTATATGATCCATGTAAAATTGCCTTTGCGCATGCTTGGTATGATGCTTCTGTACCAATTAACATACCCTCTTTCATTTTTTTGAGAAAAGAAGTTTTTATCAGACGATCTCTTTAGGCCAAAACTATACCAGGCTTGGCACAGGATGGAGCATGCATATCGGCATCGCGATGTGGACACTCTTTTATCTACTGATTTGTCTGACAGCTTATCATATCCTGATTCCTCTTCTCTGATTGGCTTCGAAGTTGTAGTAACAAAGATGGCGCTCAGGTTAGTATCGCCTCTGCAATAAATGTTCTAGTAGTGCAATGTCATGTACAGCCAGTTAGATTACTTCTTAGTTGGAATTATTCGCTCTCCTAAACATACCAAGGAATAGGTAGACAACTCCTGCTGAAATGAACCCTAATAAATTGTTGATTGTAATGCCAAAATGTTCACCCTGGAAGAAACTGAGAGAAGACAACTAGCTACATATCTCTCATTAAAAGGTCATGCATTGGATAAAATAGAGATGAATGTTGGATCGAGAGAGTAGTTAGTAGCATCTGCAATACAATGTAGTAGCTAGTAGCTAGTAGTAAAAAGTCGTTACTAATACATGTATATATTCCACTAACTTATCTTATGGGTATACATTAAGAAGCCTCGTATCCTACTGCACTGAAGACCCTAAACATAACAGTATTATTTAATAATATTGTTATTTTTCTCGTATAGTACTTGTATTGCTAACTCGAAAGTCTTTGATGCCTCAGGTAGGGTGGAGGCTGTACCCTCCACACCTCTCTTGCTGCCAGAACTGTATATAGCTTGACATAGGAAAGGTCTGTATCTACATCTGCTGGTTGAGGCTCTTTTGTTATTGGCTGACTCTGTCTTGAGTGGGCGGTACCTGGAGAAGATTGTACTATTAATACTATAGCAAGAAACAAACAGTACTAATAGCCACTGCATTATTATAGTACCTAATTGATGAGAAGATAACTCCTGATGACTACTGCACCATACACAAGCTAAGGGTACTTGCTGCTGAACTTGATACTTGATGAGAGAGCCAGCAGAATACATCTAGGACTATACCAAAACAGCATACGTCTACTAGTTTAAACTCCAGCAATATTTGTATATTATTTAGTATACTAAAACACTCCCTCCTATTCCAAAGTATTTCATTACCGCTTATACATGTAGAACTGATTTTCTCTGTTCTACAGGCTTACAATTTGCAGAACAGCAAGTTCTAAATAGTTTCACTTGCTATTTGATACATTCTTTCCATTTAATCACTCAAGTTCCAGTAATAGATGATTAATTTTATCTTTCTGTATTTATACATGTAATACAATAACGTAATACATGTAATACAACAACATAATACATGTAATACAATAACGCAATACATGTAATACATGTAATACATGTAATACATGAAGCATGAATAATTTTTTTAAAGTATTTTAGTAAAAATGGATTCCCTTTATGATTATGTACATGTAAGTCTGAAAACCATTTCCTAAAACTTGAGTTTTTTCAAAGGTAACAATTTTGCTGCTGTAGATTCTGTGGTCTGCTAGGCCGTGATGATAACTTCTTTGCAAATTCAAAGTTATATGTACATGTACATTCTTCCCGTAGCATACACGTTTTATAGACCGAGTTGACATTTGAGATTGTACATATACATGTAAGTGCTGTATAAAATTCCAAGAAACCTCATACTCTCTAACTAGCCTGAAGGCTGCCTGCAATATTGTTGTTTGGGCTATTCATGTAACTCATGTAACGCAAGTATAAAAAGCATAATTTTGGAGCTGTTACTGGAATCGAATTCTTAAATGCTCAACTTTGCTCAAGAAACCGCAAAAAGGCCTATATTTACTTAACTTGAGTCTCCATAGAAATAAAGAGCCAGTATTCAAATTACTGGAAGCTCTCTCTCTCCCGCCCATCTCTCATCCCTGTGGGAGTATTTTTTCACTCAACTTATTCCTGTTTTACTGTGTTACTGCGTTACAGTGTTATTATGCATTAGCTAAACATTACTGTATACGTATAAACTACATTGGCATCAGCTTCTCTATTACTGCTTACTGAATTTATTTTGCATGATTTCCTACGTATTTATATTCTTTACAAATGCACCAACATGTTTAATATTAATATTTACATGAACAACACGTACCAAGCGCCTACAGAGTAATCCCCAATGGGATAGTGATAATTTTTAATTATACCTCAGGTGAAAGATGGTTAGCGTAACGAGTTACTTAACGTTTTACGTATGTACCTTTAATTGGATTGCGTGCGTGCGGTACGTGACCTGCGGAGAAATAGTCTCCAGGTCAGAAATTTTTGCGGTTGTGAAATAATAATTAAGTGAGATGATTATTTAAGGCTGATTGTAGATAGTTAGGTAGGTGTAAGCAATACGTTGTTAGAATTTGTCATTCTTCCTCTAGGTGTGAATATTAGTGGTATATACATGTACATTTGATACAAACATATACATTGTACATGGGGTAATAAGCCTACTGTTGAATGAAATTGAAGTATCTAGCTAAGGTATACCATTATAGAATTGCGCTGTATACACACATGAAATTATAAATTTATAATTTCATGTGTGTATACAGCGCAACTCTATAATGGTATACCTAATAATATATAACTGGATTAAATTATTATTTATAATAATTTAATCCAGTTATATATTATTATTTACATTGTATGTGAAATTACATGTACATCATAATTATTATGTGCAGCATCTACGATAATATAATTAAATAATAAATTATGAATTCATTTTTATCTATTTGTTTACATTGTTATAAAGAAGATACATTGTTATAAAGAAGGTTATCTGATTTTGTAGTCAGTTGTTCTTGCTACAACACTGTTCACACATAACAGTGAGGGTCTAATGGTACATGGAGACACGTTACAGTAGGTCTATTGGAAGAAGTTTTTCTACTGAAAAATTACACCAACAAGTTAGAGCTTGCAGTCATTAGCATAATAAACTATTATGCTTACTGTTGAAAATGTAATTTTTAATCAAAGACTGAAAATATTATGCTATCATATCGGCTGTCAGGAAAACATTTGTCTGATAGAGAAACATATTCTGTTCAGAACTATACTTACCCTGAAAACAACTTGTTGAGATCCAAAGTGACAGCGTCACGAGGCTGTGGTGCAGAAGTTGGAGTTGTCCTACTGTCAACTGTGAATCCGCTGACCACAATAAAGCAGTATGTCAAGGTATATAAACATAATCGACATCTGCCAGAGCCCATGGTGGTTCATATAGTATTTCCACCTGCTATCACCTGCTGCCGTAGAGTCTCAGTTGACGATGCCTGGTAATTTCACCAGCGTCCACCTGCTGTGTCGTGTCTCTTTTGGTACCTGAGCTAGAGTGATCACCATATTATGTTATAGTATTGTGTCATAACCATCATATTTCAAAGGGAAGGCTTGAGGTAATACAATTATTGATTTGTTCTAGTGTATCATAATAGTTTTATGCTGTGCAGCAATTTAATTGGTTACTACACAGTTACTGGCTATAAATCACACATTTTTTAAAAGAGTGTTCAATATTGTAATTCTACTACATATACATGTAAAATGTACATGTACATATACATGTACATATACATGTACATATACATGTACATATACATGTACAATGTACATGTACATATACATGTACATATACATGTACATATACGTGTACATATACATGTACATATACGTGTACATATACATGTACATATACATGTACACATTGTATGTAATGCCTATATTTGATTATTTATTCCTACGTTGTAGTTCCCATTGCATATACATGTATGTAATAATAATAGTAATAGCTGGAATGGTACAGCAACATTATAAATCTAGAAGTACCACAATTATCGATATTTAGCTTGATTTATTGAAAACTGTATTGGCCATGATTTCATATAATATATTCGGCAAATGTACTGTATTATTTTGCTACAGCAATTGTTAGTAAATACATGTAACTACAAGTAGCATTCAACATGGTCGACAACTAAGTTTACTGAATAATATTACAAAAGCTAATCCCACGGTATTTGTATGCAAAATATGCTGCACTGCCTATTATACATTTATGATGTAAAACTGAAAGAAATTTTGGCCTAGAAGTTAATTATTTGCTATATCGTAGTTGATTATATTGTTATACATGTTGTGGTGCAGCATTGGTAGAATAGTATCACTCCAAGCTACAAAGGCCAAAATAGAGGCACCAGAAATTTTATATCTAATGCTACACACTTTGACCAGTGTTAATGCTTATAAAAACTATATCAATTATAAAATTGTTATAGCTTTATGCTTTCATCAAGAGTTGAGAATAATCATCGTATGTTACATGCTACTTGCTTGCTTACTTACTTACTTAGCTACTTACTTACTTACTTAGCTACTTACTTACTTAGCTACTTACTTACTTACTCACTTACTTACTTACTTACATGTACTTACTTACTTACTTACTTACTTACTTACTTACTTACTTACTTACTTACTTACTTACTTACTTACTTACTTACTTACTTACTTACTTACTTACTTACTTACTTACTTACTTACTTACTTACTTACTTACTTACTCACTTACTTACTTACTTACTTACTCACTTACCTACCTTGTGTCTGGTGAACAGAAATGTTCTCCTCATAAACAGGATTTCAACCAGTAGGGTCAGTATTCTCACTCATATGTACCAGACTGGAATTAAACAGGAATTTGCACTGGTTATGTATTACTCAAAGGTGATCAGACATGATGAATAATACATGTCACACAGGACATATTCGGTGTGATAGAATACAAACGTGCTGCCTCCCTCTAGAATTTACTTATTCAGACCATTCCTAAGGGACATCTATTCACAGAACTTGAATATTTATTCTACATAAAATTATCAATAAACCAAGTTAAAAAACTTGTTGTTTTATGTCAGAATTCTTAGGCACTTTGCAAACTTGGAAACGACACATAAGAACATGTTTTACTGTTTGCATATAAATCTATGATAAATAAACAGAAAGCTGTTTGATCCCTGCACATCAATGTTTGTCAAAATCGTTGCAATAGTTGCGGTAAGTGTTGCTTCATGGGAAGGTACACATTATATAACGCTGCTGAAAGTTTGCTCAAATTCAGAACCATCGATGGTTCTTACTCAAATCGAACCATCGATGGTTCTGAATTTGAGCAAACTTGGGTAGAATTTTTTGACAGATTTAAAATATAAGGATCCTTATATTTTAAATCTGTCAAAAAATTCTACCCATGGATACGTACCTACATGTATTATATAGTACATACAATGTACAAGTAGGCCTATTATATAGTACATACAATGTACATGTTGTATTATATAGTACATATTACAATGTACAAGTAGGCCTATTATATAGTACATTGTACAGATACTTGTACAATGTACATGTATTATATAGTACATATGTACCTGGTTCTAGCAATACCCTTAGAAAGCTAAATTTAGTAAGATGAAGGAGGGGGAAGAAAGTGTCAGCCCTCCAGTGTAGGGAATAGAATTCACCTAAGGTACTGACAGACAATAGCAGGTGCCTTCAGTTGATTGTTTAACGGAACTTCTCTTGCACAATATCAATGGTGCATGCACAGCAATAATTTCCTTAGAGTGTATTTCTGGATATTGAAATAATTGTATTACACACGGATGTAATAATATAACATATCTGCCATAGCAGTGTTTAGCACTGATGAAATAATTATGATCTTTTTTATCTACATGTGGTCAGCCAATAGAATAAGAGTGTTGCTGCCATATTTCCTAATTTCAACTCACCATAGTTGAGTAAGGAAGCATGGCTACAATAAACTTCTATAATTTATGATGTAGCAATGGAGAACCTTTCAACCTTTCATATTATGAGAATGTTTGCCGGAGGCAGAACAGTGAAAAGGAGTGATGAGGGGGTGAGGCTAGAGTTGTGCAAATGGATGGAAATATCATACAATGCTAAAATAGTGTATTTAATACACCATTGATCATTGTGTACATGCCGGCGTGGGTGTGGGCCTTGTTGGTGACTGCAAGGAATTAAATTTTCTTTGCCGCTGAGTCTTTGGCAGAGTTTATTGAAATTGTCGGAATAGATACACAGTATATCTACTCTGTATCATGCTTGAGTTTGAAGGGGTGTCGACTGCAATGAAACCTCTCTAAAATAACAAAGAGGTGATACATCTTGCTAGCCTAGCGTAGAACATAGCGTCTCATAATTAAGATGAATACGACCTATTATTAAAAATAACAACTCTAACCAAAAATTTCTAGTTTTTGAGTTGAACTAGTTGACCTGTCATGAGTGCAAAACCCTGGATGCTGACCCATATATACATGCGCATAGTGAGACATCGATACTGTGCCTGAAATTCTAAATTTCAACTGTAGGGAATTGAATTCGTGTTTAAAATAAACAATTATGCTGATTTAACTGAATACAAAAGAGATGTCTGGGCATTCATGTCAAATTCTAATGGCCGTTGTGAGTACGTAAATATTTATGTTACTTGCCGTTCGATCTTTTGTCATTCTTGGAAAGCGTAAATTGAAATGAAAAACTTAGCTGCCATTTGGTACTATAGAAATTTGGTCAGCAAGCTTGAACTACAAGTAGTAATGAATTATCTACTCCTTGAATTAAATATATGTGGGTCTGCTGAAGTACAGTGTGATTGTACAAATGTGCTGCTGTTGGCCTAGAAATGACAGAAGCCTATACAGTACATAGGGGACTGACCAATGGATGATGGAACTGAGGGTTCTGGGATCAAGCAGAGTATGAATTGCAATGTAAGTTTAGTCGAAGTTCAGTCATTCTAAAACTCTATCTCTCTTATTAATTGATTTGAAATTTAGCTAATTTGTAGTGGCATGTGTGATATGGCTAACTGATCAGTCACACGGTACCGTTAGTATTTCCTATACAGTTGGCATTATACAGGGAAAGCTAACTCCAAATTAAGAGATCATGCTATGGTAAAAGTTACCTGCACACATTAGTTTTGAGTCTACATGTATTATTAGTATTATTTACATGAATTAAAAGTTTCCTGATAGTGCTAACTCTAACCCTGCAGGTAAACTGCAAGTACATTGTACATTACTAACTTAAACAGGACTCGAGATAAGAGAGTTTGTTTTTCTAAAGTAATGAATAACGAAGTGATATATCTGGTACATCAATGCACGTAGCCAGTCGTCTGATATGGATTCATAACACTATCCAGTGATAATATTACTGCGAGCGTTTCTTATCATTTACTATTTACATTCACTCTGCTATCTGAATAGCAAAGTTATTATAATCACCCATATAATCATCTCAAACCCAGTGTTAGTCACACGGAAAAGAAAGACTGCTGTGACAATGGTGAGTTCTGATTTATCATATTTTGTCAAAGTTAGAAACCCATTTCGAGGCTGTCAGCTTATTAATAGCCAGGACTTACACAAGCAGTACTGTATATGATGTGCAACATGAAGATGTGAGAGTGACTGTAAACTGAAACAGCAATTTTAATTTTACATTCGGGTGACGAATCTAAGATTGCATCAGTGGACAGTTAGGGGTCAACAGGTCACTAGTTGTCTGCAGTGACGTGATGCAGACTTAAAACACAGAAAACCAAATTGTAAATGTTTAGCGTATGATGTTTTGTTGGAGCTGAGATAATATGATGGTGCTAAAGTTAGCTGAACCAATGTTATTATTATAGCATTGGTTGTTACTGAATGCGTAACAAGAATCGTAATTTTATGTTATAATGTAGAAAATTCCTACTATAAGGGAGTTATCCTCTCTTTATTTTGTAAGTTGTCCGCTTTTGCTCTAAACCCAAACCACAACATATAGACGTATCCTAGCACATATTTAGTAACTGTTAATCCCAGAAACCTGGTGACCAATAGTTTGGCTCCAATTCTGTTCGCTGCCAAAGTCTTTGGTCACTGCATGTAACTAACCTTAATAGTTATAATGTAATGTTTTCTGTGGGTGTTCGCATGGTCGAGGGACGACCTACTTGCACAAATGAAGAGCCTATGAGTGGTGCTGAGCCTTGTAGTTATAAAGTTAACCAAGACGACTCATGTGGTCTCGAGTCAATGCTTGTTGCTATACTTGTGAAAGGGTGTGTTCAGTCCTAGTAGGTTGTTCGGACCTCAAGGTTGTAAGACCTTATCAGCGGGAACTATCCCTAGCTACGAGAGAAGACTCTGTGTAAGTAGCATAGATGTATCTTTATTGAGATTCAAGCATCAACTGAGATAATAACAGTAGAGAACATTGACTTTAGATAGCATTCTAACTTCTGGAAAAAGGTGCCGGTAAAAGGCCGACGTAGCGTCCTCCGGAAATTGCACAACAACATGGTGGCTGAAAGCCCGAGGCTCGACCTTACATGGGTCGGCCATACAAAATATGCCTAAAAACATGCAAAACATGTGCAAAATTATTTATAGCAATTTCTGAGACGTCGGCCCCAGTTACATTGGTATAAAAATGGTTTCTACTCTCAGTAATGCACATAACAGGTAAGTATAAGATACATTGTGTGTTTCTGCACAGGCTAGTCAACATACATAAATAATATGTGAATTGTCCATGACAATGCATGCAGTACGAGTAGCTATGTCTAGAATGCTACGCTGACAACTACAATACTCTGCTGGACACCCACTGTTTCAATAACTTATAACACCCATTGTTCAAACAACCCATGTATCTGCCGACCCAAGTCGTTCACATTCCGACCATTATTAGATAAAATTGGTGGTATATCCAGGTATGTTGAGTTTCAAATAGTCTAATCTAATGCGACCATTGCATATACATGCACATGTATATATTATACAAAGTAATTATAGACTAAATCGTATTTATGGTATACATTATACATGTAGGCTAGTTTCCATGCATTATATGGATATTATAAAATTATCACAGTCATTACCTCATCAAGTAGCTGCATATTTTTCGGGTTCAGATTTGTCCATGATTTCCTGCAAGTGTAAATAAATACCAGAGAATGTAAATGTTAGCATATTGTGTGCCAGGGGCTGATGGCCATATCTTGATAGTGATATTGAATTGTGACATTTCTATACTACTGATAAAGTGCACTTATGTCCGTGTTTCAGAAGGCGACTCTACTGATCCTAGCATGCGTGGTGACTGCTCTATTTACCTCCCAGACCAAAGGGCAGAGTATCACACCCTACAATCTCTGTCAGGACCTTTCAGTCAATGTGGTTCCTAACACTAACGGAATTATTCAACATACGAAAAGAAACACAGCCCACAATTGTACCCTGACAATAACAGGGCTTACAAGTTATGTTACCTTATTGGGTATATCTGGGGAGCCTGTATCACAATGTACCACAACAACGGTATTTGTGAACAATCTGGAATATTGTGTAGACAGCAACTCTTTCCCCCTGACTTTCCTGTCAGCATCGTCTTTCAACATCTCCGTGGCTGCCAACTCTCCAAGTTTCTCTGTACAATATTACAATAATGGTAAGCTAAATATAGTTTCATTGAATTGTTGTGGGCTTTTCATAATTATATTCTTCCGCTTAGATCTAGGTTTCCAATTATTTGTATTTGAGCAAAATAGTATCAATGTGACAATAAGTAGGCAGAAAATTGGTTTATCACTTATAAAACTGGCTGGCTTATACTCCCCCGCGTGACCAGCCCCTTGCAGCTTGCACTGCCAGGTGCCAGTGCTGACCAACTCCCCATGAGAAAGGCCTAGATGATATGGCCTTTATTGGCAAGGTAGGGGTAGAGGAGTTGCCTTGAAGCCACACTGGCGTGCATGACCCTTAGGACTTTATATGAGGCACAGAAGCAATTGTGGCTGGATGCTCTTCCTAATACTACTGTGACCGGGATTCGAACCTGGAACCTTCAGCATGAAAATTCAACATTCTAGCCACAGCTTCTTCCTAGTCTATAACTTTTGTTTTAAGTAAATCTAAGGCTATTTGTTGCAAAACAATCTAAGCCCTGGGTCTTAGACATATGCTCATTACAATTTACAGCCATCGACTGTTTTACGAGCGGTGAATATATGATCGTATGTTTACCTCCAGTTGCATTGTGTCAGGTCAAGGACTTCAAGAAGCCAATAATGTCGAGTGGTAATAATAGTTTTCCGCCAAATTTATACTTTTTGTCCTAAAGTGTTTTACTCTAAATTGCTGTGCCTGTTCGGATCAAGGGGTGTAGTCATACACTCAGGTGGTTCTCTGTAGCGCCTCCACTTAGCTCACACATTAAATACCCACCTCTTCCCAGTTTAGAAACGAGCAACCAGATTTTGGCGGGGCATGTGACCAAATTATCGAAGTCTGTCAATACAGTCAGGAGATGTCTGCAGAATTGTTTTAACTCACCCAGTAAATAATATAAAATAATGATTGCTTGAAGTTACAATGTATTCAGCTTTTACAGCGCACCAGTTGAAACGTTCTCACACATGATTGATTTAGTTCAAATTCATGACAATAATAGATTTCTTATTCGATGTTGCAGTGTTCTCGTGTGGTGAAAATGTAGCTGTACCAGACAATGCCGAGTCGAACAAAATATCTGGAATCATACTTGGCAGAAAATCAGCAATGTTTAATTCTCTTTCCGACTGTACCACCAGAATATTGAACCTACCAAGCAGGAGTGTCGTATTTAACATCCACCTGGATTCAGTTGATGGGCTGCCAAATAATGATGTCTTCATCATAAACAGCAGGCAGCTAGATGTCAATGGATCTATGGTTGTGTTGGAGTCAGCAGCTGATAACGTTTCCATGAATCTTGTTTATCAATCAGGGACCAGCGAAGCACGGTTTTATATTATATACTCTGGTAAGTGTTAACCAAGTTAGACTAGACAAACTCTCTGGCAATGCTATATGCTATGACAATATAACCTAGTCTAGTTTGAATAGCATAGTTGTGACAAAGACCATACTGTCCATAGTTTGAATCAATCTGCCATCAGCTCTATTCTAGAATCTGGGTTATGGCATATTCACAAATAGTAATAAAAGAAATTAATCATTTATGACTTACCATTGTTTGTGTAGGTACCTTAATTTTTGCATTTATTTCTTAGAATTGTCGATATATTGTGCTTGTAGTTGCTAGACTTTCTACTTAGAAATAGATCACAATTGAATGAATGCATTGAATAACCTTAACTAAAAGCTGCAATAACCTTAGCTTTGAATGACAAAGATCCCTGACTACCTACTTTAAACTAAAAGGAAAATCTCCCAATTATACAGAGAGCATAAGAGCATAACTCCTAATATAAAAAGTTGATAAAATATTGTGTAGCTATTTATCAACTGATTATATTAGGGGTCATGTTCTCATGTCCTTTTGTACAATTAGTTTAATCCATGTTTGGGTATTCATCTTGGAATATTGCCCATTTAGGAGAAGACAACTACAACTGATCAACTGAATACATCAAGAGAAACTATTGTTAGACAAGTGAAAACCTTCTAATGAGCATACATTGTAAATGATATACAATCATGTTAAGCTATGAGTCTAAAAATCCTTTAACATCATAACATAAACCATTACTACTGTTTATATGTTTCAAGTTGCAATGTGTGGAGAACTTCCTCCTCTAGCCAACGCTCAGAGCCCGAGAACTGTCCTACCATGGTACCCAGGGTCAAAGATAACTTACAGATGCTCTCAAGAGTATAAATTGAAGAGTGGACAGTCAATGGCAGAGTGCAAAATAGTTGGAACTAAGGCTATATGGAACGGCTTGGCTGACATCAAATGCATTCCAGGTATATTTACCTTAGCTTGAGCTCTAGACAAATGAATCTAATTGTGTTGATCCTCACCAAAAGTGGTTGAAATTTAGAAAGAATGAAGTAGCAGTAAAACGTTTCACTTTTAATTCTTGAATATTCATTTGCTGTCGTCGTATGTTATTTGTGGAATCAAAATATATAGCCAAGAAGGGATAGCTGTACGACATGTGGAATTCATGCATAGAAACATGGCCATATTAGTATGGCCACAAATACCCTTGTGAAAACTATTAAAACGGGCCATTAGGAAATGGCCGACGAGAGGTGTTAGTGACGGGTGGTACTCACAAAACTAACACCCTATTTCCTCTAGAGAAAAAATAGTTCTCTATGTTTATTAGAAAACTTGTTGGAGTTGTCAACTCACCATTATTTAAGGGTGGACAACTTCCAATTGCCAGCAAACGATTTGTTGGTTGCTAACCACTCATCATTATAATATTTGTATGCTAGTTCTATCAATGTATTAATCAATAAGAAGGTGAATAGTGAATACAGTAATATTTTTCTTCTAATATCACCATTGAAGGCAAGAAAGTGTTTTTCTTCCTGTTGTATTATAATACGGAATTGAACTTTGTTTATCGAAATTGCTCAACTTTTTATTACAGAAGCAAAGTGTTACAAACTTCCACCGACTCTACCAAATGCTGATGGCTCTAAAAGACAAAGTGCTTGGATAGTAGATTATACTTGTCATAAAGGATATCAGGCTACAGGAAGTAAAACTACTTCAGCTTGTTTATCTAAGGATCCAGAGAATATTCCATGGGAATGGGAGTTAGCTTCTCCTGGTTGTACAAAAGGTAACGTTATAGTAGTGCTGCACAGTGTTTTAGTTTTATTCAGTTTTATTCAGTTTATTTCAGTTTATTCAGTTATTCACTATGCTATTATAGCACTACATCTACTTGATTGTAGGAGACAATATGATTGGTTTTACCAGGAAATTTGCACATGCTTTCTGACTATTGCTGTTCTTTGCTAATCGAGTCGCTGACATAGTTAGAAGTTTTAATTTCAAAATAAGCAACAACATAAACTAGCCGTTTTATTTTAATATTGCACTAAAACTTTTACATATTCCTTAACAACATTCCGGTATAGAAAGGTATAAGCGTGTATTGTATAATTATATAAATACTCATAGCTATATATACATGAAAGATCACATAAGTATTGAATGCCGTTTGTTATCAATCAACTATATGATATGTTTGTATACAAACAGTGCAACGTAGAATATTATGTTATATTACATGTAGTTATTTCAGCAGTCTTACTTATATAATATGTATATATGTATAATATTATCTTATATATGTATATATGTATAATATTATCTTATATATGTATATATGTATAATATTATCAGTGAAATGCAAAGTGAAAGACGGATTCCTTGACACCAGCACTGGAAGAATTACTTCTTCTGGTGACAAAGATGGAAGTTATTTTTATCAAGATTATTTCGAGTACCGGTGTTACTCTCCACAGTTCACTAAAGCCTCAGGTCACAATTTTATTCAGTGTGAGAGTGACGGGAACTGGACTACCATCCCACTTTGCATCGAACAAAGTAAGTGGGCTACTTTTTATTGTAAATACGACACCAGGTAGGAATTCACATGCAATCTATGCTCTTTATTTCATGCACATACTAGAGGCTGTTATCTATGATTACACACAACTCAAAAACCTATTTATATGTCAAGAACTGTACACATTAAAATGTGTAATTATAGCGCAACTTTCCAACCGTTTGCTCACAAATACCAGCTTGTCATTGCTGACTATATCTAGTGTATAGAGACCGTATTTTGTGTCCAACCCACACCTAACGTCAGTCTACATGAAATTATTTATACATGCATATGACCATCGTGCAATGAAGGAATCCATATTTTTGCCAAAAAATTAAATCTACCATAGAAAGGCAGCTTTAAACATGATTGTTTTTGATTTTCGTCTTGTTTTGTGCGTGGCTATACTAAATAGTACATGATTTGTACATTGTACTTACATACACCTGTGCACATAGAGGTAAGATAAAAATATTTACATAGTTTATCAAGAAAACACACACTTGCATTACATCACCGGTTTAGTTATTTAATACTGTTGACATGTACATGTAGTTACTTAGTAGGCTACGTACAGTCTTTTTGCAGTAATCAACAGTGGCTCGAAGTTAAATCTGACAACACAATATTAGCTACAATGATTTCAGTCGATCCTAGCTGTTATATTTCGTTATAGTTTTTCTAGTATGTTGATAGTAGTAATTCAGCAAATGGACAAAAAGGTAAAACAGAGAGCAGTCTGAAATGAGGCAGCAGGTATAATATCTACATACAAATGGAGAGTAGTCTGAAATGAGGCAGCAGGTATAATATCTACATACAAATGGAGAGTAGTCTGAAATGAGGCAGCAGGTATAATATCTACATAAGAATGGAGAGTAGTCTGAAATGAGGCAGCAGGTATAATATCTACATAAGAATGGAGAGTAGTCTAAAATGAGGCAGCAGGTATAATATCTACATACAAATGGAGAGGACAACTCACAACAATAATTGCTTTCTGCTGCAAAATAGTCAGCACCTCACACATGTCTTGTTAGATGGTCCTTTACCAAGTTGAGCCAAGAACTATTTCTGGCTACTAAGCTACATGTATGTCGTGCTATCTGCTCTATAGAATATGTGTTTGATTCCTACACTTTTAAGTACATACCTCAGCTATAGAACTCACTGAAGCTCCGCTGCTAGGCAATCTACTACATTGTATATGTAACGTCAACAGTAAAAAGTATAGGCATACCTGTATGTCCATGTTTGTGTAGCTGGCAGTGAAGTCGTTACAAGGATGTTTATTTATTATTTACTTTCCATGTCATAACGCATAGTGATTTTACTATTAATATATAACATTATTAAATATTACTATTATATATTACTATAATATAATATATGTTACTATCATTATATACTACCATTACAGATTACTATGTATATTACTCCTATGCATTACTGTATATATTACTATATATTAGTCATTTTGTAACGTTTCAATTTGAAGAAAATAATATTGTGATTATTCCACAAGATTTAAACTCCAGTTCATCTCTATAGCTTCTTGTGTTACAGAATAATGCGCAATGTATTAATCTATGTCATGTCTGCGTGAGTTAGTGATGCACACAAAAAATACATCATGTATTATAGGACCGAGCTGTGATCCACCAGTTCCTGTTGCAAATTGTGACCAGACAGGGGAAGCATCAAACCTTACAGTTGTCTACTCTTGTAAGACTGGCTATGGGAAAATATCTGGGGATTCCATAATCACATGTGGATGGAAAAACAGAAAATCTCAGTGGATAGGAGATTTACCAGTTTGTGAACCGCATATCAAAGATGGTGTTCAAAGAGGTCAGTTGAAATACTATTATTAATACATAATTATGATGTTATTCTATGCAAGGAATTTGTCTATTGAGCAGATGCTTTTTAAAGGTTGCTGAGCTGGTGTAGTGGTAACATGCTCTGTTCACCGTGGTAGGCGGTTAGGTGCCATAGAGGCCCTGAGTTCAAATCATACCCCAGTATTTTCATGGGTGTAATGTGAAACAAATCTCTGACTGCTAAATCGACAAATTCCTTGCATAAAAGCATCATATACCATAATGAAAAATCACTAACCCCCTTGATACTATTAAACATGTTTGCATATTCTTATCCATATACATTGTATGCTATTGAATGCGCTACAACATGTAATAGTTTCTGCACCAAACACTATACCATGTAAGACAGCAAACTGCTTTGCGTGTGCATGTACATATACATGTTTCTAAATAAAATCCATAACAATTAGTAATATTGTTGATTTAAGTTATGCCAGAGTTATTCTTAGTGCATGTACATGGCTTGTTAGCATACAGATGTGATTCTAAAGTTTCAATGTACGTATAATAGTTTTGCAGCAGTTTTTCTATGGTATTATTATTACCTTTGTAAATGGCTAAGGTTTTCAAGTTGCCCTCCCCTTATCTCTCTGTGTCAATGAGGAATTGTGTATAAATTGTATAGATTCAAGATCATAATTATTCTACCCGTATAAAGGTTACAAACATTTTTATAAATATAACTGCAGGATTCTAGTAACAAGTAAACTATTATACTTATAAGGGGATGGCAACTTGGAAACATGATAACTAGCTTATGTGTGCATACGTTCATAACGTACACATGTATTTTACAGGAAAGTTCATTGGCGTTGCTGTGGGACTAAGTCTTGCCTGTGTTGCTTTTGCCATTGCACTAATTGTTGTGGTAATCAAAAGCAGAAGAAATGTTGGGAATTCAGTTAGGAAAACCCGTGGGGATAGTCTGCCCATGGCAGTCAACAATCCTGTTGCCGCAGTTCAATCCACAGCCCCAGGGGAAGACTACGAACAGCCGATTATGACCAAGAGGGGCAGAGTAACAGAGAGAACCCATTCTATACCCAACACTTATGTGAACCCCCGCAGTGAACAGGCTGCAGGAGGAAGAAACCAAACTCGAGCTACAGCGATACCTGTGTACGATGAAGTTCCACCTCATGCATCCACGGGAAATAAAGGTGGAGAGGAGATTTATGTTAATGTTCCACATTAATTAACCAAAACATGGAAAAACACATTAGGGAAATAACTAAAACTATTCTACTTTGATCTATTTGCTAGCAAATCTTTCTGCATTTGGTACCCAGATGGCATGGGTAGCCTATTCCACACGTTTTGCTCCTAGTCACATTGCTACATTTGGAATGGACAGGGAACAGATGATTATGCTCATGACTGATTGTGTATTTATTGGCTTCTTCTATACTGCACTATTATCTGTCTTTTCTACAAATATAAACATATAAACAAATTATATTAGTACAAAATGTAAGTACAATCATGTATTAATGTGGATAGATATAATCTTAAGATGTTGATTCAACTCAATGTGAGAAGGGAATTTATATTGCTTTTCTAGCACATTATGTGGAAAATACACACTATTTGATTGAAAAAATCCTAGTTCAGATTTTCATTTTTTAGTAACGGTAGACCAGGCTACCAATTGTGCTTGAGGAAATTGCCATTCTGAGAATATATTCATAGCACTGTCACTTAATGTAGTGAAACTCACTGGGTTATAATGCTAACCAGTGCTTATGGGAATAGAAATAATTTTATACTGTAAATGTAATGTAGCATCTAAATGCAGAACTGATATGTTTGTGATTGTTTGATTGTTTAGTAGACCGATAATCAAGCATATAAGTGATTTGGCTAGGTTACCTTTGATAAAATGGTGAAGATTAAAAGAGTTTTTGATAGCTGATAAAATTTGAATCATATAATGTAACAACGTTGCAAGTCGAGAGACAGTTGTAATAGATATATGTGTGGGAGTAGGAGGTTCGTATAACAGAGTTGAACAGTTGATTTGTGGAAAATGATTTATTTTATTACATGATAGGATTAGGAATGGGTACATTAAAGGAACAGCAAAAGTAGTATGACTGGGAAACAAAGTCAGAGAGAGCAGATTGAGATGGTATGGACATGTGCTACTGAGAGATAGAAATTATCTGGGGAGGAGAGTAATAGATATGGAACTACCAGGAGTAAGAAGAAGGGGAAGACCTAAGAGAAGATTTCTCAATGTGGTGAGAGAAGGTATGAAAACAGTAGGTGTGACAGAGAAGGATGCTGATAACAGAACAAAGTGGGGGAAAAATCACCCTTGGTGGCGACCCTTAACGGGAAAAGCCGAAAGAGAAAGAAGAAGAAGAGATAGACTAGTTCTATTGCTGATGGCTATGTTGATGACTATTTACTGTTCACTATCACTATCTATTCTATTTTATGAGTGTCTCTACTCTTACATATTATATAGCAGTATGAAACAGGTGTTCATACGCATTTACATTAATCCTACTACAAAATGTCAATGTTCTAATGACAAGGCAGAACGGCTAACATTAATTTATTACACTATTTATAACAGTTAGTTGGAACGCAGGAAAAGTTAAAAATTAAAATTTAACGGTATATGATTAGTGCAGATGTACCAGAGGATATTTAATGATGTTCTTTAGCAGCTATTAGTACATGTACATGTAGTTGGGAAGTGCTAGCCAATTATATTAGAAAGTTCTTTGCATAAATTATCAGTTTGTATGCATAATTTATGTGTATACATAATTATGCTAACATGATACAGAATTGGAGGTCTTGGTTTTGATCTTCAACAGCATTCCAGATGATTCCACAGTTTCAAAGTTGGTGGGGCCAATATGGCTGGGAGAAGAGAGGGACAACCTGTACTTTCCCTCTCTTAAAAATATTGGCCCACCAAATTTGATACTGTAGAAAGACCCTTGTCTTAGACAAGGTGACGTAATTGCAACAAAAAATGTTGGCTATGGAAAACCTCTCAGTCATGCACTACATAGAACTAATATGTTAAAAAAAATAATTTATGTTATTTACGTGCCAATGTATAAATGCAATAGCAGGGAGCAGCCGTGGCCTAGTGGTATGGACTCTGAACTTCCATGTGGGAGTCCCAGGTTCAATTCCTATATGGGTCATTGGTGGTGTTAGGAAGAGCGTCCAGCACCAATTCCTCCTGTGCCTCATATAAAATTTGCCATTGGTGAAGTGCCTTATCCACCCCAAATCAGAAAAAATGCAGAACTCTTTAAATTATTGCTTTCTTACCTGGGATTAATAGTGGGAAGTAAAATTGGTAAGTTGTTAAGTATAAATGTAAAGATTGTAATGGTTTTTGGGGGGTTGTGATGTCGTCCTAAGACGACCCCTTGTCCAAAATGAAGAACCTATGAGTGGTGCTAGGTCTTCTCATTACATGAAAGATTAACAGGTACTAGTAGTCCAATGACTACTCAAGACGACCCATGTTGTCCCGAGTCAATGCTTGTTTACTATACTAAGAAAGAGTGTGTTCCGATCTAGCAGGAAGCTCGGGAAGCAAGGTCGAAGACCTTGACGACTGGAGCGACCAATACTATGAAGTGAAGACTCTGTATAAGTAGTATAGATGTGCCTTTATTGAGATCCAAGCATCAGCATCAACTGAGACAACAAACATAAAAACACTGTGCTTTATAATATAGTAAAAGAACTTCCGATAAAAAGACCGACGTAGTGTCTTAAAAAGCCGTGGTATGAATTGTGACCATACGTGTACATGTAAATTTAGATGCACATGTGCATTTATTTGAGCAGATTTTGATGAATTATAGCCTATTTCTTCACAGAAATTCCTTGCTATTTCCTAGTATGGCTAGAATGTAAACTCAAACTGTTTAGCAATGTCGTTATTGTTCATAGCCTTGATACACAAAAGGCTGATACAGTCATGCAGTTCTAGATCGAAGACTATTATAACAACTAAGGAGAAGATAATAATCATCATATAACAAAAGAAGAAACGGTGTACGGTCTGCGGTCTGTGGTCTGCCGTCCTCCAATCAGATTTGGGGTCAAAAGTTGGGATGATTCATATATGTTGCAACGCTGCCGGTCAGCACCTTGGCTTCTGGTGGCGCTTGGACCTTGGGACCGGGTCCCCCTGCATCGCTGCCGGGACGGATCCCTTGCCTTAGGCCCTCGGACCCCACTTAGAATGGGGTGGGTGCTCAACCTACCCTACCCGCCAAATAATTGTTGGAACTCGGGCTATGCCGGCAGTGTAGATTCTCCTGGACCCGTGATTTATACATGCTACAATGCTGCCGGTGAGGATCTCGGTTCCAGGTGGTGCTAGGACTTTGGGATCAGGCCCCAGGCATCGCTGCTGAGCGGGGTCGTAGCCGTAGGCTCTCGACCCTGACCAAGGACGGGGTGGGTACCCGACCCACCCTACCCGACACATTGGTGTCGGAACTCGGGCTATTGACTTGGAGTTGTCTTCTTAATACGAGAGGGCACAACTCCTCATGGAATAATTGTAACATACCTGTGCCACCAGAGGACATGTATATGCATGACCACAGTACATGAATACAAGCCATCGTTTCATGCAAGCGAAGCGAGCAAATTTTGCAGTAAAGCTTGCATCGCAGACCAAGCACAAAGTGCTTGTCATATAACAAAAGACGAAGGATCTACAGTCTGGGGTTAGTGGTCTGTGATCCTCCAATTATTTGGGGCGAAAAATAGCGACGTTTCATATAAATGTTGCGATGCTGCCAGTCAGGATCTCGGCTCCGGGTAGTGCTCGGACCTTGAGACCGGGTCCCCTCATATTGCTGCCGGGGCGAGTCAATAGCCTCAACCCTCCTCAAAGCCCGTGTTGACCCGCCCCAAGGCGGGTTGGGTACACAACCCACCTCACCTGCCGAATAAGTGTTGGAACTCGGGCTATTCCGGCAGCGAAGATCCTCCTGGACACGTTATTTATATATGTTGCAATGCTGCCGGTGAGGATCTCGGCTCCGAGGGGTGCTAGAGCCATGGGATTGGGTCTCCAGGCATTGCTGCCGGGCGAGGCTATAGTCTTAGGTCTTCAACCCTGACCAAGGCTGGTGTGGGTACCCACCCCACCTGACACATTGGTGCCGGAACTCGGGCTATAAACTTGGAGTTGTCTTTTTAATGCAATGGAACACAGCTCCTCATGGAATCATTGTAACATGCCTGCCACACCAGAGGTCATGCACATGCATGACCACAGTACATGAACACAAGCTATAATTACACGCGAGCGAAGCGAGCAACTAATGCAGTAAGACTTGCGTCTCAGACCAAGCACAAAGTGCTTGTATATTATGATAAATAGTAATACAAGACACATTTTTATTCTTGATTTATTTCCTAATATTTCAATGCTCATCCGAGCATCATCATCAGAGGATAAAATGTATATTATATTATATTACCATTATACCAACTGTGTATACATGTACTATAAGGAACTGTGGGCACTGGCTGTAATGTAATAGGTAGCAGGATCCCACTGGTATGTGACCTGCAGGTCATCTATAAGTACTGATATGAGTGAACTTGGTTGCACAACAATGATCATAATTATGACATAACTCATGTCAATTACCTTACAGTGCCACTGAGATTCCCAATCAGTTTCACATCATATTAGTTTTATATCACTTAATAGGATGTGAAACTACATAATTTGGGATTTCCAAGCAAACACAACATGTATAACTGTTAAGTTGTCACTATAAACAGGTTTTCGACTTGAGAAGAGGCTTAGTATTGTTTAGTAGTGCAAGCCAATGCTGATATTCAAGAATCAGATTATAAGTTATTGCTGGCTTTAACACACTATTGTAAGTATAACCAGCCATTTTTCAGTGGTAAAAGCAGTCACATGCAGTGTATTGTTTGTTGTAAGGTAGTGGATATTGTCACCACAAGGCAGAAATCTCTAGCATCCTGGAGCTACTTTTTTTACTAGGGGCTCTGCATGTACATGAAGATCATTGCGGTAATGTGTTTGACTATTTTTTCACATGTGATGTCACATGTAGTTTGTACAAGGAATTTTCAATTTGTATATATATCAGTTAGGAAGTCAATTGGGAGTAAGGTAATCTCAGGGGTGTAACTTTTGAGAAATTTTTGAAGTGGCTAGAAGTTGGGTGTTCATGCGGGCCAACGGCCTGCCCGAGCGTGAAGCATGAGAGTGCGGTGGGTGCAGCAGGGGCGCAGCGCCCTCCTGCAAGGGGGGTTTGGGGGTCTTCCCCAAAAAAAATTGGAAAACTAGTACCTAGATAATAGGCAATTTTGGGATGCTTATAGTGTAAATCTACTGCTCAATATAATTGGATATTAGGTGTGTAGTAGTAGTATTATTGCCATCGAAGTAGCAAAAACTAGAACAGTTCACAATTTTTTACGCTGTGATACATTTGGATAAAACCAAACCGAGATTTTTATAAACAGATATAGAACAAGTCTGAGCACCAAACAAATATAGGCTAAACTGATTGTCTCTTATTATGATCTTCTAAATCATCATTCCTCACTACTAAAGATTAACTAGAAACTAGACCTATATTATAATAATCATTTCAAGTAGGCCACCTCAAGCACACTAGATCTGATATTACTAGTACTGACTAGTCCACTTTAACTACTGACAAGGATACTATCATGAAACTAAATAACAATTCAATAAAGAAACAAGGAAATAATAAAAGGGTAGGTCTGGTAATACTAACCCCAAAAAATTTTGTGTTTACATTCTCAAAAGAATCAGAATAAGAATAGAATTAATCAGTGGTCAAAGTCTAAGAAAAAAGGTGGGGGTCTCTAGGGTAGCAGACATAATCACTTGAGGGCACGAAGCACCCGAACGGCGCGTGCTGGCGGGGAGGGTCCGGGAGGGGCGCCTGAGCGCCCTCCCGGAAATCAAAAATTTTATCAAAATTAGACACCGAAATAGTGCAAAATGCAAGAACTTCAGGTTAAAATATGGTCCAAGATCTTAAGATAAAATATGGTCCAATTTGTATTATTATTATTATAATAGCAATCTGTAGGGAGACTATCAGTCTGAGGGACCCTCTGAAACTTATGGTGGGGGGACTGAGACCCCCAAAGACCCCCCAACTTTGACCACTGGAATTAATTAAATAATATCATATTTAATTTTATTTTTATTAATATCAAAATCCCACTCATGTAGCCACCAAATCTAGCAATGAGCTCTGCTCACACACTAGCAATCAACTTAGAAGCCTATATTATAATGTTCATCTTTCTACTGGAGGCCATGGACTGAGGTTGTAAAGAACTACGTAGAACTTCAAATTTGCAGCAAGTTGTTCTGTGCCTTATCCAGTAGTTCAGAAAATTCCAAGTTGTGTAGTCTGAGATTAGTGTAGTCTCTACACTAGCTTTATAATTTATATATGCAATTGCAATTATCAGCAGCTACAAGCCTAGGGCTAATTACCCTGATTGTAAATACTTATTGGCTATTTCTAGCAATCCGGTAATTTGATTGGGTTGTGGAGAAAGTAGCGTGTCACGTGAACTAAATTCTATGCTACATCCTTAGAAATTCGTAGTAAGGAAAACTCTTCGCCGCAGTCATAGGAGAAGATAACTCTATGGCCATCGTAGAGTTGATACCCCTGAAATCAAAAACACCATTTTTGGCCCACTTTGTTTTGAAATTTAGGGGCGGCCATGCCGCTCTCCCACCCTTGCCGCTCTGCCGCACGTGCTGCTCAGCCGCCCCTAAAATTACACCCCTGAATCTACATGTATAAGTACCGGTATGAGTGTGTGGGTGCATAATGGGCAACTTTGTGCTATCAAATGCCAAAACTCTTGTCAATTATATTACGGTGTCAACTAAAGAGGTATTAATTTGCACTATATCCGAAACAAAAGTTGTCATATATGTTATAATGTAGCGAATATTGTACTTAGCTAATCTTCACTAAACGAGAGTTGTCTTCTCTTCATTTAGGAGTTGTCTGCTCTTATCCCAAACCCCAACCAAAACATATAGGCATCTCCTAGCAGGGTTTAGTAACTGTTCATTCCTGAACTAAACAGTCATCTTCACTTGGAATTCCCAACTAGTTTTACTTCCAATATTACAATGTGAAACTACTTGGGAATTCCAAGTGAATATACCTGTCAAATTTTCACTATAAATGGGTTTCTGCATAGAGAAGTGGCTTAGCTGTGTTTAGTTATGCTAGTATATTCTGATAGTCAAGAATCAGAATATATGTTGCTGCTGAATTTAATGCACTATTGTAAGTATAACCAGTCATTATTCAATGGTAAAAGTAGTCATGTAGTTGATATTGTAACTTCAAGCCAGTAAATCTCTAGTATCCTGGATAGTGTTGTGTTATAGATATGGCTGATGACTCCAGTCATAGGTACAACCACCGACGCCTTTAGCAATGTAGCAGATGGCTACCTAGCCTTTCTTTATGACTGCATGCAGCATTCGAAGTGTGGTTATACGGGAGTATACGGTGTGCACTCACCTCAATTTTAGTGGTTATACGGCCAGCCGGCGTGTACCCTCATTTTAATAACTAGTTTTCCCCCATACAGTCACTGTGGACCTGATAGTGTAGTGGTACAGTGCTTGACACTCATCCATATTTCATAGGGTCTTGAGTTTGAATCTCACCAGAGCATAATTTTTTCATTTTTGTAATAGTCTGTCATAGCCAAAAATGCATATAACAAAGTTCTTAGAATAATAAATGGATTGCAACTATTAATACGGACTTCGGTCCTATATAACCAAGCATAAAGGTAGGTTAAACAACAAGTAGTTGACTAGTTACAATCATGTTGAGCAGGTGCACAATATAATGTTATAGTAATAAACTAATAACAGAACAATGAGTCAATGTACACAAGGTACAATGTAAGTATAAATGCAAGAGTAAATATACAATATAACACATGTATATGAGTAGGAGTTGAGGAAGACAACTGCATTTAGAGTCAGTTCGGTGGAGGCTGAGGCTAAGTATTGTAATGGTAAAATGTGACTCTAAACTCAGCCTCCCGACTTCATGACACTTGTTATAAACATTCATTGCATTAATCTGCCTGTGTTAACTTGTCTGTGTAGTAAATTGTCACTTATATACTTATAATGTGCATTACTGAGCAATTATGTCCTTTTTATACTTTGTAAAGAGGGCCGACGTCTCAGAACTACTTGATATTCATTTTGTACATAAACTGGATGATTTTAAGTATCTTTTGTTGTACCCAACATGTTTTGGGTCGGCTCCGGGCTTCCGGCCGCCATCTTGTTGTGCAATTTCCGGACAAAACTACGTCGCCTTTTTACGACACTACGTCGGCCTTTTTACTGGAACTTCCTCCGGAAGTTCTTATAATATATAAAGCACATTGGTTTATGTTCATTGTCTCAGTTCATGCTTGGATCTCAATAAAGACACATCTATACTACTTATACAGAGTCTTCACTTTGTAGTATTGGTCGCTCCAGTCGTCAAGGTCTTCCACCTTGCTTCTCGAGCTTCCTGCTAGGTCAAAACATACCCTTTCTCAGTATAGTAAACAAGCATTGACCCGGGACCACATGGGTCGTCTTGAGTAGTCATTGGACTACTAGTACCTGTCGATCTTTCATGTAATGAGAAGACCTAGCACCACTAATAGGTTCTTCATTTTGGACAAGGGGACGACATCACAACCCCCCAAAAACCATAACAGTATTAATCTATGGTGTGTCCTGCCTCACCGCAGTACTTGTCAAACCACTACATTTTAACTGGACAATACAAGGCCAGACAGTATAGAACTTCTGTCTTCTTGATAACGCTTGATATTATCAGGACTCTCAAGTTCCCGGATTTTTCCCGAGCAGTTCGGATTTTGAGTGCTTGCTCAGCTCGGGAGGTTTTCCATTATTGATGATCTGCTCGGATTTTGGGAGATTTTCTCACATTAGCTATATTTTGAATTGAAATGCTTTACAATATGCAATTTAATCTTCAGTTTATCTCATAGCTTGTGAGTTGCTTAGCAAAAATCTACTAATTCCATTATTTTCCAAGGGCAAGGACTGAATTACATGTATGTATTGGGATTATTAGGCTGTGAGAGATTACTTAGGCTAACTCCGTAGAGTAATACATGTAGATATGTGCATGTAGGTGACCAACAGCTTTATTTATATATCTGACCAATCGCTAGTAGAGTAATACTGTAATGTTTGGGAATATAGTTACATACGAGTGCCGATAGGCCACTGGTATGGGAAGGGTTTGGAAGGTGGTAGAGGCCGACCAAGTAACCTTCTGCTCATTACATAAAGAGTGAACAGTATTTAGGTGCTCTTATTGGTATGTATCAGACGTCAGCCGATGCCGAGACTCACTGAAGAGCTCAGGACCGACGTAGGTCTTGTAGACTTTATACTCCAGAGGAGTGCAATAGTAGTATAGTCAGTGCACTTCTAGACAGACACGCACTCATTGACCCCTGTTTTCAACCAATCACAAGCCGGTATTTCCGATTTCAACCAATCACAGAAGAGCACAAAAATTTTGCACACGACCTTGCCAAGGTCACCCCAAAATCCCCCCTTCTGATTGGTCAAAAAAACATTTGCACACTTGACCCCGAACCCGGCCACGACCCCTTCCCTTCCTCCTTCCCACCCTCCTCCCCTCCCCCTCCCCCACCTCCCACTCCTCCCTCCTCCCCGCCACCGCCCTCGTCCCGTCCGCACCACCGCCGCCGCCGCCGCCGCCGCCACCACCGCCCTCACCACCGCCACCGCCGCCGCCACCACCACCGCCCTCACCACCGTCGCCGCCACCGCCGCCACCACCACCACCGCCACCACCACCACCGCCGCCACCACCACCACCACCGCCACCACCGCCGCCGCCGCCACCACCACCACCACCGCCGCCGCCGCCGCCATCACCGTCATCACCGCCACCCCTCCTCCACCGCCGCCCACCCTCCCCCCGCAACCCCCACTCACCCGAACGACCAATCGTTTGAGGCGGTCAAGCCGCGTCCGCCCACGTTGCGTGCGGCGCCGACCGTACACGTGGAGGCGACGCCGGTGCCCCGTATCCACCGGGCCAAGCGACTAGGCAGCGGCCCGCCGCCCATTCCGAGTTCCACTGGGGTGGGACTATAAAAGATAAGTTTGACTGATGATAGTATTAATACAAAGAAGACTTAGTCATAGCAAACATGTCTTTTCTCACCAAAGGAGCAGCGGGGAGATATGTACTTTTAAAGGAAGTCCTCCCGAAGTCTGTATGGGATTATATGATCAAAAGTAATATCGAAGAAACGAATAGTCCATGGATGTGGTATTGGGTTGACAGACTCGCTCATAATTCCTTAGTGGTAGAGCTTGCCATCTATTTTAGAACACTTTCACTCTCTATGAATATCCCTTTTAAGATAGGAGAGGAAAAGTTGAGGAAAATGGCACTTTGTTATGAAGACTTAACAGGAGCTAGGTCAAGATTTTCATCTATGGTAGAAACAAAAAACGCATCCGTTTCTTCTCCCTTACTCCTTCTTAGGAATGCGGAGTTGTCAACCTGGTGTAGAGTGGAGGTTGAGAAGATTATTGAAGATAGAAACTGGGATGAAACTGGTGTGGGAGCGGAGGCCACTTTTAACACTCACTTCTTACTATATCTGGATAATGAACCTGGTGGGGAAGGTTCAAAGAATGAACTCTATCATAGAGTATTGAACATATTAAAGGATGGGGCAAGAAGATGTCGTTTTGAGGATGGGAAGGAGAAATCGCGAGCGAAGAGGAGTTACAATGAAGAAAGCATCCCTGGTTTAATTCTTAGTAGAGGTAATACGCTATATGCAGGGCGATTGTTTGGAGAACTAGATCCATCCAAAAATGGGTTAGAGGTGATAAGAAGTCCTTCACCAGGAGATGCTAGATTAGAGGTGAGAGAGACTTCTACAGGAGAGACTAACCAGGTTATGATAGAAGAGGTTGAAATGTGTGACATTGGAGAACTAGATTCATCCAAAAACGGGTTAGAGGAGATAAGAAGCCCTTCACCAGGAAAAGCTAGGGTGGAAGTGAGAGAGACTTCTACAGGAGAGAATAAGCAGATTATGATAGAAGAGCAAACTCATGTAGAAACTAAAGAAGAGGTTGAAATGTGTGACAAAAGGGAACAAGAGATTAGAAAGATAGAACAAGAATTGGCACTAAAGAAAGTGGAATTGGCAGGAGCACTGGGGTGGAAAGAAGCACTAGAGATGCAACAGAGAATTGATGCAAGAAAAGAGAGAAGAACAAATCGCATTGCCTTCTTAGAAAAAAAGTTAACAGAGGAAAGAATGGAAAAAGAGAGGTTAATGATGGAAATCGAGCGTTTGCAAAAAGAAGAAGAAGAAGAAAAAATGGATAGTGTATCAATTATTGATCACATAATTCCCCACCTGGCTAACAAACTAGATGATAATGATGCAAAAGCAGAAGGGGAAGATAGTAAACTGCCACAGTGGGTTCCAACAGGAGAAAGTAATGATGAATAAAAGTGTATAGATTCCAATCGTTCTCTCAAACAAGGGCAAGATGTCAAAGCAAGAGGTAGTATGTAGAAATGAGAATTATGAAGATGTGGCTGATGGTCTCTTAGATGAAGTAGTAGCTATCTCTGCTGAAGAGGGAAGGGAGCAAATAGGAGAGAGAAGCAACAAAAGAAAGAAGTTCACATTCTACATAATCATAATACTATTTATACTTTCTTGCTCATCTTTATCACCATCAGTTTACACATATCTAAGTGATAGGGAACCACCCAATGGCAAAGACAAAGGAGTACTTAAGCAAGGACACTTTTTAAAAACAAACACAACTCTATTAGCTACTCAACTGGATCAGCATGCGTCCACACCAAGAAATCGATCTTCGCTTGCAGAGTCCCTTCACAGCTCTAGTCTGTGGTCCAACAGGGAGTGGAAAAACGGAACTACTATTTAGTCTTATTAGGAGAGTTGATGAAATTGCTTCACCCACTCCTGTTGAAATCATTTACTGCTATGGAGTTTGGCAACGCCGCTTTGAGGATTACAAGGATAAAGTAAGGTTTCATTCAGGACTCATTGATGTAGAAATGGATATAGAGCGTGATGGGAAGAATCGCTGGCTCATCATTGATGACTTGATGGGTGAAGTCGGGGGGGAAAGAGACTACTAATGCAATCTTTACAAAGTTCAGTCACCACCTGAACATAAGCGTCTTTATCTTACTACAGAACCTTTTCCCGAAAGATAATAGAACAGTGTCAATAAACTCGCAGTACTTTTTCTTGTTCAAGAACCCCAGAGACGGAATGTCTGTTACCAATCTTGCAAAGCAGGCTTTTCCTCAGAGTACAAGAGCTGTTCAAGAAGCTTTTAGTGATGCTACACGTAAGCCACACTCTTTTCTATTCTTGAATCTTCGCCAGGAAACCCCGGAGTGGGCTAGACTGATCGGTAATTTTGCTTCTGAGCACTCTCCCATGACTGTATATATCCCGAATACCCTGGAATATAAGTAGCATTCACATCTCTACTCTCTCCATAAACTGTCTTGGACTCGAAGAGAGCGCATCCATCATCAAGCATGAGATACATTAATTCACCCGAGTATTCTCCAAGGTTGAGGAGGAATGCCTTGAGTATATATGCACTGACGAAAGCATCTGCAACCATCAGAGATTCAACCATTGCTGAGGCTAACAAAGACCTTATACTCGCTCTTGTTGAGTGTGCTAGAAATGTATTATTAGGTAATGTTCATCTAACTACCGCTCAGTTGAACTCTCTACGTCGACATAGAAGGGCCATTGAGGATCTCACCAACTCTCGTACTAGTGTGAGGCAGAAAAAGTTAATCCTACAACGTGGCGGATTTTTAGGTCTTCTTTTGAAGCCATTGGCAAGTTTACTCGGAGGTGTGCTTGGTGGATTAGGCGGTGGACGAAGGTGAAATGAGTCTCAAGTTTTCTAAAAAGTATCTTCTTATGGATAAACATACATATGAATCAATGAATAGTAGAAACAACAAAAAAGAAGGAGAGCATCTACCCTCACTCTCTACAAATGGGGATCTACTCCTGGCAGAAAAAAGCAGAAAAGATGTAATATCTAACCTCAAAAACTCTGATACAGACATCTACTCTCAGCTAGAGCAACATGCTCATAAAATGAATAAGTTCCTAAAAGAGTTGGAGAGATCACGCCATCCGCAGCAGGAGTTGTATAATACATTAGAGGGAATTAACACTAGGTTTAATGAAATGCATACATGGAGACAAAGAGAAGAAGAAGCACAAGAGCGAGGGCGAGAGAAAAAAAAAGATGATGAAAAGAGGCGAAGTGGCTCAAGGTCACCACTACCACACCCATATAGGAGAGAAACAAAACCAGAGAGGTCAGAAGCTGGCGCACGTTGGAGTGGGAAGGGTGAAAATAGAAGTCCTATCAAAACTAGGTCTAGGCGAAAGCTTCCTAAAACCCCTCTTGCAAGCAATAGTAAAACAGAAAGATGGATGATATAGATGAAGGTCTACGTGATATTTACTTCTCCCCTCCTCAACCACCATCTTTTGGAGGAAAGAGAAAGTTAGTTTTAGCTTCTCCTCCTGGTATTAATGAGAATGATGTTGAGAAGTGGTTGAGAAGTCAAGACGCATACACTCTTCATCGCCCGATTAGAATGAAGTTTACAAGGAGAAAAACGTTTGTGAGTGGGATTGGTGAACAACTCCAGGCAGATCTCGTGGATGTGCGTGCGCACAAGGACTCAAATGATGGAGTAACATTTTTGCTCACCTGCATAGATGCCTTCTCACGGAAAGCATGGGTCTTTCCTCTTCATTCCAAGTCTGGTCTGGAAGTGTCCAATGCACTCATCTCTCTATTCGAAAATGAAAGCTTTAGACAAATACAAACTGATAAAGGTAAGGAGTTCCTAAACAGAAGGGTGAGTGAAGTGCTAAAGAAGTATGGAGTTAGCCATTTCACCTCTGAGAATGAGATCATCAAGGCTGCTCTTGTTGAACGCTTTAATAGAACATTGAGAGGGAAAATTCATCGTCTACTCACTTATAGAGGGGATGGACGCTACTTAGAAGATGTAGAAGACCTAGTCCAAGGATATAACAGCAGTTTTAATAGGTCAATTGGAATGAAACCTATTGAGGTTGATTACGATAATCAAGAAGAGGTTTGGGTTCGGTTAAATGAGTTCTCACCTAAACGATGGTTAAAGAAAACAAGAGTAAAATACTCACCAGGTGATCATGTTCGGATTTCGATGGCTCGTAGTAGCTTTGAGCGAGGGTTCACACCAAACTGGTCAACCGAGATATTCACCATAAAAGCAGTCAAGGCACATACCTCACCTCCTGTCTATACACTGGAAGACCTAAACAAAGAAGGAGTAGATGGAACATTCTATGCACAAGAATTGCAACATGTTAACCTACCTGAAATCTTTAGAGTTGAGAAAGTCATACGTAAACGGAGAAGGAGAGGAAAAGAAGAGAGTTTCGTGAAATGGAGTGGTTATCCCTCTTCATTTAATAGTTGGATAGATTCTAGTCAGTTTGTGTAAGATCAAAGGTAGTATAAATTCGATATGTAAGTTCAGTTTTGCTCACTCTCAAAGATGGCCTTCAATGTCACACTTACCTCAAATGTACGCATCGGTGGGAGTGACACAAACACCAATGCTCACTTCATTACGAAGCTAGCCAAGACATTGAAGCTTCACTCATCACAGTGGGAGGTTGGGTTACTTGACATTCAGTACCCTGCATCCTGGAGAAATGTGGAAGATGGCTATGTAGTGGTTACGAATACAAAAGATGGAGTCAAACGAAAATGTGAAATCAGGAGTGGAAGGTATGCTTCCATGGGTGAACTTTTGAGTGAGATCAATAGAATACTAATAAACTACGACTTAGAAAAAGTAGTGAGCTTTTACTATGATAGTCTACGGAATGAAACCTTCCTCATGTTGAGAGAACAGGAACACTCTGTCATGATGTCACGTGATGTTGCGTGGGTGTTGGGATTCGAACCTGATGTAGAATATGCTGCGGAAATCAACAGGAGTCAAAACCCTCCAGACATCAATGCTGGTTTCACATCCCTCTATGTCTACTCCTCCGTAGTCTCACCAAGACATGTTGGAGATAGTCTAGTCCCCCTACTTCGCACAGTTCCTATAACAGAGAGTGAAAGAAATAGCACCGTTTTCTTTGAGTTTTCGAATGTTCAATACTCTCCAGTGTCTAATACAAGCACAGACCTCATCGAGGTAGATATAAGACGTGATGATGGAGAAAGGGTCTCATTTCGCAGTGGAAAGGTTGTGCTGACGGTTCGTTTCAGACCGCGTGGAGAGAAATAACATGGCCCCTCGCATAGTTCCATATTTTCCTGATGAGTCAGGTGAGATGTATGAAGACTATTATGCAAACCAGGTGGGAGAGGGAATGAGTGTGTACAGGGGAAAACCTATTATGACGGGTAATGGGATCGGCTCACTCTTTTCTGGACTGGCCCGAGGGGTCCTTCCCATGCTAAAGAATGGTGCCAAAACTATTGGGAAAAAGCTATTGACTACTGGAGCTTCGGTTCTGGGAGATGTAATCAAGGGAGAGAACTTCAAATCCTCTGCAGCAAAACGTTTTCGTGAAGCTGGTGGGGATCTTCTAGGTGATGTAGAAGATGAATTACGTGAACCACCTGCCAAACGTGCACGAGTTAGTCAAAAGTCTACAAAGAAAAAGCGTAAAGGAAGAAAAACAGTTTTTGACTAAATGAAAGATAAATATATAATCCACACCTAGACTCACCACTCCCCACTCTTAGACAAGCGACTGTAGGAGCAAGTACTAGATGGAACAACTCTCACACTATCGAACATGTCCGTCACACATCGAGCCATCTCTCTCTCCAAGGTTTCTGAAGACTCTCCAGACACGGTTGACTCCAGTTTTGACTTATTTGCCACTCCGCCAACTCATACTAGCGTGCTCAGAGGTGAGTGGGTACCTTTGGCTCCTGTTACGGACTCCCCTGATGGCACTATTGAATTTAACATCCCGCCCGCAGGCGAACTCTACACAGATCTATCAAGGTCTTACTTACACACCACAGTAAAGGTGAGCAAGGCTGATGGAAGCGTACTACCTGCGGAAGAACAACTAAAGGTTGTTCCAGGGGACAATTTTATGCACAGTCTCTTTTCTTCTGCCACTGTTCAACTGGCCGGGCAAGATGTTGAGTATGAACCAAACTATGGACATAGAGCTTATGTCGAGAATCTCCTAAACTATGGTAAAGATGCTAAGAGCACATATATGAAAGTTGGGAGTGGGTGGATGGAGGATGAAGGAACTGGAGAAGACTATGATGGTATACCTCCCGAAGTGGTTGAAAAAAGAAAGAAACTTATAGCCACAAGTAAAGAGATGAGCTTCTATGGGAGACCTAGGTTGTGTATGTTTTCTCAAGGAAGACTTATTCCACCAGGAGTTCGCTCTCGCCTTACTCTACAACGTGCTATTCCACAAATGGCCCTCTTAGCAGAAACAGACAACCCTGCAGGAGGGGCGAAGATTTCTATAACTAAGACAGAATTGTGGATTCGACGTGTACAAGCCAATCCGGCCTTACAAAAAGCACAAATGGATGTTTGGGTTGTGCAACAAGAGTCTATAAAACTACCAATTGACCGAATAAAAACTCATTTCCATGTCATCCCTGCTGGACACCAGTCAGTGAGAGTAAACTTTGATCAAGCGGGACAGAAGCCAAACAGAGTCTTTGTCGGACTAGTCAACCATACTGCAAAGAGTGGAACGTATAAGCAAAATCCCTTCAAATTTGGACATAACAATCTAAGTTCATTAGAATTACTAATTGATGGAACACCGGTGACCCGAAGATATGAACCAAATTTTGCAAGTGGAAAGTTTGCTCGTGAATTCATGAATTTGTTCACTGTCACAAATACATCCGATGCTGACACAGGGAATGAGATCTCCCCTAGCAAATACAAGTCCTGCGCTGCTCTCTACGCCTTTGACATTTCAGGAGATTTGTGTGATGACAACTTTCACTTGTTATCAAATGGGAGTCTATCTATTAATCTAGCATTTGCTAATCAAACTCAAAATACACTTGGACTGTTTGTATACGAAGAAAAAGATGACATTATCTACTTGAATGCAAATCACGAAGTATCTATGGTAGCCGGGATGATGTAAAAAAAATGGATACATTCTCAATCTCGAATATTCTATCTGATGATAAACTCTCATCAACCTCCTTTAGAGGGGTTATGCCAAGGGATCACTTCTTAGACTCCTTCTCCCCATCTGGATCTTTTGTTTTCAACACTCAAACAAGTGAGAAAAGTGGCGAGCATTGGATCTCTGTTTTTTCGAATGGAAAAGAAATAGAGTATTTCGACTCCTATGGTCTCCCCCCTTCTATTTATCCTGATGTGGGTAAGATGTTACAACAATGGGGAATACCAATAGTATGGAATGGAGAGTGTCTACAAGAAGAGAGTACTAACGTGTGTGGAGACTACTGCATCTTGTTCTGTCTCCTTCGAGCTCGAGGGTGGAGTATGGAGGGAATAATTACACGGCTAAGCAGAGTAGAAGGAAGAGTTCGAGATCATTCTATAAGAGCTCTATTACAACGTTTATACTATAATAAAAGAAATAATACTTTCCCACTCACAACGCATGTAAACAATATTATGCTTTTTTCACCTTTTCACTTTGACTAGAGAGAAATACTTCACCTTACTTATAATTCGTTTTTATACTACTATAACTAAAAAAAAAAAAAAAAGAGACCAATAGTTTTTATCTTACCTGCATTCTTTTTTTTTCTTTGCTTTTTAGATTTCTGCTTGATTCTTGATTCTTTTATTTTTTCTCTATTTATCTTCGTAATAAAACAATACTACTGAAGAAAGCTGCATCTTTTCTATCTTGGAATAATACTCATCCATGGGTTGTTGTGGTCTCGCCCCTATCCGAGGCCCGCTCCGGGGAGGACGGAGAGTCCACCATGTTAGAAAGATCCTTTCGGGCAGGACTCCCCACTCCTATTATTTTCCCCTTCTTCCGTGCCTCTTTTAACGCATCCACCTCTTCTTTCCTCTTCTGACTGCACTCTTCTTCCTCAATAATTCCATCCATTTGTGAGTCCGTTAAGCCCGCAAATAACTCTTCTTGGTTTTGTACTATGTTGTCAGTATCCATCGATAATGTACTATTGTAGTAGTGTAGCTGTACAGTAGTGATGTGGTGAACTTTGAATGCTGAGACTGTGATCCCACTCTCCCTTTATACAACTGCTCATTTCTTGACTCCTCCCTTTTTTTATCCAATCCCAATGTGACCCGATGTGAATCCGAAGCCTTCCGATGTGAATCCGAAGCCTCCCGATGCATCCCGATGTGAATCCGAAGCCTTCCGATGTGATTCCGAAGCTTCCCGATGCATCCCGATGTGAAACCGAAGCTTCCCGATGCATCCCGATGTGAATCCGAAGCTTCCCGATGCATCCCGATGTGATTCCGAAGCTTCCCGATGCATCCCGATGTGATTCCGAAGCTTCCCGATGCATCCCGATGTGAATCCGAAGCTTCCCGATGCATCCCGATGTGATTCCGAAGCTTCCCGATGCATCCCGATGTGATTCCGAAGCTTCCCGATGCATCCCGATGTGATTCCGAAGCTTCCCGATGCATCCCGATGTGATTCCGAAGCTTCCCGATGCATCCCGATGCATCCCGATGTGAATTGACACATCGGGATGCATCGGGAAGCTTCGGAATCACATCGGGATGCATCGGGATGCATCGGGAAGCTTCGGAATCACATCGGGATGCATCGGGAAGCTTCGGATTCACATCGGGATGCATCGGGAAGCTTCGGAATCACATCGGGAAGCTTCGGAATCACATCGGGATGCATCGGGAAGCTTCGGATTCACATCGGGATGCATCGGGAAGCTTCGGAATCACATCGGGATGCATCGGGAAGCTTCGGATTCACATCGGGATGCATCGGGAGGCTTCGGATTCACATCGGGGTGCATCGGGAGGCTTCGGATTCACATCGGGGTGCATCGGGAGGCTTCGGATTCACATCGGGGTGCATCGGGAGGCTTCGGATTCACATCGGGGTGCATCGGGAGGCTTCGGATTCACATCGGGAGGCTTCGGATTCACATCGGGGTGGGGAAATGGTTAGACTCCGCCCACTGAATACTACTATTTAAGGTATAAGTTTCTCACTCTAGCAGTATGAACAATCAGCCTCTAGTCAACAGAGTGAGAGTAAACAGAGACAGCTACCTACTAGTCAGTGCCTGATCAGAGATGACAACAAGTAGAACATAAGGTTAGTGTTAAATGGAGTAATTGGCAGCAATTGTGAAGTGTTTATTGTATAAAATGCTATCAAGCTAAAAAATAACTCACACCCTACTACTATATATTTTTATAGGGAGGCTAAACAATTTAATATATTACATTATAGTCCCACCCCAGTGGAACTCGGAATGGGCGGCGGGCCGCTGCCTAGTCGCTTGGCCCGGTGGATACGGGGCACCGGCGTCGCCTCCACGTGTACGGTCGGCGCCGCACGCAACGTGGGCGGACGCGGCTTGACCGCCTCAAACGATTGGTCGTTCGGGTGAGTGGGGGTTGCGGGGGGGAGGGTGGGCGGCGGTGGAGGAGGGGTGGCGGTGATGACGGTGATGGCGGCGGCGGCGGCGGTGGTGGTGGTGGTGGCGGCGGCGGCGGTGGTGGCGGTGGTGGTGGTGGTGGCGGCGGTGGTGGTGGTGGCGGTGGTGGCGGTGGCGGCGGTGGCGGCGACGGTGGTGAGGGCGGTGGTGGTGGCGGCGGCGGTGGCGGTGGTGAGGGCGGTGGTGGCGGCGGCGGCGGCGGTGGTGCGGACGGGACGAGGGCGGTGGCGGGGAGGAGGGAGGAGTGGGAGGTGGGGGAGGGGGAGGGGAGGAGGGTGGGAAGGAGGAAGGGAAGGGGTCGTGGCCGGGTTCGGGGTCAAGTGTGCAAATGTTTTTTCGACCAATCAGAAGGGGGGATTTTGGGGTGACCTTGGCAAGGTCGTGTGCAAAATTTTTGTGCTCTTCTGTGATTGGTTGAAATCGGAAATACCGGCTTGTGATTGGTTGAAAACAGGGGTCAATGAGTGCGTGTCTGTCTAGAAGTGCACTGACTATACTACTTGCAATGAAAGATCTGGTATTCTAGGAGCTTAAGCCCGACGCTAGATTCATATAGAATCCGGGATCGACCTAAGTCGTAGAAGTGGTGTAGAGATATGCTTAAACGAGGATGGGGATGAACTCGAGCCGTATGGATCTATGGATCCGCCGGTGGAGTTACCCGCCTACAAGAGAAAGCCTCTATAGGTTTGAGTTAGGAGATGTTGCTTTATTAAAGCGCAATCAACAACAGGTTTCATACAGAAAATGTGCTGTCTTATATACTAGTTCTACTTCCGGAAAAAAGAGGCCGATAAGGTATCGGCCGTCCGATAAGGTATTGGGTCCGGAACTGATGCAACAACATGGATGGTTCCGCCCGACGTCGGCCACAAAAAAGGTCGGCCTTGGCACAAAAAGTGCTTACAATAATCCGGGTTTTGGTGTGGTCGTCCTGAGACGACTCCCGAGTCCAAAATGAAGTGCCTATGAGTGGTGCTAGGCCTTCTCATTACATGAAAGATTGACAGGTACTAGTAGTCAAAGAACTAACAAACACGACCCATATGATCCCAAGTCAATGCTTGTTTGCTATACACAGAAAGAGAGTGATCCGACCTAGTAGGCAGTTCGTGTTGCAAGGTCGAGGACCTTAACAACTAGAATGACCTATCTATGAAGTGAAAGTCTCTATATATAAGCATGGAAGTGTCTTTATTGAGATCCAAGCATGAACTGCCCATGCCCTTTATATAGTAATAGAACTTCCGGAGGAAGTCCCGGTAAATAGGCCGATGTAGTGTCGTAAAGAGACGACGTAGGGTCGTCCGGAAATTTTGCAACAACATGGTGGCCGGAAACCCGATGGTCGACCCAAAATAGGTCGGGTTTGACAAAAGATGCTTGAAATCATCTAAATCATATGCAAAATCAATATCAAGTATTTCTGAGAGGACAGCCCTCTTTACATGGGTATAAAAACAGTATAATGACTCAGCAATGCTATATACAGGTATACAGATAACATTCAATTATATAAATAAGACATATGAACAAGTTATAACTGTGTTAATGTCAGTAATGTCTGAACGGGTCTGCTCGGGGATGGGGCCGAGTCGGCCCAACCATTACAATATAATCAATTACACACATAGCAATAGTCACTAGTGATTACATAGCAAGATCAAGGTCCATTGTCAGTTGGCTGAGCTGTGGCCACTAACAGTTGCATGGTGTTTAGGTATCATTCAGTTTTCAGTTTCAATTTTTCCTCTGCACATAAATAGCGAGATTTTCAAATAGAAGCCGAAATGCGCTGGTTTGGTTTAGTTTTTATATCCAAATTACATCTAACCCTTTAGCGTACCTATTTCTGGTACTGGCTGATGTTGCATATATGTGAATGCATATTGTTTCTCTTTCAATCTTTATAATTCGATGTCATCCTTGCAATTCAAACTTTGCTGCAACCATCGTTGTAGCTCAGTGATGATTTATTGTAGCTTGAACAATAGAAATTAGCTTCTTTCATTAACGTTAATTTTTAATGTACAGATCTTAGCTCTTTAAATTATTAGCTTTTACTCTTTGAAGCTCAAATTACATGTATATATTGGCACGCCTATATAAGAAAAGTCCCTAAGGCTTTCTACCACTTATTTTCCTCTGATGATGTTGCTAGGACTAGAGTACTCTCGATGCAGAGAGATAACTCAACTGGTTAGGAGATCTCCTAATGTAAACACAAAATCTTCAGGATTAATTATCTGGAGTTTTGTGGTCAAGATACAAAGTATATTTAAATCTTCAGCTATAAATCGCCTGAATGGGTCCATGATCTATTCAAGCTATTTATCGACGTATCGGCCAGAATAAACCTCCTAGTAGGCTTTCATTGGATGATTCTTGTTGAGGTGATAAATCGCCAGGATAAATCGCCTAGTGTAAACTCCCCATAATATTGTAATGGTCACGTACAGCCTCCCAACTACCTGACACTAACTATATACTTATCCTTGTGCATATCTGCTTGTATTCATTGTCTGTGTAGTTGGATGCTACCCTTATACCTGTATATAGCATTACTGAGTCATTATACTGCTTTTTATACCCCTGTAAAAAGGCCCGACCTCTCAGGAATACTGATATAGATTTTGCATATGATCTAGATGATTTTAAGCATCTTTTGTCAAACCCGACCTATTTTGGGTCGGCCATCGGGCTTCCGGCCGTCATGTTGTTGCGCAATTTCCGGACGACCCTACGTTGTCTTTTTACGACACTACGTCGGCCTTTTTACCGGAACTTCCTCCGGAAGTTCTATTACTATATAAAGGGCATTGTTTTCATGCTTGTTTTCTCAGTTCTTGCTTGGATTTCAATAAAGACACTTCTATACTTATTTATAGAGACTTTCACTTCGTAGATAGGTCATTCTAGTTGTTAAGGTCCTCGACCTTGCAACACTAACTGCCTACTAGGTTGGATCACTCTCTTTCTCAGTATAGCAAACAAACATTGACTCGGGATCATATGGGTCGTCTTTGGTAGTTCTTTGACTACTAGTACCTGTTCATCTTTCATGTAATGAGAAGGCCTAGCACCACTCATAGGCACTTCATTTTGGACTCGGGAGTCGTCTCAGGACGCCCACACCAAAACCCAAAAACCATTGCAATACTACACTGTTTATAGTCTTAGATGAAACCCATGCATTGCAAACAATATTCTATGATTTATTCATATTTATGTTAGCCTTGTTTCTTTAAACTATTAAAATGTGTTAACTACTGTAATAGGCAGCATGACTTGCGTGACTAACATAAATATTTTATTTACAGCATATTTTCACCTGAAAGCTACTCAGATCAGCTCCTTGGATTCTCTGCAACATGGCATTGATTGCAGTGTCAGGCATCATTGGTCTAGGTAAGATAAAAGTTGCTCAAACCTTTATAATCATGAACTATTACATTTTTCAGGGATTTCACAACACTAACTGTGTAGAGCATATTTTAGCTTTAAAACAGTGTACAACTTGTCTAGGTTGAGTATCTCTACTTAGGCACAATTTTGCTATGAAAGACCAGCAAGTATTGTGCCACTTCAAATGCTCAGAAATACTTACCTGTAAATACTAGTATTCTGTGCCTATATGATGCTATCTAAACTAGCAAAGAAAGTCAACCAAATCTATAATTGTTGTGGCTTTATTTCCTTATGCTCTTATGTTTCTTGTTCTTTGTGTTTATATTGGATAATTATAGCCTTAGTGACAATTTTTTATAGACTAGCCAAACTTGATGTTGGATTTTTTTACAAATCATTGGAACAAAATTCAAATTCTCCCCACACAGTAATCGCTGAAGAAGGAATTTTAAATATTTAGAGGAATTTGAATTAGATTAGCAGGTGTTTGATTGCCCACATAGATTGTAGGTTTACTATCTGGCTTTGCTACTCTTATATTTCCTTTGACAAGTGATGTCACAGATCCACCTGTCAATCAAACTTGAGCAGCTTGAAAATTCAGCAACTTTGAAGTAGCGTTACACTTAGGTACATGTAGAGATGCCAACCTATATGTAGATTGTACATCCTTTTAAGATAAAATTATGCTCTACACAGCTAGTGTTGTGGAGTCTCTGAAAGATGTACATGTAGGCATACTAGTTTGAACAATAAACATACACAATTGGTGTTGTTGATGTATTGTCATTGTCAGGACATTTATTAATACGTCCTCAGCCTGCCTGATGGACATTGTTCATATCAAATTACCTTACAAATTGTATTTAGCTTTATTCGTGGCATGAATAGTTTAACTGCCTGTAGTTGTCATTGCTCAACTCATCCACATCCTAATCCTCTTGTACTTACCTACATTCGTCACATATCTCTATGTCACTTGCTGTTTTGACTATATGGTTATAATTTTGAGGGGTTTGGCAATTTTTTTATATTTATATGGTGTATTTTTAGCAAGGAATTTATTTCTGTGCAGTCAGAGACTTGTTTCAAACCCATGAAAATACCTACGGCACCTAATCGCCTAGCACAGTGAACAGAACATGCTACTCACTACACCAGCTCAGCAACCTTTAAAAGGAAGCTTCACTAGTGAGCAGTAACATGCTCTGAGCAAACTGCACACAAGGCACCCCTCTTATTATGACCACCTTGCGCCTTATATGATGTTAAGGAGTTTAGCCATTTTTATATATATACATGATGTATTTTTAGCAAGGAATTTATTTCTGAGCAGTCAGAGACTTGTTTCAAATCCATGAAAATACCAGTCCTGCTCACTAGTGAAGCTTCCTTTTAAAGGTTGCTGAGCTGGTGTAGTGGGTAGAATGTTCTGTTCACTATGCTAGGCGATTAGGTGCCGTAGAGGCCCCGGGTTCAAACCCCAGTCAGGGACTGGTACTTTCATGAATTTGAAACAAGACTCTGGCTGCACAGAAATAACTTCTCGCTAAAATACATCATATATGATTATAATTACTGTACATTTATACCCTTTTATACAGTGTACTTATGTAACTTGGGCCGACCTCTCAGAAATTGTTATAATTAATTTTGCACATGAATTACATGTTTTTAAGCAACTCTTGTTATGGCCGACCTATTTTGGGTTGGCCCTCGAGCTTCCGGCCGCCATCTTTTTGTGCAATTTCCGGACGGCGCTATGTCGGTCTTTTACCGGAACTATGTTCCAGAAGTTAGAATACTATATAAAGCCAATAATTTTTACTGTCATTGTCTCAGTTGATGCTTGGATCTCAACAAAGACACATCTATACCACTTATACAGAGTCTTCTCTCGTAGCACAAGTAGTTCCAGCTGATAAGGTCTTTGACCTTGATGCCCGATCAGCCTACTGGGACTGAACATACTCTTTCTCAAGTATAGCATCTAAGCATTGACTCTGGACCACATGGGTTGTCTTGGTTAACTTATTGACTACAAGTACCTGTCGATCTTTCATGTAATGACGGAGGCCTAGCACCACTCATAGGCTCTTCACTTGTGCAAGTAGGTCGTCTCTCGACCGTACAAATACCCACAACAACATTACAATATTATGCTTTGAGCATTTATTTGTTACAGATTAAGTGAGATTTCACAGGCTTGCTCCAACCAATACCATTACACTACCACTTTGTTTAATGGGGTTATGTCATGGGTTTTGGGGTAGCATTGAGCGCACTCAGCTTTTAAACCTACATGTACATGTAGTTAGTCGCCTTGATGCTAAGTGCCTGGAAGTATACAGCTGACATTCTAGAAGTTGGATAATCCAAGTGTGTAAATGTAGTTTTTAGCCAATCAGATTGTAGGATGTAAAGTATATTGTAGCCTATTGTTCTAAATATAACATGGAAAACGTAGGATATGCTACAACACTAGAATTATACATATCCAGGTACTCAATATTGCACCACTATTAACATGGAAGTAAACAAAATGTAAGCTAGATTTTCCAGTTCAAAGAAAGTCACCTGCTTTCTAATCCTAAGCAACATTCCAGCATTCTACTTTACCCCACCCTCCCTTAAATATTGTCACTTAATATTATATACGTTGTGAGTGTGGGTTAGAGAGAGAGAACTGCTGGGTATCAGGGTAATACTAAAACTGATTTATTTCTTACATAAACACATAATAACATAAGCAAGCTATTGCAATATAATAATATGAAATCATAGCATATACACATCCTGTATAGGAATTGCAAGATAGTAAACAAATTGCAAGAGAGCAAACAAGTTGCTATGATTCAGAACATTACACTCCCCACCACAGGTTGTTAATAAAAGTGGCTCTACTTGTTAGTGATCCTAGTAAGTGCCTGGGCTGATAGCTGACATTCCTAACGTAGACAATCAGATTGGGTTGGGTGAACTTGTCAAGTGGTAAAGGAAATTTTCCAGCCCTCTGCTAATTGGTCAGAACTCACAATAAAGCTCTGTGACTGATTAAGAACTGGGTTTAATGAGTGAAACTTCATCTGCCATAATTTACATGCACACACATTTTTGTTTATTGTTTGTTGTATTGTGTTTCTGGTTTGTTGTAGTATTTCTGCTACACTGTAGTACATGTAGATGAGACTTCCAAGGCCTCCTTGCATGCCTACCATAAAGGAGGCCGAGGTCTCAGAGTTGGCTACTTATTATGTATTATATGTTCCACATCATTATAAGCACTTTTCATAATGTCCGACTCCTTAAAGGTCGGGCCTCATCCTTTTGCTGCCATATTGTTATGCAATTTCCGGGGCCCAGAGGATGCTACATCGTCCCTTTCACCAGAACTGTCACCGGAAACACTATTAGTATAAAAGTGTTAGCATTTTCTCTTTGTAATCAGTTGAGCTGTCTTTTAGGCTAGAACATACTCTTTCAAGATCTTTCTAATCATTGACTCGGGTCTATGGCCCTTACACGTTAATAATCATATGTACTGTTCACTCTATATGTAATGAGGAAAAATAGTCTAGTCGACCACTCCTAGGCTCTTCCTACACTCGTACCATCTGTACCCGTGTGATACACAGCATAATACATTACATTACTATTATTATTGTATCAGCAGTTGTTGGCACTCTTATAATATTGTTGCGGTCCGTTTCTAGCGTTAAATCAACATGTACATGTATATCTACACTTCTACACTTTTTTAAAACATCAAAACTTTCTTAGATAAATGTTTATACTTTTATTTGCAGCTGTTTCAGCTGCCAAAGACATGTTCAGTAAGGCCAAAGAGCAGAAAGCTGCTGCACTAAAGGCAGAAGAAGAGCGAAAGGCTGATGAAAGAAGGTTAGAGCTAGAAGAAAAAGCTCTAGTTGTTGCTGATGAAAGGGCAAAACGGGAAGGTAAAGCAATTTTAAACAGAAAAAAACCATGCATTTTCATTATGCATTTACAGCACATGTACCTGTAAATTTTTGTCAGGAATTTACCAACAGCACACAACAGATCAAGCTCAGTTACATGTATTTATGCATGAGGTAGGGTCATACGTTTTTATTTTGACAAAATAATGTTGTGGATGTGTCCCAGACGGCCCAAGGTCTGTACACAAGCCACCGACGACTTGTAGGTGCAGATGCAGAGAACGGCTACCTAGCCAAAACAACCTCTCTAGCGTATGTTCAACATGTTATGTTCAAGTATCAATTGATCAACGCATCAATATAACTCATAGAATATATAAGTGTATGTATGATGTATTGAGTGATCTTGAAGGCACGAAGGCATACAAGAGATTGCCAAGTACAACAAGAATCAGGCTCCTTATATAGCTGAAGGAGACAAAAGAAATTACTAGACAAAGAAAACCCCTAGTTTAGGCTGTTTGCATTAGTAAGCCTTCACAATAGTAAGTCGTTTACACAAGGTCGTTCAAATAACAATAAGGCCTTTCATAATAAGAACGGCTAGTAATCAAACACTATAATTAGCTATAGAAAGGGTTACATAATCAGATACTAAGGATTATGTAACAAGCTAAGCGCTTACAAGATACTATTTAGGATACTATAATGGTAGACTAATATATAATAACACAAAGGGCTCTATGGCCTTAAGGGTCGGCGGCTAGCAAACGGACTGGGGTCGTCCATTACAATATTAGCAAAGCATCATAAATTTCTATGACCTCTATTGCCAATCTTTTACCCAACCAGACTTTAACCGCCAATGACTGGAAACAATCGCTAGTAGCTAACTCATGTCACTAATATATCAAAAAAATAAATAATTCACTTTGGGACCAAATCACTCGATACTAGTACGCTTTGTGGTATTTAGTTTACGTCAAATCTTTAGCAGATGCTCAATTCTACAAGAAACTAAAAAAGTATTTTTGTACCCAATGTTGGCAATTCTCAGTTAGAAAACTGTTCACCAGTTATTAAAAGTTCTACCCACCTTTCAACTACAGATTCTTATTGTTTCATGCACATGTGTTTTCTAAGAGTTGTACGATAAATTGTTTTACAAATATACTTTAACTGCCGGTCTGCCTTGCTATATGTACATTGCAGCCTATACGTGTGTGCAATTCATTTCAGCCCTAGCACTGGCATGGTGTTGTGATATGGCGACTATAAAAAAATAGGTGATGTGAGCTTTATCCTTTGATTCACCAAACATAGTTCTAACTTATACAATGTACTTCAGGCTGCGTTATTGTCACATATGAGTCACAACTAGTAACCCCTTGAATTTTACAGCTCTTCAGTTGCAATGCCTACAAGAAAAAGCAGAACAAGGCAGACATGCTGAAGGTCAGCTTGCCGCAGCAAAAGGTAATGAATAAATATATAAAATTGTGGGATTAAATAAAGTCTATTCCAGTAGTTTCACACTCACTGGTCCGTGGTTTAAGGTTACCTCTTCAGAGCTATGTTTATTCAATGAGGTTGTACCAAATGTGAAGCAGAGTGTGAAACCGATAAATGTAGTAGAACTACTTCCTTTAACGTTTCACTTTGGTACATCGTATAATATAGCCTACATGTATAATGTGCATTTCATTTCACTTACCCGTTTTGTCATTGCGCTGCTACCAATGGTTTCACTGAGTAGACTACCATCAATCTGTTGTGAATAATCAATGCATCGACTAATAATATACTTTGTAGTCAAATAGCTCTCATTATTGCACTGGACATACACAAGATTGACCAAAACATAAATATCACACACAATGTAATATTCTCATGCTATAATCTCTGGTAATAAAATATGTAGAGGTGGCTAAAGTACTAATCGCTTGATATACATGATAGGCAGTAAAGTTATACTCTCTCTGATCTAGCAGCAAGCAGAACTTGTTATATTATTTTTGTTTAGTTTAGTGATTTTATATTGCTAGGCATAGGAGAAAATGTAAGAACACGAGGACATGTAGTAGCTTCTGCATGTCACTTTAGATCATCGGAAATCATGACAACTACAAAATATGCTTATAATTGTCTCTCTACTGTGTTCAAACATACAAAGTATGCATTGTAGAATGGATTCCACAGTTTGTAAAGGAAGCAGTACAAAGGTCATACTTAGAGGGTCAAAGAGATTGTGCAAATGGTATGTGCTCAATTTAACCAAATATTGTAATGCTGGGCACATGAGTACCGGTGCAGGTACAGGTGTGGAAAGAGTCTAGAAGCGGTTGACTAGACTTGCTTCCAATTACATGAAGAGTGAGCAGTGCTTGTATGGTATTATTGAACTGGGTTGCATGTGCGACCCGCAGGGTCTGAGTTTGTGCTTAGAAATAACCTTGAGAGAGTATGTTCAATCTTAGGATAGAAAGTTTGGGCTTCAAGGTCGAATGAGACCGAGAGCAGGAACTAAACTCTGGTAGGAAGGAAGACTCTGTGTAGTTCTGTATAGACGTGTCTTTATTGGAGTCCAAGCATCAACTGATTCACACACTTTACATACTAGTGCGTTTCTGGTAAAAGTACCGGTAAAGGTACGATAGAGTATCGCCAAAGGTACGAGGGCGACCTCTTACGGTGGTCATATCCAAAAAATAATAATGTAGATATAATAATGAACTGATGGCAACTAGTTAGAATGGCCTTGGCCCTATAAAATAGAGATTAAATGTAGGTTATACGTGAAGTAATGAGCAAATTACAATTAATTTATACCATTTTAACAGTACTCAGTAGACATGCGTACACACTGTAAGATGAGTACTGTACAAGTGTGCATGTAAGTATACATGTATAAATAAGGAAACAGTTAAGGTACTCTGGTGATAGTGTTAGTGATTAGACGAGGCTAATGTCTATCACAATGTCTGCCTTGCCACAATATCACTAGTATTGTTGCAAAGAGAAGTTGACTATTATGACTTGAGTGCAATCAATGTTCTATTGGCAGCATAAGGGTGTTAGGCTGTGGACTTGTAGTAAAGAGCTTTTAACTTTTATGTAGAATATTAGGGTTCGGGTCTTGAAAGAGTCATTGGTGCTGTTAGAAAAAGCAATGTCAAGAACAGCACAGTGGCGACCCATTCTCTACTCCTAATTATAAAATGGTTGTCTCTATAATTACATGTACATGTATACATGGTAGATCCTAGCTTTCATGCTTGAGATTATTAATAGGAAAGTAAGTTTTGTATTCGTAGTTTTTGCTTTTTTGGGTAACGAGCATAAAATTTAGCAGAAGAAATCATATCTTGAATCAAAATGATGTACTGTAAATTATGGCATGCTATTGATAAACCTTTATAGTGCTTGTCACCTGGAGAGAATAAGAAAGACTAAATTTTGTAGCGAAATGCACAAGATGAACATTGAGCAGTATTGTTATGGCAGGCGTTAGTAAGCCTGCCAAAATATATTGTGGTGAAACAGCTTCCGTGGTGATGGCCTCCCTTGGCTAAACCACACATTGACACACATGAATACACACATTAACAATGTCATATACAATTACTCATTCAAAGCATTATTGTCTTACCTTGTGCACTTATTATACATGCATGATCATACCCTTATTATAATCAACTACTTATCGTCAGCTCTATTATTGTTATCCACCAATCAGATTATTGTAATTACACTTGGTTTTTCCCACATGATATTAGCAATTATCTTCTCTTATCTGATTGTACAAGACTAGGTATTTTACCATGTACTTTTGAAGGCCGATATCTTGGAATAGGCCCATATTTATATACTTTCCATTTCAGGCTATTGTAAGCACTTTTTGTGCCAAGACCGACCTTTTTGGTAGCCGACGTCGGGCGGAACCATCCATGTTGTTGGATCAGTTCCGGACCCAATACCTTATCGGCCTCTTTTTGCCGGAAGTAGATTTAGTATATAAGGTAGCACATTTTCTGTATCAAATCAGTTGTTGATTTCGCTCTAATAAATCAGCATCTCCTAACTCAAACCTAGAGGCTTACTCTTGTAGGCGGGTAATTCCACCGGCGGCTCCATAGATCCATACGGCTCGAGTTCCTCTCCATCCTCGCTTAAGCATATCTCTACACCACATCTACAGCTTATGTCGATCCCGGATTCTATATGAATCTAGCGTCGGGCTTAAGTTCCTAGATTATCAGAACTTCTTTCTACATTCTTTTGGAGTATATAAACTCTACAGACCTACGTCGACCCTGGACTCTTAAATGAGTCTCAGCATCGGCCTACGTCAAGATATATAATTACAAGAGCACCTAATAACTGTTCACTCTTTTATGTAATGTGTGGAAGTTCACTTAGTCGTCCTCTACCAACTTCCAAGCTCTTCCCATACTCGTGTCATATCGGCACTAAAATGTAAACAAACACTAAAACATTACAATATTAATGATATTGTCATCTCCAGTGCGCTAGGGTATTCTACAGATAGGAGATTGGGTTAACAGGTCTCTGGTCTTATGCCAGACAGGAGCAGCTGCAACTAACAGTAGAAAGCACCTGTTTGGCAAAGTTCCAGTAGACTCTCAAAACCAGGCTGTTGTTACTAGAAAAGAGGTAAGTATGTGTCCTATAAGTACAATGCATATGGACGTTAATAGCACCGTATTTCATAGACTTTCTCTAGTGTGTCAATGTATGTAGCATGATACTGGATGCGCACATACATTTATAAAATTACAACATTTTATGATTTTCATTTGCAGAGTTGCGCCCTGAGCTTACAGAAGAGAAAACAAGAAGAGCACATGCAGAGGGAGAATTTGAAAGTAAGAGTTTAAGCAGATGTGTTATGGGAGTAAAATATTCAGCCTAATAGTAACTGGGAGTTATTTTGGAGGAGGCTTTGTGCTTAGTGCTTTGTACGCCTTGCGTGTGGATAGATGTTTATATTGGTAAACAGTTCAATGATAAAAAGCAGTACTACATGTAGATGCAATTTGTTTATTTTTTGATTCTAAAATTCGATAACTATCTGGTTATCCTTGTCAGAGAAAAGTAAATGGCAAAAATTAGATGGTAACTGCCCAGTTATAAGTGTCAGTGGGTGGTCATCAAAATAAAATATAGAATATGTAGATTGTACATGGTAAATGTTCAGTTATCGTAGTCCTATAACAACTGGGCATTAATCTAAATAAAAACATAAATAAATGCTCTAGCACGACTTTTTATGGATTTTATCATAATACATGTACATGTATATTATAACACCCATTAATAAAATAGAATAGAATGGGCAAAGTAACTACAAAAATACTTACATGTAGTTTAAATGATAAACTTTTATATAAACTTACATGTTTATTGTACGAGTCATGTATGTTGAATCTCTTATAATTGTTTCAATTAGGATATACATGTATATATTAATAGCGCCCGTTTGATTCAGCTATACAACTGAGTAATATAGTAGCTGATCGGTGTTGAAGTGGAAAAATTGAGGTGGGTACACTGTGCATGCAACCTCACAGATTAGTATAGTATAGCTATCCATGTAATCTTATAGTAGCTAAGAAATTAATGAATTATCAAAATTGAGGTGGGTACACACCGTATACCCGTATAACCACACTTGGAACAATGTAGCTGGTTGAATTGTACGTGTGTTTTATCTACAAATACACGTTCATGACTGCGATCTATATTACTTGGTTGCATGCCTGTAAATGTACATAAATAAAATGTAGTCAATTTGAAGCTTATGGCCCATGAGCTCTGATAGGCTGTCCTCGCTCAATTTCAGTTCTTCTCACTATTTTCATAGACAGACATTTGACAACTCTTGCTAGTAACCTAAATGTGTTGAAACTATGGTTAAAGTCAATGCAGCCATTTTGGAATTATTTTCAAGTCTTAAATTGCTTTAATTGCGGAGGTATCACTGTTTTAAACACCCAATTCGACTACAAGATCGTTGTGAGCACGTACAGGTACATGTTCATCTGCTATAAACATTACTTAAAATAATGACTTTTACTACTCATTAGCTTCATTCTTTTTTTTAGTGTTGAAGAAAGTTTTATTTATCTGTTCTGTAATGGCCTTTGGAATAGCTTGCATCTCTATGGTGCACAGCTATAGGCGATCCGGTAGAGATTATTCTAATATCCAACACAGTCAGTATTATGGTGAGTAACAATTTCATAATTGTACAAGGTCAGCACAGTCGGCTTTTCCATTAATGCCAGAGACCTTAGTGAAGAGATATTCTTCCTAAGAATAAGTAAAAGTGCAGGTATCAAGTTTAAAAACTACTTGCTAATTTACCCTGCTTCGTGTTTAGTTGTGCAGACTCATTTTAAAAGAATAATACGCACAGCGATTTTTCTGAGCATCAAAAGAGTTTTGCAGCATAGTGACTTATCACAGGATGACTAAGAAAAATGACAACAATGAGCTCAATTCTGGGTTGCTACTGTTTGGTGAGGAAAAATAAATGAAAAGTTTTATGATGATAGATAATAGTTGTATTACCCATTCAATAACGGGTTGAAATTGCTCAGTCCTGCTGGGTGATCTGCACTTTTAGTATGTTAGTGTGATGTTTGGGGGGGGGGGGGGTTGTGTGTGTATGTCGTCCTAAGATGACCCCTTGCCCAAATGAAGAACCTATGAGGGGTTCTAGGTCATCTCATTACATAAAAGATCAACAGAGTTAATGCTATCTTGCTATACTGAGAGTTGCCAATCATTGTTATTAGCATTTTCGTTCTTCTCCTACAATGGATCCCTTTAGGTTATTACCTGTTCAAGGAAGATCACTGTTAATGGATGTTAAAGATTCAAAAGTGCCTAATATGTTATGTTTAGCCATGTGAAAAAAGTTACAAGGATATAAAATTAGTGCAAAGTCAATTTAATAAGCCCACCTAATCTATGTTACGTATTAGGTGGATTTATTAAATTGACTTTGCACTAATTTTATATCCTTGTAACTCTTTTCACATGGCTAAACATAACATATTAGGCACTTTTGAATCACATCAACAATGGAATTATCTATGCAGTAATGACATAAAGTTACAACATGCACTGCATTACCTGAAATTAAGCCCTCCCTTTCAGTCTCTGAAGTGTTGTCAAAGCACTTCAAGCGACTGCACTGACAATCTGCTCCTATATTTTGTGGGAGACCAACTTTTTCTTTCCAGCCACCTCTTTCTTGGTATCATTTATCTTCCGTTTTCTTGGTTTATCTGTCTTATTAGCATAGTATGATTCATCACCATGGTTGTTACTTGTGTCCAGATTGCTTCTTTTATTTATTTAATTTGCAAAGTCTGAAAGTTTGTGCTCTAACTAGTAGCTTACTAACACGCCTAAGAATCACTTAGCTGAAGAACAACAATTACCTTGAACTGCATTCTGATTGGTTGAATACAGTCATGTGACTGGACCATGTGGTTATACTACGCATCGTTTTTTACCCAGGGGAATCCCAATTTTTTTCAAAATGTGACATTAATCGTTTTTCCATTGGTGTCGCTAGGTAGACAGCGAGAGAAATTACGCATTACATTATGCATATACTGACAATAATATATTTACATCTTATGTACATGCAATAAATCATTACATCCAATAAAACATTACAAATTAAAATCTGTTTTTACCAAATTCAGGGCTCGCTTTGATATTTCTATAAGTTCATAGTATCTTGCAAACAACATGTTCTTTAATAGTAAACCTCTGTTTTAGATTCAAAGTGTTCAGATCCACCTGCAGTTAGTAATGCTAAATATTGGGTGGAAGGAGAATCTGTTCAGATAGCTATTTATTCATGTGACTCTGGTTATGTTATGGACTCTCCAACCTCGACTCTCAACTGTGAGCAGAGGAATGGGAAGTCAGAGTGGATGGGACAACTACCTAGATGTAAAGCCAGGGGCGTAGGTTAGAAAAATTGAGTGGGGAGGCAGAAAGTTGGGTGGGAGGGGGGTGCGGGCACCCCCCGCAAATGCCCGCGCAGCGGAAAATTTTCAAATCTCACTCTCTGAAGTGCAAAAATTAGACATAGCAGCAAGGTAGTTCTAACATCACTACAACAAGTACTCATTACTACTTCTGCTTAATAAAGTTACTACTACTTGCAACAGGAGTGAAAGTGTTACAGTACTATTACTAGTTAGTAGAATTTTATAATAACTACAATACTGCATGATTGTATATTTTTACAAAGAGTCCATAGGCACAAGTGTATTTTTTAAATTAAGATTTTCAAATTTTAGTAGCTGATCAACAACTGTTGTCATTATAAATTAATTATTTAAAATAAAATGTATTTAAAATAAATATTTTTGCAAGAAAAGTGTGGCAGCCTATTAAAGTTAAGATAATATTAATGGTGTAATTATATTAATTATATATAAATTTAAAATTAAAATATTTAATTATTATTGTATTATGTTATTTTTAAATTAGTATTTTTCCTTTACAATACATATTTAGTTGTTAGTAGTGAATGTAGCAGCAGAGTAGTAGCTGTCAGTGGAGTGGCAATGGCTGGAATGAATGACTAAAATGAATGGAAACACTTTTAATTATATTATATTAAAAGAAAAAACCATAAATATTTTTATCAGAAGCCAAAATAATATTGGAATTAAATTTCATGCATCTGCTCGTAGTCAGTGACAGGGAAGAAACCACGTCATTGATAGCAGTGACTTACAAATTGATTCACCTGATTCAACTGTTCACTACTTTTACTTTCACATTTATTATTTTTTCCTTGGTATAAATAACTATCCATAAAAATATTTATTCATTCATTCACAAGATCGCAAGTTTTTAACCTTGGCATAACCATAGAGTCTTTTAGCAGAGTACATAGTTTTATGGGCCTCTTTGTGTGCCACTTGCAATGTAGTGATTATTCCAAGATTACTGGTTATTGTGACGCAGCAACACCATAGAGTTATAAGTAGAGTGATAACGCCATAGAGTTAAAACTATAGAGATAACGCTTCGGTCGCAAACCGGAAATGAAGCAAATATTAAGGAAAACAGTGTCAAATGTTCAAAAGTAGTGTTTTTAGGCCACTTTATTTTGAAAACAGGGGCGGCAGTGCCTCCCTGCCGCCCCTTAAAATACGCCCCTGAAAGCGGATTCAGTGGCTATCCCATGGTGGGGATGCGTATTAATAGGTTAGTGTGAACCATGACAGCGCAAAAGTAAGATAATATCTTTAAATACATGTTCTTCAGACATGGGCACTCGAGTCATTTTACTCGACTCAAGTTAACTCGAGCAACAGCTTTTCATTACTTTTAATTGACTTGTGCTTTTGTATTGTGTGAAAGCTGGGAATTGACTTTTACTTCTACTCTCCTACAAAGCACGATGCTTGACTCTTACTTTACTCTAATCTCTCAGCTATCAATGATAATTCTATTGGTTTGGTGTAATTATGTAATAAGTCTTGTCCACCATAGAGAAGCTGAGAGGCTTATAGATAAACAGACCCACCATTATAATAAGTGCAAATTTGAAATAGCCTTTGTTCCTCAGAACTACTTTAACTGACAGAAAATCGGATCTAACACTAAGTATTACCTATTGTGTGTTGTCACACTTGCATACATCAGAAATTTGTGTTCTACAAAATTCCCATTGGTATTCTCTTTGACATACCGCTGTACTTTTGACTCTACTCTGACTCTAGCATTTTGGCACTAGTTGCTTGACTCTTACTTTACTTTTCAAAATGGCTGTTTATTTACTCTTACTCTACATTTGACTTGCTTCATCCGATGAGTTTACTCTAAATTACTTTTTATCAATTGGGAATGTATACTCTTACTTGACTCTTGACTTGAGTATTTGTCTGCTTGGCACATGTCTGATGTTCTTCAGTAGAATTAGCTACAGATTACCTCAATGAAATAAGATAATTGTTGTTGAATAATGTACTGTCGTTTCCAGAGTACAGGGGAGAGGGAGTCAGGAACGACTGGAGCAAATTTCTCATTGAATATACATGTATTTGTTATACAATACAGAAAATAATTTCCGTTCCTTAATGGTGTCATAATATATTATGATTTCTGTCATATAGTTGCATATTACTTTTCTGGAATTTGGGAGGGAGGTAGAGAGGATTATTATGCAAAATTGAGCTAATATACAAAATCCGGTTCAATTCTAAAGTCAAAAGGATAATCAGCGCATTCAGGTCCAAAAGGAAACCAAAAGTATATTAGAAACCCAAGGTGGCGAAATAATGTAATAGACGTGGCCCGTTGTGTGCTGTCAGCAAGGCAGAGACACACAACTCTATTACTTTTGGATCCTCCTGAACGCTTGGAAATCTAATCTAGGACTCAGCCAGATGTATTGAGGCGGAGATAATTAACTAACTCTGTGGATGATGACACACCAAGGAGTGACAAGGGAACAACTAACTTCCAGATTTAGTTCTGTATTTATGTAATAAAATAGGACAAAGACAATAACAATGTAGTAATAATAAGGTTAGTAAACAATAATTAGGAATAAATTATGATACAGTTACAAGGTTATATTTTGATACCGGTACAGAGACCTCTAATAAACTCAAAGATAAATATAGTTCAGAAAAAGATATAACGCAAACCAGTCTCTCGTCTCTGCACCCTCTACTAGCACTGCTCGTTTTTCATTCTCCCTCTACCTCTTTAGCTCTTCAGCGCTATTCTACAACAAGCACAGATATAGCTGTGGATATCTTTGCTTGACTTGACTCCCTCGGTATGAATCGGGTGTTGTGTCAATTTCACGACGCAACCAGAGCCCAACCCACCGGAGGGAGCATGCAATTGGAGTCGCTAAAGTATGATTCTACTACAATAATGCACAAAATAGTTGCATGATTAACTGACAGATCATTAAAGGTGGACTGTACTGAAATTTTGAGATTATAAACTGAATATACCATTAGAAAGCCTAGTAGCAGCTGAACCAGTTAGCACAATACCAGCTGGGCTCTATGATGTCATCATGGTACCCAGCTCTGCTAAAACTAGTGAAATACATCATTGCAGGGAGTGAATGCCAGACCAGGCATTGTGTTATTATAAACAGAAAATTTTAATTGAGATTTTATCTTTGTTGAACTAGGCATATCACAAAACGAAAAAATGGGTATGTAGAACAAATGCTAGTTAATATTCCTAGACAATAAAAAGTACAATTTGTTGCAAAAAATTATCAAATGACTTTTGAGTTTGCAATTTGATTGGTCAATAGGCTACTTGTTTATCTCATGAATAACATGCCTACTTATTAGACTGGTGTGTTGAGCATGTAGAACGTAGTACTAATAATTGCTAGCATCTGTTTTTTTGAAAGAACACTGTATTTCTTATAAAACATTTGTGAGAACTCAATATTGCTTCTATATAGTGTGTCAGAATTGAGATAATCAAAGAAGAAGTTTTGAGAATTGACATAAAACTAGGTGGAGATAACTCCTAATGCTGACATCACAATGGTTATTTTAGAAATTTTGGGGTTACTTTTTTGCAGTTTAGCATCTGTTAGCTACTACTAAAACAGTTTAGATATGTTTGTATAGGTATCAAGTAATACTAACATAGTTAATTTGGTGACAAACATTCTGAAATTTTCAGTACAGTCCACCTTTAAGTGTGATTTCCAAATTATTTGTGAAGTTATTAGATAGAAAGCATATAAGATATTACACTAATGCCAATATTTATAATGATTAAGAATCTACATTAAGAGATTTTCCGTCTTTTGAGAGGCGATATCGAGAGGCCACATCGCACACACAGAACACAGCAATATTACCAAGATTACATTGCACGTACATGTACATGTACTTTGCAATTTATTGCAATAATAGCTGTAAGCAGATTAGACTCAGCAATAAATGTTTTTTGCCTTAGTCTCTACAAAGTTACCTTCTCTTTACAATCACAAGAGCTAAACTTTTTAGATTTTTCAACACATCAAATGTATATACAAAGACGAGTCAGCTCTGATTAGTTTATCCCAGATAATATCTGTAGATCCTCATCTCTAATAAATTTATACTGTTTTTTAGTTTCAGTCTTTCTGCTAGTTTGTTTTGGAATCTGGTATGGAAAGAAGAGCGATGTTAGACCAAATCCAAAGCAAAACCATCCAAGAGGAAGCTCCCCAGTAAGCCAATCATCAACTGGGTAAGTAACCAGTACATCAGTAATCAGTGATGACTTGCACTTGAACTTTTGTCTTTCTCTCTTTGTTCCTTCCTCTATTTGATACTTTCTATATTTGACATTGTCCTCTATTTGATACTTTCTCAGAATGGTGGTTTGGCTATTTTAGATGACTTGATTGCCAGTATTTGACCTCTTATCATTTCTGAAATCTTTATTTAAAGACCATTTAAAGGCTGATTGTATCAAATATTGAGGCTATTAGACACCTATACATGAGAATAGTAAAATCCTAGCTGTATAAAACTCAGTGTGTCTATATTAAAAAGTACATGTATGTATGTTAACTGGCTAGGAATGAATGATAAAAAGATAAATCTACAAATACTGAACTAGTTGTCATTAAAAGCTAAAACCTTGATATAGCTAGCTGTTATTAAGTTTGAGGCAAGAGAGAGAGAGATGATAACTCTACTCACAATACTAAAACAACAGTTTTGACCTGTATTTATAATTTATATATACAATTATATCAACTTGGTACTGCTTAAATTTTCTGTTTTAGTGTACAATATCATCTGTTCCTTTTTATCGCGATTATGTAATTTAATACCTTTGTGGCCTGTTTGTATCTACAATATACTGACATTACCCAGCAGTACCAAGCTGCAGAACATGACCAGCACTAGGCTCAACAGGCCTGTGTACAAATGTTGTTTATGTTTGAGAAGCCTTCTGAGATCTTACTCTGATTTAGATCTGAGCACGTAGATTCTACTTTATTAATATGTAGCTTGTTTATTGGCAGGATTAGACAAAAATGGAGGCCGTAACCTTGAATAAAGCACTCTAAAGGAGTTTGCAGAACCTAAACATCTTCAGACTTTATGCTTTCTCATGGTTTGTTCAGTGAAGTCTACACAAAGACCCAATAAATTTAACCAATGTGTGTATTTAGCCGTAGCACCTTACAAATCTTCTATGGACAGCAAGTAGGAGAGTAAATCCTCCACTACTGAGTTGAACCTGGGACCATAGTCTATACAGATTATCAAGTTGATCTACGCACCTTTCTTTCCCACGATGAATATAGAAGACGCCCAGCCAGACAATAGATAAAACCTCTCTAGCGCACACATTAGCTTTGAAATCTAATTCTCTTCAGAGTTCCTCCAGATGGTTTTTGATCAAAATTTACTGAACTAAATTGCTAAGATAGTTTGTAAAATTATTTTTAATTTTGCTACAAATTACAATGTTTATTAGCTGTTGTTTTTATTCTACATGTAGTTTGTGCTTTTCATAGTTGTATTTAGTGAATCTTGTGTTATACATGTAGTGATGTGATATACAAATGTATTACTATTAGTGGTAACAAAACCTTTTTTATCGCAACATGTGATTACAGGAAGCTACACAGTACACACCCATTCCAAAGTAAACGTGGGGACATGAGGCAGACTGGTTGGTAATATTATAATGTTTCACCGTTGGTTTACATGCAGGTGCTGAGGCACGAGCATGGAAAGGGCTGAAAGTTGGTAGAGGACGACCAAGTGGCCTTCCACACATTACATAAAAGAGTGAACAGTTATTAGGTGCTCTTGTTATTATGTATCAGATGTAGGCCGATGCTGAGACTCATTAAAGAGTCCAGGGTCGATGTAGGTCTTGTAGACTTTATACTCCAGAGGAGTGCAATGAAAGATCAGATATTCTAGGATCTTAAGCCCGAAGCTAGATTCATATAGAATCCGGGATCGACCTACATGTAAGTCGTAGAAGTGGTGTAGAGATATGCTTAAACGAGGATGGGGATGAACCTGAGCCGTATGGATCTACCGGTGGAGTTACCCGCCTACAAGAGAAATCTTCTATAGATTTGAGTTAGGAGATGTTGCTTTATTAGAGCGCAATCAACAGAAAATGTGCTACCTTATATACTATATCTACTTCCGGCAAAAAGAGGCCGATAAGGTATCGGCCGGCCGATAAGGTATTGGGTCCGGAACTGATGCAACGACATGGACGGTTCCGACCGACGTCGGCCACAAAAAGGGTCGGCCTTGGCACAAAAGGTGCTGACAATGGTCCGAAATTGAAAGTATATAAGTATGAGCCTATTCCAAGATATCGGCCTCAAAAAGTACATGGTAAAAGACTCTGTTTAATATAATAAGATAAGAGAAGATAATTGCTAATAATATGTGGGAAAAACCAAGTTGTAATTGCAATAATCTTATTGGTAAATAACAATAATAGGGCAAACGATAGGTAGTTGATTGTGATATAGTATAAGCATGCATGTATAATAATTGTACAAGGTAGGACAATGATGCATGAAGGAATAATATGGATAAGTGTCAATGTCACTGTTTGCATAATCATGTAAGCAATGTAACGTATATAAAGCAAGAACTCAGTCTATGTCCAGGCAGGCTGTTTCACCACAATATATTAGTTTTTTTCGCTTGGAAAAGGTTTTCTCCTCTATTTACTTTTGCTTCTTTCAACTACTCACTTAATTTCTTATCACTGATTGAGTGCTTTTAAATACTTTCCGACTTCATATAAACATTGGAAAATGTTGGTGTGAGCTAATATTTAGATAATGAGTAGTAAAACAAGACACATTTTTTATAGTTTTGATTATTGTACCTTATATTTCAATGCTTATGCAAGCATCATCATCAGAGGATAAATTGTTGGGTGTTCACTTTTTGTGCATTACTCATAGTGCGCTTTTCTAATGTGTCAAAGGAAATTACTGTAAGTACAGTGGGGAAAGTGCGATGGGGTCTAGTTATTCGGGTGCCATTGTAATGTTTTGTGCTGTTTTACATACAAGTGCTGATGTGACACGAGTATGGGAAAGGCTTGGAGGTTGGTAGAGGACGACCAAGCGACCTTCCATACATTACATAAAGAGTGAACAGTTAGTTAGTGCTCTTGTAATCATATGTCTTGATGTAGGCCGATGCTGAGACTCATCTAAGAGTCCAGGGTCGACGTAGGTCTGTAGAGTTTATACTACAAAGGAGTGTAGAAAGAAGTTCTGATAATCTAGGAACTTAAGCCCGACGCTAGATTCATATAGAATCCGGGATCGACTTAAGCCGTAGATGTAGACTCACAAGGAGTGTATAGAGATATGCTTATATGAGGATGGGGATGAACTCGAGCCGTATGGATCTAAAGGGATCCGCCGGTGGAGTTACCCGCCTACAAGAGTAAGCCTCTAGGTTTGAGTTAGGAGATGTTGCTTTATTAGAGCGCAATCAACAACTGATTTAATACAGAAAATGCGCTGTCTTATATATTATATATACTTCCGGTAAAAGGTACGTTAAGGTATCGGGCCTGGCCGATAAGGTGTCGGGCCGGAACTGATGCAACAACATGGATGGTTCTGCCTGACGTCGGCCACCAAAAGGATTGGTCTTTGCACAAAAAGTTCTTACAATAGCCCAAAATGGATAGTGTATAAATATGGCCATGTTTGGAGACATCGGCCCAGAAAAGTGTACAGTAAAAGACCTAGTATGTGTAATCAGACAAGAGAAGATAATTGCTTATATAATAAGGGAAAAACCAAGAGTAATTGCAATAGTTTGATTAGTTAAGAATACAATAATAGAAGCACACTATACAACAGTAGTTGATTATAATAAGGGTGATGTTCATGCATGCATAATAAGAGTACAAAGTAAGACAATAGTAGTGCATGAATGAGTAAATATGGATAATATGAGAACAATGTCACTGTGGCTATTTACAAGATTACAGTCTATGCTGTGGCAGGCTGTGCTGTTTCACCACACAATGAGTCTTGTGGGCTCCCAGGCTTCGGCCTCAGTAGTCAGAGTCAGAGTACATGGTTTATTGCCTAATAATTATGTTTGTGTATGTGTCATTATACATAATGAGCAGTGTTCATCATCCTTGTAATCGGGCTTACATTGACATTGACATTGACATGGACATGTTTTTCACCTTTTGAGACATGTTTAATCACTTGTTGCTATTTGGAAATGTGTCACAGTTTTGTGATTGTGCTTAGTTGCTTGTGACAATTTGATTTGTACATAGAATATGAAGTTTTTGTACATGTATATTGAAATGGGTTGTTTGCTGCCCTGTCTGTTTACATTGGCAGGGAAGCCTCTCCAAAGAAAGGGCATGTGAGATTAGTGTCTAGAGATAAATGATATATAACGCAGTCACCTTTTGGGTTCTGAGATTGGCCTATTGACTAATAGGGTTATTGTGCGAGACTTGGAGCGCGAGGATTGGCGAGCTTCACTTCTATTCTTATCATTGGTAAGTCTAGACGTACTGCTAAATCCTGTCCTGTTCAGACTATATCTTGACTTGACAGGACTCGCTTAATTCAACCTCAAATAATTCAAACACTTGGCTAGTTCAAACTACTAGTGTTGGTCCCTGTTGAGTAGGGAAAGGATTGTTGTTACTTGATTAAAGTGACATATATGTCCATTTAAGCAAATAATAGAAATCTTTTCCAGTTTCTAGCTCAGGCTTGCAACATAATTTAAACTGAAGTTATCTTCTCTCTAGATTTAAACACACCAAGAGAGGGCAACTTTGCACTATTGCCTTTTCACACTTTTATTACTAGCTTGTACTAGTTGGATCGTAGTTGAAAATAAAGTTGGCTGACTCACTCTTTTCTATATATACGCATTTGGTAGCACAACCATTCACTGCCGGTATTTTCACCCTTACCGGAATTGTTACTATGAAAATGTTATGTAGAAAACTCCGGTTAATTCATTCCCACTTCTTCTACTGAAGCCTCCTACTTCCATAGCAATACTGTGAAGTTGTCTTCTTTTTGTTTTGTGAAATTTTTAACAGTAGTCAAACTTGCAAGAAATTGACATGTACATTTTGTACTTGTGCATTGAACCTTTTGAAAATTTTGAGTGCCATAATGACAATGTACCTACAGTGTTATTGGAAATATTTCTCAAATACCAATTTAGATGCTTATCAGATTTGAATTTTGGCAGCAATAACTGGAATGATATGAAAATGTGAATATGAACATTTCTATCTCCAATGCATAATGACACTCATAAAAACAGCCATGTTACATGATTTTATAATCAACTACATAATTTAATGCTGAATGGCTGAATGGCAGTTTGCCAACAATAATTGCCATACAAGTTAGTAACAAGGAGATAGGGAACTTTTGTACAGTGATGGATATTTCCCATCAGTGGGAAAACAGCAACTACTGCTAGTTGTCAGTTAGTTAGTAATGTTGAGCATAGTAAGGTAGCAGACGTCCATTCCATTGCTTCATGGTTTAATTTCATCCCTGCTCTGGTATACACAATGAATATCCTTGCAAGCCTTGGTGGTAAGTCTGTTACAGATACTACTCAATCTATACTAGTTGACCAAGATATTAGTCGGTATTGTGTATTGTGTATTGATGCTCTTCCTGTGAGATGACAAAGTGTGGTGAGATGTGATAAACCCTCTAGAGCTGGTTTGCTGAGACAGGTAGAGGGATATTGAGATTGGTAAAGTGACATTTTGAAAATGTCGGTTAGAAACAGAACGTTTCGTTTGTGGTTGGAGTTTGGGGTTCGAGCGTTTTCGGAATGTCCTGTTTCTAACTGAAATTTTCGAACAGCTGCTAATTCATTTAGATTGATCATAGCCAGCGCACAGTTATGCAATAATTTATACGGAAATGACAGAGAACTTTTCTATCCAGTGACCAGTACTGCCAAAGGAATTGCAGATGTTTTGTCAGGTAATAATGACAGAGCTCTTCTCCTTGCCCAAGAGAGGAGAGAAGGTGCGTTGGAAATTGATCAAACCTTGTGTCGAATTCACTTTACTGTACTTACACATACATTATCAGAGTTTCATTTAGGGAGCAGCCGCGGCCTAGTGGTTAGGGCTCTGGACTTCCACACGGGAGCCCCAGGTTCAATTCCCATAAGAGTCATTGGTGGTCTTAGGAAGGGCATCAAACCTTAGGAAGCGTAGAAATAGCAATATAGATATACACATGCATGTGTATATTGAAATGTATAAATATAACAAAATTAACTTGAATTCTACATATACATGTTCTTTTACTTGAGCAAAATTCTTATAAATTACAGCTGACCCAAAACATGTTGGGTGCAACAAAATATGCTTAAAATCATTCAACTCATGTACAGAATAAACATCAGCTAATTCTGGGAGGTCGGCCCTCTCCACATGGGTATAATGGGACATAATTGCTCAGTCATGCACATAATAAGTATATAAATGGTAACTCACTACAGAGACAAGTCAATATAGGCAAGTTATGCAAGAATTGTTCATAACTAGTACAACGTACTAGTACTAGTACAACGTAGTACGGGAGGCTGAGCATAGAGTTACATACCATTACAATACTTCCACAGCAATGCTATAAAATTGTCTTCTCTTTATTATATGTCAATTTTAACAATAACAAGCAGCAGTTAAACTTGCAATAAATTGAAATGCATCTGTACTCATTGAAACTTTGAGTGTGATAATGACAATGTGCAGTGTTAATAGAAATATTTCCCAAACAGCAATTTAGATGCCTATCAGATTTTAATTTTGGCAGTAATAACTAGAATGATATGACAATATCACTTATGAACGTGTCATCTCCATAGAAACAACATGTCACAAGTTACATGATTTTCTAATCAACTGCATAATTTAATGCAATTTAAATAGGCTGAATGGCACTTTGCCAGCAATAATTGCCATACAAGTTAGTAACAGTAGATAAGGAACTTTTTCCCAGTGATGGGTTTTCCCATCACTGGGAAAAACTGCAACTACTGCTAGTTGTCAGTTAGTTAGTAATGTTCAGCATAGTAAGGTAGCAGACCTCCATCCCATTGCTTCATGGTTTAATTGTGTTTCTGGTATACACTATGAACATCCTTGCAAGCCTTGGTGGTAAGTTTGTTGCAGATGCTACTCAATCTATACTAGTTGACCAAGATATTAGTCGGTATTGTGTGTGTGTGTTGATGCTCTTTCTGAGAGATGACAAAGTGTGGTGAGACGTGATAAACCCTCTAGAGCTGGTTTGCTGAAACAGATAGAGGAATATTAACCTTTTAGATCCCTATATGGCACACATATGTGCCATGGCTACACAATAGAAAGTCCCATTGTGGCACACATGTGTGCCATAATTTCATCACAACTTTTGAAGAGCTCAGATTGTGCTATGATGGTGATTGACCATTCAAATGAAAGCTTGTTATGTTAGCTATCCAATGAGCCTACAATGTCAAGGCTATAGTTTGAATAATTGCCAAGTGACATGTGCAAAGATAGTAAAACTGTGTTTGGCATGTGTATGCACTCAACAATTGGAAACAACAATCGATCAACTTGCACAGTGTGCAACAGTGACTTTCAGTGACACAAAATGTCTTCTACGTTGATTTATTTCAGTCAAATAAAACATTTCTTGAGGAATGCATTGGTGCTGAAACTTTTCTGTTTGTATGCACACAAATGTAGGTAATAGTAGTTTTGTACACACATTTCTAGTAACGAAAAGGTGTCCCATTATGGCACACATGTGTGCGATAATTTCATCACCACTTTTGAAGAGCTTAGATTGTGCTATGGTGGTGGTTGACCATTCAAATGAAAGCTTATTATGTTAGCTATCCAATGAGCCTACAATGTCAAGGCCATAGTTTGAATAATTGCCAAGTGACACGTGCAAAGATAGTAAAACTGTGTTTGGCATGTGCATGCACGCAACAATTGGAAACAACAATCGATCGACTTGCACAGTGTGCAACAGTGACTTTCAGTGACACAAAATGTCTTCTACAATGATTTATTTCAGTCAAATGAAGAATTTTCTAAGGAATACATTGGTGCTGACATTTTTCTGTTTGTATGCACACAAATGTAGGTAATAGTAGTTTTGTACACACATCTCTAGTAACGAAAAGGTGGTAATACTAGCTTTTCTCACATCTTTTAGAATATTTTTCATCATTGCCAAACTCACCTGTAAGTAAAAGCTGTGGATTTATATCTATCTTATACAGAATTTTGTCAGGAATGCAATGCATTTTGAATCTTGAAACTGGCATAAATAGAAATAAAAATACAGGCAATTTTATAGACACACCTCGGCGCACAAAAATAAGGCCTGGGATTTTGCCCCAAAATTAGGCGGGACTTAAAAGGTTAAGATTGGCAAAGTGACATTTTGAAAATGCCGGTTAGAAACAGAAGGTTTCGTTTATGGTGTGTGGTTGGAGCTTGGGGTTCGAACGTTTTCGGAATGTCCTATTTCTAGCTGGAAATTTCGAATAGTCGCTAATTCATTGAGATTGGTCATAGCCAGCGCACAGTTACGCAATAATTTACACGGAAATGACAGCGTATAATATGAACTTTTCCATTCTTTCTGCATGTTTTAGTGACCAGTATTGCCAAAGGAGCTGCAGATGTTCTGTTGGGTAATAATGACGGAGCTCTTGTCCTTGCCCAAGAGAAGAGAGAAGGTGCGTTGGAACTTGATCAAACCTTGTGTTGAGTTCACTTCATTTTACTTACACATGTATTATCAGAGTTCCGTTTAGGGAGCAGCTGAGGGCTGTGACCTAGTGGTTAGGGCTATAGAATTCTATGTAGGAGTCCCAGGTTCAATTCCCATAAGGGTCGTTGGTGGTGTTAGGAAGGGCATCCAACCTTAAGATGCTCCTGTCCTACATCAGCTACTTTTTCATTAGTGAACTGCATTCTCTCTATTGCTTTTTCACCTGGGATTAATAGTGGGAAGTAAAATTGGTAAGTTGGTTTCAACAGACTTTCATTTGTTTTATCATGATTATACTCATGATTCACAATGTAAACTCACTGTCAGTATAATCTACTCTTCAACTGTTGTAAGATCTGATTTATGATGTTGGACTACATTGGTTTGTAGACAGGCTAAGGTCTCTACTTTTGGTAGAAAGGGAGAGAGCTAGTAATGCCGAAGCAAAGTTTGGAGCTATGAAAGGTAATAAATTATAATGCAAACATGTACATAGTGTTGTCAACATGAAACTCCATATCATGATATTTTCTGTGTTTGTATGAATTTTTAACTAAACTTTAGTAATATTGCATGGTATTGCTACAAAATCTTGATCCTTTCCTCGTTTTTGATAATGTATCCACCTTTCCAAAGTTGGTGGGGGCCAATGTGGTTGGGAGAGAGACAAGATGTCACCATGGCAACAGGAAACATGAGTTATTGAAAACCTCTAATTAATGTACATTATTTGCACAATGTACATTGTACATGCAGCTTATATGTGCAAAAAATCACATCCTTAAGAAGCGTAGAAATATCAATATAGATATACGCATGCATGTGTATATTATATTGAAATGTATAAATATAACAAAACTAAATTGAATTCTGCCTATGCATGTTCTTTTACTTGAGCAAAATTCTTATAAATTACAGCTGGTTTCTTCCCAACAATTTCTTGATGCGTCCTTGCACGTCTAAAGACAAATTCATTATTTATAGTTTTTACTCTTGTTTCCTCATTATCAAAAGCTGAAAGCTGACACACTGTTGATTGCCACCAGACAGTTGTAATTTGCACTGGTCATATGCCCTGAACACAGACTGTAAGTGTATGTTTGAAAATGGTTGCATGCAATAATTTTTACACTTACAGGTGTGATATGTTTATTGGCATGCACATTAGTAGCGGTTCTGACATTGAATTACCACTGGTTTGGGAGGCTAGCACAACCATCCAACAAAAGCAATTGGAGTGCAGACATTCATGCTGAACCTGGTGGGTATAGATTGGTATATTATATAGGTCAATATATTCATGTTTTACAGTATATCTTGTCACAAATCTGAAAACTGATTGTGTATTAGTTCTTACTATGCATTATATACTGCATGTATGACTCTGGAAGTTTTATGATAATAAATTCCATGTAATTGGAGAAACTGATTTAACCTGATTTAATTTTTGTGTGGTTAGTGTGCTAGTTGCCATCAAGTAATGTAGCTTCCAGTACTCTCAAACCACAATTATTACATTATTATCTTTAATAGATATCAGTGATCTAGTGGAATGTCCAGTGGCTGAAGACTTTTTCAACACAGATACTGGGAAAATTACATCAAGAGGCAGGAAGGGTGGACGATACTTTTATCGTGACCATTTCCAATACCAGTGCTACTCTCCTCAATTTACTGTCGCCCCAGGACATGGTTCTATCAGATGTCAAAGTGATGGCACATGGTCTGCTACTCCATTGTGCGTAGAAAAAAGTAAGCCAGTAAAAGAAAAAGCATATATTTAGTCGGATTGAGTGGGCGTTATTTGTTCAATGTTTATTGCAAAAAATGTGTAGTACAGTGAAACTTGTTTAATTCAAACTCTAAGGGACCGCCATAATTGGTTTGAATTAGGCCTGAGTTTGTACTGTAAGATCACTTCACTTATATGAAACCATTTATATAGTGCTCATCATGGACTAAAGCTAATAGTTTGAACTAGCCAAGTTTTTGAATTATCCGAGGTTGAATTAAGCAAGTTCCACTGTACTTGTTTAGTACCTCACAGCACTAAAAGCATGAGTTATCTGCTGTATGCAGTTAGCACAACATACAGAGTTTAACAAGTATCTGGTAGATGAACCTCTCCTGGTATACTGGTCTCTCCTAGTAGACTGGTCTCTCCTAGTAGACTGGTCTCTCCTAGTAGACTGGTCTCTCCTGGTAGATTGGTCTCTCTTGGTAGGCTAGTCTCTCCTGGTAGACTGGTCTCTCCTAGTAGGCTAGTCTCTCTTAGTAGACTGGTCTCTCCTGGTAGACTGGTCTCTCCTGGTAGCCTGGTCTCTCCTAGTGGACTGGTCTCTCCTGGTAGGCAGGCTTCACCTGGTAGACAAATAGTGCTGCAACAATCCAGGTTTTAGAGATTTAAATACTATATTATAATGTGAACAGACCAAACGTGAGAGTCGTCTGCACTCGCACACTATTTGGGATCACATGGTCACAAACCTCTCCCATTTGAGCTGCTTACAAATTGATAAAGGCAAATTATACCTCAGATGTTGATTTTCTCCTACTTGATGGTTTTATGAATTGTAGAAGCTGTATGTAGTTCTCCACCAGTGATTAGCAATGCTGACATGAATTTGATCAAATTAAACTCAGTACAGGAAGCACATTACACATGTGACTTTGGCTACTGGAAAGAGAGGACAACTTCACCTCTCAGGTGTGAATGGATTAATGGAGAGACCACATGGGTAGGAGAAGTGCCTTCCTGTAAACGATATGTGTCGCTCATGGAATTGATATTGGGTGGGTAACTAACAATTAAACAGAAATAATATAAAAAACGATTCATTAAACATCCACATCTCCCATTTCCTGAATATTCCAGACTGTTCTTTCTATTCTGAATTGTCTTCCCAATTTCGTATTTGCCCCTAGTTTTCCCAGTGGAATAGCTTGAGCATACTAAGTCTTTTTTATGTCGAAGGGAGATATACATATACATATAACTGTAACATTTAACCATATCAACTGTCTGAAGATTTGTTTAATTATGATATTCTAATCATGTTCTAACCACATGTGTGCTGTTATTATTCCAGTTTGCTGCCTTCTCTTGGTTTCAACATACAATTTCTGGCGATCGCATCTACCACAAATAGGAAACAACCTTCCACCAAATAACCTACCACCAAATAACCTTCCACCAAATAACCTTCCACCAAATAACCTTCCACCAAATAACCTTCCACCAAATAACCTTCCACCAAATAACCTTCCACCAAATAACCTTCCACCAAATAACCTACAGCCACAAGAGTGGAAATTTTCTAGAGGTAAGTAGTTTATTGTTATCTTTGCAATAGACTAATATATTGTACTTGGAGGTTTTCTGAGGCTTGGGGAATGAACTTTAATAAATGTTTTATCTAAAATCTATTCTATGGTGTAATAGTAGTTTTGCTGCTGCCTATACCGTTTCTCTGCAATCCATACCTTTACATGAATTAGTAGTGTAAACTAAAACAGAAGACCTTTTGCAGTTGTTTTCTCTTGAATTCTGGTGGCAGACAACTCCTATAACTAAATTTCATGTTAAAATTGTATTTGTCAGGATTCATTAATTACTGCTCATGGTTGGGAGGATGAATTTGTTATTTTTAGGTTGAAGTATGTCAGTAATACTATTGTACTATGTTTATTATATTCGTAATGTATATATACAGATATGGTCAGAAGCACCTACATACCATGCCAAAGTCAACCAAATACCTGCAACTATCCTATGCAGCATGCCGGTCATAGAGATCGCCATTTGAATCAACATGACTTGCTGACAAAACAAACTACCGAATGCGTGGAGCCAACTCAAATCAGCATGCATGTAGATAAAGAAAAGGAAAATTTAGTACGGCCACAAAGTGAAAATAACTTTTACAAATCATATTAAAAGTCGTGGCAAAATTATAAACAATGCAGCTTACAGTGAAAGTTTTTATATTATCTTATTATTTTTTATGTTCTTACAGTCATGCATTATTATTCAATCAGAAAGGATTTGTAGTGTAAAATATAATAGGAGTATCTAATATTAAAACAATGTCATTATTTATTCCATGACTTGCTTTTAAATAGGAATTGCTAACCATGATGCAAAACTCGAAGCACACGACTGCCACTAATCCAATGATGATATTGTTACATTCAAACATTAATATTACATCTAAAAGGAGTTGTGACTCAGATTTATCGAGTAAAATCTAATAGTATTATCTTATCTCACAATAATATTCTTAGTTGCTTGACGTAATTACTTACTCTCAGACGAATTGATAGCGTATACTATATTGGTTACACCCGAACCTTAGGATCATAATTGTCCTGTTGTTTTGTTGCATCATTTATCATCTTTTGGAGATTCTAAATATTCTACTTTTATTCAACCCCAGTACATATAATTATTTCAGCAAACACATTCTAACAAGGACAAATTTTTGATGCATATGTTATACCAGAAAAGCAACCTAATATGTCTGTGATTCTGGAGATGGTAATCAAGTTACTAGCCTTCACAAGGTCAACATGTTTCTAGCCATATTGTATATCTCTGATCGTGATGGTTTGAATCTGTTTTAAACTCGTCGAAGTCTTGACACAGCAATCATCTACTAGCATAAATTTTCACCTTTGTCTAACATTTCTCTTTCTACATGTACGTGACTTGTATGTCGGGCAACAGAAACAAAAACGATGCCCAACGTCTCTCTCTGCCCTGAGCAACAGTATCAGCCTGGTGCACTCCTACTACACTCATTTATTTTGTCTCTCAGCCTTCTCTTTAGTCTTCCTTCTTTGTGTTTCCTCCATTTTTCTTTTTGTATATTCATTCTTCTTTCCACTACTTGTTCATTATTTCTCTTCAGACTATCTAAATATCTAAATTAAAAAAAGTTAAAGAAATGGAAAGAGCAATGTATAATGTAGATATAGTGTGTTGACATAAGAGATAAAAATATTTTTGTAGTTCAGTACACTCTTTGCAAGTTGAGTATAATTATATACTGCTCGCATTGTGTAATTCTCGCTGTCTCTGGCAGCTTGAGAACTTAAATTAGTTCAGTGGATTTTACACTTTTCACCTTTTAAATACGCTTTGCTCTTAGGTATATCTCTGAGCTGCACTGGTGAGGTGTTAAACAGTAAACTGTATGCAGGTTGAGTAAGCTTGTACACTGTATGCAGATTGAGTGTATATATATACATATATATATTGTAATGTTTTTGAGTGCTAGATCATACGAGAGCCGAGGGCTACAAGTATGTGAAGGGCTTGAAAGGTGGTAGAAGCCGACCAAGTGTACCTTCTGCTCATTACATAAAAGAGTGAACAGTTATGGGTGCTCCTTCTAGTGTAGATTGTAGATTATCTTAGACGTAGGTCGATGCGGAGACTCATTGGAGCTCAGGACCGACGTAGGTCTAGTAGAGTTTATACTCCAAGGGAGTGTAGTGAAGAAGATCTAACCTTGAGAGCCTAAGTCCGACGCTAGGTTCATTAGAACCCGGGATCGGCCTAAGCCTAAGGAGTGAATAGAGATATGCTTAGCCTAGGATGAGGTGAACTCGAGCCGTACTGAATCCAAAGGATTCTCAGGTGGAGTTACTCGCCTAAAGAGTAAGCCTCTGTAGGTTGAGTTAGGAGATGTTGCTTTATTCAAGCGCAATCAACAACTGATTCACAATAGAAAATGCTCTGCCTTATATACATAACAAACTTCCGGCAAAAAGGGACGGCATGGTGTCGGTTATCCGACATGGGGTCGGCTCCGGAACTTACGTAACAATATGTCTGGTTCCGCTCGACTCAGCCATATGAAAAGGTCGGCCACGGCACAAAATGTGCTTACAATAGGTAAAAACATGTCGTGTATAAATATGAGCTAAATCCATAAGGTCGGCCACGTAGTTACAATATAAAGTGGCAAAAAGACTCTAGCGATTTGCAATCAAGTGAGGACAGACAATTACTAAATAAGTATAAATGTGGGAAAAACCAAGTTGCAATAGAACGTAATTCCAAGGCTTGATTGCTAGTACAGACATGTATATAAGACACGCAGTGGATAATAAGGTAATGAATGCATAGATAATAATAGATAGACAATGCATGGATATGTGAATAACAGTATAATGGATAGATTATTTGTCAGCTAATAATATTGTTAGTGTGGCTGGCCTAGGTGCCATTACCACGGAGGCTGTTTCACCACAATATTCACCTGATCTGTTCAGCTGACTACAGCGCTTACACGTGTAAATGTACAATGTAGCTGTACCTAACGGAATTGGCTGTCATACCTAATGGAATTGGCTAGACAATTGACCTGACTCACCAGAGCAATAATTGATAATACCAAATGATCATTCCTACAAGAAAAGTTTCGTCAAATCTCAAGGTGATGGGTTGGGAGCGCTGAACCAGCACTCCTGTTGTAGTGCGATACAAAACCATGTATTTACATCAATAAAGTGTATGGATACTGGTAGTCAACTGGTAGAAATAGTCCAGCGATGTACATGTATTTATATCAATAAAGTGTATGGATACTGGTAATCAACTGGTAGAAATAGTCCAGCGATGTACATGTATTTATACCTGATCGAGCAGGAGTTGTTTGTAAAGTACATTATAATGGTAGAGCTAGGTAGTTTTGATTTATACTTGCATTCAAATTTGGTGTTTCTTTCCAAAAGAAATCTGAACTAAACAGAGATTGTATGTCTGTGTGAATGTATGTACATGTATGTGTGTATGTGCGTAGGTGCTTAGGTGAGTATGTGAGTATGTGCCTCTGTGTGTAGATGTCTGTGTAGATGCTTGTGGGTTTATGTTATGCTTTTTGCTTGTGTCTTTTTTAAATTAGCTGCTTTGCCAGCTAGTATAATGCGTGAAATAATTGTGTAATCTGTCCAAGAAGAGGATTCACTGCCTAAAAACATGTCTCCCTCCAAGCTCACATAAACACAATTATATTCTCAATTTTTATTTGAAGTGAGCATGTAGAACAAGATTAGTTTTTTATGGATTTTGTTTTTTGTAACTTAACTGTTTTGCCAATTAATACATTATTATGTCAAATAATTGCTCTGATCTGTGCTAATGGAAGATTATACTAAAGAAAAACACGTCTCCCTCCAAGTTCACACCAACACCCATACATTATTCATGTTTATGGTATGAGCATATGGGACAAGATTAGTATATAGACAAAATTATGCTATGTGTTATTTTTTGTTTTGAAGCATAAGATGCTTAGACACATTTTCACATAACAATACATCTAAGCCCACTAGGCAGAAGCTAGGTCAGTGACCTCACTGTCCCAGAGGGAAGACAACTTCTTTACTTGGTTTGCAGATGTGGGAGGGTACTTTCAACAACAGTGAGGGGATGTATAGAGGTAGAACCTTACTAGTAGCCAGCTTGCTCATGACCCTGAAGCTAGCTGTTGTAGACATGGATCCCTGCCAGCTTCTGCTTCCACTCACAGCAGCAGGAGAATCACCTGTATTATGGTGGAACATTGGGTTCTCGTTACAGTCTTGGTGAAATCTTAAGAGTGCCTTTGGAACCCACTTGGAATGCACAGCTGCAACATAGATGCATTAAGAGTTATTATGCTACTACAATAATAACTTTATACCAGTGTATCCACACCTGGATTACATCATATGCTGTTAGTAGCATCTTGTGATCAGATCCTGTTACCCAGTTCATATATAAGCAGTGATGGTACAGTAGTTTGTATTCTAACAGTTACTAGCACAGCTTTACAGTGACTCTATGAATATAATATTAAAGTATATCTGACAGGGGAGATAATGAAGTATCTAGGCTTACTAATGGTGAGTACAATGGACTACGTTTACACTGTAGTATGACTACAGTATATATAAACAACAAGATCAAATGCATATACATTTGTACAAAAATAGCAATAAACATCCCTTTTGCAGCTGTTTTCTCTTGAATTCTGGTGGCAGACAACTCCTATAACTAAATTTCATGTTAAAATTGTATTTGCCAGGATTCATTAATTACTGCTCATGGTTGGGAAGATGAATTTGTTATTTTTGGGTTGAAGTATGACAGTAATACTATTGTACTATGTGTATTATGTTAATGATGTATAATTATATATAGATATGGTCAGAAGCACCTACATACCATGCCAACCTCAACCAAATACCTGCAACCACCCTATGCAGTATGCCGGTCATGAAGATTGCCATTTGAATCAACATGACTTGCTGACAAAACCAACTACTGAATGCGTGGAGCCAACTCAAAGCAGCATGCATGTAGATAAAGAAAAGGAATATTTAGTACGCTCACAAGGTGAAAAGAACTTTTACAAATCATATTAAAATCAAAATAATTTATTTTTAATCAAATTTGATTCATCCCAGCACCGGTATCGGTTTCTAATATATTATCAAAAAGAAAGTCGTTTATTCTATTCACATCATCCTGATTCATTCATTCACACGAAGACTGTAAGTTTGCTTACTCCATCTTAATTGACCTTGACATGGCCAAAGAGCCTTTTGGCAAAGCTCTACGCAGTGCTATGGGCCACATTGCATACCTCCTGCAATCAAGTCATCACTTCAGGATTACTGGTTACTGTCTCCTTAGCAACACCATAGAGTTACATGTAGAGGTCTAAAACGCTTCTGTAGCAAACCGGAAATGAAGGAAAAATATAAAGTGAAGCAGCCCACTTTTCAGAAGTATTGTTTTTGAGCCACTCTATTTTGGCAACATGGGCGACAGTGCCTCCCTGCTGCCCTTTAAAATACGGCGCTGCTGGAAGTAATGCTATGATGCAATAAAGCATAAAGCATATGGTTACCACTAGTCCACTGATAATAGCCATGCGTGGATAATCATTCTGAAAGGATTTATGTCTAGGATTTGTATTGTGAATTACATTTATAATAGTATTATCATTAATAATATTATTATATTATTAATAATATAACTATCTTATACCATGACTGGTTTCGAGGAAATACAGACTATGGTGCAAAATTCTGTATTTATTACCAATAAAGCATAAAATGATTGCTATCACAGGTCTAATGATGATGTCCTTATAGACTGGACATGACATAGGCTTATAGCCTTAGAACAGCATATAACTCCCATGCCATACATTCAGTCTATGGTTTTATTTTACATGGTATTATAATTATTGTGCTAGGTGCCCTACTGTACCTACTGGTGTAGCATGTATACAATGTACTATGTACAATGTAGCAATGACAGACACCACAGCTGTCACAACACAGGCAAGCATGACAAAAGTGCAGTGAAAAACGTCATAACAACATTCTGACAAGTTTTGCAAAAGTTCAAAGGCATGCATAACAGTACCTCGCTTTGCCAAGTACTTTAAACCTATCTACAAATAAAAATAATTTGTTATCAAAAAGAACATTTTGCTATGATGCCTAGGTTTAGCAAAAATTCATTTCGCTGGATGAAACCGAACTTCAATGATATATTATTGGCTTAATAATTTCTAATGCATTCATGCAGCTCTTCATCACTACTGGCTAGAGGGATGGTTGGTATGTTTGTACATTCTGTGTTTGTAAGGAGAATATGTACCTCGTATCTCGATAATGCTATCTACATATACGAGTATATCATTTTTCACTGCAACGTAGTGTTCCCCATCTGCAAGATGTCCTAAAACAAGAGAAGATTCCGTTGGATTGAGCTCTGATTGGCCATCTGGACGTATCAGTGTAGTCCCTTGGTTAAACCACTACTGTCGCACCATTCAATATTTTCAAATAATCTTGTTCATCCTTTTTCAGTAAGATTGATGTGTTGTTTGTCTCTGGTAACCTAGCAGCTGCCAAGAAAACCCTATTTTAATATTGCCTGATTTCACCTTCAATCAGCCTATGCTGGGAATTTTGGAAGCTCTCAAGCAGTTAATATAAAACCGTGCTACAGAGATAGCCATAGGACTTGCAATGTATTGCATTGTTTTTTGTGGGCATGACCCTAACTTACTTATTCATCACTGTGCACAAGAGTTATTTATAGAATGACAGTTAGTGTTGGCTCAATAAGATTACTGGGCTATTTGATGTTAGTAGCTTACCTATGTACATAAGTTACAAGTATAGACTTAGAACAGGCATAGCCATAGGAGCTTAACAGGTCTCAATGCTGAATGGAGGTCATAATAGCCAATATTCAAATGAGTTTATCTTGGCTGCCACTAGGTTTACAAAGACAAACAGCACATCAATCTTCATGAAATAAGATGACCAGTATTCTTTGCAAATATTGAATGGTGAGACAGTAGTGGTTTAAGTGAGGAAACTCAAGTTGCCTTGGCCAAATACTAGTAGTGATTCTTCACTAATAAAAACTTTCAAGTTATCAGTTAAATCTTCCCATGTTCCCCGGACCTCGAAGTTACCTAGATGCCAATCAATGCCGATCAATGCCGATCAATGCCGATCAATGCCGATCAATGCCGATCAATGCCGATCAATGCCGATCAATGCCGATCAATGCCGATCAATGCCGATCAATGCCGATCAATGCCGATCAATGCCGATCAATGCCGATCAATGCCGATCAATGCCGATCAATGCCGATCAATGCCGATCAATGCCGATCAATGCCGATCAATGCCGATCAATGCCGATCAATGCCGATCAATGCCGATCAATGCCGATCAATGCCGATCAATGCCGATCGACTACAAGTCAAGCTACGATTCCATTTTTTCTCAACTATTAAATATTACATCATTCTGAAGCCTGTTGCTAAACTCTATGAAAAAAATACAGTACTAATATTACATTTTTTACTTCAGATTTGTTGCAGATGGTGTGTTATTTGAAACTTGCGAAATGTGATTGTGTGTGAGAGACAGGCTATGCGTACGTACATGTATGTGGTGCAAGAAATAAGCCCTTTGACAGGACACTTTATATACATGTACATGTTATTTTCAGATCCAGCAATTTAGTAATTGACTAAATTGTTTAACCCTTTTCTTTCTATACATGTAGGTACTGAATTGCAAAAGGTATTCTTATACCTGTATATTTACTTTGGATTGCTTCCAGTGGTTTAGCATACACCGTATATCTCAACTTTCACCAACTTAGTGTGATTTATTCCTGTGTGATTCGTTTGCCAGTGCTGTGACGTTTGTCGAAAAATTGTTGTGACATTTATCGGTGTTGTGACAGTTGTGGTGTTTGTCGTTACTACATTGTACATGCTACATCAGGAGGTACAGAAGATCACCTAGGACAATAATTATAATATTATGTAAAAACCAAACCATAGACTGAATGTATGGCGTGGGAGTTATATGCTGTCCTAAGGCTATAACCCTATATCCTATCCAGTCTACAAGGATGTCATCAGTAGACTAGCGATTACAATACGCTTTATTGGTAAAAAATACAGAATTTTTCACCATAGCCTGGATTTCCTCAAAGCAAGTGATATAATAAGATAGTTCTATTATTATCATAGGATTAGATAATACTATTATGGTTTACGATACAAATCCTCGACATAAATCCTTTCAGATTGATTATCAATGCATGGCTGTAGCAATGGTGTTACATCTTTTCAGGGGCTAGATTCTTTTCCATGTCCCATTTAGGGTTATATTGCAAAGTTCCACCAGCCTGAGTGAGAAACACCTTGTGTAAGAGAAGACAATTCCTATTTCTTGTTCGGCACCCATACTGAGAAAACGATCTATAAAGACATGTTGAACAGCATTGATCAGCGCAGTTATTTAGCAGCCGGAAAATCCAAACCTGATAGTGAAAAATCAATAGCAGTAATAAGAGGTTACATGCTTATTGGCTGTGTACCCACCTTATTTTAGTGGGTACACGGTCAGCAGGTGTGTACCCTCATGTTAATGACTAATTTTCCCCAGAAAGTCACAGAGAGATCATCTGATAGTGTGATGGTAGATTGCACGGATATCATTCACAGTGGCATAGGTTCAAATCCTACCAAAGCACAGTTTTTTTTTCATTATTTTCATTCACTGATTTGTTAGCTACTATAAAATCAAGTGGATAGCTATACAATACTAATCTGTAAGATAGGATTACTGCATATCGTGTAATTCTATATTCAACTATAGAGAATGCTTCAAAATTTCATGCACAGTGCACCCACCTCATTTGTTCCACTTTGAACACTGGGTGAGTATCATAGCATACATGTTGTAAGTCACAGCGGGACAGACAGGGTTAGGTTGCATAAATCCACAAAACAATGCTACAGGAGCTGTATTAACTGCTTGAAGTTAGCATTTAGGCACCACCTACCATCTACCACCTGTGAGGTCAACTTGTTAGGGTGGTGCTACTGATACTCTTTACTACAACTTGATAAAAACTGCAACAATATTCTTACAGCTATGCATTAATATTCAATCTGACAGGTTTTGTGTACAGGATTTTTAGTGTGAAAATGGAATACAATGTACATGTAGTATTAATGTCACTATTTTATTTCATGACTTGCTTTGACGAAATACAGATTATGATGATGCAAGACTGCTTTTTTATCAGTAAAACATGTGGCTATCACTAATCCACTGATTGTATTATTACTGTCAAGTATTAACATCTAATCTGACAGAATTTGTATCTCGGATTTGTGGCCTAAAATATAATAGTATCATCTGATTTTAAGGAAATAACATTATTTCATTTTTGCTTTGGGGAAATACAAAATGTGATGCAAAATTCTGTAATTTTTGATCAATAAAACATATGACTACTACTTGTCCACGGATGGTACAACTACAACCATGCATTAATAATCAATCTGAAAGGATTTCTGTCGAGGATCTATACAATATATATATTGTTAAATAGTCAGGTTCGTATAGATTCTTAGATGCGACTTCACTCACCAAAGTTCGTGAAGATAAGGTTGTAGTTCTTTATCCAAGCTTTCTCAGCTTTCAACCGGAACTCCTCTTCTATTCCTAGCCAATCGGTAATATCGTATAGTCTCTTCCGAGAAGCGTAGAATAGCCATAATGACTATATAACATGTCCTCTTCTCTCGGGCTTCCTTTGAGCTTTACCAACAACCTAGTAATGAAACTAAACTGGTATTGGATACAGTACAATGATCAATATGTACATAAAGCTTTAAAAAGCCACTATATAACATGCCCCCTCTTGGTGTAAATATTACACTCGTAATAATGTTCAAGAAGTACATTGCGCATATGCTTTTAGTCACACATTGTACATGTGCACACAGAAGAGTACAGGTATTTCTAAACCCTTTCAGTATTGTACACAGGACTACTGAAGAAGTCCTTCTAGACATTAAGTCACCATTACCTTGGCTTACCTCTTTGTAGAGATTCACCTGAAAAGAGTAGCACTCTATCTTCTTCCTTCCACTGTAGGATGGACTAGCGTTCTTTCCCACTCTTGCATCCTATGACACTCTGCCAAGGGTAGAGATGGCTACGCCAGTCTACTTGAAATTCAGAAACCAACAAGAGGAACTGTCAAGATTCCTCCTCAGAGATCATTTCTGCTTTAGAAATGACTACACATTCTGCAACTTCTCTATCAAGAGTCGCACCATACATACTTCCTCTCCAGGAGAGTCAGTAAGTCAGTAGCTGTTGCCAAAGTAAGAGCTCAGTGTAGTGCACAACCACTACTACCACTGCACAACTGATAATACTCAGATGTCACTATTCACCATGCTCTCCGCAGAAGCAGTGAATCAACCAACGCATTGTTGACGCACTCATATTTCTCCCAGAGAGATCCCATCCCTGCCATGTTGTCCTTGACAACATTTTCCTTTCCGCTGGTAGGGGTTCCGACACAGGCCCACTTCTCTACTGAAGAAGAGCTACCACCCTGTGCACCCCGCACAGTACTCGCTGGTGTCTCACTAGGAAGCACCATCCTCTGCTGGGCCTGGGGCCCCCTCTCCTCTGCTGGGGCAGAGTTGCTAGCCTGTGCACCCTGCACAGTCCTTGCTGAAAGCACCACAGGCGTCGCGCTGGGAGACACATCTTCTTGCACTACTGTGGTGGCTGCAGTGTTGGGCACCACAGTGGGTGTTGTCTCATGGGGAGACACCACCTTACTCTGAGAGCTAGAGGGGTTCAAGGACCCTGAACTAACACTGGGACGCACTGGTGTTACAGGAGCAGTAGTAACACCAGACCCGGGACCTTGGGCAAACTGGTTAGCAGCCAGTTCAAGGTTCCTGATGGCTTCCCTGACCGGTTCACCATCATTGTACTCTTTTTGAAGAGCAGCTCTTTCTCGAGCTATTTCACTCAGTCAGAGTTCATACTGGCTCCTAAGTGCCAATTCTCTCTCATTGAGAGCCGTACTTCTCCTCGAGAAGTCGTCAGTAGTCATTGCTGAGCTACTACGTAGTCCACTTAAAAAAGTGGAAACCTGAGCAAGGAGAGAAGAGTTTGCACTCATCTCCTTGTCATGGGCCCTCTGTGTGCAAGACATCACCCAATGCCTTGGGTGATAGTCCCTCAGCGGGGTGTTTCCTCTTCTTGCTATCAGAGCAACTACATCCGCCATAAGATCACTTCTTGCTAATGTTATCTATTGACAAGTTACAAGTGGGATCCTGTAACATTGCCTCACATGCTTCCTCCTCTCTACAATCAACATAGGGTGAGGAGGCTATGACAGAACCTATAAATGTTTCTGTCTCACTAGAATCTATTACATCTACACTACTACCAGTAGGATTGACTAAATTAGATCTATTCTCTGGTTTGCTAGAGAATCCGACTCTTTTTACTCTAGAAGGACTCCATTGGTCCCCTCTAGACCGTTGGCACTGCCTAGACAAACTTGGAGAGTCCTTGAGATGGCGTTTGCTCCGCCTGGACTCGCAGTCCTTGGTGATGTGACCTTTTCTGTTACATACGTAGCAGGTGACCCTAGGACACTCTCTGGTATGGTGTCCATGCTTACGACAATGATAGCATCGAGAGTCCTCTGAGTTATACCTCCTACTAGGTGAGTACTTAGAAAGACTGTCGTTGCTAGAATCCCTACGGTGGTGGGATTCCCTACTCTCCTTAATACTGCTTCTAGGTCTATACCTAGAATATCTTCTAGAATTGTAACGGCTGTAGGAGTCGTTGCTAGTATTGCTACATGTATCTCTACTAGTACTTCTAGGTCTATACTTATGACTAGATCTACATCTAGTTACATGGCATACAGATGGTTCATCTGATTCATTAATGTTATTTTTAATTACATTACAATAGCTCGGTTTATTGGAGCTTACATTCCCCACTTCCTGTTTGATAACTCCATCAGTACTAGGGGTGTGGCTAAACTGCTTCAGAAGTGCATCCTCCTTTCTGGCAGTGTCTCTTGCTTTAAGCAAGGCTGTCAAGTCAGCCCATGTGAGGTCAGCTCGTTGATAAATTAATTGCCTAAGCGAGCTTTCGCGTAAACCGTTAACTGCGACCGAAACAGCAAGGCCTTGTCTATGCACTTCGCCTTGATCGCAAAAATCCAAATCCCTACTCAGTCATTCTACTCTGAGTAGGTACGTATGAAATTCTTCATTACATGCTTGTGAAGCTGTAATCAGTCTATTATGTCTTATGTCTTATGTATTTTTGCTCAAAATGATCTTGTAATACTTTAAGACCTCTATCGTAAGCATCCTCTGCGTTGTCTCGCAGATCGAAGCCTGAGGCAGTGAGGACAGCCTTGCTATCTCTCCCTGCCGTGCTAAGTCGGGCCAGTAGTTTAGTCCTACCCCTAAACCTATTTGCTCTTGCCCCATCTGGGTTCTTCTTGGCCCATATTAAAGGTGGCTACTTCCACCGCTATTTTGAGATCCGTTAGCTATTCAGACCAACAGCCACTTACATCACTCCCTTCAATCTTTAATTTAGAGAAGCTAGTCAAATCTATGCCTGCAGCAGCAGCCATTGTAGCTCTGCTGTGCTACTCTCACTCACACACTAACTCTACCTTTACCCTTACTCTAACTATAACACTTATTCTAACTCTAACACTTATTCTAATTCTAACACAACCTCACGCAGTCACGTTACTCTGGTGTGACTACGCTACTACTCACTACACTCACGTAGCCACGCTTAACCGATGTGACTACGCTACGAAAATCACTCTACTCTCACGTAGCCACGGTTCACTCATGTGGCTATGCTACAAAAAACTCTAACTCTCTACTCTACACTCACGTAGTCACGTTACATTCACGTAACTACGCTACCCCTCACGTAGTGCAGTCAAGGACTAGTGAGTCACTAAGTACACTACGCTACTCACTCACAGTCACTCCTCCTTGAGTGACTGCTACTCCTCCCCTAAAGGGTGCTCTTGATTATCTCTGTTGTAATCAGTAATACCTTTCAGTTTAACAATAATAATAAAAAAATTATCTTGCTAACTGTGCCATGTTAAATAGTCAGGCTCGTATAGATCCTTAGATACGACTTCACTCACCAAAGTTCGTGAAGATAAGGTTGTAGCTCTTTATCCAAGCTTTCTTAGCTTTCAACCGGAACTCCTCTTCTATTTCTAGCCAATCAGCAATATTATATAATCTCTTCCGAGGTGCGTAGAATAGCCGTAATGACTATATAACATATATATATTAGGGGGTGTGGCCAACTTTCTTATATAATGATGTATTTTAGCGAGGAAATTATTTTGAACAGTCAGAGACTTGTTTGAAATCCATGAAAACACCAGTCCCTGACTGGGGTTTGAACCCGGTGCCTCTACAGCACCTAATCACCTAGCACAGTGAATAGAACATGCTACCACTACGCCAGCTCAGCAATCTTAAAAAAGGAAGCTTCACCAATGAGTAGTAGACATGCTCTGAGCTAACTGCATACGAGGCACCCCTCTTAATTGTGGCCACCTTACGCCATATAGGATGTTAGGGAGTTTGGCCATTTTTTTATATAGTGATGTATTTTTAGCAAGGAAATTATCTATATGGCAAAATGAAGAACCACACAAAGTCTTCAAAGAATTATTAATAACAACTTAATGTTTACCAAGTCTTAGCGGCAATTGGATATAGTAGAGAATGGATATGTGTAATGAACATATTTTTTTGCAAAATATTAGTTCTCTGAGGCTATATTAACAACTCAGTAATGTATCCCTTCCTCTATTGCCTCATAATATTATGCTGTTAGTAGGATCTTGTGATCAGATCCTGTTACCCAGTTCATATATAAGCAGTGATGGTACAGTATAGTTTGTATTCTAACAGTTACTACCACAGCTTTACAGTGACTCTATGAGTATAATATTGCAGTAATTCTGACAGGGGAGATAATGAAGTATCTAGTCTTACTAATGGTGAGTACTAACAGTTGTCTACATTTACATATACCCACAAGCAGACACTATAATATAAAAGTATTTTTAATCATGCAGACAGTTATCGAAAGTTTTCACATAAAATTGGTGAACTTGCATAGCTAATCTAGCGTCAAATGAAATTATATAACTTTAGCTCAAATTAAATATTAAGGGGAGAAAACTTCATATTTGTTAACAATCGAAATTTTGAATTAGTGGCACAGAAAGAGAAAATATATCCAAATCTACATATAAATTTTTAATCTATTTAAAAGTTAACATTTTTGTTGAAATAATTATTGAATCCAATAAATGTGTTTTATTTCTATGGCTATAATCAAAACGCCATACCTAATGAGTAACACATCTATTAGAAGGAATACTGATGGCATTTTTGTATCCTTTGTGAACACAGATTTATTTTATCCATGGAAAAATTAAAAATTTTGGCTGGTGATGTGCATAATACCAAATGATTTTGACTGCAATTTGCAAAGAATATTTTATAACTTGAATTGTGTCAAAATAAAACAAAGTACATAGGTATAAGTTAGGAATCAAGTACAAAGCATAAAGCAGTAAAACAGCGCACAGAAAACAATGATTTATAATAAAGCAGTTAATCTAAAACTCTACCTACAATGCAACAATAAATAGGCATACATGATAATTTATATCAAAATGTAAAAAGACAATATATGAAGATATACATTGTACATAATATATATTATATACACTGTACATGTATGTAATATACAATGTACATGTATATTTAATCTTAAATTGTATCAATATTCAGTCCATAATCATCTGGCTATGTAGCAAGAATCATGTCACTGAGTTACATATAGAACTGATCCTAAAAATGAATATACCGCCTCAGCTGTCATTTATAGTGTTTTGCTATCTAATGCATTTCGCAGAGCTATGACATTGTAGGTTGAATAAAATTATTTTATTTGTTGCTGGTTTTTAGCAAACATTTGCTCTCCAATGCTTTTCAATATTTTTAGATATGGACCACATTTGTCATATCAGCGATGAGTAGTACTAGCACCACTGGAGGGAACACAGTAGGGTAGGTCAATATGCTATTGTGTGCTGTGTGGTATAGGATATACATCTACATGTACATGTAACTTCATTTCCAGAAATTTGCAAATAATTTTCGACTCTACCACGCTGGCAATAGTGTTGATAGTGGCAACGAAAACACTTTTTAGTACACATGTTTAGACAGGGTTGACCTTTACCATTTTGATGAATATAACACCATTGATTCAAAACATTTGGTGATCGAAGATTGTTTTGAGCAATGAATTGTAAATATGTACCATACCATTGCTCCTACCATGTCTGTATCATAACGTTATGTTACTATTTATTCTTTTAACTATGCTTTTCATGTTTTCAGTGTTTCCTTCAACAGCCCGGAAGAAATTGTTTCTACCCCCAATTTTCCTCACCCAGTGTACCACTTGGAGCTAGACTTGCACCACAATGATGGTAGGTTTCTGTACAGTACCTTCAAATATCTGCAGGACACTACTGGTACTAAACTTTTAAGTGCAGGACAAACTCCAATATCTGGTTTCATGCAGCTAAACTCAAGCTATATTGTTGTTGTTGCTACGGGTCTCCATTGCATATACAAGTATGCCTATACAGAAGGAGGAACTACAATTGGACCAATAGCAGGTACGTGGAAGTCCTCAGGCTATGCAGACGGTGCACCTAACACTGGAAAGTTCGACTGGCCCCATAGCGTTAAAGAAGATGTTAGGAACCCAGGTAGGCTATTGGTCACTGATAGCAGGAATAACGCCTTAAGGTCTGTGACATTGGCAACTGGAGATTTGGGTACAGTTAGTGCGATGGGGTTTAACAGTCCTAGTGGAATGGAATGGAACAATGAAAAGCTGTATGTGGTTAACAACCATTATATCTCCGAAGTACACTGGTTCAGTGATGGCACCTTTACTAACACTCGAATTACTGGTTTGCAAAGTCGTCTAGGTTACGTTGATGGCAGTTTCAGTGTAGCTGAATTCAGCTTTCCATGGGAAATCATGAAAGTAAACGATGACCTCTTTATCATATCAGAAAGTATTTTTGGGCAACTTCGACTTCTGAACACGCGGACATTTCAAGTAGGTCCGGTATGTTTCCATGGAGAGTCTTCATGCAATAATTCGAGCTCTTTACAAGCTGGTGCCTATGGCCTCCATCTAGTAGGGCAGGACTTGTACATTGGTGCTGGAGCAAATGGAACCATCTTCAAATTGAGCAGTGAGTATTGTAATGAATAAACTAGTGCGATACAACGAGTCAGCTTATGGTCAATGTGGGCATTTGATATATACAATGTACATGTACATGCCTCCTTGCACATGTGACCTAACAGAACATACCTGGTACATGCTGTAAATCTTACACTATAATCTAGTATTATTATATGGTTTCCATGCAAAGACTCTATAATTGTAGAGAACTATGATTTTGCACCTTTCATTATTGTTAAGGACGGTTTCCTCTTATACTGTACTTCCTCAGGTTTGCAGTTACTGTAATGGCTGACTGTCAAAGAGAGTATAATATAATATATACAGATACTTTACCTGCTGACTCTATGAACAAGCTGCTGACTCCTAAGACTGAGTAAAACACCTGGATGTAGAGCACCGTACCCAACTCTAGTTCAGTTTCTATTAAACATACAAGTATTTCATTAGCTGCTACTGATTGAATCATGCTTGTTGATACTGCAACTTTTAGCCAGTGACCAGCAATGGCCATTAAAGTGTAGTTAGTACACTATCATATACATGTGCATTCTAGTAGTTTCTGAGGATCAAATGTTCAATCTGATAAGTGTCCAACTCTCAGCCTTATTGGAGTGTGTACATTAACCACACACACATTGGTCGCCATTTCTGGTCACAAGTTAATAGCCACAATGTTAACACATTCTTATACAATGTATTAACATATTACAACATATAAGCAGATTACATATCTTGGTTTTAACGTCTCCTGTTTCCATTATTATCTTATTGTGTTATATCAACTGAATGTACACATTGATTAAACTAATATACATGTATCCTGTAACTACTAATTGATACATGTTATACATATAATACTGTTTGTACTAGGTAAAACAATCTAATCTATATCTGAGAACTGTACCATGTATCATGTTGTGATGTAAATTGAGGAGTTACTTTCTCTTGTTTTATCCTACAACATTCACTATTATATCTTTTTCAACCATTGAAATATAATATTGCATTTCACAAAAGTATCTCTGTGTGTTTGTGTGTCTAGAGATGGAACTCAATCAATGAATATTACTAGCCTTCACAAGGTCAGCATTTGACACTGTGTTTAGTAATAATATTGTATATCTCTGATCATAATGGTTTGTCTCTCCAGGGCACAACAATACAAATATATGTAGCTTCAATCTTGTATGAGCATTACATATAAACCACAACTACGTATATTGGGGTTGCTTACTCTCTCAACAATAAGCGCTACATTAGCATGTGGAATAATTGTTATTCATTTCATATGTTGAATTGAAAATCAAACCAAAGAAATTAGAGTGTATTATTAAATAGTAAGCTACATGATAGTGTGTTTAAAGTGGAAGTGTTAAATATTTATTACTTTACTCAATAGTCATCCATATCAAGGTATTTATACTGTAATGGTTTCTGTGATTTGGTGCGGTCGTCCTTGGACGACTATCGACCCAGAAATGAAGTGCCTATGAGTGGTAATAGGACTTCGCATTACATGAAAGATCGAGCGGTCTCAGTAGCCCAAATACTACCAAAGATGACCCATCTGATCTCAAGTCCGACCTTCAGACTATACAATGAAAGAGAGTGATCCGACCTAGTAGGCAGTTCGCAAGGCGAATGACCTGGCAAAAGGAAGAGAAAGTCTCTGTATCAAGTATAGATGTGTCTTTATTGAAAGCCAAGTGAAGACTGAGACAATGAACAGTAAAACAGTGCCCTTTATATAGTATAAGGACTTCCGGCCGACATGACGTCGGGAAAAGACGACGTGTGGTCGTCCGGAAGTTGCGCAACAAGATGGCCGCCGGAAGCCCGACGGCCGACCCAAAATAGGTCGGGTTCTACAAAAGTTGCTTATAATGGTCCAATTCATGTACAAAATGAATATCAATGGATTCTGAGAGGTCGGGCCTCTGTACATGGGTATAAAAGGCACAAAAAGGACTTAGTAACATTCATGTGACTATGTACAACAACATATAGTAAGATACATGAATAAGGAGTGAGCATAAACACATGGAGACACATATATAGAGGGTAATTAAGTACTTGAACATGCAAGGTAAGTATACGAGCACTAATTGTGAGAATGTTAGTGTCAGGTGAGTAGCGCTGTAACGACTACTAGGCACTTAGGGTGCGGTGGAGCTTCGTCCGGGAGTTGGAGTCGTATACAAATGTCCTGTACCATCACAATACAATATACATGTACATATGACAGTACAAACAGTGTATTATAATTCATAAGGTGATACTTTGCTAGCTCTGTAAATAGAAAATAGTTCTGTATTGCCTATTCAACACAAAACCAGATGGTTACTGGTTTCACCAGTAACCATCTGACACCATACAATAGGGAGTGAAACACTTGTGGTTATATGCTATACTAAGCCACAATTATGGTCAACATGTACATGTCTCCTTGCACATGTGACCTAAACACAACATATCTGGTACATGCTGTAAATCTTACACTATAATCTAGTATTATTATATGGTTTCCATGCAAAGACTATATAATTGTAGAGAACTATGATTTTGCACCTTTCATTATTGTTAAGGTCGGTTTCCTCTTATACTGTACTTTCTCAGGTTTGCAGTTACTGTAATGACGGAGTGTCAAAGAGAGTATAATATGATATATACAGATTCTTTACCTGCTGACTCTATGAACAAGCTGCTGACTCCTAAGACTAAGTAAAACACCTGGATGTAGAGCGTCATGCCCAACTCTAGTTCAGTTTCTATCAAAATTATTTCATCCTCTACCTACTGATGGACCTAATGTTTGCTAGTTTTTAACCGGTGACCAGCAATGGCCACCAAAGTGTAGATAGTACACTATCATATACAAGCTCATCAAGTAAAAGATGAGGATCAACAGTTCAACCTGGTGTCTCATCCTTACTGGAGTGTGCTTGTATAGTACACTAGCCACACATTGGTCACCATTTCTGGTCATTGGTAATAACTTTAACACATCCATTATTATCCTGTTATGTTATATCAACTGATTGTACACCTTGATTAAACTAATATATCCTGTAACTACTAATTAAATCCTGTTATACACATAATACTGTTTATACTAGGTTAAAATAATCTGATCTACTTCTGGGAACTGTAACATGTATCATATTGTGATGTAAATTGAAAAGTTACCTTCTCTTGTTTTATCCTACAACATTCACTATTATCTCTTTGTCAACCGATGAAATACACGTTGTCTGGAGATGATACTCAACCTACCTTACTAGCTGGCTTACTAGCGAGGTCAGCATTGGACACCGTGTTTAGTAATATTGTATATCCCTGACGTTATTGGTTTGGCTCTTTAGGACAAAACAATATAAATCACTATAGAGCTTCAATCTTGTATGAGCATTACATATAAACCAAAACTATATGTGTATTGGAGTTGCCTACTCTCTCACCTAGCTCATTAGCATGTAGTATGCATGTTATTCACTTGATGTGCTGAGTTGAAAATCAAACCAAAGAAATTAGAGTGTAACTAACTACATCCTTGAACATACTATATAAACATGATAGTGTGTTTAAAGTGAAAATGTTGAATATTATACTATTTCTTTACAATCATGTACTCAATAGTCATCCATATTATGGTATATTATACGATAAAAGCATGACAGTACAAGCAGTGTACTATAAGAATATATTTATAAAAAGACTCGAGTTAAACAAGAAAAGAATTGAATTGAAACATGCTTTAACTTGGATAACTTGACAAAAACTTGAGTTACTGGGGACATGTAATTATTCAACTCGTAACTTGAAAGTTTTGATTTGTCGCTACAAAGAATTGACTTGTAACTTGAAGAGTCACAACTAAGAGTTGACCATGGTAACTTGAGTTTCCAAAACAAAACTTGCACCCATCTCTGACTTTACTCAATAGTCATCTATTTTATGGTATATTATATAATAAAAGTATGACAGTACAAGCAGTGTACTATAAGAACATATTCATAGGATGACACGACACCTTGCTAGTTCTGAAAATTAATAATAGCTGCTGACTGCTGTGTATTCCTTATTCATCACAAAACCAGAGGGCTCATTGGTAACCATCTGACAGCACACCATACAATAGGGAGTGAAACACCTATGGTTATATGCTATACGAAGCCACAATTATAACAATAATATACATTATATAGTGTACATGTTGTTCAAACAAACTATTCACAGTTTATACATGTTGGAGTTGTCCTCTTTCTAGGTAGAAATAGAAGAGAGGATAACTATGCATGACCCATTGTGTACACTGTGCACATGTTTATGTTTTCATGGGTATCATCTCAATTATATTATACCACAATACCCCAAACTTAACAGAGGCTGAATATGAGAGTAAATAAATTACTATTATGTATTAAAAACAAGGAATTTGATGCTATTTTGGAATTATCGTTATAGATTATGACGACTATTTGTAAATCACAGAGCTGTTCTGAGTACATGTAAAAGTAAATTCCCACTAAGAGGAATAAGTATAAAATGATAATATATTAAGATCCAGTATAAGTAAAAGTGCATGCAATGTAGTTATCAGCGTGACCGGAAACTACAGTTAAGCTCGGCTTAACTGTATAATATATTATTTATACTTATTCCTCTTAATGCAGGACTTTACTTTTACTTGGCTCAATTCTCAGAACAGCTCTGTGATTAACACACAAATGTCATAATTTATAAGGATATATCCAAAATAGCATCTGATTCCTTGTTTTTAATACATGATAGTTTTTCTTTGGTCTCACATTCAGCCTCTGTTAAGTTTGGCTATTGTGGTATAACAGGGCTCTCAAGTTGCCTAGTCAGAAAATCCGAGCAAATGTACAATGTACTGCAGTGGTATTACTCTATTAGCAATTGGGCAGATATACAAATAAAGCTGTCTGGTCACCTACATGTACATGTCTATTGCTCTATGAAATTAGCATCGGTAATTTCTCACAACCTAATAATCCCAGCACACACATGTAATTCAGTCCTTACCCTTGGAAAGTAATGGAATTAGTAGCTTTTTCCTAAAAATCCCTAAACAACTCACAAGCTATGAGATGAGCTGAAGATTAATTTGGAGATTGTAGAGTATTTCAATTGAAAATATAGCTATTGTGAGAAAATCTCCAAAAATCCGAGCCGATTACTAATAATAGGAAACCTCCCGAGCTCTCCGAGCAAGCACTGAAAATCCGAACTGCTAGGGGAAAATCCCAGAACTTGAGAGCCCTGGATATAATATGACTGAGATAATAGCCATGAAAGCATGTGTACACAGTAGATCATGCAAAAGTTATCTTCTCTTCTTCTCTTTCTCCCTGAAGAGGGAACAACTCCATCATGTATGAACTGTAAGTAGTCTGTTTGAACACAATGCACATAATTGTAGCTTAGCATAGTATATCACCAGTGATTTCACTCCCTATTGCATGGTGTCAGATGGTTACTGGTAATAACTCTCTGGTTTTGTGGTGAATAGGGAATAGATAACTACCTACCAACATGTACCTACACTTGTACCTACTAGCAAGTTTCAGCCTTATGAATAATTATGTTCTTATTATAGTATACCGCTTGTACTGTTATAATATTGTTGAGAAAATTAACCTCTCTATTTTAAACAGGCGTGTTGAGATTTTGCGTAGCTTGTAATTATATACAATATTAAAGTTTATTATTGTCTTTGGGTGAATACACTGTACATTGTTGGTGCCAGTGGTAGTACACTGCTGACGCTCGGGGCAGAGAGAAGTGGAGGGTATTGATTCTGTCAACAGCTACAATGCGTGAAATAAGAGATGCTTGAAGAAGACTGAGATCTATGTATATATGTTGGTAGATTTTCACCGTGTTCAGTCCTTGATGGCAAACCATTAGGATCAGAGAAGTACAACAGCTATTAGTAAGCACATTGTTCAATCTTGGCCTTGTGACGGCTAGACACATTGGTTGATTACCAACTCCAGAACTACAAACGCACACAAATATTTTTTTGTGAAATGTAATATTATATTTCATTGGTTGAAAAAATATAATAGTGAATGTTGTAGGATAAAACAAGAGAAGGTAACTCCTCAATTTACATCACAATATGATACATGTTACAGTTCTCAGATGTAGAATAGATTGTTTTACCTAGTACAAACAGTATTATATGTATAACATGCATCAATTAGTAGTTAAAGGGAATATTAATAAAATCAAGATATGCAATCTGCTTATATGTTGTAATAAAGTGTTAATATTGCAGCTTTTACTCAGTGACCAGAAATAGCAGCCAGTAAGGATGGGAGCTGGACACTTTGATCTTCATTGTGTACTTGATGAGCTTGTATATGATAGTGTACTAACTACACTTTAATGGTCATTACTGGTCACTGGTTAATAGCTGTAGTTCTAGCAAACATTGAATCCATTAGTAGGTAGAGAATACAATATTTTTGATAGAAACTGAACTAGAGTTGGGCATGATGCTCTACATCTAGGTGTTTTACTCAGTCTTAGGAGTCAGCAGCTTGTCCATAGAGTCAGCAGGTAAAGAATCTGTATATATCATAATATTATACTCTCTTTGGTATTCCGCCATTACAGTAACTGCAAATCTGAGGAAGTATAAAATGAAACAAACTTAAACAACAACAAAAATTACATAATCAGTATTACTAGCCATGGTTCTCTATTGTTATACAGTTAATGATACTAAACTATAGTTTGCAGCAAGAAAGTTTTATTTAGCATACTTTTGCAAGGATACAGCATGCATAGAATGCTCATTTGTATTAGAAATGATCTTAAAATGGCTCGCTGTACTACACTAGCTTAATTACTACAATACTTACTATTGAATTTGAAGATATTTTCCGTTTGGTCGCCACCCACGTACAAGTCCTGCCCCACCATGTGGAGACCATAGGCACCACCTAGTAAAGAGCCTGGAGAGCATGGAGACTCTCCATGGAAACATACTGAACTTACTTGACGTGTCCGCATGTTCACAAGTCGGAGTCCTGCCGATTGCCTTTCAGATACGATAAAGAGATCAGCCCCTACCTTTACCATCTCCCATGGAAAAATGAGCTCGGCTACACTAAAACTGCCATCAACTCGACCTGCCCTACTTTGCATACCAGCAATTCTAACATTAGTAACCGAGCCATCATTGAACCAGTTTACTTCAGAGATATAATGGTTGTTAATCACGTACAGCCTTTCATTGTTCCATTCCATTCCACTAGGGTTGTTGAACCCTGTTTCACTAACTGTACCCAACTCCCCAGTTGTTATATTCATTGACCTCAAGGCATTGTTTGTTCCATCAGTTATCAAAAGCCTGTCTGAGCTCCTAACATCAACAACAACACTATGGGGCCGGTTTAGCTTTCCAATATTGACCGTTCCCTCTGCATAACCCGGGGTTCTCCAGTGACCTGCTATTGGTCCACCACCCACTACCCTATTTTCATTGAGGACTAACTTATATATAACATGCCTACTAGTAGCTGCTGCTAGAATGTAGCTTGAATTTAGCTGTGTGAAGCCAGTTATTGCATCATCTCCAAGATTTAGAATTATTTTACCAGAAGTGTCTCGTAGACTTCCAGCGGTGCTGTAAAGGAATCTGCCATCGTTGTTGTGTAGGTCGAGCTCCAGGTGATAAACAGGATTGAGGATACGTGAATGAGCAATACTTGAATTAGGTTGGTAGGCTGAAAAAAATTGCTCTGAACTGTTGAAAAAAGCTCTACAAAAAATATCAAATGTGTAATTAAAAGAATAGTAAAATATAGTTATGATACAGAGATCGGTGGAGCAATTGTCAAGTAGCTTCACAGTGTTTAACCAAAAATAGTTTTCACACCCCAAGGCTCACGTCAATGATGGCATGGATGGAGAGGTGTGTGAGTATGTATCAAAATGGTGATCGTTGAACCTGTCTAAACAATCAGGTAATATTGGCAGCATTATCAAAGCTATGTACATGTACATAGCTTAATTATAATAATGTATTTTTAGCAAGGAATTTATCTATGAGCAGTCAGAGACTTGTTTCAAATCCGTGAAAATACCAGTCCCTGACTGGAGTTTAAGCCCGAGGCCTCTACGGCACCTAATCACCTAACACAGTGGGCAGAACATGCTACCACTACACCAGCTCAGCAGCCTTAGAAAAGAAAGCTTCACCAGTGAGCAGTAGACATGCTCTGAGCGAACTACAAACGAGGCACCCCTCTTATTAGGGCCACGTTCTTAAGGTTGTTGAACTGGTGCAGTGGTAGCATGTTCTGTTCACTGTGCTAAGGGATTAGGTGCCGTAGAGGCCCCGGGTTCAAACCCCAATCAAGGACTGGTATTTTCATGGATTTAAAATAAGTCTCTGACTACTCCAAAATAAATTCCTTGCTAAAAATACATCATTATATAAACTTATAACAATATATAAACTTATTAATAGAAAAGTATTGAGCAGAGAGGAGCCAATCTATATACAATGTATATTGTAATGGTCACGCGCAGCCCTCCCGACTACATGACTCTCACTATGTACTCATACTTGCCTTATACTTGCCTGTATTTACTATCCATGTAGTTGAATGTTACCTATACACTTCTTATATGCATTACTGAGCCATTATACCCTTTTTTATACCCATGTAAAGGGGCCCGACATCTCAGAAATACTTGATATTGATTTTGCATATGATTTAGGTGATTCTAAGCATTTTTTTGCCAAACTCGACCTATTTTGGGTCGACAGTCGGGCTTCTGGCCGCTATATTGTTGTGCAACTTTCGGACAACCCTACGTTGGCCTTTTTACCGGAACTTCCTCCGCAAGTTCTATTACTATATAAAGGGCATTGTTTTCATGTTTGTTGTCTCAGTTCATGCTTGGATCTCAATAAAGACACTTCTATAATTATAATATAGAGACTTTCACTTCGTAGATAGGTCATTCTAGTTGTTAAGGTCGTCGACCTTGCAACATGAACTGCCTACTAGGTCGGATCACTCTCTTTCTCAGTATAGCATACAGGCATTGACTCGGGATCATATGGGTCGTCTTTAGTAGTTATTTGACTACTAGTACCTGTTAATCTTTCATGTAATGAGAAGGCCTAGCACCACTCATAGGCACTTCATTTTGGACTCAGGAGTCGTCTCAGGACGACAGCACCAAAACCCAAAACCATTACAATATATATAGCATAAATAATTAATTGTGTTACATGCAATTCATGTAATTCTATAATCAATATCAGTTTTAAACTTCCTAGCATCAACTCAGTATATTTTAATATTGGTGTGCCTACTGAGACGTAGGTGGACAAGCTCTCAAGGACAAAAGTTCTGGAATAAATTACACACATGATTCAAATTTTAAAGAAGTACATCTTCAATTGTAGACAATATGATGTTCAAATTTTATATTAAAATTTGAAGATACATGTCAGTGATGGGTTACTTTAAGAATTGTAAAACAAAGTACATAGGGGCTCAAAACATTTTCCTGTGTACAAACTATCACATACATTCTAGATGCCACTATTATTCACATTGTTGACATTAAAAGTATATTTTATAATGAAGATGCGAAAGCCACAAAACATGAATGAAATTCTGGAAGGGAGCAGAATGCTTATGGAGTTGATAAAGAATAGCCAGTTTCTCCAGCACAGCAGGCAATTTACAATCAGATTTAAATTTGTTTAGTATACTCGTAAATGTTTGCATAACCTTGCATGACTGTTCAGGCTCTATTAAAAGAGTGTAGAGTAAAAAGTGAATAATCAGCTGACATGACCTGATATACATGTACATGTACTGCACAGCACAGGGCACATTTAGATAGAGAAAATGATTTACCTTGATATGTCCCCTTCAGTGGTGTGACCTTTGACTCTCATGAAGGAAGCTATACAAATCTGAAATAATAAAAAGTTTTGGAGTTCCGATGCTCTGTGATATACATTATTAGATAATAAAATGATACATCGTACAAGTAAGTGTGACCGAGATGAATTCCGCTATACTAACAATTATTTTTAGCATACGATCTCTGTTACTCAGTATAATCAAATTGCTGTAGATAGCCTGTTGATGATTTGCTTGAATATTGACAATAATTATATGTATCTGTTGGAAATTGGTATCTTCTCTTTGGTAATTTTATGCTTTTATTATTGCAATTGTTTTGCTACATTGTAGAGTTTTTTCCCAGCCACTTAACACTACTATTTGTTCGTAATTGTTTTACTGCTTTATGCTTTGTACGTCATTCTTTACTCACACATGAACATTCATTGTTGTCGAAAGTTATGAAATATACCTAACATAGGATCAAAACAGGCGACAACATAATTTTTTATTGCAGAATCTCCATATTAAAATACAGTATTTATCAGTAACATGGTAGGTCACACAGTGTGTTTATGTTTTGAAAAACTAAGTAGGTTTTAGCTTAGCTGAGTTCCCAAAAGTAATTTATGCACTATTTTAACAAGTTAAGTCTTATATTATTTCTTACAGTTTTCGAGCATAAAATTTGCTAAATAGTGCTGTTGCAAAAATTAACTATGCTCCTAAGACTACGTGCACAACTAAATAATAACATATTTTTTATTTATTTTATCTTCTATCATTGGTGCAATCTGAACAAAGCAGCTTAGAGATGCTTGTTATTATTTTTGTACGTGTAAATATTTTGTTATGTTCTATGGCCATATTACAGTGTAAGTGTAGTTAAGCATACTCACCATTAAAAAGCTTTGATACTTTATTATCTCCGCTGTCAGATATACTATAATATTATATTCATAGATTCAATGTAAACCTGTGCTAGTAACTGTTAGAATACAAATTATATGACATGTACATGTATCATCACTGCTTATATATGAACTGGGTAACAGGATCTGATCACAAGAGGGTACTAACAGTGTATGATGTAATCCAGGGGTGGATACATTTGGTATAAAGTTATTATTGTGGTAGTACAATAACTCTTATTGCATATACCTTGTAGTTATGCATTCCAAATGGGTTCCAAGAGCAGTCTTAGGATTTTACCAAGACTGTAAGCGAGAACACAATGTTCTGTCATAACAGATGATGCTCCTGCAGCTGTGATTGGACGCACAAGGTAACTCAGACCTATATTTACAACAGCCTAGTTTCAGGGACATGGGCAAGCTGGCTAGTAAGGTTCTGCCTCTATTCATCTGTTGAAGGTACTCTCCTAAATTTAGATAGCCCCACTCTGTTGCTGTAAATGCTCTCCCGTATCTGCAGACCAAGAACAGAGGTCGTGCTTCGTCTGACACGTCAATCTGGGACTATAAAGGCACTAAGGGACCTTGTTGGCTTAGTTGTGTTTTAATGTGGCAATAATTCTAAACATCTAAAGCTAAAAAAGATAAAAAACACAAAAGATAACTTACAATGTAGAAACACTACTAGCTGTTTATGTGAACTTGGATAGAGATCTGTTCTTCAGCAGTAAATCTTCTACTTGTAAAGATTACAAAACATCATTTTACATATCAGTATATTAATTGACAAAAAACAGAAGACATGATTTAGAACACTTGTCTTGTTCTAAATACTCACACCAAAGACATGAAGAATATATATGCTCGTTTATGTGAACTTGGATAGAGATTTGTTCTTCAGCAGTAAATCTTCCACTTGTAAAGATTACAAAACATCATTTTACATATCAGCATATTAATTGACAAAAAACAGAAGACATGATTTAGAACACTTGTCTTGTTCTAAATACTCACACCAAAGACATGAAGAATATATATGCTCGTTTATGTGAACTTGGATAGAGATCTGTTCTTCAGCAGTAAATCTTCTACTTGTAAAGATTACAAAACATCATTTTACATATCAGTATATTAATTGACAAAAAACAGAAGACATGATTTAGAACACTTGTCTTGTTCTAAATACTCACACCAAAGACATGAAGAATATATATGCTCGTTTATGTGAACTTGGATAGAGATTTGTTCTTCAGCAGTAAATCTTCCACTTGTAAAGATTACAAAACATCATTTTACATATCAGCATATTAATTGACAAAAAACAGAAGACATGATTTAGAACACTTGTCTTGTTCTAAATACTCACACCAAAGACATGAAGAATATATATGCTCGTTTATGTGAACTTGGATAGAGATTTGTTCTTCAGCAGTAAATCTTCTACTTGTAAAGATTACAAAACATCATTTTACATATCAGTATATTAATTGACAAAAAACAGAAGACATGATTTAGAACACTTGTCTTGTTCTAAATACTCACACCAAAGACATGAAGAATATATATGCTCGTTTATGTGAACTTGGATAGAGATCTGTTCTTCAGCAGTAAATCTTCCACTTGTAAAGATTACAAAACATCATTTTACATATCAGTATATTAATTGACAAAAAACAGAAGACATGATTTAGAACACTTGTCTTGTTCTAAATACTCACACCAAAGACATGAAGAATATATATGCTCGTTTATGTGAACTTGGATAGAGATTTGTTCTTCAGCAGTAAATCTTCCACTTGTAAAGATTACAAAACATCATTTTACATATCAGCATATTAATTGACAAAAAACAGAAGACATGATTTAGAACACTTGTCTTGTTCTAAATACTCACACCAAAGACATGAAGAATATATATGCTCGTTTATGTGAACTTGGATAGAGATCTGTTCTTCAGCAGTAAATCTTCCACTTGTAAAGATTACAAAACATCATTTTACATATCAGCATATTAATTGACAAAAAACAGAAGACATGATTTAGAACACTTGTCTTGTTCTAAATACTCACACCAAAGACATGAAGAATATATATGCTCGTTTATGTGAACTTGGATAGAGATTTGTTCTTCAGCAGTAAATCTTCTACTTGTAAAGATTACAAAACATCATTTTACATATCAGTATATTAATTGACAAAAAACAGAAGACATGATTTAGAACACTTGTCTTGTTCTAAATACTCACACCAAAGACATGAAGAATATATATGCTCGTTTATGTGAACTTGGATAGAGATTTGTTCTTCAGCAGTAAATCTTCCACTTGTAAAGATTACAAAACATCATTTTACATATCAGCATATTAATTGACAAAAAACAGAAGACATGATTTAGAACACTTGTCTTGTTCTAAATACTCACACCAAAGACATGAAGAATATATATGCTCGTTTATGTGAACTTGGATAGAGATCTGTTCTTCAGCAGTAAATCTTCCACTTGTAAAGATTACAAAACATCATTTTACATATCAGCATATTAATTGACAAAAAACAGAAGACATGATTTAGAACATTTGTCTTGTTCTAAATACTCACACCAAAGACATGAAGAATATATATGCTCGTTTATGTGAACTTGGATAGAAATTTGTTCTTCAGCAGTAAATCTTCTACTTGTAAAGATTACAAAACATCATTTTACATATCAGTATATTAATTGACAAAAAACAGAAGACATGATTTAGAACACTTGTCTTGTTCTAAATACTCACACCAAAGACATGAAGAATATATATGCTCGTTTATGTGAACTTGGATAGAGATTTGTTTTTCAGCAGTAAATCTTCTACTTGTAAAGATTACAAAACATCATTTTACATATCAGCATATTAATTGACAAAAAACAGAAGACATGATTTAGAACACTCGTCTTGTTCTAATTACTCACACCAAAAACATGAAGAATATATATGCTCGTTTATGTGAACTTGGATAGAGATTTGTTCTTCAGCAGTAAATCTTCTACTTGTAAAGATTACAAAACATCATTTTACATATCAGTATATTAATTGACAAAAAACAGAAGACATGATTTATAACACTTGTCTTGTTCTAAATACTCACACCAAAGACATGAAGAATATATATGCTCGTTTATGTGAACTTGGATAGAGATTTGTTCTTCAGCAGTAAATCTTCTACTTGTAAAGATTACAAAACATCATTTTACATATCCGTATATTAATTGACAAAAAACAGAAGACATGATTTAGAACACTTGTCTTGTTCTAAATACTCACACCAAAGACATGAAGAATATATATGCTCATTTATGTGAACTTGGATAGAGATTTGTTCTTCAGCAGTAAATCTTCCACTTGTAAAGATTACAAAACATCATTTTACATATCAGTATATTAATTGATAAAAAACAGAAGACATGATTTAGAACACTTGTCTTGTTCTAAATACTCACACCAAAGACATGAAGAATATATATGCTCGTTTATGTGAACTTGGATAGAGATTTGTTCTTCAGCAGTAAATCTTCTACTTGTAAAGATTACAAAACATCATTTTACATATCAGTATATTAATTGACAAAAAACAGAAGACATGATTTAGAACACTTGTCTTGTTCTAAATACTCACACCAAAGACATGAAGAATATATATGCTCGTTTATGTGAACTTGGATAGAGATTTGTTCTTCAGCAGTAAATCTTCTACTTGTAAAGATTACAAAACATCATTTTACATATCAGTATATTAATTGACAAAAAACAGAAGACATGATTTAGAACACTTGTCTTGTTCTAAATACTCACACCAAAGACATGAAGAATATATATGCTCGTTTATGTGAACTTGGATAGAGATTTGTTCTTCAGCAGTAAATCTTCTACTTGTAAAGATTACAAAACATCATTTTACATATCAGTATATTAATTGACAAAAAACAGAAGACATGATTTAGAACACTTGTCTTGTTCTAAATACTCACACCAAAGACATGAAGAATATATATGCTCGTTTATGTGAACTTGGATAGAGACTTGTTCTTCAGCAGTAAATCTTCTACTTGTAAAGATTACAAAACATCATTTTACATATCAGTATATTAATTGACAAAAAACAAAAGACATGACTAAGAACACTTGTCTTGTTCTAAATACTCACACCAAAAACCGCCCTCCTCAGGTCCTGTAGTCGGAAAAATTTAAGTGCAAATGGAACCGATTTTTACATGATAGTCAGCCATGCTTTGGAGGAGAATAAAAACATATCCACATTTTATTTGCTTGAATCTATTTGTAGCACTTCAAATTATCTTAGGAGTCTCTCAGGTTAAATCTCTCACGGGACTGAAGCTCAGAAGGTCTAGGGTAGTTAGCAAGAGATTCTAATTTGCACCTAACAGTTCGGCCGTACCCGTGTTTGTTGCAGAGTAAGACCTATTGGCCAATGACGTATACAAGTTGCAAATTTTGTCAAAAGAACGACATTGACAAGTGTACAGTGTTGTGGATGTGTCCTAAAAGGCCCAGGGGTTAGAACACAAGCCACCGACGACTTATTTAGCAATGTAGTGATTGGCTACCTAGCTTCAGCATTCTACGTGTCTCAACGGCCTCAAGCTTGTAGTTATGTTCGGACTAGTAGTCACCAGCATAACTCAGTAAATCTGTAAGTGTAAGTATAAGTATAAATGTATTGAAAGTACATTAGAGACTGCACTGTATAACAATATTCTGATCCCTTTTATAGGCAAAGAGAACATAGAAAGATGTTCAGTTACTTTAGGCAAAGTTTCTATATACCAAGTTTATCCAGTAAACGATGAGCATACTCATTTGCCGTAGTTCTCTCGCTAAAATGGGCAAACCGTTGCTCTTTAACGAGCGCCCAGCCTGTGGTCAAACGCTTAGGCTATAGAAATATAAGTCGGCAATAGTAGTTGACAGTCTGCACAAAGAGCGTATTTTTACCACCTTTGGTCTACATGAGACATAAATAGTCCAGACCACGTGATCAGTAAGATGGCTCGAACTTTTTGGGCTTTTTCCTATATTTATGCTCTTCTAAATGCTTGCATCTTCTATTGATGCTAGCGGTATAAACATAATGTATTCTGAAAATAATAGGCTAGCATCACATGTACTTTTAGCCAATCTCAGGGCAATTTTTTCGCCAATCTTGAGAAGACCCCATTGTTTCATCGGTAATTTTTCGTTGCCATTCAACTACTTTGAACTAGGCCGCTTATTAGGTCAGCTTTCGCGCGATCCTATTGGTGCATAGAGCCGTGTGACAACTTATTAATTCTATAAACTTTGCTTTAGGTGGGCTCCGGACGACTATACATATTCTGTTTAAGAAGTGGACGACCCATGAAAAGGACCGTTCTCTAAGACATAATTATATATACAAATTACATTACTGTAAAGGCTTATGAGTGTACAATAAAGATGTTAGTAATCTAAAACAGCCTTGTAATGTAGTAAAGTAAGCGACGACCTTAAGGGTCGTCGGGCAAGCAAACGGACAGGGGGTAATCCATTACAATAGTAGATTTGAAGTATCAGGGAAGATAATGAAATATCTAGGCTTACTAATGTTGAGTACAGTTGAATACATTTACACTGTAATACGATTACAATTTATAACACTAAAATACATGTACATGTACAGTAATAATTAGTGTCTTTACAGCCTCTTGGACCAACTGTCAGTAGGACCTTGTGCTAATATCCTGTTACTCAATTTAGTCTAGTTTAGTCTAGTTTGTATTTGAACCGTTACTAGCACAGCCTTATAGTGACTCTATAAATATAATATTATAATAGATCTGACAGACGAAATAATGAAGTATTTAGGCTTACTAATGGTGAGTATACTTAACTACACTGAAAAAAAATGTAAAATAAAATTTGATGATCGATGTTAATTAGGAAGGATGCTAGGTTAAAAGGCGGTAAAATGAAAGTGATCATAAATAAACACTTTGTGTAGCTTATTTGGTTGCGTAAAATGAGAACCATGTGAAATGAAATCTATTCCAAAAGGAGAATGTAAAAAGAGAGGTTTTTATTTAATATGCAGATTAGCTCAGTAGATTATAATTAATAAATCCGGAAAAGAGTTGTGATCTTGCGCAACTACAATCATGTACATGTACATGATAGCAGAAGTTGTATTGTTATTTTTTCGTAACAAGACGGCGTAGAATATAACGCTCAATTCTATTGACCTTAGTCAACGAAAAAATTTCTTATCGTCAAGTGTTTGACCAGCCTGTCGTTTCGGTGAGAATAAGTTGGGCTTGTAGTTTCACGTTTCGTTGACACTTTCGTGCCCATGTGACTAGTCCTTTAAACTATAATATTGTAATGGAAAAATTTAACTCTAACCCAGCCTCCCTGCTACGTGACACTTATTATATACTTGCATTGCATTACATTTGCTTGCACTGATTGTCTATGTAGTAGATTGTCACTTATATACTTATAATGTTCATTACTGAGCAATTATGTTTCTTTTATACCCATGTAAAGAGGGCCGACCTCTCAGAATTACTTGATATTGATTTTGTGCATGAATTGGCTTATTTTAAGCATCTTTCGTTGTACCTGACCTATTTTGGGTCGACCTCGGGCTTCCGGCTGCCATTTTGTTGCGCAATTTCCAGATGACACTACGCCGTCTTTTTACAACACTACGTCGGCCTTCTCACCGGAACTTCCTCCGGAAGTTCTTATACTATATAAAGCACATTGTTTTTTATGTTCATTGTCTCAGTTCATGCTTGGATTTCAATAAGACACTTCTATACTACTTATACAAAAACTTTCTCTTCGTAGATAGGTCGTTCTAATTGTCAAAGTCTTCGACCTTGCCTCCCAAACCGCCTTCTAGGTCGGATCACTCTCTTTCTCAGCATAGTAAACAAGCATTGACTCGGGACCATATGGGTTGTCTTGAGTAGTCATTGGACTACTAGTACCTGTCGATCTTTCATGTAATGAGAAGGCCTAGCACCACTCATAAGCTCTTCATTTTGGACAAGGGGGTCGTCTTAGAACGACAGTACAACCCCCCAAAAATCATTACAATATATAGAATATGGCCATAGAATATAACAGGATACAATGTATATACATGTACATGATGATTGGCTTCAGGTTCTACAATAGTTCATGTAAAGCACAAGGTTGGGTGTCACCCTCAACCCACAAATCTTTGCATCATGGAGGAAGGCATGTATTTCCGCAGTGAATCTCCAACTAGAACAGATTAGACAAAATAATTTTGTATATTATGTTAATTGGCTAAGCGGCTAAGTTACAAAATACAAAAGAAAGCACAAAATATGACATATAACACTAGGCTTGTTTGACTACTTGATCTGTAAACATGACGTATGTACAATGTACATGTATGCCTATGTTGACGTGGAGGAAGAAATATACATTATTTCTGCAGTTAATCTTCTTTTAGCACAGATTAGACACAATCATTTTGCAAATAATAGCATATTAATTGGCAGTTATGCTGTGCTAGAAGTTGTGTTTAAGGATGTTCATGAAGGGGTTTACATCCAAGTAAGACAAGGGGCAGATCTCTTCAACGTGTCTCATTTCAAATTCAAGACTCGTACTACCAGATACCTAGTAAGAGAGATGTTATTGGTTGATGACAGTGCTCTGGTGGCACATAACGCTGCAAATGTACCACTACATGTACTTGCAGATAGATTCAGAGCAGAGCAGCTAGAGCAGCGGCTCAGCTCAGTCTGAAGATTAACATTTAAAAAACAGAATGTATGTGCCAGCTCCAATTAAACTTCTTTACCCTCCGCCTGAGCCAGAAACCATCTTGATAAATCAAGAGCCGCCTGCACATTGTACAAGCCACAGGCTTCACTCACCTAGAAAGACTGACAAGGAACTCTCGAACAGAATGGGTGTGGCAAGCATGGCTTTTAGAGAACCTCAGCAGATAATATGGAACGGCAAGCATGCCTTTGTCAGGGAGAAATGTAAAGTCCACAGGGCAGTGCTAATTTAAAGTCTTCTGCATTGTATATGGAGCTGAAACTTGGACAATACACAAAACGCAGGTGAAAAAATAAACGCTTTCATGATAAGACAACTGAGAGACATCATGGGAATCAAGTGGCATGAGAAAGTCAAGAATTTAGAGATATTAAGGTGTGCCAGCTTGCCGGCTGACATCCTCATAAAGAGGAACCTTAGATGGCTAGGCCATGTGCACAGGATGGACAATGGCCGGCTCCCAAGACAACTACTGCTATGCTCCCAGCTGAGAAAAGGAACGCTAAACCTAGGAGGTCTAGATTATGATTTAAATACGTTACAAAAAAACATAAAACACAGGCAGACTAGCCACAAAGCCTGGGAAGCCATGACAATATTAACAAGGCTGCATGGCCAACTGCAACAAAACCCAAGCCTTAACCATGAAACAGTCCTAGTCGCATCGACTGACTGCAAGAGTGTGTGAGAGTGTGTGAGAGAGTTAGAGAGAGAATGTTGGCAAAACAGATAAGTGAAAAAAAATAAGAAACACAAAATCTCGCTTGGAACACTGGTGTTATTCTACATGCACATACTCACACCCCTACCATGACGAATGTATACATGCTATTGTGAACTTGGATGTTTCTTCAGTGTACCTCCACTTGTAGAGTCACACACAGTCACATAGTAGAGCATACAACGAGTACACACACATCCACACACATACCCTCACTCATATGCAAGTGTATAGGTGTGTCGCACTGCGTAGACGATTTTGACAGCTGACAAAAACATTTTAAAATTTTTAAGCAAACTTTTATCTCATCGTCTTACCAATGATAGCCTGCAATATACCACCATTCTAGTGCCTTTGGAAGCTGTATTTACATAAAACAGTTCAAAATTCAACAAAGAGCATTCTCTACTATAGCATAGTGTCTAGCTGGGTATCTAAAGCACAGCCATGCAATATACGACCGCATCGGCATATGCTGCTTAGCTTAGTGTTCTTACTGTCCCAGCTTGACACACGCTAGGTCAACGACCTTCGCATTTGGTCAGCAGGTGCGGGAGAGTACCTCCGACAACAGAGAGCAAGTGTATCAAGGAGAAAATCGACACCGAGGCTAGGCTGTGAGAGGCATTGGTTCAAGTGAACTTATACCTTAGCACCGAGTAGCAGGAGCAGCACCTAATTCTCAACTTGGTTGGTCAGCCAGTTCGATCCTCACCCATCTTTACTCTGGCCTATGTGTTGTACGGCTGTGTGTCAGCTACCCAGCCGAACACAACAATACACCGAGCACTTTGAGATAAAAAAATCAAAAGGGTTTTGTAGCAGCCCCTATATACCTAGTGACATACTCCCTGCAGTTAATCACTTAGATGACATAATTCAGTTTAGTGATTTTGTTTTAAATGTGGTGCAGACTTAACTTTTTTCCATATTCTAAAATGTTGTTCAAGCAAGGTATTCACAACTTATACATGTTGGAGTTGTCCTCTTTCTAGTGAGGAAAAGAGAAAAAGTGTACACATATTTCCATGGCTATTTTTCAATCACATTATACCATTATAGCCAAAGTTAACACAGGCTAAATATGAGAACAATGAAATTACTAAGTTATGTATAATATTAAAAACAAGGAATTAGATGCTATTTTAAAATTATTCTTATAGATTTTGACAAGAGCTGCTACGAGAATTTAGCTAAGTAAAAGTAAATTCCTACACCAAAAGGAATAAGTAAATGTAAAAATACCACATTTCTTCCCATTAAGATTCAGAACAAGCAAAAGCGCAAACAAAGTGGTTATTAATATGACCTATAACTAACTCACGACAGGACTCAGTTTAAAGGCGGGTGTAATAGCAGCTTTCATGAAAGGTCTATAAATTGCAGAGCAATCTACTGAAGTGCACTCATCCGCACTTGCAAGTAGAATTTGTACTTGTACTTGTACTTGAAACCGACTTGACAATATTAATACTGTTACTTGCTTGTACTTACACAGCTTGTATATTTTCTAACAATTATGAAAAAGAAAGGGACATCATACAATATAGAAATAGACATCAAATACCTGTATCTCCATAATGCATTTGGGGATATTCTGCAACCTACATACATCGTAACTGCCGAATCATCCATTTATAATAGTGATAGGCCGAATATGTACATTGCATACAAATAGGATACACTCATAGGCTTGTATAATATATGATACATCCAAATTCTTCAAATTTGAGAAACACAAAAACTTATGCCTATCTGTAGCCTAGTCTATTCAAGCATAGATTGATATACTTGGTATCCAAAAGAATATAAAGTAGTATGGAGGGGGCTGAACCACACTGCAGTGCTGCTTTAACAAGGGCTGACAACTCCTCTAATATCTGACAGAGCTTCTCCCCAGAGCAATTGTGGGTGTGGTTGTGCAAAGAAATATAGAATCTTTATTGGCCAAAGACACTTTTTAAAAGCACTGCTACATTGTACAATGTATGTATCAAAACATGTGTCGATAGTAGCTGTGGTGTTGATAGCCAGACCATAATATGCACTCATGCAGCAAGTTATTGATCATAATTACAGATCGTCTCCTCTGAACTTACATGCCTTTTCTGTTCCAGGGTGTCACACACTGTCCTCAACTCTTGGTAGCCAAATGCCGTTGCTTTAAATATATAATCAAAATCAATACAGTAAAATACGACACAGTACAGCACAAAAATATAGAGCCTACGTCAGGCAAAGACATTCTCTCTTTTCTCTTTTAGCCTGCTAAGCCAAGGCACAACCTTAGGAAATTTGAACTGTTCAAATAAATTTAGTGAGTGTCTTTATAAAACTCGATGTAAATAAAAATGGGTAGACAAGACTTATAGTATTGAATAAACAGAATCCAGTCATGAATAAAAAATTTTTCTACCACTAGTAATAATACACTTGTTTGTTCTTAGCCATCGAAACATCCGGATTTGATAAAAGGATTAAATCCAACCAGTACAGGAAGACTGAGTTCCTGACCATATAATTTTTGCATTATTGCTATGTGGAGCACTACTTCCTGGTAGGCTATATTGAGTAATATTGGCTTTACTAAGAATTCGGTTGCATAATAACTAAGAAAAGAATGCATCCCACTTGAATGATGATAGCTCAAATTCCACTATAGCCTAAGTTTCAACAGCGTTGTCGATGAGGGATCCATGTAAAAATTACAACCAGATGATTGGTGTAGACTATTTAGTTCAGTCTATTCGGCACTCAAGCTAAGGCATTCTGTAATGGTATGCAAAATTGTAATAACTCCTCTGGTTTCTTTTCACCGGGTCATGATTCGCTCGTGATAGTTCTAATAGTAACCACCACGGCACTTGCTAACAGCTTGCAGTATGCAGAATTGAAATTTTAAAGGGCGATGCACAGGTATCTGTTATTTGAGCAATTTGGAACTCAAAATTATTTAAAAATTTTATGTTTACTTTAATTATAGTTTTTTTAACAAAAATAGTCGGCTACTAAAAGTTGACAAAAGAGGAGCAGAAAACTGATCAAGACAGGACAACTTCTAATTATGACCAATAGCTGATGACTGTCCACGCCCTATTCCCACTTCTTACAGTCTCAATACTACATATGAATTAGCTGTCTACAGCATCTACATGTAGGCCTACATTCAATTTAGGAGTTGATCTCGTCCTGAAGTAACCAATCAGGTCAGTATTTACTATTATACTGAGATTTACTACTCTTCCATTAATTACTATTCGTATAAATTGTCAGCAGCACCTGAAGTAAGCCCACCTCCTCCAGCAAGTGAATTACTACACTGCTCACTGATTGAATAATGGTGTTATTTTTTCTACTGCAATATAAATATATTGAATATATAAAGTATAGGTTTGAGAATTTCCATTGTGTTGGAAGTTAAATATTAAGAAACAATAAAAAATAATGCAATATATTTTTTGGTAATGTTATCTGCCTTGTATTTTGCTTTCCTTAGTTAATGACAAAAGGACCGTTTTTGCACTATAAGGAAGATATCATCATAAAGAATGTGTCTTGCACTGTCTATTATTATAAATAGGTAGTTGCACTCTCATGTTACAGAGCTGCTAAATTAATTGTTGCACCTACATGTAATCAAACAGGTGCCATCAACGTGCTTGGTGTAAATGGTCAGAGTAAATTACTTGAGTTTAAAACAGGATTTAGGTTAGAGTTAATCAACACTATTATATTCATCATTATAATCGAAAGGATGCAATTACAGTCAATCTGATGAGCATGATAAAAAGGATTGAGTTTGATCGTTAGAGGACTAATCTAATTGTTTTTGCTTCTTTTTCTTTTTACAATAGATAAACATGAGACTATTATTCATTTGCACCAAACGTGCCAAAAATAGATTAGCTTTTAGAACTAGCAATAAATAAATCGAACATGTCAGCTATTTTAATCTGAGTACAAAAACTTTGAATACTATCTCTGATTATATCCTTTTCTTTCTTTCCCCTGTAACCTGATAGCAGTCTGTCGTGAAACCACTATCAGGACCTTAGCCGGAATCCCACAAACCTAACCATATAGGCTATGATGTCATGTTGAATACAGTCATTACATCACGCAATATCCTAACGCTATTTTTGTTTATTTTTACTTTTTCTAACATTCATAAAACTAGTAGAATAGAATAGACAAAAGTTGTACGCCCTAGTTTCAAATTTTTATTACAACATCGGCACCTATTTATTGTAGTAGGATACATGTAACGTAACTAAATGCACATCAAATTCTACGCTTGATTGAGAAAGGTGACACTTAGAAGCCAAATTTGAATAAAATCACTGGTTCGATTCAAACTCACTGATCTTTATCTCTCTAGTATATTCATTATATATAACATTGCAACAATCTAACAACAAAAACATGAATGTAGAACTATATTGTTCCTTTAAAAACTGTGGGCCAACTCTGTACTTACTCACATACATTTGTAGCACTCTTATTACCACATATCCCCAACTATTCCCAAACCTGCCATAGTAGATCACCAACAGGCAGCCATTATGATGAAATAGCAAAAGACGAACACAATTGTTTGTCAGATAAAAATTCCTGGAAATTCGTTAGGAAATCCTACTAGCATTGCTATTACCATGCTTATTTTCATTAGAAACTGTTTTGGCTGACTTTCTGAGAATTTGAATATATCAAAATGCCATGAAGATGTAACACAAGATATGAAACTCTAATATCATATTGTTTGTGAGTATTTAAATAACGTACATAAATATACATGCCATTACTAAAACAATCTACACACAATGGGGTGTGATAAAAATCACATGCCACGCATCAGTTACTCTATTGAGCAGTTAGTAAACATACGGCTGATGTTCGGGATTCTACTACTACTGGATTTTATTAGAATGCATTACACATACATGTATTAGAAGGCATAAGAGCAACTTGAAACATCAATATTGTGTATTATTATACATTAAACAATGTTATTATGATTCCCGGTTTTGTTACGCTGACTTCATGCATATCTTTGCATATAAAATCAGGTAATATTTATGTATAATCACATATATCAGTGGACAAGCAGCGGGACAGGCAGACTGGTTTCCTTATCATACAGACAGGAGTTTCTGCACCATCTGGAGACTGAAGAACAGAATCAACTGAACGGTATGTAAACATTATTTCATGTGTGGTTCTGCAGAGAATGGCTGTTAGGAATTGCATAGTACATTACGCTATTATCTTTTATTTAGATTGCATACAAGCACACGCAGGTAAATCTGTCTAGACGTGTACATGCAGGTAAAACTATCCACACACTTACATGCAATTAGAACTATCTAGACATTCAGTATGTCCAATCTAGATTGTTTTACACCAAGTTTTCCCAAACCCTGGTTTATGGTAGTTCTTGAAAACTTTGTTCAAACGATATTATTTACAAAATATAAATGGACATGCCATATTAAGCATGTTACCTTTTATTGTATGGTGAAGACATCATGTTTGTAAAAGACGAAGGAAAAAATGTATTCTCTTTCAACGTTCAATCACCTTGAACCATTCTAGTGAGCTAAGCCTGTTTTTTAGAGAACCAAGAGAAGACAAAAGAGTTATGTTTACTATTTGACTTTCTATGCACTTTACACCATAGACCTTATACCATAACAATAAACATGTGTGACTATTTTACATTAAGAAAATTTGGTTTAGAAATAAAAAATATGAAAATTTCCCAACTTTTTCTGGTGAAGCAGATTGCCTATATAACCAAAGAAATATAAAGCGGGTGTCAAATAACATGCTGTGTATGATGATAGTCCGGAATCACAGACTTAGATTTCGACAGACTAATTATTCCAGACTGTTCTGCTTGGTCCACTGTAGAGAGAATTGGCTAAGCATGAAGATTATATGCCCATGTAGAATCAAACCACCAAAGGCACAACCATATAATGTAAATGTCATAAAGCTTTGTACAGTCGCGGGTGGGGCACATTCACAATGACACTCTACCCTAAGGCATAGAACAATGTAACTTAAATCACCAATACTTATCTGGAATAACTCTACAGGGTCTATTAATACAGATGATAGCATATGAATGGCACTTGTTACTTATATTTGTATTATAGACTGGCAGATGCCAAAAAAATATATAATAGCAAATATAGTATTAAACCACATACATGTATATTAGACATTAGTAGCATGCATGTATTGGAGCTCTTAAAGGCTACTGTCAAGTTCACAAAACATTGATTTTTTGGCGATAAGTGGTGTTATACTTCCATACAATTGATTTATATGGAAATAAGACTGGAGTTTGTAAGTAAATTTTATTTTAACAAAATCACCTTTACTTTGGACTTTTAGGTATAAAATTTAGGTAAATCTTTAACCATGTTTTCATTTAACTCAGAAAGCACGTGTTTTAGTGCACGCCAGTGTCACCCAAGGGTACAACTACAGTCTTCAGTACAAGGTTGCCATAGACTTAGCAGATGAAGGCAAACAAAATGTCAAATCTGTGAAAGTATTAGAACAATCACTGTTCTGGTTTGACAGTCGGTGAAATGACATTTGCTAACGAGGCTGAACTTAATGCCACATGATTTTCCACTGCATGAGGCTAGCTCTTGACCCAACCAATATCCTTATATATCTATATTGTACATGTACATTTACATGGAGTGATACATATGCCATGACGCAAATGCCAATTTCATTTTGAAGCCTAATCAGTGTTTATACATAGATTCGTTAACCATTATTTTAGTAATATATCAGGAAAGACAACTCCAGCTTAGCCTTAGTGTTCCACACATTAACCTGAATGCAACTATGAGGCCAGTGTGACACTAGATAAGCAGATGATGATAATTGTAACCAACTTCATAAACCTCTTCAATTTTTGTACAGAATCCAGCTAAATTTCGCTTGGAAATCGTGGAGGAACAAGACCTTACTTCTATACTTATGTTGACTCATTAGTTTTCAAATAAAATGCTTCAACTTTATTCTTTAAGTTTAAATAATGTTTAGCTTTCATTTATTAGGCTTGGGCAATAATTAATATTATAGAGTTGCTCGAAATCATTATTGTTCTGTGTTAAGGAGTTTGGCAATTTTGTCATACTGTGGTCCTAGTTTATGAAAGAAATTTTTGAGTTTGTCATCGAATAGTCATAAAAGTAACCTATCACTGACTGGGGTTTGAACTAAGGGCTCTACAACACCTACTTACCTGGCACAGTGGGTAGAGCACATTACCATTACACCAGCTTCACCGATGAGCAGTAGATGTGTACTGAGCCAACTGCATACGAAGCACTCCCCATATAGCCACCTTGCTATAATATCAGCTATTTTCATGAATGTGAAATCAAGTCCCTGATTGCTCAATGAAAAATTCTAAAATTTCTTGCATTCTCTAAGAACGATATACTGTAGTAAGCAAATGATCCCTGATATTCTTTACTTTTACTTCAAGTAAAAGGCTATACTGTTCATATGACCTTTAGCCTGCTGTATCTGCCTATAATTATACTACAATTATACTAGAAGCAAATTTATTCTAAATGTTGTTGCAACTGCAAACATAATATTTTGAAATATTCAATAGAAATTGCAAAATTATAGAAGCCCCATACATATTAAAAAGTAGGTTGAAAACCATAATATATTAGTAATTGCATTAGTAAAAACGTTATAGAGACTACATGCATTAATGCCTACGCCTACCCTTATGTTAATTTACGACGACAATATTATAATATGCAATATAATTTATACGTATCTCTTGACAGCATTGCCAATGTTTAAGCGATCATTAATTACTACATGTATGTTTCTTGTCCCACGGGAAGCGTCAGCTGGTAATAGTGTTCATCAAGCCTAAAGGTATTGGCTCCCATCTACATTGTAGACATGTGGGGGCATTATACGACGCTGAAAATAGTACAAAGTCAATGACTGGGTTAGCTAAAACAATACTGTGTATTTTCACCCAGCTACATTGTATGTCACACCTAGTTTTATAGATTTTATAGATTCTATTGATGTCAGTAATTTGTAACCATGGAAACCTAAAAGTGGCTGTAAACATCGTTAACTGCTGAAAATATTTATTCACAATAACAAGGAATTTTAGCAATACAAAATACTACAATGTATTTCCAATAAAGTTAATGATCACCACCAGAGGGAGCAGAGGTGACCTGGTGGTTGGGGCTTTGGACTTCCATGTAGGAGTCCCATTGGTGGTGCTAGGAAAGGCATCCAATCTTATAAGGCTCCTGTGCTACATAGTCAACTTTGCCATTGGTGAAGTGCCTTCTCCACTCCAACTAGTAAAAATGCAGATCTCTTTAGCTCATTGCTTTCTTACCTGGTGTTAATAGTGGGAAGTAAAATTGGTAAGTCTTTTTTAATGATCATCACCAATATGAACATGTACAATCATTGTATGTACACTGTTTGATTCAGTATAAGCTAGATTATTTCTACAAAAAAACTTAACCAGCCAGCTCTTCTGACCGCAGTAGCATTTTATATAAATTTCTTCTTCTGTCTTTTTAAAATGAGCACGAAGCGAAAACTATCTAGTGAACATGTACAATAAAAGTTTTGTAATTTAATTTTGAAACATGTCTAAGTCAAAAATCAATGCAGATAGAGACAAAGCTCAGCTGATGCGTGCTATTTCCACTTAGCGTGATTAATCTCAAGTCTTTCAACGTGATTAAATTTCTAACAAAACACAGCCATCTACAAACATCATGTATTTACTCAAATGAAATTGCATTACAATATTTTGGTTTCATCTTTAGTAAAATCTTTAGTGATAATTGGAAAAATCAGAACAACTACCTATCTCATCTCCTGGCTAGACAGTAGTGTGCATTATTTGTTCAGTAACACGTACCTTGACAGCTTTTAATTATATTAAATAAAATTTGTCCATTCAATGTACATGTTTCTAATTAGCTATCTGTGTAAATATGTATAATGTATAATATTCAATGCAAGTACTAATACGTTATATTCACAGCATGTTACAGGTACAATGAGTATTGTAGAAGCAATACTGAAACAGTTGCTATCGGATTATTAATTGTCTAAACTACAACGATGGCAACAGCATAAAATACTGTACGTATGTAAAACTGATAGCCTGTGCTTCGTATAATACTTGTATTTCTCTTCTATTTGCAGAAGGAAGACATTGCTAAATTTCATGGGAAGCAATAATATGGAGAAGATAACTCTATGCATTCTAGCGATCATGCTGCCTACAATGTTAGCCTTACCAATCTCCACCGCAGGTAAATAATATGCCGTAGTTCATAAGAGTAAAACTTCGCAGATTATAGTGTAGATGAGTGAAGTTAAGTAAATGATAATCTATAAATAACCAATAAAGCTTTTTTTATAAAAAAATTGAAATAATAAAAACCTGGTCACACCTCATCTAACACTATATACATGTAGTACCTACATACATGTACATGTAGTGTGCAAGTGCCTTATGTCCAGATGGTTGAGACTTTTTCAGTAAAATGACTCCTGTTTGTTAAAGGGAAGTTAGGTTGGTGCAATTCTTCGCGTGTTGGTTAATGTTGACGGCAATTAGGATTCATCAAGTATCAGGCTGAAACCCCAGATCAGAGGGTCCTTTTTTAGTTATGAACAGGAACATAATGAGTAAATGTGTAAATGCTTTGCAGCAAAAATACCACCTCAATTTATGTTGTCAAATACTAATAATGAAAATGTCAGTCCGTTTGTGAAGACTTATAGATCAACCAGTACTTGAGCCTGTCACATTTATGTTATTAGTGCCGCTGTAGGTAGACAAGGTAACATCAGTTCTTGCAGGTAGTTGCTGAACTTTATTAACATAATGAGGGCAATGCGCTCATACTAGTATTATAGTAGCTAATTTACTATAAATTTATTAAACTGTGTTCGACCCATATGCTTTCGACTCATGTACTTAGTAGTATGCAGCAGAAAGTTGTTACAACAATATGTATTTTGTATCTTATGTAGCTATTGAATTTTCTGTTGCAAACACCTTATTGATAAAGTTTACATTTGAGAATATTGCTTTGTTATTGATGCTTAAGTAATACCTTTAGTAAATAAAAGTTGTATAGAAATCACTGGTAAATATCTATGATGTTCCGTTGTCCTTTTTCTAGGGTTCTAGGAAATTTATTTTATGCATAATTACATAGCGTAATCTACGTACATCCATGTGTATTTATTGACATGAACAACCATTATAACCTTGGAAGAGAAAGCCTAAACAAACCCTAAGGAATTACAGATATATAATATGCATATCTACCTTGTGGCAACATATACATAATATAATGTCAATGTCGTCTGTTAGTCCTAATAAATATAATATAATGATAGGTAGACTATTATTTCTTTCTTGACGCAGCATTGTACTATTGTCAGCTGGTATTATAGTATATTTTGCCCTTGAGTGGCATCTAGTTTTTTTCAAACCAATAGCTAGTATTTCCACCAAGGGAATTACTATTTTCAATTCATCATAATATTATTGTATATTAATTTAAATAATTATTTCCTTTAATATTCTCTATGAATTACTATGCAAGTATTATATTAGCATATTATAAGGCCTGCAATAAGATTAAATAAATAAAGAGTTGGCCTGTATGATGCAAGTTTTATTATTATTTTGAAATCATATTTATTGCATGGGTTGATCAGCACGACATGCACATGTATGTTGTGACAATTATGTCAGTAGCTGTAGAATACCCCAGTAACACAGTAATCACCATTTGAAAGCCTTGACAAGTAAACAAGCATTACAAAACTTATTTAATAAATTTCTTCTTAGCTATAGTATTTTAGGCCACCCCTCCCCCCCCCCATGCTATAACTTAGATGTAGAACGATTTCCTTTTTCTAGCCTATGTTCCAAAGACTCAACGTAACATTAGATCTAATGGGTTTAATCTTATTTAGAAAATTAAGTATAGTGATTTACCTTCTGTACTTTAGACAAGATGGCAATAAATCTGGGTGAGAAAGAAAATGCTGTAGAAAAGTAAGTCAACTAAGAACTATATTATATTAATTAATTAATTACTAATAATTATAAATTAACTCTGTACCTTATGCAAGCCTTCGGCAGACACCCTCCCATAGTGAAATCAGCTACTGCGAAGACATTGGAAGAGTAATATTTCAAATTGTTAAAAGTGAAATATTTTTCTTGGTGTGCAGGTGAATATGAACATACCTTAACATTTGATTGTCCGTGCAGTTTACATGTAGCAAAATATAACTTTGAAAATTAGCATAGGCTTAACGAAATGCATACTGTCGGTGTAATTAGTCCATTGTGCTATGTTCATTAAATCAAAAAAGTAGTTGTTAATTTTTTTCACAGTACAGGCCTACTGACAGGTAGATAACACTAAACTAATTTTGAAATAGCACTGTCAAACAGTGTCATCAAGTAATTAGTGTTTTCTTAACCTCATGGACTGACTGAAGTCACCAAATGAAAGTACCAAGATGACGGCTTAGCCTAAGTCATAAGAGCTAAGGTCCTGTGATGTTGGCTAGCCGAAGCAAAGCATCTCTAGCTCATGAGCGCACAAAGATTGTTTGTGTACGATTTGGATTGGTCTGTGCACCTTGGTGTGTGTGTCAAAGTGGTTCAGAAACCTTCTGACCAAATTGACCTGCATCTGGACCTTAGATCACAAAGACAAAACATGAACTTTTATTCTATGATAACAGCATCATAAATGTACATGGACCATGTATTTCAATGTATTTCCATGTATATTGTTGATATTTTGTAGAAGGAGCATCCTAGAGCCAGAAGATATTAAGAAACTTCTAGAAGAAGAGGTATGTTTTAGCTGACAATATGCACTTCATATGCATAAGTTCAGTTCTATACTTTATAATAATTATTTTTCAATTTGTTTCATATAACCACTTTAGTCTCCTCATTGTGTGATAATTTTAAATCACCTTTTCTTATGAGCTGCATGATCTTTTGTAAACAAAACAAGCATTTTAGTCGTTTAATTCTGCCTATGGGACTCATTATGAGGCATGCTGCTGTGATTAGCCGTAAAATTATTATATTGTTTATACATGTAGTAGTGAGATGGTGGCATACTCTCGGTTCCACTACGAGTATGTCTATTTCGGATAAAAGTTCTGTATTAGGCATTGCAGCCTATTTCAAGCCTATTAAATGAAACGTAGTACAAATATCAGCATAGTTTAATCTATATTCATCATAGTATATTATAATAGCCAACTACATGCAGCAAAATACGAACAGCAAAATATTGAAATTATGTAGCTTGATACGTGCCACTTTAGATCATAATTAAAATTGATGTGTCGTTCTAGAATGTTCTACCAATAATGCAACCTACATGTATATGTAGGCCCACGCGCATATTATCTTCTTCATGTAGCTGTACATTCACATACATGCATGTATTTAGGCCCGAAGGTTTTGTGCACAGTTAAGAACCATAATATGTATATGATATCTACATACACCTGTTACACAACATATAATTGGTTACTATCTGGCTGTCTCTGTAGGAACTTCTCAACCGCTTGAAGCAGAATACAGAGTCAGCAGCAGATAAACGTTTTCTAGACATTGATGAATTGCTACCCAAAAAGAGGTCACAGCTGGTAATTCCTCCAAGAACCATAGGTTGGTATAAATTTACAGTTTAAATAATAATAATATAATAATATCTGTGGCGCCAAACACCATTCTTTAACGTGGCTACCCAATATCAGAGCCAATCAAGGGGCCACCACGGCTCCTAGAGCTGAATATTAATTACTATTATAGTTTGATGTGGCACAGAGGGAAAACCTCTAGAACGAAAACCTCCAGGTCATTGGCGGGACTCGAACCCACATCCTCGCAGATAACTTGTTTCATTGCTGCAAGACCAGAGTGACTAGCGCTAGACCACTCGGCCACCAACATGGCAATCATAGATAGATAAGGTTGACTGAACTATCCTGAAATATATACAAACCACAAATTATTGTAATCGTCCAACCTAAGAATAATACCTCATAGTTTCTAATCCTGAATTAGGTTAACTGAATGAGTTGAGTAAACTCATATCAACAAATAAACATATAATTAGAGTTTGGTGTGATGTATTGATTTTTAGTTTTGCAGGTTTTTTTTGTTTATCCTTGTGTGATGGACTTTGAGATGCGTGTATGCGTAAATGGCTTCAAAATGTGTTTCATGTTAGCAGAGCTTTCACTCTATTTATCATTGAGTATGGGTGTGATTTTCTAACAGGAAGTTTGATTTTTGATAGTTCAACTACTATTGGTCCCATGGCATTGATCCAATTTAGAACTAAATGCTTTTCATATCTCACCATTTTACTAAAAGTATCAAAATTAATATACCTATAAAAATGACATTATATGAATTATATAATACTATGTATATAATTACATACAAATTTTATGACTATTTGATACATTTGATAAGATGGTTTGACATCAAAATCAATTAGTTATAAAATGGATCAATATCATAGGTTAATTGTGTTTGATGACACTTCAGTTTGTTGATAGATCATGCAAATGCACATGGATATACAGTAATACCGATGCATATGGGCCACTAAGTGAGTAGAGACATCCAAAAACTTTTCAGTATATATATAAGCTACATGTACATGCATGATAATTCAGCCATGTTTCTATTTTCACAGGAAGTAGTGATCAAAGTTCTCCAGTGTCGTCTGCTGAGGACCTTCAGCGACTTCAAAAACTGTTGACAAAATTGAGTGACAGACTTGCAGAGTTAAAGGCAGTTAATATGCAAGCAGAGACAACCACAGTTGACGAGTGGCAGCAGAAGACTCGTCTCTTGGGCACGTCGCTATACAGGAAGTTGATAAACCTGGATGCTGATTTACATAAGTTACTGGGTAGCTCGTAATTTCCAGTCGAAAAGTGAACAAGAAGTTGTTAGACAGATTCAGTTTAGGAATTCTGTGCAATTATTTAAATCTAATAGAAGCAAGTTTACTAATGATTAATTACATTCTTTGTCTACCTACATTGTATTATTACAATACCTACTAGAGATATAAAACATAAATAGATTAATAAAAACTTGGTATATTATATTTTTCATGAGTTATTACATGTCAACTTTATTGCTCATTATTTCGTGCAAATTTCCAGTCTTCATTGTACAACCAATGTCATGTAGAAAATATTTTGGCTTCGACATTGAATCCTGAATTTAAACTGCATGCTGCTCTATACTTGACCTCACCAGGCTCCTAAAGTCCTTGTTACATAATATTAGATAATTGTTGCATATTACTTTCATGTGTAGCCTCTGTACTGCCTCTTAGAGTAGCTGTAGACCTACATGTCTTGTTTAATATGTAAGTTATTAATTATTATGCTACATTGTATATGAGGCATTGCACAACTCATTCCTGTGTTGAATCCAGGATCAATATTTTTGTATTTACTTCATCACCCTTCTAATGTCAGTTTATATTGTTGTTGATATCATTAAATTATTAAATGTATAATAAATCAGTTGTGGTAATTCCCATAACTGTTTCAGTTTTGATATGTTATTTTGAACAACCAAATCTTTCTAATCATCTGGGTATAAATCACATTGCAGATAATCTCAGTTTATTATTTTAAATTTTAAAAGTTTGATATAGGAAAAGAGTTTTATGATATAAAGGAGTATTAAAGGCATTTTTTATTTTATACCTTGTATTTTGATACTTCTATCATCAGAGGAAATTACATGAAGGAAAACCTGAAGAACTACTATTTTTGGGAATGTAAATGATAGGGGAAATATATTTGTCACCAGTGCTGTTTCTCAGGAGTTATCCTATCCCCAGAAAATGGTTTAACCTTCCAATAAGTAGAAATAGTGAATATCTTTGTAGCAAACTGTCTGTGCCATGCATTACATTATCATCCTCTGGTAAAATCAACATCGTTGTGCCTATGCAACTAAACTTTGTAAGCATAGAACAAGACATCTACACTCTACATAGTTGTAATAATCTAATGTGTTGTCTGTTAATGGAAAGCCTATTGAAAATGCATTTAAACCATAGTAACTTAGGGGTCCCTTTACTACAGCTCTAAATTTATGAATGAATTATAGCTAGACAGGGAACTCCGCCGTTGAGGCATTACGTAATGTTACATAAGAGTGACATTAGGTCAGCTGATTGACCAGTGACCACCATTTCTTGTTTCTCAGTCAGAATAAAAATACAAGAGTCAAATCTGCTTGAAGGTACTAGGCATTCTCAGAGCACATGCTTTTTACCTAAACAAATAAGGCAACCATTTGATTTACTAGCAATTTTTAGAGATTGCATTTCACTAAAAATAATTTGCATTGTCTGCTCTAACTATCAGTTTCATCTTAGATGTCTGTGATGTTGGTTTAAAAGTTAAATTTAGTCTATCACTTTGCTTCCGTCTGCCATGATTACAGTCTACCAATGATTACAGTGTGTATCTAAAAGAGAAAACTTGAAAAGTACCTTTCTGGGAACGCCAACACCTATATGTACATGTATATACAGGACTTTTGCGTTCATATTTAAATTAGCGTACCACAATTTATATTTAGCATAAAACATGTTTTAGGAATGCCAATGCTATCTCAACTCATAACAACACACTTATAAATAACTTATTCTATTTGATCTTATTAGATCATTGGGCATGCTATACTATCTACAAGCAAATCAATTAATTTCAAATAATAATATAAGTTAATTTTTGAATACAACACTTTTAGTATCGCTTCAACCTGTGGTCTAAGTATATCGTAGACTTGAGTGACTGTTTACCATCAGAGGTGAGCGTAACCTTTAATATTCCACTACCTGTCTTATTATTTGTCCGTTTTGGTAGACTGTACACATGTATAACAACTTGTTAAACTAAATTTATTTTAGAGGTCTGAATAAAAGCAGATTCAATTAAGTTTGCCTCCAATCAAATACCTTTTGTAAGCTAGATTGTACATCAAAATAAGGGCTTATATTTATGTTTTAGACTACTGCCTAGCTAAGAGGAGTTGAGGATAAACAACTTTTACCATGAAGAAAATAACAGTTTATATTTTATTTATTTTCATTTCTACAGCACTCTCGGCTTTACCTCTTTCAAGACCAGGTATGTGTACTACAATTCATATATTAATGTTTTAGTCATGACTGAACATTACACAATATTTTCTGTTGGCTTTATTTCCATTGGTTTAATGAACATACATATGCATTTGCAATGTGCATCAATTGTTTTTTTTTTACATAATACAATGTACATATATGATATGGTAGAGATAGAGCTAGAGGTTAAAGCATAATTACCTGTTGTGCATATAGGCTAACCTAGCTAAAAGCCCTCAATGTAGCGTATATCCCATCCTAATTGCACATGGAGTATTCATGTAGGTCTATCACTTTATTATTGTTACATAAATATGACAACAGAAATGAAATATTTAGTAATATTACTGTAATTGATATCCATTTTTGAAGATGAGTTGGCAAACTCTGTAGCAAAGAGAGCTGGCACCAGCTACAAGTAAGTTCAGATTTACAGCTTCTATGTCTAATTACAGTGTGTCTTATGACAGGCAGGTAGTAGAATTATAATATACAATGTACATAGTAATATAGAGAAACCATAGAATCAAATAGATTGCCTAGACTAAAAATTATAATATATTATATTATATTATTACTTCAGAGTCAACTTTAGATCTGGCAAGTAAACATAGCACGACGTATGATATTTCAAGTAAAGTATAAAAATATACCGCAACTTGATATATACATGTACATGTGTAATAATTATACGTGTAGCATCTACAATGTGTAATACATGTACATGTATATTGTGTAATACATGTACATGTACATTGTGTAATACATGTACATGTACATGTACATTGTGTAATACATGTACATTGTGTAATACATGTACATGTGTGTGTGCTATATACATTATACATGGATATATACGTGTACATGTACATATTTATAGCACATGTACATGTACAATGTATATGAAGGCACATTGTATACATGTAACATAGACTTAGCACAAAAGAGGGGCTTTCTATACAAGTAAAATAATATAGTGAATGTAAACCAAAGGTACACCTGCTACAAATATATGAAGTTATATAAAACATAAAAATACACATGTAGGTACACTAAAATTGTGAGTAAGCAATCTCCAAATTTATATAAAGATAAATATATTTTATTCCATGAGTAACATTAGCTGATATATCAATGTGATCTAAAGTTAGAAAATACGACGCGAAATCTACTGACAGACATATATAATACCTTTTAGGAGAACTATGGCTGATCTAACAGATATCGAGGAATTGGGAGATCATATTCAGGTAAGGCTTTTGTGAATCACATCACTTGCATTTGAAAGCTGCGGGTTATAACACCCTACTTTTTACATTTGCATTGCATTTGAAGGCTTTTTATGTGGTTCAAGCAGTAAAATGATGAATTATCAAGACACTCCTTGTATTATTTCAAGACCCTGCTAGATGTATTAAGCAGACTAGCAGAGGAGGAGGCAGCAAACCACCGTAGCTCAGATGGTAAGGATCTGCAGAGATCTCTTAGCAAACTCCCTGAAGCCTATATCAACCATTTACAGAACTATTGGATGCCGAAAAGAACACAAAGTATGGCATTACAATAACAACTAAATTTCTATTGGTACAATATGATAGTTACCATCTACCACGCACATGATGGGTAGGAGGCATATTTGGATATTGCATCGTGTAAGCTTTATAAATAGCAACCAGCAGCAATAACAATTTATTTTATTCAATATAATATAACGCTAGCTACTTGTATAACGCCTCTAGTCATGCTTGTTAATCTATTTCTTCCATGGGGGTACAAGCTAGCTCTGGTTAGACAACACAACTGTGTACAGGTATAATAGGCTAATATAAATTCCAATAAAACATATAGGTGAGGTGCTGCTATCAAAGTAGTACATCTAGTCTGTATGTAATTGTAATGATGTACTGTACTTAAGGTTTTACTATTGTAGAGTAGAGCCAATTAGCATAAATTTGAAAATTTTTACTATCCCAGATCATGAAGCTCTCACATTTTAACCAGTAAAAATGAAAAAGCTGGGTAACAGCAATAAACCATGGTAAATCTTTCATGACAATGATTATTATTATCACATAATGTTATGTTTAGTTTGCATGACTGTGCAATATGTGATGCTTCTATCAATTAACAATGCAGACCATTTTACTAGTTTAAAAATACCCGATCCATTCTATGTGTTGGTTTGAATAGTTGCAAATGTTACATGTAGGTAGACCTTTGAGAGGGTACACAAACTCACTAAAATATGTGTTTACTGTATGTAGTAGCTTTTAGTATAGACTCAAGTGTACACATGTGGAACCAAATTGCAGTAACAACTTTATCTAAGCAAAAAATGCAATATTGACATTAGAGGTGGAATGAGACAGGATTTTTGGATTCGAGACACTACTTCTAAAGAATTCAAGACGAGACGAGACTGGGTTTTAGGATTCAAGGGAATTAGCCTAAAAAGTTTGCTAAATTTTATATATCTGCATGTTAGAACTCCAATGGTTTCAATTGCTACTCTGTAAACTCTGCATTTTATCATTATGCATTTTAATAAAAGGTGAACAGGAGGCTGTGAAATATATTGCACATGTATTCCATGTACATTACATTGCATGTACATGGGTACTAAAATATTAATGTAATTTGACAAATTAGGAAGGAGTTATGTTTCCTTTAATGGAATAATCTCACGAGTAGACAACTTTTGGTAAAGACGTAACATTGCATTATGGGAGTGGTGATCGACATATACATGTAAATTGTCTCCTCCTGTAGATAACAGAGTTGAAGCAAGTCCTAGAAATGTGTGGGAACACATTGAATTTTTGCATGAACTGATTGACAACCTGGCTGAGAAACTGAAGGAATTGAGTGAAAGTGAAAATGCAGCCTCAACTCCACCCTCTGCTTCTGATCACAACGAAAGAGAGGTCAATTCCAGAAGTCATGGAGAAGGAGCAGATAACTCCAGTAGTCATGAGAAAGGAACAGACAACTCCGTCTCCAACGATGCATTGTATAAGGCACTGCAGCAATATATACATAAGCATGCAATAATGTGAACTACCCATTATGAACAATTCCAGAGTTTCATTGCTAAAGTACAATACAGCATGTGCATGTGATTATTTCAATACAGTCTTACAATGGGCTGCTTTAGGTGTCTCTGCCATACATATACCCATGTAAAGTTGTAAACTAGTGGTTGAAACCTTTAGTTCACTATACAGTATACACTGTAATAATATATATAATAATATAATCAAACAATTACTTGCTATACATTGCTGTCTATATGCTTCCCATTGTAATGTTGATAACTGGAATTGTGTTTTCATTCTGTGCAAAGGCAGGCAAGAGTATGCCATGCTAGCAACAAACTAGTTAAACCACATGACCAGAACCAAATCAACTTGGGTATAGTTTGGGCTAAAATAATTGGACTATTAAATACCACTTCATACATAGTTACATATTGCAAGCCATTTTGCTGAAACCAATTGAATACTAATTATTAAGTCGTGTACATGTACAATTTACACTGGTCTACTGACACTAGCTATACCATGCTCATGCACTTACATACTGTGGTATAACAGATGAATTGAGAATATTGGTCACAACCGAATGCGTCTCAACTGAAATCTGCTGTAGGCCTACCTCCTCGATAAAAACCAACATCATGCAGGCCTACTGCAATACCAGAGTTATCTTCTCCACAGAGAAAATAATCACTCAAAGCACAGAGAAGATAACTCCAGTCTCAGTGTTTACTTTCAGAATTCCTCCTGCACATACTAGTGACACAACTAATAGCATTAGAACTTTTAATAACAAAAACATAATTGAATTATGATGAATGCTAGGAAAATGTCAAGGTTAGGTGACCTCTTTGTTAACAACACATTTATTGTGAATCCATTTTAACAGATCCCAGATGAAGCATGTGTGTAGATAAGAACTGGTGTCACAAATTAATAGTATTTACACAGGAATTCATCATAATACAGGTGATATACACAATACATAATATTAATACTATATAGTAATAGTTGATAGGCACTAGAAAACAAAAGGAAAAAATAAGTAGCCAACTTTCAGATGAAGTTGTAGGATAGAAAAAATTAGGAAATTCAGTTCGAAAATCAAAATGACTCAGAAAATTTTGGCAAAACAAATTATGGAATCCCTTAAAATAAAAGAGTGCTGAATTCACAACATTAGTGCACTAAATAAAGAGCTGTCAACAAAGCACTTGGAGCACTATATAAGGGGTTGTCATCAGAGCATTAAGAGGTGCTAAATAAGGGGTTGCCAATAGAGTGCTTGGAGCACTCAAGGGGCTGGCGACAGCAAATTGCATTGCAAAAATGTGAGCTATCATAGGTAGGTTTATTAACAAAGGCGTTAGAGATTTACAGGAAGCAGAAGGTTTTATGTATGTTCTATAAGGGCTCCATTGTAGCTAATACTAGTAGCACACTTTATATAATATTATATACACTTGAGTAATAGCATATTATAGCATTGATACTGTATATATGATATATCTTGTAATACTTGTATACATATATATAATTTATAATAATATATTATAGACTACTATTAATACTACATAGAACATAAAATACATATAACAAGTAAAAATACCATGAGAACAAATAAGGGAAGACAACACCTGTAGATTATCAAATAACTAAAAGTAGATAACTCCTCTATTATTAATACAACTAGACTTATCTCCTCTTGACAGCTACAAGCTATGCGAGTTGCTCAAATCACTTCCATTTAGAATTCAACAGCATAGATTCAGTGCTCTAGAGAACACTCGCATATACGCTGGCAGCAGCAGAAAACAGCGGCAAATCTAATTATATTGGTAAAAATTGAAGCGCTAGAACAATTTAAACAAGAGTAAAAATTTCATAATCCAAGTATATAAACTTATACAGGATGAGCATTGGGTTAAGGGCCCACTAACAATCGGCTGTTCAAATGCAATGTATAAAATAGGTATAATAGTGTTATGTACAACTATATAACATGTATCTTAGACTGCCTGATTTTACACCCATAGTATTTCCTGATCAAATGCAAGGCATAAAAAAATCAAATGTATATAAAAATTGTGATTAGCAGGTGGCATACACTCCAGTAGTGTAAAACAATAATATTATAGCACCAGCATTACTGCAAAATAATGTGAATGTAAATTCCCTGACACATTAAAAAATCTCTTGAGGCTTCACCTGATCTACCCGTACTACTAACTCTTTACAACCTTGGGTTCTCATGCTATGAGTAAAATTCAAATGATACTCAGAAGAAAAATCCAATACATAATAGCTGGCAACCCTGAGTTAGTGATCTTACTCTTCAAGACATGTCACACTCCGTCCCTCATGGTTCCATGTTTTCACTTTTCTTTCTAAGGCTAAAGTCTCTTTCGCGACGAGTAACTGTAAGGGCCTGAGTCTTGATGATGTCTATATCAGTGTATTCCAGTGAGTTGCTGTTAGCAGCTGGTATCTGTATTACATATATACACACTCAGACTATACTTATGCCACACTAAGTCTAACATTTAATACACTGCAATGATATAATACTGTAGTACGTCGTTCTAATCAACAAACTAACTATAGAAACAGAACTTTTCATGAATATCTAAGAGCATTGCAAAAGGCTGAGAGGGCTCCTCAACTTGTAAAAAGATAATTCACTATCTACATGCACTATCCCCTAAACTCAGGAGTAATAAAGTGCATTATTATACCTATGCATTGGTATGATATGTTTCGAGCTTTGTTTTTGATAATATTTGCGTAAAAAACTCGTTCATCAAAGGAAGGCAAAGATTGGTATGAAATAGTGTGAGATAGAGTTATTTCACTAAAAATACACGTTCTGCTTTCTATGGCGAAAAAGCTAGCCCAAGAACTTACCATGCTAGTCAATGAAGAACGTGAAGGCTTAGGGCTGGGTTCACCCCTGTCCTCACTCTGGTCAAGCTCTATGTACTGGATATCACTGACTACTGGTGATTCTTTATGTATTACAGGCATTATCTACCACAGGCACAATGAAAAGACAATAGTTAGACAGGTGTAAACTACAACAGTACCAGCAAATACATAATGAGTCTACATGTACACACATGTAAATACAGTAGGTAGGCTCTACCATTGACTATAATTATAGCGTATTGATTATTTCCAAATGTTCACCATTATAAGGGCTGGGACTAGAAGAGTTAGTAAGGAAGTTCGCACTGCTGCAATAAATACATGAGTGTGAACTGCAGCAGGGTTATGATATTCATTCAGTGCAGAGTTTAGATGCTATGACTTTTTTGGCCGATGAAACATATGTAACGTCATAACAACAACTCTATTCCACTTAATAACTAATAACTAATGGTATAAGTCTAAATGGTATGAGCACTCTATGACTAAAGCTCAGGCCACACTGACGCGAACTTTCTTGCGAATAGCGAATTTTGGCCAAAGGCGAATTCGCAAATTGGAATCGAGCATGCCACACTGCAAAAGCTATAAGCGAATTCGCATTGATTTCACCCAATGAGGAATCAAAAATTATTATCCTCGGTCACGTTTCTCATTTACTGCAGAACTAGAAATCCGAAAAATGTTAAATAAAATTATAATTAAAATAGAATAAAATAAAATAATTATTTTATTCTTACTTTCATTCGTTTTACACAATTCTTGCAAACGGAAGTAGTCATTTTATTCATCAGTTAAAATAAATATTTTAATATAATAATTTAAACTCATGATTGATTGAAAATCCGTGGCTCTGAACACGTGACAGTAACGTGACAAGTAAAAATTGGCCAATCACAAATTAGCGAGTTGCGAATTAGCTGATTGAGATCAGCGAGTGCGAAATCGCTAATTTTGCGCGAATTCGCACAAAATTTGCGATTTGCGAATTCGCCTTTGGCCAAAATTCGCAAGAAAATTCGCGTCAGTGTGGCCTAAGCATAAGAGCGTACTCTCTATGGGAACACAACTCCAAAAAACTACTATCTACATTTACTAGACAATATAATGTGACAAGCAGGTAAACCTATAGGCATGCTAACTAGCGGCTACATAATACAGCCTAATGTACACCGTACATTGTAGGCTAACAACTACATATAATAAACACTGACACATCTTTCACATCCCACATGTACGGATCAAAGGGAATTAATGTCATAGCTCACCTGTGATAGCCCAAAGTTATTCACATTTATAGCCTTATTTCTCCAATCATTAGCACAAACTGAGGAACTCCTTTCAGATCTCAACTTTGTATGCCTATTGGCTAGATTCGGACTGACTCCGCCCATATTCGAGAGCTGCAAAAACCACCATCATATTTATAATTAATAAGCAAAGTCAACGAACAGAAGGCATTAGGTCTATATAGTAATATCTGTACGAACAGCTACGAAATAGACGTAAGGTACATAAACAGCGTGACCAGAATGATAATAGATTACCTATGCACAAGACAATGCTTGTCTAAGTAAAACTTGATACGGACGAAATAACCATATATTAATACATCGGCAGCCTAAACTCTAAAATCTAAATATTCCGGGACAAACTTGCATACCTCAGGAACGAATATTGTTAAATGAAAGGGTTTATTCTAGCAGAACAGTAGACACTGAAACAATTAGTTAGATGGCTGTTCCACTTTGTTCAAAATGGAGAGCGAGTAAAAGGAACGAGTACCTCAAGAGGGTCTAACTACAGATAACTGCATCATTAAACTTTTGTTGTGCCTTCAACTTTCACTGTTGTTTACAACAGGAGTGGAAAGCCTTTGAAGGTGTTGTTGACAAGCACACGAGATGATAACTCCGAGCATGTGATCAAGATACCATGGAACTGGTAGTCATGAGAAGATTTATTGACTTTGATCTCACATAGGCTGTCTTACCTTGGACATGCTGCCATGAGGAGGGGCAGGCACCTTAGACATGGAGCTACTTCTTTTCACATTGTTAGGTTGGTTATCTACCCCCAATGAAATATTGTCCATGGTTTGCGTATGATTTAAGGCTTTGTTGTGTAGCCTCTCTGGCAACATGGGCTGTACAGGACGCGGTGTGGGTGGTATCTCATACAGACTCTATAGGGATAAGTAACAAGTATTAGGAACACAGGCTATCTGATGGCAGATCTTCAGTGGATCGCAATAGCAAGACAGAAGAACAACCAGCAATATTCTTATCTACTATACACTATACAAACTACTATACACTGACCACTTCGCTCATATCTACTATACACTATACAAACTACTATACACTGACCTCTACACTCATATCTACTATACACTATACAAACTACTATACACTGACCTCTACACGGTCTCCAGATTGTTCCTCCTCATCCTCTTCCTCATCGGAGCTGCTTTCCATCTGACTGGATGAGCTGGAGTCATGAGTGTTGATTCTAGACGGCAATTTGATCTCTTCATGTGCACTTGTTTGCGGGTACTCCTCTGAATCACTACAACGTGAAGAGCTCATAGCATTTTCACTTTGTGATAGCAATGCATCATTCATACGGTTTATTCTGAGTTGGTCTACCTTTAGTGCAGCCAATAGCAATGCAAATAATAGTTTCAGGGTGCATAACGTTGAAAATATTTGATTGAATCCCCGGCTATACTGAAATTATAGTTAAACTTTTAGAGAAATGAAGGAATAAAAATCTTGATTGGCTTGTCAACACATCCTATACGAATTTTATGCTTTGGAAAATTGCAGTTGATAACCTGTGGACTATCTATTAATTTACCTGAAAACACTGTCTTTGGTAAACGCTCTTGTACGGAATGATTTTGATACCTGGAGCACATGATGTCCACTTTGAAACGCCTCATCATCACCAGCTAGCAACATATATCAGAGTCAGACATCAATGCATATGATTTTTTTCAATTAAATGAAGTTTTAAGCCATTTACGGCTTCAGCCACGCATCACAAGTCCTACTCAATAATATACAGTCTACGGGTATAATTGCTATTTTGTAATTCTACACACATTAGTCCACTATAGTATTATACGATTCGCTCCATGATAATTTGTTAGTTGCCAGGCCGTTGAAGAACAAGGTGCTACAAGGAATATACAAAATATAAATGTGGAAACAGCAATAATTGCCTACGAACCATTATATGAAAGGGTAACATTTGTATGGAAAAAGAAATGATTCATTCGCTTAGACTTCTATGTTCCTTTCATGCACCAAAGTTTTATAAAGATATGAATAGCCTACAAGTTTACCATTAAAGCATATTATACTTTATTGTGTGCTGTATGGACACCAATTACTTACCTTCAAGTACAGATGGATCTGATAGGTTCCGAGGTTTGAAAGGTCGACCAGGTGAGTCCGCTTGCCGACTTGTCGGACTCATATCATAATGGTTCTCGTCTACTGGCTGCCTCATCAACTCCAAAACCTCCCCATTATGAGAATCTAGCTGTTCACATGAGTTTACTTCCTCCCCTACACGTTTATGATTGTTATTAATAGGCCTGGATATGATACCAGCTGAAGCATTGACGTACTTGTGTATTGTCTGTGTTGTAGAACCAGTACATAAGGTAGGAGCTGGTATAGCCATTGAGATGTTACAGCTCTTTGGCACATCGTATATACTGTCTATATGCTGGCGTTGTTGAGCAGTAGGGGGCGACATAGACCCCCCAACCTGATTGTGTTCATTAGTAGCACCATTGGAGCTCAGTTCAGCTGTGTTATGATACAGAGCATCTACTGAGGCATGACAAGTAAATCCATCCGTTCTCCTGCTTGCTGCGGGACTACTACTCACAGAGTTATTTGCAGATACCGTACTCGACGATGGAAACACAAATCTATCACTCGTAGACCGAGAACTACCGAGTCTGGAAAGGGCAGGGCTGGGTTGTCCACTGCGATGTAACAATGGACTGTTACTAGAAACGTTTTGATAAAGTTCTTCAGCATGTTGTCCAGGTTTAGGAGGTCTTGGGGGTGCCAACGGCTCATTGTGTGGTCTACAAAAGCGTTAAAATGCACCTAGAAGATGCAACCAAACTCCATATTATGCATTTCCTGACGCATAATTACTAATTACACGAAAACATAGACATGATTTGAGAGTCATCTTCTCCTTCAGATGATTAGTTGTTTTATTTCTAGAGTTATCTTCACTTACCTGGCCGGTAAGGTACGGCTCATCATAGGGCTGCTATTGGCTGACCTACTACCCGTTATGCTGTTATTATTCGTCGGTTTGGTTCTGCCACGTACAGATTGTGATTGACCAAACTGCAATAAAGTCAGATATACATTTGTATATCAATAGCATAGACCTTGTTTGCAAACATAGTTCTTACTTAGTAGGCATACCTACATTGTATTGATATAAGTGAAAACAATCAGTGATACATTATTATAGTAGTTGAGCACAGAGTGATTTACTGTGTTCTTTTACAGTAGACCAGTTCCAGCTATGCGAGTCTTTGGAGTTATCACCTACTGCAACCTTTACAGGGATGACAACTCCAACAGGACAACTCACAATTTTACATGTATATGATTGTTGTGGTGAGGGAGGAATTATATCAGATGACGAGGATAGATAGCGTACAAGTGCAATGCATACTGCATGCAAGAGTGACCGGTTTCCCATCACATGGCAGAAGATTAAGTCATACAATTAATCAGAACAATAATAGGCTACAAGGCGAGAAGAAAAAAACGACATTTTCAAGAGCTACCACATTCTCAGAAGTTGACCCCAAGACAAATCAGTGTGTATCCACCACCATTTCTGCTACCAGTTGAAAATGGCTAAAATAACTCGGACTGGAGGCTATGTCCCATTCTCTGAAGCAAAGCCAAGAGTATTCTAACAGGAATCAGCTATTTTAGGGCAACATATTAATATTTTTTATTTGGGAGAAAACAAGTGGAGGAGAAACACCGAGTTAAATAAAATAAGGGTAGGTTGTATCACATTGACATACTAACCCTGGTGGGAGGGGCTAATCTCTGAGGTTTCGGCACATCATATAGTTCAATGAAATTCTCATTACCTCCATTATGACCTGTTACAGAAAATAATCAGGGTAACAACGGCTGGATACTTAATACGCTATATCTTGCAAGACGACATAGTATTCACACAGGCATATAATTACATATACAGTATTACACCAAGGCTAGGATTCGCTTCATAGATAATGATGGAGCAGTCTCAACGAGAAGACAACTACAATTATAATCATCTTATAAAGTTAACGTTAGATGGTGCATATGTGTTAAACGGATTTAGAAATCGGCTATGTTTTGTAAGTTACGCATGGATATCCTACCCGTAGTACACTCGGACAATTCGGTGTAACCAAGTTGTGCACTGTCATTCACAACCCTACTGTCAACCTTCAGATGACCTTGTTCTATGGCTTCTATTTCATCGAGTATCTGATTGGATAATTCTTCATCGACTAAGCTTTGATTGGACATTGCTTTTTGAGCAGGAAGATCAACTGTGAGTTGAATAGAGTCGTGTCTAACAGGTGGACTTGGTGCGACTATGTGGTTCTCTACAAACACACAGACAGATAGATACACATACAGACATATACATGTAGGTGGGTATGAGATTAGAATCACACGTATTCATAACATGCACATCTATAACAATGACCTACAGAGTGAGTCTACAAGATCTTAGTTGATACTAGACCACTGCACACTTATAGTCTAGTAAAGTAACGTCCAATATTCCTTATAAACTCTCCACTTCACATATAAAACCCTGGAACTAGAAGATACGAATGTAGTATGCATAGTTGTCACCACTCAGAGATGGTGATACATGAGAAGGGCATGTGACAACTAAATTATACAGAGAGTGATGATTGATGAATGTAGCTAATATAAACACCTATTTCCATGAAGGATGATAATTTCTGTGGGAATAAGCTATCGTAAATCTGATAATTCAGAGAAGACAAATCCAAAATATATGCTCCTAGGATTATACAGTGTTTTAACTGATGACACAGATGCTGCTAGAGCATAGATCTACTGTTGAACCTAGGGTAACCCTACCCACCCATAAATCAATGTAATGTAGATTATTGGCATTACCAAGTATTTAGCATTCCCTTAGAGAAGGCCTGTAATAACAGTATCCTTTGTGATTTTGTAATACATTCTGATACCCACAAATACATAAATATTATATAGTATTGGTCAGAAGCTAATATTAGCATACAGTCCCACAATACATGTACATAATCACTAACATAATATATTTTCCCAAAGGTCCACTATTTAGTTAATTACACTATATTTCCCTTTCAGAGCACAAACAGATTGGACTAGTTGATAACAAACCCATTTAAAACAGTGGGTAGCAATACTTCCTGCTTAAAAGTATTTTTATTACTAATAAGCCTGTCTATGTACCTCTAGTACATATTATTACACAACGCTATCTGAATGGGCTACAATTCCTGCCATAATACTTGGGAGTTATCCTTTCTCTCTACACTTAAAAATGTAGTAGGCCTAAACAGGTGTTTAGGTCATTGTTGACTAATTCCCATACTAACAGAAAAACACTTTTTTATAACATGATCTATATTTCCCTTTCAGAGCACAAACAGATTGGACTAGTTGATAACAGACCCATTTAAAACAGTGGGTAGCAATACTTCCTGCTTAAAAGTATTTTGATTACTAATAAGCCTGTCTATGTACCTCTAGTACATATTATTACACAACGCTCTCTGAATGGGCTACAATTCCTGCCATAATACTTGGGAGTTATCCTTTCTCTCTACACTTAAAAATGTAGTAGGCCTAAACAGGTGTTTAGGTCATTGTTGACTAATTTCCATACTAACAGAAAAACACTTTTTTATAACATGATCTCTGTTTCGAAAGTTGTTATGCTAATGATATATCATCCAAAGGGCCTGAATAGAGCAGACAAATCCTAGAACCGACAAATTGTAGTCAATGAACTATAAAAAATGAATAAAACTTTACATTACACAATGTTATGAAGGATATGCATGGGTACAGCCAGTTACACTGACTCACATAGTACTATAATAATAAAACTCATTTCCCACACAAGCAGGATAAGAATCATAACTATACAGAAATACAACCACCTAATCAAACTATAGCATGCACTGTGGTGAGTCAATCAAGCAAATACTATAAACTAGTAAATTACTAGATAAATGTAAATGATATGAGGATACAATATAACCAGATAGCCTATCACCACTAGTATCGTATATTAATAAGTGATAATAACCAGGGCATGACCAGTCATTTACTGTAAGCTAATAATAATAAATTAATTATACAATGTATAATATTATGGTGATTCAACATCAATATTAGCTATCAAGAAAAGATAACTCCCTATGTCATATGGTGGGGCCTATTATAAGGTATTTTATTGCCATATTGGGGAACAATAAAATACAATGACTAAGATTATGAAATTCATGTGGATAAAGTGTATACAGCTTAGTTTAGTATTTGCAAAGGACAACCCTCCCCTCTGGTTATATGAACTCGATAATAATAAACATTTGTGCAAAACCAATGCGGAATGAAAGTTTCCACTAAAAGGAGGTCAACCAATTCATTTAAATTAAACTTGGGGATTGAAGGAACGATATTTCACTTCTTTCATGTTTTGTTTTTTTATATTATTATTTATTGTGTTCTAAATAATAGAACAACTAGTAGGAAGTAGGAATGTTTTTGATACTACCACTATGTCCGACTACTTCACTTCCTGCTTGCAGGGTTACTAAAGCTAATTTACGGACTGAGAACCCACACGAATGGGCAAGCCTTTGCGATACCAACGTCGATATTACATAATTTCTATGGTTTGAAGCTATATCTGGTGGACTAGGATATTAAGATTTGAAGACAGCTATGAACTAAAATGTTTGATGAAAATGAATTTAACAAGAAAACAAACAAACATTTGAATGCTATTCTCCTAACAGGGATAGCGACTTGCAATGTCAGTAGATTAAAAAATATGAGGGTTGTGACATAGAAGGCTACAATGTGCCTGGGAATGCAGTACCGGTAGTAGGCTACAGTACACATAGGCAGTAGGTTGAGCTCGGTGAACAAAGTGAGGGCTGACTTACCATATACATGAATGTCTGAAATACAATCAATATTTTCTTCTACCAAAATATGTCAAACATGGAGAAAACAGCAAAATACCAATTAACAGTTCACAGGTAGAACTAATACAGACCGTACAGATATAGACTATCAATGATATGCCTCTTATAAGCTAATAGCCTAGAATCATACCAGCAGGGGGAGTCAGGACAGTTGGGGGAGGGCTGACTAAAACATCGCTCGTACCCATCTTCAGTCCACAGAGGCTACACAGACAGTTCACCCATTTCATCATGTCTGACTCTGATTCTGCTGCTAGGTAGTAGACCCTGTCCTACATGATATGATACCAGTAATATATATTAATATGTCAAAAACATTGCAGAAGTAATATAGGTCATCCTATTAGAAAAAATGCAGTGAATCTACAGAAGTTGCTGCATATACGATGCCAGCTTCTGCATCGGCTCCAACCTACATGGTTGATGTACAGAATTGGTAGATATGACGATTAGAAGATAGTCGCACAATTAATGTAGTCAATAGACGAAAACGTAATAATTTTTGTTCAATTCCAGCAAACTAGGTACTGATCAACATTATTAATCTGTCTTTCCTAATATGAGTGTAGGCCTATAATATGCATATGAATATTGTAGCTGTGTAGCATATGGGCCTGTCATCCGGTATAAAGTTAGTTAGTATTCAAATTAAGAACTATGGCTATTAAATGTCCAATACCCACAAACGTACCTTGTCCCTAGCTTTAGTCTTTATGGAGAAAAGATAGGGGTAGTGGGAGGAGTCCAGATTAGATAATATATTCTCACATTCCTCTAAATTGATTGTCCCCCTCCGTCTGCTGCTCACTTCATTCTCCCCCTTGAAGTAGTCAAAGGCATACTGAAGCGGTAGACTGCCGTGAGGCTTGTGTAGGACGAAGAACCTCCGGTGCCATTTCTACAGCGAATCAGCATCATCAATTATTTTATGTTCATTATAGCTAGCATACTGATATCAAACTATAGTATAACAATATTACAGCCACATAGTGATATGACAACCTAAAACAATGTTACAATAATATAACAAGATATTTAGAAGATCAGTGCACATCGCAACTGTCATTTTCATAATTAGGCTCATAAAAAGTAGCCTAGTACTAAGAGTACACATAATTTTTGGGAAGCTACGATGGCTTCGTGACCGCAAATAGTAGAAAAAAATCCAGTCATACACTTACCTGGTGGAAGGCTTCATATTGAACAATAAAAGATAAACACAACCAGAGCAACCTAATCAATGTACACAAGGGCCAATATATTTTAGGTAAAAACAGCACCGTTGAAGCAGTGAACGAACGGCATGGAAAGAGCACAGCAAAATAAACAAGAGAGAAATGTAGTGGGCCATGCAACCCGTGAGTATAACTGGATATGCTACATTTCAAACACCTTTAATAGCCTACATCTACAGTGCTAAGAAAACAACTCAGTGCGGAATGCAGCTCAGTGTTCTAATCCTCAGCCAGAGCATTTGATGTAAGGATTTTAATGATGCTATTTGTCAAGGTAATCACCATGCATTATACCATTACTGACTGCTTGTTTACTGAACAGCCAATGTAGTGCTGCTGTTAATGGCCATAGCCTAGAAGAGTAATGATAAAATTCATATTAACTTGGACACATACTTCGGAAAATACTCAGTTTTAATTTACCTGAATAAATCAAATCAAACACTGTAGTAGGAGGCCTGCCCAACAGTAGGCTTATATGTTATATGAAGATTAGTATGCTTATTCTGGACCTACATGCTTACACCAGCCGATAGAATAATTGTAGCCATGAACCCAATGTATTGCAGGCCTAATGAAAATATACTTATACTAAAGTTTTATAGAATCCACCATGGCAAATTTTCATTTAAATATTTTGCAAAATAGATCTAAAACAGACCAAACTTTATGAATGCTCTCAGTTCAAACATCGCCGAAATGAAATTTAAAGCATTTTAATTTTTTTCAGATGACCCCTGGCCGAATTGTTGAAATTCCTTGCCTTTCTGTACACACCTAGGCCTAATACTATGCTATTGTTATAGGCCCAGTTAGCGTTTGCCCAACAACCTTTAGTATAGTGTACATGTAGAACCAACTACAAGTTGGTACACCTATTAAAAATATGCCAATGGGCCTTGAGTGAACCAAACACCAGACGAAAGACCTTTGGGTAGACCAAATCTCTGTACTGTGAGTATGATTCTACATGAAACAATAAGAATAAAGAAAAAACACATCCATATGTTGATATTTAAACTAGTGAGCCATAGGTCTACATGTTGTTACAGTACCAATATTATCATCAGACAGCTCTTATCTATATAAACACAGCATGCTGAAGATAACAGATTTGTGGAAGTATTTAACTCTGGCACAATATATGTTATGGATTCAAACTATTACTGATATTATATGCAAAGTACTAAGTACACTCCTAGTATTATTATACTTGAAATGATGGTCACCAACAAACAATCAATTTCGTGGGGAAATACAGATGACAGTTGAGGACATGGCCTGTCAAATATGAGCAAACAATTACCATTGACATTGATGTCATCCAATAAGGTCAAATGGAAGATTATCTTTAGGTTTGTTTGGTGAATATGTCTCAACTCCAAATATTCTACGAAACCCAAATAGTGCATAATATTAGGCTGACACAATAAGATCCCAACTTAGTGTAAATCACGGAACAGAGATTGTACACCAACAATAAAACAATGGTTGTGGCCGATAGCACCGGTGGAGGCAGCACCGGTGGAGGCAGCACCGGTGTAGGCAGCATATCAAAACAACTAGACTGTGATAAAGATTCAGATGGTCAGTTCTGTAAGATTCATACCGATAAATAGATGGAGATAGAGTGAACCCAGTTACGACTGAACTATACAAAATGCCATACATGGACATAACTATTTCATCATAATTAAAAAAAGGAAGACATTAATTAATAAACGGTGTTGCATTTGTACATTATGTTGACATTGAATACATACACAAACTCCTCATCTATATTGGTTTATAACCATTGGCGTCATTTACTAAATATATTAGCTGTAAATTATAACTTAATATTTAATCTAAAATATACGATGCTTTTTTATGCAAAGGATCTGTCTTTTGGGCAGTCATTGAAAATTTTTAATTTCATTTACATCAATGAGGTAACTGTAGACAATCATGATTAGCATTTTGTCTACCATCCATTATGATTAGAAGTAGGTACAACTATAGCCACATGCCTGCACATCTCAAAGGCCTATGTTTGGGACCCACATTACAGGTAAATGTTGTTGCCTGTATTCTCATGACTTTGGTGTTTGGCAAATAAAAATAAGCGCAATACATTAGCTACATGCTGGGAAGGGAACTTAGTATAAGAACTGAGAATTGGATGCTAGCGACTAGCATAGGCTGCATGCTTTGTAGCCTGTAAATGATAGTGGCTATTACTAGGGAATATTGCACTATTACTTTTCATCATAGGCAACATTGTTATTACGTAACCATTCTATTTTCCTCAAAAAACTGCCTACTTCAATTGCGAAATTGGCCTGTAACCCATAGATTGCCATTATATTCAATGGCTCGATCAGTGACAGTATAATGATATCATGGCCTACCAACTAGGCTACTAAACAATAAATGCATTAAAGGCATTGCAGCCTACATACATGTAGGCCTACATGTATATCATTTAATGATTTTATGAGAACAAGCTAAGCCTTTATAGTAGACCTACTAATGTTTCAGTCCAAAAAAAGTTGGTTTGGTATTGTGGATCACACTACATTAATATTTGCAGCTATAATGAGAGTGAGCTTCAGTTTACTTTATTAGCTGTTAGACTAGCAGTAGTAAATTCACCAGCGATTAATCGTAATTTCTCGTTTTAATCTAGCAAAACCCTGGGTGTTGCTTAAACTTGAAAAACTAATGAGTTCTAATCCTTGTGAGTGAACCTAATCAGTGAAAGGTGACACAAATTTAAATTAGAGTACAAATGCAATTTTCATTTTGATCATTTTAATTTAAATAAGTGTGGATGAACTGTGCAGCTAATGTTTACAGTTTTCTTTTTCCCGTTTAACTTTTTGCACATAGATCATATATCTCATTGTTTTACTAAATTATTATTTGAATCCAATCTACTAATAGCAAAAGGTAACTAACCCTACTCTAAATCTCACTGAACCTTTCCAGTGTGATACCAGGGGAGGGACTGATATCTGTGAACAGAAACCTGCTGTTCTGTTCACTGCATATCTATCACGAAATGAAAATATGAATTCAGAGATAAACCAGTAGAAAACATACTTGATAGTAGATAAAGTTTACTTACACTTTTTAGTGGTACTCGGATACTTAGTTTACCACGAGAAAACAATGTCACATATTTGGAGGAAGGAGACTTTATTAACCATCCTGAGCAAATTGCCTCCAGATCCATTACCTCTACAACTGATCACCAAATCATTTTAAACTAATGGGTCAACTACTGACAAACTTTCAGTCTTGCAAAACAAGATATTTTTATTGCGAGCCAGCCACGCCAGTTCTGTTTAGCAATATTTTAGGTATTCAAATCGTAAGAATATCACGTGACTAAATTCGCGTTCGCACAACTGTGTTATTTATGTACAGCCTTAGTCCGCACACTCTCCGCACACTCATGCTTGTGAAAAAGTTTAATAACTTTAAATCTATTAAGTCTATCACCACCAAATAAAGTAGTATAGATTGATCACAGACCACAGGCTACATTCCCAGTGTCAATTAACCAATCACTATGCAGGATAGGCCACTGGAGCCTCTCTAAAAATCATGATTTTCATGTGGTGTTAAAACCATGTTAAACTATGAGAAAAGTTTTAATTTACATCTAATCATGTGCAAAAATATCTAATTACCTATATTATATACTCTATTGTAGTGGATGGCTTTTAAATCTTTCAAAATAAAAAGATTAAAACCAAGCTGTATGAAAAATCATTCTCAACCATTTTTATTTTTGTATCCAATGAAATGGCCGCGTTGGACAATATAGCCAATCAGCAGCGAGCACACGTGATTTCTTGGATAGAGTTATCTTCTCATATTATGCTTAGTTGTAAACTGCAATGTATCATAATACATGTACATGCATACTATGTTTTACTTGTACTACACTGATTCTAGCAAGTATTGCATAGAGTTATCTTCTCACATGCTTAGTTGCAAGCTATTAGATTATATTTTGTTCTACTCGTACACTGATTCTAACAAGTATTGCATTATGAAAGTGTTTTACATGCAATATTATATAATGAGCTGCATGACAATGTTATTTATGTTCTTGATCCTTGTTTAGATTGGATTCTACATTTGAACTCTTGAATATTTAAGTAACACACATCTAACATTACATAATAGGGAACAGTCCTACCTCACAGTAGTGAGTATATACATGTAAATGTATATAATATAATAATAATAATTGTATATACATGTATGATAATTTTGATCCGTAATAGAAATAGTTGTAATTAAAAGTAATATTCTCCAGCTCTATAGTTCTATGTATGATTTAACATGTTTATGACTACACTTAGGCATAGTACAGCATAGAATATATAATATGATATTAGGATTATTGTGTTCTGGTGATGCAGCATTTTATGTCAGAATGTTTGCCTCCTGGTCAAAGCCGATAGTGACATGTATGACTATGTAGCAAGCATGAAAAACATATATATTTTATACAGATCATAAGGTATAATACGATTTCAATTGTTTGACTAATTAATCGCACTTCTTTTCTGTCTTCTGTTCTACATGTAAGCCAGCTGGCTAAAGGGTAATGGTGTACTTTGCCAGCCATTATCTACATTGCGTGTGTCTCTCGCTCTCTTCATGTATTTGCTCTGTTTGTGTTCTAAAACATGAAAGTACAAGTTCAATTTTATGAGTCTTGATCTTGTAAAACCTAATTCCCCATATAATTGTTTCTGTGTTGGGCTGTATTATTATCATTAGTAGGCTGCATTACTATTACTAGTAGGCTGCATTACTATTACTAGTAGGCTGCATCACTATGCACTGGTAGGCTGGTATGAAACTACTATATTATGTACAATATATTATACAAGTTAGTAGTGAAGTACATGTACATTACTTGGCATTGTGGCTCTGCTGCACTGCTAAGTAGCCAATAGCTGGCAAGTATAGTAGCTCTTAGTAAATAACATACCGCATGACATGACGCCGTAGGAATTATTGTCAACACTAAGCCAAGTACGGTTTTCCCCACCTCTGGGCAGGCAATACAGCTCTTCTTTAAATCCTTATAACTTGGAAACTTTTGATAGCAGATACATAAATTATATATTAGAATGATGCTGAGAAGTTACTCTATCCATCCATGTGAAAAAAATGATAAAATTGTCATTTTGTAAAAATGGGTTAGAAACCCTAAATATTTAGAACGATTTCACCTTTTTATGTTTTGTCCGGAAATTGAGTAAACACGTGACTAGTCTCAAAACTGCATTTTAATGTATTGTCCTATAGATTTATAGAGTGATGTAATTTGAGATTGTGTAGATAATTTTTCTTTAAAATTGATCAAAAACATTTTTGGTATTTTTTATTTAGTTTCTTAAAAGAATTTCTGTACATTTGGAAAATGTGATTACACTAGGCTATTTTTTTGAGACAAAGCATTTCCGTTCATCAGCTGTGAACAGAAAATAATAATAATAATAATAATAACAATAATTATTATTATAATTAACAGTGATAGTCATTGTAAATATAATATAGATAAAAGTAGTTCTATCCATAATTTATCGTTTTATAACGATAATATAATTATAAACTGCATTCAGTGTATTGTATAATTTGAGCAAAGAAATTTGCATAGAAGAATTTATTTTTAAGTCCACTTTGACTTTAGACAAAGGTAAGAAGATACCACACATACGATACTATACTTTACTTATTGCTACTCATACTAAATAGTAAATGATACTAAATACATACGGTATTTCAATTTCTAAAGAAATGGGCTTTATAATGGCAGAAAAATGTACTACATATGGCAATTTATGAATTTTGAAAATTGAGATTTACTGGGCGCCTGAGAGTGCAAAACTCTCAGCATACAAGTCTCTATGTCTGCCTCACCTAGAATATGGAGCTGCTGCCTGGGACCCCTCTGCAAGGAAAGATATTGAAGCACTGGAAAATGTTCAGGACCAGGTCGCAAGATTTATTTCGAATCTAAAGGGCAGACAGCAGATGAATGATGTGAAACAGAAGCTTGGACTTCTACCTCTACAAGAGAAACACAAAAACCGAAGGGTGAACCTGCTTATGAACGTCCTGTCTCATGAAGACTCGCACCCAGCATTGAGCGCCGCATATGATGAACTTGTCCAGCAACATTTCAACAACAGCCAGATACAGACTAGAGCCCAGACCAGAGGCATACCAAGATTCATCAGAACCAACTAAAACCAGTACCATAACAGCTTTCTACCAAGAACAGTTCGAGATTTAAAGATAGCACAATCCTACTGATACTTCAAGCAATCCCCAAATGACAGGTGGCACTAACCTGTACAGATCAACTTTTAATAATTCCTAAGCTAATACTTGAAATACTGTCCCAACTTATGTTGTCCACTGTTCCATATGAGGCACGCCCCTTCCACCCCCTAGATGGTCTAGCGTGACAATGAACTCCATGTAAGTCCATGTAAGTAATCTATATGATACTCATACTCTACTGAAAATCACAATTCATGTCAATCGACAATCACAATGACAACATAATGATAGTCATAATGACGATCACAGTGCTACAATCAACCTGAATGGCCACTGTTTTTCCCCTTATCTTTCTTGTCGAACTAGTGCATTAACTATACTATTTGAGATATATGTCCTGTACTAATAGGATAACTATCCTTCCAATGATACATGACGAATATAAATGTAATAGTTAGTTACATGACTACCTGCACTGCCAAACTACGTGATCATGATGATAGCCTCTGGTCTATATGATCCATAGAATTCTGACCAAATCATGCTCAACTCCATGACAGTTCTGTAGTATTAGTTGCTAATTACCTCAACTCTAGCTCATCTAATATATTAGGAGCGGTCCACCAGTCCAGGAATGTGGCAAATACAGACAAATACATTTATTAACTTTATGATTGATTTTTGTGTATATTTCTGTTGCAGGTTGGTTAGCTTTAAACAATTTGAAAACAAACATGTCTAGTGATCATGGAGCTAAAAAGCCAAAACTCAGTATGGAGGCCAAGCGTGAAAATGGTCATTCAAGTGATTATCAGAATGGTCACAATCACGTATCTGCTACCAAAATAGTTTGTCCGGAAATGGCATACTACTGCTTTGAAACTCTTTTGAACCATTTTAATAAACGGTATGATCCTCCTTCCTCAACTAGCTCACTCCTGAACTTCACGAACGACAGATAGTGAGTATTGACCTTGGTTGCTAAAAATTAATGCTAGTTGAAAAATATCTTTTTTTGTTGCGCAATGAAGATATTTATCCAATACTAGACTTTTGTCTTTTAAATAAATCTGATTTGGTGATAAGGTAGGCCTACTCAGTATGATTTTAAATATCTGTTGTGTTTTAGTCCCCTGTTTGTGTCTTGGCACGCCGGGAAAGAAAACAGACTCAGAGGTTGTATAGGTACATTCACTCCTCTCCATATACACCAAGGTCTAAAGGAGTATGCTATCACTAGGTAAACTTATTTATATTCTAATGATTTGGGTAGGCATTTAAACTTTCTAATACCAGTATATAGATAGTATAGTGTATGGTCTACATTGTCCAAACTAAAGACCACTATTTCACCAATAGCAGGTGTGATTAGTAGAGGTACTAAGTCAGGTTATCAGTGCAGTGGTTGACTTGTTGAAGTGTGAACCTGAAGGTCACAAGGTCAAATCGAATATGTTTTCATCTAGTAATGTAAGCTCTTCCATTCAGGGTCTAGCTCTAGTCACCCATATAAGCTTCAGGTCTGTTAAATTTATTGGCTAAATGCGCTTCAGGTGCGAAAACTTCTCACTAACTTCTAATGGTTCCACTGAATCTACTACCAAGCCAAAGCCAATATACCTTTGGCCAAGTGCAGTCATCTCCAAATCCGCCATATCTTGTCAGAAAAAGTTCGTCACGTAAATGAACAACTTGGCATGCAGCATTTCATTGGAATCACTATATTCCTATTGGATAAAACTCAATTCGTATTTACGGCTCTCTCTGTGTGATGAGTTGGTTTGTCCTTTTCAGCACCCTCAATTATTTCGTCCCCTCAGTGTTAGCTCCCTACTACAACTCGGGATAGTTTGGCTTGTGTTGTTGTTAACTATTCATGTACAAAAATGAAAGCACACGAATCTAATTCATTCTTATTCCCTGCTTGAATAATAATTAGGCTTCGTAAAAATTATACATACCCAGATATTTATACGTACTAGAATGTAGTCAAGTGATATCCATATACATTTTGTATCCGTCTTCCCATAGTGCAACAAAAGACTCAAGATTTGATCCTATACATATAGATGAAGTGCATAGACTGACTGTTAGCGTTTCTTTACTCATAAACTTTGAAGAAGCTGATGACTATCTTGACTGGGAGGTAAGAAAGCATATTCTCTTCCGGTCGATACATCTTCACTCACTGAATGATCCAGGCAATCTAGTGTAGTGTTCTATAGCAGTGCAAGATTAGTTGCAGATATTGGGTTGTACCCTAAGCATTGTGATGATGTTGTCATAATGTGAGCCCGTTCAACCTGTTTCATTAAAAAAGTAGACCGATTAGATTAGAGATGAATGTTTGTGTGTGATCACCCTGCATGAGCTAGTCTACTTATGTAATCACGTTTAATTTTTTTTTTTTTGAAATTGCATTACATATTATGTGTTTTTTATTTACAAGCATGTATTTATTGATCTTAAATATAATGTATGACTTCATTCTTATTCTTCTAGTTATTACTTAATGTTGTCATTGTATTTCACTACTTGATAGGTTGGAACTCATGGAATAAGAATAGAGTTTGTGAATGAGAAAGGTCATCATAGAACAGCTACTTATCTACCTCATGTCTGCACCGAACAAGGTAGGTCTCCTTGACTGATGAAAGATGTAGATGAATACAGTGAACAGGATGATGTCGTTTTTTAGTGCTGTGCTGTGTACTATTTCGATCGCCCAAGATGTCTGCTTGTCTTTCAAACTGATATTTGTTAGTTATTGCTATTTTTCAGCAAATACATTTTATAAAAGCAGCATTTACTGTATATTATCTACAGGTTGGAACAAAGTGCAGGCTATCGATAGTCTACTCCGTAAAGGTGGATACAAAGCAAACATCTCTCCTCAGTTTCGCTCAACTATAAAGGTATTATATCTTGTTACCATGCAATACTGAATTTACTCAACTTCCTGCCACTTCACATTATCTGTGACTCCGGAAGTGTTAGTTTGGTCCTGGCTACACTCCAATCATACTGTTCTTACTGTGTCCGTATGGGGACGTAGAAGTTACTTAGATACTAAAGTGATGACAAGGAGATGTCACCTCTGTCAAGGCCACCATTTTCATAGAATTGTAAAGAAACATGAATGAATGATTGTGAATAAGTGAGTTTTGCATACTCACCCATACTTGTGGAAAGCCCAAAATACAAACTGTCAACAGCTGTTTAGCACTATCACTAACATTATGTTGTAGTCCTATGCTACAGTCAGTAATGATTTTTTTTCCACAATGATCTCTATTGCTTGTAGCTTCTACGGTATCAGAGTGAGAAGCTGGAGATCTCATATAGTGAATATACTGCCTTTCTTAACTCAAAGAAAGGGAAGTAACTCTAGCAAGAGCCGTCCACCTCCCATAGAGGAAGTAAACACATACAGGGACCATAACTCCTATTATCTAAGTCACCTATACTGTCTCAGTATATTAGTACTAGTAGTTATAGTTGTTATTCATATGACATATGACTTTAGTTAGTACCATGTATTTTACAGGAAGTTGTAGTTGCTAGGCACCACACTAACAATGTTGGTGAAGTCAGGCTATTCTTGTGAAGACACAAGCAGTGTTATATTGATTGGTTAGTGCATGTTATCAGTGTCTGCTGCTGGGTTGGTTTCACATTTCAAGTTGCTTTAGAATCTAGTTGATGACCTTCATGTGCCCTTCCACTGCAAACCATCACTGGATTTCTATTGTGCATCTCCCCTCTGATTTATAAACCTGTAGTCTGTGCAATCTTCTAGTATTCTTTGGACTGGCCTAGGGGTTAGTAGAGTTACTCACATGCATCTGCAGTACTAAAACCACCTAGGAAGAAAAGTATAGTTTAATGCAGTGAGTTATGCTTCAGTCTATCACTGGTGCTGTTAGCCTCAAGACTGTTCTACCATTATCAGAGACAAATTATTACTCAATATAGGTCTGGACATATATTTTCTGGTTATGATCATAGGCAATATTGTTATCCACAGTTTCTACTCTGCTCTCGCAAAGACTATAATATAGTTTATGTTATCAGGTCTTTGGAACCAATTTAGGTAATTTTGACAAACAATTTTATATTATACAAGCAATAATTCTTATCCAGGATTAGACATGTCATGAGGATAAAACTTAAAAAAATGGAATTTTAAAGTTTATAATAGAGTATAATACTTGGGCTCTTCAGTGTGTATAGGCCATGGTACTATCCAGTGTAGTGTGATGGATGAATCAGATAAAAAAGCTTAAATGGAGTACAAAAACTGAGTTAGTACCCAACCTTGATGCTGCTTCTTACTGTGGCTGATCTCCACACATTCAATTTAAAAAAAATTGTGTTCTTGAAATACAACAGTTAGAATTTCACCTGTTAGCCCCCCTAGCCTGGCCCAGTGGCCCAGCCTAGTTTAGCCGGGTCTAGTGGTAAACAGAACTAAACTTTTCATGCTAATTGGATTAGAATACTAAACTACACATTGGTTATAGCTCTCCCAAGAAATTAACAAAACTAATACATGTAAAACAATTCTAGTTCCCTAGGGAAGAAAGTTATAGGTATATTCTATTATGTGCAGATATTTGTGCTGTGAACCTTTTAACAGGAGTTGCCTCCTCACACAGGGGATGACTACTCCAATCAAAGGATTTGCATAGTTAACTGTCTATTCATTTTTCTTCAATTGCTTACACTATTAGTACAGCTTTTAAACTTTATTCATGCTTTTTCCTATGTTGTATACACAATGTTAATATTATAATGCATGTAGAAAAGATGCGTAGTTGCCCTGATGTTTTGATATTTATTATTTATCTGGCTGTCATCTTCAAGAATAGGATCGCAGTGAAAAAGACTACACGTATAATATGTGTATAATATATAGTTAAAATTGAAGAAAATAAATCAAAGCAGTTAGAACATATAAAAGTAGAAATAACAATTGAATAACTATCAAAACATCAGGAAAATAAATACTGTCTCACAAAAATATTTCTGTTCTATTCATGATTAGAATGTTAGCATTAACTTTTCCAGATAATACGAAGCATGTCTATTTTATAATTGGTGAGCAAACTAATGCCTCATCCTTGTGAATAAAAGCTGTTGAGTCTCCTAACCACTATGCTATTTTCCAATATTGAATGAATACAAGAAGGACGGTGAAACACAAATACTGCATTTATTCCTACAAGATTGCAATGGCTAAAGCTGACAGAGATACAAATTTTAATCATGGCTCTTTTGAGTCACAAATCAACTAATTCTTTTCAGTGATGAGTAATTAATTAAATCGTTAGATCTTCAATCTCAATGGACTACTCTTGAATCTCAGTATGGCATCTGTGTGTTTACCTACTTATCCCATAGAGGTAGGTATACCTACCTCTATGACTTATCCAAACACAATTGACTGTGCCATGTACAATGCAAGAATACATAATACATATTTTCTTAGCTAACAGGATAAAGAAATTTAGAGGCTATTATAAATATGTGTGGTATGTCTGTGTATATACGTGTAAATATTGCTCATGGAGAGAAGGGGAGCAACTTTCCATTATGATCAACACCATAAATTATAAGATTGAAGGGGGGGGGGGGGCATTGGACTGGACCCACACAATGATTTTTTATTCAAGGAGTCAAATACTTGTTTCAAATCCATGAAAATATACCCTTTATTAAATATGGCACCTAATGCCATAGCACAGTGAACAGAGCATGCTACCACGGCACCAGCTCAGCAACATGATAAAAGGAAGCTTCATCTGGAAGCAGTAGACATGCTCTGAGTCAACTGCACCCCTCATGTTTGCCTACCTTGCTACACATAGGGTGTAAGGGGGTTTGGTTATCTTTTATATATTAATATTATAATAATCATAGAAAATAACACTTAATGCGTTGTGTATTGTGTCTGTCTGGGTCTAGCTCAATGTTCAAGCTTGTAATTTTTATGGTGGTAATCATAATGGGAAGTTGTCCTCTCTCAATTATGGTCACGCTGCTCGAATAAAGACGCAAGCTCAAGCAATTCATGCTTGTGAAAAGAGAAGGGCTAATTGGCTGTGTCATGTTCGGTCAAACTGGGCCATGTATTCGAGTCAACTTGGCGCACTCACCCAGGCACATGTCAAATTTAGCCTGTCGCCAGTTGAATGAAGGGGGCAAAGATAGTATCTTTGAAGGGGGTCGCGTTAGCAGAGATGGGTCGCGTAGAAGTGTGTATCTCCGAGGCGATTTGAAATTGTGAAGTTGTCCTTTCTTTGTATATAACTTTTGGTCACATGATCGCATCATGGCGAGCTCAGGAGAAGTGAGGACAAATTTTCACAAAAAAATAAATCATAGAAAACCCGAATTGCTGAATAAATTAGAAGGTCATGACGCTAGTATAAATGGTGCTGTTTTAATCCCTGGGGCTGATGGTGTTATAAGTGCAAGCAATGATAGGTAAGTTCTACCAATCCTTGCCCAAAGGAAAGCTTCTGTTTTTATCGTATCATTATCATTCATTCATAGTCATAGTGATAGATAGTCATAGTAATAGTCATAGTGATAATCATCATCAGATCATCCATGGATGTCCAAAATCGATGTTCAAGCTTATATTTGTCATCTTTTTTTGTAAATATTGTATTTTAGTTTAAGCAAGGAGTAAGAAGTTTAAGCTCTACTTGATTCTATAAAAATAGAAAGACTAAGATAGATAAAATAATTACAAAAATAATATAAATATAAATATTTATATTATAATTATTATCATTATTAATAATTAGAAAATGATATCATAAGAGAAAGATAATAATATGATAAATAAAGATTCTCACTGACTGGCAGTTTAGATGTTCAAAATGATTTGAAATAGCTATATCAAATTATATGACTGGGGTATCCAATTAAATTTAACTCTTCAAAAAGCATTGTTCTTGTTGGTTCTAAGTGGACTTGCAAGTCAAGTCATTTCTGAAATTTTGAAGTCAAGTCCAAGTCAAGTCAGTCGTCATGCAAGTCACAAGTCAAGTCGAAGTCAACTTGCCTACTTACAACTCGAAATGGAATCAAGTGAGAGATAGCTTCAAAAATTTGACAATTATTCCAAAGTTATGAAAATATCACTTTTTCTTTTAGTAGACATTCCAATGCATGAAAAACCATGCCAAGGTGTAGCGTGGCATGTGTTTTGTTATACAATTATGACAACTAGCCTATGGTGTAGTAATATTGGCACTACCTTTATTCTCCTTGTTGACTTGGCAGAAACCAAGTGAAAGTCACAAGTCATTCATGTATCCAAGTCAAGTCACATTGATGTGCAAGTCAAGTCACATTGATGTGCAAGTCAAGTCACATTGATGTGCAAGTCAAAGTCAAGTCAAATCAACATGTTGGCAAGTCCAAGACAAGTCGACTTGTGACTTGACTTGGCAAGTCAAGTCAAATCTATGACTTGAACCCAGCTCTATCAAAAAGTGAAGTAGTGGGTTTTTCATCTAAGGGTGCGGCATTTTCAACAATGACCAGTTTTTGAACAATTTTCCTTCAACTTGTTAAGAACAAGTAGATGCCATTGATTAAATATCTGTGATGTTTACTTTAATTTCAAATTTCACTGGGAGATACACATAGACTACATCCTTAGCAAAGTCTTCTGCCATGTTGTTGGGATTGTTGAGGTACACTCTATAGGATTCTCGCCTATTGTTAAGAAGGCGGCATATTTTTCACTTTGCTCATCGATTCTTGAGTCTGGCTGCGAAGTATGGGATTCTTTCATTAAACATCTTGTAGATAAGTTGGAACTTTTGCAGAATAAATTTACTCATTATATTTATTATCTATAATCTGAAGACGGGTGGATGTACCACTGGGATCCAAAAAGAGCAAAAAATTTAAGTCAGTAGAAAAGGTCTTTCCACATTAATTTATTTTATTATATACATGTACGCATACTCAGAATGGACTTTAAATCAAAGTATTTACAAATTATTGAACTGTGTGACATCTACTGATTGAAGTGTTTTAACATGTTCCTTTAACTTTAAACTTTAACCTTTAACTTGGTTCTCCTCTAGAATTAATATCTACCTGTAGAGTTTTCTGATTAGGGCATCTTGGGAACTCAAAATATAAGAACTGGTAGTGAAGTAATATAATATAGGCTTACTAACAATCTGAAGGTCTCAAGTTTCTTCCAATTGGAGGTCTCGAGGTTCGACATATATGTCGGGGTATCACACAGAACACTTGACACGGGATGATCAATATGAACATCACAATGACAGAGAAATTGACTTCGACTGTGCAAATGAATCAAATGGAAGGACTAAAAGGATAAACGTTCTCAGCATGATGTGAATGATCTGTGTTGTGTTGTGACTTTGCAAGATAGTAAATGAACGCAGCTGCTACTAAACATATTGTCTTCCTTGTCGATTATGGCGCTTGTATTTGTTTATTGACTGAAGGCAATACTCATACTGACCAGGCTTACCAGTTTCCCTGATTTCGCAGGACACTCTCCGATTTTTCAACTCTATTATGTTTACATTGAAATTTTTCGCCATACAGAAACTAAGTCCTGGCACACTTGTAATGTTGTCAGTGGGACTTGGAGAATCCTTTCTTCCATTTGACTTGTATCTTGACTAGTAGGCTATCAACTCATCTTTCAAACCTATTAATATTGAGTCACCCATGATCTTTTAGCGCATTTCCCATGAATAACTTTGGTCTTGCAACAATGATGCAAGTTATCTGCAAGGACGTGGGTTCGAGTCCCACCAACAACCTGGAGGTTTTTGTCCCGGAGAATGTTTTACCTCCATCCCTTATCGAACTATAATAATATCCAGCTCTAGGAGCCCTGGTGGCCCTTTGATTCGCTCTGCTATTGGGCAGCCACGGATATTATTATTGTTACTTTGTACTATTTGATGGATGACTTTATATTCTCTTCTACATACTAAATCCAGTGCTGAATAGTTATTTGACAGTAGAGTTTGTATCATCATTCTGTCTGTTCTAGAACATTGAGGATATGGTTGAAAAGGGATTCTGGACAATACTGGCCCAGTGTCTGCCATCAACTACCTGGTAGGTAAAATTATTCTGTTGAAAACTATATTTCAACTCTACATATTGGTGTGAGTAAATTGTTTCTTGTATTCTATATCATGGGCATACCTGACCTGTAAATTTATTACCCGTACTAGCACACCGCATAACCATGTTGTTTATTGGTGTAGCCGAGGCCTCATGTTTGGACTATAATGCTATGACTGGCAGATTGTTCGTTGGTTTATCTGATGGTAAAATACAGGTAAGTACATCTATTTCTATTATTTACAGGTAAGTACAAAATGTGCAAGTATATCATTTATCAACTATCAACTGTATTGTTGTAGGTTAGATGTAAAAATTCATGAGCTAGTAGAGTATTTAATGATAATTATTCGATAGCATTAGGATCTATGTATAACATTAGCATAGTAATTATTTTCTGCTACACCTGAAATAAAGGTTTTTCTTACAAATATGTACTGGTAGGCCAGCATGTATTGTGTATCTATACAAGCTACATAAAACATGTACTAAAACTACTGTAAGGTTTTCGTACAAAACGTTAGCAGTGAGATGTGTATCATGTGAATATCTACCTGCACACCATGTGACTATCATTTACCTGCACACCATGTGACTTGCTACTTGTAAGCCATGTGACTTGCTACTTGTAAACCATGTGACTTGCTACTTGTAAACCATGTGACTCTCTACTTGTAAACCATGTGACTCTCTACTTGTAAACCATGTGACTATCTACTTGTAAACCATGTGAGTTTCTACTTGTCAGCCATGTGACTTTCTACTTGTAAACCATGTGACTCTCTACTTGTAAACCATGTGACTCTCTACTTGTAAACCATGTGACTCTCTAGTTGTAAACCATGTGACTCTCTACTTGTAAACCATGTGACTATCTACTTGTAAGCCATGTGACTATCCACCTGTATCTCTGCAGATTGTTGTAATGGGACAGAATCATTATAGTTATATTGTGATTGCAGGAGTTTGATTTGACGGAAGACTTTAACCAAGCACAACACAGAAAAACCTACATTGGTATGCTAAGCGTGGGCGTGGCTTACTAAGCTGCTGTAGAACTACAACAGTGCATTATTTCCTACTTGATTATCTACGTGTGGTGCAGTGCTAGACAGATGATTATGGGAGTATTGTAAACCAGATCAATGATGTATGCACTGTATATTGCAGCTCACTCTGACAGAGTCACAGCTATACAGTTCAGTTTGACCTGTGAATGGGTGCTCAGTTCATCTATAGACAAGTATCTACAATGGCACTGTTCAGAGAGCGGGCGTCGACTAGGAGCCTACAAAATAGATGCACAGTGCCTATGTCTAGCGTATCCTTTAACATAGTGGTAGTATGAGTGTGTCATTTCTAAACTGATGTGAACCTCCGAGTACTGCTCCTTTGCGTAAGGCCCGTATTTTATAAATGTTTACCAATATGTACCTGAAGCTATGGGCTGTGTTAACTTGACCCATTTTCCATCAACAGCCAATCAGAGGATTTGAATTTCAAATTGAGTATGTATTGGTCAATAAAGACATGTTTGCTTACAAAAGTTACAGTGATGACATGGACAGCTATTCGTACTCTGAAATAGAATGTCACATGACTTGCACACCCATAGGTAATAGACTGGATTTACTCTGTATTTTTATGATACAGCCTGTCAACCAATGTCAAACCATTGTCTAACCACTCCATGATAATGGTGACAGATGACTGCATGTGGTATTATTCCATTGTTAATGTCTCCATTGTATAGCAAGACAATATAGGTTCAGCTGGTTACTGTGTTCTCTACAATGGTGAGTCATTGTGTAAGTGATGGAGTTAGAGCAAGAAATCACCATTTATCAGCTACCCCATTTCCTCATTGTTTTGGAGCGCTTGGAACTTAGCCTAGCCAGTTATCATTAGATAAAGCGCACCACCATCTACGATTAAGTTGGGTGGAACTTAGTTGCAACTCTCGCTCTCACTTCAAAACTGAATCTTCTGATAGGCTGTAAGATCTACATTTATTGTTGGGAGTAAGAGGGGGCATCGTAGACTCAAATGCTTATGCATAATCATGTTGTTACTACCTTGACCCAAAGTTTACAGGTTCGATGAGTCTGCAAAGACGGTGTTTGTGGGAGATTATTCTGGAACGATAACAGTGTTGAAGTTGGAAGATACTGAGTGCAAGTTTGTCTCAAACCTGAGAGGACACACTGGTAGGCTATGCTGTTGTAATTACAGTAGCTACCAGTCTATCATTGAGACCAGGGGATTTAGGGAATTGTAGTTCATCCTTGTACAACCAGTACAATCACTCTATATAGGTATTGTAATCTCTATTTACTATTGACATGCTAGATCTGTAATGTACTCTCTATATTTCACTAGGAAGTGTACATGCACTCTCATGGGATGTACTCAACGCCTGCCTATTCTCTGGAAGTTTTGATGAAAGTATTATCTGTTGGGATATCGGAGGTCAAAAGGGAACAGCGTATGACCTCAATGGGCACCAGTAAGTTATTCATATACATGTATGTAGGTGTGTGGAAAACTCATATCTGTATATCCTTTGTTATGCACACAGCGTACAAGCGTAAGGTGTAGGCTGGTGTAGGCCTACATACCTATTCTATTTAGTGGAGAAATGATGTGCGTTGTGAACATACAGATTAAGTTACTGTATATCAGGGATGCCCAAATGTGTCCCTAAGGGACACAGTGTCCCTTTGCATGGATTTTGGTGTCCCTTCATCACTTCTCAAATTTTACATGCAAAAACATGTCTTTTTGTGTCTGAGCAGTAAAAGCAATTGCGCTGCTCAAACTACATTACACTCAAGAACACATCACAATGTTAAAAAATCCCCACATTTGAACATGTTAAAATATTTTTAGCTGACACACAAGTAGATTTCTGTCAACGATTTAAAACCTACAGTAAGTCGATGGCCTGATTGACCTAACCACAGTGCCAAGAGCTGAAGACAGAATAAGGTGGAAAGCGCAGCTACCCCAAGTTATCTAAAATTACTGTCAAACTGATAACACTCTTTGGTAGCACATTCTTGTGTGAGAGTTTGGTCAGTCATCTGAACTACATGTATATCAAAAGCAAAAATCAGACAAGACTGACTGACAAACATACCAGGCAGCTACTAAAAGAGACACAGATTTTGAGGATGATACAAGAGAAAGGACAACTCCATGTCATCCGCTAATAATTGTATTCACAAGTGAACCATGGAGCATGCTTTGACTATTCATTACAATTTTCATATAATTTGCTTAAGGCCGAATCAGACTAGCAAATATCTTCGCTGCGTTTCATCACGTTTTGCCAGCATAACGACTTTTTTCTTCTGAACAACACACTAGCGATGCTTCCTCCATGAATTCACATTTTCTAGTCTGAGCATGTGCGCCAAGGCAGGCAATTATTGTTATATGTCATGACTTCTATGTGCACATTACATTATGACAGCGACTCAATTTGGAATTTTTGTTTACAGACGAAAGTGTAGAATGGGGCCCATAAAATATTGCTGTCCTATCAGAAATCAGTGTTATTGAAAATTAGACGTAAAATATTAAACACACTTGATATTTGGCGAACAGGGCATTTGTGTTAATTTTGTGACGCCCTGTCCCTCCACCATCATTCACCGGCTAATAATGGCGCCAAATTCGCTAGTCTGTTTCTACTTTTATTCTGTTTTCGTGCACTTCAAAAGTAGATGACTAAATTGCTATTATACATGTACTTGAGTTAAAACAAAATCAATAAATACACGTGTTATAACTATAAAATAACTCATTTTGTATCATAATCAAATTGTCCATTTAGTAATCGCAATAATGCAGCAGCAAAAACTAAGTGTCCCTTGCTCCGATGCCCTTTTAGAATTTGTCCCTTTCCACCAAAAAGTTTGGGCATCCCTGCTGTATATTGATCATTTCCTTTATGATGAGTAATTAAATGGAGGGGATAAATCCAGTTATAGTTATAAAATGTACCAGTACTATTATACTACTAACACTTGCCTCATTAGTTGTTATACATTGTATAAGTAGACCATTGGTCTATTATCTGTGATACTATGGAGTATAGTGTGCATGTATGCAGTTACTTTTTACTTCATCTATATGTATATATTTACCTTGTTTTGTCTGTATCCAGTGATAAAGTTCAGGCTCTATGCTATGCTGCCACCACAAAGTCTCTCTTCTCAGCAGCTAATGACTGTAGTCTGATATTGTGGGACATGGAGGCTGATAGACATGAGGTAACCTATACTATACTACCCTCAAAATAGAACTATTTCTATACATGTATATTCCAGTTCTCTGCTATGATTTGTTTGGGAGTTATTCCACCAATATTTTCACATCATAGAGCAGACACAACTTCTGTTTATCACATGGTAACAGAAGCTGTTATAGGATGGAGCTGTTTGCCAGTGTATATTGTATTATAGTCCTTGTAACTATTACATATCTCTGTGCTCTCTCAGACTCCTAAATGGGCCACCAGTGACAGCTGTATGAAGTGTGCGAAACCCTTCTTCTGGAATGTCAAACAGATGTGGAATGACAAGACTATAGGGTACAGACAGGTGAGTAATATATTTACATGTACGTGTGCACCTACTGGTATTACACATAAGATAACTCCCCAATAGTTAGGTGACCTGTTCCATACTTGTAATATTTCTTCGCATGAACCGTAAATATATGCATTTACTTCTAATTTATTGCTATTCAAGTGACCTATATACTGTTAGTGTATAGCTAATAATGTGACATATATACTGTTAGTGTATAGCTAATAATGTGACCTATATATCTACAGCACCATTGCCGAAAGTGTGGAGAAGCAATCTGTGATAACTGTAGTAAGCAGAAGTCCACCTTTCCTCCAATGGGTTACGAGTACCCAGTCCGTATGTGTGATGAATGTATAGAGGGAGTCACTGCTGAACAGTGAGTATATATCTGGCACACAGGCTATTTGACCTGCTATATATCTTTAACATGTTCAGTTGATTTCTCAACAATATCTTGGTATTTTGATAGTATTATAATCAGTTGATCTTGCTGATACCATGTGTGTATTTGCAGCTAAACCTGATATATGCTTGAAACTCATAATCTACTGAGTGCAACCCAATATAGCCTAAATTCCAAACACTAACAAATGATTGGTATCGTGGGTGGTTGATAGTACTCATCCTCCTACAGGTCCTGAAACTCATGCCAGGCTCTGCATAACTTATTCCATGTGTCACATTGTACCATCTCTGTGCCTCTCTTATTATACCTATCTGTTTGTCCTCCAGGAAAGTTCCGCTGGCAATGACATATGACGCCAAACATAAGGTGACGCACATGGATATAGACGCTCAGAAGAAGAAGTTACTAACTGTGGGTGCTGATAGAGTCATAAAGGTCAGCGACCAACATGCATATACTCTAAATGTATCTACAACTTGCTACTCTGTGGTTAACGTTGAGCCTCCATTAGTATATGAACGATACTAGTCCTTCATCTTGAGACCCCCTAAGTTCAACTTACTTTGTTATTACCTACCTTGACTTCAGACATGAATTTGGTCAAAAGGCACATGTCCTGTATAAATATCATAATGAATATTATGTATAGTAATACAAGACACATTTTTATTTTGATCTTTTCCTAGTATTTCAATGCTCGTCCGAGTATCATTATCAGAGGATAGAAAATATACTCTGATGATGATACTCGGATGAGCATTGAAATATACGGAAAAAATCAAAATCAAAGTGCGTCTTGTATTACTATGCATAATAAAAATACTAGCCCACACTAGCATTATTCATAATGAATTCGGTCTTAAATTAAAATACCAAACCTGTAAAGAACAGTTCATTGGACAGCTACGGTTCATTGGGGAACTATTCCAATTTTAACAAAATTACTTAACATCTTCCCACTCTGTTGTACCATGCACTATGAATGCTGTAAGAGTATGTAGAATATTCCTACCTCAATACTTGGATTAGCTAGAGCTGTTATAAGCACACACAATAGTAATATTGTTCTCTGACTGTTTTGTTTACAGATATGGGACATCTCTTCTATCCTAGTTTGAGATCTAAGATGCATGTAGCCTCAGAATCATCGCTTTCTTCCGCTAGAATCCATTACAACTTACTATTCTCAACTACATTCACTGCTGCGCTGCTCTAAGGTGACTCGGGATACTGCAATGTAAATCTCATTCCTATTTATTATTTCTTCCTCGTCTAAACCTTGGATGAACTGTTAGACTTTAAATTAATATATTATAATTACTGCCGGTTCATTTTATCAAAGTTCTTCAATCATAATATCAAATTTAAATAATTTCTTTTTAATTTTGTGTAGCCCATAAGAGACTCTCCCCTCTTCACTTTCATCAAGTATCTAATTGGTGGCTTGTGTGAGTTATGACCGATTCTTTTTTTACCATTAACTTTCTTACAGCGTTTACCTAGTTCCTACCAACTCCAGCATAAATTATCTAATTTAAATCTTCACCATCCATCAGTTATTTTGTTTGATTAAATTTATTCGGTTGAAAAAAATCGGATCGAATTGCTTTGAAATTTGAAAGTCTTATAATATCTACGAAGTTATTTCAGATTTAAAGGGCTTCGCAGACCAAACCAATAAAACCCTTCCTTTTCTCATGCCCAAAGAATACACCTTACATAATGAGATTCCAAAATTGTATTTTCTGTACGTCTATAGTTAATAGAATTACAGTTTTATTTCTGCTAGTCGGTGTCCATGTACAAGTGCTGTAGGGATACTATAGTATTTTTACATTTATTTAATAATTATGTTATATTATGTTCATACTTCAGATATTTTTATTATTCTTTGCTATCCACGCTACTTAGTAGTCTATTAATCATACATTAATTATTTATAATAATTATTTTCACAAAGGATTGTGACTAATAAAATTAAAATCTTATTCTTGCCCTCAGTCATATATGATTCTACTTTATGTAGCCCGTGAGTTTTACTTGTTATTCAACTGAGTAGGGTGGTATTCGGAATGCAAACACGGGATATCACACCAAAGTGTATTTGGATATTGCACCGTGCAAGCTTTATAAATAGCAATCTGCAGCAATAACAATTTTATTGAATAATATAACTATGCCTGGTAATAATATTGTTATTGTTAACAAGGGGGAGTCCCCTTCAAATCAAGCATTAGTCACCCCTGAACGTTTAAGCTGTGTTCCGATATTAAATGCAGTCTCACATGAACTAGTACAGTTTCCGAAAACGCCTACTGTCTTCCACTTTTGTCAGTGTTGTGTAGCTCCAAAATAGGAAAAATGGACATCTCTTTAGACCACTGCTTCCTTACCTGTAATTAGTAGGTTAAGCCAGTAAATGTTTTATAAGTAAAGCAATAACTTTCAACAAAGTCAGCATCTGATCTCTAGCAGTCAAATTACTATTAATCAATTCAAGAAGGAAGTTTTTGATAGATGTAAGAAACTCAGAATATTTGGTTTAATCTTTACACATGGTTCTACAGCTGTATTTCATGAAATCAAGGAGGAAATAGTAACTCTACTTAGGTTTAACTAAAATTCAACGCGTTCTTTCAGATGCCTAAGTGACTTGTGCTTGTACGAAATGCGAAAATAATCAATGGTTTGGAATTTTGTTTTCTCACAACCTACCAGATCAAGGTCAAGGTTTCTCATTTTCTGTCTATTAATGTAATGCACTTATTAGAAATTGATATAGTATCAGACCAGCTACTCATGACTACATAAACCATTATACAGTACATGATTATTATGCATAAGCTATCATCATAGCTAGATAGTCGTCTTTACCACAGATTAGGTGAGACAGAGAAAGTTTTATCTGTTCTCCCTAAGCAAACACGTCATCTTAAGCTCAGTAGATAAAATCTAACCAAAGTCTACTTAGCTGTGGTTCCTTGGCTATTTTCGTCCGCTGTACTACTATTCTTTTATATACCTAATAATTCGAAACTAGCACAACGTGTTTCTATTGTACCAACTGTAAAACTTGCTAGTCTTTCATATTTAATCATGGAATTTACTTTTGACTTGTCTGTTTCTCGACATCTTCACAAAACAAAGAGTCTCTCTCGCCCTTCATTTGTTTTGTGGAATGAGTGGAACTTAGGCTGAGTATAATCTGTGCTACGGATAAGAACACCATAATGTTGTTATATAAACCTGTCTTATCAATCCAAAGATAACATGGTATGGTAGTATGTACCTTTGAACATACCACCCGTCAATCATTACCAAAATGGCTGCCTATAGGTACCTGGCTGTGATTTGTCTGACTTTGGTAAGTTTTATTGCTAACGTTATTATTGCCATCATCAGTTGATCAACAACTCGTCTGTCTACCTTTCGCAACGAAATCTTGCAAATATTGATTGATTTAGGCTGCTTAGATATTATTTACAACAAATTATAGCATCGCAGATTGATTCATGTTTGATGTTGCGTGATCTTTTTTATCTGCTTACTAACCAATATTAGTGTGGTTTTCAACTAGGAAAATAAATATAAAACTTTAAATTAGTAAGTAATGTGTTTATGCAGGTCATAGGGCTGGCCGTAGCCCAAAGACCTACAAAGTCAGCGCAGCAGACTACAGCTCCTCCCACTAAACGTACGACTCGGAAGCCAGCAACAACTCAAGCTCCAATTGATAGATGTAAGAGAGCTCATTGCAGTCACCAGTGTGACGATGTGCCTGGCAAAGGCGCCGTCTGCTCCTGTCCTGACGAGAGAATGTATTTGAAGAGCGACGGAATAACTTGCAGTGAGTCATAGATGAGTTATGCAATCTATCTTTGGCTATCAGCCAATTCTCTAGATGTATATTACTTTATATCAGAGGGTTCCATTGTGCCCTTTTGGGAGTGATTTGAGGTTTAAATTTCTCATATTTCTGCCCACAACAGGCTCACACTGCTAGAAAGCATACAACATCCGTCAGTATCAGTATGTCAGGTTTCTCATTCTCAGTTGAACTATGATACCAGCAATATTATAGTCACAGGGTGGCGGGTTAGTGGCAATCTAGCCAGAGCAGGCAATATTGTGACCTTGACCGTGACCTTGACCTGACGCATTTCACTGAGTATCTACTTGGCATCTACTGACAGTTGTTAAGCCTGCAGGCATCACATTGTTTATAGAAGTGATGTTCTATGTGAGGCGCGTATTTCAGAAATACATGTATATGATTCTTTTACAATGTACTCCACATAGTAAAAAGGTCCATATATGTGCGATGCTACCAATATATTTCCAACATACCGATATTTAACCACTAGGAAGAAAGAAATGTGGTACATCATCTGCCGCTAATGTGTACAAATGTGGATCTGGAGCTTTCTGTACTTTCGAATGGGACTTCAAAGAGAGGCAGATGATGCCAGAATGTAAATGTAGCAGCGTTATTGGCGCTACTAGAATGGTCTTCAATGCTAAATCTAAATCCTGTGAACGTAAGCAACTAATGTGTATATACATATATGAGTAGGCTAAACATTGTACAGTGCACTGTGTGGTGTATAGCACTGTAGGCCTAACCTTATGTGTGATGTGAATATATTTTAATACGTGTTTGTGCTTGTGTATTGTACAATATACTTTATGCTAGCTACATATACATGTACATCAGAGGTGTGGATTTCTGACGGCCAGTTCTGTTATACAACACCAGTGGATACATGTACTCCGCAAGCCCCTGAAAATCACAAAAAATACTACAAATCTGATAATAGGAACAACATCAAATAGCTGCCCATATGCTAATGTATTCACTCTTTTTCGCAGGTGATCAGCGTTTCGCCACTTGTGATTGGCCAGTAAAGCATAGCTGTGATCAAAACTGTCAAGTTTCTTACAAATCATCGGGAGTTGGAACAGAGCCAAAATGTGTGTGTCGAAAGGGCTACTCCCTCGACAAATCTGGAAAGAAATGTGTCGGTAAGTTACTTTAATATGAGACTAATGCTTTTCTCTGTTTATTTGTTCCAGTGTTGTTCTGTTTTTTGCACTGTAAGTCTCAGCTTGCTTGAATAGCAGTTGTGGTTAATATATAGATTTCACTACTTGCTGGTTTATAATGAACCCCAATCGGTGTACTAAAACTACAAACTGACTCTCACTGTTTGGGTTTCCATGGCCGATCTAGACCTGTTTCCATGCTCATTAGCAGCTCTCACCATGAATGTACAGCTACTACACTGACAGCATTACAGAGAATTCCTCATGAGTCACCCATAAAGTGGTGCTTGCTTATTGTAAGGTTCCCATCTTCCTATTGCAGTATCCGATCCATGTGTAGCAGACAATAAAAATGGCGGCTGTCAACACAGATGTAGCTTCAACAAGAGGACACTGGCTGTCACTTGCAGCTGCTTTGGAGATGGTTACACACTTGATCCCAACGGCAGCACTTGTAGTATGTTATTATATGTGGTATAGCCCATCAATGGCAGCACTTGTAGTATGTTATTATATGTGGTATAATCCATCAACGACAGCACCTGTAGTATGTTATTATTATGTGGTTTCGTCCATCAAGTTTAATCTATAATATGCCTACTCGTATTGTTCGTGGTTGCTCTAGCCTGAGCTCCAATTTATCCAAAAAATTGTACTGATTCCTTAATGATTCACTGTAGAACCTATACTAAGGGATCGCAATCCAAATTCTATTGTCATCACTTTTGGAGCTCATGCTATGTTGGTAAATAGTTTCACTATCAGCAGTAAAAACAAGGTGGAAAACTTCATACTCTCTTTTTAATTCATTCTGTGGAATTGTTCGTTTACCTTTGAGCAAAGGATCAAACATTGGATGTTGATAAAATACATCGCAGAATGCACATGTAGACCTATATCTGATACTCCATTATTAGAATAATTCCCTCTTCTACTGGTTTCCAATTGTATTGTCTGCTCATACAAAAGAGGACAACTCAGCAAGACCACAATGCCTTTGGGTTCTCCTCCACTTTAATGGAAATTATATTGATGTTTATTAGCTGAGAAGAGCTGTAAGAATGGGAACAGTGGCTGTCAGCAGGGCTGTATCCAGGCAGACAGTAAGAACTTCTACTGTACCTGCAATAAAGGTTTCCATCTGGATGCTAATGAGAAAACCTGTACGGGTAAGTGTTCACGTGGGGTATATACATGTATGTACGGGTAAGTGTTCATGTGAAGTATATACATGTATGTACAGGTAAGTGTTAATGCGGGGCTTATGCGTGTATGTACAGGTAAGTGTACAGTAATACATGCAAGTAGTGAAAAGGTAGTGGGAGTAATGTACATTTGTAGCATAATTTGTATAGTATATTTTTATAAATTGATGTGCTAAGTGCATTATGTTTTATGATAATGTGTATGTAGTCTGCACTAAATGCGCAGCATGTATGTGCTTACAATCTAATGTGTAAGTGGCTGATCTCATGTAAATGATGTAAAAGCTATTTGTTACAATGAATGTAGTATAAAGTTGTCTTCTCTTTCGTTTTACTCTGAGGAGAGAAGACAACTTCGAAATAGAAAACCGTTTTTATTCAATAGAGCGTTTATACACTAATACTGATGCTAAGTGTTTCTATAATACCAGTGAAGGACATATTGTAGCCTGTGTTACTATAAATAGATTATGATGAATGCTCTGGGTGGCATGGATGCGACCAGAAATGTGTACCAGATGGTAACCACTACTACAAGTGTGCGTGTAACGACGGCTACTACCTGGCAGACAATGGCTATTCTTGCAGAGGTGGGTGTAACAATCTGAACTTGGGTACAGCTACGCTTAGCCCTACAGTATTTACAGTAGGGAATATCAAGTATTATAATGTAGAGATAGAATATGTAATATTCCATGTACAATTACTAGCCCTTTACTGCTTTATTTAGTTTGATTATTCGTTGTATCAAAAATGGAATAAAAAATAGCTGGTTACTGTTTTGAAACATAAAGTAGTAGTCTAAGAATGCAAACATGAAGCTACTAACAGTGATGATGAGAAATCAAATAGGCAATAATAATATTATAATTTTCTGTCATGTAGGGAGTTATCTTCTCTCGTATAGAGAGTTATCTTCTCTCATATATAGAGAGTTATTTTCTCTCATACAGTGAGTTTGAACTGTGTGAATCATGGATGCTCTCAGCACTGTAACCCAACTACTGGCAAGTGTTTCTGTGACTCTACTCATACTATTGGAGCCGATGGCAAAACTTGTGTTGGTAGGTTACAATATAGAGTTACCTCCCTTTGACTACTACTTCCCCTCATGTTGATAGGTTGTCATCTTAACTTTAGAGATGTATTGCCATTTGCTAAGAGAACAGTAATGCTTTGGACCTGTGAAATATGTGTATTTGTAACGAAATTTCTGATTCCAATCTGTGTAAGAGTTATCTCCACTTGAGATGCAACAATAGATTTTTGTCCAGTCTCGGTTAGACGTGAATTAATACGACTGTCTTATGGGATATTCTTGCCGTGTAATGTTGAATGGTCTAACTACAAACCATAATTATATCCTGGCATTGTAGCACTTTTAACATGGTCGCCTACCAAAATCAATAGTGTTGGTTTGTTTTTGAAGATATCGGTATAATTATTCCAATATGTACATGTAGATGTTGATGAGTGTAAACTGGGAACCCATAACTGTGCTGAGACGTGTACAAACACTGATGGTGGATTTGCTTGTGGATGCCGTGACCCTAAGGCTAGATTGTCCAATGACCTGCGAACCTGTATCTGTATGTGTAGTTATAAATATAATATATTATGTTCTACCAATATAATAGTAGATTTCATGTCAGATTGTTATGGTACTGCTAGAATGTCACATTTCATGTTAGTTATAAAATATAGATTTAATAGTTTACTATTAGTAATGCTTTACTACATAAGATACCTGAACCATCAATTACTACTAGCATAGCATTACATTACAGAGGACACCCATAGCATTACATTACAGTGGACACCCATAGCATTACATTACAGTGGACACCCATAGCATTACATTACAGTGGACACCCATAGCATTACATTACAGTGGATACCCATAGTATTACATTACAGTGGACACCCATAGCATTACGTGACAGTGGACACCCATAGCATTACGTGACAGTGGACACCCATAGCATTACATTACAGTGGACACCCATAGCTTTACATTACAGAGGACACCCATAGCATTACATTACAGTGGACACCTACAATGTTGCAGTGCTTTTCTGTGAGCTGCAGTCGGTTTTTATCACCACTTTATAGTATTGCGCAATTATTACAGTAAATGTCTATCTCTAATCAAGATCTCCAAGCTTAGTGAAACTCAAAATATGGATATACATGTACATACCAGTAATGTGTTATACAGTTTTGTCAGTATAATCATATGATACTTAATTGTCTCAGAATGGCATTTAAGAAACTGACTCGGCGAGAATTTAGCAAACAGATAAACATAAGATAAAACTAGTAATCTGAGATAAGACAACGAGTAAATTATCTACATACGAATAGAGAGGATAACTAATGTTCAACTAATAATGAGTAGACAACTCTAAAGAATACAACACAGCGTGCTTGTACATGTATATTGTGTTACAGTAAATGCTCTTATAGCAGTTTACGGTGCATGTTATTACAATGACATAACTATAACATAACATAACTATTACAGTGGACACCTGCCAGGAAATAGATGACATCTTGTACGGAAAGGTAACATGCAGACACGGGCACGCTGACACTGGCGTTATGAAGGTTAAGGACTACTGCACATTCTCCTGTAACACAGGATTTAAACTGGTTGGTTCAAATACTGTACGCTGTACAATCACTGGCTACGACGTCGCCCCACCACACTGTGCTGGTAAGTATAGAGAAATGGGAACTTTACCACTCTTTACATCAGCAATATTCTAGCAGTTGGTTGATTTCAAAATAAGTTACTGGAAATCAGTCGAATATTCTATTGCTGGAAAACTAATATCTTAGTTGAAAAACATGCTATGACGAACTTCCTGTTCTGTATCGTTCACCTTCAATGTGTATTGACATTGATGGCTATCTTGTGCGGACCTCAACTTCATGAAATAATAAAAGGGAGATTAACTTGTACCCTGGTGAGGTTATATTAATACTTGACCTTATTGTCTCTAGATATCAATGAGTGTGAGGATCCACTGAGATGTGGAGCCAATGAGGTCTGTACCAATAACAATGGAGGATATAACTGCTTCTGTCAACCTGGATATAACAAGGAGAATGGGAAATGTGTTGGTATGTGTGTTTACATCCTTTCCCTCTCTGACCAATCACAGCTTAACCGGTTTGAAGATAAGTTTGTGCCGTCATTGAGCTCACTTCTGTTGTTAACCAATTGGTTCCTATGACGCCTCCCAGTTTTACCCACTGTACAATAGAAGTACGTATGTAGAAAACTCCAACAGTTTGAACTGGTGTCATCATCTTTATCATTTTATGACAAGTCTGCAAATTTATTATTTCTAAATTTTTGATGGCGTTGATTGGCGGTTTCATACTCATTATATATCATTGACTTGAAATTTGGAATTTCTACCGTGTCGACTGTCCTCATGTCCTCTGTTATGTTGTCCAACACAGATAGGAAAGGTCCACAGATCATTAGCTGCCCTAGTGATGTCAATCTACAGCTACCTGCTGACTCTGATACTGTCAGGTTCACCTGGACAAAAGTAAGCTATGAACCATCTAATACTCCGAGTTATTCATCACATGATAATACAGTGGAACTTGCTTAATTCAACCTTGGATAATTCAAAAACTTGGTCAGTTGAAACTGTTAGCCTTGGTCCCTGCTAAGCACTATATAAATGGCTTCAAATAATTCAAACTTACCATCTGTAATTAAAACTTCATGTGGCTTAGGCTCACACTATTATCAATGATGATACTATCACAGCCAGCATTAATCACCTAATAATCATTGCTAGTAGTTAATAGTTATTAGTAGTTACTACTGCAATATGTTTCTGCTCAAACTAAGCTGGGAAAACTCACTAATTGCTTTACTGTTCCTTAGCTAAATGCGTTTCTATACTGTTTTCCTGCACATGTGATGTTTGTCATTATATAAAATGAAGGGATCACATAATTCAAACCAATTATGGTGGTCCTTTGGAGTTTGAATTAAGCAAGTTCCACTGTACATTATAACACTTCTATGCTTACTATGCCTTGGAATTTCCTAAAGCATCAAAATTGTTCGTCTTACTAATATTGCGATATAAAACATTTGGCCTCATATACTGCAACAAGTCCCATTATGAATGACTAGGCCAATTTTGTTTGGTGGTAGACCCTGAGCTTCCTGGATGAGATCCTTTAACCTAGATTGTAGACATACAAAACCATACATACATGTGTATATGCTTTTGCACTTCGATTGCCTTACCAAACCAAGTTATGTTATATGAACATCTCTGTGTATTCCAGCCGCAGACATTTGACCCAACAGACACCAAACTTACCTGCTCTGGTTGTCCAGAGAAGGAGGAGAAGGATCTAATCGTAGGAGATCACTTTTTCCGATACCTGTACTCTGACAGAGCTGGTAACAGAGCTCTCTGCCAGTTCAAGGCTAAAGTCGTTGGTAAGAACTTAGTAGCACTTCAGTGGTGAACCAGTGGTTCCCTGGTCAACCAGTCGAACCATATTTCTACAGCTTTGTGTAGTAAACTCGTCACAGGTATACCACAAGCAACCATGGTTGAGAATCAATGTCATTTAACTCTGCTGAAAATTAATCAAAACCCACAAAAAAGTCCTAATTTTTTGTTTGATTTATTTAAAATATTTGTTCTTCAGATTACCTTGAATTTACTATGTTTGTGTGATCAGTCCATTGATAAATCATTTGCATAACTTTCTTTTAAATTGAATTTTTGAATTACTAGTGTCATCATCATCATTAAAAAGTGTTTGAATTGAATATTTTAGACGTAACAAAGCCCGTGTTCACAGGATGTCCTAACAACACTGTATTCAATAGGGGACCTGGTAGATACAGCCTCAGTGAGTTCGCTAACGTAAGTTCACATGGTAATCTTTTAAGCAAATTATTCTTGTAAATCTAAACTGCAACCAGAAGGCAATTTCGGCATGTACATGCAATTTTACATGTTATATAACCATGAGGTAACGGGCTGTTTTACACAGAGTTTCCAACGACTGTTTAGGTATCAGCAACAGACAACTCCGGCTCTCTGACTATGACTACAGATAAGCCTGACGGATTCAGTAAACCCGGACTTAGAATTGTCAACTACGTGGCTACTGATGGAAGTGGGAATCATGACAGCTGTACCTTCTTTGTTAACATCACGAGTAAGCATCAACGGTGAATAACCAGGGTACCATGTTGGTAACATTTTAGATCAGCTGTAAAATGTTGATTAAATTTTTTCACCTGATTTCAAAACTGTGTAACATTTTAGGTTTCCAGTATATTAGTACAATTCCAAATTGTCGTTTTCTTCAATGTGAAACTATCACTTTGTTTGAATTTCTGTAGTCACTGATTGCAAGCCTCTCATCGCTCCTGAGAATGGCAACCATGGCTGCGGTGACTGGCACGCCGGCACATACTGTCAACCATCTTGTAAAGATGGATATGCATTCAACATACCAAAGGTAGGCAGGTATCACTGCGCTGCCGATGCTACTTGGGCCCCTAAGGAGACTCTCCCCAACTGTTTCCGTAAGTGCATACTTGTCACTTCCTGTTATGTCACTTCCTGTTATAGCTTCCATGCTAATCAATTCGGCACTACATGGCTGAACCATGTTACATGTACTTGGTGGTCTGTGAACTAGACATGCAATGAGCATTATGAAGCAAAATTATACATTATCCATCTTTGTATGTTTCTCTCTCTCCATAGAATGATGGAAATATAATTGCATTAGAATTTTATACTCGGGTTTTTTTAATTTTTACGATGAAACATTCAGTTCAACTCTTGAAATCCGTTGTGGTAGCCATTTTAACATCTTCGTTAAAATGGGAGTTATCTTTCTCTGTTGCTTTTTGCCAGCTATTGTACAGCCAGATGAGGCTAACATCAAGTACATTGCTAAGTACAGGTCTGACTCATGCCCCAATGATGCCGAAGAGACGAAAAAGAGAATCATTGACATGACTCAAGGTTACTTTGACTCAGCCAAGTCCGTCTTCTGCTTCATCGATGATGTAAGCTTTTACTGCAGACAAGCTATTCAATACTAAACATCTCCATGAATTTATGGATACCAGCAATGAAAACTAATTGGTATATCTGAACTTCTATGAAAGAGTCAGTTTTAAACCCTTTTCTAATTGCTTTTTATGGTAAAGAATCAGTTTAGCCAATACTTCTGCTTGATCTTTTGACGTCTGCCAATATATTATGAAGACAGCTATTTATAAAACTCAGTATTGTATATTTAGTAAATTACGCGATGCACTTTATGCTGCCAGCATAATGGTAATGTAGTACTAATGTGTTTTTAGTCCTGCACGATGCCCGTGGAGCCAGAGATTAGCTGTAGTAAAGGAGAGTTCAGTGTAACAATGAAGACATCAGAGGACTACTCTCTAGTCCCAGAGCATGAGAACATGGTGCTCAATTTTAAGGCTAAGATTAGAGCACAAGTTCAGAAGCAGCCAGCCTTCATGAACATCTTCATTCCGCCGTAAGTAGACATCAGTGTACTCTTCTAGAGGTACGTGGTATATGGGCATCCAAATCTATTTACTTTTGAGAACATGTTGCCATAATCATAGCACTCATTCTATAACAACTAAACTAACAAACGTAAATAATGCTATTTTGTAGTTGCCCTTTCTTTTAAGACAAGATATATGGGAAGGCAACTTTTAAACAATAAGCATTTTCTTGATAAAAGATTGTTCCATCTACATAAGACCAAAACAGAAAGTTAATATGGTGAAGTAGGCTATGCGTATTGAATAACAATGTGCACAGGCGGGGGAGGGGGGGTGAGTAATGTACCTACATGTACCTACTATACAGATTGTTACTGTGTATCATTGTTAGGCGGGGGGGGGGGGTATGTTAAAAGTAAAGAAGGGTAGTTAAAGACACTTTCTTGGTGGTAATACATGTATCTGGAATGTAAAAACGGCAGCTTCTGTTCATTCTGTTTTACTCGGATACACAAGTTGCTAATGGTTAGATTCTATATCCAAGAAATTTTAGGTAGATAAGTTTCGTAATTCTCCCTAAAGTTGATCTTGCACTGACCATGTAGGACCTTGTATGGTGGTCAGTCACCGCAGAAGGAAATTTGATTGTTGTTTTTATCCCCTTCTCACTTCTACATGGGATTCTCACTTGAGATTCTATATTATACAGTGTATACAGTGTACATTCAACATTCTATATTATACATTATGCATACAATCTATATAACATACAATTCAGTAGCCGCTGTATGTTATATGCGTACATTGTACATACAGTGTATAATACTTGTATAACGTACAGCAATCACTGCTGTGTGGGTACTTACCATGTAAAGGATATTCTGTTATTCAGGCTGACCATCCTGTCTCCACTAGTTGACCAGAACGGTCTTCCAATGACCCCCTCCTTCACTCTGGCCTGTCCACCCTTATCTAAACCAGTGTACAACCAGTGTGGTAAGTAACTCATCATATACAGCATGAATTCAGTGTGCCAAGTGTACAAATTACGGTGTATATACGAGTACATGTACAATGTATATATATATACAAAATCTCTTTTATTGGTGGTTATTTCTGCCTCTCCAGGCATATGTGTTCATGTGGATATAAACGTAATGAGGCCAACTTTTACGAAGAAAATGTTTACCGTTTTTTGGCTAATTTCCTGTCACCTGTATTAAAATTTTCACACATATTCCTAGATTGTTATATTTGTTGTAGTTGGCTGCCACAAGGATGATTTGTCGTGCTGATCTAATAACACCAAAGATTCTTTCAGACTATGTGACTATATAGTCTTTGATACATCCATAGACTTAGTGATGTGGTAGAATATCTAAATCACCATGATATATAACAGCTTACATATTATTTGTTTTACAATTTTAATTTTGAGTTAAAATCAACAACATTGTTTTATTTTGTACAATGATTGTGAATGAAATAAATAAACAATAACAATACGTTATGCTATTCTCACTGGGTAAAAATTCTCTATGATTATAACTGCAACCATTCTGCAAGTGCATCATGGGAGAGCTGCATAGAGTCCTCTCTACAAGTTGTTTTCCAGAATGATCCATTTCTGATGGAGGCTGCAAAGCTCACTGTCTGGCCTATTGCCAAATGCTTTATACGCACAATATGCAGAGACACCTAGTTTAATCAAGCCGTCTGAATTTCTCTATGCAGTCTGCTAGATGTATGCAACTTTCTTCTAGATTTGGGCCAGAGGAATGGCTACGAGTAAATTGTTAGGCCACTTGACATCTTCTGGATCAAAACCTACTGTATCTATGCACAGTTACCTAGACTGTTACAATAATTACATATACCTGTAGCAGAGTTATTTTGATCAAGTAGTTTTTATTGAAGCGTGAAATGGCCTTCCCACTTTCCATGTAGAGCTAATTATACAGGATACACATACACAGAACACTCATCGAGGATCATCTATTTTAATAAATCACGCAGTGTCATATTCCTAAGGCTACAAACAGTACAAGTCATGTGAGTAGTAGCTGATGATTCTAGAGATACAGTGCCAGTAGACAGTCAGGTCAGTGGAGTGCACTCACTACCACCACTTCTAAATGCTGACTTGATACAGCAGGTGCTGCCTGGTGAGTATTGTACCTACATGCACCTACTGTACAGCTTGTTTGTTACTATATACCATTGTTAGGTTTGCCTTGCCCAGGAATTTGCTGTAGGCATAATAATAATAATCTTTAGGCAGGCGTCCCTTCTGCGAAACTGAAACACTGAAATGTGGTCATCTACATGTATTTGTGAACTTCGTTCTGAGCTTTATGAGATTAATTTATACACAAGTTTGCACTTGAAGCTCAAGGTTTACTTCGTTATTGTGTAATGTGTATGTGTTGTCACTTCATAGTTCTCCCATGCTAAACGTGACTTGAAGATGTAGGCGTGGGTAAGAAGTTTCATAATATAAAGTAGCACTGATCAAACCACAATGTTTTGCCACCCATGACAAACATACTAGTAAATCTACCTAATCCTAAACATAAATCATATTCTTGCAGATTGGGCACAACACTATACATGGTGTTACTTCTCATAGTATGTAGGTGTCATCTATGCAGTGCTTATAGCTCCTGTGAAGAAGAAGACTACCATGTCAACCCACGACCAAGGAAGAAGTACTCTATACTCTATTGGCAGATGACATAAACTAAACCTGACCTTTTGACCTCACCACTTAGCACTGACCTTCTATCATGAGTAAGCAATACTCTAAGAATGCTCCTCATAGAAAGCTGGTAACGGAACAGGAGCCTCTCATTAACTACAACTATGAGTTTGAAATGGAGGCTGTATCCAGAAAATCCAAGATGGAGAATAGCAGCCGGAAAAGACAATCAAGTGGTAATGACATCATACCATTGGACACTGATATTAGAACTTATAAAGCAAGATGGTGGATATTGTTCGTGTACTGTATGACTGGATTATCAAAAGGTCTTCTATGGAACACGTGGGCTCCAATCTCCGGTTCTGTAATCATAGCGTTTGATTGGACGAATAGTATAGTGGCACAGATACCTAATATAGCATTAGTGTCTTGTACAGTCTTTGCTCTTCCCATAATGTATGTGGTTATGTTGAAAGGTAGGCCCTGTGTTTATACTAGTAGGTAGTTCAGAGATTCAGTCATCTTGAACAGTTTTAATTTACTTCAAATCTAATTTGAAGTACACCCTCCTGTATTGTCATTTCATAAACTCTTACTTTAGTAGTAGGCTATCACATACATGGATGTAGTTTTCTTGATGTGATGCAGGCTGTGTTGTCCAAATTACAATATAAATTAAAAGTGTTCAACCATAGAATGGGAAATTATAATAGAACTGCATGTTTTATAGCCGAATCAAGGTGCGTTTACACTACACCAACTCCAACACCAACTCCGTCACCAACTCCAACCTCCAACACCAACACCGACTCCGACTCCCAACTATGTGTTTACACTATACCAACTAGTTGTTGACCACATAATCAATTAATTGCCAGTACCCACATCAGCAAGCATGCTTGTACAAGTGTACATGTACTGGGGTTATAGCAAATAAGCAAAAAGCTTTGGATTTATCATCTACATGTATGATCAACAGCTAATCCTAGATTTGTGAAATGGCTGGTAGTTATAACCTTAGCTATTGGAAATTATACATGTACTTCAAATTACAGTTTTGTAAGTATCACTTTGAATAGCTAGTGCTAGGAAAGGTTTTTCCCATAATAAAGCTTTAGGTTTATCATCAATAATCCAGAGCCAATCCTAGATTTGCAAAACAGATGCTAGCTATAATTAAAACACTGAGTTCTGATTGGTCAATACCCTCCGACTTGTCGGAGTAACCCAGCACTGTTGGGTTGCTCCAACTCCGTCTCCGACAATAGGGATCTCCAACACCGACACCGACTTTTGTGTTTACACTACACCAACTTTGCCGGAGTTGGGCAGAAAAGACGGAGTTGGTGTCGGAGTTGGTGTAGTGTAAATGCAGCTTCATTCATCTCTGCAGGTCTGAGGTTTGCTCTGTTCTTAGCCATCTCCTGTCTGGTAGCCGGTTGTCTGACTATAATAGTAGCTACTCACAGCTCACAGTACTGGTATGTACCTACAACCTTGGCCTTTGCTCTAATTGGTATGTACCTACAACTTTAGCCTTTGCTCTAATTGAGGCTAGTAAACTCATAATTACCTGATAGTGATATTCATACATGTAATGTGAATATATCCATAAATATTTAATACCATCACACTAAAATACAGAACCATTTAAAATGTAATCTAGGACGCTGGTCAAATGAAACTTGTGTAATTTTGTTCTCTTACATATGTGCAGTGTATAATATACAATGTACATGTCTCAATCGTATATCATATAATATACATGTCCCAACCGTATATCTAGGCTGATATTTGTGAGCTCTGCATGCACTGGGATCTCAGGCAGTGTGATGATGACATGTGGATCTCTCGTATCGGTCACATGGTTTCCTGCAACTGAGAGAACAACTGCCTCTTCTCTCATGATTATGTCTTCTATGTATGGAATTGGATCAGCCTTCCTTATCAGTAAGTAATGTATTGGTTCTTGTGCTTACATAACTGAGCTTATTTTCCACCAGTTAAAAGTCAAGATATGGTGGAGTGATTCCAACTCTATAACGATTAGTTTGTGGAGATTCTCATGGCCCATAGGCTATAGTTGTACTCTCCTATATTCTCCTGGAATAGCCAATGATGTGTGGAATATTGAAATTATTTTCTAGTACCAAATATTGAATACAATATCAAGTTTTTTATTTCCAAGATCCGCTATCCAATGCTGATGCTTTCAAATTTTAATACCCAGTACCAGCAGCATGCATCCAATACTAGCATTTGACCCCAAACTTGAAATCAATGTCTAAAGTAGACAAAACTAGACACCATCTTAATTTCATGTTAAGTCAGAGTGATAACATATTAGACACTACATTATATCTGACATGTGACAAAGACGTCTGCTGATATTATTATTTATTTGAAGAAATATAATATCCAAGTCAAACTAGTATTAAGCGAATAATATTATAACATTGTATTGTATGTACATTATATCAGACATACCTGACAGTGTGACCACTAGGTGGCACTACATGTATGTTTCTCAGATATCTCTATATTCTACTAAGTATGATTTAACGCATTTCTCTTTTAGATCCACATCTAACAAGCATAGACGTGACGGCAAAAGAAGTGTTGAACAAGAATAATTTAACTGAAGGTCAGTCTACACATTTGTCACTTACATGGTTTGTTGCTAAATAGCCTCAGTTCTGTGGATTATCTAACCGTAATAAGACTGCTTTCGGACTGCCGTTTATACTACCTACTAGCGGCTAGCAGTCTAAAAGTAGTTTAACATGGTGCCAATAACAGCTACTGAGCATAGTTCAGATGAGGAGGCAATGTTTGGCTAATGGTTGCATTACATGTGTATATTCATTAAATTGACTTGCTAGAAGTCAACTTCTAGAAATGATTAGAATATCTATTTTCCTTTAATACAGGATTCAATCGGTCAACAGCCTGGCTCCAATAAAAGTCCTTCGATCTTGACCAAAGTTGTCATTCAGCAGAATTTCTCATGAATCTTGTATTAAAGGAGAATAGATATTTTAATAATTTCTTATGCGCAGCAAAACGATTAGGAACATTGTTTACCCAACCTCGCAACTCCAAACTCACTTTTATACTATAATATTCTCTACTTGTACCTCTTTAAGAATATTATTTAGAAGAACACAAAGTCAAATTGTTCAATGATCGGTTCTACAGATAGCAGACAATTTTTTCTTTAAATTGGAAGCCCATTGGTTTTTCCACACTCAGTTTCCATACCACAGTTTCTGAGGCTACTCTACTAGTGTGTGTCTATGTTTACTCACATATTGACATATTGACATGCATGTTATGTATATAGTAGGAGCCACTCATTTACGTACTATGCATCCTATTGGCTATTGTAGATGTGAAAATACAAATACGTAATGGAATAAATAATACAGCCTATATTGGTAAGTCTACTCTAGGTTCTATTCTACTTTTTTCATTTGTGAAATTTCTGGTCACATAATGATGTTGATAACATAAACGTATTACTATATATAGGCTACTGTACAATGTAAATGTGCAGCCAGTTTGGTTTCAATATTATAAAGTTGTATTCTCTCCACTATCCATCTGTGTGCTGAGAAGAGAGAGCATAACTCCTCCTTAAATTCATCGTCCATTTTGATGTAGCTTAGATACATGTTGATACAACCAAGGAGTAAAACATACAACTAATTAATAAATTTAATTAACTTTTTACTTTATTAATATTTTATCATCAATGCTGATAAAAATTTTACATTTTATGCCTTTGATAAAATGACTTGGTTTCCACCAAATTAGTTGTATCTTATCTTACTGGACGAAATATACCCAGTCATGAGATCTTTGCCTTTTTTTTCCGAAGAAAGATCACATAAAATAAGAATATCCAAACTCCTTCTCGATGATTGTTTCAATTAAATGTTCATTTTCAGGTTGAATGTTTGAATGAATGTTTTTTCTTCATCTAATCAGTCAGCTGATCAGCTCATCTGATTCTCCATAACCTATAATCACACATGGAGGATGAGCTGATATCATAAACTATTTTCAGATACAGCTGTTGTGGCACTAGTCTTCATCATGGCTGTAGTTTACTATCCACCTAAACCAGTCAAACCTCCTAGTGAAGTCCAAACTAAAGATAGAGTCAAATTCTGGAGTGGGTTAAAACTGTTATTTAGGTAGGAGAAATTATGACAGGGTCTCATGGAGTGTGTGTGCTTGCTGTATGATGGGAGAGAGATATGTCATAGAGGGGTACATTGTACATTAGATATACACGTATGTACCTAGCCTACAGTTGTACACTGCATAATTATTATAATAGGCATGAGCGCTCATAAGCTATTGATCATACATGTAATTAGAAGTTGTCTTCGCTTGTTATATCTAGGGACCAACACTTGTAATTGTGATCAAGTTTAAACAGCTTATGAGTGTCCAAGGTCTAGTAGGGTTAGCACCGATTGAGTAAGAACATAATTAGGAAGTATTTATACAAATCCACATGTAGGTGTGATTCTGTGCTCTAAATTAAAGTGGTGGCAGATTGTCATAAACAAATCAAATTACATGCACATGTATGTAGCCTACATGTATATACAAATGTACATGTACATGTAATATTGCCTAACAAAAAAGATGACAACTATTCATGTTTTGATGATAAATGCAAGCCTATAATATATATTGTTTTAGAAACCCACAGTTCTGGCTAATAAATCTGGCATACAACCTCATTACTGGTACCGGGCTGTCCTGGCTCTTCCTGGCCTCTATTAACTTTCGCCCTCTGGGTGTAGGACAGGTGGGTATAACTCCACACATTCAGTTCTACAAAAATTGGAAAGGTTTATTTCCACAGCTCATGGGTGCCCATAATATATTAGTTAGGGTAGGGAGTTGCTCTATCACTCTCAAAACCGTTTTAATCTGGAATCATTCAATTAGCTGTACTATTGGAATAGCCTTAGATCTATGGTTGGAGTTAGAGTTATACAGTTGGGAGTACTTGAAAATACAAATAAATGGAGAGAGATACTTCCATTATTCCACTTTTGGCAGTAAGATAAAGTGGGTCTCATGCAATGAGCAATCTTACCACTAATTCAACCAAATCTCTGTTGATGAGATTCATTACAGAAATGATGTACTTTTGATAAGTTAAAGCCAGCTTTTTTTATACATGTATTATGTTTAAAACCAGGTAAATGCTGGATGGATTGCATTCACTGGAGTAATGGCAGCAACTGTTGGATCTGTTATATTTTCAAGAATTGCTGACTTTCATCAAAGAAAGACGAAGTTAATAGCTAAGATAGTAACAACTTTCTCTCTTGTATCGATATTTGCCTTGGCATGTATCCAAGAACGATTTATCATCCTGTCACCAGAATTGACTTTAGGTAGGAACTAGTGTATAAAGTATTGTGTACATCTACATACTCATGTATTTGGGACATGGGATGGGAGTTGTGTTGTATACTTGCATTGGGAAGACAATTTCTGTCCCGCAGTCTCAATGAGGAGCCGGTGCTACGTAGCACTTTTGAATGACTCAAAAACTTTTTTTAATTTGTTTGCAAAGCTCACACAACAAGATTTGAGTTCATGTAAATGGCCCTTAAGTGCTATCATGTAATTTGGTTAATTAGGAAAACATTTTAAAGGGGAAGCCTACTTCTGGCCATAGCCCAGATATGTGCAATATGAGTAGTGTGTTTGATTTGAGTTTTCTATATTACAGTTTTAGTGTTCGTTCTCAGTACTATAGCCTCAGTGTGCACTCTTGGACTTACCCCACTTTACTATGAGATGGGGTGTGAGACTAGCTACCCAGTAAATGAGGGACTAGTTGGAGCGGTTTTAGCTATTGGTAATATGAAGATTGGTGCTATATACTATCTACTAATGCTCTTCCCACCTTTAGCAGAAGGTAAGCTTCATAAAGTGTGCAACTTTGCTTAGTCAGTGAATAACTTCAGTTGACTTCTGTAGTAATTCACCAACACACTGTCAATGTCTAGTAAAAATTACAATTTTAGACCTACAGTACATTTTTACTGTAATTTTATTACTTGATCAATAAATATATCATAAGTATATTAACAATGAAGTATTGTAATACACAAGAAACTCGTAAGTAATTAAAGTGTGGTGTTGTCTTCTCTTGAGTGGGTAACTCATTATAAAGGTATTGACTATTTACACGTAGAACAAAGCTATAACTATGTACATGTAGTTGTCTTCTCTATGTTTAATGGAGGAAATGAGAAATTGAAAACAAGTAAACTTTGTCAACTGCTATTTAAAACTTTGCTAGAAGATGCAAGGTGCTGGTGATATATTATGAACGTCGTATTACATTGTCTGCATGTTGAGAGGTTTGCCCATAAACTCCCTGCAAAAAGATCCTTTATTGTGAATGTTATACGATAAATTTAATTCATGATGTAGACACAAACTGGATGACATGGACAATGTTAGGCTGTACAATAGGATCGGTGCTACTGTTATTCTTCATAAAGGAACATTACCCTAGACTTGACCTAGAGGACACTCCAGAACACACTGACACTAGTGACGGGGAGAGCAGTGACTAAGTATAACTGGTGTTCATCCTATATTTTAGACATTTTGTACCAGCAGTTGCCTCTATATGCATGTTATGCATAACTGGTCAACTCTGGTTTGTATGTATTAGGCATAACTTGATCTGGTGAACATTCCAGAACACACTGATACTAGTGACGGAGAAGGTAGTGACTAAGCTTAGCTTTTGCTAATAAATTATTATCTGTTTGTACATGTGTACAGGCAGTTGCCTCCACAAGCATATTGCGCCCAATATAGCAATTTACCAATATACCAATTTCCATGTTTAGTAATTATAGGTGTAGCTTGGCTAACTTGGTCATAATTATAACAGGTTTACCTGTGGAGAAGCATCCTAGTGGGATGATATAGATGATGCCCCTTTCTCATTATCCAGTAATCTCTACAATATAATAATATATGAAATATACAAAGCTATTATTTATTAATTATTGCTCAATGTTTAATTAATACTGGTCTCAGTTTTTGCCCAGACTTCTAATTGTACTGCTTGTACATGTAATTGGTATTAATTCTTATACAATAATACCCACACCTCTACAGTATAATGGGATGCTTTCTCAGTATGTTACTACAGCTGCTGTATAACGTTCTTCATGCAATTATACAGTGTAATACACTATATAGATACATTTGAAGAAATTGACATGGGTGAAGAGTTTTCCTTTAAGTTTTCCATCGTTTAATTTTTGTTGATGATGGTTCTAAAACAAGTATTGAAATACAAGAATAAAATTAAAAATTTATTTTGTACTTTTTTGTGTTGTAAATTTACAGTAGATACAGTCTGGTAAGATCAATTCTATCTTCTGCTAATCTTTATAATCTTTTTAACAAAATGACCCACATTCCTCTAGTACATTGTATGATGACCGTTTTATTGATACATGTAGTTACTACAGCACTCTAATAATAAAAATGCTCTCAATGCAATTGCTGTAGATACAGAGGCAGGTTTGTTGACCCTGTGATTCAGAAAAAATATTCTTTCTAGTCTAGCACACATGTTTATGTCTTCAACAGAGGAGCACCATGTTAATGTGGCATATTTGAGGTTCAGATACTTGCAAAAACACTATACTATACCAGTGGCAGCTGTACCAACACCTCAGATCCTGAGCCTACATGTAGATCTCAGTGAATTCTGTTGTTGTAGTCTTAAATTTACATTGTTATTAGCCTATACTTTTGTATGTAGCAGGTAGGCAATTTCTGATACACTTGTTTTTAAGTGATGATTTTTTTGACTAGACTAGTGCTGCCTGATTGTAAATTTTGAGAAATTAATGTATAAAATGACAATAAGGTGCTCTCTTTGTTTTAACCTCTGCTGTGCTTAGGGCACTAATGAGCTGGGCAACATGTTTTTGCACAGTCACACATCATGTTATAGAATGTTGTATGTGTAGACCTCACGTAGCTGATATTGTACACTCATGTAGTTTTGGACAGGTAAAATATTGTGTTACATGAAATAAAATTCCAATAATGTGTTAGCTGAACTTTTCATTATGGATGTGTGTTCTACAAATTAGGCAGTTGACTACAGTGTTTACTCTGTAATCCAAGTACTGGACATGCGGGTGAATAACTTTGCCCTGAGGTCAAAAGTTATGTCAGTTTGTACATTGGGGCCCCAATTTTAATTTAAAAGTTATTTCGCGCATTAGTAAATTGATATACCTTCTCTTATAGCAACAAAGATTAATTCCCATTTATTTTTAGTAAAACAATTCCAACCACATGCTATTAGTTTATAGCATAAAGTTAGTATAGATTTCACATTGGCTAGATAGGCTTAGCATAATTACATGTACATGTATGTTTACAATCTGTACCATATACATATGTCGTATGTCTTTGCAATTGAAAATTTGTTTAAACCACTACTGTCGCACCATTCAATATTGTAATGGTACAGGACATTTGTATACGACTCCAGCTACCGGACAAAGACCTACAGCACCCTAAGTGCCTAGTAGTTGTCACAGCGCTACTCATGCAGCTGACACTCAAACTCTCATAACTAGCTGCTCGTATACCCACATTCAATTGTATTGCATGTTAAACCATTTAATTACTGTCTATATACGTGTATTCATGTGTTTATACCCATTACATACTGATGTGCATTCATGTATGATTATTACTAAGTCTTTTATGCCTTTTATACCCGTGTACAGAGGCCCGACCTCTCAGAATCCATTGATATTCATTTTGTACATGAATTTGACCATTATAAGCAACTTTTGTAGAACCCGACCTATTTTGGGTCGGCCGTCGGGCTTCCGGTGGCCATGTTGTTGCACAACTTCCGGACGACCTTACGTCGTCTTTTCCCGACACTACGTCGGCCGGAAGTCCTTATACTATATAAAGGGCATTGTTTCACTGTTCATTGTCTCAGTCTTCACTTGGCTTTCAATAAAGACACATCTATACTTGATACAGAGACTTTCACTTCCTTTTGTCAGGTCATTCGCTTAGCGAACCGCCTACTAGGTCGGATCACTCTCTTTCAAAGTATAGTCTGAAGGTCAGACTTGGGACCAGATGGGTCGTCTCTGGTAGTTATTGGGCTACTGAGACCACTCGATCTTTCATGTAATGCGAAGGCCTAGCACCACTCATAGGCACTTCATTTCTGGGTCGATAGTCGTCCAAGGACGACCGCACCAAATCACAGAAACCATTACAATATTTGCAAATAATATTTTTCATATTATTTCATTAAGATTGATGTGCTGTTTGTCTTTGTAAACCTAGTGGCAGCCAGGATAAACACATTTAAATATTGGCTATTATGACCTCCAGTCAGTATTGAGAACATAGGTAGGCTACAGCATGAAATAGCCAAGTAATCTTACTGAGTCACTGTCATTCTATAAAATAGCTCTTGTGTACAGTGATTAACAAGAAAGTTACAGGCAAAGCCCGCAATGAGTTGCAGGCACTATGGCTATCTCTGTGGCACAGTTTATATTAACCGCTTGAGTGCTTCCAAAATTCCCAAAATACATACGTAGGCTACAAATTGAAGGAGAGGGTTTTCTTGGCAGCAGCTAGGTTTCCAAACACAAGCAACACATCAATCTTACAGAAATAGGATGAACAATACTATTTTGCAAATATTGAATAGTGCGACAGTAGTGGTTTAAGGTTAAACAACAGTGCACTCATTCTATAACCTTATGTCTTACTGGGTTCCTGTTTTAGATTACATTCAGTCATAATAACGGAATTCCTTGAATACAGCTACATTGTATAGAACTATAACATGTATAAAGTTTAGTGAAAGAATGTTTCACTTTTTTCTAATCATATAGGCCTACATGTCTCACACAACACCAACTAAAGCAGCACCATGTATGTGTATGAGCTATATGTAATAAGTGTGGCTCTTTTTCATAGTGGTGCTGCATAGCATCATGCACTCATGCAAAAAAATGTTTAGTTATTTATTAGAGACCGTTTTATTTAGTTTTTATAATTATGGTGCTTTATAAAACCTAATTATTAATACTACATTGATGTTGTGCAGTACTAAAAGGATTTTATTATATCACATTGTATTGTATTGCGTTGAATTATATATTGTAAATAGTAAATAATATGTTATAATTATCATAATATTATTTCGTGCTGTCTTCACGGCGGTTGGTGAACCTTTTCTCATAATAATGTTATTGTTGCAAATTTACGATTGCTAGCAGGTGCCTGTTCTAATTATCTGCGACTTTTTTCTGACACCTCTTAATACTTGTACATGTAGACCCTTGTTGGCTTTTCCAAGTGCTGGCTAACATGTGTTTCATTGGATAAAATACTGGTGACCTCTGTGTTACCTCAGACTACAGCCAATCACATTGAACAGAAACTTGTAACAAGGCATGTTGGGGCTAAAGCCTGTAACCCAGGCTACAATGGGTAATACCACAATAAATATTAGCTTGAGCTCTAACATACATTTTCATTGTACATACATGTAATATATAGTGCATTGTACAACATCTAAGTGCTATTGTATAAGCGTGCTAGATTAGGTAATGAATTGTCTAAAGGTTGAATGTGATAGGCAGGCCCCCAGTTTTAGCAGTTGTATAACTTAATTAGTAGCTCAGTATTTTGCTATAACTTTTATAAGGTCACTTTAATTATGTAATGTGAAGCACATTATATTCTTGGAAGCGCTAGGTCGCTATTTAAAAGGAATTTGAATATTTATTACCTCATAATATGTATTGTATTCATTAGGAGAGGTAGAAGACTGTTTCTATATCATTAAAAATGAAAGTAGAAATTTTAATATGTCTCGCTGTATTATCAAAATCTCTAGAAGTATTTGGAGTGGAAATAAAGCTTAGAGGTGGACTGTAAGTATATATTTACGATGTTTACATTGTACATTATTTACGTTGTGTACATTATTTACAGTACTACTGGTATGACCACTTACATGTGTTGTTAGCTGAATAGTGAGATAAGATTTTTTCAATGTATAGAAACTCGTTAGACCGATGTGAAACCTTCATTTCGGCGACGTGCGATTGCCAATTTACTTTAGATCAAAGAACAAGAAGAGTTATAACATATTATTATTTATTCAATTTCGACACTAACCCTTGTACTATCACCAGAGGGAAAAAATTTATCTGCACCAACTTTTTCCAAGTTTCTATTTATTTTGTAATTTTAATAATAAAGTGTTTTTCAGGTTTGATTTTCTAAGTGGCAGATTTTTTAAAGAAATAAGACCTACCTACATTAATAACTAGCTTCTTGTGGTCCTTGTTTAATAACCATGTATTGTAAAATATCTTATGCTGAAACAATAGGCAAATGCTTGTGTATTCAATTCTACTTACACAGATAAGTGTTCTAGACAGAGGTTTTGATAGTCCATAAAAGCGGTAGATTGTTAGTATATTCCAGTTTTGCACTCTATGAATATTTTTTTTATACAAGTGTGGAGGTTCCAATAGATGTTCTTTAGTATGAAGGCTGATAGAAGTGTTTCAATCTGTAGTTACGGAAATGAAGGAAATGTTTACGTGAAATATGGAGGCAAGTGGGGCCTTGTCTGTGATGATAGATGGAATATTAGAGCAGCTAATGTTGTCTGCAGACAAATGGGGTACAGCCGTGCCAGGACTGTCACCAGGAACAATTTTTTCAGAGCAGCACCACATGGTAAATTCATAATTATTATAACTTTACATTTGAGTTCTTATGTTTATTAGCATACTTTGTTGATATTATATACATGTATATTGTTTCATTAATTCTTCATAAACAATGTATTTGTCATAATATTCTTATGATTCTCAGAACTCAACAACTAATTTGGTGACTTTTGCTAGAACTGTTACAATACTACCTAACACAGTGGCCTTTCAATTCATGCCACTTTTAGAGAAGATATTTCTGGACGATGTTAGATGCAGAGGAACAGAAAATGATATTGATGAATGTCCTCACAGACCTTGGTTAAGCCACAACTGCAAGACAAGAGAAGCAGCTGGACTCGTCTGTGCCACTTCTTCACATCGGAGACCCCATATTCCAAGAATCAGACCAACAGTTCCTCCAACCCTCACTACTCCTACCACTACCCCTACTACTACTACTACTACTAGTACTACTACTAGTACTACTACTACTACTCCTGCTACTACTATTCTCACCACTACTCCATCTAGTAGCGCCAGGAATTCCCCTCCAAATGAAGGTAAAATACAATTATTACCAAAGTAAATTGTTTTTAATTAGTTTATCTGTCGAAAGTTCTGTGGACCAGTCTTTTTGACCGCACTGCGATTTCTAATAACCACATTAATGAGTTAAAAATTTTCAGTTTACTGCTTTAATATAAATGGTCAACCCACACATACTTTATTCAGCTTCCGTAGAGACAGCTAAGGAGGCATGTGTTGAAATAGGGATGTATTCCCACTAACATCTTGGGAATTCCCAGGACAGTAAATAATAAACAATATCACTTAAATATTAATATAACATCTGCTGTATTTAGAGCATCAACAGCCCAAGTTGCACTTATATAGACTAACATGTGAATCTATGAACTACAATTATGGTTTTATTGCAAGTTTGAGGAAAACAGAGGAGCAAATTTTCTAAATTTCTCTGTGCACTGAAAGCAACACCAAGTTCATAGATATCAGCTGTAGCACAATTGCACAAACTATTTGTTCTGCTTTGTGGCCTTTTGCCTCACCGATATTCTTGTCTATCATATTATAGTGTCTTTGCGACCTGAGTTTCAGGCACCGGAACACTTGCCAAAAAGTTTTGCAGCACACATTCATCACAGAGTTGTGAACACAATGGCCTTGGCCAAAATCATATTCCTCATTTATGTGTGAAGAAGTCAAGCAAAATCCCAGGCCAATAGCCCTTTTGGCCTAGGCAAGACGGCACTGTTGTGATTTTTATTTGCAACTTGGATCCGTCCAAGAGGTTGTTAAGGCATTAACAACCCTTACAATCTATTCCATTGTTTTGAATGCAGAAAGATCAAGTGAGAGAGAGCCAGCAGCTGCACCACCCCGACCTTACCTGACCAATCAGATTAATGAAATTCCAGATATATTCTTCCCTTCCCGCACCAAGAGCAATACTAGTCAATCAGCAATTAGCAATTTAATACAGACAAATCCAAAAGGAAGCTATAAATGGGCAACTCCTTCCGTAAGTATCAACCTATAGGCAAGATATGATGGCGATAATTTATATACTATTTTTAATTATTTCCAATGCACTTTTTAATGTGGCTTCATTTACGAGATGTGTGCTTGCCACAGTATACACAAATAAAGGATTAATACAGGTACTTGTAGGAGTTATGTGGGCTCACATGCGTTTACAATGTGCATGGCAAGTGTACATAGCAACATATAAAGTGTGCAAACACTGCGATAGACCAACAGTATACACTGCTCCTCACAATAGCGTATATTTATGCATTTATAATAGATTACAATGAATACTTTTGGACATGTGTGTTATTGTAATGTAATTATGTTACATGTGCACCTAGGCTGTAATTACACATCGTGGTGAATATTACATAATCATTAAGAATGCGTATACATGTATATATACATGTATATATACATGTATATATATATTATACACTGTACATATATGTTGTAGTTGTATAAGCACATGTACAGCACCAGCTTGTGGATATACATTGTACAATACTAATGTGGTCTGCTTTTTAACACTGCCTGCTTATCAGTTCCAATTAAATTATGTCTTGGATTTCAAAGTAAAAGAGAAGAAGAATTTATGAATGGGCCCCTCGTATCATTGTAATCCAATAAATCTACAAAATCTGATTAAGGGCCTACTATGAATATCTGTCTGTATTATGAGAACATGGAAATTGAAGTCATCCAGGTGAGTTGTTAGCCAATGCACAGTAGGTGTTACCTGAATGTATTTAGTACAAGTTCCTAACTTTTCAAAAATGAATTATGAATCGATCGCTGGTGCACTCCCCGCACTCTCAAGGGTATGGAACACAAGCTAATATGCCTTAAATTGTAATATAATAAAGGGTGATTTTATTACATTAGCCTCAGGCCTTAGATGGTAGCCCATGTCCAAAACAATGAGATCGCTAAGTAGTGGTAATTAATGATATTGTTATGAGCACCTTGTAGATATTACCCTTATACTGCAGGAATTACGTGGTAAATAATCATTCAGGATTTCCTACATGGATTTGGTTTAAATTATTACATCACGTCACATCAAGGTCACTCACTTACTGTCAGTGCCAGCGACCTCTATAGTTATAGAAAAAAAGAAATGTATGTAATATAGTGGGGCTGTAAATTTGGATACCATACGGCATACAGGAATGACGACAAAGCACAATTTATTTGTACCGAAATTTTAAGGATGTGATGTAATACCCTGAGTACTCAGATTCAAGTTTAGCACAAAGTATGAAAGTATATACCACCATTTGCTTTTAGGCAAATAAAATAATACATGTAATTTTACAACATATCCTTATATACATGTGCATTGTACATTGTATATGCATGTTAGGTCGAGCACTAGATACACATTTTATGGTATGTTTATGACGACATGTGCATGACTCGATGTTGAATCAAAGTCTTGGTGATGTTCAAAATCTACTGATATTAGGCCTCTTGGCCATTCGAATGAGTTATAAAAATATTTTCGCCATTCTCGATAAAATAGTATGTCTGTGTATGCTTAAATTTTTAAAACAATTTTGTAACATAATTGCTTTGCTTACAAACTCAAATTTGGTAAAAATAGCCCAACAAGCACGATAGTTACTCTGTGATTTGATACCTTCATATCATATGATATGCAGCAGTCAGATGGGGTATAACTACATGTACATCCAATGTCTATTTTGTGAAACAAGAAATTTATCATCAAATATGCAGCTGGTGGCCTTCATATAACAGACATATAACAAACGGGTTGCTGTCATAATATTGTTATAGTACTCGTTTACGAAGAAGCATGTAGTTTAGGCTAGAGTAGCATGAATGGTGAACTACTGAAGCCTTCATTTATTTTACATTATTTTTATAAGAGAAAAAAATCAATGCTTTAAAAAAAATTTTATTTTTTTGTGTATCCTACTCTGTAATACTCCAAGAGTGTAAAACAGCCTAAAATTCTTGTCATTACTCTCTGGTGTACTGTGCGTATTTTTTGTTGCAGAGATTGTATAAAATATAGGATGTTTGTTTTCTATTTATTGCAGGCTATTTCATCCATGAGCCTACAGGGAGGAAGAGTAGAGAAAGAGGGCTATGTTATGGTTCGATTAAGATCTGGAGCCTTAGGAACTATCTGCTCAGATGATTGGGGGCTCACAGAAGCTATGGTGGTGTGCAGAGAACTTGGGCTAAAATATGCTTCAAGAGAAACCAGGGTAAATGAGTTTATTTGAAGTATATTGTTACAGTAAATAACTGAAGTGATGTGTTGTTACCTGGCAAGCCAACTGAAACTGAAGCTGCTGTAGACTTAGCTAAAGTGTGCATAATTATGACACTGTAAAATTTTTTGTAAAAAGCTGCTACTTAAAATGTCTTCGACTCTAGAACAGCCTAGCAAATCCATAAGGTAAAAATGTAGCAAGGTAAAGTAACTACATAATATGATCAATTTGTTTTGGAGAACCTCTCCTGCAAAAATCAAACAGAGATTTCTTACTATTCAGTTCTCACTTTAACAGTTTTATGACAGCTATTGTATCTACAGAGTTTAATTCTAATAAAACAGTTATTGTCAGGCCTTAACTGTTTACTACGAGCAACGACGAGCACTTACTCTTTACTATGACGACTCTTTAATATTACAATGCATTTTGTATATTCACTGCTTTTGGATTTTGTAGTCTGATTTCTTCAAGGGGTCTCATCAAGATAAAGTAATCAACACTGTGCGTTGTCAAGGTAATGAAAGAAGTCTCTCTGACTGTGATATAATAGCAACTGGGTCTGTTCGGTGTTCCAGATCAAACCGAGTAGCGGGTGTAATATGCACAGACGGTAGGTAATTATATGGGTTACCAAACAATATTTAAGGCTAGAAATAATTAGTTTTCAAGAACATTAAACTCCTACGTGTGATGTTGTATCATTGTGCTGTTCTTGGAAATTTGGTAAAATGCTAAAATTCAACCAACTATGATCAAAAGTCATCTATTCCGACTTTGGTACATTTGCCACCAAACGTAATACCCTACATCCTATGTATTTACAAGTAAGTAAAATTATTGGTAAATATCACTTCAAGCTGGTATTGGTATAATTTGGTAAATCTATGGTATAATCGGATTGGCAAAGGGGGCTGAAGATAATGATTACATAACATTAGGCTTACAACTTGACCTTTAAATTTTTTGCTTCTGCAGTCGTATTCCCTCCTCCCAATCTAGAGCTTAGATAATTATGGACATTGGCTATTATTATTATAATGGGAAACAGCAGGCTATGATTTGCTGACCTTGGGACCTAATCAAATGCCCACATACCTTGAACTCCATGTAGCATGTTTTTTGCATTATAGTCTGTATAAGTGCATTGAACAATCTGGTATTGTTGTTACCTTGTAATAGACAATGGGACAACTATTGTATGGATTGTTATACCAGTATACCTAGTTAAAGTGCTACAACTGCTGTATCTCAATAGATGAGGGAAAGTAGCCTACTGGATAAATTAACTATAATATGTATGTTAGAAGGGGAATAAAGTTTTAAATAATACTACTTAGAGTTACATGTAGTCATTTACATCTACATGTAGATATGCATGTACTATGCTAGCACAATTTTTTCCTTTATGTATTGACTTAAGCCTATCAGTTCAGCGAGACGGAATGGTAGACTATTTTTTTTTGCTGTCAAGAGTTTGCTATTTGCATACAAGCCAACATTTATGCTAAAAATTGTGATTTTACAAAAATATAAATGACGTAATAAATGGTATGATCTGCTCTATACTATGAATATTATCGCAAAAAATCAAATTCTAGCAAAATTTATCAAAATCTATTGTAAAGTTTTTTTACTTTATACAGTATTACCGGACCTGCAGCCAAATGTCACAACACTAATTGACACTATAAGGATACAAGACAAGCACCTTGCCCACCTGCAGTGTGCCCTTGAGGAGAACTGTCTATCATCTAGCGCCTATGCTCTGAAGAAGGAGCAACCCAGATGCAAGTCATAAAAGACCAAATTTTTTTAACAAATAGAAAAAGGGGCATATAGTGACCGTACCAACATAGGTTGTTCATGAGTGCAATTGGCTTGGGACTGTTGGGAGTTTCCAAAAGAAAGTAACTTTTTTATTTTTGGTATTTATCAAAAATGACTGTACCATTTGATGTGTAGTCCTACACCTAGGGCACCTGTGTGTCACTCAGATGAAAGCAACTATTTAACATAACGTGATAGTTTTATATGTAAAAAGTAACTTTTAAATACATACATTATAAGCTTGTAATTTCATCCAGTACCAACATACATGTATGTATGTGCGCAAGTAGCCCTACATAATGTTTTGTGTACCTGAAAAGATGCTATTGTCGTATGTATAGACTAGACATAAAAGGGCACCTGCTACTCATTAGATGAACAAGTGCTTTTGTACTCACTGCTGGCCCCTTAATACATCACATTATACAATGGGTTTGGATATTTCTATTGCTAAATCTACCACAAGATTAAAGGATATACTCTTATATATTTGTTGATTTTTGCATCTATAACCTGACAAGTCATTCAATTTCCTGTCTTGTCTTTACTTGTTGTTTGTTTATTTGGCTTTAGCTTGGCACCAGATCGAAAGGAGGCTGCTTAGGTTTTCTACCAGTGTATATAACATTGGAACTGCTGACTTCAGACCCCGTCAGCATAGAGAATCATGGAAATGGCATAAATGTCATGGGTAGGTGATTGTAGCAATCAGGAAATGTGTTAGCAATGAGTTTACAGTGCAAAATACACTGGAAACTATACCGCCAGGCAGTACATTAATGGTGGGCACTTTATTTACTTGTAGTTTATATTGAATGCAGAGTAGAGAAAGTACATGTATGCGCTTAAAGTTAATATGATATTATACCCATATAATTCAGCGCAGCCTTACTGAGATTTTTCTAAGAAAAGATTGTGACACATGCATCTAAAACTACTGGTACAATGTATCTGCAACCGGAAGAGCTATTTTCATGAATCTGTATCTTATTGAATATTACTGGAATTTACTTTCTCACATGTAACTAATATATTGAACACATGCAATGTACTATAGAGTTTAATTAAAGTTAATAATGATGTTATACCAACATAATTTTTCTCAGCCTTGCTGAGATTTTTCGAAGAAAAGTTTGTGACATGTGGGCATGAATCTGTATTTTTTGAGTGTTATTGAAATGTACTTTTGCACATGTAACCTACTGTATATTAAACAAACACCACAAAGTGTACTTAAAGTTAATATAATGTTGTACCAACATAATTTATCACACCTTTATTGAATATTGAAAGTTTTCTACGAATAATACTGTGGCTACGGTGTCTGAAACTGGGATAACTTTTTTTTCTAAACCTGCATCTAGTATGAGAAAAGAAATTCTTGCAAGTAAAATCAATTAACTAATTCCTTGCCAAACTGAATTGCTCACTTCTATGGCAAACAAGAATAAGCTGAATAAGGGGCAGCAGATGTTATAGAACGCAGGCTAAGAGTTGAAGAGAGGGGGAAGAGGGGTTTTACATAAAAGTAAACGATTATTCAAATTTGACTTGAAATTATTTTAGGCATTACCACGGCATGGACGTGTTCACTCATTATGATGTCATAGACCATGCTGGGCGCAGAGTTGCAGAAGGACACAAAGCTAGTTTCTGTCTAGAAGATGTCGTTTGCAAAGGCGGAGCTAGGAAACGTTACACATGTGCAGATCAAGGTACGTATGATATTAGAACTATAGAACTTTCAAATGCATCCAAGTTTTAGTTCAAACTAATTAAAACTTAGAATCTACATGCCCATTGGGAATTGGTTCAAGCAGACAAGAGTTATTGCCTCTTAGAGTGAATGATAAGATAACTCCTCTTAACTGAAGAAGGCAATATTAAGAAGAAAGTTTTGCGAGTTTGCTAGTCCTGGAGCAATTTGCGATAGAAATATTTAGGGAGTTTAGCCTATCAGGAAATTTGTTCAAGTCCCAAAATTTATGTTTAAGCATATTCCAGCATTAAAACCAAGCTTAGCTAAGCTCTATGTTTACTCAGATTTAAACCCCACTTACATACAGTACAAAACTACAGCTGACTCCTATATAGTGCAGTAAGCCCACCTGTGAGATAAAATAATTACCATAGCTTGTTAAAAAATCCTCTGATTAAGCTCTTACTCTAGGCTACTTACCAATTATGTTATAGCAAATACTTGTTGCTTTGTAAAATATTCAACTATGTATCATATAGCAGACATGGGCACTCGAGTCATTTTACTCGACTCAAGTTAACTCGAGCAACAGCTTTTCATTACTTTTAATTGACTTGTGCTTTTATACTGTGTGAAAGCTGGGAATTGACTTTTACTTCTACTCTCCTACAAAGCATGATGCTTGACTCTTACTTTACTCTAATCTCTCAGCTATCAATGATAATTCTATTGGTTTGGTGTAATTATGTAATAAGTCTTGTCCACCATAGAGAAGCTGAGAGGCTTATAGACAAACAGACCCACCATTATAATAAGTGCAAATTTGAAATAGCCTTTGTTCCTCAGAACTACTTTAACTGACAGAAAGTTGGATCTAACACTAAGTATTACCTATTGTGTGTTGTCACACTTGTATACATCAGAAATTTGTGTTCTACAAATTCCCATTGGTATTCTCTTTGACATACTGCTGTACTTTTGACTCTACTCTGACTCTAGCATTTTGGCACTAGTTGCTTGACTCTTACTTTACTTTTCAAAATGGCTGTTTATTTACTCTTACTCTACTTTTGACTTGCTTCATCCGATGAGTTTACTCAAAATTACTTTTTATCAATTGGGAATGTATACTCTTACTTGACTCTTGAGTTGAGTATTTGTCTGTTTGGCACATGTCTGTCATATAGCTATATAGCTGCATGTATGGTCTGTTTAAACCAGAAACTATTTAAATCAGTTTGAAAGCAGATATTAATAGCGATGGAAATTATTTGCGAGTTTGTCACTCGCTAAACTCGCAAAAGTTAAAACTCGCAAAATGTATCTGCTTTAGGGTAGCTTGGTGCTTTGCAAACCCATGACTATTGGAATTAGTTACTGCAACGACCATGCGGATTTAGCGCACATGCCTAAACAACTTTTTTCATTTTCGCATGAGACAAGGGTTAAGCTAATACTATGCTGAGTGCTGAATTAGATGTATGTTATATTTTGTCATTCAGGTATCTCTGTTGGATGTGCTGACGTCTATGGCAGCAGATTGGACTGCCAGTGGATTGACATCACAGACCTCAAACCTGGCAAATACAAGTTTAAGGTTAGTGCCATTAGTATTCATTATTCACATGTGATGCACCGCTACTAGAGAATAAATACAATTGAGTTGAGTTCAACAGTAAAGCTTTGCTTGTATGTTTATTTAGAAATAAGCCGTATGTAGGTGCAAAATATATTATGACGACATGCAGTAAAAGGGTTCTGACACCAATACACTTTGTAGTACGTTAGCTAAAGGCGGTGAAATGCAATGTAACATTATTATGGTTTACTCTTTTAGTTGAGTGTGAATCCAGATGGGATCGTACCAGAACTGTCGTTTGACAACAATGTTGCTGTGTGCGACCTTAAATACCTGAAGGATGATGTCTCATTATCTAACTGTCAGCTTACTCATATCTAGAATTATCTTCTCTTTCTCTTTTCAAGCCATGGCAGTTAGTAATAACAGAAGTTACAGCATATAACAGCCATTAGTATTATCAATATGAAGGTACTTCGGTCCGATAATATTCACCAAACATTTTTTTTCCATATACACGTAGTCACTTTTTTCTATTTATGTTTTTAGTTTTAGTAAAGCATGTACTTCTAGTATCCAATGGACCGTAGAGTAACTAGCCTCTAAGCATAACACTATTAGGAAATACAAAATTTTCAATGGCAGAATTAAATTCCGCAAAACGAGTTATATTTTATATCAATATGTAATTTATTATAATACTATTTAATTCAATGTGCGTATTATGCTCATATCCTTACTTTTTGATTTCTTAGAGTAGGGATAGAAATGCTGTGATAGAATAGGTAGTATAGACACAGTTTGTAAGCTCATAAATGTCAGCATTGATGGGCTAGTAGAAGGAATCATAAGATAATTATATTATATTTATTATTGAATCTATTTTCAGATAATTTCTGACTAGCAATTTCAGTGGTCAATATTCATATGTACATGTATAATATTATATTACATGTGTATCTGTGGGTGAACTAGACTATTTGCGTAGGTTGAACTCGGTAGTGTAGAAGTGGAGCACTGCATACGCTTTCCTAGACTCCTAGATGCTCTTGACAATAAAAGATTGAACTTGACAAAATATGCAATAATTCTGAGTTAAAGTTTATCCACATATACTGTACTAGTCACCACTAACAACCATGTTTACATCAGAGCCCAGCCAAGTCAAGAGAAATATTGTAACATCACTGTTGTCTTACCAAAGTTGTCTTACCCTGCCCAGATGATATACAAATTATAATATTATGTATTGACAGCAGGTAATGTGGGATATACAGACCAAAACAAATTATATTAGTAGGCAGTTTATTTTATTTGATATTTTGTCTAGTTGTGTATTACTTTTCTACAGACTTTCTCTGGTGCAGTCGTTGAAACAGGTGCATGATAATATATTATACAAATCTAGTGTAGAGTAGCCTACTGTATCATGAAAGAGTTTGAGACAGCAAAACTGTGGTGTTGAGGTAACTGTGAAAGATGAACACACATTACATTGCGCCATGCTCACCCTCTAACAAAGTACACCAAAACAATTCCTTTCCGAGCAATAGGTTGTAAATTAAGCGACAAATATTTATAGCTAATACAGAGCACACTCTCAAAATGCTTGTACTACTATTTGAAAAGTCATAGTACACTAATCATTTTATTTATATTGGAGCTTAAATGTGCTATATAAGTTTGTAGTTTTTAATTGCAGGCACTAGTATAGCTAACAAGTATATTGATATAATATTTGATGCACCCAATCACTACTATTCGATTACTGTCATACATGTAGATGAGAACAGCTGATGAGTTACTTAGTACAGACTACGCAGGTCAGCTCTCTCAGGCTATAATATGGTGGACAGTGTTCAATTGTACCATTACCATAGCAACCTGGTCTCACAAAATAGAACAGAGCTCCATTACGATCGGACGACGCTCCTACAACGTATTCTGGGCTTTCGTCTATACACTCATACTCATATGTCGCTCTGTTGTGTGAATGACGTTCAGTCATCAAGTAACCTAAGCAAAATAGAACTTATGGCTCTAAATCATGGCTGACACATAGACATAAACACATAGACATAAGACACATAGACACATACACATAGACACATACACATAGACACATATACATAGACATAGACACATAGACATAGACACATAGACATAGACACATAGACATAGACACATAGACATAGACACATAGACATAGACACATAGACATAGACACATAGACATAGACACATAGACATAGACACATAGACATAGACACATAGACATAGACACATAGACATAGACACATAGACATAGACATGACTAATTATAAAGGTTGCAAACTTGTAGAAGTTCAATTTCAAATGCCGACATAAACCCTTTACAAGAACGTTTAGAAAATGAGCAAATATTGTGGTAAGCCTACGTCTAACAATATTGAGACTGACATTGATACCTTCATATTCTTCAGTCCATCCATCTGGGCAAGATCTTCTTGCAGGAATCATCATCACAGCTCCCCTTGTTTTGGTGTAACATCTGGCACAGGGTACATTCTGGTTATGGGCATTAGTTGTTGGCAGACGGAATATCCCACGGTTGTACGACTGGTATTCCACCCCATGTATCCATGACCCCTGCCAGCCGTTCTCTTGGGAATCATAGAAGTTGTATTGTGGGTTGAGAGGCAGACACTGGTAGTTGGCACCTCCTCCAGTATGAGAGTAGAAAGTTCCAGCAGCAAACCCTGAAAATATGTTAACTTGGCCTTTAAAACTAGGAGTCTAATGGTTCGTACAATTACATAATGTAATGTAGATAAAACAATGGCTTCGAATTAAAAATTAGTATGCGACAAAGAATACATAGTTGAAGATGAGTCTATTGTTTATCTATGTTTATTGCATTAAAGGAGTAGGTAGCAAACAATTGGCAAAAATGTTGAGTGGGAGTATTGCATCTCAACTTTTCTAATTTATGCTATGAGCTTTTCAGTAGGAATCCGAGTTACCAGTTGTAGTCTTAACTGAACCAACATTAGCATTCATAATAATAATTAAAATCTATAAAACAGTTAGCCTGTGCTCTCACTTCTACCTAAGGATAATGTGCACTGTAAGAAAGTGAATGCTGTATACTTGCTACAGAATGTCAATACCGGCTGCGCTACCGTCTACAAGTACTCGCTTACCTTCGTATATTCGTTGTGAATTAGATCCACACGTAGTTCTACCCCACCTTGTATACACAGCACCTCTGTCTTTACTCTTCCCTGATTCACCAGTAGAACCTCTAGGTCCACGTGGTCCAATGTTTCCCTTAGCTCCGGGCAAGCCAACAGAACCTGGAAGCCCATTAGGCCCTCTTGGTCCAACAGTACCCTTAGCTCCAGGTGAACCAACCGGCCCGATCAATCCTTGAGGTCCTGATGGTCCGGGTTCTCCGACTTCTCCTGAGGTTCCTTTAGCTCCAGGTCTTCCAGGAGCACCAGAAGCTCCATCTCTACCTGTGCATAACATTTCAGGTAAAAACTTAACATTACTGCTAAAACTTGCAGAGTACGAAGCACTTGGAGATTCTTTAGTGAAAATATAACGAATATCTACAATTACACATACACATAATGCACTGTCATTAAATTTTTTCAAATTTTGAGCTTTTGGAAGTTAGTAAACCTATTAATAACTCACCATCTATGCCATCCCGGCCATCTTTGCCATTCTCACCATCTTTACCAGGTGTACCTCTAATACCTACAATATTACGTATAATTATGTATATGAATTATACATATTATACTTGGGAATTAGTCATCGATATCTTATTATCTTACTTACTGTTTAGGCATACCCTACTGATCTTTTATATTTAACGTGCACAAAATATTTCCTGCTAGTAATTGACTTGTTACATTAAAATTCTATCCGACTGTTTATAGACACCTATGAGTAACGCTGAAGTTATAATAAAAGAAGATTTGGCATACTGAATTTGTGGTTCTGAATATTTGCAACATGCAATAGCACTCTAGTGACTGAGTAAAGCAACGTATTGATACATGTAGTACACTCACCGAATGTGCGTAGCTGACGCAGACCATCTTCCAAATCCTTTCTCTCCAAATCATCTGAATTTTGGGACACATGCGCTTGGCCATTCAGTAGCTGCAGTGGAATGTTAATACAAACATAATAATTATGTAAAATAAATACATGCATTTAATTTAGATTGATCAGAGATGTGTCAAAGCAAAGTGTGCAGTGTGCTCACGTACCTTCACCTGTAGTGCCAACAGTTTTCGTTTTGGAAATGCTAGACTAGGTAGAATTGAAATTATGAATTTTTTTCAGACAAATTAAGATTTGAATTGTTATGGGCAAATTCAAAAAAGAATAAAGTGCAGATAAAATGCCTTTCATTGAAGTAACATGCACACAGATCTACATAAAATATTTAGATATACATGGTACACGTAATATAACAATATAATATGATATTATTCACCTACCTAAGATAGTAAATACAATTTACATCAACTTACATGAATTAATGAATGAAGATTATCCTGCAATGTCTTTACTTGCTGCTGGAGCTGCTGATGTTGAACCTTTGACCTCTCCAGCGCCTCCATGAACTGATCACAGCTGCAACCTTCGGTGGTGCCACTAATGACAGCCGCTGATGATATCATGCTCATAGACATCGCACAGGCTATCATTACCGTAACATATACTACAAAGTTAGACAATATGTTTAAATATCAATGGCATTCAACTGCTGCATGTGTACAAAAACAATCAAGTGATGTGTATGTCCATATATACAGTGGTGATGGAAATAATGGGACCGCCCTTGAAATTTTTCATTCTTTGAGAGAATGCCCTATTTGTAGTCACTTTTTTCCATAGAAATGTATTAAATAGCATATCAATAGAAAGCCTAGAACCTCAGCTTTCAGATAAGCATGATTTTATGCATAGAGATCTAAAATTTAGAAATTTTCAAGACATATTCCTAAGGTATGTCAAAATTGGCGACATGTTACGATTTTTATCGAATTGGGATTGGACATAGTCAGCTCAAATATTTTAGATTTGTGAGACTGTAGCTCTTAGAAACTATGTGCTGACCTTGAAAAGGGTCTTTGGGGTTTGTGTGTGGCCTAGCATCTTGGTAGCCAGCCTTTTTGGCTCGATCACGGTGTAGCAGCCTCGGGCATATTATCAGCAAGGGCGTTGAGGTGTTCTAGTGACCCAATTCAATACTAGGACTGAGTTTTCAGGTGCTTTGGTCTTCTGATGTTTGTTATCTTGTCTTTAGATAAAATTTATCCAGTGGTGATTGATATATTTTTATTAGGGTTCAAGTACTAGCCATGGAAGGACTTGGACATAGTAATCGTTTTATCCACTTTTTGTCAAGCCGAGCTGTGTGACAGGTTGTTTCACCTTGGTTTAAGATTCAATCATCACGACAGAGCTTCCTGGCAGCTGGCAACACTACAATTTTGAATATCTTGCAGCATTTGATAGATTTGTTTGCCTCAATAAAGAAATAAAGAAGTCTCGGACCAGTTAGGCGAAAGTTGCCCCGCACGAGGGCGGATGCGCAATGCTAGATGGGTGGTACTAGGCACCTTGGGATCAACTCCTTATCTGCATCTCTCATATTATTGGTTCCACTATGGTTTAGGATGGTAAAAGTTCCTCTATCACTAAATGGCACCTTCTTGCACTAGTCTCCTGTCCAATAGAGGTGTTCCTTGGTCAGTTTCAGTTGTGCTCGGCTTTTTATTTCTGTCTGCGGAAGCTTTCTTTAAGCTTTGCACTCGAAGGCGAGTCTTTTCCGTCCACCCCACGAATAGTGAATGGAGTCAATTTAGCACCAGCAGGTACTCAGAGCTCTCTGGGCAGTTGGGGCTCAGTGAGATGCCTATTGACTAGTCAGATGCGTGCGAGCTTCCTTGCAACTCTCCGTGTTGTCAGATTCCTTTGTCCGCGATATTGATATTCCTTCAGGCTACCACTCTCCTTCCACCACCTAATTGTTGCTAGCACCCCATCCATTAAGCAAGAAAGTTCCTTGACCATCTCATGGTGTGTTTTCCCTTAGTTATGCAGATGGATTATGATGGCATGCTTTTCTTAAGAAAGATGAGCGTCATGACGGCAATGAAAATGAACTGAAAACTTTCTCTTGTAACAGACACTTTTTAGCAGAGTTATACACCACACAAAGTTCACACAGCATCTCATATGGAGTCTTCAACTGTCACAAGGCAATAACAGGGAGAGTGCAAAATATCCCTTGTAAAATCGAAGAGCTTAAGATGTAATCTTGAACTCGCAAATTTTAGTAAAAATGGAGATTTCAGAGTTGGTTCAGTTAAAACTCTCTAAATACCTCCATCTTTCCCCAGATAGTATGAAAGAGGTTGTGGAGAATAAGGAGAAAATTTGCTTTCAAATGGTGTATAACTTGGGTACATTGCAATGAAGTAGAGAGATAGAATTCAGGCTCAAATGGGAATAGTACATATTCTATTAGGCGGTCCCATTATTTCCATCACCACTGTACATGTACATTGTACATTGTATGTGTTGAAATTAAAAAATTATAATTTCTACTGCATAGTACGTGAATAAGTACTGTTTAGAAAGTTTTGCTGAAAAATTATTGTTTGGTTTCTTAAATCGTACTACAGTTACGACACACCATATGAATACACATGTACTGCATGAGGTGTTTTTATCGATCTTTGAAGTATAACCACAGTAAAATATAAAACTTTGTGGTATTTGGAATAACTCTCTCTATATGAAAACATCTTAAACAAATTAGCAATATTTATATTCTTAATAAAAATGGTGATTACAAATTAATAAAATTCACTTACCAGCCTTTCGCATGTTCCTGCACTTCAATCTTTAGTTATGAAATAAGGCAAATACATTCGCTGATGCTGACCAGCAGACTGACAGAGGTTATCCTTCTTGCTTAGCGGATAATATTCTTTTAGTCTAAATATTTAGATGAGTATGTAACTATGCGTTCACTCACTGATTGCTCAACTAACATCTTGCCGTTAAGGAATTCATGTTTATGAAATTATAGTAACACAAATATTCCAGAGAGTTGAAACTAGTCTTTGCAGTTAAAGTAAGCTATATAATGTAAATCAGCTTACAGTGTATAGAGTAATACCTTTACAATGTAAATAGTACTGTATATGCCTATAATTATGTATACATATACATACAATGTACATTGTATAACACATAATAATTATAATGTGTTATAATTATCTCAGTTATCCTGTTGAATGGTCTTACCAATATTATTATTATACCAGTAAGTCTGAACATTGACAGAGATGTAGGGAGAAACAGCTAAGAAGGTCTAATTCTTTATAGTAATATTTGTATAGTTGAACTGTATACTTACTGCATATAATCTTACATAATATGCATTGCATAGTTTCGAAATCTCAAGTCTACTATTATTCATGCATAGAAGTACACACTGTATAATTATTATACATGAATTCAATACTTCACAGTTCCTGTAATAAAGATGTGAGACTCAGTCAATATGTATACTGGCTTTAAAACCATCAAGAAAGACCAGCGACAGAGTAACAATCGACACAGCACTGCCGCTATAAATATTATATTGATCGACTGAAATTCAGGTTTGCATGATGGAAAATTTGGTTTGGAGTTGGGCAAAATTTTACAAAGAAGGGTCCTATGGCTAATTTCTTGATATTTTCTACTGGGTCGGATTAGCGTTAGCTCAGTTGTAGTTCTGTATCACAAAGAGAGGAAAAATAAAACTTAAAAGACAAACTAGAATGGGTGTAGAGGCAGGGAACGGCCAGGAAACAATAATAGTAATCAGAAGGGAAAATGGTGGAGAGGCCAACAGAATTGGTTGCAACCAGAAAACGTGGTATTAGTGATAACTTAGACAACTTTGCGCTTTTTGGATTTTCTCTCTGTAGAAGCTTTCCCACTTCAAATTGTAGAACTGAAGATTTTTACAGGTTGAAGTCACAAGAGCCATACAATTTGCAAAATCTACAACGTTGAGCCTAACAGGATAATTTTGATATGATATATTAGTATTAAAATTTGCAGAGCAGAAATACAAGATAGCCAATACAAAATTCTCTTTTTAAAAATATAAGAAGAGAACCAAGGTGTGATTTAACTGAAGGGGCAAACTCATCACAAGCTTTGTAGCTTGTAGAAATGATCCTAAATAATGTATAGCCGATACTATAAACAATAAGTATTATACTAATCAATTTTAGAAGGGACATGGTAGACATTTTCTTTAGCCGTGACTATAATAGGTAGAACACAACTTCTCTCTCTACCTCATCAGTTACTGGCATATACTGTTTGATTTAGCCTTATCCTGTCTTAGGAACAAGGGCACAAGAAGAGAGGCATTTGAGAGCCACTGCATATATTATTGCAAATCCTAGAAAACCGCATACTCAACCCTGTGTCAAGCTGTCCACGGAAACATGTGCACATACTGTTGAAACCCTGTGTCAAGTCTAAAGACTATTAATATGTATCAAATTCATCTTGTTTATTATAACTCACTGTAACTATGACAAATAGTATTGATTGAAAAATATACACACCGTTAATAGCATTTGCAAACACTGATACAAAATAACATTATAATTTATGCTTATTATAATGCAATATTCAATGCATGTGAGAGTTTTTACAGTATCTTTCTTAAATACTTGGTTACACCATCCAAAGTGAGAATAAGAGATTTGCTACTTAGAGCACACGACACAGGTTAGCTCTCTCAGGCTATAATAAGGTGGGCAGTGTTTGATTGTGCCACTACCGAAACAACCTGGTCTTACAAAGTAGAACAGAGCACTATCTGTAGTTGAATTACTTCCTGGAGCATACTCTGGCTCGGCATCCACACATTCGTACATTGTTCTGTGGTGGCTGTGTTGTTCTGCCATTAAGTAACCTATCAACAGTAGTTAGTATCAAATATAAGTAGAGCTAGGTCACAGCTTTGTGTAATGTGTCATGCTGTAGAGGCTATACATGTACATGTACATGTACATGTACATGTACATGTACATGTACATGTACATGTACATGTACATGGCTTGGATATCACATAATAGGTGGACATGTAAAGTGACAGGCTGACAACATGGGGTTCTAGTCTAGAGTCATTTCCATCAATACCTCTTGATAATAGTATACAAGAATAATATGTGATGAGTGTGTTTCTTTATCACATCGAGAACAGGGTGGTGGCTAACCCTTCTCCACTCCAAATTAGAAAAAATGCTGATCTCTTCTGGCCTTAGCTTTCTTATCTGGGATTAATTATGGGAAACCAAACTGGTATATGAGATTGGCTATGAAGGTGTTTAACATTATTATTTTTCTTCACTGAAATCTCTCTCATGCATGATAAAATGTCCGTGTGGCAAACTGTATGATGGGCTTATGTATGCATGCCTATTAAATGGAAACTCGTGCTATCTCAGCGAGAGAGTGTTTGACAGATTGAAATGGCATTGGTATACCTTCGTATTCTTCAGTCCATCCATCTGGGCAAGATCTTCTTGCAGGAATCATCATCACATCTGCTCTGTTCTTAGTATAACATCTGGCACAGGGTACATTCTTGTTATGTGCATTATTCTTTGCAGTACGGAATATACCACGGTTGTACGACTGGTATTTCACACTGCTAAGCCATGATCCATACCAATCGTAACGGTAATAGAATGGATCAGTGTAGTGGTTGTATTCTGGCTCTGGAGGCAAACATTGATAGTTGGCTCCTCCTCCAGGGTGTGTGTGGGCGCTGCCGGCAGCAAGTCCTGCAGAAACATAGCACAAAAACTTCAGTCACCATGTATCACATCGATACATGGGACATCATTTGGCATGAGGAATACATAACTAACACTAATAACTAATAGAATCTACTCGAATGATGCCAATACTAGAAAGAGTTAAATGAGGATAGTTTTAGTGCACACTGATTCACATGTTCTACTTGTGTTTTCAGAATATTCTTGAGTTGGTTTAGGACTATATCAGAGGGAAAACTCAGGAAATGAATATTTTATTTGTTGATTGATTGTCAGACGAATGTAGAGCTACACGTATGGCCACCTATGAACTATTGCACATTCTCTGGTTTGGCAAGGCGTCTGAGTACTAGTAGCATCTATAATACATGTAGTTTACAAGCATCCACTCACCTTTATACAGCATATCTGAATCTGCTCCACACGTAGTTCTACCCCACCTGGTATAAACAGCACCTTTGTCTTTACTCTTGTCTGATTCACCAGTAGAACCTCTAGGTCCACATGGTCCAATGTTTCCCTTAGCTCCTGGTAAACCAACAGAACCTGGAAGGCCATTAGGCCCTCTTAGTCCAACAGTACCCTTAGCTCCAGGTAAACCGATCGGTCCAACCAATCCTTGAGGTCCTGGTGGTCCGGGTTCTCCGACTTCTCCAGGTTCTCCTTTAACTCCAGGTAGTCCTGGGGCACCTGGAACTCCGTCTCTACCTGTACATATTACAGAATAAATTCCCATTAGCTATTAGCATTTACCATAAGTTCACTGAAAGCAGTAGGTAATGTGATCCAACACCAAAGGCCATTGGTGTACAAGAAAACTCACCGTCTTTACCATTTCGACCATCCCTGCCGTCGTCGCCATCCCTACCAGACAATCCTCTAACACCTACAGTATAAATACCAGATCGGAATTACCTTACCACGTCACGAAAGCGTACCTCCACTGATCTCATGTGTCACTTGCACATAGTATGTAGTGAAGACACTAACCGAATGTATGTAGCTGATGAAGGACCTCTTCCGTATCGTCTGAAGTCTGAGACACATGCTCTTGGCCATTCAGTAACTACAGCAGAATAATTATGCAAGAAAATAAGTGTTTACCTTTTAATCAGATTGGCAGAAAATGTACCAAAGCAAATGTAATGGGTGAAATAGAACATTCTACAAAGCTAGAGGGAAAACTAGTTATACTGCGGCAGGTTTCTTGGTGAGAAGTTCTTAAATGCCTGCAAGAGGAAACGCATGTTTGTGCTACTACATCTATAATCAGCATTATAATTCTGCCATGTAATGCACTGCGTAGTAGGACCCAAGGTAACACAGCATAGATCATAGCAGGCATACATGGGCACTAATAAGCTATTGATCATAATTAGAAGTTGTCCTCTCCCAATTTCTCTTCCTCTTCTTTTTTTCTGCCTCTATCTGCAGGCTAGACTGAGGGGTAGTGGAACTGAACGAGGAAGAGAAATTGGGAGAGGACAACTTCTAATTATGATCAATAGCTTATTAGTGCCCATGCAGGCATAGCATATATACATATTATAGTACAAAGAGTAGCCTACTTATGTCTAATAATATTAAAGAAATACATGCATTGTAAACATGTATCACATTTATGACAGCTCAAAACTATAATATTATAGTAGTGTATGACATAACAATGTCACATAGCTTATCATTCTTTCGATTTACAGGTAGAAGTACACGTATTTGCTGTATCAAACACTGTCTAACTTACAATGCGAGATAAAGAATGGAAAGTATCTTGCAGTGTTTGTACTTCCTGCTGAAGCTGCTGATCTTTGGCCTTTGATCGCTCCAGTGCCTCCTTTAACCCTTCACAGTTACATCTTTCAGTGACATCATCAATGGCAGCAGCTGAGGATGTCACAGACACTACACAGACCACCATCATTGTTATACATACTACAAGTATAATATATTATAATACATTGAGAAACTACAACAGTTCTTCTAGAGCTCCATACTCATCAGCCAATAACCAAATTAAAAATAGTACACATTAGTTTAGAACAGGATGTCTGACACCAGCCCACTGTCAACTATGTAGACGGAAATGAGCACAAGAATAACCTAATTGACAAAGATTTTAAAATTTAAATATTTTACCTCAACACAATATTTTGAAGAATCAAAAGATGTACATGTGTATATGCACACGTGCATCTATAATTTTTACGAAGCAAACATTGCTCATGAGCTACGTGTAAAAGTATAAATAGATACCAACCAGCCTTGTCCATATTCTCTGATCTTTAGTTGTACAATATCAAGTGTAAATTACTTCTATGTATTCATATTGCCATAACCATATACACTGTTCACCAGCTACTGCTACCAGTTGACAGACGCTAGTCCCCTTTTCTTGCAGATAATATCCACAACCATGTGACTAATCATGTGATTGAGTGAATCTCAGTGTCCGTATGCTTACTGAGTGTTGAACACTATTTGTTGAACACTATTCAATAGTCTTTGATAGGATATTTACTGCTTACTGTTACAGCATCGCTGTAGATTGAGACAAGTATTTGTACTACCAACATAATAAAGCTACTAGTATAACTTCACTATTATAATCAGCCATGTACATAATGTACAGTATGTTTAAATTCTAAGCTGCTTAAATATTGCATAATAAATTAATAACAGCGTGCATTGAACTAAACATATACTAAAACAAATAACACCATTATTATATTTATAGCATACATGTATGTACTCAGGTTATGTACATAGTACATCTGTATAATAATTTATTATACATAGGCCTACACCCAAACTAATATATTGTACACCAATGGAGAGTGTATTATATTCAATAAGTATGTTTCTAATTGGTGGTCAATCATGGGCACTAGCAAGCTATTGATCATAATTAGAAGCTGTCCTCTTCCAATTTATCTTCCTCTTCTTTTTTTCCTGGAGAAAAAAAGTAGACGAAGATAAATTGGGAGAGGACAACTTCTAATTATGATCAATAGCTTATTAGTGCCCATGTGGTCAATGCTGTTAGGAGCCATCAGCATTATACATGTGCATACACATAATTATAATTATGGGCATTTACTCATACTAAAGTGTACTAAATCTATGGAAAGATCTTTTTATTGTTTGTGGTTGGAGCAAGGGCAGGCAACAGAACATAAAGGAAAGACAACTCCTCTATATTATAATGGATTTCGTACAGTTTCTGGCTCCATTCTTTGCATAAACAGAGAGAGAATTTCCACTTGGATATGAATTACTCACTTACATGTATAATTCATGATCATCTGATACAAACATTGAAGTTATCCTCCCTAAGCCATCATAATATCAAGTGTATACAACTCCTAAACACAAACAGTGCTCTATTAGTTAGTGTACACATAATGGTCTCCAATATACTAGCTTGCAGTCTGTGAATTATTAGGGATTTAGGGCATAATGAAATGTTATTTCATTTTCAAGTACAGTGGAACTTGCTTAATTCAGCCTCGGTTAATTCAAAAACTTGGTAAGTTCAAACTATTAGCCATGGTCCCAGCTGACCACCATATTATAATGACTTCAGTTAAGTGAAGTGATCTTACAATTCAAACTAAGGCCTAATTCAAACCAATTATGGCAGTCTCTTGAAGTTTGAATTAAGCAAGTTTCACTGTACATGACTGTTCTGACATGTGACTACACTCACTATGATTGGTCTAAGCGACATCTAATTAGTGAGAGTTGTTTCCCCATGCTATGGCTGAAATCTGTTATACAGTGCACTAGGTCAATTTACTCCTAATGTTAGACAATGTAGTGACTTTACCTCGTAAACCACCATAATTTATTCTATTTTAAATATTATAGAAAAACATAATATAATTAATTTTTTTGTGTTAAGATGACAAAAAGACAGGGACATATTACATACATGATCATGTTTACAGAATAATATTTGTCACATTTTTGACAAGACAGTTATTTGCTGTGACACCACATATGCTTGCTGTGACATTACAGACACTTGCTGTGACATTACAGGTACTCGCTGTGACATCACAGGTATTCGCTGTGATGTTAAATTAATCTGATTCACTGTCACTCTCTGCTTCATTGAACCAGTTCACTATCTTACCAACCTGTAATTGATATATATTACTATTGGAGTGAGCACAGAGAGGAAGTACTACTATTAGTCTTATGTAATCCATATTCAACACCGTAAATGTTAACAGAAACAAAATTAATTTACATCCCATAGAAAAAAACACACACATGGAGAATGAATTCAAACAAAATAGTAATTGAGGTGATGCTTGGTAACATATGAAATTTTAAAGGTCGTTACTGTGCAATACACAATTGTATATTAGCTAAAAGCTAATTTAAACAATAGAACAGATAACATTCAAACACATTTCACTTGCTCGCATAAGCGTTACCTGACAAATAAGACATGATGCAATCGTACCATCTATACAACCTCCGACTTACCTGTGTCTTGAAATCGCCAGCCAATAGCACATCTTCATACCAGCTAGTAATGACCTCTTCCTCTAAGATGTCATTCTGATAGAAGAACATGAGTACCTGGCTAATGATTGGAGTGTAGAGATCATGTGACTGGTCGCAGACAAACTCCTATAAGTAGAGTGACGGTGTGAGTTACTCTTACCAGGATTTATACATGTTCGGTAGAGAAAGTATAAGATTTGATAGTAATAATGATAGACCAACATATTGTAGTATATAAAGGCAATGAGAAACGAATAGTAGTGGTTATGTTGCACTACATACATATATCGAGTTTATGTGAAAATCTAAAACACGAATTGAAGGAATGGGGAGGAACATTTCCAGCCTGGACTGTGAAACAAACTAAATCAATTTTCTTTCTATTAACAGAACAATCACATGTGTTTTGGTGTCTACAAATAGTTTAGAAATACGTAAAGAGTAATGATAATCAAATTTTTCATTTTTCCAATGTTTTGACAACGGAATAATGGCAAACAAACCAATAAAAATGCATCTAACACTATTCTATATATTAAACATAAAAACTGTATGCATGTATATCAGTCACATAAAATTATACGATATAACACGGCACTTTAAAGACCTTATCACACTACATGGTATTTACCTTGATGGCTAGCAGACACTCATGCTGGGATTTCTCACTTCTGTAATAGTTCTTGAAGACGTTGAGGCACAGTTTGAGCAGCTAGAAGAAGAGAGAAACAGGCTACATATATGTATCTGTAGTAGATGCATGCAGTAATAGGGTTAACTATAAGCAACCAAGTACATATTTGAAGAGTTGTCCACTCTTTTGTTACACCAAAGGCAAGAGGGGACAACTTTAAAGTGACAGCCTACTACTATGCGTGTCATATCAATTTTCCTCCTTCTTAGCACATATTATAATAAAGAGGCAGAAGCGTATTTGTTCCATGTATTAGATTGACTGATCTGAGACAAGTATGGGAGGTATGAATTTTATGTTACAGGTTATAGGTACATCTCGACCACATGCAGTGATAGGGCCCCCGATATGTATTCTCTGGGCATGATTTGTAGCGTTATAGAGTACCTCCTGTAGTACCATATATAACACCACCTATAGCACACCACTTGTACACTAGGGTTATAGAGTACCACCTGTAGTGCTATAGAGTACCACCTGTAGTGCTATAGAGTACCACCTGTAGTGCGAATTTTAGACAGCATAGACTCACTGGTTTAAGTTTAGACAGGAGTAGAGAGGATGTTGTTGTTGTCTCGTCTTGTAGAGGTCTATGAAGCACTGCTTGTATGACCATGTGGTTGACTTCGTTTATCTGTATATTGTATGCGTGTCTGTAATACAAAACATACCAGAACTATACGGTGATAGCAGTAGACCGACAACTTGATATACCTGGTTAAATTGACATTTTATAATACGGGTAAATATACACAGTAGGTTTAGTAACTTTATTGTACTAGCCCTCCAAGTTAAACTTGTATAAAATATAAATAGTGACTGAATACTCATAAATACCGATGTCAGTTGGCAATAGGTACATTGAGATACAAATGTACATTATACCTGTACATGCAACCATCTACACACTGACTAAAGAGAAGATAATATAAATCATTATTAGAGTTGTCTTCTCAACATAATGGGAAAAATAACCTAACTCCTAGTGGTTACTTTTCACACAAATGACCAGCTGTGTAAGAGTGGAAGGTGGTAGTGACCAGTAGAAGTGACCAATGACTCACTTGAGAGAGTTAATGTCCAGTATAATGTTATCAGCACTGATACTCTCATTAGCAGCTCTCTGGAGGGTGTCCAGTACTTCATTGTAGAACACTAGACAAACAGTAGTACAGGGTCAGCCAGTGGACAGTATGCCCAGCTAATTTATAATAATATTCACCATATCCATACAAATTCATCATACGACATCCATGTACATGATAAACACTAAAACACTATTATTGTTCTCAGCTTATACATCCACAACTAAAGTTGAAGACTTAAGGAGAAGTTCACCAAGAAACACGAGGTTTCCCATGAAAAGGGAAAGTCAGAAAACTGCATTCTAAAATGACATTTGATATAAGTGCCTGCATGCGATACAACAGACACCTACATGCAGTGTCAGGTATATGATACAGTAGACACCTGCTCTCAGTGTCTGCATATGATACAAAGGGCACCTACATTCAGTGTCAGGTATATGACACAGCAGACACCTGCTCTCAGTGTCTGCATATGATACAAAGGACACCTACATTCAGTGTCAGGTATATGACACAGCAGACACCTGCTCTCAGTGTCTGCATATGATACAAAGGGCACCTACATTCAGTGTCAGGTATAACTACATCATCGTCTGACAGGTCTTCCTCTCCAGACAAATCATCGTCATCATCATCATCTTCGTCTCCAGAATTGTCTTCGGTTGGCTGAACAAAGTTGAATGCACGTCCATTCTTCCCGCCAGTTTCAAACACTAGAACAGGAAACAGAGTAAGTCAAGTGATAAACGACCTCCAGCAGAGTTCAATTCATAGCTCATAGCAAACAAGAACTACTAATATTATTCAATAGTTATTTATGTGCTACATTGAATCTTATAACTCGCTAAAATCAAAATTTAGAAAACTAAATGAAACCAATGGGACAGTAGTGTTTCCCACCAGGAGGCCTACATTTACTTTAGTTGAAAGCCAGAGTTCCAGAGATCCCGAATTCAATTGTAGATGACACTAATTCATTTTATAATTGTATATAACCGCATGATTTGGAAGCCCTATTTTCTACTCTTAGAATTTAATATGAATTGCATACCATCATATTATCAACTTGAAACCAAAAAGATGAACACTGGAAAATGTGAGTGAAACAAATACCTTCAAAAGGTTCACCCCAGTCATCTTTCATGGCAGTAGAAGTCAGTAAGACTGGCTCCTTAAGCTCCACATCAGGTCCTAGGTGAACCTTCAACATCAAGGAATGCATTAGATACTGAACAGGAAAACAAAAAGAACTTTTGTCACTTTAAACTTTCCCAATATCTAACTAGATCTAGTATCTAACTAGTGATAGTTTAAATATACCCAGTCACATCATAAGCAAGTACATTGTATACAAATTGAGTTGCCATATTTAGTTATTTAGTTATTTATATTTAGTTACCTATTTAGCCCTAGATATACAACAACAACACCCCCAGAGTATAGTACTTACTCCTTTGCCAAGAACATAGTCTACATTTAGTGCAGACTTCGAGTCATCCGAGCTGGGAAGTAGTCGGGTGTTCTTGTACAACCTCACTTGTTCACAGAGTATACTGTTACTAAGGCTACAGCCATCTTCTACCACAGTATTATCCCAAATACAGCAATCCTTTATAGTTACGTCAGCACCTGCGTGTCGGAAATGAGCTAACATAACATTTATTGAGATATTAGTGGGGGAATGGTGTGAGGGTCTCCAGGCATTATAATCCCGCCCACACTTCAGCTTATAAGCCCTCTACTCTCTCAACTTACAACCTCAACCCACCCCTCTGCTACTTGCCAAATGCCTACATGGAGATAATTTTTTAAAAATAATGCCTCATAACTGTCATAAATATTGTGAAATAAGAATGAGCTTGATCAGCTTTAAGCAGAACTTGAGAAGCTTTGACGGCATAGTGCAGTTTGGCTGATTGTCATTTTACATAACAGATTGTGGGTACTGATTTGAAACATGTTTGGCTACATGTATATTGCCAACCTCAGCTTCTCCAAGATGATCAAGTGTAAAATCTTTCACTTGCCATAGTTCTGAGGATTAAAAGGTTTGTTAGAACACAGAACTCAGGCTAAAGTTCAACTGCTTACAACTCACCTATAACACAGTTATTACCAATGACGCTGTTAGAAATTTTCGCCCCATGTTTTATAGCCGTTTCATTTCCAACCACAGTGTTGCTCCCCAAACAACATTTCCTACAATTGGATTAGACAACATGCCTGATAACAATCTTGTTAACCCACCATACCGACAGCCAGAAGGACAGACAAACGAATGATGAGAAATTAGCTTAGACATTATTTTTTTGTATTAATTATTATTATTCACACGTATTGTATTACCTGAGACAGTCATATTGTAATTTGGGGCTTCAAGTATAAAAAGACACTTATTCCATGACGTCAAAACAGAGTAGATATTTAAAGACATGCACTATCTGATTTAGGTAACAGTATTCCTTTAATTTAACCCAGGTACTCCATCAACATAAAAGATTGTGCATCAGCGTATCTTTTTACAGGTAGGTGAACGTTCTCTAAGGATAACACAAGTATATCCCACATCAGCATTACCCTCTAACAATAATTATATATGCGATAAACTTACTTGCTAAACAACTCTGAACTCATTATGTACTTATTACCAAAGCTGACTGCGGATGCCTTGGCATCGCTGTTAGGCCACGCCCTGTCTGGACAGAAAGGATACGCCCATTTCTCAATGACATCTCTAGACACCGTCTTATAAGTGTAGAGATCAGATACTCGGGCTACATATCCATCCTCTACCACGTTTACATGCATTGTGTTACCTAGAATCTATAACATACAGGGAGGGAAATAATATTATTAAACGATAATATACATATAATATTAACAGCAATAAGGTACATCCTTTGTAAGCTAACACGAAATCTCTTCATATTTGCGAGTTATTCAAAAATATTTTTGTAGGGCTGTCGCCCACACAGCAAAACCTGGGAGGTAAGCAATAAAACAAGAAATGTCGAACTAGAACTTTTCTCCTTGCCGAGTTATTACATAATAACAGCTCCAAAAAGAGCCTCACAAGCCTACCTCCTGATTACCAAGGACACCGTGTATGAGATCATCAACTGTCTGGTAGTCAAAGTTGTCTGTTAGTAGACTTGGTACCATAGCTGCACACATCGTCACGTGACAATCGACGAGATCATATCTTAGCTCTAGGTCTTTAGCCTCCCTAATGAGTTCCTGTAAACATATACAATTGGAGAAGTAATTGGTGTGCACATGGATAACCCACTAGACTTGGGTGGAGCTTACTCACTGACTTACAATCAATTGTTTACTCTGCTGTTTCAGTAACCAACCATCTACAGAAGAGCTCTCACAAAACATGCAGAACTGCTATGGCTTACACAGCTTTATCGGCATACAAATTGACTATACAGTAAATGGAACTATAACTATGCTCGAGAGAATTCATAACATGAAACAACTGACGTAATAAATAGAGGCATACGTGTCACAGTTTTAGAGAATAAATCACTACTGGATGCACCCAGGCTGCTGATTCAGACATGTGTAGGTTAACACAATTCATTAGTATAAAACCAACAGTATCTATGTCGGACAGCAACGTATGACCACTTTCTGTATATTTAGGAACAGACTAAATTTTTTTCTAAACCAGAAAAGACTTCATTGAAGCCATATTTGGAGTTTTTTTCCCGTAATATGCAGTGAACAAAATATGTTAGCCACAAATTGCCAAGTATTATTATACTCACAGTTGATATTTTGATTTTCTTCATGTCATCGACAACTTGATGAGAGAGTATTTGATTGGTGGATTTATTGAGAGCGTAGAGAGCCACGTTATTAGGTGACCTAATTCTGTGACCTGGAGGGCATCTCTTCATCACCTTGGTGAGTATGGCATCCTTATCCGACTCTCTCGTCTTCCTGTACGGTACCAGATATATTCACACATGACGCAATGCAAATAATATCAACTATCGATTATCAACACTGCGATGTGAAAGATGCCGAGGATATTCATGACTTCAAACAACCATTAGTATATCCAATAGGCTAAAATTCAACCCAGTTTTATCGCATAGTGAAACAATTGCAATTAAATAACACGTACATTATGAAAAGCCATTTGATGCATATTAATATGAGATACAATCATCTACTGGGCACAATGCCAATAAAGTGCACATCAAGTACTTACTTGTGGGCCTCCATACATGATTTCAGATCAATGTTGGCTACCAGATCACCTTGTACTAACACAAAGTCAGTAGAGATTAGCTGTTTATCATCCAAGTCTCTAAGAGCATCACCTACACTCTGTGCATCTTCATTAACTATGACCTTCACCTTCATCAGTGTCGGCCATTTTGAGTTCCTTGGTACAATAAATACTCATAGATTATAACATTATAGTGAATTAAGCACTCCTTCAATCACTAGTACAGCATTACTGAGTATGCTATTACCTAGTAAGAATTTAGCAGTGAAAGAATTTAGCAGTGGAAGAATTTAGCAGTGGAAGAATTTAGCAGTGGAAGAATTTAGCAGTGGAAGAATTTAGCAGTGGAAGAATTTAGCAGTGGAAAAATTTAGCAGTGGAATTTTATAAGCGCAATACTATTTGAAAGCCATCTCATGGGTGTCCAAGTTCATTCAATGGAAACACCACAACCCAACTTGAGAAGGTGCCCCATCAAACAGTAAATAACTATCAATCTTCCAAACCAATAATTTTTTTTTTTGAAATAGCTAGAGCTTTGCGTTTCAGTAGTTGTCACCCCCTGACACAGACATGAAAATCACAAAATCAGCCAATGCTTCCAAATGGGAAGTAAAATCTTAAATTTTGATTATTAGTGCTGGACCTGTCACCCAACACTATGTTGGTAATGTTTCCAAGGGCTTACAGATTAGCAAATACCAAAGGAGAAGCTGATCACTAGTGTGTAGACTCAGTACTTACTGAACATGCGATTTGATGAGTTGGGGGTAAGACGTGCAGTATAAGATAACTTCCTCTATTCCAGCTAATGAGAGGAACGCGAGTGTATAGTCTATTAATGGTGTATTTGCAATTGGTAGCAGCACCTACAAAGTATATCAGCTAGACACTGTGATGATATACATTGTACATGTAGGTCTATAAATAGGCCTAAACTTTAGTGTTTGTTAGCAGACGCACTTAGAATCTACACAGAATCCGTCACAGGCATGGGACGCCCCTCCTCAGTCAGTAGGGATAAACAAAAACAATTACCTAACTAAATATCTTCCTCCTAAGTATTATAATAGATGTGATGATTAGACCCAATCAAGGAGTAAGCACAGAACGACCTACACACCAGAGTGTTTGTTTCCCAATTCAGTACCACAGCCGTCAACAAACTATTCAGCCCTTTAAATATGTATGCAGCACACCCCTTAAAGATGGGCTGCACTGAAATTTTGAGGTTCTACGCAGCATACGGCATTAGAAACCCCAGTAGCAGCTTGGCCAGCTAGCACTATACCAGCATGGCATTGTGTTAGATTTCAGTTTTGTTAAAACTAGTCAAATTTTAAATGAGGAAATTTTAAATGAGTTTTTGTCCTTGTTATGCTAGAAATATCACAAAATGGAAAAAATGGGTATGCAGAACAAATGCTAAATAATATTCCTAGATAATAAAGATTACAATTTGTTGCAAAAAACATCAATTGATTTTGGAGTCTACAATTTGATTATTCAATATAGGCTACTTGTTTACCTAATGGATAACATGCCCACTTACTGGCCTGGTGTGTTAGACCTATGGTATGTATCACTATTATTTGCCAATAGAATATTTGTTTTATTGAATGAACACTGTAGGCCGATTTGTAATAAAAGCAGTTGTGGCTACTTGATATTGCTACTAAATTGTGCGCCGAGTGGAGATAATCAAAGAAAGGTTTTGTGAATTGACATAAGAATGGGTGGAGATAACTCCTACCGATGACATCATTGTAGGTAGTTTAGAAATTTTGAAATTACTTTTTTTGCAGTTTAGAATCTATTAGCTACTCTTGGAGCAATTTAGATATTTTTTATAGAGGTATCAAGTAATGCAAATATTGTCGGTTTGCAGAAAAAGTTCAGAGATTTCAGTAAGCCTCGAGTAAGTTCGAGTAACTGTAACTCTTCGCTGACGATTCCCTCTTATACAATCCGATATCTTCACCTACTGACAAAGCAACACTGCAGAAAGATCTAAACAGCCTGTATGAATGGGCACACAGATCCCACATGCTATTCAACGTCTTCAAATGTGAAGCTATGAGAATCTCGAGATATGATACCTGACAAGTGACCCTCTAATTACACACTAAACAATAGACCTATCCCAACTGTGCCTGCCAACAAATACCTAGGTGTACTGCTAAACAACAAACTCTCCTCCAACCACATCATCAAAATATGCGGTTAAGCCACAGGCATCCTTCATATGCTTATGAAAAGTCTCAAGAAGGCTAAACCACATACCAAGAGAACAGCATACAACACTCTATGTTGACTTATACTCGAGTTACCGAGCGTTATGGTCCACTCATATTCGTGTTAAATATATATGTTGGAAAATGTCAATCAAAAAGCTTTTCGGTGGTGCTTTCACGTCAACAAATGTGATTAGATTAGCGACCTTGCTTTCCAAACAACCGTTTTCGGAACGTCCTGTTTCGAACTGACATCTTCAAACAGTCGCAGATTCATGATCATGATGAGTTTGAGCAAGAGTCAGAGTGAAGTCGCGTAATAATATAACCTTGAATCTAATAGGCTACTAACTAACAGACTAAAATAAAAGTAAATAGCCTACTGGCTGGAGCAGCAACTATGAATCTCGGAACCGTGCCTGATCAGCCGAAAAGAAATTTGACGACAATTTTTCAATGCCATTACTTATATGGGTTGCCAATGTGATTGGCATTACAGAGAGAATCAGAATGGAAATGGATGATGAAATTTTTAGTAATGTCATGTGTCATGTGAAGACTGAATACCCTCAACACTGATGTTTATTTTGGTAGTATTGACAAGAAGAGGTTAACACATAGGTTAATACGTACGCGAGAACGGTCTAGTGTGCATGGTTGTAACGATTTATTATAACTGTCGGCAATCACAACGGCCAAAAATGGGTCCTCTTCAGATAAAGCATCTCCTGAGGGAGAGTTTTTCTTGTTGGCCATGGAAGCTGCCATGTTTGTCTAACGGTCAAGGACGAATTTGTTTTTCCTCAAAACCGGAAGACTACCAAAGAGAGTAAAAGTCCTTTTACCATCTTTGAGCCCCTTTGCTTTGAGCCAACTTTAAAACTGATCTCTCCATACAGAGTTCCATGCATTACCGCTGTCAGAACTTTTTTCAAATTACGAGATCTCAACTGCAACTTTAAAAAGTTTTTTTATAATAATTATTATTCATTCATTAATTTTCTTAGGGACAGCACATTGATTTTTTTCACCCAACTCTAAATTGAAATTGTATTGTTTTTTTGATTATGTGATAAGCTAAAAATGAATATGTTGCTATTATTTCAGTAGAACCTTTGTGTATGCATTTAACATTAGTATAAGTAAGTATAGTTAGTATCGTAGTTGAAATTGTTTGTGTCTTGTCTTGTGTGCAGTGCAGTTAGCCTAACTGTTAGGATTAGGAATTACTGCTTTCACTTTGACTTTAGGTGTGGACTATTTGAACCATTAGCGAACTGCTTTTAAAATACAAAAAGTGCATGAACTTGAAAGTCACCATGGCCATGATCGTTCTTCAGATCATTTATGGCTATGTAATATTTTTTATTAAATTTGTATTTTAGTTTTTTGATATTTTTATTTAATTATCTTTATAAGTTTATATTTGATTAATTAATACTTACTGTAGCCATTGAAATTTGTCCCAAATTGAAAATATGGCAATATAACCATATGCAGTTGCGGCAATAGTGAGAAAGCTATTTTATTAGTTTCAAGCAAGCTATGTCAGACTATTATATTATTATATATTTTTGGAATCGAGTACACTCTGCTTGACATGAATATAATAATTGAATATATAATTTTAGAGCAAAATAATAAAGAAATAAAACTTTCAAATAGGTACCTATGTAGGGATGAAATTTGCGGCTGTTTGAAAAAGACATTTCGAAACCCCAAACCTCAACTCCTAGATTACAGCTATATTATCATATTATATTTTTTGTTTGTTCTACTACTAATTTGTAGAACACCAAAAAAATTAATTATCTGTGAATTGTATTTTTCTAAATGTAATGTACACAGATTTGAAATGGTTGTTTTCCAAACGTCCGGTTTCGAGCTGTGTTTTTTGAAATGTCCCTTTACCGTAGGCCTTTAACCATTGTTCTTAACATTCCGTAACACCTATTTTCAACTAGTCAGTGAAGTGAGCGCGCAACTCGGGTGGCCTTCGCATTCTGTTGGCTTCTGGTTGGCTTCTGGTTGACATATAGCCTACATATAAATTGTTAGTCTAATTAAAAATTTCATTGGAAATACAACCCATTTAAAATCACACTGTTTTTTTAAGGCCACATTCCATATACATATTCTTCCCCAGTTTGACGCCGTGTCATGCCTTATGTTTGAAGTGCCTACAGTTACTGTTATTGTTTTTGTGAATTGTCAGTTAGCTTATATTTGGTTTACAGTATATTTATTACTTTCTTATCAATTCTATTAGTTGAATGATTGAATGGTGGCTAGAATAAGCTCGGAACAATTCTTGTTTCTTCTGTAAGTTCAACGAGTGAGAAACCAATTCAAAATTAAACGAATTTTAAATTGATCTTTCTGGAGAACAAAGTGACACTGGGGTCCCTAGGGGCAAAATAGGTCTGTCTCATGTGAAACATAGATCAATCCAGTAGTGAAGGGAAAAGTTTTGTTTTACTGGGCGAGACCAAGCAGTTCTGGAGGTATGTCCTGGCCGACTGTATTGATTTTGATAATGTGATCACATAATCCGCCGGAATTCGGCTTCTCTTTCTGAAAGTGGGTAGAGGTGGGTCTTGAGCTTGCGGGTTCGATGAAGTGTGTTGTGTTTCAGTTCTGGTGAAAATTTGCTTCCTATCACACCCTGGCGATGTCTACATATATATATACATATAATCTTTTTGAAATTGAAAATTTCATTTGAAAATTATTGTAACCAGCATGATCCGATATCATGTACAGCTACAAACTTCAAGTTATGTAAGTACGATAAGCTGAAATTTCAATACGTGTGACGAGACTGAAACCTATAAATAATTAAGCATTTGTGTCACATTCTTGCTGTTTTGTACACTTACCATTTTATACTCACTGTTTTGTACCTACCATTTTATACTTACCATGTTATCTTCACCTACCTCCAGATTGCTTGTCCAATGACAATTAGCACTATTTAAATATCAGCGATTATCTTGCCTTGTAATTACGCTTACGGGTTGAATAATTTCGGACCAGCCGTGGCCTAGTGGTTAAGGCTCTTTCTTGTGGGAGATCCAGGTTTAATTCTTGAGGTCATTGGTGGTGTTAGGAAGGGTGTTAGACCTTGTAAAACTCTTGTGCTACTTTGTCTCCCTTCTCTACCCTTAAGTGGAAATAAATGCTGATCGCTTCAGATCCCAGCTTTCTTACCTGGGATTAATTATGGGTAGTAAAACTCGTAAGTTTTATACATTTGAATTGCATAATAGTGTTGTAAGCGACCATATACAGTTTATGCTCTTTCAAAGATTTTATCAATAAATATTTAGGTAACTTTTCGCTTTTGCTATTGTCAATCGGTCAGCAAAGCCAACATACATCTCAGGTTACATCGAAACTGTATCCACCCATCCTGTTTACTTTTGGTTGTAGGCCTAGATGACTAGTCTAATTAGAAATCAGTCAACTTAAAGTTCCATACTTTAGGGCCAAACATTCCTCATACAAGCTTCCCTAGATTTTTATGTTACATCATGCCTTGTGTTATTCTTAACTGCAGCTAACTCATTTTCAATCCAAAATTAAGTTATAGCCAGTGTAACAACAGTATAGCCTTAGCTGTACATAGTTTAAACCAACTTTTTTGCAACTGGAAGATATTAATAAGCTGAATATTAATGAATATAGATTGGGTAGAGTCTCGAGTAGGAATAAAGGACCCAAGACTCAAAATTCCTGTAATTTATAGGTCGAAAAGTAAATAGGGTGTCATGGTTTTATAGTCTAAGCCAAAATTTGAAAATTCACGTTTGATTGGTATCTGTCCACAAATACAGTTATAAGCAATAACTTGGGAGCTATCTATCTAAACAATAAGAAGATAGTCCATAGGCTATATTTTCAGAATCGACACTGCTAGCAATGAGTTTTGCAGTGGGTGCCAAGTTTGGTGTTTACCCTAAAAGCAGATACATTTTGCGAGTTTTAACTTTTGCGAATTTCGCGAGTGACAAACTCGCAAATAATTTCCATCGCTATTAATATCTGCTTTCAAACTGATTTAAAGGGGTACTGACAGTTATTTTTTTATTGCACCATCTGAATCAGTTTCTTATGCTCATTCAGAATCACATAAGCTTTCACGTATTTGATTTTAACTTTTTTAATTACTCTAGGCCAAAGTTAGCAATTTCACCAAATAATACCCGAATAATACCCAAATGATACCCAAAAATGCTTGAAATTGCTAACTTTGACCTAGAGTAGGTAAAAAAGTTGAGATCAGATACATGAAAGCTTATGTGCTTCTGAATGAGCATAAAAAACTGATTCAGATGGTGCAATAAAAAAATAACTGTCAGTACCCCTTTAAATAATTTCTGGTTTAAGCAGACCATACATCCAGCTATATAGCTATATGATACATAGTTGAATATTTTACAAAGCAGCAAGTATTTGCTATAACATAATTGGTAAGTAGCCTAGAGTAGGAACTTAATCAGAGGATTTTTTAACAAGCTATGGTAATTACTTGACCTTACAACGTGGGCTTACTGCACTATATAGGAGTCAGCTGTAGTTTTGTACTGTATGTAAGTGGGGTTTAAATCTGAGTAAACATAGAGCTTAGCTAAGCTTGTTTCTAATGCTGAAATATGCTTAAACATCAATTTTGGGACTTAAACAAATTTCGCGATAGGCCAAACTCCCTAAATATTTCTATCGCAAATTGCTCCAGGATTAGCAAACTCGCGAAACTTTCTTCCGCGAAATATTTCTGCTTTTAGGGTAACACTATAATTGGTGTCTCCTAAATTATCATCACTTTCAAATTTTTAATAATTGTCAGTGAAACGTACCAACATCTCAAGCTTCAGGACGGTCGCTGGATGTATTTGCGGCATTCATTCTGCGAATTCTTATTGGCACATTAAGGCCTAGGCTATATATGCATATCTAAGCCTACCTACACGAATATACTGCGTGGAATTGTCTCAACCCACGTTTCATAGCTGGCAGTGGAGTCAACATACCACACCCCCACATTTCCTTATTTTTACCAATGCTGTACTTGAGTAATTTTTGTAATAATTACATTAACATAACACAATTGTGTAGTGGTCACTAAATTCATGTCCTACAAGCTCAGCTAGGAAAATATAATCTTATGTTAGACTGTTTTGGCTCTTGATGATGCAGAGCTTATACGTAATATTTCTTGAATTACAGTTTCGGGTAATGGTGTTCATTCAAATAACAAAATGCTATTCTCAATAATTTTTTGGTATCATCAATTCCAAGACATGTTATAGTGGTTATTAATAATGTTACAATGGGCGGATATGCTATGAACAAGTCTATTCATTGTTATTCATAACCAAAACCTAGTTGCGTAAATGTAAATAATGACTAGTTCTCCGTAGGTACACACCTAAAGTACGTGTTTTCTATTGTTATGGATTAAAGGCAGCAACCATTGCAAATGGTTCAGTGGCTATTCAAAATCTCCTAATACAAAATTCAAAGCAATTTCTAAACCAACTTATTGAAGCTGGGTGCTGATTTTATGCCTATTTGTTTGCAATTTACATTATGCTGTGTATAATTATGAACTACACAATGTAATCAAAAGAAATTTAAACAAGCAATAGATTCATGCACAAATACACACACCCAAGTGGTTTCTTTTTCACCAATAAAATACAATGACTTGGTGAAAGAATTCAATGTATGCTTTACCTCTAAAGATTCATTCATAGAACAAAACAATAATCATATGTCATTCATAGTTATGCAGTGATGACTGTCAGTGCTACATTGGGATTAGTACTGTGTGGGTTGAGGGATCACTAGTAGCCCAATCACACAAGTACACAGTTGAGCATCCATTTAGATTTTCAGTAGCATTGTGCTTTTCTCTAACTGTGATTGGTAAGTTATACTGGAATTTATTGGCTAGTTCTTATCGAAAGCAGAGCATCATTTGTCATAACAAGACTGTAAAAGTTAGGTCAGTGTCCCAACGAATTACATGGTGTCAGTTGAGGTTTGACTTGTTACCTCAAACTTTACATTTATATTTTCTTTATGATTAAAGACTATTATTATAAAAAATACATGTTAGTAGCCCTAATGTGCTAATCTTTACCCTATGCTGTAGCCTATATTTAATATTTTGTTTAAATTCATCTGGTTACAACACATTATACAGTGAATTATGAAAATTTGTGGTTGATCTAGTGCAATCTGAAATATCATTACTTCCATGATTTTCTTAGTTGTTCCCAGCTGGTAGTGTTAAAACTCTATCTCTGTCGCAAGTCTATTAGATCTACGGTTATTCAGGAATGTGATTTGATGTCAGCCAACTTGTAGATGCGGTAAAAAGGAATATATTCTTATATCTTACAGAATGCCAGAGTGAAATTATACTGTACAGCTAAACGACTATAAAGATGAAAGTTTGTTGTATTGGGGCCGGGTATGTGGGAGGCCCATCGTGTGCGGTGATGGCTCTCAAATGTCCTCAGTTCACATTCACTATAGTCGATATCGATCAATCTAGAATTGATGCATGGAACTCTGAACAGCTTCCAATATACGAGGTAAGAATAAGGTTTAAAAATAATTTTGGTATGTCATGTTGATTTTCTTTCAGAACTAATTAGAGAATTTATTGAGTCATTGCTTGCACTATCTGTGACATTAGTGTGGTTTAAGAAGAAATCTTTTGTCTAGTTTTACAGAAATTACTCTAAAATGTTGTTCTTCTGCACTTTTGAAAAGTAAACTAGTTTTAATATTTGTTTAAAACATGAAGAATCTTAATTTTTCAACCAGACTTACAACCCTGAATTTTATTTTTATTATATAGGCCTAGTAGTAGGCCCTACATAGGCCTATTATGATACTTTTCACTATCAGGCTTGGTACATTTATATGTAGGCCTATAATATAGACATAAAATGGACATATCTTAGGACTCGTATGTTATATATGTACATGTATATATATATGTCTGCATCTTATATCTATACATGTACATACCAGGTACATCATGTACGTATATTTTAGCCCGGACTCTATGAGGTGGTAAAGCAAGTCAGAGACAAGAATCTCTTCTTCTCCACAAACATAACTAAAGCCATAACTGAAGCAGAGATCATATTCATATCTGTCAACACTCCTACTAAGACATTTGGGGTGGGCAAGGTAAGCTTCACAACCCACCCATAGCGAGCAGCTAGTTTTTTGCCAGAGCTGAGGCTAGCATTAGGTCATATTTAAATTTCTTATGGTCATGTAGTTTCGGTTAACCGAATTACTGGTTGCATAGTAATCGGTAATTACTCGGAATACCCGTGTGAATGTGATATCCGATACAGTGTTGAAGCCTCGATAATCGTGAATCAAATATCTAGAAACGGCGGTACATGTACTATATGACAGGGCGCCAATATAATGCATGATTGTAAGCAGGCATTTTACCTGCTTATAGTATAGGCTACACAATTTTTTAATTTGGACTACTCCACACTATCTTGAGCAGGTACTTGAGAGCCCATCATAGACCGTAGTTGTGTATAACATGTGGTATCAGTTTCAGTTAAGCTACTCTAGTTATGAAGTTGACACCCTCTTTGCATACACAGCTTAGTTTAGCTCATTTTCTCCGACATTTCTAGCGCTTAAATAGAGCTAGATAATGTACTACTTGTAGACGGTGTAGGCTAGATCATAAAGATTAAATATAGACAGATATATACGTATATATGTGGACGGATAAGCCTCTATGGTAGATTACGTATTATATAATTATTAGTAGTTGAAAGGATGGTGTTCAAGTATGGGTTTAGAGTAGCAATTTGCAGTTTTGAACTGGTGTAAGAGGGGTGGTTTAATGCCTGTCCCCTAGTTAATATGAACTGTAGGTCTGGGCAAGAGCTATACGCTGCAAGTAGGCCTATTATATAATTAAAGTATTAGTACTGTACTGTTCAAATGCTGGGGAGAAATATAACACCATCAGGAGTGCCATCACTTGTACATTAGTCTATTATTATAATAGTCATCAACCAATAATACCCAAGATCCTAGTGTGCATGTATGCTAGTGTAACACAATACATACATGTACGTAAGCCTACATGTGCGTACATTGGATTATTATTATGAAATATTCAAATTATGTAATATGCTGTCGAAACTCTGTCTAGTGACTTACATATGGTTTCTCTTCACATGTGATATGTAGGCTAGGACTGCAATCTTTCACTGAGATGTCGACACAATTCTACTTTATTTCGATGTTCATCTACAGCATGAACTAGTGGTCAGGGGAAATTTCCTGCTGAATGTAGTTAGTAGAGTAAAAGTCTACTATCGCTGATTTCTAGTTACCATGGTAACAATGATGTCTATGATCTGTAGGGTCGAGCTCCAGATCTTAAATACGTGGAGTCTGCTGCGAGGGCAATCAGTTCTGCCGTTACTGAAGGTCATAGGGTCATCGTAGAGAAGAGTACAGTCCCAGTTAAGGCAGCCGCGAGCATCAGTAAAATACTGAAAGCAACGACCTCTGTTAAACCTAATGTCTCTTTCCAGGTTAGTATTGCGTGTGGCATTGGAGTTGTCTCCTTCTATCTGGCAGTAATATTATGACTACAGGCTATTGAATGAGCCAATAGACCACGCTTTAGTAATAACCATAATCGCCCTTGCTCTCCCCTCGCTGCTCCAGTTGGGAATTGATGTAGCCTGCCATGAAGTAGCCGATCAGTTAAAGTATACGTATGAACCTGACTCACAAGAGAGATGGTATCCATGTTTGGTAGCGGATCCACCATACTTATCAGATAGACTCTCACAAGGATCTTGTCTAATATGTTAAATTGGTAGAGTGTTTTGTATAAGGAGTTGTTTTATTTGTTAAATTTCATAAATTTATTAATGTAGGCCTACCTTTTGTTAGGGCTTCCCGTTACAGTGTTCAACACTTAAATTCTGCTGCACTCTGTTGGTCAGGGCAGTCTTTTTGTTGAGGTATTTTCACGTGTATAGCCTATATAGTGTATGAACATGATTAGCCTAGGCCTTTGTATGCATGTTGGGTAGTTCTGAACCTTGGTGACCTTGTAGTGACCTTGTAACTGTCTATTCTAGATTTTATCGAATCCGGAGTTTTTAGCAGAAGGCACTGCCATTAATGACCTACTTCATCCAGACCGCGTTCTGATTGGAGGAGAACAGTCAAAGCAAGGTCACGCAGCTATAGAGTTGCTCTGTACTATATATGAACACTGGGTTCCTGGAGAGAAAATTATTACCACTAATACATGGAGCTCTGAACTCTCTAAGCTGGTGAGTTGTCTCCTCCCATAGATCTCATTCTGCAATGATAGGCTACATTAACCCTTTGAGTACCAACTAAATATTGCATAACATACCCAACAAGCCAAATTAATTTCTCAAGTGTGACATAGAGTTGTACATTATGTACTAAAGCATTTATAACTTCAACAATAATTGAGATATCTACAGATGGCTTACAGAAGTGTAAATCATTTTCAGTTTTCTAGGCATCTACATTATTGCTATCTACTTTCTTGGTAAATATGTTATTTATAGCTGTAAAACAGCCATACTATGTCTAGCATGTGTTGGTTCATCAAACCTGATGTAACACTGACACGTAATAAGTGTTTTTTTATACATTTATGTCATAAAAATGGTAGGAAACATCAGCAACATTCCCACTAAGTCGCTTTTCCCATAAATTAGTGTTTATGTTAAACAAATTACTAGCCATTGAGGTTATTATTCTACTCTGGCGTCTCACGAACTGATTTCAGGTTGAATGCAATTAGGGTTGGCTAGCTACTGTTAAATAATTAGCTGTTGAATTACCCAAATATTTCTTGTCAATGAGATTATCTGCAGAATTTTAAAGTTATGACTCAGCTCTCAGAGTGTTAATTTATCTTTGCTGTAGGATTAAAGCGGAGGAAAATAGCCTAGCAATTTGAACACCAGGCCTGTAGAGAACCCAAGGGGGAGGGGGGGGGAGGGTTCCTCAAAGGGTTAACGAGATTGGCAGTTTATCAGTTATGAAATGCAAGTCTGTTTTAAAATAGTAATTTTCCCAAGTGTTGAGTCAACTATCATGTTACTCCAGCATCTTAATTTGGTCTGTTGACTTGTTCGTACTTTGCTGTTTTCCACATATGTATACTTTTACTTGTACAAATGCTCTCTGAAGATGTCGAACCTACTCTAATTCATCTGACTGGAGTTGTCCTTCCTCTTCATCTTTGTTATAACATAAAGATGAAGAGGAAGAACAACTCCAACTTCCACGCTCCGAAGGTTTCTATGAAAAAAGCTATCCATGAGGTTATATTTATTTGGATAATGTAAATAGAGCACTTACATGTAGCTGGTGACAACTTGAGAGTTTCATCCTGCTGAGTTATTTATTGATTGGTAGGAATATGAACTAATGAGTTCTCTTTGATTTCAGGCAGCTAATGCGTTTCTAGCTCAACGTATATCTAGCATTAATGCCATCTCTGCAGTGTGTGAAGAAACTGGGGCTAATGTCGAAGAGGTAGCAAACGCTGTTGGAACAGATAAACGTATCGGGCCTTACTTCTTAAAGGCCAGTGTAGGTAAGTACACAGGCTATCTTACCATAATATACATACATACATGTATATATCGTAGGATACTTGTTGGCATCACAGGTGCCTACTCAATGCCCCCCCCCCCCCCTATATCCTCTGCCACTCGTACATTTTTCTACTTTCTGTACTATCATTTACTGATGTTTGATTGTATTAAATAAAATCTCCAATATCAGACATGACTGATATTGAAGGTTAGATGTACCACCTCTAATATCAGACATGACTGATATTGAAGATGGTACATCATGTTCTGGTCATAAGATTGGTTGCTGCCGGTATGTCGCTATCTGCTCTCAATATATTAGATGGGTGATCGCCATCTTTGTTGTGGTAAAGTGTAGGTCAGTGTCGACTTAGATGGTATAATTGTTATGAAATATGTATGTATAAATAATCAGGACCACAATATGATTTTGTAATGCAAATTTTTGTGTGCGCACACTTGTAGGATTTGGAGGAAGCTGTTTCCAGAAAGATGTACTGAATCTAGTCTATCTCTGTGAGTGTCTTAATCTGCCAGAAGTGGCCGAGTATTGGCAGCAGGTGGGTGGAGCTTAAGTTATAGGTATAGTTACAGTCGGCATGTGGAGTCAGTAATATATATTTTAGATACTGTATAAGGCATGTTAGTAGTAGTTGGGGGAGCTTACTGTAGCTGGAATCTAGCTATAGCTACCTTCTCGCAGTCGGAGCTTAACGGTTAGGGTGGCGGATATATTGACCCTATTAGATTTGAAATAAAGATTTCTCATTGTAACCTATAATCTGTTGATGAGCTGTTTGGGTTTGCCTTCAGGTTGTAAATATAAACGAGTATCAGAGAAGAAGATTCGCTACCAGGATTGTCTCCTCTCTCTTTAATACGGTCACACATAAGAAGATCTCTATTCTGGGGTTTGCCTTTAAGAAGGACACAATGGACACCAGGTAGGTGGAATACAAACACCGTTATCTAGCCCACAATTTTTGGATTGTCGCCATTTGGAAAGTATTGAAAATAAGCATGAAGTGGACTGACGGTTGCCACTACATGTTTTTATTAACTGATCTAAACAATTTATGTTAACAAGGATTACCTTCCACTTACATGTATATGACTGTTATTATATTTAAGGGAGTCAAGCACTATCTACGTGTCGAAGTATTTGATGGAAGAAGGAGCTAGTCTCACTATATATGACCCTAAAGTCCAGGATGAGCAGATAGTCAGGTTGGTTATGTAGGCTATCTGTATACATAACCACTGCGGAAGAGTTCAAAGTTTCCAAGGCCAATCCATGTTAATATAGATACATGATGTACATGTGTGTTAGTTTATGCTAAGAGAGGGGGTATATCCGTCGCTTTTCTAGTCACAAATAGTCATACTATGCGGATAGCGAGGGGGCACCAGACTTAGGTTTTGTATGAGTGATGTACTGTAGCGTTATTCCAATTGGTTTAAACTTCATCAAATATGTTTTGCTAAAACATTCTTTAGGCTATTCATATTTTCATAGAAATCTATTGGCCTATATATGGGGCCAGCCGTGAAGATAATTCAACCATGTGCTTGCACTCTCATGGACATGGAACTCATGCCTTTACCAATTGTATAGTATGTAACAATTCCTGTATATTTTATACAGAGATCTAAAAGGTGTCTGTGAGGACGAGCAGATTGTAGACCGTCTCCTAACCATTTCACATGATCCATATGAAGCCACTGTTGGAGCTCATGCTATCGTCGTCTGCACTGAATGGGATGAGTTCAAGGTGTGTTTCATTATTATTATAATATTTGAATAAACAAGTCCCCGGGCTATCCCTGCATTTCGGTTTTAGAACTGGAATGCAGCTCTCGCTAGTAAGAATTGTGGTTAACAGAGCTGTGGATGAGCTGTTATCAGCCTGCACTAATATTTGACATATAACCGGCTTACATGACTACGGATGTATTGACACTATGAAATGGCGGAGCTGCAGATATTGAACTGCACATTGGAAACCTGCTGATAAAGTCTGCAGACTATGCAAAGGAGGCTCGTTGAACCATTTATAATATAATTTTGTTTGTTTAAATTTCAGGCATATGATTATGAGAGAATTTACGAATCAATGTTTAAACCGGCATTTATATTTGATGGTCGTCTCCTCTTGGATCATAAAAAGCTGGAAAGTATAGGATTCCATGTGCAGACTATCGGAAAGAAAACTTCGAGTGCTCAAAACGGATACCACTAATGATATTAGATAGTAGTTAATCTCTGTTGCAGTGTTTTGTGACTCCAGGAATTTAAAGTTTTATATCATATCGTTTTTACCTAATTTTAATACTAGAAATATAATGTTCCACAATGACCATTTTCTAGTGGACCTTCGCATGATTGGGGAACATACATTCAATTAGACACTATATTATTGAATGTCTTTGAAGTTATTTTGGTGCAATCAAGCCCATTCGGTGCTTCCCTACTATTTATTTGTAACCTAGGATACCATTGGTTTGGGATAGTACCTATACTGACTTATAATGCTTTGATATAGATTAGGTAAGTTAAAGGATTGAATATAACATGTAAGTGTACTGCCTATATCTGTTAGGTGACAGGTTAATTTTGCGAATAATGAAGGTTGTAGTATTTTCCTAAGGTTAACAACATGTTATTTTTATACATGCTATTTACACACAATATTTAAACCTAAATTATTTGTCAAATGATGTTTTTCATGTGTTGGTTGTATTTTACTAAAGTTACGATTTTCTTCCTACTTAAGCAAATCTGGGAATCTTGACAAATCAAAATTTGCTACTTTTTTACTTGTATACCTCTTTTCAGGCAATGTGGTGTTTTGTGAACATGTGACTATCTAACACTTTGACCAGTATTTTAATTATAATTAATCCTACTTTTTTTTAAATATAAATCATTTCAACCATCCAAATAATGTTCTATTGCTTCAAGAGTCTAGGCTTTGGAGAATCAGCAGTCTTCTTAATAGTAATGCCAGCAAAGTAGTTTTCAGTTGAATCTCTAACATCTTCGATGTTAAATTTGGAAAAACTTGCAAAAATATAAATTAAAAGTAAAATATATTTGTCTAGCCGAAAAGTTGAGCATGACTTGTTGTACAGAAAATAAATTTATAATTGATCAAATGAAATAAATATATAATAACACTTCCAATTATAACATGAATAAAATAAATAAAATGTATTTTGTAGTAACTACAAACCGTATAATGTCACATGTAGATGGACACTAACAGCAATTTTTTTTAAAACATTCTAATATAGTTATGCATCGCATGTACTTGTATAGTATATGGCAAAAGATGGATAAAAAATAATATAATGTCAATTGACTTCTTTTTTGAACTAGTAAGGAATATATTATCTTAACCATCTACATGTCTATGTCTACAAAAATAAAAACAACATCGATGTAGACTGCATTTGATTTGTTGTAGGAATTATCCTTGACTCATACCAACAACTGTTCCTAGCCGTTCCATTCAATAACTAAAGACTCTAGTATTATCATACCTGCATGTAAATATTTTAAAACCAACTAAATAATTGTTGACTTGTTTACATAAAAAAAGAAAATTTGAATTAGTAATAATTATGGAACGACTAACAGGATATTGCTAGTTGTAGTAGAGAGTTACATTTTACCAGGGGTGCGATCATTGAATCGTAGAGCCACAAACTTGAACACTTCATCCATAGCTTTGTGTGGTGTTTCTGAGTGAACTTCTGTACCTGCGGATGCACACTCACCCCCTGAGCATGGTAAGGAAGTACCCAGGTTCTCTTTGCTTACCACCCAACTTTTCGTAACCTGGTGAATTAAAAACATGTTAACATTAGCTAGTCGCAAAGCATGTTCATTCATATATATCAATTGGATTAAGGGTATAAACAGGTTGAAATTCTATAATTATTTCCTCTAAATAAATTTACTTTCATCGTGCGCTCTATAATTATTACCGCTTCACATGAAACCAAAATAATAAGCAGGAAGTAAACCTGGAAAATTTTCATTGCGAGTGTCTCAAAATGAGTTGTATACAACACTGAGCTGCCGTATTTACAAGTTCCTCTGTCACCAGTCAGCTAGTTTGTTGAATTAATGAAATACTAGTACATTGTACTTATCTTATGAGTTTGTAATGTTAACTAATCGTGAATGGCATATACTTTTTACATGATGATGCAAAATGTCATTCAACAACTCTTGCAAAACAATAGAAATATGTTGGGATTTTTCCAACCAGCATAAAAGAAACAATATTATAATAAAGATATGAGTAATAACTTTGATGGCACAATACGTAGCTAGCCTGACTAAATTGTTGAGATGCTTTGTAGATATAGAATACGCACATTACGGGCATACGGCTCTGTGGCGCTTGTAAACAAACTGTTGCTACCAGTGTAAGCGTTTGCGTAGACTCTGGCATTAAAATCCCCTTTAAACTTGGAAAGCAGATAGGTCACGACGTTACCCCCAGCACTGTGAGACTTGATAGCTATCTGTCTGGCAGCACTCTTCTGTATATAGTTTTTCCACACATACTCGCCATGATCTTGGGGAGAGCGGCAACCCTTAAAGTAGAGACGACAGCATAAAGGAGAATTACATGTCTACTTCATTTAGACCAAGAAGTTATTAGGTCCTAAAATATTGTCAGATTCTATAATAGTCTGTATAAAAATTTATGTTGTTGCGCTATTGTTAATTAGCATAATATGTTTATCAGAACCAAATAATCAGACATATACTCAGCAAACTGAAGAATACTCTCAACATAATGAACTCCTACCATTGCCAAATGACATGTGACTACTGCGTTAGAGTGATGTAAACCGCACCAGTGGCCTACAATGGTTCCAATACTGCGGGTTAGAAGGATTCTAATACATCATATGAATATTGTAGGAAGGGTGCTTGTGACTTACTTCAACATCCAGTCTGTAATCGTTGGTGTTCAGTACCATCACAGCATATTCACAGGCTAGCGCTTTCTTTATATATGGGAGTTGTGTCCCCTTTTCTACTGACACGTTCATCATGAGTCTAGAATTCAACAGAAATTTAGTAAATATTTTACATTGCATATTCAGCACTTACAAGCTTCTGTACACAAGTCACAGGTTTTGTTATCAAAATAGAATTAGGAGTTGTCTACTCCTATAAAACTGACTACAATTATACATTGCACATTAGTACTCTTGCATAACGCAATATGGATGTAAATGCACATGTATATTCAACTAGTTGATATAATTTTTTAATACTATCTATGAGTTGTCTACTCTTACTTTATTCCACACGAATCACTGTAGCCAATTCTTGTAATATTTCTATTGGTTTCAAAGGTTGACTATTGGTAAACTGGGTAGTAGGCTAGGCTTACTTACAACTATTACATAATGGATGTACGACTACAACTTTCTCCTATTAACATGGCTACAAAAGTAGCCATTGGAGCTGAAAGTGCGTTTCTCAATACAGATACTCACCTCCTCGCCCATTGGCCAGCTCTGACATCACCGCTGCCGTGAATAAGAATCATTAGCTTCGGACAGCTCTGCCAGTTCTCTGTAGCAAATATGAATGAGCCAGGCGTGTCATAGTCTGGATCGAAACTCGACTACAATTCAAAAGATCTACATTTACATATTTCTGTCGTCTGCAACACTACAATTTCAGAAATTTCTGCTTGCTGTAATTTTTAGATCATTAGTAATATAAAATGTAACAAGAGAAGATAAATCTCAATATCGAGCACTAATTAATATGCAAGGATAATACATGTAAGTATCATCAATCATTAAGTTGTTAAAGACAGGGGCGTATTTTAAGGGGCGGCAGGGAGGCACTGCCGCCCCTGTTTTCAAAATAAAGTGGCCTAAAAACACTACTTTTGAAAATTTGACACTGTTTTCCTTAATATTTGCTTCATTTCCAGTTTGCGACCAAAGCGTTATCTCTATAGTTTTAACTCTATGGCGTTATCACTCTACTTTTAACTCTATGGTGTTGCGGCGTAACAATAACCAGTAATCTTGGAATAATCACTACATTGCAAGTGGCACACAAAGAGGCCCATAAAACTATGTAATCTGCTAAAAGACTCTATGGTTATGCCAAGGTTAAAAACTTGCGATCTTGTGAATGAATGAATAAATATTTTTATGGATAGTTATTTATACCAAGGAAAAAATAATAAATGTGAAAGTAAAAGTAGTGAACAGTTGAATCAGGTGAATCAATTTGTAAGTCACTGCTATCAATGAGGTGGTTTCTTCCCTGTCACTGACTACGAGCAGATGCATGAAATTTAATTCCAATATTATATATTATATTTAATATTATCTTGGCTTCTTTTAAAAATATTTATGATTTTTGCTTTTAATATAATATAATTAAAAGTGTTTTCATTCATTTTAGTCATTCATTCCTGCAATTGCCACTCTACTGACAGCTACTACTCCACTGCTACATTCACTGCTAACAACTAAATATATTGTATTGTAAAGGAAAAATACTAATTTAAAAAAAACATAATACAATAATAATTAAATATTTTAAATTTATATATAATTAACATAATTACACTATTAATATTATCTTAACTTTAATAAGCTGCTACACTTTTCTTGCAAAAATATTTATTTTACATACATTTTATTTTAAATAATTAATTTATAATGACCACAGTTGTTGATCAGCTACTAAAATTTGAAAATCTTAATTTAAGAAATACACTTGTGCCTATGGACTATTTGTAAAATATACAATCATGCAGTATTGTAGTTATTATAAAATTCGACTAACTAGTAATAGTACTGTAACACTTTCACTCCTGTTGCAAGTAGTAGTAACTTTATTAAGCAGAAGTAGTAATGAGTACTTGTTGTAGTGATGCTAGAACTAACTTGCTGCTATGTCTAATTTTTGCACTTCAGAGAGTGAGATTTGAAAATTTTCCGCTGCGCGTGCATTTGCGGGGGGTGCCCACACCCCACCCCCCCGCACCCCCCTCCCACCCGACTTTCTGCCTCCCCACTCAAATTTTCTAACCTACGCCCCTGAAAGAGTAGGCCTAAACATACTAAGTGAATATACAATGTATAAGTAGTTGTATGATATATACAAGTAGGTCAACAGGAAACAAAAGTGTTGTTAAATATAAATGCATACATGTAGGTCAAGTAATTATTAAGGCCTAGTTGTTTCATATATTAATATTGGTCATATCAAAGTGCACATACCCTTAAAAATTTGACTGAGAACCAAGACATATACTAATTGATTAGCTGGGTCTTGGCTATTTGGGCTGTCTTTGCATGTAGTTGTTTGATATCTAGGTCAAGAAAATGAATGTGTAAATACCTCAACAGGTACAGGAAGTTTAGTTAGTCCCATACTCATCATCTCATCATAGACATAATTCTCAAAAATCTGCAATCAGAGCAATATAGCGGAGTAACAGGTAATAACAGGTAAGACAACTCATTAGGTCATATAGTGCATAAGGTCATGCAGTTCATAAGGCCAAGGAGCTTATAGTGTCATTTACATGTAGTTTATAAGGTCATATGGTTCACAGCGTCATGCAGTTCATAAGGTCAAGTAGTTCATAAGGTCATGTAGTTCATAAGGTCACACAGTTCATAAGGTCATGTACATGTAGTTCATGCTATTGACTATTTCATAAGGTCATATACATGTATTTCATATACAGTATACTTGCTGTAGGCTAGACAGTACAATTGAAGTGCTCTTACTTCAGCTAGGCCGTCAAATCGCTGATTGTTGTCACGCAGGTTATTGAGATAGAAATCAAAGCGGTATGCATTGCCCTGGGAGTCTTGGAGAACACCATCTACAGCAGAAAGCAGCATGTGGGTTAATACCGAAGACAATACAACATGAGCCAGATGAATACATTTATGCATCTAAGAGGGCACTAAGACTGAGAACTTGGTATAAAAAAGGGGGGGATGATACCTACACAAGGTCTAATAATAGACCACAGGCTAAGCACAGGTTGTATTAGAAATGTAGCGTATTGGCTAATATTGACCTAATTAAAATTTGAAGATTTTGATGTGGGTGAAAAGTTTTATGATATAAAGTGGCACTAGGTACATTTTAAGTTTTATTTCTTGTGTTCAATACTAGTCCTAGTACCATCATCAGAGCGAATTAAAGCAAAATTATTACTTTTTATGATGATACAAGGAAAGGGAGCAGTCGCGGACTTCCATGTGGGAGTCCCAGGTTCGATTCCCCAAAAGGTCATTGGTGGTGTTAGGAAGAGTATCCAGTCTTATAATGCTCCTGTGCCAAATAGTGACTTTACCATTGGTGAAGTGCAACCCCAAACTAGAAAAAGTGCAGATCTCTCTAGATCCTTGCTTTCTTACCTGGAATTAATTGTGGGATGTAAAGCCAGTAAGCGTTTTGATGATTATATACTAGGACTAGCATCAAAATATAAGGAATAAAATTTAAAAATTTGTCTAATACGACTTCATACCATAATTGAAAGTTACTATAAACTTTATGGGAAAACAAATTCAAGAAGCTTAGTTAAATGGGTTGGAAACTTACTGTTGATTTGATGTCCGTACACCCTCTTCATACGCTTTAGCGGGTTTGCCAAGGCTCTCATATGGTCATCATTCATAATATTCGTTATTGAAGGCCTCTCACTAGCAAACAAGTCAAGGTAAAGGACTTTAGTATGGCTCAAAATGAGACGAAATAGCACAATTAACCATTTTAAGGAAATTCGGTTATTTATGTTCTGTCCACATGTTACCAGTCACATGACTGGTGGTAGAGCTGAGACCGTTTAAAATTTTCTGCTTGCGTTGTGTCAATAAACTGAAGTAGTCCTGGTAAATTTCAGATCATGAATTTAACGATATTCTACATAACGACATGTGAAAACAGCTAATGGTTGAAAAATCTTGTCAACAACATCGAACTCTAACAATCAAGTTGTCAAATGTACTTACATGGGATCGACAGTGAGTAGCCTGGCTACCATATGCCTCATGGTGCCGCTGTACGTAGTCGATACTGGACGATATTCTCCTCGGCCAATCAGTGTGCATACCCTCATTTGATTGACGGCATAGAACTAGGAGAATAGGAGGTAGAACAATAATAGCACGACTTCCTCAATGTTTCATAAATTATATTATTATAACAGCACCGGTAAAATGACTACCACCACCGCCACCACTACTACTACCAATATAAGGAGTAACAGTTTGAACTTACTGGAGGTTTTAACATGAGCATATAGTAGAGAACACAGCCAAGAGACCAGATGTCACACTTGCTACTGTAAACATCAGTGTTCATCATTTCTGGTGCACAGAAACCCAAAGCTCCAGCAAATGTATGTTGCATAGCAGCATAGCTATAAGGTATAAGACTACCATGAGTATACAACCAATATCTGACAAACCAACTTGTTCGCTATAAAGTGACATTATGTTCTTCTGATGTTTTGTTTCACTTTCCAATTATGATAGTTTCTATTGTTGATGACGATCAGGAATAGTCAAATTGTATTAGTAAAAAGGATAAATATCATCACTAGTATCTAAAATACAGGAAAAAGGCATATTTGGAAATCTGTCAATTTGGTATTTGGAAGATGTTAGTGTGGGTTAGTAATTTAATAACAAATAGTGTTTGAGATTTCTATGATATATTCCTAATATTTTGAGACTGGTCCTAGTGACATCATCAGAGGCCAATTTTTCTCTGATGATGTCATTAGGTCTGGTGTCGAAACATTAGAAATAAATCATAAAGATCTGAAAAAAAGTACTACTATTTATTACATATTACACTGCATGATAAGCCTTCAATAAAACAGGGTGGGTGGTGAAAGCAAAATATATTTACATACCATGCACTGTTCTTGATACTTCATTATAATAAGTTGTATTATTACATACATGTATAGCATGGCTTAGAGAATTTGATATCAGACAATCAAGAAGTCACTGGGCTGAGCCATAACAGTCACATACTCACCACTCTGAGACTTTGGCGAGTCCAAAGTCTCCAATCCTCAGAGTTCCATCTTTAGTGATGAAGATATTGTTGGGTTTCAAATCCCGATGCATCACTTTACTAGCATGTAAATATTTCACACCCAGACATATTTGGATGAACCAATCCCAGATCTGAAAAAAATATTTATAACAACTTTGAGCATTATTTTTTATCTTAATTTTAAAGTATAGGAATCCATACAAAACATAGAGAGAGACTGAATATAGTTAGCTTTAGTTAAAATGTTGATAGAAAAAACACTCTCAGAGTATCAATTGAGGTCACTAATATAGTACATTTTTAGTAGTGATACAGGTATGACCTTATATGCTGTGTAATGAATATCTATCTATTCAGTTTGCGAATACATATTTAGAATGAGGAGATAATTTTCATTCACTCAAGATGGGATTAAACGTGTTGTTTTACTTGTGCTTGTTTGCTTTCACTGACAACCTCCATTCATTAGGAAACCAATGCAATTATCTCATTAATCTTGGTTTGATATACACTGTGCTTGTATACAGAATATTACATATATTAGTATACACAACTATTGGGTAGATTCTTTTAGGATCAATTTCTCCTCCTTATTTTGATTTCCAAGTCAACTCTGCATTGAAAAGTAACCAGATATGAACAAGACATCTATACCAAATGAGAACCCAACAACAGTGTACGTCTGGAAAGATTTAAACTAACTACATGTATACTACAAACAAAGCATATACCTGATCCTCAGGAAACTGTACCCCATTCTGTGCCTCAAGCTTACTCTGAAGATCACCATTTTCGCAGTACTCCATGACAATGCAGAGGTCGCCATTCTCTGCAATGTAAATTATAGTGTGTGTACATGTTAGTCACCGTTACCACAGCTCTAGAGAGCATGAGTATATAGAAGACGACTACAGTTATAGCATACAGCACACATTTGTTCAAGGAAAACAATTTAATACTAAAAATGTAAAACATGAAATAAGGAAAATGAAATGTGTTATGTTTCAGTGCGTAGGTACAGCTGAAACTAACATTGACAATTGAATGTCTAAATATTTCTTTGTGTGCAGAACTTCTAGTTTATTGTATATAAATAATAACAAGCTATAATATTTAGCTGAACTAGACTAGCAATGTGTGGTTACATGTATCTTGAATACTGACATATTAGTAACTGAACTAAAATTGGAACTGGCCTGCTTATATATAAGTTGCTTTAGAATATTCTAGAATCTGTGATTCAGCAAGTATAAGAATGTTCTAGGCCATTCCAGTAAATCCTATATAACACTACTGTAAGTAAACAAAAGTATGATTCATTGTCACATCTCACTAGTGCGTGCTATTATTAGAACATAAATAAACAATAAATAGTGATAGTACATATCACTCCTCCCGCACTAGCTTGAGTACCACAGTTAACATTAGTATTTTGAACTGTCATAGAAATCGGGTCTCTTTCTGTTTCGACTTGGGTATCTTGGTCTGTCTGGTGATTTTGGTGTGGTAGCTGGAACTGTGACATCAGTAGTGATATTAGGCGAAATCTGGTCTAGTGTCTCCAGTCTCGGTTGTAACTGATTTACATGTCTTTTCCAAATACCTCTGTCGGTTCGTACTCGGAACAACATGTTGCCAAGTTGATTGATTATCTTTCCTGGAAGCCATTTTGGTCCCGAACTGTAGTTTCGTGCGTAAACCAAAGAGTTTGCAGTGTACTGCGTATTCAATCTTGGTGTCTGCTGTGAAACAGTGTTGTCCTGTCTCTCCATGGGATTCATCAATGAGAGTAGACTGCGTGGCTGTCTTCCATGAAGAATTTCAGCAGGTGACTTCCAGTCCAAACTTGGATGAGGTAGGCATCTGTATGTTGCAAGGAACATTTGTAAAGATGTCTTCAAAGGCATTCCTCCCGCACAATTCTTCTCAACGCCCTTCTTGAGCGACTGGATGAATCTCTCAGCTTCCCCATTTGAAGCAGGGTGAAATGGAGGTGAAGTCATGTGCTTTACGCCATGCTTCATGCAGAATTCTTGAAATTCCTTTGCGGTGAACTGAGGTCCGTTATCAGTGACAATGGTTTCCGGTAAGCCTTCCATAGTGAAAATGTGATGTAGTACAGCTACAGTGTCTGTTGTAGTTGTCTTTCCAACATCTAGTATTGCCACATATGGGTATCTGGAGTGGGCATCAATACAAGCAAGCCACATTTTTCCCTTGAATGGTCCAGCAAAATCAAGGTGGATGCGCTGCCAAGGTTTATGCGTCTGGGGCCAGCTGGTGTAGGTACAAGCTGGGTTATTAGCCGTCTCCTGACATGGTTTGCACATCTTGACTGCCTGCTCAATGTCCGTGTTAATGGTTGGCCACCATGCGTAGCGACGTGAGAGCTGTTTCATCCTTACCACACCCCAGTGTGATGTGTGCAGCAGATCAAGAGCTCTGTTGACTAGAGAACTTGGAATCACAACCCTTGTGTGGCTGTCTCGCTGCAGGAGTAATATGTCATCATGTACGAATAATGACTCTCTCATATTCCAGAACGAACGGAGATGTTCTTTGTTAGACGGAAGTTTAAGTGGCCAACTTCCACTGTTAATGTAGTGCATGACATCTTTTAGTGAAGAATCCTTCTGTGTGTGCTCTCGAACCAGCCTGGAGTCGAGTAAACACGCGTCGATGTCTTCTTGGATTACGTGTGATATTTCAACACTTTCTTGTAGCTCCTGTTGATCAAACTGAATATCAGGTCCTTGTGGTAATCGTGAGAGTCCATCAGCATTACCGTGTTGCCTTGTGGGTTTATGGCGGATATCGTACTGATATGCCATGAGTGTAAGTGCCCAGCGCTGTAAGCGTTGTGCTGTGAGCACTGGTACGTTCTTGTTTGGAGAGAAGATGGCTAAAAGAGGTTCATGATCTGTAACGAGTGTGAACTTTCTTCCATAGAGATACTGTCGGAACTTGGTTACTCCATAGATAATTGACAAAGCCTCCTTTTCTATCTGGGAGTACTTCTTCTGGTGTTCATCTAGTGTCTTGGATGCATGAGCTAATGGTCTCTCCACTCCATCTTTCTCTTGCATTAGAACTGCTCCAATACCGTACTGTGAAGCGTCGGTCGCAAGTATTAGAGGTTTAGACTCGTCATAATGAGTAAGCTGGGTAGCCCGAATAACATCATTCTTGAGTGTATTGAATGCTAGATCACATTCAGAATTCCACTCGAACTCCGCACCGTTGTGTAAGAACCTGTAGAGAGGTGCAGCTTTCTTGGATAGATTGCTTATGAACCTGCCATAATAATTAATCTTACCCAGGAATGCCTGTAGTTCCTGGACATTCTGAGGATGAGGTAGCTGTTTTACGGCGTCTATAGCAGAGTCAGATGGTCGTTTACCATCTTTGTCAATGATATGCCCAAGGTATTCCACTGAGCTTTTGAAGAATTCACATTTCTCTTCTCTGATACGAAACCCGTATTCCTCGAGTCTTGCCAGCAGCTTTTCTAAATTTCTCCAGTGTGTCTCCTGGTCACTGCCGGTAACTATAAGGTCATCAAGGTAGGCTGCTACTCCTGGAAGGTCAGCAATCATAGTGTCCATGCATCGCTGAAATTGTGCTGGGCTGGAAGCAACGCCAAAGCACATTCGGTTGTAGCGGAAGAGTCCAAATGGTGTGTTAATTACACAAAGCTTCTTAGCATCATCTTGGAGCTCTATTTGAAGATAGGCATCTGCCAGGTCGATCTTCGAAAAGTGTGTTCCGCCTCTTAACTTTTCCAGAAGTTCATCTAGTTTGGGTAGAGGGTGTTGGTCAATGGAAATCTGTTGGTTGAGCAGCTTGAAGTCACCACAGATTCGAACTTTTCCATTTGGTTTAGAGACTGCTACAATTGGTGCAGCATATTCGCTGTAGTCTACATGTTCCAACACGCGTTCTTGTACCAAACGTTCCAGTTCTTCTTTTACTGCATCACGTCGAGAGAAAGGTACGTCCCGAGGTTTGAAGAATACTGGTTTAGCTTGTGGTTTGAGATGAATGGGTGCTTTCATCTTAGTACATAGCCCAAGACCTTGTTTGAATACATCGGAGTATTTCATAGATAGCTTGGCTAATCTGTCTTGAATTGTTGCAGATTGATGGGAGTTGTCAGCTACTGTCTGTGTATGCTCCCTTGGGATTGAGCTTAGTGCAGCAAGCCCTTGGTGTGACAGTCCGAAGTTGTCACTCCAGTCTAATCCAAATAGATTAGTGCCATGTGGATCATCTACAACAAGTAGTTTGAGATTTTTCTTCTCCTGTTGACCTACTTTGACATCAATGGTGCATTCTCCTTTCACACGTAGTTTCCTGTTGCCATAGCCTGTGAGTTGTGTGGAAACAGGAGTGATGGTGGGTGAGCCTAGCTGTTTGTAGCCTTCCAAACCAACCATGGAGCATGTTGCACCTGTGTCCCACTGGAACCTGGTGGGTCTACCATTGATTTGAGTGTGGATCCAAATTTGTTTGCCGATCCGTTCAAACACCTGATGAGCATTTGCGCTGTAGGGTTGAGTTGGAGAGTAGTGAAAGACGCTGCACACTGACTCTCTTACTGCGTTTGTTGAAGAGTGGTCGCTTTTACCACTGGGCTTTGTCTTCTGTGACTGACATACAGAAGCGATGTGTCCCTTTTTGTTGCACTTTTTGCATACAAATTCTCTACAAGGACAGTCTTGTCTGTCATGTTTAGTATGACAGCCAGGGCAGGATTTGTACTTCCCTGGTAACTTTGAAGATGTTGGATTTGTACCTCCAACATGTCTCCTCTGGTTGCCATGTCGATAGTTTCCTGACATCTTGTTGACAGAAGCAGGAGAGGTCTGGCTGGAGTCACCTTTGAGTACCTTGTCCGTCTCTGTAGTGCGAACGTATGTAGCTGCCTTCTTGAGAACATCATCAAGAGTGGGGTCAGCGTCAAGCAGACATTGGCGTCTGACATCTGGATGTGGTGTCTCCTTGATAATGACGTCACGTATCTGATCGTCAACATAGCTTTGGTTGCATGATCCGTTCTTGCACGCGAACCTGCAATCTCGTGCTAGTCCTCGAAGTTCTGCGGCCCAGTCAGCGTACGACTGACCTGGTTTCATTTTACACTGGTAGAATTCATATCTTGCAGCTTGAACATGAATAGTGTCAATGAAGTGCGATGAAAGTTTCTCTGTTAACTCACCATATGTCTTGGTAGAAATGTCCTCTGATCCAAACAAATTTGTGAGTAAATCATAGGTGGTGGAACCTACCCATGACAGAAGGCATGCGCGTTTCTGTTGGTCATCAGTGACTTTGTAGACTGAGAAATGTTGATTGAAACGCTCCAGGTAAACTTTCCACTTCTCCTTTTCTCTGTCGAATGCTTCAAATTTCGGTATTGTAGAAGCGTTCTCTGTCTTGAGAGTTGTCTGCTCTTTAGTCTTAAGCATCTCAATAAATTGTTGTTGGAATGTTATTTGTTGCTGCTGCATAGCATCCAGTATAGCTTTTACGTTGTCATCCATACTGCCAGTTGAGGTTTAATCCAGTGTAGTGTGTGTGTGTTAGATCCCACTGTGTGTGTGTTGGATCCCACTTCTGACACCAGTTGTTATGTTTCAGTGCGTAGGTACAGCTGAAACTAACATTGACAATTGAATGTCTAAATATTTCTTTGTGTGCAGAACTTCTAGTTTATTGTATATAAATAATAACAAGCTATAATATTTAGCTGAACTAGACTAGCAATGTGTGGTTACATGTATCTTGAATACTGACATATTAGTAACTGAACTAAAATTGGAACTGGCCTGCTTATATATAAGTTGCTTTAGAATATTCTAGAATCTGTGATTCAGCAAGTATAAGAATGTTCTAGGCCATTCCAGTAAATCCTATATAACACTACTGTAAGTAAACAAAAGTATGATTCATTGTCACATCTCACTAGTGCGTGCTATTATTAGAACATAAATAAACAATAAATAGTGATAGTACATATCAAAATGTGGCAATTTTCTTGTAACAAAAATCAGAATTGACCAATAATAGACCTATATTTTCCTCTTTATTCAGTTGAAACACAGATATTTTCTGGGATAGTCTTAAAATGGATTTTAGCATTTGTATTTGGAAAATGGCAGCCAAATCAACATGGAAGCTGCAGCCGGCTGCAAACTAGCCATATCTGTTGAGCTGGGCCAACCAGTGTTCAGCTAATTGATGAGGATATTGAACTAATAAAAGCACATATCTTTTGCTTCATAACTTGATGTTTGAAATATAGTGTATAACTTAGGTAGAGGAAAAACATCATTTACTATTTGCAAAATAAATGTATGTAATACAATGCACAATGTAGAAATGATATATTTATGACCTACCAGGAAATGACTCTATATACTTTACAATGCCTGGATGTTTCAGTTTGCTCAGAACCGATACCTCACGGTGAGCTACTCTTTTCTTATCATCACTCACAGAAGTAACATTCACTTTCTATAAAACAAGCGCTGTATATTGACATCAATGTGTATGATACTGCTTGAAGCAATCGGTTAACTATTTTAGGCAATCTTGCATACAAATATAAACATTAGTAAGCATAATTCCTAAATCTAAAGAAAAAATGAGCAACTCTATTTCTTGAACCGATGCTTACCTTGATGATGCATTTAGCTTTTTTATCCTTCGTCTCATATAAATACGCTTTACCAAACATGCCTTGGCCAACTAATCTCAGTTCTGTATACTTATCCATGTTCTCCACTGTCTAGCTACAATGGAGCAAATCATTGATAAGAGTCCTATATCGACTATTCTACGCAATTGTCTCTCGGCACATAAGAGGTGACATTCTGACTATGGAATTTTGCAAATAATAGCAACTTAAACTGTGGCTCCTTCTAGGTGCACATTTGACCACAAGATACTTTTGCTTAGGCTTATATACTGGCAGTGACTATGGGAGTTATCTACTCCCATCAAAACTAGTCTGAATTCTAAGTTCATATTCTGCTGCAAGTGAAATATTAGCAGAAAAAGAGCTGCTTCTCTAAGCTTTTCAGTTGCTCACAGGGCTCTACTAAAGTAAGACTTCTTGCCCTACATGCAATCTCTTAGGCTGTTTACTTAACACATAGGCACAGGCTTTCTCTGATTAAACGCGGTTTCTCAGTCTTGAGGTTCCTCATGCAGCAAACTAGAATTTATCAGGTCCGCAACTGGCACCATACTTTGTTATGCCTAGTAATGTCGGTCCTTCCTCCAAAGTAGCCAGCCGATGCATTTCGGAGGTCATAAACCAAGTGCTTAGCATTTGGTACAGGTATAGCACTATAGTACGTCTCCACACATTAGCAGTAAGACATACCCCATCTGCCATTTCCATTCTATAGGCACCACTTGGAGTCGTATCGACTACCTGCCAGGTTAGCCTTGCACACTCACTGGATATATTTCATATTGGCTATGACCAGTTACTTAACCAGATGCAACAATAGGAAAAGGCTAAGGTAGGTGAGAAGTACTAGTACTAGACATATTTTTGATTCTTTTATCCCTTTGATATGTCAATAAAAGTCTAGTTGCATTGTCAGAGGAAATAATGACAACACTAACAGGACCGTTAACAAAATATTATGAGAATAAAAAATCGCAGATGTTTGTGGTGCCACTCTATCGTACATATAGTATTACTTATGACTTATGAGTGAACTAATGAAAGACAAAGAATTGGAATAGCAGACAAGCAATGTTGATACAAATTCAAAGTTGGTGAATGACTTTGGTATGCAATGCAATCCTTATCATTCAAAGTCATAGAAATACCAATTACCAATAAATATCAGTACGCTATATGATTTTAATTTCATCTGAATATTAGTATAATATAATATAATTAATAATAATAATATTATTATAATAATGATCTACTGTCACTGTGTACTTACTGTTAATGCTTAATGTCTATCTGTTATCAGTCTATTATATTTTATTGTTGGCTCTCGTCAATAATGCTCGCCTCCCCTCCCCTTTTTTGGTTCTCTTATTTATTTATTTATTCTCTCCTACGTAGTACATAATATATATTTATATGTGTGGTCCATGCACTGATACTAGATTTTGCAAAAGCTTTTGATAAAGTACCCCATAAACTGCTGATGCAAAAGCTCTCCAACATCCCTAAGATTAATGATCAACTATTGATGTGGATTCATAACTTCCTGCTTGATCGTAAACAAGTCAGAATCAAAGGCAAAATATCTTCCGAGCTACCCGTCACGTCAGCTGTTCCACAGGGATCAGTGCTTGGTCCTACCCTGTTCTTGGCATACATTAATGATCTCCCAGAGGGTATTGACTGTAACATCAGTCTTTTCGCTGATTATACACCGATTTATCAAGTTGTGAATAATCCTACCGACAAACAGAGCTTCCAAAAAAATGTTGACGCCTTGCAACAATGGTCGCGTACATGGTGCATGTCATTTAACATTGATGAGTGCTCTGTGTTAGCCTTCAATGCACCTGAGACCTCCCCTGAAGCTCACTATATGCTAGATGACACCTGCCTGTCAGTGATGCAGGAAACAAAATACCTTGGTGTGATCCTACAATCCAATTTGAAGTTCGACGAACACATAACGACCAAAGTGCGAAAAGCCAAAAGACAGCTAAGTATGATCCAACGTGCTCTTCACAATGCTCCTCAGAATGCACGATTGCTAGCGTACACTAGCCTCTGTAGGCCACAAATTGAATATGCTGCAGCTGTGTGAGATAGATCTCTAGAATACCTGATTAGTGACATTGAGATGATACAACATAAAGCAATCCGTTTCATATCAAAACGAATGGGAAAAGATAGTATAACACAAGAACGAAATAATCTTCAGCTTGAGACTCTTGCTGAAGGACAAACTAAAATCAGACACTCTCTCCTGCTACGATTTCTCTCGCGTGAAGAAAATCACAAGTCGCTTATATGCACTTACGATGAACTGACAAAAGAAAGAGCCAGTAATGTGGTAGTAACTAGATCAGCATCTCGTGGTGATCCACCAACCATCTATGCCAAAAATTCTATACCAGAAGTGAACAATGATCAGGAATCCATGGAGTTTCAGAAAAACATTGATGCTGTACAAGAATGGTCCCAAAGATGGAAAATGCCTTTTAATGCATCCAAATGCCATGCGGTGGCTTTCAATGTCGGTGAGCAGCTACCAGCATACAGACTAGGTACTACTGTGATTCCTTGGACTGGTAAAACTCATTATCTTGGGATGACCCTACAACAGGATTTGAAGTTTGATCAACACATCGCTCAAAAAACAGTCAAAGCAAGCAGAATACTGGGAGCTATTAAACATACTCTACACTGTGCACCGACCAAAAGTCGATTACTTGCATACACTAGTTTGTGTAGACCAATCCTGGAGTATGCAGACACCGTGTGGGATCCAACAAGTAAGCAGACCATTGAATACATAGAAAGGATTCAGTGTAAAGCAGTTCGCTTCATCAGTAATCTAAAGGGATGTGAAAGTGTCACTGCAGCCAAAAATCTTCTTGGACTAGTACCCCTCGAGTGTAGAAGACGAAATCATCGAATAACTTTAGTTCACAAAATTCTCCAAGATGAAGAGAGCCACAATACACTATACTCTAGTTACGATGAAATTGTTGAAAGTCGCTCGCAAACAACTATGACAACCAGAGCTGCAGCCAGAGGCGAACTAACGTCAATTTCTGCCACAACCAATGTATACCATAATAGTTTCCTCCCTCGAACAATCCGAGATATAAGAATTGGCTATCCCGAGTAAAAGTAAATCAGCGATATGCTATAGTATTGACCTTTTCACTGTAGCACACTGTTAGTAATGAGGCATTCAACTTGCACAATATGTGATAATAGAATGTTCTATCAACGACGAGTGAGTAACGGGTGAGTATGGCTATGATCAAAGACTCTTAACTCACACATCATTATGTTGAAATATTCAATAACTCGAGTTTTCATTGGGCAGCTGTGAATTGTAATGAATTGAAATAACCACAGTTATAACCACCAACCACAACCACAAATATAACACATTTTACACTAGAACTGTGACATTTTGCTTTGAAATTTGAACCTCTGACACCATTTCCTAACAACTTTTCACCATGAGCTAAATAATAACCCATTAACTCTATAAAAAGACTCGAGTTAACAAGAAAAGAATTGAATTTAAACTTGCCTGTAGTTAACTTGGAAAACTTGACAAAAACTTGAGTTTCTGGGGACATGTAAATATTTAACTCGTAACTTGAAAGTGTTGATCTATCACTGAAAGAATTGACTTGTAACTTGAAGAGTCATAACTAAGAGTTGGCCATGGAAACTTGAGTTTCCAGAATAAAACTTGCACACATCTCTGTGTAAATGTAAATAATAATAACTATAGTGATTGTATAATAAATAATTATAAAAAACAATAAAATGCAAGCAGAGAGCATGGAAAATCATTTGTTGATGTGATAGCTGGAAGGTGTTGCTAAAAACTATGGCAATACAAACCGAGAAATAAAATTACAATTACCCTGTGGATGGACAACCTTATTTCCAATTTAATCCCTTTCCTGGACTGGAACTGCTGCCCAACACCTGAACTTGGGGAATTAGAGGGGAATTCCCAGGTATGGGTGAGCCTTTGCGGCTGTGTATTTGAAAGCCCAGTAAATAGACATGGGGGCAGTAACAGCAATCGGTTACTGAATTTATTATACACAGAGGCTATATAAAGCAGTTTTGTAATGACCTCATATCCGCTTTACGGAGCTGTATATCGTGAGCTAAGTTTTATTCGTTCTTGATGTTTCCGGTATGAGGTTTTCTACTTTTTGCACCTCTTCGGACACTTGCCAAGTTACTGCTGCTCCAAATAGGGAGGGTAGGGGCACATATTCAGCCAAAAATGTTCAACATAGGCATCTAACGCATATAGATTTAACGGTTCAAACAATTAAGTACTTTGGACCTACAAAGAATAAAAAAGAATAGGTCAATATAGAATTGATACTCATAATTTCATTATCATTATGATAATGCATAATCATAATGATTACATTATCAAATCATATTCATTATGATAATGATTATGGTTAATTATTATTATTGTTTAATATATTATATTATAATGTATTTATAATTATATCATAATTATTCGATATCAGTCATATGCCTATTTTTTCTTTTGTTGTGCAAAGTAAAAAATGTCCATAATTATCATATGCTATAATGATATTAACACCATTATTCAACTGAACTTATCACCTAATAGTTAATACTATATTAATATTTATTACTTTCTCTATTACTGATTATCTTCCGTATTAATTAATTATTAATGGGCAGCTGATCTTTTATTATTAGCAGATTGAGCCGCTGCTTCTTAATTCATGCTATGTCATTGAAATTTGCTTTATGACAGCATGGTTATTCACTCCCCATGAGCCACAGAAATATTTTACTTACACTGGTTACACCACATGCGTGTTCTGAATGAATTTTGTTAATAGCTGGAGTTGTAAACATAGAATTACCTGGAGAGGTAATTCTAATTCTACAGTTATGAAACACCATTGTATTGCCCATTGGGGGTAGTTTTATGGGATTACTTATCATTTACATTAGAGACCATTAGTTCATCATATAGGCTTATTTGGTGGAAATAGGGACTAAGGGAGTTTTTAGCGAAGTGGGAGCAGGCTTTCAAAATCCTACCTAAATCAGGGGACTTGGCAAGTATCGTATGGAGTTTGGCCAGTGTGATGTTTGGTTTTATAAGCTATTCAGTGGCTCAGTTTATGTTATGCCGCAGTTTTTATCCCAGAATTACTTTGACACACTACAGATGTTTATGATAATGCATCACTTTAATTAATTAGTTAATTAATATTGCTTTCTCTGTGGTGTGATGACAGGATGGCCACCAACCATGGTTTTTGGTTTTACTATGAGATTGAAATGTCTTACTTGTTTATAGTTCAATTTACTATAAATTCTTTCTAGATTAAATTAAAAAGGAGTTTCACTTAGTCCTAATTACGAGCAGTTAGGCTAATTTAAGGCTGCACATGGGTTGCATCTCTTTCGGATGTCACCCATTAACAGGAAGCCAAATGTGAACAGGCATTCAAGTTCCGAAACTACTGTAGCCTACCATGCTGTGAAATCAAGGAGCTGCATGTTTGTGGGCTGCATACCAGTGTCAAATTCAGATCTGTTGCACTGCATAAATACATCAACGCATTTTTGACTTTGATGATTACTGTTTTCTTCTTCTGACCGAATGTTGGAAGGAAGCTTTTTTCCACCGTATAAACAATACATGACTAGAGTTTTTGTACCCTCAGCTCGGGTACATGAGTGGCATTGATTAATATCCAACACCTAAGCAAAGCTGATTTTTAATAAATTATATAATTGGGAGTCGATGTATCTAATATCAACCAATGACAATAACACTACGTGATGCCATAAACTGAAGGACCAACATGTTGGTCTTTCCACAGCTGAACAAACGGCAGGCTAATTTACTCTAAAACGAGGCTCCGAAGGCCGAGAAGGAACAATCGGCCTCTCGTGTAGCCGAGCCTATATGGACGGTTGCCTGGATGACAGATGCTAGATATTCCCATCGGTAACGGAGGCATAACTTCAAACAATTCTTGGAGTCATCATTTGCCCAATAATCTCTGCACAGTCCTAAGGCAGGTATGGGCTTGAATAAAAGTGTCTCTTTACCTGTTTTTTGCAGCAAATTAAATGGTAATCAATAACCTTCCAATCAAGCACTGCTCTAAGAAACTGCCTTATACTATGTTGTTGCTCCTTATAGTTATCTGTTGCCACTAAGTGTTACATAACTGGTTTCCTTCTTCAAAGTCAAACTCATGCCTGCATACTCACGATATTGTGTTCTTGCAGTAGTTTCATCCCACTGGTTGGCTCGATGGATTAGTGTAAAGTTGTTTATAAGAGATAATGGATGGGTCAGCTGATATGTTCAGGTTAAACCTGCTCTGTTCCTTACTTGGTTTCGCAATGCAAGGCTGTATTCAGACTACGACTCATGATTATAATGCTTTCTAAATTTTCGCTTTGTAAGTTTAACAAGAAACTTTAGTACCTGAACGCACGAAATAGAAATTTTCCACTTTTTATTTACAAACAGATGCAGATATTTTTGCTATCATCTCCCAACACGTATCCAATCTTTTTGTAATCTCCGACCACTAAGCAGAGATTCAAGCGTATCGTACCTTATTAGCATAGAACTACCATAATTAAAATCATGCTGACAATGCCTGCATTTGAAGGTTTATTTTATATTTAGGCAACATGTACTTTAAAATATGCCGTAATCTGTACTGTTTGATATTCTACTATAAATAGTATGGGATTAGCCGCTATTGTGGTTTGACATGAAATTACGAGTATAAACTCTCATGTTGATGTCTTACAGATGAGGAGCAATAGATATATTGATCGTTATTGATAAGCAGGTAGATTTATTGTTGGAAGAATAATAAATTATCTAATTAAGTTCGCTTAATTCTAGTAATATTTTAAAACTCTGCCAGTAATGCATTCCAGCGCTTGTAATGTATGACAACTAACTAGCTCTAAATGAAAACCGTAGTTCTGAAAGCAGAACATTCAGAAGTAGTACATGGCCATGGCTCACCATACTATTGATAGTGGAAGTTTGAGTTTGAATCACCTTGTATTAGCAGGGAGGATATACATGTAAGACTAAGCAATGCTCTGCTCCTATTATAAGAGCGCATTAAAGTGTGACTAATGGGTTTTATTGTGTCAACAATGTTTTGTCTTTGAGATTAGACTAGTTTATTAGCCTGTGATTGTGATAACATTCATCATTCATCATGGGTAGTAAATAGTAGACACTTTTGCCTTCGATAAATATATGTGTAGATTTCTACATTGCAATAGTAAAATGGATCATGTCTAGAGACGTTATTATTTTCTCATATTTATTCGATCTTAGTTTATTTTCATTTTCTTCAAATAGTTTATTTTGTTGTTGTATATTACTAATTTCTTTGAAGTATTGCTGATAAAATTTTTACTCAGCGCAATGAATGAGTAGTTTGATAATACGAAAAGCAGTATCTGGTTTCATAGCAAGCAAGCAGTCCAGTAATCAAATCCATCACTCCTAACTGTAATGCACAGTGTAAGATCTGCCGCACTTGCCACAGCAGAACCCTCTCTTTCGTAGAAGTTGAGGTACATGTGTACAAGTAGCAACTAAAGAATTTCCAGTTTCACTTGCTTGGTTTTACTTGCTGGGGAAATTCTGAAATACTAATACATAGCTATTACAATGGCTATTCATAATTTTGAAAAGTCGGCATATTTGATGTAGCTGCATCTATAGTTATAATGAAACTTTTGCATCCTCAGTTTTAACTAGCCTTTGACACTCTCTAAAGCATAAACAATACATTTGACTCATAACTTTCCCTTCCGTTCATTTTATAAAATTGCAGTGTTGTAGTTTTATTAATCCTGTTTATGAAAAGCTACAGTTTATATTTTTACAACAAAGCTCAATCTCTGACTCATACACTTAAACATAATACTTATCATTCATGTGTCAACACTCAAATATAAAAGGCTGAATGGATCATAACCAAATCTATGATTCATTGGGAATAATTTGATTGGTTATTATTGTCTTTTATCCTTCGACTCTCCAATACCGAACATTTCATGCGTGACAGTCGACAACTGTAGATTGGTTTAGTGCACATGCTTAACCTTAGCAAGTTTTATGAACATATTATACAAAGTTGTAATTAAGGTTAAATTGGGACACTACATAGGTTTATCGACTTGCATATAGGTCAAGTTTCTATTTAATAGACTTTTCTCTACTAATTGTTTTAGACAAAAGGTGTTTGAAGGAGTTCGGATGCAAAGCATTTAACTAGCTCTTGAACACTATAACGTTGCATAGTAAGGGATATGCTAGTAACTCAACTAGTGTGTACTAGGAGCTAGTACTGGATTCAGAGGGACTAATCCACTGTCCGTCCTATCAGCTGATTCGATGAGTGACCAACTTAATCGTCGTGAACCTGTAGACTATACTAAGGCGGAAGAGTTCTGTGTACCCAGTAGAAGCCGACTGATTAGGAACATACGAGGTAAATATATTTCATTCTATTCACATCACTTTGCGGAATATTTTAACCTTCTTTGAAATATTACTGACGTCTTGTTGCAACATTAACACAGATGCCGTCTCGAGACCTTAGTAATACCCTACATCAATAACAAACCATAGTTAAAAATACCTTATAGTTTCCTGATGGATTAGTATTTTGGCTGAAAGATATCAGTTAGTGACAATTTTGTCCAGAAACGATCAGCCAGTAGGATTCTACGCGGTCTTGTTACTGACGTAACGCCCGTCATACAAGTCATTGCTTGCTGTGAAATGATCACATTGTAGCATCTGTTATGATTGCCCAATGTTTCCTAGAATAGTGTCAAAGTTAGTGAGGTGTGATTATGATTTATCTATGTGTTGGTGCTAGCAGCTCCTTCACACGTACCCAGTACCCTCGTACATTGGCAGTACACCTGACCACTGTCATGCCAAAAACTTCTCAGCGTCACCTTAATCCATTCTTATCAATTAACAGACGGATTTGGTAGTTGAATGGGTAGTGCGTGTATACCCCCATGTACGGAGACAAAAGCACCATCCATGATACGTGATAAGTTGTGATATTCTGTGATATTTGAGACTATAATTGTGCATCTAGATACCTGCTAGTTGTGTAAACAATCCACCTCAGTTCAATTAGTACATGATAGTTTGAATCTATTACTATTTATACAACAGGAACAAAATATAATAGGTTTTATCGAGAATTAGTTGGATGTGCAGGGGTATAAGATCAAACGTACATGATGGTTGGTCATATATCTTTTTCAATTTGAGTTGTATCCAAGACATCTTTATACAGACTAATTTACGTTTTGTTTCTTCCATACGGTTGTGTATATATGCCATTTTTATTGTACATTGATTTCAAGTTATGAAAGGAAGTGCTGGGCGGATGAACGGCGGAGGTAGCACTGGGAATGTTTTGGAAACTTCACTTGGCAGTTCTCCCCCGGAGCGGACTCACTTTAAGAGGGAAGCACGATCACCCGGCCCGAGATCTGCTCACAGACCATTTAGATCTCTGGTTAACTTATCTTCAAATAAAGCAGCCCAGAGCTCAATGGACCATTTAAACTTTGAGAGTGTGAGAACTTTAGACGTTAGTGGACAGATGTTCAAAGACAGTTTCGCTGCACTGAATGACTTTAGAATGAAAGGTCACATGTGTGACCTTGAACTTAAGCTTGGTTCAAGGTCATTCGTATGTCACAGAGTGGTTCTAAGTTGTGCTAGTGGCTACTTCAGAAGCATGTTTGCTAGTCAGATGAGAGAAAGTAGAGCCCCCAGCGTGGAACTAAAGGACCTGGATGCAATTGCAGTGGATTTACTCATACAGTTTGCCTACACTGGTCGTATAACGATGACTATAGACAATGTTCAGCCATTATTGGACGCAGCTTCCTTTCTACAGTTTGACGCTGTCGTGCAGGGCTGTAGTGATTTTATGAAACAACAGCTTCACCCTAGTAATTGTATTGAGATGAGAAAGTTCGCAGAACAGCATGGGTTTGTATTAATATATCTCCCTACTACAATAATGACTGTATTATGTTACTGTATAATAGCTTAATAGAATAAATAGAATACATTAGTTACTCACATAGATTAGTATATTACATGAACCTTGTAGATGTCATTGATTCATATCATTTGACCTCTAACTAAGCTCACGCTTAGTAAAGTTCATTTTATTTACCGTAGTCATCTCCTTACTATATCTCAATGGGGTTAGACCAGGAAGGGTGCTAGACTAAATCTGCTATAATAATATTACTAGTTCCAGTTACAGGATGCTAGTTGTGTTAAGGGTTACTGAAAACTGAGTGGGAGATCATTTTACTGTTTGAAATTTGACAAAGAATAAAACTATCCCATTCACTGTTTGGTCACTACATCAACCTGTTATAAGTAGGGCCTACCAATCACCTAACCTCACCTGCTTACCTGTAGAATAGCATATACCGTATAATATATTATAATTATATATCAAACATAATAATTCATCACCTATCGCTTTCCTCCATTTGACATGTTGAATTCTAAATTACTCTGGTAGTAGTCCATGAGTCATACCATTATACACCAAATTATATGTTTGAACTAGTTTATTATAATTATGTAAATTCCAATACAATCTCTCTAGGAATTGTATGAAACCGTAGCAGTTGGCCAGATTCCATCTTCTAACCTCAAAATTCTCTGTTAGTGGTCTACTAGGTGGAAACTATTTTATATTATTTAAGATCTACATTATAGTTGTTCCCATATCAAAACTGATAAGTATAAAATTATAATAATTTAGGCCTGCTTGAGCACTTTTATCTATTACCTGTAGCATCTTGCATTACTTATAACATCTTACATTACTGTTACAAGTCGCATCTTCCGTTGCATGCTACAACTTACAGTAAGTGCTACATGTCAGATTTAGTATTACAAGTAGAATGTGGGCTAACATCCTAGACAGTCTACAAACTCTAGCCTAGCTTTACCAGTCTATAAGTAGCCTAATTGTTTGTTCGAATCTCATTAAAACATCACCAAGTACAGTGTTAATCTCTTTGCAGGATGTCTTGTACCATATTGCTTATGGTTTGTACTTGCTAGCAGGTAGATTTGTGACGAAAACCTTTGAAGTTTATATCATGCCATTTTCAAACAAAATAGTTTATGTTGTTAATCACCTAACCATAAGATCTAAGTAAAGTTTTCAATATTTTTTTTAATTCAGCAATAAGCCCAACGAAAAGAAATTAGCGGGATATTCTAATAATCTGTATGTTTTCTCTCTTTGAAGACGTACAGATCTGCAAGAACTGGCCGACTCTTACATATCGGATCATTTCAACGAAATTGTAGATTGTGATGAATTCTTTACTATCTCTGCACAACATCTCGCTGACATCATCAGCAACGATGATCTCAATGTTGATTCCGAAATCCAGGTAAGATATTATTACTCTATTTGGGAAGAATAATACATTGTATGTAGTAATAGTATTGTGTATTTGTTTCAATTTCTACTATGTAGTCTTTGGTCCATCTGCATGGGCAGTTGGAACTAGAAGAAAAGTGCTTATTTAATAGGCATATAGGCTAATATTCCATTTAGATAAGGCCTAAGCTTTTAAAGAAATGTAAAGATTATTGAATTGATTTTATCTTTAGGTGGTTTTGTGAGGTTTACTCTATACCATGGAGCCTCCCTACATGTTCTGAAATAAATTGAAATGTAACCTGTTGTTTTTATTACTCATAGCCTGTGTTTTGTCAATATGTTTTAGGTTTATGAGGCTGTCATAAGATGGGTGAAGCATGAAGGCACTGAGAAGTTGGAAAATCGTAAACAGACATTGGCACCACTTCTTGCCAAAGTGAAACTACCTCTCCTTCCTGCTTCCTATCTCACTCAAGTAAGTAAAGTGAAACTACTTTTACTTCCTAGTCAAGATATTTTAGTCTCCAGAACAACTTGATGGAATTGCTCGTAAAGTGAAAACCTCGAAACGCGATCAACACTCTTACTGTTTAGCTTTATTACTAGTTTATGATTTCTGCACATACAGATGGATGTTGCTTATACAGAAAGGTAAGCTATTGGTTCCCTTGTACCGCAGGTAGTAGAAGCAGACGGGCTCATACACGCAGACATGGAGTGCAGGGACTATGTGGATGAAGCCAAGTCATACCAGCTGTCATTGGCTGGACTCACCCCAATTCAGCGACCTTATGATAGAATGGTCCCTCGCAGGAGCTGCTCAGGTAATTGACCTTCTGTTGACCTTGGTACATCCTCTGTTAGTAACTCATGGTAATGGGCTGACTAATATTTGGAAACTTGTGAGCATTTACTGATTACCTTATTCAGTTTCACTACTGCAGAGAGTAAAGTCTATTTTATCAAGTGGTCTTTCTAAATGCATCAAAAGTTGTCTGATTGTTCAGCATCTCTGCGTGTATACTAAACAATGCATTAAGTGCGTTTTCTGCATATTATATAGCCTGATCCAAAACTCTCCACAGAGCCTTAGATTGAGAAACAAGCTTTTGAAATGTTACAGCCAGCAAATGTCCTTTAGGTGTATAGCGTATTCATCAGTCACATTCCTAACTCTCCGTTGAGTTTGATACTCAGCTCTCAGGCGTAATGAGCGAACTGTTGTTTATTGCAGGAGTTCTCTTCTGTGTTGGAGGAAGAGGGGCGTCCGGTGACCCGTTTCGATCTATTGAATGCTACAACTTTAGGAATGATAAATGGTTTACCATTGCGGAGATGTCAACTCGAAGAAGGCATGTCGGGGTAGTCTCCTCTGATGGTATGTTATGGTCCTGCTCTTTTGATTTTAGTTTCAATTCTTTAAATTCATTAACATTTCTAATTTGGTAAAGAAATTTAAATACCTAGTTCTCGGCAACCAAAAGGGTTGATTAATGCTATGCTCGACTTCTCAACCTCAACCTACATGTATTTTATATTATTATTTCCTATCAGTAGCTTTCTTTGCTCGAATAGGGCTTTCATCAACAAGGAACTTTCATTTTTATGTTGAATAGGCCTATTATTATTTATTGCAAAGGTTATTGTGTGATTTTAAATTCCCAGATCAGACAATCAATTCAGATTGATATCATGCATGTACATGTACATATCATAAACGCGTGCGCAATGTACAGGTATATAAATAATGAATGCACAGGTAAACTCTATACGCATAAATAATGTATATGCAGGTAAACTCTATGCTATCGGAGGCCATGATGGAGATGAACATTTAAATTCTGGTGAAGTATTTGATCCAGTTACAAATAGGTGGAAGTGCATTGCACCAATGAAGACACTTAGGTATATCCTTTTCTCTGATAAAAGAATGAAGTTATTTATGTCGCACTCAAGCTCAGATATGCTGTATTTGTTTACTTTGCAGAGATTTTAATTTCATGCATGTGCTATGTATATACTTGTATGTTTTAGACGGGGCCTGGCAATCGCTGCTCTAGGTAATGCACTATACGCTGTAGGAGGACTAGATGATACTTCCTGTTTTGACACGGTGGAGAGGTACGATCCCTCCAATGACAGCTGGTCACCAGTGGCTCCCATGAACGTACCCAGAGGTGGAGTGGGTATCGGTGTACTCAAGGTCGGTATACTTGATTGTATTAGTAAGAAATGTCTATCGTTGGCATGACTTGTACGTATTATGAGGTGGAAGAGGTTATATAAAGCATACAAGGCGTATGTGAGGATATACAAGGTATTGACCTTTTTTCAAAGCCTCTTTGCTTTGCTAGAGATGGAGCTATAGAATGACAACTCCAAAATGTTTTTTCATGGCTAACAATCTGTGCGTTTAGATCTGGCTGTGAAAGCTGCGATAGGAATATTCTGGAATGCTTGGTGACTGAACATAGGTCTATAGTTCAATGCACCAAGTGATAACTCACTAAGGAATTGATGCAATATTCTGCTATTAGCCTGGTTAATCATAAATAATAGAATGTGTTTCAAAATACTCTATGCATTATGGGAATTAATCTTGTACAGGCTTTGTCACTGCTTTGTAGAACTGTATCTATGCTATTGGTGGAAATGACGGATCATGTAGTTTAAGTAGCTGTGAAAGATATGACCCAATTCTGAATAAATGGGTCATGATTGCTCCAATGAACAAGAGAAGGGCTGGGGCTGGTGTAGCAGTACTCCACGGCAGACTCTATGCAGCGGGTAGGTTCAGGCAGACGTTCCTCTGAGTCACACTTTGTATTGTCTATTTGATCTCTGATGTTGGGCCTTTCCAAGTTTTGCCGGAATTACTTTGTGGTACTGAGAAAGCATGAGCTGGTAGCAGTCTTATACAGAATAATCAGTTGGTTACATACTGTGTAGTATTTGTAGAAACAGTCTGCTTTTCCACTGCTATGATGACAGATTTTAACTCACTTTTCAGCAAATAAATATTAACCTTATTCATTCATTATGGGTTGCTATGTGTAACTATGTTCTATCAACTGCAATGTACATGTATTTACAGGTGGGTTTGATGATAACGCCCCTCTAGAGAGTGCTGAGGTGTATGATTCTGAGTCTAACCAGTGGTCCTATGTCACCCCAATGGGGTCTCCTAGGGGAGGTTTGTATTATTTATATGATAATTGAATTGGTTTTTAACATAGCAATGTGGGATTAACGGTCTACCGTTATCTCTTTATGACTGCTGGTATTTGGTGTATTAAAAGTTGTCCATATTATTCAAGCTGGGGAAATTGTCTTCTCTTTATAAAAAAGTAGTTTGTGAACTTGGCTCAAATTTATTTATTGCTCTAAACTCGTCATCATCTAATTTTCATGGTGTTAATAACCTATTACTCTATATACATGTTTGCCGTATCTACCATTAGTAATTTCGATACCTCATATATAACACCTTACTCTACTCTAGGTGTGGGTGTGGCCCAGCTAGGAGGTTACCTTTTTGCTGTTGGAGGACATGATGGAACAAACTACCTCAACTCTGTCGAGGCGTATGATCCAATCAAGGACAGGTATGGCCGTTGCTTGCAGCCTTATCTTGTTAGAATTTTAGATTTTCTTTTCTAGTTATTAAACTGCCTGACGCAGCGCTTCTAATGAACTAGTTAATATGCTTATATAAAAATTGCCAAGAGTCAAACTGCAGATTTAAAAAGTTTTATCTATGAGAGCATTCGAGGAAATTTTATCGCTGTATTTCATAACTTATGGTCTACCACACATAAGTCCTGTCAAATTACCTGATAAAATTGAGGGAGATTTTCATATTTAGATAGACTGCTAAAATTTCTGCAGCTTTCATTTGTAGCAAATATCTTGCGAGTGATAATTATTTTGCGTTTATATAAATACTCTTGACTTCAGGACACGGCCTATAATACAACATGTTTTCAAATTAGTCCATAGCAGTTGCTTTCTATTTGGGCGTTGACTTTCTTACTTGACAGTAACGTAAATCTTCATTTCGTAGTTCAAACAGTTAGTGCATTGCCTTTGGTATTGGTGTGTTATTAAATTACATTCCTGCACCCTTCCCATAATTCTCTTCCAACAATTGCTTGTAATGTATATCCACCCATTGGACTGATCTGTGCTAGTCTTATGTAGTGTTGCTATGCTGCATGCTAATCCTACTGCTACGTTGTACACTCCCTCCGCAATGCTCTGTATTTGTCCTGTATTGTGTTCTCTAGCTGGGAAGATAGGTCTTCATTGTTGGTGTGCCGAGCAGGAAGCGGAATTACATCCGGGCTCTTTCATGTCGCCGCCAAGACTAAACTTGAAAGACTGAAAGCACATTATATGTCAGGTTAGCCTGAGTTCCAATGCAAGCTAGTTTTGCTAGTACGGTTCCTTCTCAGTCCTTTCTTCTTCTTAACAAAACTCTGCACTTTACCAAATACCTGCACCTAAAATACCAAACTGTAGCCATAGTGTGTGTCTATACAGTCTGTGTTATTTCCAAGTCAATGTAGTAACAGTACCCTAGTGTCACCTATACTGTTTGTCTCTATACTAGGGCGATGCCATACACTCACTAGTACTTTGCAAACACCCTACCAATGGCTTATTAACAAACAGTCAGTTATGTGTTATCACTGGCTGCTGTGACTTACATGTACATTTTCTACATCTCATTGTAAAGCCAAGCATGTTAGGGACACTAATAGGACTGTGTGGTGTGCTTTTGTGCAATTAAAATAATTCTGTACTTGTAGTTGGAAATCTTTAGCAGACGTTAATGCAAACAGAGCTGGTGCAGGAACTACATCAGGCAGCATGCTGGTTCATCAGTTGAAAGCTAAACGTATCCAGACTGTGTTTTGAGTTGGCCAATCAAATCACTTGCTCAACCCTGCTCTTTATAATTCAACTGTTAATGGGTATTTATACAGCAGTAACCAAGGTAACATGTCAACAATAGTCATTTATTTAATCAGTAGATTTAAGTTTAATTTATAAGTGAACAAAGTCAGTATTCCATTGATGTAATGACTATATATATAGTTGCTTAATAATACTCAAACCCTTATTGTGCAATACTACCAGTAAATAGGGTCATATTAGGGTTTACTGTTAGTAGTCAGCATCGCCACCACGACCTTTTCTGTCTACTACTCAGCTATACTGCTGAATGAACGTACTTGTAGTAACATGTAGTCTTGCTAGTGTACCTTGTTATTATGTGTGGACATGTGAATGTTTTATTAGACATTGCTTTCACCAGGCAAGAGATTCCTTCTGTATATTACATGTATATAACTACTAACTTTTGGACATGTTTAATGTTTTTATGACGAAACAACTTGGCTCATACGAATGGAACTTATATTTATTTCAAGTTGTCCTCTCTCTCATGAAATCTAGTGAGGGAAGACAACTTTGAAATGTACACTCTTTGCTACCAATCTACTGCTTCCAATGAAGCTAAGTAACTCTGTGCTTTGTATGTATATGTAATAATATTTTAAGGGAAAACATAATATGCAACTACTGGAAAATTCTTATTGGTACCAACTTATGCAAACTTCTTTTGATTTTTCTCGAGAAATTGATCAAATATGCTTACATGTATACTATTGTGTTTATGATGTACCTTATTTAGTGGTCACCTCACAGTGGTCACCATTATAAGCATCCAATCATGGTTTTTGATATTGGTATTTTCATTTTGCTTGTTATATGTACATTTTATAACTTTATATTGGCGGAACCTTTACCATGTTGTACATTTACCAATGGCTCCTTATGCTTTTGTATTCATGCCATTTTACTCTTATCTATTATATTCGTTTTTTATACAAGTATGTACATACTATATGTTACTATTTCCTTTATATTTCTGTCCAAGTGCAACCAATAAACCCAACAGTTTCTTTCAAACTCAGATAGAAATAACAAGTCAATTATTTATTTTATCCTGGTGTTGGTACCACACCACACTTCTATGTATCTGTATGCAGTTCTGCACTGTCAATCTACTCTCCCACTCAGCAACTGATTTCTTTGTGTTATTTTGTCCTTGAGAAGGAACCCTCACTTCACAAGATGCAGATTTACCAACAATGGGCATAAACAATGGTGATTGCCATACCACTTGTATAACTGTAAGTCTACATGTATAACCTAGCCCCACTTTGTTGGTAATGTTAATCACATGCACTTTTAGATTCTGTACTCTGGCTGGTGGTGTGGTATCACATAAACAATTCATATACATGAACAATACAATCATGTAGAAGTACTGCATGTGAAAAGTTTTTGGGAGGAGTTGTCCTACCGCGGAACTAGCAGCGAAATATTTAGGAAAATTTCTAGTATGTAGACTAAAACACTTCTGGTTATGTTATTTCAGACTATCGGATATTACCAAGTAGTTTACGCAGAACCGCGGGCAGCAAATCTTTGGCGGTTGATATTAAAAGTTTATTCAGGTCATTCCATGCAGGAAGTCGTGTGTGGCACCGGTTGACCAAACTCAGCTGAATCTCTTTTAAATCTCTAAAAGTCTAGTTTATCAGACAATACTTCGGGTCTACTACTAATAGAGCAGAAGACCACGTTTAATCTTGAGTGAAAGAAGTCAATCTGCAAAATGGCCTACCATAAGTAAGTAGACGTAGTAAACAAGAATAGAATCAGCCTCAGGGTTTGCTTAACTCCCTTCATTACCACTACCATCAAACCATGTAATTAAGTTACTGATTTACTCTTTTTTTATTTATATTGACTTGAAGTGAAAATTATTAACTTGAAGTCCATGGTGTAATTCAGATGTTGCATACAAAAGTTAAAACTTAAAACTGTTGGATATTATAGACATGCATTTGCCATTTGGACCTTTGATACATTACTATACTATTCATAGACTCACTAAGACAGTCTTGGATCATCCAATGTGAATGACAATTTTTTAGTTTAAACTTAGCTAAATTACTATGTTATCTTATGAAAACTTTATTCAAGCTTTATTCATATCAATTAACTAAAATCAGTAAGATTGTTTTAACCAGTATAACTTTATGAATATACTGCAAGTCAACCATTTACATTGTTGCAGCCTGTAGCAATTAACTCGACATTACTCTATGATTTCAGCAAATTCAATCCAAATAAGGAACTGTCTGATCTTTTCAATAAACTGTGGGATTTAGACGAAAACCGCGTTGAACCTGGGGAGCATTATCGTCTCAACAAGGGAGGTAAGTCCACTCGATTACCAATCCTTCGGCTTATCAGTCCTTGACATCTTTCTGCAAGCAAGCTGCATGTACTTATCAATTGTAGAAAATCTATGTATGTGATATGAGAAGATGAAATTTTTATTTAACATGTAGGTTTATATGATTTATGATTAGCATAATTCATGAACAACATCTTGACCATTTCTTTATTGGCAACAATATTGAATATTGTAGCTAAAATGGTGGTTCCAATAAATTCTATGCCTTATACATGTAGGCCTAGTCCAGATCACCATGATGCGTGCGTGTATTTCTACAAAAGGCTAGTAACTGTGGTAGAATGTGCTGGTAGGACTGCCTAGAGATGCAGTGTAAAATCCCCAAGACAAGCTCGTGTACCATATTATGAAAATATATAATATTCTAACTGAATCCCAATGATTTGTCTACCCTTTCAGTTTAGATGCTGTATTAGCCATTTGTACCAGCACAAACTATAGCAGGTTCTACAGAAAGAGGGGCATACCATAGTCACTCACTAAATATGCTGTCCACAAAGTGTAGATGATGATTTCATGGCAGTTAATAGTTGAATGTCCAAGTATTTATATTGAAATGCATCCCCACAATGTTTTTGAACCATTTCCATTGTAGTTGAATAATAGCAACGAGACATTGCGCTATCAAATTTCTTAACTTGTAAGCAATCATGCAATGCACTGTGCTACATGTATTTGGTATACTAATACTATAACAGAATAGGACCCTGTATCAACTGCAGGGAAGAGAATTCATTCACATGTCTGCAGCTATTATTGGGATAGTATGGCATTTGCATTTGTATCTTACCAAAACTGTAGCCTAGATTGTTAATAAATCTAAGCTGTGTTTTGACGCTAGTAATACATTGCTCTACCATCTACTTGTCTACTTGGTCCAGACCACTAATCTCACATAGCATGATTTATTTGTTTGTGGAGAATAATAATTACTCACTGGGTGTGTGGGTGAAGTGATGGTTCCACAGTCTAGAGCTTAGATAGTTGTGGTATTACCTGTACTCATTCAATCAACTGCTATTTAGTGATATGCTATACAGTTGAAATTCTGTGAGGAGGTGTTATGTCACAAAATATTCCATATGGTGGTTTAGTATAACATAATTATACTCTCTGCATTTGGCGTAAATTTTGTTGTTTGGTGACTTGCTATGTTACGGGTTTTTCACACATTGTCAATTACAAAGGTCCAACCCTTTTGATATTAGCACCATTGATATTTTTTGTCAAACTAGAGTGTTATTTCAAAATGTCTTCTTGCATAAAGGACACCCCCACCCTGTTATCTATGTTGTCCCACATTACTCCAATGTTATGTATCATATTCACAGGCTATTTGAGGAATGCCAGAGACCTGACTAAGGATATGGCTGAAGACCCTCTCTTTGATTGGGTAGATGAAGCTGTTGTGTTTGAGAAACCCACTTATAAATGTTAGTAACTTATATTTTATTTAATCAGTATAATTATGATATAGCGATCTATCTAGTTGATTCATTGATTTCCAGCACTGGTCTTCCAGGTTACTGCAAAATGATATTCTTTTAGATGAGATTTGACACCAGTTTTGGAGTATTTTTCAAATTGATTTATATGCTACTCTTAGCAAGCACCTTGCCCACTGTATGCTACGCGAACAGCATTTAACAGGTACTTTGCATTGCACTGTTATCAGTGCTGTACCTTGTTCAAATGTACATGTACTTAAGCCAAACGATAGGCGCAGGCAGCCTGAGCCCGAGTCGATTCTTTACGTGGCACATAACCTAGCTATGTACTTCCAGAACTACTGTTTGAATACGCTCTATACACAATATATAGGTTTGTTTTTGCTTTTGTAGATTACATATATGTCACATGTTATTTCTCTGCCATCTACATTGTATTACTTTTTGGGCATAAACATTTATTGACTTGAAAAGTTTTGTTTGTGCTGATGTTTTAGTCATGCTAACTACGCGTCTGCACTTTCTGCACTAGTATTGGTTCAACTGAAATTATTGAACTTGCATGCTCTTCTCTATTTCTCCAATAACTACAGTGTTATTTGCTAATTGTTCAGATTACTTTAATTCAATGACTTGTTTATGTGAGATCAAGTAAGGCATTGGCATCTAGATGTTGTGATTCAGGCATTGACATCTAGATGTTGTGATTCAGTCCTACTCTCAAGTTCATACAACTCTTAAGAGGTCAACGCTTTAAGTAATTGGGCTGTTAGAAATATTCAGTGTTATTGAAATATTTTTGGCTATATTCCGTTGCGGATGAATTCTAGTCTTCAAGTCTGCGGAAGGGCGAGGTTTCAACAAATATTTTTTGCGAAATTCCGTTATTGCTTATTGCTTTGCCAAAGTTTATGTTCACTGCCAATAAGATCCTTTGCATATTTCCGTTTTGATCGCTATACATCTGTTCATAGATGTCTAGATGTGAAGTAATGTGTATGTTTGCTGTAGACTTCATTGCTCTATTGGATAACTATACAATGGAGACTGGCGAGCAGGAAGTAGTTACCCGGGAGGAGTTTAAAGAGAACGTCATGTAAGTGTGTCGTAACGTCCTACCTAGTAGTCTTTGTAAGTGTCCATATTCTCCCTTTTGCAGTAATACAGACTTTCTTCCTATTTATCACTTTGTTTAGAAAGTTGTTAGCATAGTGCAGGTTTTATACATGGTGAATATTTTGCTGTAAAGTTCGGAATGTAATTTCCTCAGTATGTATTACATACATGCACATATAGCGGCATAAGTACAATATTTGGAGTTATCTACTCTCGATGCACAGTTAATTGTATGTACTACTTTAATCATTACTAAATAATACAAGTGGACCGATATGTAGTATACTAATTGTCATCCTGTAGGTTTATTGATGCTATCTGTGACACGCCCCTAATGAAGGAGGCACATGAGTTCCTGAGAGACAAGGGAAAGGTTCCAGGACCAATCAACGACTTCAAGAAACTCCTCTACAAGTTGTGGTTTAAACTGTACAGGAGGACTAAGGGGGACAGGTAAGACAGTCTATATTAGTGTGTCAGTGCGCTACTGCAGGATTCTGTTCTGGGGGCAGCTCAAAGCTGCACCGGTGATATGTCCAGTTGACCGTTCAGCTGACCATTCACTACACACGTAGATTTTAGGCTCACAGATCGAATATATATATATCTGTATCAGGCAAGGGTATTGAACTACAACTGTACTAGTATTTACTAGCTAGTTACTAGTGACCTACTTTCAGTTGACTTCCATCCATCCTCAGTTATGTATGCTTAACTCATATCTTTGAATATAGTATTTACAATGCTGAAAGTCCATGCAATCACATCTATAATATCTATTATCGAAAATATGACGGCACCTTATGATATAGGCTATATATGTGGTGTACTTAGGTAATATGCCGTATGTTACTGCCTGTATATTACACACACTAGTCAGTCGTCCTCTCTGCTTACAGAGACTTTGACTCCTCTGGATTTGAACATGTGTTTGTTGGTGAAGTTAAGGGAGAAGACGTAGTTGGGTTCCATAACTGGGTCTGTTTCTACCTCCAGGAGAAATCTGGTAACATCGACTACCACGGCTACTTCAGGAGGGGAACAGTGAGTACTTAACGAAAAGGAGATTTTCTTAATTATTTCATGTATATTATATGAGACACTCTGCAAGAACTTAATATATTGATTTTACATTTAATCAGAATTCTACTCTAAATGGCATGCGAATTTTATCACCAGGATTAAGTTAGTTGAACTACACTCTATTCTTTTAGTCGCTGGAGAGAGAGCCCAGGTTCATAACCCTTCAGTTCAGCTGTAAGAATGGTAGAGGGAAGCCGATTGGTGGATCCTTCATTGGTACAAGTCCAGAGTTTGAGGTCAGTCAATTTGTCAACTTTGCAATGTTTTGTCCGTCAGTATCGTAATTTATTTCATAATTATCATAATTTTTTTGTCTTGTCTTTTAAAGTTGATAATAACATTTCATTATTTTTTATGCAAGTTGTTATTTAAATTAATTTTGTTGGGATTCATCCAAAATGTTATCTATACCCTAATTTTCTGCCGGTAGATGGCGCTGTATACTGTGTGCTTCCTGATGGATATTGGTCCCAAGATACACGTTGAACTGGATGATTATAAGGTGGAGATCACAGTCTATGGACATGCTGATGGTATTGGTACAGCCTACCCTACCTCAAAGGACTAAGGCTATCTTTTCTAGATAGGTATGCTAGTCAATATAGGCTATATCCTCTTTCTAAGTAGAGAAATCTCATATTATGTCATTCAAATTCAAAGAATGCCCTTGGACTAGGAAACAACTTAATAAAAGGAAACTGCTTTTTACTTTTCTATGCAAATTATCATTTTCGGGATTTGTCCCCTCTAAGTTGTACATGAACTAAGAGAAGATGACTCCATGTAATATACAGTAAGCTGTAGTTATAACTTTTATGGATATCTGTCTGGTATTATAAACAAGTCATCGTTTTAGTATTATGATCAACTAACCCAGGGTATAATATCTTTCTAACTAGTCATTTGCAATAATATTAGGAAATTGATGAATTCAATTGAGTTTTCTTGCCTATGAACATTTTTTACTGTTAGTAGCAACGGCTTGCTACATACTATATTAATTGAAAATCTATTTTATACCATAGTCCTAACTGTATTTTATATATTTTATACGGAATAAAACTAGTGTTGCTGGAACTACCACATGATATTGTTGATCTGTTACTATAATTTTGTAGGGAGATTATTTTGTTCTAAATTGTTTTTGCCCTAACTTCCAAGTTATTTGCAAGCTGCATGGTAGAAGAGGGGATAATTCCAAATCTGCAGTTTGCAGGATATAAGAGAGAAGGCATCTGCTGTGTGCATGTAGTTAGTAAAAGTTCATATCCTGTCTGTAAGCTAACAAAGCACCAAGGTTTTGAATATATCTATTCTCCGGTTACTTGTAAGATCCTTTCTGAAAAGACTATCAAAACCCACCCAAAAGTATTCTGTAGACAAATAGGCTTTTGACTATAACATGAAGTTGTCTTCACATGACCTTTGTTAGGATAGAGCTAGGAGAGGACAATTTCATACTACACAAACAACTTGATGTAGTAAACAATGAACTATTATTATCTCTATACATTTAAATATGCACTGTATAGTATTTAAAAAGGTGAGTTACTGTGTCTCTAGTAGAACCATGTACCACTAAATACACAGTGTGACTTACCCACAAGCTAGAGTTGTTTGTTCCACTAGTGTTGTTATCTCCAGTGTGTAGTAGATTACAGGAACATTATCAGACCGTGATATCTTATACCGTTATTGACAAACCTTAGAGAGGTAAAATTGATATGCAGTAAGTGATTTATCATTATCTACTACATGCAAGTACTCTTGCAAAACTATTCCCTAGTTTGCTGTAAGTACTGTTTTATCTGCGGCTATTATATGACTATAGCAATGCTGGCCAACTATGATAGTAAACAGTATCCTCAATGGTTGGTATCCTAGTACACTTCAGTTTATATAGGGACCTAACTCATGACACTGTGACATGTCATGCATACATAAAAAGGAACAATTCTCAAGTGGTAATCCCTGAATGCAAGTACTGAGATATGTAGTGTGATAGTATTGAATGCAAGTACTGAGCCATACAGCGGGACTTAATGTCATCACAGCTTGAAATCCCTTGCTCAGTTGACAAGGTATTTGACTGTGTGCAGACACAAAACATATCGGAGTGTATACTCTCCAAGCCTCAAATTCTGAACAGAGAACTTGTTGCAAATTTGGCACGCATACAGGATGTAACTATGCCCTTCTTAGTAGCGTGTATGTAACCTTCTTGATAACACCATTATTTAAGTGCACGCTGAAAGTCTGTCCCAATAGTCTCGAAGTACCAAGCAGGGCTAGTTTTTGCTGCTCACCACAATTTAGCCAAGGAAATTAAACTAACTGTAAAAATTAGGTTGGGCTCTGAAAGTATTAAGTAGTCACCAATAATATAATAATTTTTAAGATGGCATGGAGCTTGGGCCAAGTCTAAGTGTGAGTGGACGACTCCCGTTTAATAATGCTCTACTGTATACTTGCATCTACATGCAAATAACACTACATGTACAGTATTGTTGTGGGGCTACTTTCCCTATCATCTAGTCAGTTCTAGTAGTAAATAACTGGTCTAGTTTTCAATAGCATATTACATGTGTATTAATAGTACTATAGAGTATATATTACATAATTCTATACAGTATACAATATGTTGATGTTATTATTATAACATGTACAACTTTATACAGTAACAGATTATAATAATATTGTAACTAAAGGGTATGTGTTTACTATGCAAATATCCAACATGTATGTGATTGCTTGTAGGATACTATGTTATATATATGTACCTATCACAACTATTAGACTCCACTGGCGGTGTTGGCATTTTGTGTCGGTGTTGGCATTTTGTGTCGAGTCACCAAATATTTAAAGATGATGAAAATATTTAATAATTCTGAACATGACTAGGTCAGTTGCAACACTTGAGCAGTTTTTTTTCAGCAAAAGCCTAATACACAGGTCCTGGTATCACAGGCTATCAGAGAGCGTAGGCTTAAATCTCACAGCTGGTTATTCAATTTATTCTAGCCTGAGTTCACTGATCATAGCCGTATGATGCGGGTGTCTGCATCTCTACCGCAGGTGCTGTTCGAATAGGTACAGTACGATAGTCCTGGGGTCTCTTCTTTAAGCATTTGTGCGTAAAATAAATGGCTACGATTAGTACGATTATCCAAACAAAGATCAATATGGCAGGAATAATTATCTCGAGATCTCCTTCACTAACTATCATGGCCTCTGCTGTAGTTATGACTATGATCAACGTCTTAAATAAGCCAGCAACTTGGTTATAATGAGACAGTTATTATGTGTATGACATCAGCACCAGGATGACTTCCTGTCTTTCACCTGATCAATAGCAGCCTCTAGGATCCAAAAGATCTAAAAGACATGAAAGGAAGGGTGTTAAGCGGCTGCAGACATAGACAGTTGATTTGATCAGTTACCACTCATAACTCCTTTAGAATGTTGTTTTACACAGACAAGGTGCTTTGCTACGTTGCCTCTGATTTGGATCTTTCATTTATATAAAATTAGTGACAAGATACATGTAAATTCCAAGTCACTTTCAAATAGTAAAAGTGAACATCCTACATCTAGAGACGTGTACATGTATATCCATAGCCGCTTTGAAATGTTACCCCAGTCAGATAAGATGACAATAGATTGAAAAACAACCATTGATGGGTCTATAATCCCTATAAGTATGCATACCAACCACTTGAGTTTACGCTCTATTGACTCTATACCTATACGAGTGAAAAGGTTATTAGTAGCGCTAGAGTGAGGTCGGGCACGAGGTCTCCCCCTCGTCAAATGAATCAGCTTTCTACGTGACAAAGTGTCTCATGTCAGAGTATAGTTTTGTTTTTTGCAACTACCGGCTGGAGGTCATGATTTTCTAATTCACTTGTTTTCTATGGATGGAGATATTTCCTGCAGAGTGATTAAGTGCGTTGTAATGGTTGGTTGCTCCAGTCAGGAACTGTGTGACCATGACTGCTCATTCCATCAGCCATGGCTTAGTCCAGACATTGAATCTGTCAAGTGTAGATAATTGTGATTTGACCTTAAGAAGCCCATTTTTAGGTCACATGTTTTGTTACTTTGACAACTATAGACTCCCAACTATAAAAACCGATGAGGATCGGTTTTACCTAAGTGGAGAAGTTAAGAGAATCTCATCCACGAGCAAACAAGACTCTAAATCAGCCGGCAATCTATCTGGATCAGCAGTGCTGTTATCAACCACAAAAATTCTTGCTGTTCATTAGTTTCACATTATAGAAGTTAAATGTCACATATATTACAGATTATTCCTTATATGCCCACACCTGTAATCCATGTATGTAAATGTATGCCTATTAGTACAAGAATTACTATAGTAACAGTGTATCTAAGCAATATTCAACAAGTGACACAAAATCTTCTGAATTCAGTTATACACCTACAGCTACAACATTACTACATGTATACTCATACAGGTACATGTATTTTGTAAGCCTGTTGGATAAGTACAGTCAGCAGTGTACATGTAATACACAGAAGTACTAGCTTCTGATGGAAGCAATTTGCTGAAATAAATTGGAATGTCAGGCGGGACACCAGAGGGCCAATGAATTAAATTACATTTCAATAAAATTGAAGTTTTATATAGATATTATATTGTAATTGATGCAATGTTATAGTAGACTTTAAACTAGAGTGGTAGAATTACAAATGTGTAGAAGTAGTTCATAACCACTATGACATAGCCTTTGGAACAGACATGGGCACTCGAGTCATTTCACTCGACTCAAGTTAACTCGAGCAACAGCTTTTCATTACTTTTGATTGACTTGTGCTTTTGTATTGTGTGAAAGCTGAGAATTGACTTTTACTTCTACTCTCCTACAAAGCATGATGCTTGACTCTTACTTTACTCTAATCTTTCAGCTATCAATGATAATTCTATTGGTTTGGTGTAATTACGTAACAAGTCTTGTTCACCATAGAGAAGCTGAGAGGCTTATAGATAAACAGACCTACAACTATAATAAGTGCAAATTTGAAGTAGCCTTTGTTCTTCAGAACTACTTTAGCTGACAGAAAATCAGACCTAGCACCAAGTATTACCTATTGTGTGTTGTCACACTTGTATACATCAGAAATATGTATTCTACAAAATTCCCATTGGTATTCTCTTTGACATACCACTGTACTTTTGACTCTACTCTGACTCTAGCCTTTTGGCACTAGTTGCTTGACTCTTACTTTACTTTTCAAAATGGCTGTTTATTTACTCTTACTCTACTTTTGACTTGCTTCATCCGATGAGTTGACTCTAAATTACTTTTTATCAATTGGGAATGTATACTCTTACTTGACTCTTGACTTGAGTATTTGTCTGCTTGGCACATGTCTGCTTTGGAATGGTGTTACTGAATCATAAGAGAGAGGGGCACCTCATGTACACCCACAATCTGTCTCGCTTGTACATGTAATGTATGCAGTTCCCTTCGTCGCTACACCAAAATACAGCCTCATGCACGTGTAGTTAGTCTCAATCATCCTCTAACCAGTAATAGGTAATCTTTAACTACAGTTTTAAGTTTTACACTTACCATTCAAACTATATTGTCCCACAAAAAGAATTCCACTATACTACAATGCTTCATATATTATCTATAACTTAACCAGATGGTTGATGATAGGTGTAGGCATGTAGTTAGGACATAAATATGCTTATAACATGCTCAGTTGTGCACATTACATGTCTATGGAACTCCCAAGAGAGTTAATTGATAGACAATAGCTACATGTATATGTATGCAAATAATCGAAGATGATCTTGAATATGTAGCCGTATAAGTGCACATCACCCAGTGTTAAGTCTCTATTACTCATGGAGACGGCCAGTCCAATAATGCTGTTTAGCTATACTGTAGCCTCGGGCACTGGCTAATCCAGTGACCCCAATAGATGGTATCGAATGACTCATCACAGTCATCGGTTTTCCTAAAGGCTGCCATTGTTAACATAGTATTTTACATAGGCACCTTATCTATTCTTGTTATGGCTGACAGGTGTATAACTTTATATATAGACAGCGCAGCTAAATGTGTCCGAACCAGCTATCTACATGTATCTATTGTTCAACATTTTGAGAACACAGTACTTACTTAACATACCAAAGTAGAAGATGACAGGCTTCAGCCCAAACATGTTTCATTATGCACCACACAATCTGCAACATATTATTGCTCATGTTTCGTAAATGAAAGTTCGGAAAACTGCATTGAACAAAAGCAAAATATCAATAAATTGACCTTAAAACCCCATGCAGTTGTGAACTTAGCAGTTACCAACCTGTATCTGTGAGATGTCTGGATAGTATACTCTTATCATGGTCTTGCGCTACATGACTGTGTTATACACAATTGTAGTTATACACTACTTCTGAGCTTACATTTGTCCATAAGAGTATACAAGGAGATATACATAAGAATGAATAGGCCTACATGTAATTCACACCTACAGTGTGTATATTGGTTTATTAATAGGAAAACGAAGCTTAAATTCCAGTGCCGTTTACCTTAGAGCTGATGGGTTCTTGTTCCTGTTTAGTAGTTATAAGAATATCCCTGTGGTGTGTGAGCAATAAGTGGGTCAGCTAACGTACCATGTAGACTGTGATACTCAAGTCAGAATTAACTAATCATATAGTCGAGATGGCTACAGATAAGCGTGCCCTTAGCTAACCCTGAGTGTAGTTGTTAATGAACAACTGTAGTTCCTCCGTGTTATCAACCACTGGTTGTAGACCAATGTGATTAATCATTTAGTCTAGTTTCCAAGTGATTGCTTCATTGCTATGGGGCGGGGCTTTACTACTATAATGCATCCCATTTGATACCTTAGTCTATTCACTATAATTGTATGCATGCTTTCTTCTACATTATTATATATTGTTATCATATACAACATGATTGTACACTTGTTGTAATAATAACATAACATAATAAAATAGGTTTTGCATGACAGTGTTAACTTAGTTCCTTGTTTTCCCTGCTCTATTAAATGATGTAATCACACAATTATGTATGATTACTATATTAATATTACCAAACAGGTACTTGTGAGCGTTTATTTTATTGGTGTACAGAATGATAAGTTTAAAGATCTTATAATACATGGAGACCTATCTATTCATAACTAACCTATAGAAAATATTGTGTATTTTACAACCATCACAAATTTATATCGTAATAAAAATACATGTATCTACCAGGTATATTACATAAAACACTGCATGGTTACTGTATGGTATTGAATATTGTACTACATGCAAATGTTGTATTATACTTACATGTACATGTACATGTACAATGGACCAATGTACAATGGACCTTTCATGCAGTCCGCTGTTTTTCATCTATTGCACATGAACACAGTATAAGTGTGTACTTTCATATAAAAGTTGGTAATATACATTAGGCCTACTGCATAGTCACACATGTACATGCACATATCTGTACATCACTGTACCTGTACCCTACACTTGTAGATACTTGTATTGTAATATCCTTAGAACACTATGTTACCATTAAACATGCACCCAATGTTCTTCTATAGTCTAGTAATTGGTTTGTAGCCTGAGTTCTATATTTTATACACCCAGAGCCACTAGTAAATGACTCGGTATGTGTATGCAGTAATACTACAGATTCAATAATAGTTACACTTGCTGCATACTGAATTCTGTGCATGTCCAATGAATACTGTACTGTGTATGATAATATATCTATCGTGTATCAAAGGGTAAAGTTCTGTATTATTTATAGTTACATGTATACAGTCATGTTGTAGGTGTATAAATTATTGCTTGTGCAATAAAACTAACTAATTAAGGCAGTTTTCTTTCGTTGTAGATGCGATCACATTTCATTACTGTTTAGGTACTAAATAATTACGTGCATTAGGTTGCAGTAAAATTAGTATAACTTTATACATGGAGTTGTCCTTTCTTTTTGCACGTGAGGAGATTACTCTTTATAGTGAACTTTAGTAAGCCTACGGATATAATTTTAACTGTAATATTGTTATATTATAGTGAACATGTCAGTGGAAAGTGTCAATTCAAGCTGCTAGTTGTGTGGAGTTTTAGTTATACTAAAGTTGGTAAAGGGGAGACAACTATGTTTTAGATTAGCCTGGGGACCTAATGTTCTACATGTATGTTTACAAATTATTTCAATTCATTACAGTAGACCCAATAAACAGTGCTGCAAACACATCAACTTCATCTGAACACATTCTGCTGATGTAGGACTACTTGTCTGTGCACTGTTACACCATTAAAATGTCAGAGTTTTGTTAAAGCAAAAGCCGTATATGTGTGGAGACTTTAATTTACCTGCTTGAAGGTTGGCTAAAGTCCAATCAGTAACTACGGAAACAATACATGTACAACAAAATGTCCGGTCCATAAAAATTCTGTTGAACATTATGATGTGTTGATTGGTGGGGAATAATTTTATACATTCTTGGAGTTATCATCTCATAGAAACAGGAATGATAACTCTGATTTCTAAAAACAGCTGCCCTAAAGGCTGTTTATTCACTTTTTCGACGGAGCCTCGTTCAAGGGCAAAACGGTGTCCTGTTCGTCCACCAGCAATTTTGCCTTTTTTGCCCCAGCATTCTAGAGCCCTGTTGAAATTGGTTGTTACCAGATATAGCGATTCTAATTGTGGAATTATTAAAAACAAGCAGTCACTAGAGGGAGGATATTAATTGAAGCCACCGATTGAGTGGCATTACACCTCGCTCATGGAGCTGATGCACCACAGATTTTGCCTGTCAAAGTGCACAGTCTCTAGTGTAGTCGAGCCTTTACTTTACATTATGTGGAAAATATACAACCATCTGTACAGTAGGATATATTGACTGGAGATTGAACCATAGCTAATTGTTTTCCATCATCGTCCACTGAAGGGAAACTGAACCATCAGAGAGGTTTTTGGAAGGTAATTGTCACTCACATAAAACAATTTCTACGTGGACATCAGCTGTGTATATATACATGTAATTGTTCATCAAGTGTTGAGAACAATGATTTCACAACATTAAATTAGTTTTATGCTGGGGAATGCACTCTCACTTGCTGTTTCATAAATTCAATTTCTAGGCATTGGGATTTCTCTCTATCATTCTAATCCTTGACACAAAATCCCCAGTTAGGGGATTCCCTGAAACAATTATAAGGTGAACAATAGATAACAATGGCCTACCAATGAATTTGTTAGAACTGCTAGAATGACTTCTAATAGTTACCAATAACAATCAATTCAATTCAAATCTATTCTGTACAGCAATATGCAACCACCTACTAGTCAGTAGCAAAGTACCTGTGGTAATACTTAGATGAAGTCATAGCTTTAAACTAGTCTGGTAACACATGACTCACTATTTGTCTCCATTACAAATTAGTTATTATGAATTATTTTGTATGTAGCATTATTGTATTCTTACAAAGATGCTTTAGATTCGACGATTAGATTCTATACAGTTTTGTGACACAAGTCTTGTTGTAAGTCGTTTGTTTAGACTTGAAGAGTTCACCATTTAATCACAATTTAATCACCATTTAATTGTTATAAAGATCATATTCCTGTAATTGCTATGAACAGACTACAAAATAATGTAGTGCTTTTCATTTGGCAGTTATGTAGGATATTTCAAGATACATATAGATTAGAAACAGGCAAGTTATCCAGTTTTTTTTCATTTTTATGCCTATATAAGGATATAAGATAGTTAGTTTTTTGTAACAGTTATTGGTGTGTGTTGTTGTTTGTACATGTACAATTTCAGGATGGCGTCCACCATGCCGATGGAGGACTCTCTTCAGGCTCTTCTTAACTGTAACTTTTGTAAGAAAGAGACAGATGGCTTGAAAGCTCTACCTTGTCAGCATACAGCATGTCTGCCATGTGTCAGACAGCTAAAGGTAGTGAGAAGGAGATTCACCTGTGACATCTGTCAGCAGGTGGGTGTAAGATAATATGGAACGTAATAATCGTAAACAAATCCCTTGCATAAAACAACATCATAGTGTAAACAAATTATTGTTTTGTGATGCCTGTTCTAGACATTTCTGATGCTCAATGGAGGATTCAATAAGCTACCAGATAGTCTGATATGTAGACAGCTGAGAGATCTTCTCAGCGGTCAAACAAGCCATGTTGAGCGTACGGCAGCTGATGAAATGCAAAAAGAATTAGTTGGATAAGTAATACTGAAAGGTAACATGCGCCAGATACCTGTGTTAGCCATCTACTAGCAAGTCAAATGTAGCCATAATGATGTTTCAACAACGGTATTAATTAAGCAAAGCTTCAACTGCCCAGCACTTCCTATTTTGTAATTGTAATTGTCAAATAATCGGTCTAAAATTTTTGTTGAAACAGCAAGAAATGTTTTTATAGAGAGTGATGCAGAAAGTGACTTTGATTATGAACCACCAAGGAAAGTGCGTCGACTGATGTATAATGAAGGACGCTTTAGGTGTGCTACACCTACAAAGAATATAACCAAGTGGCAGCAAGGCAATACTAGCTCACTAGATGAGGCAGGAGCAAACCCCGTGAATGAGATGAACCGTAAGAGCCGTCAAAAACTAATATTTTGTCCTTTTTAATTTTAGCAGCTTCCATACAATCTAGCAAAAAGCCTTAACTTTCATTTCAACGCAACTAGATATCTGTGCATAAAAATTTTAGTATGTTTGCAATGCTGGCAGGAAGGTGGTATGTGATTTTCATTTCTCTGCGACCTATCGATGATATTTTAACACATTTAATATGTTATAGACCCCAATGAAGGAGAAGTGGAAGACTTGAGAGAAGAATTGATTAAAGCCTCAGAGCAGGCCAAACAAGGCTTAATCAAAGTGTTGCAAATGGTCAGCTGTGTTACAACTACATGTATTAATTTTAACACTCTCCTATATTTATAAGGTTATTTGATTTAGATTTATGCCATCTTCTTGCAGCATTTAGGCTGGACGTATAGATAGTGTTTCATTAGTACTCGATACAACAGCATTATTTTGCAATAAAATTGGTATATTTATCACCTATTTGCCCATTTAGCAGATATACATGTAACTACAATTTTGCTCATCTGAATAATTTTAACAAGCCCCAATTTATGATCGTTCTGTTGGTATTGTACTCTTTTTATTCTGACCTTCCAATTTATAGATTTACATGTATATTTTTCACAACATAAAATTGTAAATAGAAAGTCTTAGTTGCTGAAATATCTGCAAAATTAGAATGCGACTACAACATTGACAAGGTTTTATTACCTGTGTTTTAGATAATTAATGGTAAAGATTTACTGAAAGCTTTACCAGAGAAGGGAAAATTTACGGAGAAAACAATTTTAGACCAGCAGAAGACGATAGAGCAAGAGTGCCAAGAAAAAGTTAGTCAGCTTTAACTGTCTGAATTTTAAAGACTTTTGTTTAAAAATAGAGAACTTGAACATTTCCTGATACTTTTAAAAGTTTTAACTGGGAGTATCTAATCAAACTTCAAACATGTCTATATTCAACTACTTTGCGTTCAGTGCAGTGTTATTCTAACAGCCAAATGTCAACTGAAAATAAGTGAGTGATGTTATGTTTAATAGCAATGTTTTGATACTTAACACAAAAAAAAAACTAACTTAACTGCTATCCAATCTGCTGATATCACATCGACTTTTGCAAAACGACTATGTCTGAGTAAATGATAATTGCAATGTAAGATCTCTCTTTTAACCATACGCAATTACTTGTAGTTAAGTGGTTTGGACAAAGCTCTGCGTGACAGAATGGAGGAGAGTAAATCTACCTTGAAGATTATGGAACCCTGTGTTGATCATATAAAGAATGTTCTGGACTCCCTTCCTAGTGTCAAACTTCCATATGGCTACTATAGAAATCGCAAAACTGTAGAACCAGAAGTTATCAACCGAGCTCTAGAGAATTTAGAGAGGCTCAAGAAGGTTAATGCAACTGTTGAGCAGCTGCCTATTGGTGAGACATGTATGCCTTGCTTAATCAAATTTGTGGTTTACTACTTTTATTAAAGCAATAACTTACTAACCATATTCAGTGGTCACTCACACACCCCTTTGACAAAGCCACAACACTATTCCAAAGACACCAGGAGCTATTTATAATTTATCGTAGCCCAAGTCAATACATGCTTGAAGTCATCCTCTCTCAGTTGGTTTTGCCGAAATGGGAGAGGATAACTTCTCACTATGATAGCTGCATGTTTTTGACTTTTTTATTTCTACTTCAACTTGGCATCTCTACTCTTGTCAGCCTGTTAACTGAATACTCGAAAATCAATCTAGAGCTCATTCAGTACATGGAACTTACATTTGAAATATTTTATTTGGAAATTATAAGCCCATGGTGGACTTTATAAGAATTACCAAACATAATTTTACTCGCTAACTTGAAGGGGTAGTCACACCCATTATAACTTTTCTTGCTATGTCTCTAATGCCTACTTGTACAATGACTTCGGTGATAATAAATCGATGAGTTTAACAAAAGTGATGAACCTTTGAAAAAATTATATTAACATGTGCATCAACTGGAATATAAACTGTGATGTCACAGAACAGACTAGTTAAATGCAAGGAACCTTCTCCTTTTTCGGTATAAAACTTTTAGGAGAAATTACTCATCTTTAGACTTTGTCTGCTGCAAGGTCTGAGCCCACATGCTCTGTCTGCTCCCATTATTGGTCCCAACTACAGCTAACCTACAAATAAATCAATTTGAACCTTTTTGAACTCAAGCAGACTCTCAAACCAGGAAGGCCTTTGTTTGAAACCTTTCTGAAAAGGCTTTCCTAATATTCAGTGTTGTGTTGGAATAACAAATTCAACCCAAAGCATTGATCTACTACCGCCATTATAAGATTACTGGTATGCATGTATCTCCTACGTACCCAATGCACATACTATTGTACTACAGCTCTGGATGAATTAACACCCGGTGACTATGTACGTCTAGACATGACACTGCAACAAGCTGAGGAAGTCAAAGACAGAGATTACTGTTCTCCTCGTGAGCGGTTAATCTGGAGTATTCTGGAGGCTGCGAACAGATCAGGTGAATACTGTGTACTGTGTACTGTGCACTGTGTACTGTGTACTGTGCAATATGCACTATGCACTATGCACTATGCACTATGCACTATGCACTATGCACTATGCATTATCCACTATGTACTATGCCTATATAAGATAATGGAAGGTACATGCACATATGCGGCTTAACGAAAAGCAGTATTCATACAAAGTACAATTATTGTATAATGTAATGCAAATACCCCAAACCATGACTCTGTCTTGCCATCGATGGCTTTTTGATTATAGTATAGACAATTATATTCCCTATATTTGCTTTGATACCCCTGCTTTAACCTACATATTGTACATGGGCTTCCACACTTGATAAACAACTCAGTGTTGTGAATGTATCTGTCTACAATTCTAGCAGTTCCAAGACGGATTAAGATGGCAAGCAATGGATTTTCTCACCGAAGAACATTTTCTACCCAGAATATGCTTGAGACTTTTATCAATAGTTCAGTAAATCATTCAAGTATTGGAAGGTACAGAGGGAAGGATTATTCTAATGGCAGAATGGTGAGAACTTGGATTCTTGCAATTATGTAGTTTCCACCTCATGTATAGACACACCAAGCTCGTGTTGCGTGATACAAAGATTTTGATTAAAACTTATCTAATCTAGTCATTGCATTGTCATGCCGCACTTATATTTTCTATCTATTTATCTGTTTATCACACTATTGTGTTATTACTGTTGTCACTGTGTTATCATGGTTGAAGTCCTATGAGATATAGCTATTAATGGTTATTGTTGGCTATACTAGCCAAACAGAAAATCACTCCTTCCATTACTGCACTTGTTAGTAAAAGCAAAAATTTAAATAATGTCGTACACGGCCATGACTTGTATACTAGTTGAATAACCTATGTGTATATGCATCGCTCCACTATTATAATTAATTCTTACCCAAATGCACAATTAAAGCTTTTCAATTTTTACCATTATTCCTGTTGTAGTGTCAAAAGGCAATATTTCCAGAGCAGTTTGATTGGCAAGGACCAGCAGGTGCTCTTGTTAGATGCCAACAGAAAGTGAATTTGCCTTATGAAGGTGACAAGGTTAAAATTAAAACTGCTGTCTCTAAACCTCATTTTGGTTGGAATGGAATAAGACACAAGAGAAAGTAAGACAGAATTTGTATTCTATACTTAGCCAGAACGTAACTTAGTGGTATAGCTATGTCGTGTAAAAGCTAGCTAACTGCAATATCTTTTAAACCAACAGTATACGCAGGAAATGCTATCTAATAAGTGCATTCCTACTGTATATGCACATAATGTGATAGCATGTTCAAAATATGTATGATAGAGTTTAACAAACTCAAAAGCTTGTATTAGTATGAATTATGGTTCTAACTATTATATTGATATTATAGTTGCACGCACATTGCATGTCGCACAGAGTTATGCTTATAATTACCATAAATTATCTGAATGTCTGCCGCTTTCTGTTGCACACTAGCTGTGGTGTGTTGAAAGCGATAAGACCGGGAGGACCTGAAAATGACCTTGTGGTGATAGTGGAATTTCCAGAAAATCATGCCTGGAAAGGTCTGTACAGTGAGATTGAGCTGGGACCTTCTTGTGGAATGGAGGTAAGAAAGTGTGCCACATGGTTCAGTTGTTTAAATCTGTCAGTTAAATTGTTTTTTAATACTGGTAGGCTTTACAGACAGGAGTTAGTAAGCACAACTTTTGTAGACTGAGAATATTTCCTATGGTTGGGAAAATTGGTTTGGGGTTACCTATAAATAAACAAAGAAGCCGATTTCTTCTGCTTCAATTTCGACAAAAATCAAAGGCTATCCCATCTTGCGATTACCCCACAGCATTCGGTTTAAATAGTCCTAAGCTATATTGGCAGTTGAGTGATCGAGTGAACTTTTCCGTGTTACTTTGCTTAAATTTCAGTAATTATCGTGTCATCTCTGATTAATCATATCCTGTTTATCCAAGGCTGGAGACGAGGTGTGGGTGAGCAGATCTATTCCAGAACCTTCCAGAGGTTGGGCTGGTGTCAATGGAAGTAGTGTTGGTAAAGTAAAGAGTGTAGAAGGGACTGAAGGTCAGGAAGAGGTCACTGTTGACTTCCCAGAATGCAAAGAGTGGGTCGGACTTGCAACAGAACTAGAGTTAGTTCGAGATCCTCATAAATGGGAAAAAGTTCAGGTATTGTAATGCAACACACGAGTACCGACGATTAGTACGGGTGTGAGAAGGGTCTAGGAGTGGTCGGCTAGACCTGCTTCCAATTACATAAAATACTGAGCAGCGATTGTATTGTAGATTATTGAGCTGTGTTGCAGCAATAAGTATTGCACAACAATATGGAGGAAGGCACGACGTCGGACCCCTTTGGGGTCAGTCATATACAAAATACACGTATAATGATGTACATGTAGATACATACATGGTATGATTGCAACTATATAGAGGGGCCTTGGCCCTATAAAACCAGGTATACAGGTAAGATTTACATCAAGTATTCAATGAGTTACAACCGATATTATAAGGTGAATGCACAATATAAAAATATTATAGGTAAGTATACGTGTAATTACACAATGCAAGGTAAGTATAAGAGTAATTACACAATGTAGGGTAAGAATACATTGTACAAGAGTGTAAAATGAGGAAGACAACTGCCAAGGCACTAGGTGTGCATTAAGTATTAGATTGGTGTAGGCTGAGGCTGACAATGTCAGATCAAAGGAATATCCTGCCTCACCACAGTATTTACAGAGACCCAGCGTTGAATTGTATTGCAATTATATTATTAGATGTCCTTCATAATGTATGATATTATACATTTTTGTATGTGCATATGATACAAAGGGCAATTTGTCTCGAGTAAAATTTTGTATCTTCCTGAAAGTGAACTATTATTAAAACAAACTGTGAGGCCTGATCATTGGCCAAGGAAAGGGTCCTGGAACTTTAAAATGAGCGTAAACATTTAGAGATTTTGAGTAGGCCTACTGTAAACAACGTACAGAAAAAGAACTCGAATTACATCTGCAAGTAACAATACCGGCTTATCGAGAGTAACATATTCAATGGGTCATGGTCATAAAAGCTTTGGCCGTTCAGCAGTTTCCAGACTTGACAAATTTGTTGGAGTTGGACTGCTAGTGTTAGATGCCATGCACCATTGACGGTGCAATTCAGTTCTATATACATGTACATGTAATTTGTAGGTAAAACTATCGGTGATTGAGCCCAAACTAGGCTGGGGAGGAAGTAGCCATAATGATGTCGGAGAGCTTCGAGAGATTACTGATGAGTATGAAGCTTATGGTCAGTAGTTCAATCAGTAGTTATGAACTAATATCAATATATCACTAATTTATATTCTCATAATAGTTTGGTTCTGTGAGTTCCGTATGTTGACAACTTATGTAACTTTTTCTCCCAATGATTATGTCCTTCAACCACAATCTCCATGTGAGGACTGACAATATACTATTCTCACTGTGGAACCCTAAAGATATTTGTTCCTGATTTGCCTCATGATAAGGGCCCTGGACTTCACATGGGAGTTCCAGGTTCAATTACCATAAGGGTCAAAGGTGGTGTTAAGAAGGGCATCTAACCCTATAATGCGCCTGAGCTACATCAGTTAACTTTGCCATTAGTGAAGTGCCTTCCTGACTCAAAAGTTAGAAAATAAATGCAGATCTCTTTAGATCTTTGCTTTCTTACCTGGGATTATTAGTGGGAAGTAAAATTGGTCAGCTTTTTATTCAACATTGGAAATGTACATGTACAGTCATGTATTTACATGTACTGTTAAAATGGATAGTGCATGTATAATTCCATAGGCATTAAAATATCCCATCTAAATATAGGACATAGTATTACCTAATAGACTATTTTTAGGCTGTGTCGGTACTGTCAAGTTTCCTGGTAAACCAGAATGGCCATTTCTCATGGATGAAATAGAACCAGCTCGATACCAGGCTTCCAGCTATGAGGATGAGTCTTATTTCTCAGCCCACTACCTAGTATTTATACGTGACAGCGACAGCGACAGTGACAGCAACGATGACAGTGTTGAGGACGTTACTATGAGCATGTTATATGATGAAAATGGGCATCTCCGTGACTGAGTGTACATGTACATGTTTCTATGCAGGGTAAAATTTATCTAGTTTCTCATTCAATTAGATTCTAACATTTTAGTGTGGTTTTATAATGACACATTGAAAGCTATTAAAGATAGCTTGAATGTTATATTTTGAGCTTTCAAAATACTACTGAATCTCAGCCTTTTTCATGTAGGCAAATTTGATGTCATAGAATACTGTATACATGAATGTGTAGGGCCTCATGAGCCTTGCATCAGATATACATGTATTTAAATTTATGGTGTGTAGCCTACTAGCCACATGCTTTGTACATATGCTTTGTACCGTATGTTTGATGCTTTATCAGTAATGTACATGCACATGTACATACATAATGTAAATGCTGTGTATTGCTGTTTTTCTCAATAAAGTTGCACCAGCAGCATTACATTTTGGAATAATGTGGTCATTATTTATTATACATGAACATGTACACATGCAATGTTAGAAGTGGAACAAATGGGGACAGGTACACTGCATGGGAAATTGCAGGATAAATATTAATCGCACATGCATGTACAGTAGTATACTGTAGTATAGGGTATTGGTAGGTACAATCTATACTAGTGCTGATTGTAATACAATGTACAATGTATAATCTAAATTGCCTTCTCCTGATGTGCATGTGCAAAGAGGGAATAACTTTCAATTTGTGAATAACCTACATTTCAATGTTTTACTTCTTTCTTGTATTGTAATAAATGAACTACAGTCTGATAGCCTTCTACATAGAGGGGTGGAGAGTGGGTACTAGATATCATACACAGGAGGTACAGTTTCTAGTTTTCATAGCTGAGTGGTTATTCCATGGCAACAGAAAATATCTACCAAGAAAAGACTATATTGAGGGTCTGATTAAATGCTGATTTCAGTGCAGAAGTGGAAAGTCTTGGTACTTCCCCTAAGTCAAGCATGAGAAGTTGTTTGCTTTATTTTTTATTGAGTGTCCCTCTATTTGTTCACAAAGCAATGAGCTATAGAATAATAGCACACAGTAGCTGTAGAATAATAAAATATTGGCTATTATTGGCTTGGGGAATTCCCCACTCAAGCACTGATTGCTGCTAAGTAGCCTAGTACTACTACCTGTATCATTACTAGTTGAGCAGGCTTTACAGTGAGACTAATGTATATCACCTATATACATTTGTCTAGGTGAGTGATTTACATAACATAGCTCTCAATGCTGATATGTTATACAGCCACATTATACAGTATAGGATCATCACCTCTACGTCATAGCAATGTTGGTTTACATAGATAGTGAGTGTGCATTGTTGTAAATGTTTAGTACAGTTAGTAGAAGTAGTGACTTGGTGGTGACAAAGGGATAAATGGACCAATGGTTGAGGTAGGCTCAGCTTTGTGTTTTTTGGCCATAGCCAGGGTTCCTCAGGGAAATTCCAGATGGAGAAGTTTTCTTCCCTTTTATATACATAGTGTAACCTCCAACCCTATTGCCCAATCATAAACATAGATCTCAGGCTAGGTCAAATTGCGCAATATTTTGCCTAACAGCAATGGTTAGGTGCATGTCAGTTAGATGTACGAAGCATGCAGCCTTAGCTGTTCGACTTTTGTGACCTCCTTGGCATTGAAAATTTCAATTGATGTAGTTGTATCTTAATGAAACGCTGATTTTAACGCATTTTCCTGTCACCAACTTGGCGAACTACGACATGACTGTATCATTCTCATCAAACATTTTTACAATTAGTTGCCATACTTTATATGCAAATACATCATTATAATATGTGAACCTTACCATCACAGCAAAGAGAAATAAAAAATAATTTGTTTAGTCTCAGCTAACATGACGTCCACCATGCCGATAGAGGACTCTCTTCACGCTCTACTCAACTGTAACTTGTGTAAGAAAGAGACAGATGATTTGAAAGCTCTACCTTGTCAGCATACAGCATGTCTGCCATGTGTTAGACAGCTGAAGGTAGTGAGAAGAAGATTCACCTGCGATATTTGTCTACAGGTGGGTGAAAATTTACGAAAAACCATTTCGTTGGGGTTTTCAACAGGTCCCATGTTTTATTTAACAAACTACCTTTTCTTAGCCATCAACCCATGCTTTGCGTACTACATGTACATGTAAATTAGTTGTAAAATACTGATTTAAGAATGCATCAGCTCTTCACCATAAATAGACTGCGAAGAGGAGACACTTCCTGCGTGATGTCTGCTTTCGCTTTGCAATATTAACCGGAAACCAAATTTTGGTAAAATATACATGTAGTACATTTAGAACTAATTGGTATGATTTTAGTGTTGATGTGTCCAAACCCAATATTTACAAACCATATTAGCAGTTGAGAAACCCATTAAATTATGATATTAGGTAAATGTATAAATTTTAGGCTACATCTACACAATATTATAATTATAATTATACAGTATAATTACATCAATATACATGCATATACACACACGAGTCTAATGTTGACTTTTTTGAATGTATCTTTTTAAAAAGGTTAAGGAAAGTTGCATTTGCAATGATATTGTTAGTTGCTCTAAAGTACCGTAACATAATATTCTAAATAAGAGCTCACACGTAGCAATTTGGTATAACCAATCAGAAAGCTTGTTGAAACACTTTGCCTGTGTGCATATTAGGTCCAAATGCAGGTAAAGATTTCTTAAACAATGAATAATGGACTAGTATAATTGTGATATCTTTTGCATGGTCATTTTATTAATATTATTTATGTGTTATTCAGGAACATTGCATACCAAATGGTGGGTTTGAGAATCTACCAGATAGTCTTGTAGTTAAGCAGTTGCGAGACCTTCTTGGGGGAAGAGCTAGTCATGCTCAAAAGGCTCAATTTAAGAAGGGGCAGAGAAGCGAAGAATATAGCCCCTCTGCAGGTAGTATACAATATAAAATTATGTTAAGTTTTTTATTTTTGTACCTTTGAACTTTATTACACATTTTCCCGGTCAACTTGTAGGTTGTTGCTGGGTTGACACTAGTTCTAGGTTTTTAACTCGTCAGCTCAAGGAAGGTGTCGTGTCTTATCATAAAAGAAGTGGTTGTTCAGAGCATCTGTGACCTCAACTAAGTAAGATTATTGGCTAATAAATAGCAAATGAGATGATGGCCGTGAAGAAAACTGTTGTCTCCAAAGAATTGAGAACACATTTTAATATAATGTCACTGCTTTATGTACTTTTGTAGGGAAAACAAATGATGGTTCCAGTGAACTAAGTGCAAGCAAGCAACCTTCAAGCAAAGTGTCTTTGATGCTAGCAAAAGGAGGATTTGGAAGTGTTCCATCTGCAAGGAATACAGCTCAACAATCCAAATCTGCAAAGAAGAAGCAAAGAGGAAGTGAAGTACAAAACGATGTGAGGCCAAAAGAGCCAGAGGTCACGAACGGTAAGGAGCACTGACAGGAAATTTTGGTCACACCTTTTTGATGACGGCAGTAGAAAACCTCCTTGAAGCCTAGTCGGTAGAATTATTACTATCCGATTAATTTCTATAATTTTATTAGTTAACTGGTGAAAATATTTTGCATTTTTCAGTTCTGTAGTAGTTTAGAAACAGTTTTCAAATTGTTTTTCTGGTAAGACAGATTGTGTTTGTTGGGCTGCTGTATTATGGACTTAATATTTTAGCCCCCAGTGCTGATGAAATAGCGAAACTAAGAGAAGAGATAACAGATGTGTCCGGCACAGCAAAGCAATGGCTAGTCAAAGCTGTAGATATGGTAAGTCACATTAGACCAGTTGTTACTCTATAATGTGACCTAGCTACAGCCACAATCAAGTTTGGTTATTTGAAAGAGGTATTATGAGATATCAAATGGTACATACCATGTGTAAGTATATATAAAGTATCTTAATATAAATATATCTATTCAAAATGTAATTGAAGCCCTATATTGTACTGTGAACATCTGAACACCTGTTTCAGTACAGCTACTCACAATTGTAAACATATAGTTGTGGATGTCTAGGTGTACATGTGTTAAGTTGATAGCAAAACAATTATATGTACAATGTACAATTTAGGTGTGCCTGAACAATACAAATTCAATCAGATCTTTGTTTTAGACTTTGAGCTTGTACCATAAGATAATCAGTAACAGAGTGTTGATTGGTATTATAACAAGACTACACAGGAAAATGTTCAACAGCGTACATGTCTAATGTGCTACATGGTTAACTTACATTCTATATTATTAGTTGAAGCATCACAAGACAGTTCTTAGAGCTTTGCCAGAAAGAGGTAGAGAGACAAAGCAGGTCATTTTTGGACAGCAGAAGAAGATAAAGAAACAGTGCCAAGAAAAAGTAAGTAGGCAATGTAAACACGGTGATCTATATTTATAAAATCTCTATTTTTAAATTCAATGTTTTGAATTGATCCCCTGTAACATAATATTGAGCTTCAATTTTAGCAAAGTGTATTATGAAGTGAGTTTTGTATATTATGCAAGTATACTTTGTGGTTCCATTACCTGGCACTGCTGGGCTAGAACACTTATACCTGTCGGAACAGAGATTAATCTTTGAAATTGTTCAGTAGTTTTGATCCTTTAGGAGATTGAGGACAACGGTTTCATGTTAGGATAAATAATATGTTACTATAAAATCTACTTCAAAGACTTACATTCTTTGATAAGTAGTGTAACTGGAGTTATAGCGAGAAATCTGCGTGTGATTTGGTATTTACAAGGTTAGTCTCGCCCACTTTTTAATCAGTAAAGCCAAGTTCACTGCATGATGAATTCACTGCGATACCGGTAGAGACTTTGTGCTTAGTACAAATTATTATTATGATGAGTATTTTCCAGTTCTATTCACACTTGTAGTTAAAAGGTTTAGACAAAGCAATGACTGACAGAATGGAGGAGAGTAAGTCTACCTTGAAGATTGTGGAACCCTGCGCTGATCATATGAAGAATGTTCTAGACTCTATCCCTGATGTCAAACTTTCATACAGCTATTACAATAGGAATACAGAGCCAGAACTTATTACTAGAGCCCAAGACAACATTGAGAAATTTGAAAATCTGAATAAGTCTGTTGACTCATTGCCTATTGGTAAGACGATTATGTTTATTTTATCAATTGCTGGGTTCAGTTGTTCAACTTGATAGAATTAGACTCGGCTAAAGTGCATGTTTATCTGCATGAGTTGATTTATCTTATTGCAGGAGCAATTTGATAAAAAAGATTCAATAGGACAAGATGAGCACCATAAACTCATCAGACCTTTGTGTGCTGTGTAGTCTCTTTGAACCAACAATACATGAAGACAACCATGCTCTTCGGGATAGATTTTGGGAGAGGATTTAGCAATAAAGGGGAGAGGAGGACATGTACATGTAGATTTTGGGCGAAGCATTAAAATTTTTGTTGAAAATTTTCAAATATTTTGCAAAATTAGGGATGGGGTGAATGTGGAATTGGCCTGCATGACCTTTTTTCAGTAGCTATATGAGGCGGACTCTGATTATTGGAAATGAGGCTCAATGTAAGAAAGCGAAGTTACAATATTCGTGGCCATATTCCGCGTACCCGCTCACATGTGTCTCAGCTCCTTTTAATAGAGATGTTCACATTGCATGCTGCATTGCTGTTTAGTGTTGAGTGATCTTGAGGTCGGAGACTATGTGCGTCTCGTAACTCTAAAAGAGGCTGAGCTAGCAAGACAAAATCGTTATTCGTACATGATAGAAATGCCTTCTCAGAAGACACTTGAACATCTCACGAGTAGCAAGGTGACGTATACAAGCATTGGGAGGTACAGAGGAGAGGGGTATTTCCAAGGCTGGTTAATGGTGAGATATGGTGCACTGTAATCATAATAGACACATACTACATATACATGAAGTTTGCTTATTCATGCTCGCCTATAACGTCTTCAATGCCTGACATTTCTAACACTGAATTGATGACTTGCAGATGTCTAGATTTGTTCTTTTTAGTTTGCTACTTTATAGCAGCAGAGAGGTTTTACATGGAATAATCTTTCGCCAACCTACATGTATGTTTATTATTAACATAAATAGGAGAATAATATCATACATATACATGTAGATGCAGTCAATAGGTAATAAGTAAACAAGTAGCATTTATTTAATTTTACATGCATGTACATGTGCAATCCAGCTAATGATCTTGATGATGTTATTTCCATCTTAGCAAGAAGCAATCTTCCCTGAACAGTTTGATTGGCGAGGGCCAAGAGGTATTCTTGTCAAATGTCAAAAGAAGGTGGACCTACCCTATGAAGGTGACAAGGTCAAGGTTAAATCTACAATCTCTGTGCCTCACTTTGGGTGGCATGGATTTAGACACAAGAGAAGGTACGGCAACCATAAGTCAAGTAGTTTATGGGGAATATGAAACTAAAACGCTCTGTATTATAGCATACGCTCTAGTCCCGCCTTACCGCTCAACTTTGATGGATTGATGCATCCTACCGAAAATTTTTCTGTTTTCATTCTCCATTTTATTTATTTTAGCGCCACTTCCTGTACATTTTATATTTTTTAAATTAGCTGTGGTGTACTAAAAACTGTCAGATCCAGTAAATCTGAGAATGACCTTGAGGTGATAGTCAACTTTCCAGAGAATAGCTCTTGGAAAGGTCTGTACAGTGAGATTGAACTCGGACCTTCTTGTGGAATGGCGGTAAGAATCTCTATCATTATGCAAAGCCTGATAGGTTACATCAACAGAGCCACATACTTGCATACAGTGTAAACCTCACACACGCCTTTTTTACTTGACAAAAAATTATGTCCGCAGCACCTACATGTATACAGCTGGGCCAACCGGAAAAACTTGATGTATGTACATCATGTACATGCAATAATGTTTTTTTGTTAGCCCATGCACATCTATTTTATATTTTAATGCTATTCGTTCAATTTTGAAATATCCCTCCACCCTTGTCTACATGCACAAATTGGCAAACAGTTTCATATGCGACATGCCTATTATTGTCATTTGGACGTATTATTACGTAAATCGTTATTAACGCTTACTGGTGTGTTTAATTTATCCAAGGCTGGAGACGAGGTGTGGGTGAGTAGATCTATTCCGGAACCTTCCCGAGGTTGGGCTGGTGTCAATGGAAGCAGTGTTGGTAAAGTAAAGAGTGTAGAAGGGGCTGAAGGTCAGGAAGAGGTCACTGTTGACTTTCCAGAATGCAAAGACTGGGTAGGATTAGCAACAGAACTAGAGTTAGTTAGAGATCCGAAGAAAGGAGACAAAGTTCAGGTATTTTTCAACGTAGGCCTACATGTACACTTTAGGGAGTCAAGTTGGTGCAGTTGCTGCAGATCATAGCTTACAGATACAAGTTAGTTTTGTAAATTCTTAAATAAAAGAGCTTTCCCGCAGCAACAATCCAGTACAGGAACTTTCTTTTGAATCAAGTAAAGGTAACTACCATATCTGTTACTTGCAAGAACAAAAATGGTTAAGGTGAGAAATGGTGAGAAATTCGAGAATTGCCATAGTATTGTCATTTATATGCGGTTAAGCCTGCTTCATACTCAACCATTTAATATCCCACAGGTAAAGCTATCTGTGACTGAGCCGAAGCTAGGTTGGGGAGGAAGTAACCACGATGACGTCGGAGATCTTCGGGAGATCATCGAGCAGTACGACGCTTATGGTCAGTAGTTTCAATTGACATCTAAGCCGGCTTGGGTATAATACATGTAGTTGTAAACCAATGTCATTAAAAATTCAAATGTTGTAAAATTGCGAAGTGCTGTACATTTCACAATTTAACAAACTTAACAGTCCTTCACCAAAATTGTTGAACTAATATCTAAACACCAACAGTGCTGCAAATCGAGTATATACAGTAGACCATTATCGTTATGTTGTAGGTCGTATTGGTAATGTCAAGTTTCCTGGAAAACCAGAGCATCCATTTCTACTGGATGAGATAGAGCCAGTCCGATACCGAGCTCCCAGCTACGAGGACCCTTCTCACTCCACAATGGATATCGCACTACTACAATATGTCTTGGAACAACGTAATATGTTTAACTATTTCCACGCTGGTGATGATGATGACTATGAGGACCGAGTTTACTACGATAGTGACTACGACTATGATGATGATGATTATGACTATGACTCATGATTTGATTGCATCTGCAGACTGAATCGGCCAAATCAGCCAATTATTGTGGAGCTTGCTTGTACAATAAGTGTGGCAACTTCTAACCTCTACATACACTACTTGAATTTTAACAAAATAGTATCTGCAGATTAGATGCTTCACTACTTTTTATTTTATTCTCCAATAATTAGTGCTAAATTGAAATTATGTCAGATGCATGTGCTCATGTTTGAACTTTTATTATTATACACTTAATAATTATAGTAGTTAAATTCATCATACTGTAGCATGACTCACTGTGGTTTTAATTTTCTTTTTAATTGAATAAAATAAAGTTTAATATGCGACTCAATCTTTCATCAGTTTGTATATACAATATAGTAAAGAACTAGGCAAGCTTTGTTTCACATTGCTATAATATTGTAATGGTTTCTGTGATTTGGTGCGGTCGTCCTTGGACGACTACCAACTCAGAATTGAAGTGCCTATGAGTGGTGCTAGGCCTTAGCATTACATGAAAGATCGAGCGGTCTCAGTAGCCCAATAACTACCAGAGACGACCCATCTGGTCCCAAGTCTGACCTTCAGACTATACTTTGAAAGAGAGTGATCCGACCTAGTAGGCGGTTCGCTAAGCGAATGACCTGACAAAAGGAAGTGAAAGTCTCTGTATCAAGTATAGATGTGTCTTTATTGAAAGCCAAGTGAAGACTGAGACAATGAACAGTGAAACAATGCCCTTTATATAGTATAAGGACTTCCGCCCGACGTAGTGTCGGGAAAAGACGACATAAGGTCGTCCGGAAGTTGCGCAACAACATGGCCGCTGGAAGCCCGACGGCCAACCCAAAATAGGTCGGGTTATACAAAAGTTGCTTATAATGGTCCAATTCATGTACAAAATGAATATCAAGTGATTCTGAGAGATCGGGCCTCTGTACATGGGTATAAAAGGCATTAAGAGACTTAGTAATAATCATACAAGTATATATTACAATAATATAGGAGTTACATAAAATAGAATGCAAGCAGATACAACGTAGTTTATTCTTTAAAATATTGGAATATCTACATGTTTGAGCTCATTTGGTTTAACGTTATATTCACCAGTTATATTCAACATACACCGACAAGGTGTTGACCCCAAAATTTGTCTGACAACGTGGAACTAGGTCATAGTTTTGCAATGCATAACTTTACAAGGATTCACATCGCGATCTCAAAGCCTTTAGCATTCATGTATATTCCTTCCCCATAAATCTTACTAAACTAAATCTCTTGTAATGCGGAGGTTATTGAAGCATTTCATAGGCTCAGTAATATAACTTGCCAAATACACCAAATAAGTTTAATAACTTGAAGCCGTTATGCTCAATGGAGTCATACAGTGTGCTATTGTTATTGATTGTTGCAAAGGGAGATTTTGAAGGCTGGAATTATTTCTGGGAATTCCCAGCTTTAGTGAGCATTGTTTATTTACTCAACAGGGGAATTCCCTGATGTTTCAGCTAGTTATCCAACAGCTACATGTAGCTAGTTGGCTAGTAGGCCTATCAGGAGTCCAGTATAGTTGTGCTTATGTACATGGAGTATATACTGTGCATTTGGAAGTAAGGTAAGTGGAAACTGTGTTGCACTACTTACATGAACTATATGTGGATAACCAATCTTGGGGTTACAATGGTATCTGTGTAGGATTAATAAGAAATAACATAGGCATCCATTTTGTTGTACAGGTCAGGTTTTTTATTTTCTTCTAATAGAACTAGAAATACATTGTAGTAGAATTTTATCTGCTTTCTCACAGCTCACTCCCTCATGCTATACATCTGTCCAGCCAGTAGGGAAGTATCTACAACTTCTCATATACAATAGTTAACATAATTATGATATGCCTGTTGTCCTTTCGTTCGATTTCTAGATTACAATTTGCAAACTTAAAAATGAAACTTGTTGTTATGACTTTCAGTTTGAGTTTATCCCACAGTTTCTTTCAATTGTCTTACTGCCTGACTTGTCATCATATGCATGAATGTTATGGTATGTAGGTGGAGTAAAACCAAGATGGCCTCTAATGCTCCGCTAGAAGACTCATTGCGCCACCTACTCAAATGCAATGTCTGCCTGGAACAAGTTGATCTACTGAAGGCCCTCCCATGTCAGCACACAATATGTCTGACTTGTGTTAAACAACTGACTGTTAGAAGCAAGAGGTTTAAATGTACTATTTGCAAAAAGGTAAACATCCAAATACAAGCTTATATTTCCGACAAATCGTACACTGACCATTGATACTAGTACTCTAATAATAAATGTAGCCATAAGTGTAAATTTTGGGTCGTAACGCACATGTGAAAAATTAATGCAGAGTCAATTTGTTACGCATTTCTATACAATTTATTTGTGCCTTTGCTCTGTCAACTTCTACTCCTTGGGAGCCGCTAGTGGTGATGACTCCTGTTGATTACGTAACAGTTTTAATTTATTTATATGATGTCATAAAATTCTAAATAGTGAGATTTAGAAGTACATGTATGCATCAAAAAGTGTTAGTAATATAGAAGGGGTCAATGCATGCCAAGTGTATTTGTCTTGTAGGAGAACAGAGTACCAGATGGAGGGTTTGACCAGCTTCCAGACAGTCTTCTGACTAAACAGATCTCAGAACTCATCAAACAGAGAGGGGATGGAGACTCGTTAGACAACACTAAACTAGCTACTACTGAAGAGACTGATGATCCAGGTAATCATATTGTTAGTGTAAGATAATCAATGTTTTGGCATCAAATACAACCATGCAGTATTAGTACTTCAGATGTCACCTTGATGATTTAACAATTCACTGTTTATACAGATGTTAGAAATGCAGAGGCTGCCAAGAGTCCAACTGTGGCGAAGGATGAAGAAGAAAACTCTAAGTTAGCTTTGGCAGTGATAGGCGAGAATGACAAGGGCGACGACTCCGGAGCAGTAAAGAAGAAAGGTATATGTATATGTCATGGCTGTAACTATCTAGGCGGCTGACCTGAACTTTTTGTCAACCAAAAGCAAAAATCAAGCTATTTTCTCAGTCATAGTTGGAAGGCGTTACTACCCTGCCTCTAGCATAACATAAACATACTCTGATGAAAATTATGCTATTATGATGAATAATATACCAAAGGCTAGCTTTAGAACTGAGCCTTCACCCAACCTATACAATTTATAATAAGGGTGTTTCAGTACCCCACCCACTTGTTTTCTCTAATTTTTATTTGCCAAGGAAATAGACTATACTAATTACTCTACAATGAGTGACTTTGGCTGAGAGTATCGTGACCATAGCAAATGTTATATTACCAGTTATTAAAACAAAAATAATGACTCCTGTCAATGACCCCTATTTATGTTGTGACAGTGCTAGCATTATTTTTGAAGATATTATTTTTGTAATGTTTGAGGGCATCAAAATGTCCTCAAACATTACAAGGCAGACAGGTAAGAGCAATATGTCTCAATATACAGTGTACACTGTACATATAGATGCCATGTACTAAATGGTCCATATTCTTCAGGATTTGGGGAACCTGGGATACCACTTTCCATCTCTATCCACCAACTAATTTCACATTATTTCCCCTCTTATTCATGTGTGTACATGTACATTTGTAGGCCTATGTCATGTGAAGAACTACTGTAACAATGGTACTTCATGACCAAGCCAAACAGAGAAGCACTTTTTTGTAGTGTACTAATTTGCAGTTTACTTTACATCATTTTGTACTTTTGTACCATTATGTATTGCTCAAATATGCAGGTCAAACGCATCAACATAGCAGTTTTGTGTGTGCATTTTCCAAAAATTTCCTGGGGGAAGACCCCCGGACCCCCTCCCACACCCTTCCCGTATCGCTACCGTAGCCAGTCCAACTCTGGCCGCCTCAACTTTTTCAATAAAGTTACCCCCCTGTATGTACATGTATATTATAATGGAGACGGTAGAGTGCATATAGTGGGTTCTATATAAAGTGAATAGCAGCTACTGGGTTGGAAACTAACCGTTTGGTACATAGGATTTAATCACACTGCATCTCACTGTATCTTTTTTGTGTCCATAAGATAAGTAGTTACAATGCATAGAATTGTATGCTGGTTAGCGGTAGACTATGTACATGTACATGTGCATAATCTCACATCTCCAGGAAACAACGGACAACTGCATCTAATCTGCAAGTATAATGATGTAGCGTTCAAATATCTACTTGTGCATATACCTGTTTAGGCCTATCAATGCGCATGATAGCGGTGGTTTTGCACATGAGGTAGGCCTATCCGAGAAAGGCCTTCATATTGCTATCCAAGTAGTAAAGATATTTATGTAGAATACAGGCTCAATTTAGTTTTATGCACCTTTTAGTACCTCCAGCAACTATAATGGACATCTTGAAGAAGAATGACCTGTTGTTTAAAATGCCAGTTGTAGTATGGATGTTTTTTTTATAAAAAGCACGGATGAAACTTGGACCTCTAATGCTCAACCACCTTGAAATAGAAAGCAAGGTGCAAAATGTTTGTTTTTTAACTTACATCTAGTAGGAATTCCACTATCTGTGTTTGCTTCTTAGTCCCAAAATAAAAGTCGTACACATAGCTCTGTACATATTGCTATACTCACCATGATTCATGGCGGTACTGTTTTTAACTTAAAGGTGGACTGTACTGAAAATTTCAGAATGTTTGTCGCCAAATTAACTATGTTAGCATTACTTGATACCTATACAAACATATCTAAACTGTTTTAGTAGTAGCTAATAGATGCTAAACTGCAAAATAGTAACCCCAAAATTTCTAAAATAACCATAGTGATGTCAGCATTAGGAGTTATCTCCACCTAGTTATATGTCAATTCTCAAGACTTTTTCTTTGATTACCTCAACTCTGACACACTATATAGAAGCAATATTGAGTTCTCACAACTGTTTTATAAGAAATACAGTGTTCATTCAATAAAACAGATGCTAGCAATTATAGTACTACGTTCTACATGTTCAACACACCAGTCTAATAAGTAGGCATGTTATTCATGAGATAAACAAGTAGCCTATTGACCAATCAAATTGCAAACTCAAAAGTCATTTGATAATTTTTTGCAACAAATTGTACTTTTTATTGTCTAGGAATATTAACTAGCATTTATTCTACATACCCATTTTTTTGTTTTGTGATATGCCTAGTACAACGAGGATAAAATCTCAATTAAAATTTTCTGTTTATAATAACACAATGCCTGGTCTGGCATTCACTCCCTGCAATGATGTATTTCACTAGTTTTAGCAGAGCTGGGTACCATGATGACATCATAGAGCCCAGCTGGTATTGTGCTAACTGGTTCAGCTGCTACTAAGCTTTCTAATGGTGCATTCAGTTTATAACCTAAAAATTTCAGTACAGTCCACCTTTAACGTACAAGTGTACATGTTACTACAGAGGAAATTGATGTTTGGCGACTGAGGAGTGATCTGGAGGACTCAAAGTCAAAAGCTAATAGAAATTATGAGAAAGCAAAAGAGATGGTAAGCTATTTACACTAAGTTTGCGAAGATTCCTGCAATTGAAATTTATACAGAGTTCACTGGTGCTGTCCATTATTCCTAGTTATTGATAACCGGCATTGTCATTGATGGTCTTTGGCTTAATTTTATTATCCGCATCCCATTGTATATAGCATGCTCTCGCAATGTTTAGGTGAAGCAGTGCAAAGAAGTTATTGAGAAGCTGCCGGAGAACACAGAGGCCACAAAGCAAGCCATTTTGGAGTTTGAAAAAGCAGAACACCAACGATATCAGGAGAAGGTAAAATATTTACATGCAATTCTGTACATTATTTATAGGACTCGTCTACTAAACAGTGTACAGGCCAGTACACTGACTGCAGGCATTATTGGTTGTGGAATTATCTGCACATGTCAGTTTAAGCATAGCTAATAGGGTGGGAATCCCCCATATGGTTATTAAATGTAAGGGAATTGTTTTCCTACTTGTGTACATTGCATTGTTTTGACCATTGAATCATTATTGTATGGTAACATTTAATAATATTATGCATGCACAGGAATGTGCTTAATAATGATTAGCAATAATATACATTATATTCGATATCAGTCAAGTTTGGTGCAGTAGTGGATAAATACGAGTCAGCCTTGTTCTTCGCCATGATTGGCACAGGATATTTTTTGTCTTTAACATAATATTATTCGTTGTCTGCTTAAACCACAAACAAGGACCAAAGACTAGCTAAAATACTACATTACTTTTTCAAATTGCAGACAAAATATTTGCTTGTTATAAATGTATAAAGAAGACGTATTGCCAAACTGAAGAACAAGGGTAGTAATTTAAAGATTTCTATCAAAGATTTTGACATATATTATAATAATGATTATTGTACCCCAAGTAAATGTGACTATAATTAATTAGCATTTCCATAGTTGACCAGTGGAATAGTTGACCAGTGGAATAGTTGACCAGTGGAATAGTTGACCAGTGGAATGGTAACATAATCTCTATTTAGTATGCTGTATGGGCTACTACACACTGTAGCAGCCACAGGTATTTATACCATGCAGGCTAGATCAAAGTCCTTTATTAGACCTATGAACTGGGCAATACGTTGAATAGCTGGATAATGGGATTAGTCAATTATTGGTTCCTATAATTATTGGAATTCTCCACAAGGAAAGTCAGAGTAAAGTCTCCTTTTAGAAAGTAAGAGTAAACTTTGTAAAGAGAGAGTAGAAGTCAAGCAAAGCTTGGAATAAGCTTCAAAGTAAAAGTGGAGTAGCTATGCTCTATTGAAAAGTGGGATTAGAGTAAAATCCTTTTGTTTCACACAAAGCAAGAGTAGAAGTCAATAAGAAGTAGTGCACACCTGCTGCTAGGTGGAGATAACTCCTAATGCTGACATCACTATGGTTATTTCAGAAATTTTGGGGCTACCTTTTGCAGTCTAGCATCTATTAGCTACTACTAAAACAGTTTAGATAAATTTGTAGAGGTATCAAGTAATACTAACATTGTTAGTTCGGTGAAAATAATTCTGAAACTTCCAATACAGTCCACCTTTAACTTGAGCGGAGTGAAATGACTCGTGTACCCTCACTGTACTCTCACTGTACCCTCACTGTACCCTCACTGCACCCTCACTGTACCCTCACTGTACCCTCACTGTACCCTCACTGTACTCTCACTGTAAATGACTTGTGTGGTTTCAACCTTGGTAGACCTCAACTGCATTCAGCACAGTTAGTAGATATTCGGCATATATTATACGGAGGCCCGGCATATATTATACGGAGGCCCGCAAATACAACACATGTACGTGTAGCTGCTACAGCTACTGTTCCATTGTTTAGAATTCACACTCAAACTTCTGAATCTTGATTGTTACACAATGGACGTATCATATCTCTTTATTGAAGTGATTATAGCCCTAGTTCACTTTATAGGCTACATTAGTTTGCCCCATGGTGTTTGCTACCTCTAATACATGTACATATACAATAGTTCTATACATTTCAATTCAATATATAATTATACAGATAAGAAGGATGTACATATTGTAATAGTCCTGTTGCTATCAGCTGAACACAAATAATGGGGTGACTAAGGTGCTCTGTTACCTAGCAATGTCACATTCGCAAAAGATAAATTGAATTGCATAGAACTTTGTACATAGCACTAGGAATGGGGTTTGAGGCCAGCAACGATCGTAATCTGACAGATTGCAAGATAAAGCATGGTGTTGTACAGATGTTAACAAGGGAACTTTATGTTATGGTAATATTTCTAACAGGGGATAGTATTTGATTAGCCAGTGCGTTGGTACTGTAGTATTGGAGGCAGGTCAAATGATATGAGATTTATTGCTTCATTGCTCAATGGGAGGCAATTTCAATCACACAACATGATTTAAACTTGATTGTGTGCACATTAATGCACTTACATGTATGTGCGGCTTGTACTAGCACATGGCCAGTGTTTCGAGAGTAAGGTGTGCGGTCATGCAAATTCCCCGAGTGGTAGAATGATAGAAAGTAACAACTGGTGTCGAAGGTTGAAAAAACTTTTTTGTTTTTCCTGAATCAAAAAAGACTGCTCATTTCTACGTATTGTTTGAAAATCACCTGTAAATTTATTTGTGTTGTCATCACAGGACTAACAGCTATTGCTATTATACCTTTATAATAGGTGTACATGTATATCTCGGTTTTTATGTTCGTCATCTTGTGTTGATCATGAAATACGACTGTTATAATTTAGATTAAAGGGGTCACCCAAGGAGTAAACGATTTATCCAATGAACTAGAGGAGAAGGTAAACAAATACCAGCCGTATGTCTCCAAGATGAACAATGCTCTGAAAGGTATACAGAAGACTCTGAAGGCGCTGTCTGCCAAAGAATGTTCTAGAAAGTCTTTCACTGAGGCACAGAAACAACTGGCTGACTTAAAGTCACTCATGTCGGAAGTTAGTGAGTCTTGGACAGGCGAGTTACATGATTCGTAGATCAATATATTTCACTGAATTAACATAAACGGTATTAAATTTTTGAAAGTTTTTACGTCAAAATCCTTCTGATTTAAAATCTGTATTAAACTGAGCATGGGATTGACATATACATGTAATTCAGTGCACACGCATATTTGATATTTTGATGTAAATTAAAAGTTGTTAAATTATTATACGACTACGATTAATAAATTACATTAGCATTTCCTGTTTACTATTACAGTTGACAATGTTACCATCGCGCAGAAAATCAGTTGAGCCAAAATAATGCAAAATTTCATTATTGCATTAAAGTTTCTTGCAGTTTTTAAACATGAAAAGTAAGTGGGAGCAGCTGTTATACTTTAGGAATTCTAGCGAGAGCTTTGGTATACAGCATTTGCATGTACCAGAAAGATGTTACATGTACATATACTTGTGTCTATTAATGCATTCTGCAGAAGTGGAAGACTACGATACGCTTGCAGCTGGTGATAGTGTTAGACTGAAACCTGGTGCTGAAGAGAATAGACCAGAGTTTGCTAAGAAAATGATGTCTAGCAAAGTTTCACACTCGACTGTTGGTATCTTCTTTGGCCAGATTCTTACGAGACGTCAAATGCATGGGATTGAGGTCACCGAAGCGAAGAATGTGAGTAGTATTATAGCAGTGCCTGATTTGCAATTTATTGATCGTCTACTTATCTGCGTTAAGATGTATATGAAAAATTGGTTAACAGCTCTGATATGAAATTTTTTAGGATGTTTTCTTGAATGAAAAACCAAATGTAGCCCAAGAAACAGTTTTCACATCTGCAAATCATTCCATGAAGGGCATTCTACATGTTTTGATAACTCTAAAATAAATTTAGTTCTCTAATACAAATGGAGGCTATGCTTTCTTCCTCAATTTTTTGAATGATCCCTGTAAAAGTAAATTTTTGTGCTGAAGGTATTGGCGATATTTCCGGAGGAAGTCGCATTTATTGGACCACCAGATTGTCTGATTAAATCTTGTACTAAAGCAAAGAACCTTCCCTTCAGAGGGGATAAAGTGAGACTGCAAAAACCTGGTATCTCCCGAAAGCCTGCTAAAAACAGGTGAGTTGATCTTACAGTTGGTAAATTTTCCTTATTCAAATGCATGATTGGGCATAGACCTGCCGTTTAGCAGTCAATGTTTTTTTTTGTGACAGATAAACGATTGAAGTCAAAAAACAAACCTGGATTACTCAATTAATCTGAAGAATGGTTTTAACATTACCATTATAGTATTACCATTAATTACCATTGGCATTATCATTGCCATTAGTAATACTATAATTAGCATTGCCATTAGCATTACCATCAATTACCATAACGAAACGATTTTGTGATACATTTCCACCAAGAAATTAACAAAAACCGATCTCAAGTTTAACTAGCGGCAGCGACGGTTATACATATGCATAATGTACTACTGTAAAATACATTTGGACTTATAAATAGTTTGCAACTGCACCATCAAAGTCTAGTGATGTCAATTTTTGATGTGACACTGTTGTTTTATTTGTTGACTACTTCATGTTGTTCTACATTGTATTGTTCAAAATTAAGTGTACATGTGCAATGTATTTAGCCACGGAGTGCTCAAGAGCATAGAATTTGATTTCCGTGGTTCATCAGATAAAGAAGTTACAAACTGTGTGATCGTAGACTTTCCTGACAAAAAGGACTGGAGAGGAAACTATGATGAGATTGAACTTGTCCCTGGCTGTGGTATTGAGGTAAGTATCTCAAACAGTACAAGTATGTGCATTGGGTGCTGATAACACTACTTTACTAATTCTATTTATCACAGCTACATGTAAGTTCAAGTCTACGCTCTATATTGATATGGGTTGGATTGAGGAGAGGAGGAAATAGTAAATAAATATTTGTTTTTTGTTAGAATTGAAGCTAGAAATTTTTTTTTCGTTTTACGATGGGTGCCCACCGACCCAACTGTAGTTCTCAGTCCATATTCACATAAACAGTTTACACTTTACAGTGTATAGTACTATCATACCTACCAGTAAACAGTATTGTCAATACAGTGAAGTCTGTTGCCCAATGGTACTCATTGCCAAAGATGCATATGATAATTTTAGTACATTGTCATTAATACTTTTTCTCAACTCTAGCCAAGCAATTAGCCCTTGTTTCATGACCCATGAGTAAGATAAAGAAAACTAATAAACCTAAATAGTTGTGTTAATTACATGCTAATGTATGTTAATATTGTTTTGCAATACACGTATTATATTAATTCCAATATTTTCTCTTTGAGGAAGAACTAACTAGATACAAATAAATATAAAATAAAACGGGCATTTTCCATAGTTAGTTAGCTTGGAAAACAAAGCTTTTGAAGGACATTTTAAGCTGTTTTAGCTTTACTGCCTGCTAGCTATCTCACAGAGGAATTCTTGACCCATCGTTGCACAAATGTCTTCATAATTGGAGGAATTTTATGGTTCTTTTATAGGCAAAAGACAAGGTAAGGATACGCAGGTCTGTTCCAGAGCCATCCACTGGCTGGAACGGTGTTAATGGTAGTAGTGTAGGTGAAGTGACAAGTGTCAAAGGACGCCAAGGTCAAGAGAAGGTCATAGTTAATTTCCCTGAAAACAAGGACTGGAGAGGATTGGCAAAGGATGTGGAACTTGTTAGAGAGCCAGTGAAAGGAGATAAAGTTCAGGTGGGTATTCATTAAAGTACCTAAACAGCCACAATGTACACTGTAGTCTGATGCTGCTGTAGAATGGGTGCTAGCATGTTATAATTCCAAATCTATTGAATAAGCCAGCATTCCTGGAAAAGAAAACTTAGTCACAGCGTCTGGGTATTAAACTTTCACACGCGTGTCTAATAAAGTACATGTTATGTTATGTACAATACATGATGCTGTGCTTTTGCCATAGATAACGTTATGAGTTGTATGTATGTACATGTGGCATGTAACTATTTATCCAACGGCGCTTTATAGTTTGATAGTATGATAGACCAACTGGCTCCACATCTTAGAACTTTGGCTGACAACCAGATGCATACACATGTACTTGATGAGTTTAGAAGTTTAACTCTGTCATGTAACCGTACATGCTTGTCACTGTAAAACGCAAGATTATAAAAGGAACACGATATATATGTCTATTGTTATGCTAATTAGTAACATTGTAGGTGAAACTGTCTGTGACAAACCCCAGGCTAGATTGGGGTGGGGTAACTCATAATGACGTAGGAGAACTGGAGGAGGTTCGGGAGGAGTATGATAGCTATGGTGAGGCAACACTTACTATATACAAGTGCATATGTACTAAATACTTACTACAATGTATATACAAGTGCATATGTACTAAATACTTACTACCATGTATATACAAATGCATAATATGTACTACAGTAAATACTTACTATTTACAAGGATGTATGCCAAATACTGATAGACAGACATGGAAATAACTGAACGACAAGATTTTATCCACTCCTCTTCTTGCTAGTTTTTAGTTTGTTTGTGAAATACATTTATTTTTGTGATGTATTTTTACCATATTACACATAGGCAAAGTGGCAGAAGTCAAGTTCCCCAACCGACCTAAATGGACTTGTGTATTTGATGAGCTGGAGTTGGTTAGGTACCAAGCACCTGTTATCAAGAAGAATGACAAGGACAGACAGGAAGTTGATTGGGAGACCCTGTTCATGGCTGCCATGTTTGAACAGATGGCCCAGATGGGAGCAAATTCTTTATTCTAATAACTTTGCTCTGTAATCTTACCATGTGATCACAAAATATAATAGTACTTAACTGAGCGTAATCATTGGTTTTACTAATTTCAGCATGACCTGTTCTGGAATGATTCATTTTTGTATTTTGATTTGAAAATTTTTAGTTTGAAAATTTTTAGTTTGTCTTTGCAGAAACTAAAGTAATTTTAATCCAACTAATTACATAATGCAAGTGTGCATGCATTAATTTTTAATCAATATTAGTAGTCTATTATTATAAGTGGTGATAACTCCATACCTATACCTATAACATACACTGTACTATCTACATGTATACATGTCTGTGTTCAATTTGTATTACAAATACACCTAGGCTGTAATAATTATACCCAATGAGGGGTTCCCTGAATAATATTAGTTATGTAATCCCATGCAGAAAAAATTCTTTAGTAATTACCAGCACTGTTCAAATGTAACAACTAAGTCATTCATTATTGGATAATAAATAACCAACCAGCCAATCACATAGCTACTTGGGGAATTGTGGATTACATAGGGAATTCCCCACCTAAGTCAGTCAACAACCCTAACTTGTGACTAGTTAATCGAGTTCTACTTGTGCTAGTGAGTGCCAGCTGCTGGTCTACATGTAGGTGAGTTAGAATTACCGCTTTAGTATTATATTGTGTACTAAACATATTACTGTTCATCTGAGTTCATTATCACCAGGTGTAAAGGTAGAGCTTAGGTTAAGCAGGCAGAGAGATTTTGTAAGTTTAGATGCATTGTGAAAACGATTTGATGCTTGTGTATTTGTGTATATTTCTTGGTAGCAAAGTATAATATTTATAGTTCTCTAGATAATATAGTGTATGTATATTATTATTATTATGCTGTTATGACTAGAGGTGGAATGAGACAGCATTTTTGAATTTGATTTGAAACACTACGGCATAAAAACCTTCCTGAAAAATTTGTCAACTTTCATAATATTTGCTTGCTAGTAGGATTCCAATAGTTTCAATAGTTATACTGTTAGACAAAGTTCCTATGCTTTGTATCATTATGCATTTCCCTAAAGGATGATCAGAAGTTGAGAACTACATGACTTAGTAGGGAGTCGTGTCTCCATTACTAAAATAGTTCCATGAGTAGACAACTCTTAGTAAGGACTTTACATTGTAATGTGTGAGAGTTTATTGAAATGCAGTTAGCACATGCATGTACATGTAGGTCTGCTTATGGTGGTAGACTAGAATACCAGTGCTTTGGAAGGTACAGGTAGTATGACTGTCTAGTTACATATAAATAGAACATTTTTTATTTCATAGTTTTAGTGCCAGTGAACAATGAATTATAATTATATACTATTATAATTGCACGCTGTTGAGTTTCTGGTCTCGAAACCACATAGTATTTTCGAGACAAGACAACTTATATGAGACTTGAGATTTCTCGATGTCCCAAATGCTAGATCACTTGCGCAAGATCCATTTTCTAAACCACCGCCATTACATATATCACATGAAACAACACTTTGCTAGTATATCTTTGAAGAATAGGACTGTGATATTCTACTTATGTTGATGATAGAGAGCTACTGTATTTTGCAAAATTAATGTTAGTTTATAAGTGAATGCTTCACCACTAATCAGAGTGTTGCATTCAACTTCAAACTTACAACATTTATCCTCATTTTCAAACTTGATAAACTTCCAGTGGAGAATTTTAGCGACAAAGGATGTGATTATTGACTGATAACGACTACATTAACCTCACATTTAATTGAAAGTATTATTGTTACTGATTAGCATTTCCTGTCTCAGCTAACATGGCGTCCACCATGCCGATAGAGGACTCTCTTCAAACTCTACTCAACTGTAACTTGTGTAAGAAAGAGACAGATGACTTGAAAGCTCTACCTTGTCAGCATACAGCATGTCTGCCATGTGTCAAGCAGCTGAAGGTAGTGAAAAGGAGATTCACCTGTGACATCTGTCAACAGGTGGGTGTAAGATCTTCTAAAATATTAGGATAACAGATCTAATAATTATTTTGCTATATTGATGAATAATGGCGGATTTTGGAAATATAAAACTTTTTCCAAGTGATCATCTGGTGGTCTTTTGTAGGAATATCCTATACCTAATGGAGGGTTTGGGAATCTACCAGATAGCTTGGTGAGTAAACAATTGAAAGACATGATTAGGAAGAAAACTTGTCAAGATGAAGAGCCATCTGTACAGAAGAGTCCAGAAGGAACTGACTGTAAAGCGGCATCAGCAGGTGATGATATTCTAGACGGTTGTTCAACCATCAACTAGGACAGAACTACACAACTTTTAATTTTTAATTTTAAAGCTACTTGACTTGCTCGATATATTTTCTCGATCCATCACTGACAACTACTTTAAAAGAAGATATGATGGAATTGAATTGAACTTGAAATTGTTGATCCTTTTGTCCAGTAATGGCAGCAAGTTGACTATTTTACCCTGTCACCATTTTTGTTAAACCTTCAGTTGTTTCATCATACTATAATTTCCATGTAATCTTTAGAAGAACCAGAGGATGTTTCTCCAGTAGGCGACACTGAAGTCAAAAAATCTGACATCAAACCATCCAACAAGGTATCCTTGATGTTAGCTGATGGTGGATTTGGGCGTATTCCCTCAGGAAAAGCAACCACTGATCATGGTGTAACCTTGAGGAAAGAAAAGACTCAGAGAAAACAGGCAACCAGTGTGGAGGCAGCATGTACTTGTAAGTGAAAGAAGAGTTGGTTGTATTATTATAAGAACTCATATCCAGTGATACTCTTTCAATGACGCAGTTGAAGTCGATAGTCTATGCTTTGCTTGAATTTGTGCTTTTACGTCATGAAACATCACTTACTGACTAACGCTAGCGCTTTACTAGCATTCATCCAAAAGTTGTAAGCATTTTGAATGCTTTCTCATTTTATCCTTTGACTAAATTAGCTGTCACCAACCTGCAGATGTTGAAAAGAACAATTGTTTTTGTACCTCATCTATAATATTGTAATGGTTTCTGTGATTTGGTGCGGTCGTCCTTGGACGACTATCGACCCAGAAATGAAGTGCCTATGAGTGGTAATAGGACTTCGCATTACATGAAAGATCTACCAAAGACGACCCATCTGGTCCCAAGTCTGACCTTCAGACTATACAATGAAAGAGAGTGATCCGACCTAGTAGGCGGTTCGCTAGGCGAATGACCTGACAAAAGAAAGTGAAAGTCTCTGTATCAAGTATAGATGTGTCTTTATTGAAAGCCAAGTGAAGACTGAGAGGATGAACAGTAAAACAATGCCCTTTATATAGTATAAGGACTTCCGGCCGACGTGACGTCGGGAAAAGACGACGTGTGGTCGTCTGGAAGTTGCGCAACAAGATGGCCGCCGGAAGCCCGACGGCCGACCCAAAATAGGTCGGGTTATACAAAAGTTGCTTATAATGGTCCAATTCATGTACAAAATGAATATCAATGGATTCTGAGAGGTCGGGCCTCTGTACATGGGTATAAAAGGCATTAAAAAGACTCAGTAATAATCATGTAGTTATATACAATTATATAGTAGAACAATGCATAAATAAGTAGTGAGTATAAACACATTGAGACACGTATATAGACAGTAATTAATGGTTTAACATGCAATGCAATTGAATATAAGTATACGAACAGCTAATTACAAGAGTGTGAGTGTCAGGTGAGTAGTGCTGTAACAACTACTAGGCACTTAGGGTGCGGTGGAGCTTTGTCCGATAGTTGGAGTCGTATACAAATGTCCTGTACCATTACAATATTATAGGAACGGTAATTTGTAAGCATTGAGATATTGGCAGTGAATAGTTGTCTTCTCTCAGAGAGAAGGGAGCAACTCCAAACAACACGTAATATATACATTATGTACATTATGTTGGAGCAAGCTTGCATGTTTTAGCCCCAGATGCTAGTGAAGTGAAGAAATTGAAGGAAGAAATTGTTGAGGTAGCGGATTCTGCCAAGGAATGGCTTGCCAAGGCTATAGAAATGGTGAGTATCCTAATTTACACTATATTGTTTAATAAGGGATTTGCGTGATACTTGTAACACACCCGACTTGTTCTGAGCAAAAATAAATTTAGACACTTGAAAATCTTTGCCCGACAATCCATTCTCTTTATGGTTCAAGCTTCAGCCAAGTTACCTTTGTATTAGAATGCAATTAATGGGTATTGGTAGCCGAGTGGTCTAGTGCTAATGCAGCAATGACGAAAGTTATCTACAAGGACGTGGGTTCAATTCCTACCAATGACCTGGAGGTTTTCGTCCCGCAGAAGGTTTTCTCTCTGTGCCATATCAAGTTGTAATAATATCCAGCTCTAGGAGCCGTGGTGGCCCTTTGATTAGCTCTGTTATTGGACAACCATGTTAAAGAAATGTGGTTGGCACCACAGACATTACATTAAATTAGAATTCATTGTTGTAGACTCTATTCACATTCTATTCACATTCACATCATACACATTTACACATGTACATGTAGATGAGGACCTGCAGGGAAACACTGAAAGTGTTACCTAAGAAAGGAAGACAGACAAAAAGTATGTTCTTTGATCGGCAGAAAAAGATGAAGAGGCAGTGCCAAGAAAAGGTAAGTGCTCGTTGTTTGGGAATAAAATAATTTGATTGTCAATTATAGAGCTCGATTAATTAAAGATTACAAAAAATCTACTTGTACAATGTTCCTCTAATTCTACAACTTTGTAAGTTATTCATGAGTCATTATTAGTTGTCACATTCCTTTGAAACACTGAAATGTTTTGAGTATAGTTATATGCGAGTGCCGATAGGACACTGGTATGGGAAGGGCTTGGAAGGTGGTAGAGACCGACCAAGTAACCTTCTACTCATTACATAAACGAGTGAACAGTGATTAGGTGCTCTTATTATTGTGTATCTGACGTAGGTCGATGCCGAGACTCATTGAAGAGCTCAGGACCGACGTAGGTTTTGTAGATTTTATACTCCAGAGGAGTGCAATGAAAGATCTGGTATTCTAGGATCTCAAGCCTGACGCTAGATTCATATAGAATCCGGGATCGACCTAAGTCGTAGAAGTGGTGTAGAGATATGCTTACACGAGGATGGGGATGAACTCGAGCCGTATGGATCTATGGATCCGCCGGTGAAGTTACCCGCCTACAAGAGAAAGCCTCTATAGGTTTGAGTTAGGAGATGTTGCTTTATTAGAGCGCAATCAACAACTGATTTCATACAGAAAATGTGCTGCCTTATACTAGTTCTACTTCCGGCAAAAAGCGGCCGATAAAGTATCGGGTACGAAACTGATGCAGCAACATGGATGGTTCCGCCCGACGTCGGCCACAAAAAGGGTCGGCCTTGGCACAAAAAGTGCTTACAATAATCTGAAACATAAAGTATATAAGTATGAGCCTATTCTAAGATATCGGCCTTAAAAGTACATGGTAAAAGACCCTATTTAATATAATCAGACAAGAGAAGATAATTGCTAACAATATGTGGGAAAAACCAAGTTGTAATTCCAATAGTCTGATTGACAGGTAATAATAGTAAAGCACATGATAGCAGTTGATTAAGATATAATATGAGTATGCATGTATAATAATTGTGCAAGGTAAGACAATATGTATATTGAATGGATAATATGGATAAGTATGCAATGTCAATGTACATAAAGCGTAAGAACTCAGTCTATGTCCAGGCAGGCTGTTTCACCACAATACATTGTTTACAATGTAGTTGACATGGCAATCCAGCCAGCTGTGAATACGTTACTTTATCAAAGTAATGTTGAAAACATCAACTAGAGTAATAATTTAATACTTTTATTAACTTGGGAGTTTCTCCTGTAGCTGAAAGGTTTGGACAAAGCTCTGAGTGATAGAATGGAGGAGAGTAAATCTACCTTGAAGATTGTGGAACCCTGCGCTGATCATATGAAGAATGTTCTAGACTCTATCCCTGATGTCAAACTTCCACATGGCTATTGGAGGTGTGAACCTATGAAACCAGAAATAATAAGTGAAGCTCAAGACAATCTGGAGAAGTTTGAAGCCCTCAATGCAGCTATTGAATCATATCCCATTGGTAATTATCCACTCTTGATTCCGTTGTTAATCAATGTCCAGTGTTGACCCTATTAATAAACAGACAGATTGTGAGATAAACATGGACACTGGTTACTACTCAGAGTTACATTCCAGGACTGGAACGAAGAATGCATGCCCATTCTACGAATTGTTGTGGTGAATGGTTGGCATCCCAGTGCTGGACTCTGTCTCTAGAAGCAACACTGCACTAGACTATTCATGGGAGAATATATACACATACACCTATACGCACGCTATATACACATAATTATTATGTACAAAATAATACTAACTTTACGACATTGTGTATATGTCTACTGTTACACAACATGTACATGTATAATGCTATGTACTAATGCTATGTATAGATTGCTTTGCATGTATGAGTTCCAGATCTGGATAAGTATGAGTATGGGCTCACATCAGGTGACTCTGTTAGACTCATAACAATAAAGGAGACTGAGGAGAAGACGGAAGGATATCTCTTTTGTAGAGAAAGGGTGTCCATCCAGGAGAGACTAGAAAACCTGGTATACAACAAAGCTACCCACTCCAGTATTGGAAGGTACAGAGGGTGTGAATATGAAGGAGGTGTGCTGGTAAGACCCAAAGATTTCAGTACGGATCTACATGTAGACTTCATGTATACATTATACATGCACATGTACATGTACTACCTGTGTGTTAACAGCTTTTTGCAAAAATATGTTTAAAATGGAGTATGGCAGTGAGGGGTTCACCCTTCTCAACAGTGTAGTTCTATGGGGATAAAATGCAACACTCACTCACCCGACTTTCTATGACTGGAGTAAATGCATGTAATACTTGAACATTGTAGTCATATAGTATATATAAATGCAAAATATTATATGAAATAATACATAAAAAAAAATGTGCATGTACAATATATTGCATATATACAACATTGTATTACGCATATAGCTTTCGTGTCTAAACAGAAAACAAGGACTATATCTTGCAGGAATGATCTTGAAGCAAAGCACAACTCAAACGATAAAACAAACATTCTATGCCATCACATTATTTGCAGTGCAGACTCTTTTTGTAATATCTTCAATGACAGCCTCAGTTTGTTGAAGTTGTTCACCCCACACATATGGTATACATTATATGTAATCTATAAAAATGTTTTCACTTGTCTCTAGCACCATCAGGTCATATTCCCCGAACAGTTTGATTGGCAAGGACCTGCAGGTTCTCTTGTTAAATGTCAACAGAAGGTGAACCTACCTTATGAAGGTGACAAGGTCAAGGTTAAATCTACTGTTTCTAAGCCCCACTTTGGTTGGGATGGACTCAGACACAAGAGAAGGTGAGAGAGAGGGTTTTATTATACTTGAATCGTCTGTTAAATGAATATATCGTAGTGCCAAATCGATTCTAGAGTGTTTACACACTGTGGCCATATATTCTGTTTGTCTGTGTGTCTGTCTGTTTGTCTGTCTGTTTGCTGGTCTGTACCACACATTCACTCATAGGAATTTTCGGATAGACCAACTGTTTACTAACAGTTATTATACATATGAGAAGTAACAACTAAACACTACATGTATGCGAGCAGTCAAGCTTGCCTTTAAACGTTTTAATTGAAAACTACACTTTTTACGGCTACTACACTCCGGGGATCAAGATGGCAAGGAACACTAATTCTTAATGCAGTTACCATTAGTTGTTTAAGGGTCTGACTTAATGTGTGATTCATCCTCGTAGGCAATACCAACACGACTTATTGTGAAGTGCTGTTATACTAAACAAACTAGAGGTTATGTACTATTATGGTAGTGCTAGAGATACACCTACACCTGTACACCATGAGTGTGTGTTACACGTCATGACGTACAAGTATAATATGAGTAAATCCTTATAATTGGCAATCGATATTGATTGATTCATAATAACACTCATTTTGCTGTATTGTTGTATCACTTTTAGTTGTGGTGTGTTAAGAAGTATCCAATCTGAAGAAACTGAGAATGACCTTGAGGTTATAGTCAACTTTCCAGAGAATAGCTCTTGGAAGGGTCTGTACAGTGAGATTGAACTTGGACCTTCTTGTGGAATGGAGGTGAGAAAGCGCGTTCGTTGGTGTGTGTTGTCTTTTGGTGTACCATGGTAGAGATTAGGCAAAGAGATAAATGAATTTCACTGAAGTCATAAATAATGATGTTTCTATACATTCTAAAATACCTACTATATCTTAAAAGTTATTAGTTTAGATATTTCTGTGTAGATGTCCTTGTGCATTACATTATATGGCTATTTCGTAGATTCAGGCAGATGAACAATTTGATTGGTATTTTTATAAAATTCATCTACAATGTAAATACTGACCAAAAACATTTGTTCAGCAAAGTTCACATTCTGTTTATATTAGGCTGGAGACGAGGTGTGGGTGAGCAGATCTATTCCAGAACCTTCCAGAGGTTGGGCTGGTGTCAATGGAAGCAGTATAGGTAAAGTAAAGAGTGTAGAAGGAGCTGAAGGTCAGGAAGAAGTCACTGTTGACTTCCCAGAATGCAAAGACTGGGTCGGACTGGCAACAGAACTAGAGTTAGTCAGAGATCCTAAAAAAGGAGAGAAAGTTCAGGTAAGGTCTGAAACAGAACAAAACTCATAGAGTGGATATACTTCAGAATCAGAATGCTTGAATTCTATGTTCTGCAATTTCATAACTTTGAACCACTAGCTCCAACATGACAGACAAATGTTTAGAGTTATTTCTTATTGAGGAATGGAGGACAACTCCCAAATTAACACTGATACTTAGCATTAGTGTTTGTTTGAGAGTTGTGTTTATTGTGTTAGTGTTTATTCGGGAGAGGAAAAGGTGGTTAACCAGAATGCACACCAAAAGAAAACCAATGAGTTTACAGTCAGTTGGCACAGCGCGATCATCTCAACTGCTATTTTATTTAGCTAGATTGTGATTGCTATACGACTTTAGTTTTGGGCACTGGTCGAGAACTGATTAATCTACTTTCAGTGCATTGTGGGAGACTTGTCCATTACATGTAGCTCTGCTGGCCTAACTAGATCAGCCATCGTAGTAATTTTATTTGTAACTTTATAAGCAGTGAGCTAGTTTTATACCAGTTAGAGTTTAAGTAATGACTTGGAACATTAGTTTTGTTACAGCAAACCAACATTATTTGTAGCATGTTTATTTGTCTAACTTGAATTTTATAGCGTTAAAAGGTACTGCAGTGATGTGCACATGCAGGTATTTCACAAAGTGTATTTTACATCCATATTCAACTTGCAGGTAAAGCTATCAGTGAGTGAGCCAAGGCTTGGCTGGGGAGGAAGCAGCCATGATGATGTTGGTGAACTTGAAGAAATTATAGAACAGTACCAGGCTTATGGTGGGTATTTCCGTTCTAATTATTTGACAGCATATTTCATCAAAATACCTAGTTTTGCCAAAATGAAACATGCTTTGTTTTTTAATTGAGCCTTCACCAATTGGAAAGATGTTTTTGTGGGACTTTTTGTTCACTGATGCAAATGCAAAATCAAAATGGGAATTGTGGAAGGAATTAAAACTCTGTGAGAATGAGCAAAACTAGTTGGGTTATATTTATATGTTGTATTATTCTGTATTGGCTTTTGAACCACAAGTCATACCTTTTACTGTTTTTCACCCAGTCGTTAGAACTATTCTACACTTGCAAATATAGGATCTGAGTCACCATGTTGTAGGTCGTATTGGCAATGTCAAGTTTCCCGGTAAACCAGAGCATCCATTTCTACTGGATGAGATAGAGCCAGTTCGATACCGGGCTCCCAGCTACGAGGAACAGTCACCTGTTCACTGGTTCCTTTATCAACATATGATACGCCAAGAACAGCAGAGGCGAGAACAAATATTCAGAAACATGTTTGGCTGGCAATTCCGCCAAAACTACTATGATGATGATGATGATTACTACTAGCCTGCTCCTGTCAACATACACATCTTGTTTGTAATCGGCCTGTTAGCATATTTGGAAGCCGATGGAAAATCATCCTAACTCTAGAACCATGTTAATTACATTGTACATCAAACTACTTCATGTCATACAGTACACAACCTCATATAATATCTATTTAATTCGCTAACTGTTGTTCTATTTACATGTATGCTGTAGATCTAAACACAAAAAAACTTTATGGCATCATTGTGTCAAAAATCAAGTTTGAATACAACATTTAGTTTATACACAGTAACCTACTCCATGACGTACTGGTCCTTTGTTTGTTGTTCCCAACATACTTGACAAGTAGACAGAATGAGAATTGTGGGGTACTTGGGAGGATGTGGATTGTGGGTTACTAATTCAGCTGGAGGTTTGTGGTTGTCAGCACAACCATATTATCAATTATCTACACGGAAGCTGCTCATGGTTAGTAGCACTCAAGTGGAAGTACACTTTGTGCTGAATAATGGAGATCACATGATACAATGCTGGTGGATTTTCTGCCAGTTTAATCAGTAAATTATGGGATAATGTGATTAGGAGAATGAGGGAAGTCCAGTCAAACTCTGAGGGGGTCCACCCGAAAAATTCCCAGTTCTTCATTTTTCAAATGGCAACTCAGTTAGCTGATCGCCAATGATACCAATGATGGATACCCAATTATTTTTGAATAATTTCTATAGCTATCAAATTCTGCTTTCAAAATGATTTAAATAAATGCTGATTTAAACAGACCATACAGCTATGTAAATGGGGGTTTAAATCTGAGTAGGCATACAACTTAGCCGAGCTTGTTTCTAATGCTAAAATATGCTTAAATATTAATATTGGGACCTAAGAAATTTCACGATAGGCCAAACTCGCTAAATATTTCTATTGCAAGATGCTCCAGGATTAGCAAATTCGTAAAACTTTCTTCTGCTAAAAATTGCTGCTTTAGGGTAATGAATTGATTTGCCGTCTTGCATGACATTGTAATGGATAACCCCCAATCCGTTTGCCAGCCGACGACCCTTAAGGTCGTTGTGCACCTTATTATATTATACACGTACATTCTTTTTCCAGAAGTATCGTCATTATTGTATACTTATAAGTAATGGCATTCAATTATATCTATATCTGTGTAAGGACGGCTCTATCTTGGGTCGTCCTCTTTCCTAAACGAACTACATATTAATGACCGGAACCCGCCGGAAGTAGTAGATACATGCAGTTCTTTGTCTCCTTTACCTATAAAAGGAACCAGATTATTGTTATTAAGTGCAGTCTCTTGTATGCTTTCATGCTGTCAAGCTCTCTCAATACATCTTTTGCATATTTATCTAATGAGTTGTGCTGGTTTACTGATAAGTTGAACATTGCTCTACATGTGAAACATACATGTACGTTGGGGTAGAGGTTGCTTGGCTAGGTAGCCGTTCTCTGCATCAACACCTACAAGTCGTCGGTGGCTTGTGTACAGACCTTGGGCCGTCTGGGACACAACCGCAACAGTATATATTGTTTCTCAAATATCCAATTTCACAACGTGAGACAGTGTTGTTGCGGTAGAGCCTTTGAATCCAATCTATATTTGTTTTTTCCAATGTCCAAATTAGGCTCTTAGATAAGCCGGATTTAGTACAGAAAAACTGCAAAAAACAGAAAAATTTTATATTTTATAAAGCAGGATGAATTAATTTGTAACATATTGACAGGTGTGTTCTACTTTGTAACCTATTACTGTAGTACATGTATGTGTAACCAATTGTCACAGGGTATAAGACTGTCTAATCTATTTACTTATAGGCTTATATTCAGCTACTAATCCTGTAATCAATACAATTGTTTACATCTGCAGCTGTAGTAAACAAGATGACTTTGATGCTGCTAATAATAATGAAACAATACTTAGGATTATGGGTAAACGTCAAAGCTTCCTTTTGCATATTTAGTCTCATGTACATGTATATCAAATAAAACAAATTTAGATGTAAAATTGTAAAGCTCATTACAGTTTGAGTTTATTTTTTGATATAAAAATAAAATGATGGCATTGTTGTAGACTTGTAACAATAGGGTCATTACCTAACTATATACATGGCTATATTTATTCTACAATAAACAAATAATATGTTATGATATGCAATCTGAGCTTTAGGAATTAGGAATAACCAAGTGCACAAATTCAGATAGAGAGATAAGACAAATTCTAAAGAGCTATAATGAGTTTTCTATGTCAATAATTAATGCATACTATGTATCATCTATAATTTACATGTATATATTGGTTTGTCTCAATAGAATATTCTCCAAAGGTTTACTGAACTGTTCACTTGCTTCCAACAGCTTGCTACCAGTTTAGTTTTTTATGGTTGTTTTACTTTGTACTTGTTCCCAGCAATTGCTATTGCCAATTCATTGTAGATAAGTTAAAGTAAATATATGATTGAGCTAACAAGCAGCAGGGGGAGCTTTTGCCCAAAATTCACTTTTTAAAACCAAATAATTCTCAGCAGCAAGCCGCAATTGGACTAGAGCTACAGCTGCACTGTGCTACATCGCCACATCGCTACACTACATTACTTAACGCTACAACACACAACATTGCAGCATTTGATTAGTTTTGTATAGAAAACTGGACATGAGTCAGTAAGATGTTAACACAGGAAGAATTAGTTAGTAACATGGTGACATATTTATGTGTTCCACTTTCTAACCTATTAGTGTGGCAAGTGTAACCCATTGTTACAGGGTATAAGGCTGTCTAATCCCAAAGTTTATAGAACTAATAAGTTGTTCCACGGCTTTATACACCAATAGGATCGCATGAAATCTGACCTAATAAGCGGCCTAGTTCAAAGTAGTTGAGCGGCAACGAAAAATTACCGATAAAACAATGGAGTCTTCTCAAGATTGGCGAAAAAATTGCCCTGAGATTGGCTAAAAGTACTTGCAATGCTAGCCTATTATTTTCAGAATACATAATGTTTATACCAATAACATCAATAGAAGATGCAAGCATTTAGAAGAGCAGAAATATAGGAAAAAGGCCCAAAAAGTTCGAGCCATCCTACTGACCACGTGGTCTGAACTATTTATGTCTCGTGTAGACCAAAGATGGCAAAAGTACGCTCTTTGTGCAGACTGTCAACCACTATTGTCGACCTATATTTTTATAGCCTAAGCGTTTGACCACAGGCTAGCTGGGCGCTCATTAAAGAGCAACGGTTTGCCCATTTTGGCGAGAGAACTACGGCAAATGAGTATGCGCATCGTTTACTGGATAAACTTGGTATATAGAAACTTTGCTAATCCCGTAATCAGTACAATTGTTTACATCTGCTGTAGTAAGCAGGATGATTATGATGCTGATAATAATAATAAAACAATACTGAGAATTATGGGTAAACGTCAACACTTTGTATGTTGCCCAACATATATTCTCAAGTATATAAAAATAAGACAAATTAGGATGTAAACATACATTTATCCTGGAGCATAGAGCTGACAAGTGAAAGAGGGACAATGGAGGTCACACAGATTCGAATTGTGAGTAGATACTCGTATTTATTTATTTATGTAAGTAATTTTTAATCATGCATTATATTTTTTCATTGCAATAGATACTCTTATATTGTAGGACGTAAATATACATGTAGTAGTAATCTCTTTCAGTAGGATAGTTCATTACAATTCGGTAAAGTTTACTACTATACCCAGCTAGAGACTGAGGTATAGAGGTGGGTGGACACTCGGTGATGCTAGTAAAACCATAGGATTATTACATCTGTTGTATCTCACTCAAAAAAAGCTCTAAATTATTATTTAATATTCACCATTATGTGCTTATGTGATCTCCTCCTTCATTTTACCATTCTGCTATGCTATGTACATGTACAGTATATAATATGTATATCTATTCCTATAATTGTGCTGTTTTGAGAGAAGATTTTTCCTACTTACACTGATGGGCCATAAACGTACTATACAAAGTCAGTGCAAAATTGAACTTAATACAGATGAAAGTACGGTCAAATAAAACTGTAATGGTACTACTGTATGGTGTAAGTTATACATAAGTTGGTGTACTTTCTTTTTGCAGATTTTATTGACAGTCATAGCTACTACGTGTATGGTAACAGTATGGAGTGAGTCTGTTCCTAAAACTGTAACCAGGTAAGTAAACATCACCGCTTAGTTTGTTGTTGTACCTCTATATGCAAGCTAACGTTTCATGCTTTAAGTGAACATTGAATTGTTAAAGTTCATGCGTATCGTAAAAGTTGAGTATTTTAATATGTGAGTTTCATTTTAAATATTATTTATTGCTAAAATAAGCAAAAACTGGTCAGTTTAAATAGCAGAGCAATGATAATTTAATTTCTAAAATTTTCAACTCATGACAAGTTTATCTACTTGATGATGATGACATATTAACGGGATTATACAATGAATAAGCAAATTACTATATTAGCAGAATTACATGTACAAGTCAACTGTTTGATTACATTTACCCAGAGCTTCACTGAAGAATATACTATAATTATGCCAGTCATAAAATCTAAACTCCATCTATATCATTATATACATGTACAAGTACTTCTATACACAAATTGTTGCATAAGTTGACAAGCCTTTGGTATGGTTTAAATCTCCTTACATGTACATGTAATGTGCATGTGCTGCTGTGCAGAAAGAAATTTTGCATTTTTCCACAAAACCTATGGTCCTAGCCCAATGCATGAATTCGTTTAATTTTAGCTGACCATGTAACCTATTTATTTGTGTGCTGAGTATTGTAATGGTTCTCTGCTGTTTGTGTATCTCGTCTGGGACGACCCACTTGCAAAAGGAGAAGAACCTATGAGTGGTGCTAGGCCTTCGTCATTACATGAAAGATTGACAGGTACTAGTTAGTCCAATGACTACTCAAGGCGACCCATGTGGTCCCGAGTTAATGCTATCTTGCTATACTGAGAAAGAGTTTGTTCAGTCTTAGTAGGCAGTTCGAGCATCAAGGTCGGGGACTTTGTCAGCTAGAATAACCTGTACTACAAGAGAAGACTCTGTATAAGTAGCATAGAAATGATTGTCTTTATTGAGAGCCAAGCATCAACAGAGATAATGATAGTAAAAACAATGCACTTTATATAATACTGAGACTTCTGGAGGAAGTTCCGGTAAAAAGGCAAACGTAGTGTTGTCCGGAAATTGCACAAAAAGATGGCGGCCGGAAGCCCGAGGCCGACCCAAGATAGGTCGGGTATAACAAACAATGCTTAAAACCATGAGATTCATGTGCAGAATTCATTATAGCTAGTTCTGAGAGGTCGGCCCTCTTTACATGGGTATAAAAAGAGTATAATTGCTTAGTCATGCATACCACAGGTGTACAAGAGCGTAGTAATAATAAAGGTATGGTCAAAACATGCATAACAATACGAATATGAGTCAAAGGTAGGTAAGTACAGAGCATTTAGGACATAGATGTAGATGAGTAGTGCCCATCAAGCAAGCTGAAGCCAAGTAAGCAAATTTTCTGACCATTACGACGTAATTAACAGATTAGTATGCTTGTCAGCAGTACAATTGTTATGAACTTTGTGTATCATTTGGTGGAAGCCACTGGAGAGTGTACGACAAAATATATTGTATTTGTAGCATAACATTCCACGCGTTGGAAACTTTCATAAATCACACTGCACCGGTCTACCATATGGAGCGCGACTTGTACAAGAATGATGGCAGTATACTATTTAGTGACAACATATATCTAAGAACTACTGATGGAAACACCACTTCTGATGTTGGACATCTTTATTCTAAGCCTATATATGACTTTATACAACTGAACTCAACACATGTTATTTTGATGGATAAACACAGATCTTGTCTATGGATACTAGACAGAAGAGGTGAAAGTCTAAAACCTGTAATATTTGCTGGTCGCCCTTCTCAACGTGGTCATATAGATGGAGATTTTGGAGTCGGTAGATTGAACTATCCAATCAGCATTGAGATAGACGAAAGGAACCCAGGCAAAGTGTTAGTAACGGAACAGGATAACAATGCACTGAGGGCGGTAGACATAGTTACTCGAGAGATAAGTACCGTTACTAATGTTGGGTTTTCAAACCCTGGAAGCATATCGCAAGCAAACAATAAAATATTTGTTGGTAACGACTACTATATGTCTGAAGTAAACTGGTTAGAGAACGGCACAGCTACTAACACGCGTATTGTCGGTTCAAACGTCACGAATATCTATGCTACTAGCAATCATCCTGTGTATTATAATCCACATGATGTAGTAGATGTGGAGAATGATCTCTATTTGGTCATTGACCACTGGTGGCTCCGCCTACTAAATCTTGATACTCAAATGACGGGACCCGCGTGCCTCGGTGAGGTCAGTGAATGTGAGGAATCTACAGATCTACCCTCTAGAGCCTGGTCTCTGCTCACCATGCATGGCAACATATACATCGGACTTCGTAATGGCATTTACAAGTTGGATGGTGAATTTAGCTTTGGAACCATGTAACCTGATAGCCATCCTCTTAAAGCTTGTGACTCGTTAAAAGTATTAAATTACTTTGATTGGCAAATTTTCTCTGAGTACAGTTCTGAATATTATACAAATAGAATACAAATATACAAGTAATATACATTTATTTCTATGAAATAATCTGCTACTAATGTGTTTTTGCTACTACACGTACGTTTGAGGAGCCATACAATTCAGACAGGGTTCTGAGACTAGCCTATGTTACTTAGCATGTATAGTTGGAGTTGCAAAACATGTTTTAGATAATTTCATAGTACAGCATGATTATTCTATGTATGTGGTGCCTATCAAAGGATGGAACAGATTAATATCAGGTATATGACCTGATTCAACTGTTCTCTGTGACTCATGTCACAGTATGTTCTGCTTACTTTTACATAACAACTTATCTGAAATTTTTGAATGATTCAATAGGAATTTGATCTCTAATTGTCAACTAATTTCATGGTATTGCTACGGAATTGTACTAATCAAGTTACTGCTCAGCTATGGTTTATATTCTTCTTAGCAGCCTGTGTTACTTAAAAGTCTATGTTACTTAGTGTGCATGCTTTGGTTGTGCCACATGTTTTAGAGTATTTATAGTAAAGCCTAATCAACTTTTTATACGTGTATGTAAGAAATTGCCTAGCTCAAAAGAAGCTAACCAATACCAGGTAACTGGCCAGCTACAAATAAATTTTACAACTCATTTGTGTTCTGCTTATCTTTACACCATTTTATTGGTACTTGCACTTTTTTCTCGCACATAATCTCTAAGCGTTCAGTTGTAAAGCTCTTTAAAGTTGTTCATCAACTGACGAGAGTTTATCTTTTGCTATAAAAATAAATGTATTGTAATGGTTTTTGGTTTTTGGTATGGTCATCCTAAGACGACTCCCGAGTCCAAAATGAAGTGCCTATGAGTGGTGCTAGGTCTCCTCATTACATGAAAGATTGATCGGAGTCAGTAGTCAAAGAACTACCAAAGACGACCCATGTGATCCCGAGCTATGCTTGTTTACTATACTGAGAGAGAGAGTGATTCGACCTAGTGGGCAGTTTGCGTCGCAAGGTCGAGGACCTTAACAACTAGAATGACCTATCTACAAAGTGAAATTCTCTGTATATAAGTATAGATGTGTCTTTATTGAGATCCAAGCAAGAACTGAGACAACAAACGTAAAAACAATGCCCTTTATATAGTAATGGAACTTCCGGAGTGAGTTCCGGTAAAAAGGCCGACGTAGTGTCGGGAAAAGACGACGTAGAGTTGTACGGAAATTGCGCAACAATATGGCGGCCGGAAGCCCGATGGCCGACCCAAAATGGGTCGAGTTAATACAAAAAATGCTTAGAATCATCCAATTCGTACCCAAAATGAATATCAAGTAATTCTGAGAGGCCGGGCCTCTTTACATGGGTATAAAAACAGTATAATGTTTTTACAAAACTATATACAGGTATGTAATTATCAATGTATGGTTAGACATGCAATACAAGACAAGTATGAGTACACGAGCAACTAAGTGCATGAGAATAAGTGTTAGATGAGTAGTACTGTGACAACTACTAGGCACTTAGGGTGCGATAAGGCCCATCAGAGTGGCTGGAGTCGTATATAGGCTACAAATGTCCTGAACCCTTACAGTATGGCGTTATTGTCAACTCGTTGCAATAGTCATTACCCAACTATACAAATGGCTGTATTCATTCTACAATAAAGTAGTAATGTATCCTGATATACCATCTAAACTTTAGGCATAATGTAGGAATTAATCAAGTGCACAAATTCAGATGGAGAGAGAAGGCAAATTCTAAATAGCTACAATAATATTTCTTTGTCAATAATTAATGTATACTATATGTATCATCTATAATTTATATGTTGTGGTTTGTCTCAATAGAATATTCTCCAAAGGTTTACTGAACTGTTCACTTGCTTCCAACAGCTTGCTACCAGTTTAGTTTTTCATGGTTGTTTTACTTTGTACTTGTTCCCAGCAATTGCTATTGCCAATTCATTGCAGATAAGTTAAAGTAAATATAATTGAGCAAATAAGCAGCAGGGGGAGCTTTTGCTCAAAATTCACTTTTTAAAACCAAATAATTCTCAGCAGCAAGCCGCAGTTGGGTTAGAGCTACAAGATACATTGCAGGTAACTCACTTTTCTCCGGTTTTGAGTTACCTGCAAGTACAGCATCTTGAGGTGATTGTACTAACGCAGTACACTACATTACACTACACAGCACTGCTCTGACCTATTCTACATTACACTGATACCATCCGATACTACATTACAATACACTACACCGCAGCACATATACATGTACATATAATATATGAAGATATGCCTGGTTTAGTATAGAAAAACTGTACATGAGTGTGTAAGATGTTACTTATTTTATGAAGCTGGAATAATTGCTATGTAATATGCTGACAGAATGATGTTTTTCACTTTGTAACATATTAACATAGAATGTGTAACCCATTGTTATAGGGTATAAGGCTGTCTAATCCATTTACTTATAGGCTTATATTCAGCTACTAATCCTGTAATCAGTACAATTGTTTACATCCTGCAGCTGTAGTAAACAAGATGACTATGATGCTGATAATAATAATGAAACAATACTAGAGATTATGAGGAAACGTCAACACTTTGTATGTAGGCCTACGTCATATATTCTCATGTATATAAAAATAAGACAAATTTGGATGTGCCCATAAATGTGCAGTTATACTGAACTACTGTAAAACTAACAAGTAAGACAGAGACGATGGATAGAACACACATTCGAATTGTGAGTAGATATTCAAATATTGATTAATATTAATAACTTTTACCTACATATAATTTTTATTATATTAGGTATTCTTATATTATAGGACATAAACGTACATGTAAATGTAGTAGATATCTCTTCCAGTATTGTTGTTCATGAAAAATTTGGAAAACTTTGATTTCGTATAAATTTACCTCTCTATTTTGTGTACAAATGCTTTGTACTGTATACCTAACGCAAAGCTAATACAGCCACTTCTCTCTTGTCATTTCATTGTCATATCAGACATTTTGAGTAAGTTATGGCCTCTTGTTCTGGGCCAGCTGTGATAAATAGTGCAATGTATATATTTTATTAGTACTTCCTGTTTGGATGCTGACCCCTGTAGTTAATAAAGCTGTATCAATACTTTACAATGTACTCATTCCTACGCTGCCACTTTTGTTATTGCTGTATTGACTATACACCACATGGTAAATTCAAAGTTAATTTACCATGTGGTGTAAGGTTATAGTGAAGCATTCCGGCTGACTATATTGATGTAATAGACCATGGGGTTCATGCAGGCCTACACCCAGTCCTCCTGTGCTCTTCTCTTTCATTAAACCATTATGCTATGTACATTGTATATCTATTTGTATTTCCATATTTGTTTGTTGTTTTGAGAGAGGATTTTCATGTTTACACTGATTAACCATACCAAGTCAGTGCAAGTTTGAATCCAGTATGAATAAAATTATTGTCAAATAAAACTGTAATGAACACTATAATATAGAGTATGTAAGTTACAAATTTTATGTACTGTACATAAGTTGGTGTGCTCTCCTTTTCAGGGTTTCTTGGTGGGAGTCATAGCTATGGTGTGTATGGTCACAATACGGAGTGAATCTGTTCCCAGAGCTGTGACCAGGTAAATAAATAACTCAGTTAGTGTTGCTATGCATTTATAGGAATATGTGTTAGGCCTACATGTACCTCAATATGTAAGCTAACATTTCACTCTACAGTGTATAAGTGAACTTTTAATTGTTAAAATCCATGCAGGTCATAAAAAATTTAATTTGAAATGTTATTTATAGTTGAAATAGACAAAAAATGGCCATTTTACACAAACAATAACAATTACTGAATTTCTAAGACATTAAACTAATGACAGGTTTAGCTAGTGATGGTGATAACAAATTAAGAGGATTACTATAATAGAAATCTTTGAATTACCATGTAAAGAAAATTATTTATTACATGCACATGTACAGTACAGCATTATTGTGGCAGACATCTGTTTGATTACATAGAGAATACTACAATCATGCCAGCCCTCAAGTATGACTGTACCAGCAATACCTATACAGTCATGTAATTCTATACAAAATACTGCTATATAGGGTGGAAAACCTTCTACCTACATGTAAATTGCAGAAAGTAGTTTTGCCGTTTTCAACAAAACCTAGTCCTAGCCCAATGCATAAATTCATGACTGACCATGTATATTAATTTGTGTGCCTGATGGATGAAGTTTGTAGTGGGCTGCATCGTAATTGTTATAATCTACTTTCTGTGTGATATAGTGGAAGCCACAGGAGAGTGCACAAAGTTATATTGTGTTTGTAGCATAACATTTACTAAGTTGGAGACAGTCTTAAACCTAACTTCACAGGCCTACCATATGGAGCGCGACTTGTACAAGAATGATGGCAGTATACTATTTAGTGACTTCAGATATCTAAGAACTACTGATGGAAACACCACTTCGATTGTTGGACATCTTTATTTTAGGCTTATACGTGACTTTATACAACTGAACTCAACACACGTTGTTCTAATGGATACAAGCAGATCTTGTTTATGGATACTAGATCGAACGCGTGAAAGTCTAAAACCTGTAAGATTCGCTGGTCGCCCTTCTCAACGTGGTCATATAGATGGAGAATCTAGAGTCGGTAAATTAAACTATCCAATGAGCATTGAGATAGACGCAAGGAACCCAGGCAAAGTGTTAGTAACGGAACAGGATAACAATGCACTGAGGGCGGTAGACATAGTTACTCGAGAGATAAGTACCGTTACTAATGTTGGGTTTTCAAACCCTGGAACCATATCGCAAGCAAACAATAAAATATTTGTTGGTAACGACTACTATATGTCTGAAGTAAACTGGTTAGAGAACGGTACAGCTACTAACACACGTATTGCAGGTTCAAACGTCACAAATATCTATGCTACTAGCAATCATCCTGGGTATTATGACCCACATGACGTAGTAGCTGTGGGGGATGGCCTCTATTTGGTCATTGACTACTGGTGGCTCCGCCTACTAAATTTGAATACTCAAATGACCGGACCCGTGTGTATTGGTGAGGTCAGTGAATGTACGGAGTCAACAGATCTTCCCTCTAGAGCCTCATCTATGTCAGGGGCGTAGGTTAGAAAATTTGAGTGGGGAGGCAGAAAGTCGAGTGGGACGGGGGTGCGGGGGGTGGGGTGCGGGCACCCCCCGGAAATGCACGCGCAGCGGAAAATTTTCAAATCTCACTCTCTGAAGTGAAAAAATTAGACATAGCAGCAAGTTAGTTCTAGCATCACTACAACAAGTACTCATTACTACTTCTGCTTAATAAAGTTACTACTTCTGCTTAATAAAGTTACTACTACTTGCAACAGGAGTTAAAGTGTTACAGTACTATTACTAGTTAGTCGAATTTTATAATAACTACAATACTGCATGATTGTATATTTTACAAATAGTCCATAGGCACAAGTGTATTTCTTAAATTAAGATTTTCAAATTTTAGTAGCTGATCAACAACTGTGGTCATTATAAATTAATTATTTAAAATAAAATGTTTGTAAAATAAATATTTTTGCAAGAAAAGTGTAGCAGCTTATTAAAGTTAAGATAATATTAATAGTGTAATTATATTAATTATATATAAAAATAAAATTAAAATATTTAATTATTATTGTATTATGTTTTTTTAAATTAGTATTTTTCCTTTACAATACATATTTAGTTGTTAGCAGTGAATGTAGCAGTAGAGTAGTTGCTGTCAGTAGAGTGGCAATTGCTGGAATGAATGACTAAAATGAATGGAAACACTTTTAATTATATTATATTAAAAGCAAAAATCATAAATATTTTTAAAAGAAGCCAAGATAATATTAAATATAATATATAATATTGGAATTAAATTTCATGCATCTGCTCGTAGTCAGTGACAGGGAAGAAACCACCTCATTGATAGCAGTGACTTACAAATTTATTCACCTAATTCAACTGTTCACTACTTTTACTTTCACATTTATTATTTTTTCCTTGGTATAAATAACTATCCATAAAAATATTTATTCATTCATTCACAAGATCGCAAGTTTTTAACCTTGGCATAACCATAGAGTCTTTTAGCAGATTACATAGTTTTATGGGCCTCTTTGTGTGCCACTTGCAATGTAGTGATTATTCCAAGATTACTGGTTATTGTTACGCCGCAACACCATAGAGTTAAAAGTAGAGTGATAACGCCATAGAGTTAAAACTATAGAGATAACGCTTCGGTCGCAAACCGGAAATGAAGCAAATATTAAGGAAAACAGTGTCAAATTTTCAAAAGTAGTGTTTTTAGGCCACTTTATTTTGAAAACAGGGGCGGCAGTGCCTCCCTGCCGCCCCTTAAAATACGCCCCTGTATGTTCACCATGGATGGTGATATATATATCGGATTTCTTAGCGGCATTTACAAGTTGGATGGTGAATTTAGCCTTGGAACCATGTAACCAGAAAGCCATTCTTTTAAAGCTTGTGAATCCTTAGAAGTATTAAATTACTTTGCTTCACAATTTTCTCTGAGTGTAATTCCACATATTATATAAATATTGTAATGGTACAGGACATTTCTATACGACTCCAGCTACCGGACGAAGCCCTACAGCACCCTAAGTGCCTAGTAGTTGTCACAGCGCTACTCAGCTGACACTCAAACTCTCATAACTAGCTGCTCGTATACCCACATTCAATTGTATTGCATGTTAAACCATTTAATTACTGTCTATATAAGTGTATCCATGTGTTTATACCCATTACATACTGATGTGCATTCATGTATGATTATTACTAAGTCTTTTAATGCCTTTCATACCCATGTACAGAGGCCCGACCTCTCAGAATCCATTGATATTCATTTTGTACATGAATTGGACCATTATAAACAACTTTTGTAGAACCCGACCTATTTTGGGTCGGCCGTCGGGCTTCCGGCGGCCATGTTGTTGCGCAACTTCCGGACGACCTTACGTCGTCTTTTCCCGACACTACGTCGGGCGGAAGTCCTTATACTATATAAAGGGCATTGTTTCACTGTTCATTGTCTCAGTCTTCACTTGGCTTTCAATAAAGACACATCTAAACTTGATACAGAGACTTTCACTTCCTTTTGTCAGGTCATTCGCTTAGCGAACCGCCTACTAGGTCGGATCACTCTCTTTCAACGTGTAGTCTGAAGGTCAGACTTGGGACCAGATGGGTCGTCTCTGGTAGTTATTTGGCTACTGAGACCGCTCGATCTTTCATGTAATGCGAAGTCCTAGCACCACTCATAGGCACTTCATTTCTGGGTCGGTAGTCGTCCAAGGACGACCGCACCAAATCACAGAAACCATTACAATATAATACACATTTATTTCCATGAAATCAATTGCTACTAATGTGCTTTTGCTACTACATGCACATTTGAGGAGATACACAGTTCAGACAGGGTTCTGAGACTAGCCTATGTTACTTAGCACGTATAGTTGGAGTTGCAAAACATGTTTTAGATAATTTTATAGTACAGCATGATTATTCTATGTATGTGGTGCCTATTAAAGGATGGGACAGATTAATATCAGGTATATGATCTGATTCAACTATTCTCTGTAACTCGTGTCGCAGTATGTTCTGCTTACTTTTACATAACAACTCATCTGAAATTTTTGAATGATTCAATAGGAATTTGATCTCTAATTGTCAACTAATTTCATGGTATTGCTACGGAATTGTCCTAATAAAGTTACTGCTGAGCTATAGTTTATATTTTTCTATGTAGACATGTTCTGATGTGGCCAGATAAGCAATCTGGACCTTAGGCTAATAAAAAGAATTAGCCTAGTGTAACAATTCAGATAGAGAGAGAAGACAACTAACAAAGAGCTATATTCTGTCACATTAACACAAATCATGCAATCTGTTAGTTGGTACATTTATCAGTTTCTATAGAATGTCCTCTGCGCTTTCCCTAGACCTTCCACTAACTGTTTACTGTATGCAGCCAATATTTTTTTCAAGTGTGGTTATAAAAGAGGAAGTCCCATTTACACACTCAGACACCTACTCAGTATTATGTAATCATTTCAATTCTAAAACAACATGATAAAATAATTACTCTTGCAATACCGGTTAAAAATGTCTGAAATAAACTGGCTGATGTGTAGGAAATAATAATATTTTCTTCGATATAATATACATGTAGACATCAATGAGCCATGTGATATATATTATGAGGTCAATATAGCGATTTTTAGTTGGAGGCAAAAGTCCTCCCAAACTGATGTTGTCGAAGTCAGGTGGTCAAAGTCGGGTGAGCCTATAGCTAGCTGTTGGTAGTTCAGATCACCTATCACACATAAAATTATTATGAGTACTACGTGTATAATAAACCAGTTTACCATCTGGTAAATCATACTGTATGAGGCATTTCTCTTACAAATTTCAACTTTTATTTTATAATCATGTATTTTAGGGAATTCATTTTACGTTCATCTTCTTTATATTATCTACATGTAACATAATGGTATCTTCAATTTTCACTGTTTAAAAAGATAGTGTTCATTACAGCTGGGCAAGTTCTGTCAGATCGTTTTTCTAACGGCTCACTGGCAGGATTTTATCCCATGGCTGCCGTGGTAGTGGCTGGCCTTGGGCATTGCCTTCCACAATTTATTGTAAGTCTGACCCGTCTTCTGCATGTCCTGTATCTTCTGCGAGTAGTTTCTCTTCGACAGACAGCAAGCGAAGCTCTTCTTAGTCTCAAGCAGCGCCGGAGGCATGCTATAAACAGTTCAAACCTACTGTTACCAACTCTTGCGTGTAAAAGAAGTTACACTGGCCATTATTGAAAGAACAGTTTAGTATTTAGTGTATGTTATGTGCTGTGTGAATACTCTGGAGCGCTGATTAAAGCAAAATCTATCATTGTACAAAGTAAGTACCATTGATGTGGTGTTAGTACATGTTTGTAGCTTATTAACTTTACACGATGATGTTACTGAAGTAAAAATTTCTGCAAATATACTGTTCGTCACGTAGTTGACTTAAAAACTAATATAAATTTTATAGCAAATCACATGGTTCATATTATATCATTATAGCATACTACATGTACAGTGTGCATATCATGATGTTTACAAAATGCAGTGGTATACATCACACAGCATACCTCGTTTACCAGATATAGTCTACAGACTATCATAAATATTATCAGACTATGCTACATACCTGTTCTAGTTTCAGCTGCTGACGTATCAGTTAGTGATGCGATGATCACACAGAGATAAATGACGGCCACCAGCTGTATTCTCATAGTGACTTCTTTTAGCTTATCTGCATCGCAATGGTAGAATTATTATTAATGGCGAAAGAATAAGAGGTGTACAGTTGCAACGCTTATTCTATTCGCTCTACTATACACGTAGTGTGTGATTTGTACGCTACAGGGAGAAGACTTAGACGAGGCAGTGACTGATAGAAGTTATTGAAATTCATGCAAGCAGTCTCAAATTATGATATCACAGGCAAAATTTTAACCAACAAAGTTGAGTTAAAATGCAAAACACATTTTAGTTTTAATGTTAATAGAACGATATACCTGTACTAAAATATATATATGTGCTATAATATAAGCAGTATTGAAAGGTTAACAGTTAGATGACTCACCTTTGAGTTAGAGTCTAGTTGAAGGTTCTATGGAGAAAGTTGTACTGAGTTTGATTGTTGATTCATGTCTTTTATACTAAATTGGTGATTGGCATTTTGTCAATGTTCAAGTCGTCTAATAAAGCTGATAAGTCAAGGTTTATGCCAATAAAATTACTATTTTTATAAAAAAAGTACGATTTAAGCTTCATTTAATGTAGGAAGTCATGTTACTATTTTTATATCATATACTTTCAAATTATGCAATTACACCTGCATTTAACAAGTGTTTGGCAGAGAAATCGGCATAGACTAGTACTTTATTCCGCCAAACGTTTATGAGGCTTAAAGTTCAAAATTGATTCAGCCAAGCAATATCTTAAATATGAAACTCATTTAACTTCTAGCATATGTATCACTTATACACATACCTTACTGTAGTATATCACTTATACACATATCTTACTGTCGTATATCACTTATACACATACCCTACTGTAGTATATCACTTATACACATACCTTACTGTAGTATATCACTTATACACATACCTTACTGTAGTATATCACTTATACACATACCTTACTGTAGTATATCACTTATACACTTAATTTACTATTGTATGCCACTTATACACTTAATTTACTATTGTATGCCACTTACATACTTACACGTACCTTACTGTGGTTTATCACTAATACACTTACCTCCCTGTGGTATAATAATTATTAATAGTGCTTAATAATAGAATAAAACATGTGAAGTGTTTTAAGTAAAAATTAATTCAGGTAACACAACCATTGTACTACTACATGAATATCAATAGCGGTAAAATAACAGCACCCATTATGCACCATCGCTGACAGGGCAGTTCTAAACTGTATGTACTTGTGTATTTATCTCAAGTGGAGAGTTACCCACTCATAGTGAAGCTACATCAGGTGATTTTCTATAAAAGGTTCTTGACTGTTAGATAACTCCACACTGCGAATTGAGGACACATTGCATATTACATGTACATGTTCTAGCATACAACATGTGCAATTGTGGTGAGATTACATGTATTTTTGTTATACAGAGGTTTGTCATGGTTGTGAACCAAAGTAATAAAAGCAGACTACATGTACATGTATATGTAAGTAATTGGTATGCATGCCACACCCTGGGAAACTTGGTGAATGGCTAGTGTGTAGTTTTGCTAATGGTAATCGGCATGGCTCTATTAGCACTGTGTAGTACCATTCCACCAGTGACCTTGATTTACATGTATCTCCAGCCAATAACAAAAACGGATTTCTAATAAGTTATATACTCCAAGTGGTTGCATATAATATCAACTGATCACCACAATGCTCTGTGATGCCGTGGACCGAAAAAACCAATATGTTGGTCGCTGTATAGATAAACAAGCGGCACGGCGATTTGCTCTAGACGAGGCTCCAAAGGCCAAAAAAGAACAATGGTAACCAGTTTGAATTTATAACAATCGCCGTACTATATACATGTATATAGTACCTACATGATTGTATGCATGTATAATATGTATGTGTGTGTGATGTAGTTAGAGAAAGCAAAGTTAGTGTGACTCTTTTAAAAAACAGTGTATAAACTAATAGCATGTACAACTTTCACCACTGTATCCATATAATAATTATATGAATAAATTTTGCAGTGGCTTCTACATTATTTGTGCACACTTGAAGTTGGAGACAGTAAGATGCCTATCAAATGTTTAAGCACCATCTTATGCCAATAGAGTTGTCTAATCATAATGATCTACTAATGTAGTTCTAGGAATTCTCAGCTCTACTTGACACTTACATTTAGTGGCAACCACCTGTCAACCTTGAGAAAGATAGCTAAACATAAAGTACTATGTATATAAAATTAGCTTGCCTAATTTTGCAAGGCTAATATTTGAAGGTATTACATTTTCTTACACTCTCCAACAATTTCCACTAGATATTCTACTACAGAGTGGTGTATTTGTACTACATGTTTCAGTATGAGGTATATTTGTACTTTATGTATCAGTATGAGGTATACTTGCGCTACGAATGTATGTATATATAATATTTGTACTTTTACTTCATACCCATGTCCTCAGTTGTTATTACTACTCATGGCGTACATGTATAGAAGACAGCAGCTGGAGTTAGGTGCAGAAGTGAAGACATCTGAGATAGCTTTTGTTATTCGCCAAAACTGAAGAAAGAAAAGTTCTCTTCTCTATATTTTGTTGGTAGACCGCCTTTCACTCAAAACCCTAACTACAGACAAGGAACTAAGGCTATGTAAATTTCTTCACTATTGCACTTTACAGAGTAGCTGGCAGAATATTGTCTATACACTATAATGCAGCATATTATGCATTGGTAGAGGGCATCTGACTACCATGTCAGCAGATATAATGTACATACAATGTACTGTAGGTTACTTGTGTTAGTAGTACCTGAAGTACAGTCACTAGTAATGAACGCTACCTCCCTTCTAGATATTGTACAGTCTGTTTAGATGACGTGTGCATTCTATAATACATGTTTCATTCTGCTAATAGTGTACAGCACACAGAGCGTATTTGTAGCCATAGTTTCCAATATATGCAGTACAAATGGAATCAAGATATCTGGAGTTGTCAAGGACTTACACCTTATCCTCAAAACAAACATACACATGTATGCAAAAACTCACCGACTTATACTCCTCGGCTCTCACTGCCAGGTGCCAGTACTGGCCAACTCCCTGTGAGAAAGGCCCAGATAACACGGCTTTCTTTGTCAGGGGTAGAGGAGTTGCCTTGAAGCTATGCTGGCTAGCATGGCCCCAAGGACTTTAATATGGGGCACAGGAGCAATTGTGGCTAGATGCTCTTCCTAACACCACTGTGACCGGGGTTTGAACCTGGAACCTTCAGCATGAAAGCTCAGCATTCTAACCCCTAAGCCACGGCTGCTCCCTAAACATGTATGTCAGAAGTTAATTTTGAGTCATGACCAGCTGGTGTTGTCTACTCTATTATTTACAAGTGCACATATTATGTTGTGCTGACAACTCCTAATACTACAAATTATTATAGCTTTAAATGTACATGTAGTGTACAGTGAAATTCTGCTAAGGAAGAGAAGTAAGCCACATGTGAATTTTAAAAATTTTAAAAGTGTACATTGTGCATGGTTATTGTTGACCCGATATCCTCAAACCTTTGTTGTTTTATCAACTTAATTGTTATATCTAGTGCATAGCATCATCTTTACTTTTCTACCCATGAGTCTACTGAAAAATTATATACACTGTAGGATGTAATGTATAATAAGCCAGACAACATTTAATTGGTTCTCTGCTCTCCATAATAAGTTATTGCTGCCTTTATTTCTACGGTTGATTTTATGGTGACATAATAGCTCATACAATTGTGCTGTCGGAAATTCTGTAATCATTTAGCTGACCTTTTCTTTGCTTATGGACAGCTAATCAGTTTATATGCTGACAGGGTAGACTGCTGCCTTGTAAAAGTGAGATGTGCAACCAATAGGGCAGTGAGTAACACATACATGTGTTCAGTATGTTAAAGTATATTGCGGCAACATTAGTTGACTATACAAATTAAATCACTCAAATTTAAATCAAGCTATTGAAATTCCACTAAAAATCTATCTAATGATTGCATAATGTGCACATAGATATAGATATAATATATAATATGCATAATTATACAGATCTACCACTAATCTACTCAATTTTTCAGTAGCATGACATCAAAAAACAACAAAATAATCAAACTATAGCTATTCTACAAACGACAAAGAAATGTTAAGCTACGTGTTTCACAAACTCTTTTTCTTGTGGTGAGACCTTAATCTTGATGGCAGATACCAGGTTCTTTTTTCTTTTTGATTTGATGCTTTTCACCAGAGCTCTGACTCCAAACTCAACAAACTCACAAATACTGAGTATACTGGCACCAACACATATTCCTAGAGTGCCTCCCAGATTGGCTGCAGGTATAACATATTACACCATATTGTAGTGCAGTATGAAAGCTGGGAACTATAAACATGACACAGGTGCCAGAAAAATTTACGAGGACTACTTCAAGTTCAATTGCAAAAAAATTGAATATATTATGTACTGTAGAAAGATTACTAAAAATGCCCCCTTCTAGCAACAATTTTTTTATCCACTCTCACTCAACTTCCTGAACTCAGAAAGAGCACTGAAGCTTAGCATATTGTTACAAAATTTATTAAAAGGAATAAAAATTGCGAACCATTTGTAGCAAGCATGTATATCTGGAGCATATAGTATTAATACTGGTCATGTGACGCATGACCCTTACCTATCATGTCGGTGACACCATACGCAAACTCTTCATCTAGTCGATAGTAAGACATCTTTCCATAATAAATATTTATCATCACAACGTTGTCTTGGATATATTTTAAAGATTCTGGAAACAAACAAATTAAAATTTTCAAAATGTATAATAAGTAATTAATATTATAACAGTAGCGTCAATTATAAGTCTAGTACTACATGTACATATATCTTGAAGTAAGGTCTGTCTCACATTACTAACTACATTTTTATTAATAAATTAATGTAAATTCTGGTAATTAAAAAATCTGCAATGAATTAAACAATTAAAAATAACTTTAGTATTCTGAAATACATGACTTAAAATGTAGATGTTGATAGATGTTCTGCTTTTACCAACCTGGCGTCAGACGATTTAGAGAGACGTATTTGCTACTTGGAAATGACGTCGTTGATAGTTTAGCAGAATATTCTGACACTGAGCAAGCATCTTTACATCTGCAAGATCTTAAGCCTTCAGGATCTGAGATAAATTCTTCTAAAATTCCCCATCAAAAATAAATTATGACATTGTATGCTGTGCAAGGGAACACAACTCTATCTATAGTAGCACAAATACATGCACAACAAACCTGAATAAAAGATCCTGCATAGAAAAAAAAGGATATGTCAGATATTTCTTAAGCGCAATGCTTAGTGTCATTATTACATTTCTCAGAATTTTGAAGTACACTTGAGTATATTTTGATGGTGACAGCTAGACAGTCGGATGTTGAAAATTTGCAAAAGTACCAAAAATCTTTGGCAAACGACTATATTCCAGAGCAAAGTAAGTGAATATTGGAATTTTGAACTAAAGTTTTTGACAGTGACAACAACCTAGAAATAGCTAACGCAACTACATTGCACTTGCTAGATCCTTAACTTCACTCTCAGCTACAGTTTATATTATTATACATGCATGGTCATACTCACTCATAGCCGGAGCAGAGCAATACAGCATTTTCTGAAATCCACACATATCAGATCCATTCAAAGCTGCAATAGAACACAATTGTAATGATCTAGTGTGCTCTTTGTCTCTGTACATATCTGCATATGCATGTAGAGGCATAAATTCTTTGTGAAAAATATTTTCAATTATAGAGAAAATAAAACAAGTATATTGTTTTTTGGCCGCTAAAACTAAAATCCAAACATTAGATGATTATCACATAATGAGAAATACAAGCAGGAAACCGAGTATATCACATCTACATCTATAATGCTATAACTCAGCAAACGGTCTCTCAGCTTACCTGGTTGAAAGATATCTCTACATCCACACTTGTTTATAACATATGACGTCTTACACTCCACCTGACAGGCAGAGTATGAGTATTGGTTGTAGTAATGCAGTGGATTACTTAAATGTTCCTTATCGAAACAGTTTGCTCTATTATTGTCGGCAGGTGGTGGTTTTCTATTCGTCTAAAGCAAAGTACATGCATATGGAAATGATATATGAATATGCAATTAGTGTACCACGTATACAGGAGTAACGAACAGCATCTTTGTGCATTGTTAAACATGATGGCTGTTTTGATAAGAAACACATTGCGAGGTCTCACCGTTGACTTTGAAAGGATGAAGTCTGCCTCCACACCCGAAGCTAAACCAAGACCTAACTCTGGTACTAATGGAACTTCATGGGCTTCATGGAAAGTTAACTAAAATAAACAGACACAGTCATGCTGAATATAGATATTATTATCAGGGAGTTCAATAATTTGATTATACTCATAAATCTCTGATAAACAGGCTTATTTTCAAGCAGATTCACTGCATAGCGTGTACTATACAAACAAAATTGCTATATTTGGTATCCTATACGTTGGCACTACTGCAGCTTTCTGAAAAAAGTATTGGCTGCATATCAAATATAAAATCTACTTTCTCTTGACATACCGTAGCTACATGTATGAAGTGATCTTTTGCAGTGTGAACAAAACACATGTGTTTTTCACACTGCAAAGTTTACTTATGAATGTTAACAACTTACAGAAATACCCTCCGATTTTGAGAAAGGTCCTGATGTGTACTCATCTCTATCGATAAACGCACCAAATGTTATCCCACTAGTCTTGCCTGCAGCAACGGCCTTTAGACTACCATTTGAGTTAAGTTGTACACAATATCCTAAATTCAATCAAAAATTGGTTAGTTTATACTGTTTATACCCCTTTATATTCATATACATGTAGATGAAGATAATTTTGGCCTCTGAAATATTTTGTCTAATTGCAGTGAACAGAATTATAAAATTTATACTGCTTCTCTATTGCATATATTCCTAGAATGGAGTCCTAATTGTGCAAATTACATTTTAGCTAATACAATTTCAGGTTTCAGTGAACTTCTCAAGATTGCGCGTAAGCTTTATCTAGCCCTCAGCTGATTGGTCAGAATTCAAAAGAAGGTTTTGTGATTGGCTGAAAACTGGACATAAAAGTTACTACAGAAATCTCACCTCCTTCTGTTTTCAGAGGCTGAAAAAGGTCTGAACAGGAAATCGGTTTTCCGTTGAACTTACATCTGGAGATCAAGTCTCGGGGTGCTGCTTGTATAAATATATTCTCGGTCTCATTGGCAGTCAAAGAGTTTATGACATTGTATGGTTCTTTAGTCCAGTCATAGCTGTAATGACCACAAGTAATTTTCTAAGAATGGTATAATCAATTTTCTGAGTATCGAATTCACATTCAGCAAACTTTTACCATTTTTAAATGTACGTTTGCCACAGTATTGACTTTGATAGGTGAATAAAAGTAAGTTTACGGCAATACCTTTACCTATTATAAAATAATATAAATATTTACATAGTTTATACATGCCAGACAACTCCCCACTAGCAACTTTTTAATAGTAGTACATGTATTATATGAGACTAGCCATGGCTACAGAGTTTTTAAAACAGATTATAGCTTTAGAAAACATTTTTTTTCACTCAACTCTACACACATGCATTGGAGTCACATGATGAGTACTTCAACTAGCATAATGTAATCTATTTTATGCCACAAGGCATATACAATAAGCATGTGTATATCTACTTACTCCTCTTCCGCTGGAGGTAGTATCACTTCATCACCATACAGGTTCTCTATTATATTTATCAGTTCATCCGACCCTAAATTCTTGGATGCTTCCTCGATTTTATTTTTTCTCCAGAGATTTTTATTGCATACTGTGACAGTAGGGAACTGAAATACAGATAACATATTGTGATGATTGGAATCCGCAGAACATATTGAATACTTTTAGGTAACTACATGCAGTCATATAGGTAGAAAGAAGCTTTATAAATGAATCGTATATTTTATGCCTGAAGTTTTTTAAAATTGAAATATTTAATCATTTGAGCATGTTTTATTCACCAATTACTGTAGATAGTTACATTACAAAAACAAGTATATAAATATTCCAAAGATTACAATATATACATTTGTATCTATTACCTCCAATTCGTCGGCAGTCTCTACTCTTATCTTTGTATTCACTCCTTTATTTGCAAACACAGTCATAAATAAAGAAGCTGCATAGCAAAAATAAGCTAAAGTACCACCTATCAGCAGCAGCCATATGAGCCTGAAAAGGAACCATAACATTCATATTTTAGTTGCGTGATTTTAAATCTCCTTTGTCGATTACCAATTATTAGTAAAGATACATGTAACAGATGTAACAACAATTAAATATATTCTTTTGTTATTCAAGTTAATTAATTTTGTAAATTTTTATTTACATGTACATGTGGTATTACTAGCACTAAAGTGTTAGTTAACCGTTCTACCACTCACCTTCTGAATAATAAAGGAGGTCTTTGTTGAGTGTATCTAAGTCCATGCATTGAAGATTCCTGAGTAAACTCGTACCATTCATCCGATAAAACAACGCTTTCAGGCATTATTAATCACTTTGACAGCGGTTGAAGAAAAAAAAATTTTATTGCATAGAAGGTAATTCAAACGTGATTTATTAGTAACTCAGAGCTTTAAAAATTGTTTTGGAGTTTAGATTATTGTTGCGGAAGTGACTGCAGAATAAGGACAGAGTGATGTTTAGCTTAAACTGTAATGTTCATCTTATTTATATGCCTCATCATAGAAACAGCACACACGTGATTGGCTAACTTTAAAATTATTTTAATATATGAACATTGTATAGATTCATAACTATGTTGAGTAAACATATTGTAGTTACATAAAGGCAGTATGTAGGCCAAGTCAGGCACAAACTTTGATGATCAATATAATCAAAAATGTGCAATAATAACTAGTATTACAGCAATTTACTCAACGTTAATGTGAAATGAAAAGCGTATCAGTTAGATTCCTTGAATATACAACGTAATTTGTTCGTTGGTATGTGTTATGTGCAATTAGGATAGGATAGAAAGTCGCTATGCAATCTAAAAGGAAACTACATAATATATTCTTTGGTATACTAATAATTGTGCTTAATAATGTGCATTATTTTGTGTCTTGTAACAAAATACTGGCATGTACATCTACATGTAAATGTAACAGCTTTTGCCTCATCAGCCTTTTATATGTCAGCACTATTAGAAAGAACTGTAGTGTTTAAAGGTTACAATCCGCTCTCTTTTAAAGCTTGCATTAGGCTATACGTACACGTGAAAAGGATCACACTTAAAGCAAATTGCATGTAGGTAAACTACAAGCTTTACACTGTACATGTGCATTTCAGGTGAAGCTGATGTAGACTTTATTAGAGCAAACTGGATGGATGATGCTGTAGGATGGGGTTGGCCAAAACAACTTGTGTCCACATACAATGTACATGTATATGCATATATATGTACATAAGCGCGTGTCATCATAATGCATGTAGTAACTGTGTAAACACATATTTTATATGCTACCTAGTAGAAAGTGCTATAAGACAAGTGAGTAAGTATGTACAGTACATATAAGTAAGTAATTAAGTAAGTAAGTAAATTTTTCTTATATTTTTATTACAGCGGCAAACTGGTATTATATCTAGACGTATAATACGAGTATATATATTGTATAGGTGTACAGTTACACTGCAGTATCTTATATAATCATGGTCCATTATCCTGGTACTAAAACACGCATAATATGCCTCAAGTGCTTTAAAGTTATGAAACAATATTGAATGAGACTGCTGTCTCTCCGATGTTATACGTCCATGCAAGTATATTACTACTAAGCAAACATCAGTAAACGGAACTGATGCCTTAGTTGAAACACATGAACAAATGCATATTACTCAAAAGTAAATCAATATTTTTATGTAACAGCAATTTTTTTAGATTTTAGCGAATAGATAAAAAAAATAAATTTCAAAGTGAACTACGATGTGCTGTGTTTATTGTTTACTTTATTACTTGTGAGATTGTAGACAAAATTTTATATTCTGACATTTACTGCATGATAGAGTTCTATGTCTTCTTTGACTGCCCTCTTGTTTCTGTATTTCACAACCAAAAATAAAACAAAATCAGCCAGAGTATGAGCAACACGTCTGTCAAATACAAAACAAAATATAAATGTTACATTCGCTCCATTGTCTATTTGCTATGTCGGCCAGATAAATACTACGAGCAGAGATGCTATTTAGTCATATAGAAACAACTCATGGGTACTAATAGCATCCAAGAAATTGCAAAAACGCTGTACATACTTGTGGTGCGATCTGTGTAAATGCATTGCCATAATTTGTACACGTGTTTGAACCACGTAGTATGCATCTAATATTGTCACGTGTTTTAACACTCTTGCATGAGTTGTATAATATGTAGTCAGACAATTGAAGATCAATAGTTTTTAGGTCATAGACTAAAAGTATCAGGAAATAGGTTGAGTAGCATGATCTGTTATTTTATATGCCTGTTGCATCATTCTGACATAGATATTATAATTATAACATTGAAGTGCTACAAGACACACCGATTGCCAATTTTCATAAATAAAAACTTACATAATTGCTTGAACTAATTGCAGAATTTTGAGTTGCATACAATTTACATGTACATGTAGATGTAAGTACAAGCATATATGCTTACGCTGACCCTTATACTTACATGTAAGTATAGGCACTTAGAACTCACACCTTTACCTACACATAAACTTGAACCTCTAATTGCACCTACACTTACACCTACGGCTACACTCACAACTACACCTATACTTACACCTGAATTATGGATTCAATGTTTTTCTAGCCAGCATAAATACATTTCAGCTATGCAATATTATACAAGAAGTACAATTTTACCTTCGCAAATTATGCTATAAAAACTCAAGTTAGTTGTTTTTATTGTTCATCTTGTAGAACAAACACATACATGTAGCCTGTGCCCCAGTTGAATCTAAACTTAGTACTAACTTAAAGAAAACTTATTACATCTATCATTTGTAAAAAAAACTGATGTAGTATGAATCACTGGTAGTGATGAATGAGTATTTTCACTGAGAGCAAATTTAATATATTTTTAGATACACATAAATGTCAATGCATATAGATGTAAAATATTATTTTATGCAACCCACACTGTGTTTGTACTACAAGTATGTTCATGTATGGCTCTATGCCATGTGCTTGATCAATTACGCCACTGCCCCTCGTAGGCAGGGATTAATTTTATTTTATTTATTTCAAGTAGCTACAGTGTTATGAAACTGCTGTATATAGGTCACAGCGATTCATCTGGATCTTATATAGGTCACAGAAACTACATGGTTATGCAACAAAAATCATCTGTAGCCCATGGACTGCATATTATGATTTTATTTATGTAATGATTTGATATTCGTTGTATAACATGTAGTATTATACATCAAGTCAGCACTAGAAGGGATTTACTCTTCCACTTTAGGTAGTATTTCCTTCCTGTATACTATTTATCTATATCCTACAGCTGCCCCAAATATTGATTTGTCGGCAGCGTTGAAATTCTACAGCGGATCATTTAACTCATGGTTTATACTAATACAAAATGTTACATTATTTAAGAGTTTTACACATTGGCATCCCTGTGACTGGCTGCTGTGTTGAATTCAATAATCTGATGAAATTTCGTCCTAGCTGTTTTCCCCTACAATTATCATGCATTAATAATATTGCATGTATAGTGAGAACACTACATGTAATTTTTCAGAGCCCTGCAGTAATCAATACACATAATATATTTAGGCCTTTCCGCTGTACATATTTATCAGATGTGCTTCAACACACAGGTCATAGCCATTTCAATATTTTACCAAACTCAGGGTTTAGTGTAACTTGGTGAGTCCAAACAGTTTCATAGGCACCTGCTGACTGATTGCATTCACAGAGTTGCCAGGGGCGGACTTTCATTTTTTTCAAAGGGGGGTCTCCAACCAATTTTAGATGGCAAAGGTGATTTATTGAGGGCGCGTAGCGCCCGAACCCAACAGCTGGGGGCTTGGGGGGCGCTGTAAGCCCCTCAACGGGGTCTGGGGCGGAGCCCCGGCCGCTGAAGCTCTACGGTGAAATCTGGGGCAATTTAAGGCTATTTGGGGCATGTTGAGGTGGAATAACAACAGTTCAAATTCACTCAAGTGGATCACAAAAAGTGGTTGCAAATTGACTTAAAAGTCTATTGTTGTGGAATTCATACTTTTTTATTTCTTGCTACTTGCATAGCATAGCATAGCATAGCATAGCATAGCAAATTTCATATTTATTCATGTACAAAATTGAATAAAGATTTATCCAGTTGGCACCTCACAGTAGCCAAAAATAAATATGCCTAAAACATTTCAATTCCAGTGAAGCTTACTTTGTTCTGCTTGCAATATTTTACATAACACTGTTTCATAATCACAAATCATACCATTTTTCGAAAGAAGGATTAGTATTGAGTGAAAACTTGTCGAAAAAACTGCAAAACTAAAACTCAATGGATAACACAGAACAAAAAATTCTAAAGGAAATGTATATGATAAGCATCTTAGTTTGGCTTTAAAAGCACACTGACAGTTACTTTTTCTTGCACTATCTAAATCAATTCTATATTGTTACTACACTAGGTTTAAGCTCGTAATTTAATTTACCAAATAATACCCGAATAATACCCAGAAAAAGCTCAAAATTGCTTACTTTGACCTAATGTAGTCAAATGAGTTGAGGTTAAATTTATTCAGCTTATGTTATTCTCAATGAGTAAGAAAGACTGATTAAGGTAGTGCAAGAAAAATAACTGTCAGTACAAAAACAGCCTTGTTTGCTTCATTCTGATAACAGAGGAAACGAGTTGTTAGTACTATTTAACTTGACCACAATCTTTGTGTTTTTAGCCAAGTACAATTGTATTCAAGGCCTGTTGACCCAAAGTAAATCGCAATCTGATTTTGATTAATTTAAATTCGCTTTCTCAATGCTAGCGCTGGTGGCAGGGATGGTTAACAATACCTTAGCAAATATGAAATATTAGGAAAATTGCATTATTGTTAATTGCTTCCTTGTATGCATTGAGAAAAAATATCTGGCTTGGAAGTTGTGTCCTGGAACTTGGCAAACTAGATTGCCAGCTCCTGATGCAGCATGTAAGCAGATGGTAGATCACCCAAATGTTCTACAAACTGGTTTGAGTCTATGAAGGAAAGCCGTTCTTGTCATAGCTTCTGATACACTCGGTATAAGACTGAATTCTGAAAAGATCATAGTTATGGAACTCTGTTAAATATTATCTCATAGTAGGACACATGGCAGCACATGTGTAGTTCCATAAGTCTGTCTATGATATTACAGTGCTCTTTTTCAGGCATTTACCACCAAAGAAGTCGCCTAGACATCAACAACACAAGGTGCTATGCATTGGTTCCAAATATTATACACTGTTGACTCATCCACCAGTTAATTGTAACATACTACACTTGAATCTGAATACCTGTAATACCTGTATAAATTATATAAACTTGATACCAACCTTTTACGAGCTCAGGGGATGCTTCAAATCTCCTTACTAAATCATTTACAAAGTAGTCCACATTTGGTTAGAAGCATAGTATGCCATTCGATAATACTCTTAAACGTGTCATCTTCTCTGGATGTTTTCAATGCCACAACAACTACTCCAACATCTGTGCTGTGCTCACATCTTTAGTTGAACCTACAGGATGAAATGATTGTAATTCCATAAAGATAAACTAAGTATTTACGCAACAGTTAGTTTGTTCAACAGCTTATAAGTTAGGCTCTACAAAATCTATGTAACATTAAATTAATAAATAGAGTATAAACTTTGACCTGGCATTAGAGGCTACTTGTGCAGAGAAAAGCTGCTGGCTATTTATTTTGAATTTTATTTTTTATAATTCTTTTAACCAAAAAATAAATTTAAATTAAATTAAAATTGGAAAAGTAGATGTATGAAAAATAATGATTATTGTAAATATGAGCATAGTTGCTACCTGTTGAAGGCACAGGCCTGTCCCATCCTTATTATCCACACATTCACTTTTCAAATCTGTTTTGAATTTTAAAATTTATTATTTTGGTAAATATGATTAAAAATAAAATTCAAAATAAATAGCCAGCAGCTTTCTGCACAAGTAGCTTCTAATGCTATTATTATAATAGGATTAGTAAAATTTATTTAATAAAGAATCACACTTACTGAATAAACACAGCTTGCTTAGCTTTCTTCGATCTGGGCTCAATTTCTATCCGTTCAACTAAGCCCAAAAGCCACTGCTGGGTAATAGTGCTGCAAATTAGCCTACTGAACTTAAGCTATTATAAAAGAACAGCTGAATGCCCAGCGCTAAAATTGATAGTCAGTGTTAGGGTCTGTCGGCTATATTATATTAACTGCAGACTTGCTTTGTGTATCGGTGACTAGGTAAAATTTTGTGTTTGGCTTTTACCAGGGAACCACATAGCTGATTAAAAATTTTTTACTGAGACTGGGAAAGGGGGGTCGCGAGACCCTGGCGCCAGTAGGAAAATCCGCCCATGATGCAGCAATTTGTGATTACCTACCTCCTCGGAATCGAAACAAGGCAGAGGAGGAAGACATTACATTGCTACCCGTGTGGAGTATGCTGTGTTGCAAATGATATATATGTGATATCTAGAACGGGTTTGGAGTCAGGAAAACCCTGTATAATTTATTTTTATCAGTTTATTGATCACGCTACACAATGTAATTGTTTAACCTGTTGTATAATTATTCTTTTTATTATGCACTCTATTAGAAATTGTCTCCACTTTATAGAATTGAAAATATTAAAAAGCACATAAAAGCATGGCTAGTTATCAGAATCCTATTATTTAAATACAAGGCTTACTAGTCATCTTCCTTACTGTCTCGGTGCTTGGATCGGTAACCACTTCTTCTCTATTTAAGACCCGCCTAATTTTGGGGCAAAATCCCAGGCCTTATTTTTGTGCGCTGAGGTGTGTCTATAAAATTGCCTGTATTTTTATTTCTATTTATGCCAGTTTCAAGATTCAAAGTGCATTGCATTCCTGACAAAATTCTGTATAAGATAGATACAAATCCACAGTTTTTACTTACAGGTGAGTTTGACAATGATGAAAAATATTCTAAAAGATGTGAGAAAAGCTAGTATTACCACCTTTTCGTTACTAGAGATGTGTGTACAAAACTACTATTACCTACATTTGTGTGCATGCAAACAGAAAAATTTCAGCACCAATGTATTCCTCAAGAAATTCTTTATTTGACTGAAATAAATCAATGTAGAAGACATTTTGTGTCACTGAAAGTCACTGTTGCACACTGTGCAAGTTGATCGATTGTTGTTTCCAATTGTTGCGTGCATGCACATGCCAAACACAGTTTTACTATCTTTGCACGTGTCACTTGGCAATTATTCAAACTATGGCCTTGACATTGTAGGCTCATTGGATAGCTAACATAATGAGCTTTCATTTGAATGGTCAACCACCACCATAGCACAATCTAAGCTCTTCAAAAGTGGTGATGAAATTATGGCACACATGTGTGCCATAATGGGACTTATCTATTGTGTAGCCATGGCACATATGTGTGCCATATAGGGATCTAAAAGGTTAAGTTTTTTTCTCTAATGCAAGATATAAACACATTTCCACGTAACTCAATGACAACTTTACAGCCTGTATTACGTGAGTTTTAAATGCATTATACAATGTGCTAGTAGTTCTAATAAATACAGTATGACAGCAACCAACAGGTGTGCCAAGAATTTTCTGTTCATGATATTTACTCAACTCTTTGGCGGGATATCTTAACAGCGTAACAGATGACTCAGCTTGTTCTTAGCTCAGCCAGCTCTTCCTTTCACTATAAATATAAATAAATTTTTCTTTAAATTTTTACTAAAATATCCACTATTTAGATAATTCCGCTAGCCCATGTTCACATACATGTACCTGTATTACAACATTGCAATTCCCTACTAAACAAGTCAGGCATTAGCGGCTGCATTTGCCAAAAATATAATATATTGTTTTTAGTGTTGACCACTGAATGTGGAATATAATATTATTTTTTCAGTTACATTAACAATAACACACAGGCTGTAAAATTTGGCTATTGACTATAAAGGAAAGTAAAGGTTCAGAAATTGGAAGGCTTACTTATAAAATCATTCATGTATAAATGATCATCATAAGTTAGAAGGTGGTGATGCATTCCCAGTATGGTTTCTAAAAAAATTAAACAGCATATTAGTTATAGGTGTTACAAGTTTATGGGTGGCCTTGTATACGAAATTAATTTGTAAAGTGCCTATTTAGGATACGAAAGATTGTGGAAACGGTATAAGCATTTACATGTAAGTGTACATGTGAGTTTTATTAGTTAGATTTATTCAATCAATACTTTTTTTCTTACCTACAATGTATTTCATGGTTTCGTAATAGTGTGGTCTACATCATGTTCCATGGCTCACATAAAAGTTAATGACAGATATTTGTGAAATGAAGGGTAGTTGTTACAAAAACTATATATGTAGCAACATTGATGTCAAGACTTGTATACAATCATGTGGTAAAAGACAGCCTTAAAAATATGGTAGGTGCACTGAACAGCTATACCACAATATTGTGATGGTACGTACAGTCGTCTCTTATCACCTGACACTCATTGTTATGTGTGCTTACATGTATACACTTGCTTGCATTCTACATTGCTTAACTACTATGTCATTGTATATACTTGTATGATAATTACCAAGTCTTTTGGTACCTTTTATACCCATGTAAAGAGGCCCGACCTCTCAGAATCACTTGATATTCATTTTGTGCATGAATTGGATGATTATAAGCAACTTTTGTATAACCCGACCTATTTTGGGTCGGCCGTCGGCCCCCGGGGCCATGTTGTTGCGCAACTTCCGGACGACCCTATGTCGTCTTTTCCCGACACTACGTCGGGCGGAAGTCCTTATACTATAAAAAAGGCCATGTTTTATCATTCGTTGTCTCAGTCTTTGCTTGGCTTTCAATAAAGACACATCTATACTTGATACAGAGACTTTCACTTCCTTTTGCCAGGTCATTCGCATTAGCGAACCGCCTACTAGGTCGGATCATTCTCTTTCAAGGTATAGTCTGAAGGTCAGACTTGGGACCAGATGGGTCGTCTCTGGTAGTACTTTGACTACTGAGACCGCTCGATCTTTCATGTAATGAGAAGGCCTAGCACCACTCATAGGCACTTCAGTTTTGGGTCGGTAGTCGTTCAAGGACGACCGCACGAAATACCACAAACCATTACAATATTTTAAGATGGTTGAGCTAGTGGATTAAAAGTATGCAGCAAACATAATTATTTGTTAAGCATTAGTGGATTTTATCACAACGATTTGAACTCTACCTTAAGAGTGTGGTTGTGCCATAGATAACATTGAATACTTCCATTAGAACGTCAGCAGATACAGGTACAAACAGCACTTCAAGAATCTGTCAGAACTGTCCTGAAATCATTTATTTATATGTTATACTTTATGATTTGTGCATGTCTTTTGTGGTTCAAAATTGGTGTCATCCAGATCATTGATCAGACATAAAAAAATCTTAGGCGTGTTTAAATGATCATGTGCATTATTAGTTGGTTAAAGTATAATGAACTTCAATACTTCAATACTATGGATTTATATCAGTAATTTAGTGCAAAAATGCAGAGCAAAGTTGGAAAACTTCATTAAGATTTAAAGGGTACACTTGTATTCAACCACCAGGTATTATTATTAAGGACATACATGTACAACACTAATTATTCTTGTTACTATGCTAATCAATTATGCTTGCTTTTATAGAATTGATGCTGTTGTCACAATTGACATGGTGCAGCAGGTTGTTAGGTTATGATCACAAGGTAAATAGTTTTATATCATTCCAGCTTGCATACATTGTACATGTAGCTACAGCATACTACCAATATTAAGATTTATCCAATATATACTAGGGTGGCTCTTACACAATCCTAAAAGAAATAGAACGCAATCAGCAACTCTAGGTGTGAAAATAAGCAGTCTGAAATGCTCTATTGAGGAAACACTACTTATTGTTGGGTGCAACTAACAATCAAAACAAAAGCATAATATGCCGATTTTATCACGGTTATGGGTGGTGTTATTTGCATATATGTTTTATTTATTGTTGATTATCACATTAAACTTTGCTGTTATGTTACCTTGAGCCATTTTAAAGGGGTTATGACATGTAGTTTACGTCTATGTTCAATGCAGCATCTCTTATTTAGGTTTGTTGCATTTGTGCTACTATAAGCAGAGTTGTTTCCTCTCGCCTATGATTGACTCATTAGCACTATTCAATGCTGCTTCAAACACACCTTTGTTACGAAGACACAGCGGTGTGCTTTATACGACATAGTGAAAATTGTTGAATTCAAGCTGTTTGCATAGAAAGAGTAGAGTAGTGAACAAATGATTTCACAGTGTTTACTAATATAGCTGTTGGATAACTTGTGCAAGTTTTTTAATTTTTCTGAGCTTTCTTTTTGCTGGTAATAAGTAGTTGCCTTTATTGGTAGCTCTGGTATTTCAGCTGGCCACACTACATGTATATGCAGTGGCTATTATTGTGTTCTTTTATATGCCTATACATTGTGTTGTGGCCTAGTTGTTCTAAATATGGCCTGGAAGGCACAAACATGGAGTTATACAGTACTAGAATAGCAAATATCTAGACACTCAATATATTGTGCCCCTAAATAGCTGAGTGCGTCGTTTACTACCTCAAAACACGTGGCAAAACCCCTTTAAGTTGATATAAAGACTATCAATGACAAATTAAAAAACACTACATGCATACCATAGAGCTTAGACTGTAGTGCAATACATGTACATGTGCATATTATAAAGTGAATCGTTGCACAATTTAGTCATATAATCATGTGTATAATAGATTAAACAGCTTTGCTCTTATGCGTGTCCATTGGGATATATCAAAGGGTATTGCAGTCTAAGAAAATGTTTTCAGTAACTCTCGTTAATTAGTGTGACACTGAAAGGTAAAATTTCCAACCTAATTGATGTTTTTCAGGGTACTCTAAATGTACACATCTGTAATGGTTTTTGGGAGGTAGTGATGTCATCCTAAGACGACTCCCTTGTCCAAAATGAAAAACCTATGAGTAGTGCTAGGTCTTCTCATTACATGAAAGATTAGCAGGTACTGGTAGTCTAATGACTACTCAAGACAATTCATGTGGTCCCGAGTCAATGCTTGTTTACTATACTGAGAAAGAGTGTGTTCCATCCTAGTAGGAAGCTCGGGAAGCAAGGTCGAGGACCTTGACGACTGGAACGACCAATACTACGAAGTGAAGACTCTGTATAAGTAGTACAGATGTGTCTTTATTGAGATCCAAGCATCAACTGAGACAATAAACATAAAAACAATGTGCTTTATATAGTATGAGAGCTTCCGGTAAAAAGGCCAATGTAGTGTTGTAAAAAGACGACGACGACAAAATTGCACAACAAGATGGCGGCCAGAAGCCCGACAGCTGACCCAAAATAGGCCGGGTACAACAAAAAATGCTTAAAATCATCCAATATTCATGTGCAAAATCAATATTAAGTAATTCTGAGGGGCCGGCCCTCTTTTTTGCATGGGTATAGAAAGGACGTAATTGCTCAGTAATGCACATTATAAGTATATAAGCTACATGTAATTATAAACGAATGATCAAAACATGCGCAGCAACGTAGGTATGAGTCGTGAGACAGCTAAGTGCAGAGCGTTAAAGACTAGATAAGTAAAGCTGCGACTACTACTTGGCACTTAGGGTGCTATAGGGTCCATCGGGTAAGCTGGCAAATGACAAATGTCCTGACCATTACACATTAACTAATATATACATATGTATATTAGGAAGGTAAAACATTAATTATCTTTGTTGCTATGCTCATAGATAATGCATGTTTTATCGATATTTTATGGTCACAATGGGCATGTGTGACAAGCTGTTAGGTGATGACCACAAAGGACATGTGCAGTAGGTTGTTTGCTGCTGTTGTTGTTGGGTTTTAGTTTCCTTTTCCTTACAAAAAGTTGCCTACGTTATAATTTTAGATTAGAGCTGTATTTCCAAAATGGAGAAGGTTGAATGCTTGGGTGAGTAGAGTTTATACTAACTTAATTCAAAGGACTTTTATAGATAGTAGCATTGGGTATTGGTCACTTGGAATTATTTAGATATCAGTGTACCGACATCACACAGAAGGACTGGGTTTGTAAAAAAGGATGAGCCGAAGTCTACACTAGAAATCAACTTCTTTCCAAATTATTTCATCCTGAAATATGCTAAAATAAAACACATTACCCTGGTAACCTTTACCTGGTAAAAAGTTTATTTAGAAAATTACATTTACTTTCTTTTCCCGGGCAAAAGTAGGTTATTGTTACCTTTCGGCTATAATTCAGCGTACATGGTCAGAAGTTATAGCGCATTGTAGACAGAACCTCTATCTACTATGTCGTATATCGGGTTTTTTTGTAAAAGTCTGACTTAGCTTGGAAATCGCGAACACAGGAAGAAACTTTGAAATGTACATGTATTTTAACATTGCTATTTTATTGTTGAATAAAACTAACATTGTAACTAAGTATCACTGCACGGATTGATATCTTCTTTTGGATAATCTGGCGCCTTATGGTCACCCTCTACTAGATCTAGAATGAATATGCGACAGTTACGACTTTTCTTCTTGCCTTGCTGCACAGATACATGTAGTTGTGTCAGGTTTTACACACACCACTTGATGTCTACGTACATGTACAACTCCAACAACATATTTTATATACAAAGTTTGTATAGAAGCTAGAGTTGTGCGAGTTGGTGCAGTATATAGATCTAAATCTAGAGTAAAGGTCACCATATTACTGTGGGACAAGAAAAACTTAAATATTTTGCAAAGTTCTGGTGTTGTAACTTTATTATAATAATATTTGCAATATAGACAAGGAGACTAGATGGCAGAACTTTGTGCTGGAGACATCAATGCATGGAGTGAAGAATGTGTTTACAAGTGACCTAAGTCTAATTCGAAGGTGAGAAATATTCATTTTTGGTACATGTACATGTATATCTACACATGTACTAAAACATAATAAAGTAATATCTGAAGAATGCAAGCACTTACCTTTGGGTTTTTTTCAAGTTAGCAGGAGGGTGAAATAAACTGAGCATAGAGGGTCACTTCTGAAGCTATAAAACATACACTTCATGTACAAGTATTGTGGGCAGCCGCGTTAAAGAATTGTGTTTGGCGCCACGGATATCATTATTATATTTTTTAAAAATATTATTTAGATAAAAATTTGCGTCGCATAACAAAGATTGTTTAAATTGGCACAAAGACTTGGTAGACGCATTTGTTAAAACAGATTAGCTTCAGTAAATTGTATACAGTAGTACAGTGGATAACTCTAAAGGTAGGGGACCTAGAGAAATTTCTGTAGTAATACTGTAACATGTTGTACATGTCTGCTATGAACATGCGAATGGTTTACATGTTGCGCTCTGTCATATATAGTACATGAGCAAATAAATTTAGATCGATCTTTAATAGTTTACACCAAATTTGGAATTATTTTACAGATTTCTTTGGGGATTAATGGTGCTCTTAAGTTTGATCTATCTGGGCTTTGCATCTCATGGGTTAATAATCAGACTTAGTAATAAGACTACCAACACTAAAATAAGAATTAGACAGGCTAAAGAAATACAGGTAAATGAAAACCTTATCACAGCAAGTAAAAAACTGATATAATGTACATGTACATACACGTAAGTGTTGCTCACACTTGACATAACGGGGCCAGGGCTCTCAAGTTGCTCAGTCAAAAAATCCGAGCAGAAGTACAATAACAATGTACAACAATGTAGCAGTATTACTCCATTAGCAATTGGTCAGATATATAAATAAAGCCGTTGGTCACCTACATGTACATGTACATATCTATTGATCTAAGGAGTTAGCCTAAGTACTTTCTCACAACCTAATAATCTCATGTACATACATGTATTTCAGTCTTTGATGTTGGAAAGTAATAAAATTAGTAGCTTTTTCCTAAGAATCCCTAAGTAACTCACAAGCTATGGGATAAGCTGAAGTTTAATTTAGAGCTTGTATAGCATTTCAATTCAAAATACAGCTAATAACTAATGTGAGAATATCTCCAAAAATCTGAGCAGATCATTAGTAATGGAAAACCTCCCGAGATCTCTCTCTGAACAAGCGCTGTAAATCCGAACTGCTCGAAAAAAATCCGAGAACTTGAGAGCCCTGTTACGCTCTTTAAATTGCTTTTCTTTCACTTTCACCATCTGGTTTGGTAACAATATAAAGTTAAGTCAGAATTAAAATATTGCAATGTCGATCATTTTCCAGATGATAAGATAAATGACAGCATATTTATCTGAATCTATACCTATTTTTAGTCGGTATAAGATATTATGTTTTGAAGGTCAATTTGACCAAATTTAATGAGACGATGCGTGCTTTTACTATAAATCCTCTAATTTGACTCTAGTTTTGCTGTTCTAGCTTCCTACTATTACCATCTGCAACCGGAACCGGTTTGTGGCATCATCTCTGAATGATGACACAGACTTCGTGGAATGGAATGCAGTTACGTATCTATTTCCTTCTGATGGGGAATCATGGGACGCAGAAGCGAGGTAAATTGAAGAAAGATACTGCTTATGTAATATGTTCACAGACTCTACTGTGTAGCAGTTGATTTACTGATTTTCAGAGCTTAGTTTGATCAAGGAGTAAGAAGAGAAGGAGGCTCGTCCACGAAAACCTGTATATATGTTACAATGGGCTTCCGGTGTTCGATATGCGCCTCGGGTACTTGGTAAAGTCTGAAGAAAAGATGATAAATATTTTTAAAAAATTAAAATTCACACATTAACTAAAATTAAAATATAATCTGTGTCACTAATTGGTAATAGCCTGGTGATCACATTGACTATAAACACAATACTTATGTCACTGGGATACGAAAGATATAGCCGAGTAAAATCGCCATATTTGAAGAAAATTGCGTATCTCGATATAAAATGACACGTTTTGCAAATACCAACATGATCAACAAAAAAAGCAAAGATAACACTAATAGATTTAAGTTTGCTACAGTGAGTGAGCTTGAATTCCAAATTTAAACTTTGCTCCTTCATAATAAATAAAATGTACAAACACTTTAATCGCGGTTGAAATGAGTCAATTTGTGCAACACGTTTCTCGTACATCAGGACACCATATACTTAGTCTGTTTTATGGCATATAGTTCAAATACCAGCTCAGTGCTTAGGCTAGTTTATGGGCCCTACAAGATGCCCAAACTAAATGAAAATAGTGCTCAAACTATTGGCTATCTCAATGAACGATTATGTTTATCTCTGCAGAGAAATGATTTTCATTGGATGCTATAACTGTGGCGTCATAAGCACCAAAATGTGCGCATGTTCATTGCTGTTTAGCAATGAGGAATCGCATCACGATTCAACAGAGTTGTCTACTCGCTTAATGCCAGCGACTCATGTGATAATCTTTTTAAACCGAGGAGCACATCGAACACAAAATCCTCTTGGACGAGCCTCCTTCTCTTCTTACTCCTTGGTTTGATGCAAGAGAATGTACATAGGATCAAACTCAATGCACTCCTGTCATGGAAGGTGCGCTTTTCCTCAACAAACCCCACTCTACTCAGTTACTGAGTGTTGACCAATTAAATGGCTGAATACACACCACACAGTTCTTACAAAAAAGATAAATGTAATTTTTGAAATTCTAGTTGTTTAAAGAAGTCTGATTGTGTATTTTATATTTTTTACTTCACAATTAGCTGTATTATTTTTGATCAGGAATGAAGTTCTGAACATGACAAGTGGCACTTCCTCTCGTCTGCTGTTGGACGGAGACTACGCAAGTGATAAAATAAGAAAGTGGGCTCCTCGACTGAAGGGAACGTATAACTCATGTGTGTTCAAAAATAAGGAACTAGGCTGTACAGAGCTGCTAACTTCTGTAATAACAGAGTCAGGCAAGATTTCATACTCAAACTTGCAATTTTAAATTGACCTCATTAATTAAAATGTCAATGACCATGACGTGTAAATAGATAGTATAAAGCTTCTAATTGTAACTATGCTCTATTAAATTTCAAAAATGATTTGTCTGAAAATCTGCCTGAGTATTCTAGAGCCTATTAGACTGTAAGCCAAGAACAACAGTATACATTTGTAATTTCTCGTACCACAATATTGTTATTTAAATTAACAGGACGCACAGCACCAATAATTTGTTGTACCATTTTAATAAGTGTAAAACGTGAACTGGCACAATTAACTGTGGATTATGTACTACTTTTAGGATACTGTTTTGCCTTCAATATTGATGGCACTAAATCCACTATGGTTGCCGGTATGAGAGGAGGTCTGTCATTATTTGCCATGGCTGATGTTGAACAGTATGTGTATGGTCCGAGGCCTTTATTCTCTGGATTCACTGCAAGTATTCTCCATTTGTTAATTTATATTTATTCATTATTTCAGCATGTAATGAGGTTTTTACATGTCACTGAAAGTGTGAAACAAGTTGTTGGATGTTAAATGTCCATTATCTAATTATTACAAACCTGAAGCAGTCAATGACCTTTTTTAATGAAACTAAGATTAACTGAGTACTGAGTACATGAGTACTGAGTACTGAGTACATGAGTACATGAGTACTGAGTACTAAGTACATGAGTACTGAGTACTGAGTACATGAGTACATGAGTACTGAGTACTGAGTACTGAGTACTGAGTACATGAGTACTGAGTACATGAGTACTGAGTACTGAGTACTGAGTACTGAGTACTGAGTACATGAGTACTGAGTACTGAGTACATGAGTACTGAGTACATGAGTACTGAGTACTGAGTACTGAGTACATGAGTACTGAGTACATGAGTACATGAGTACATGATTGAGGTACTGAGTAGAAATTGAAAGTTTTAGTTTAAGAAAATTAAAAACAGTCATCAATATTTACAGTTTGATCTAAAACAAAGATCCATATACTTAGAAAAGAAAGTATAAATTGTCATTTTTAAACTTACTACTTTACCTCACATCTACTTGCATCTACATAATTTGCTAGAATAAATATTGCGAAGATAAAGAGTAAAATTTAATTTTTAGTAGCATTTGATTGGTGAATAAAAACAAATTATAGCTTTAAAAGGTCAAAACGGAGTTTATTTATTTGGTTATGTTAGCTAACAAGATAACTCCGAATTTTTGCTAATACTTAGTTGTCCAAAATCGATAAAACCACTTTCGTTGCGTTATGTTGCTGTACACATTTCTGCACAAGTAATTTTATTGGCAAAAATTTTTTAACTCTACTTATACCATAAATAAATGTACCGTACCGTTACCTGTAGATAACTGTTAGCGAACCTGGATCTGTACCTCTCACTATGAGACAGATGGTTACAGTTCCAACTAGATCTACGACCTTGATTCAGTTGTCCAATAAAAGGGTGAGTTTGTATTTATAGTTTAAGTGTCTGTGTCAAGAGGGATAGGTTGTAGAATATTTCATATTCGCCACAAACATGGAACGCAATAAATTATTGGTAATGGCTGCTGTGGGGTGAAGAAGTATCCCAAATACCTTAGAATGGAAGGAACAACCGGTTTACTACAAACCTCGTGACTGATACTTGTACATAAACAACTTAAGAATATCAATATAATGTCATATATTATACATTTATTGCTGACATAATGCACATTGTATCATTGACAAAGATTTCCAGGAAATAAACGCCTTTCCCTATGTGATGTTTACATGAGGGATTTTCACACATACATGTAAATCGGCAACTTGAATACGTTTTACTTGATTGCAGCTGCTCATGCATTAAATATTAACTGGCAGAACTATGGGTAACATCAAACACGCACTTGCATATTGGAAAGCGCTAACGTATGAAATTAAAAATATGCCCAACAACGATATAGGTGGTGATGGCTGAGTGGTCTAACGCTAGCCACTCTGGTCTTGCAGCAATAACGCAAGTTACCTGCATGGGCGTGGGCTCGAGTCCTGCCAGTGACCTGGAGGTTTCCGTCCCGAAGAAGGCTTTTCTTTTGTGCCATATCAAACTATAATAATATCCAGCTCTAGGAGCCGTGGTATCCCCTTGACTAGCTCTGTTATTGGGCAGCCATGTTAAAGAATTGCTTTGGTGCCACGGCTATATTTATATGACCTCAAAGACTTTCGAAACTGCTGGAACAGTTTCATGATCCATAAAAGTGATTTTTGAACAATTTCACTAGCTGCTGCCCTTTTTATAAGTGTGCTGAGACCGTACAGAACATAAACTTTTGGCTCTCTATGTTGAATCATAAAATTATTATATTGCTGTGAGGTTGAAATGTGTGAATTAGTAGTTGGTTATTCTACAGATTGTGAGGGAGCCACCTTATGCTGATGGAGGTAAAGCTAATTGTTTTGATAGGATAAACAGACCCAACCCTCTGTACTTCTATGAAAGCTACTCCCAGTCAAACTGTCTGATTGAATGTGAGACTGCAGTGACAATCAAGAATTGCGGCTGTAGAAATTTCTTCCAGCCAGGTGAGTATAGACATGTGATTATTTACTATTTAAGTGAGTAGGTCGACGTCATACAGTGCATCTACTAATGCACATGTACATGTACAGTATTTAATGTACCAAAAACAGGTTCTGACATACTTCACTTTATTATGTCAAAAATTGTTTAAAATGATCTGAAAACTTGACTCTATAGAGTATAATTTTGTTGCTGATTTACATATTGTAGCATATTCATTGGGATGGTTCAGATATCTTTAGTAACAAAGCTTTTGCATGCCTAGTCGTTCAACTCAACATCCAAAACACCGGAAGCAACTCGTCTAATTCTAGGTGTGAAAAATGTTTGCCCCAGCGGCTTGCAGAACGATTGATAGGCTACTAATGGGCCAAGTGCCAAATAGTCCCAGTAGATACAAAAAATGTAGGTAGGAAACATGAGTCATCTGGCTGTGAAACCATATTTTGACTATAATTGCTAATAACCTATTTCATTGTAGGAGAAGACTTCTTGAGGTAAAATGAAAAAGTTTTTAATATTGATAAATAAATAAAAGCATGCATGAACTAGACTGCTGTAGGGTACATTTCACCACTTGCCATAATCAAATCTAAACATTTACAAGGTCGATGTTGTCACATCATTTCTAACTGTTTCATGTGTAAAATGGGGAGAATGAATTTGAAGGTTCCACTGTAAATCTCTAAATTTGCTTACATATTTATACTTTGCTAGTAAATTGATATACATGTACACATATGCATCTACATAGCAGTCTGGGGGAGCTTTATGTTAATAGAAATTGTTTAATTATTTATAGAAATATGCATTATTTTAGCTCTCAATGGAACCAGGGTCTGTTCAATACTGGAGGTGTTTCAGTGTATATGGCTACATGCACCAAGTTAGTAAATATAATTATACCATTCCTCGTTATGCATTCAGTCTGTATTTCCTGTATCTCAGATATTAGGCGCTATTTGATATACTTTGAACTCAAACTTTCAACAGGAAACTCGCGTACATTCCTTTGGATTGTTTATACACTTACCATCATACAAATGTGCATAAATTTCTAGAATAGAACTTTTGAGAAAGCAACATAATTATAGCTAATGATATGCTTTTGCTTCAGCATGGTTTTTAATAGAAAGCATGGCTGGGTAGTAAAAGAGAAGACAACTCCCAGAAGTCAACACAGCATCAGCATAGGTTGTTGTTCAAAGACACAACTCCAAGTTTTAGCCGATTTTTGGCCACTGAAAGCCATTAACATGTGGTGAAAAGGCTAATACTCGGTAAAAGCTTTCTAAATTTCAACAAAACTACTGATGGCTGCCTAGTTCTAAATATCACACCACAATATAATGCTGTACAAGGGAATAGTTATCAAAATGGTTTCACATTAAAAAATGACACAATTATTACAAACCAGTTATCAAGGGCCTGGGCAGATGATGAGATTGTGTATTTTAACTGCAAACATTTGGCTACATGTCCTGGTTTAGTAGAGATATATTAAAGGAATAGAATACTGTTCCAATTTTTGTGTACCTTTATAATTTGCTGTTCTACTGCATGTAGATACCCAATACGACTGCAACTGTCCAACCAGCTGTAATGAGACCACATACAGCATGAGAACTTCCAACTCTTTTGTTTCTGGCATGGAGAGCATCTGGGATGTACCTGGTTATGTCTCCCTAGAAGGTAGAGTACTTAATGCAACACATTGATAACAAACACGTGATCAAATTAATGTTTTATAATAAATCAATTGCTTCTACCCTCTTTAAGCTTTACCTAGCAATATCTATAGCGTGTTTACTCAGCAAACTTACAATAATAGACCGCCTACAACTAATATTAAAGCATTAGTTGACTCTCATTGCTTATTACAATATCACCAGATGTCAGATGTTAGGCACGCCATTAGTTACATATTATACTGGAAGGTGGGTATTTCTGGATAAAAACTTTCGAGGGTTTGAGAGGCAAAATATTTGCAGGTTTTGTAAAGTTGTGTTACACCAGAGCAGAAACACACAAGTAAGAGAACTTCTATTGCAAATCAAAGCTGCAGCATAACAGATATGCACTATAAAACTACTGTTGTGAAGGTTTTGAAAATATATTACTCTGAGTCCTAAGTTGAGAGCTACAGCACAAGACAGAGTGATACTAACATGGTAATGCCCTTTCGATCGAGCAATTCTTCTGTGCTTATTTTTTCAATATGGTAACAGCCAACCTGTTCTAAATACATCAATTATGAATAGTTACTGAGAGTTAGAGAAGTGATGACCTGTACAGTCTAATTAATTTGTGAAAATCCCATGTTTAATTGCTGCATATGTATATCCAGGTCTTCCCACTGTACCAGGTGTCAGAATTATGAAACTTTTGACTGATTGATTGATTGATTGATTTGGTGATTGATTGATTGATTGATTGATTGATTGATTGATTGATTTGGTGATTGGGGTGTATTGTTTATTTGAATGAGGTTTCACAGCAGACGTTCATTTTGCTTATGCAGCCTTTTTTTGGTTTCTTACTCAGACATATAGTGAGACAATAGTATAGTCTTAGTTCTCTCACATTTTTCAGTGTTACCACAAAAAAGTATGCGCATCAGTATAATACATGTACATAATGTAAAATACTCCCTTAGCTCTAAATGACAGCTTTAGTTGCACGTATTTATTTAGATGCCAGTGAAATGCACTTCTACTATGGTTCCATAGAATATGAGGAGATAGTGGAGTCAGTCGCCTACACATCTCTTGATGCAATAGGTAGGATATCATAGTAGTATAATATTGTAATGGTTTCTGTGATTTGGTGCGGTCGTCCTTGGACGACTATCGACCCAGAAATGAAGTGCCTATGAGTGGTAATAGGACTTCGCATTACATGAAAGATCGAGCGGTCTCAGTAGCCCAAATACTACCAAAGACGACCCATCTGATCTCAAGTCCGACCTTCAGACTATACAATGAAAGAGAGTAGTTCGACCTAGTAGGCGGTTCGCTAAGCGAATGACCTAGTAAAAGGAAGAGAAAGTCTCTGTATCAAGTATAGATGTGTCTTTATTGAAAGCCAAGTGTAGACTGAGACAATGAACAGTAAAACAGTGCACTTTATATAGTATAAGGACTTCCGGCCGACATGACGTCAGGAAAAGACGACGTGTGATCGTCCGGAAGTTGCGCAACAAGATGGCCGCCGGAAGCCCGACGGCCGACCAAAAATAGGTCGGGTTCTACAAAAGTTGCTTATAATGGTCCAATTCATGTACAAAATGAATATCAATGGATTCTGAGAGGTCGGGCCTCTGTACATGGGTATAAAAGGCATTAAAAAGACTTAGATATAATCATATAATCATATACAACAATATAGGAGTAAAGTACAAGCAGATATATACATGTATGCACACAATAATGAGTGTCAGATGTAAGATACGACTTGGCGTACCATCACATAGCCCCCTCACACTAGGTCACGGGTGTCTCTAGTGTCAAGTTAAGAAGGGTACGGTATAGTGTAGATTCTCTAGATACTATATCCAAGTCTGCTTGTATGAGCTGGAGCTGTTGGGGGTGGTTTAGATGCTGGTTGGCTAGTCCGCGAAGAGCTATTTCTCGAGCATAGAGAGGTTCCAGATGTTGGCGTAGAGTGTTCCCCACCTGTTGACGGCTGGCAAGGTAGTGAATCCGTGGCTTGAGTTCAGGAAGTTGTTGCATGAGCGACGTATCCGGAGATGCAGGACGTGTGGCATTCGGCTGAGTTAACACAGGAGATGCAGGAGGTGGGAACTGGACGGCAGGAGAGTCTGGAGCGACTCGGAGTAGGTCTCTGGCAGGAGCATAAGGAGAGCAGTGTGGTGAGACTTCTAATGTTGGCCTAGACTGCAGTGGCTCGATTAGCAGAACCGGAGAAGCTGTACAAGAAGCTGCACATGAGACCTTGGGTGGAGAGCCTTAATAGAGAGTGCCTGGCTGGGCAGCAGGCATACTCTTCCTTGGAGCAGGCCGGGTCTTCCAAGAGGGTAGACGTCCGCGTCGGCCAGGAGAGGTGACGCTTACAGCGGAGGTACTAACACTGGGTCGCCAGGGAGAAGGTCCAGCTGGAGTGGTAGGCGACGAGGAAGAGGAGGAGGTAGCATCAGAGGGTACTGAGTCGGGTGTCCGTTCTGGAGATGGAGAGGGACTGTGCGGTCTTTTGGGAGGCCGCTTGCGGGCAGAGGAGGTGCTAGGCAGGTAGACTGGCTTATTTGTTCCCAACTGTCCTTCCATGGTAGGACGACATGGCAGAAATGGTGGGGGATCCTTTACGCCCCACCATTCCATGAGGGCCGCGTAGCTGGGCCCATCTGTGAGGAAGAGACGTTTCCCACAGATACTGGATCTCCGACTGAAATGATGGCCTAGTGTATCACGGCTAACAGAGCTGCGTCCGCAACGGCAGTAGAAGCGTGCGAAGTGTTGCCAGATGTGTATGTTTAGCCTCTTGAGGGTGCCGGAAAAGCCACACTTTGCACACTTGAGGTTAGGATGACTCCTTCTGGCCAAGTCGTCTCGGGCCTGCTGGGTGAAAGTGCTAATCCACGGTTTAGTGGCTCCGGAATGCTGGGATGACTCTATGGGTAGCTGGTCAGTGAGTTTGTGCAGCTTAATTGTAGCTTGCTTCAGGGTAGAGGTGACAGAAGGTGGAGTAGGGGGAGGCGTGCCGTCTGGAGTGAGCGTCTTCCGTACAGGAGATGCATCCTCCGCCTTCTAACTCATGTTCTCTCCTGTGGAAATGTGCAGGGGAATCCTCCTCTGTCCCGACTGGTCTATGCCGAGTGAGGAGGGAGAGAGAATTCATGCCTGACAGTTCCACAGGTGTGGATTGTTCCTCTAATTCTGATCTGTTCCCTACTGGTAACACTGAGATTTGCTTACCTTCAGCTGTGAAGACAGGCTGATTGGAGTGATCCGTGTTGGAAGGAGTAGCTGTCTCGTCCATACAAGAATGAGAAAGGATACGAGTGCTGTTATTAGCTTCACCAGTGACACGAAGAGTGCAGAGGTTGCTACATGTAGGGATACATGCGCTTCGGTGAAGTGCTGGACGAGAAAGGACTACTCGTCTGTGAGCTGTCGTATTTACACTAGCCGAGGGATGAGCAGTTGGCTCAATTGTAGGCAATGCCTCAGGCGCATTTTCTTTGTTCGACTCGTCAAATAAGCGCGGGAACACGGCAATAGTTGCCTTCGATTGCTTCTTATCCGCTTCATGGGATTTCGAGAGTTCGGCAATCTGTATCTTCGGCTGAACTTGTTCGGCAATACTGAATTCCGTAAGAGTACTTTTCGCTCTTTGTATTTGAACTGCTGGCAGTATAGACTGTATCTCCGTCGTAGGGATTATGTCATGGAGGTCGGCTACGCGGTACTTCGCGTCCTCTAGATCATGTCGGGCTATTGAAACTTGAACATTCTGTGAGAGGTTCAGAGGTAGCTCTTCTGTCTGGTCCAGCACGGTTTGCTCCGTGTCGATCCTCAGGCCGCGGACTTGGACTGTAGTGTCTGGCAGTTCTACACACGATAAGTCGTCCGTCGGGGTATACTGAATTTTGGAGGGAATCAGTTGCTGATTAGTGTCAGGTCTGGACGTGGCCAGATCCTGTTGGTCCTTTTGAGTTGAGGACAGGTCGGGTTTACCTTGTGAGGTCTGGTCCGACTGGGAGGGACTTGTGAGTCGTCCTTTCAGCCTTGGGGTGTGATCTGTGGTCACTTCGGTTGTGTCCGGCTTTGAGTGGAGTCGTTTCTTGCCTGGTTTTGGCCTAGTGGGTATAGGTTCATCCACTGTGACGGGTGTGGGCGACACCGTCGGCCTGGAGTGTGATGATCTAGTCATACGTGGGATTTTCCGCTTGGAGCGGCTACTCTTGTCTTTAGGCTTAGTGGGTATATGTTCTTCCACTAGAACGGGTTCTGATGTGTCCGTCGGCCTCTGTGGACGACCATTGTGGTGTGGTCCACCTTCTCCTTGCTGGGCTCCAGTAGGAATGGGTTCATCTACTGGGACGGGTCTTGATGTGTCCGTCGGCCTCTGTGGACAACCATTGTGGTTTAGTCCACCTTCTCCTAAGTTGCTGTCGGTGTCGGCCACAGTAGGAATGGGGTCATCTACTGGGACGGGTTCCGGTGTGACCGTCGGTCCGTCATCCGCTTCTTGACGTTTCTGTAGGAGGGTGTGTAGGGCTTTCCGTAAGAGGTCAGTGGGAAGCTCCTCTTGTTGTTTTGGAGGACTGGTCCTGCCATCTTTGTTACGTAGGAAGGCCGCTCCGGTTTCCAGTGCTTCCTCCATATCATCGGGCTGTAACCATGTATAGTACCATCGTAGGCCGTGGTTGTGGACTGTGAGGCAAAACTTCTCAACAGTCCATTCTTCCAAAGATGCAGGTGGTGCTCCTTCAAAGGCTGTTGCCATCAGTCTACGGATGAGAGCTGCATAGTCTCTGAGTGACGTGTGGGCTGGCTGTTCCAGGGCGGACAGCTTTCATCGGGCTTCTCTGGCAGATAGTCCATACTGTTCCCTCAGTCGGGAAAATATCCCTTCGACTGATCGGGGTCGTCCGCATTCTTGTGCGGGCCCGTGTAGGGCGGCTCTAAGCCGTATGAGGCGTGCTCTGTCATTCCAGTTGCAACGCTCTGCCATAGCGGTGAAGTCTTCTATGAAGAGTTCTACGTCCTCTTGTCCGTTGTAGCTGAGTGTTTTGAGGTCCTGCTCGGCTTGGCACATCACCTGCTGAAGCAGGTTCTTTATTCGGTCCATGTCGGTAGGGTGTCGGGTAGTGAGTAAAACTGCTTTGGTTTGTGAGGCCGTGTCGGCCTAGTCGACGTACTGAGTACCGTCAATCTATTCTGGATCCGAGGTTGGTCTTTGATTGAAGATCCGGCGTAGGTCGGGCTACATCCAGCGGAACCACGAGAATTATGGGTGCACTTTAGCGTTTGTCACCTTCTCGTATCCAAGGTTCCCGGGTCCGAGTCCTTAATCGCCGTAGAAGTATTGAAGAATGAGGTCGGTCGGGTTACCCGAGGCCGAGGTCACCTTCCTTTGCTTCGTATCGTAAGAGTACGACCTTAGAATCCCACCGCTGCCACCAATGTAATGGTTTCTGTGATTTGGTGCGGTCGTCCTTGGACGACTATCGACCCAGAAATGAAGTGCCTATGAGTGGTAATAGGACTTCGCATTACATGAAAGATCGAGCGGCCTCAGTAGCCCAAATACTACCAAAGACGACCCATCTGATCTCAAGTCCGACCTTCAGACTATACAATGAAAGAGAGTAGTTCGACCTAGTAGGCGGTTCGCTAAGCGAATGACCTAGTAAAAGGAAGAGAAAGTCTCTGTATCAAGTATAGATGTGTCTTTATTGAAAGCCAAGTGTAGACTGAGACAATGAACAGTAAAACAGTGCCCTTTATATAGTTTAAGGACTTCCGGCCGACGTGACGTCGGGAAAAGACGACGCGTGGTCATCCAGAAGTTGCGCAACAAGATGGCCGCCGGAAGCCCGACGGCCGACTCAAAATAAGTCGGGTTCTACAAAAATTGCTTATAATGGTCCAATTCATGTACAAAATGAATATCAATGGATTCTGAGAGGTCGGGCCTCTGTACATGGGTATAAAAGGCATTAAAAAGACTTAGTAATAATCATGTAACTATGTACAATAACATATAGTAAAATACATGAATAAGAAATGAGTATAAACACATGGAGACACGTATATAGACGGGAATTAAGTGGTTTGAACATGCAATGCAGTTGAAGGTAAGTATACGAACACTAATTATGAGAATGTTAGTGTCAGATGAGTAGCGCTGTAACAACTACTAGGCACTTAAGGTGCGATGGAGCTTCGTCCGGGAGTTGGGGTCGTATACAAATGTCCTCTTCCATCACAATATCAATATCCATAACATCGGATAAAATTCCTGCATTTGCTTGATAGTTCCTTAGAAGTAGTTTTACAGAGGAAAGACATTTTGGAATAATTGTACAGACAATCGCCATTGAATGATAATCATCAACTACAACAGAGAGCTATGTAGAATTTACATAGAAGTATCGTCTAAACTACGGTTCCTCCAAACCAATTTGATTTTTATAGATTTCAGCATTGATTGTCTCCTATGCTTTCGTTGATCTAATACACAAAAATATCATATTGTATTCTGCATTATTGACAGAAGTGTATCTATGGGTGATCTCAAGGGAGTCAAAACTCTTGTAAAATAACTTGTATTTCAGTTGTAGAAGAATTGATATAGTTATGATTAATAATATTGACAAACATGTAGTTTAAATTAATGAATTATCATTATATTATACAAGTTTATCCACTGAATTTTTTTATTTTGCCTCACGCTTCTAGTTTTAGCAAAATGATTATGATACTTGTAATTTGGAGTTAACTAGTGGAACAGTGAAACTTGCTTATTTTAGCACATCTGGGAGGAATTCTTGGAATCAGCTTTGGAGTCAGTATTTTGACAGTCTACGAGTTTCTAGAGTTTTTCATAATAAAACTCTCAAGTGCAAAGTGTGGGAAAAAGAAAATAATGCAGGAAAAGGCATCTGAGTTAGATGAAGAAGGTGAACGTGGGAATAAAAGTAACCGTGCTACGTGTATGTGCAATGATGCTGGAGGTGGATCCAATGATGTTGACAGTAAAATTAGGGATGCTGGCAATAGATCTGTGGTGATAGATATGGAGGAATAATTACTTCTCGCTGTCAGTTTCATGACTTGTCTATCTTGGATATCATTACAAAGCTGTTTTGAAGTTGTCTTCTGTTAGGAGAATAATGGAAACCATAAGACAACTCCCAAAAGTAAAACGGAGTGTAAACTATAATACGAAGTTGAGAAGACAACTGACAAAAAGAGGCTTTTACTTTCACTTTAACCATTTTTCAAGTACAAATAAAAGATTATTAACTTTATATTTGTACTCGACAAATGGACAAAGTGAAAGTACACGTCTCTTTTTGTCAGTTGTCTTCTCGAGTTCTTATTATAGTTTTCACTCTGTTTTACTTTTACTTTATATTACTATATATACATGCAACTACCTTAATACATGTACACGCATTAGTAACAATTGCCCTTATTATTCATGTACATTGTATACACACAACTATTTCGATAGTAGATTGACGTCATATTACAGTCTTTTACTTGTTTTATACAAAAATAAATAAACAGTTCAAATGTTTACTACTGTAGCTCTGTTAAGCATGCAAACATTGTTATATGGCACCATGTGCTGGGTAAACTACAAGCATGACATTATAACACAGGACCTATTGCCTGCAAAACAACAATGCTCACCTCTACACCACCAACACTCTTACGCTTATGCTCAACTGTAGACACACTGGTGAGATTAGCTGACAACTGCATTCTATGAATGACATCGCTGCCAGTAATAATCACAGGTTAAATTCAGTCTTGGTTTCTATTATATCCGATAGTTGCATTCCTGGAAATGATGTAATTAACTTCTGAATGTTAAAGTAACCATAGGGGTGCAAACAGCGTTTTAGGGTGAGCGTTCTCTGAGCAAGCGTCAAACACTATGGCCTTGATAAACACACGGGGCCAAAGGAGAGCACGCCAATTTGTCAATTAGCGAATGATGTTTCAGTGTGCATTTACTCAATTATGACTCACGTGTTTATGTTTACTAACTCTGTTTAGCAGCCAATCACTGGCGAGCGAATCGTCTTAATTCTGATGACACAACTTGAGCGTTTTGAGAGTGTTGGCACCTTGGCGATTCGCAAGCGTCAAATTTTCTCCAACAGCTCTCATGTGTTTGCACTTCAACAGTTGTATATAACATTATTGCATTGAGAACGCTTTCTAGTAATCTCTCAAGTCTTGAGTACACTGGAGGCAGTGAGCTTCAGCGGAAAAAGCTTTGTTGTTTTTCGTATGAGTGACTTTTCAATATTTAACCAACAATCATTGGATCAAATATTAACCAATCACAACAGTGCTCTCTGACACCAGAATGAAAAGACAAACATGTTGGTCGCGACAAATAAATGGTGATGATTTGTTCTAGAACGAGACTCTGCTAGCCGAGAAAGAAGTCGGGTCCTCGTGTAGCTCAGCCTTTACAAAATTAAACATAATATCCTATGCTCATAAATAGTGCATGTTTTATAGATATATTATTATGATCACAACGGACTTGTGTAGTGGGTTGCTAAGTGATGATCACAATGAACATGTGTAGTAGACTGTCCTGTGATGGTCACAGTGGACCCACGCAGTAGGTTGTTTTTGGTTCCCAGCAAAGAGTTGTTTACTTAGCTTGAAGTTGAGTTTCCAAGATGGAGGAGGTAGAACTTTCTGGTAAGTAGAGCTTGTTTTGACAAATGAAAACTGAATTTTTTTCTAAGATGTTGGTATTGAATATTGGTCACTCTAGACGGTTTAAAAGAGATTGTACAGAAATTACACGGAGAGTCTGAAAACGCAGTAGAAGATAAATTGAAGTCTACAAAATAGAAAGTAAATTTTTCACAACCTACATGTATGTTAGCCTCTTCAGTTATCTTCTTGGGTTTGCTTCTAAGAGATCTTGACACAGCAATTAATGTATGTCTTCCTTTTTTGTTGCATAGCACAGATATTGAAGTTGTGTCAGGTTTTACGTACACCATTTGGTGTGTACATACAATACTACAACTAAAATTTACAACAACATTTTATTTTCAATGTTCTTGTTGAAGTTAGACTTTTACACATTGGTCCAGTATCAAAATCTACGGTGAAGAACTCAATTTAGTGCAAGACATAAAAAGCTTAGCAAATTTTGAAAATCTCTCTGTTATAACATTAATATATAGTATCACTTGTAATATAGACCAAGAGACCAGTTGGCAGCAGTTCATACTGGAGACATCAATGCACGGAGTCAAGAATGTGTTTACCAGTGACCTAAGTCTAATTAGAAGGTGAGTAAAGAGTCAGCTACACGTAGGTCTACTTTGTAAAGTAATAGCTGATGATTGCAGTGAATTACCATTATGTTCATTTCATGCTATCCGGAGACCAAAGTAAGCTGTGGAAAAGGTATTATTTGTTCAATGTCAAAAGCTATTGTACTAAACCTCACTAGACAAGCATGACTTATTTCGCTTAGCCAAAAAGTGTTTAGATCGACAGAATTAACAGAAAAATTTCTGCTGAAGCAGAGTAACTTTGCTCTTTAATGGGGACTATAACAGGATAAATCTAGTAGTAAGACTAGCATAAAATTTGTGAACGACATAGAAAGTTTGGGTAAAATACCTGTATATATTAACTGTGTAAATTTACACAGTATCTACATGTAGGCCTACAATCATGCACCTTATTATACTCATTCACATGCAAGGCAAACATTTACTGTAATGGGGTTTGTGTCTTCGTTTACATTTTTACATGTTACTAGTAGGCCTACTGTATGATTGTGATGGGTAACCAGAGAAAATATAGTGAAGTTAATTTGTTTATCTCATTAAGACTAGTTTGACCTGACCAATTTCCTTCTCGGTTTCTATTCGTAATTAGGTACAATTGCGCTTAACATATTAACACAAATGAGTTAGTATATTCACCAAATATGTGGAATTATTTTACAGGATCCTTTGGGGTTTAATGATGCTTTTCAGTTTGATCTATCTGGGCTTTGCATCTCATGAGTTAATAGCCAAACTCAGCAACAAGGCTACCGACACTAAAATAAGAATTGCACCAGCTAAGGAAATACAGGTAACTGGTATCTTTTTGATAGCACTCATAACTAAGAAAATCTAGTACACAGTAGTGCATATATCAAACATGTTACAATAGTTAGGTACTTAGTTTGCATACTGACAATATTATGGTAGCAATATATTGGCAACAGCATACACAGTGAGGTAGTGAGTTTCATTCACATCATTGTTCCAACTGGCAGCATGAATAACTATCTGTCTACCTACATTTCTGTGCTTAAATGTAGTCATAAAGTGCTTTTATTCTGTAAACGGTTTTTAGAGCAAATTTTATAGAAATACATGTATTTTAATAAGATTCCTCTAATTTAGCTCTAATTTTGCTGTTCTAGTTTCCTACTATTACCATCTGCAACCGGAATCGGTTTGTGGCATCGCTCCTGGATGACGACACAAACTTTGTGGAATGGGATGCTGTTACAAGTCTATTTCCTTCTGATGGAGAAATATGGGAAACAGAAACCAGGTAGGTTGGTGAAAGTAATAATGTTAACTGCTAAGTTGACATTCTTTCTGCATATTAACTTGCTGTTTAGCTAATTTCCAGATTTCAAGTTTTTACATGTAGCTTCAAGCCCAACACACTCCTTTTATGGAAGGTGAGATTTTCCTCAGTGAACATTGCTCCAATCTTTTATGAAATCTGGCTAGATGCATGGTTATCACAAAAAAAAATATTGGTATTGAAATTTTACTTTTTCAAAAGAGAAATATGCTTGTGTAAATTAATTCTTCCATATTGCATTAACTTTTACTACTTTTGACCAGAGATAGTATTCTGACCATGGCAAATATCACTTCCTCTCGTCTGCTGCTGGATGGAGACTATGCAAGTGATAAAATAAGAAAGTGGGCGCCTCGACTGAAGGAAACGTTCAACACTTGTGTGTATAAAAATAGGAAACTTGACTGTGCAGAGCTGTTAACTTCTGTAATAACGGAGTCAGGTAAGTTTTTTTCCCAAGCTTGTGATTTTAAATTGTTCTCAGCTATCAAACAGATGACAATCATAAAGTCGAAGCAAATGTAAGCGAATTCAAACGGCGTACAGTTTCTAATATTGTTCCTAAAGTTGCACCGCTGACTAAAAACTTACCAACGCATAATTATCTAGAATTATACTGACATTGTATTAAAGTGGGAGTAGCACCAAAGACTGGGTTGTCTTCCTGAGTTGTTCCCTCTTGTATAAGCAGAGAAATATAATTGGAAATCAATTATGCTAAATTTAGTTCTCTATTTCTCTTTCAGTGCTAATATTGTTTTACCACAAGTAGTTATGTGTATTTTGGAAAAATACTGAAAAATAGGACACCCACTACCTCTATTCACTCATGGGAGTTTTTAGGAAATATGAAGAAGTTGTCTTATCGATGTTGTATGCCCTCAAATAAATGAGAAGTTTTCTTGCTAATTGCACTTTCTTGATGTTTAAAATCAAAAAGACAAGTGGATATAGGTGGCCAAGTATCATGTTATCAAAAGTGTAGAAGGAATTTATAAACTCTTGGTTAATAGAAAAGTTATTGAAAAAAAGCTTTTTCATGTGCTTTATAACAATGTTAACTGGGTTACTCAGATGACATAGACTGCCTTTGTTTGAGATCCATTTGTGGTAGATGACATCATCTGCTGTTGCACTGGCAGACCATTTTGAATAGCTCTAAGCAAGTACTATTCAACCAGCTATTCAGCCTTTTGATTGGTTTTGGTCAATTTTGGAAATACTCCCTCTTTAAGAATGAGTAAAAATCATAAGTATTCCCTGCGAGCCAAGAACAACAGTATACATGTACTTACATGTACTCTCATCTCAATTATCGGGAAGTGCAATACTATGTGTATGAATTATCATATCATTGATAAGTGTAATATGAACTGCCACAATTTACACTGGATAATGCATATTATAACTTTACCACGTTTAGGTTACTGTCACGCCTTCAACATTGATGGCTCAAAGTTTACTTCAGTGTCTGGTATGAGAGGAGGCCTAACAATAGTTGCCAAAGCTCATGTTAAACAATACTCATTTGGAGCACGGTCTTGGTACTCTGGATTCACTGTAAGTATTTCTCATTTTATAAACTTGTATCATCCATAATTGATTGGCACTTTTTAACATGTAATAGTATATATTTTGCACATTAGCAAAACATGACCTGAAATTTGAGTTTGCTTGGTTTGAAACAAGTTACGAAAGTGTTGGGTGATGCAATTAACACTAGACAATAATGCTAGAAACTGAAGCTATTTCCAATCCTTCAGCAGAACAAACCAAACACCAAAAGCTATCCAAAGAGAAAGTCAGGTCATTCGCTACAAGTAAAATAGGTCACGTGGTATATAGAGCCACATTGCTAACGGAACCGAAAATGGTGCCTATCAATTTCATTGGCCAGATTTCGTTTTTGTATGGCTTTGTAAAGTACCAAGTGCTATCTTATAATTAAATTTACAGGGTGTAATGTATGTTATTGATTCTCAGCAATTAAAAGCACAAATCACAGGCTGAGTGTGATTGAGACAGTAAAACTGTCTCATTACATTTTATATTATTTCAATCACAATAAAGTTTGTTTCGTCACCTTCAATCCATTTTAAACTGAATTTAAGGCAGCACAGGCTCATTCATGCTGAGTCTGAGTTGATAGTATTGTGGTTTGGCAATACAAAAATCACAGACTGCTTAATTTAAAATAATTTTCAGTTTACTCAGAAATTGAAGTTTTCATTGGCAACTTCAATCTCATCAGTTAAACTTATGTATGTATTAAATTGAACTTGCCTTTATTCAAATCTATAAATGGCTAGAATAAAGCTTTTCAAAATATAAAAAAATATATTAAGTGAACAAAATTATCTACTTTTACTTTAGTACTATGTGAATAGTTATTAAAAAGAAGGATAACTTCAGAAAAGTTAATTCAGCATCGGCTTAGTCTAAAAGAGCCCATCAGCTGAGAAGACAACTACAGGATTCAGCCAATTCTCAGCCACAGGAAGTTCAATGCTATCTGACCTCACTTTATTTGTGTTATTACCTTTCTTAGCAGCATAATGTTCACTTTAATTATACACAAACCTATCACACTGTTATCCATAGATTACTGTTAGTGAGCCTGGATCAGCCCCTCTCACTATGAGACAGATGGTTACAGTTCCAACAAGAGGTACGACCTTAATCCAGTTATCCAATAAAAGGGTGGGTTTATATTTGCATAGTTGACAGCCAATCTTAACTGCAATGGCATGGTTTACGTAAATTTGTAGTGCCTTCCACTACAATGTGTCTTGAAAACATGTTAAATGTTTGTAATGACTGTTTAATAGTGACGAAGTAAGTAGGATACCTTCGAATCAATGAAAAGAAGTTTGACGAGAGCAGTTCAATAACCTGTTATGCTGAGAAAATCGAATATTATGCCTTTTACTCAACTCAATGTGTATTGTTTTGCTTTACAAGATTTCTAGGAAACAACCAATGTTTTCTAAATGCATGTTTACTTGAGGGCTATTCACGCATAAATTAGCAACTTGCCTACACTGTACAATGTAGGCTACGTGACCACAAAAGCAAAGAATATAGTATACCTAAACAGTGTACTGTAATATTAAACATACACAGTCATATTGAAATGCATACAACCACCATATCAACTCAATTACTGCTGAATTAATGTCAATTGCTATTGATGCCATGATGTAACTCACACAAGAGAACTTTGAATATTCTCGCTAGCTGTTGCCTCTTGTATAACTCTACCGGAAGCAGCAGAATATGATTCTCAGTCTGGTAAAGTCAGACAGTGAAATCTCCACTGCAGTGTAGTTGAAATGTACATTGTGTAAATTAGTGATTGCTAATTCTACAGATTGTGAGGGAGCCACCTTATGCTGATGGAGGTAAAGCTAATTGTTTTGATAGGATAAACAGACCCAACCCTCTGTACTTCTATGAAAGCTACTCCCAGTCAAACTGTCTGATTGAGTGTGAGACTGCAGTGACAATCAAAAGTTGTGGCTGTAGAGATTTCTTCCAACCAGGTGAGTATAGACATGTGATTATTTAATGTATCATTTAACTGAGTGAGTTGACTTATTATACACATACATGTACCTGTCAACTATGTCAACTATCCCGATTTGGGCGGTACCCTCCTTATTTCAAACTCTCACTCCCACCAGCTCCCTATATCCCTATATCCTCCCTCTTTCAAGGCATCAGATAGGTATTTTTCATTTTTGTCTTAACCAATATCCAACATTCAAGATTATCCAATAAATAGCATCAAATTAATACCCTTGTTCAGTCTCATTTTACTCTATCTGGGATTTTGATACAGCCTTGGAGTTATCAGCTACTACATAGCTTATATTGTGCATGTGTACATAAGTCTAATATATTTGAGTAAATTGTTATCACCACCAGTCTTTTTTTTCAGCCTTTTTATGACTTAGTTGAGTCGTTGCTAAAAGTACGAGCATGGTAGCTAGTTTACATGTGTTACTGATTATGTCAAAGGATAATGATTAGTGCTGTGATAACAGTGAAGCTTGGCACCGTACTCCTCCACCCCCCCCCCCTCACAGCTCCAACTCTCCAAATGTATTTTTTTCAGTTAGAAGTTAGTGTCTTGCAAATTTCACCTGTGCACTTGAAAGTTGGGACTCCCTATATTTTTTCACTCCGGGTTGACAGGTATGATTATGCAGTATGTGATATGCTGAACCATTTGTTTGGAATTGCCTGAAAATTTGATTTTGCCGATATGAGGTTCCGCTGCTAATCTATCACAAGTCATAGTTTTATGCTAGTAAGACATTATACATGTGTAATTGATGATAATATTTTATGAAAATCTTATTTTAGCTCTCAATGGAACCAGGCTCTGTTCAATACTGGAGGTATATCAGTGTATATGGCTACATGCACCAAGTAAGTAATTTTATCCTTCCAGATTCCTGCTCATGCATGCAGTCTACATTTTTACTGTATCACAGATATCAGCAGCTAAATGATATTATTGGGTGAGCTTCACGCATTCCTAAAAACTGGCCACAATTTAAAAGACGTGTTGAAAGTTGGCAGTTGAGAAAGGAAGCATCGCCAATGATTTTGGAATTTCAAGCATTCTTAAATAATTCAGCCAATGGCACACTATTGAAAAATTAAGTACCACCTTATGCTTTAGTGTGGCATGGCCAACGGTATAAAAACAAGTGCATGCTGACTCCACCGTTGCTACTGATTGTTAAATTCTATGATTGTTTTACTGTGTCATTAAGATTATTTCATTTAAAAATTAACTGGTAATGAAGCTCTGTGGTTCCAGTAACTTCAATGATTTTAGAAAAGTTTTGAGTAAAGAGTTTTATTTTGGAACAATGAAAATCATCCACCACTTAACATCAGCTATTACTTACTATTACTTACTATTACTTACTATTACTTACTATTACTTACTATTACTTACTATTACTTACTATTACTTACTATTACTTACTATTACTTACTATTACTTACTATTACTTACTTTTACTTACTATTACTTACTATTACTTACTATTACTTACTATTACTTACTATTACTTACTATTACTTACTATTACTTACTATTACTTACTATTACTTACTTTTACTTACTTTTACTTACTATTACTTACTATTACTTACTTTTACTTACTATTACTTACTATTACTTACTTTTACTTACTATTACTTACTATTACTTACTTTTACTTACTTTTCTGTTTGCTTAGTTCGCTTGAAGGCCCTACACTCACCTTCATAAAAATGTGCAAAATATTTCCCATAAAAGTCTATTTCAAAATATAATTTAGCAACATAACCAAAATTATTTGCCTTCACTTTAGCAGCATTTATAATTAAGTGCATGACCCGTAATAAAAAGAGAAGACAACTTCCTTAAAGTTAAGTCAGCATTGGTATTGTGTAAAAGGCCAGCTTGTCGGCCAAAAAGACAACTCGAAATTTCACCTGATTTTTAGCCAGCAATAGTTCTTAAAATGAGAAAGTGGCTGTATTGTAGTTCAGCATTTGCAGATGATTGGTCGATTTCCAGACTTCACATTTGGACTGTAGATTAAAACCTCACACTGTTAGAATTTTTAGCAGGTAACAGCCACACACAAATATTTATACATCATTGCTTTTACTACTAGTGGTAACTGTAACATTTGCGACAGGTTCTGTTTAGTAGAAATACCAAATTTGAGTACGGTTATATAGAATGAACACGTTATTATAATTTCCTATTTACTCTCATCTTATATGTAGATATCCAATATGACTGCAACTGTCCAACCAGCTGTAACGAGACCACATATAGCATGAAGACCTCCAGCTCATTTATTGCTGGTACAGAGCACATCTGGAATGGACCTGATACTATCTTCCCTGAAGGTAAACAACTCCAAGGAATAATAATAAGTATATGATCAAATATACATGTAATGATACAGAGAATTTGGGTATCATTTGTGCCAATCAAAGTTGATTACTTAGATTAGGAATTAAGGTATGCTTGGTATTTTCATAGTTCAAACTGCCATAGCTCCATCAATGGCTTATAGCTAGCCATGGTATACATTTAGGGCAGAATATTATTAGCGATACCAATAATATGGTAAAGTTTTGTATTCTGGATAAATTCCCTTGTACTTATTTTGTCTACAAGTAGCAATGAATTTATTCTATGCATACACCATTTACAAATAGCTATTATCTGCTTGAGTGATGATGACTCTGCAAGCAGGACTATTCAATTAATTGTGTGAAAGTCGCTAGTTAATCACTGTATATGTATGTTAAGGTTTTTTACTGGACTGGATGCAGAGATCATAAAAAACGCATCACACACCTGACTGCTTTAGAATGGTAATTGAATAATGTTTTGTAATTGATGATTAATTTTATTTGTGCAACCCCTACAATTTTTTACCCAAAGAGGTAGCGAGGTATAGCCATGGTGTCCTTTCATTCCCTCAGCCTGTCACCAAAAGAAGCATGTACGCCAATAATACATGTATGCGCGCATGTAAACTATGTAGGCTACAAGTTTTCTTCAGCCCAAAATGACAGCTTTAGTTGCATGTATTTATTTACCATGTACATGTAGATGCCAGTGAAATGCACTTCTACTATGGTTTCATAGAATATGAGGAGATAATGGAGTCAGTCGCCTACACATCTCTTGATGCAATAGGTAGGATATCATAAATCATTGTGGACCACGACAACCGGCTGACGATTTTATGTAGAATCTACATAAATACAATCTGATGAAATTTTGAATTTCTGCACTAACCTGCTCCCATCTGCTTTGTACAATCATATAGTCCCTAAGATGCAACAAGAACATGTTATAAAAAAGAGTAGAAGTTATGTTATTGTTATTGTATGTACGTGCGTACGTACATACGTACATATGTACATACGTACGTACATACATACAGACGTACATACATACGTACATACGTACGTACGTACGTACATACGTACGTACATACGTACGTACATACGTATGTACGTACATACATACATACGTACATACGTACATATATACATACGTACATACATACATACGTACATACATAAAACTGTAAATTTGATTCTATGATCAATATTGACTTATACTTCTTAGATTATAGAGAAATAATCACATGCACATGACTTTGTATAAAGATTTGATGTTAAATTATATCACAAATTTGCTTCTTTCAGCACAACTGGGAGGAATTCTTGGCATCAGCTTTGGAGTGAGTGTTTTGACAGTTTACGAGTGTCTGGAGTTTTCCATAATCAAACTCTCAGCTGTAAAGTGTAAAAAAGGAAGTAAAGTTCATGCATAAATTATTTTATTATTTTCCATTTAGTGTGAGATTTTGTTGAGCAAACAAATTTGAGAGCTAAAAGTAGCAAAACTGAATTTGGAATTAAGCAGAGAATAATGAAATTACGTACTACATACAACAGGACATCAGGTAAATGCAATCTATAAAATTGTGAGAAATACTTCATTATCATGAAACTAGAGTTATGCCCTCTTAGCAAATTCAATGCACTCACCAGTCAATGTGGAAACAAAATAAATTTCTTGCTTGCACATGCTGACAACAATGAGTGGTAAGGCATGCAATATAAAAAGATGCTACATGCTATCATTATTCATTCAAGTCCTGAAGAGTGTGCAAACACACAAATCAGGACTGTAGACTGGATAGGTACCAGTGAAAACTATTATTTCAGTACCTTAGCTACAATGTTTATTAACTCTATTTATAATACATGTACCTGTATTAAATTATTGTAAAATAATATTAACTTTTTCATTTTTTGTATTTATTTTTCACCTTTTCATTTTTGTATATTTATATACAATATCATTCCAACTATTACATTCACCTTTTTTATGAACATTTATAATGTTGCCTTTATTATTTTTAACCATCCTTTAATTTCATTTTATAATATTTTAGTTGTTTTATGTGAAAATAATAAAGCATTAAGCGAATCATTCATAGAGAAATTTAATTAGGTATACCCTTAAAATATTTTCTAGATTGAAGAATATTTCCAAACTATAATGTTAGAGACCGGTGTTTGGTGAACAGCTAAGAAGTCGTTGTAGCACCAAACTTTCAGTTGTGGCAAAGCCCCCAAAACAACACAAAGCAAAAATGTGCGTCGGCCGGGAATCGAACCCGGATCTATTGCTTGGAAGGCAACAATGCTAACCTTTACACCACCGACGCTCTTGTAACATGTAGCAATAGGCACATTGGTTACATGGGTTGACACTAATTGTATTCTAAGAGTGACACCCCTATGAATAATTATACCACAGATTACCTTCAATCTTCAGTTCTGTTATGTCCAATAGTTGAAGTCATAAAGGTATCATTATACGTCAATTAATTTTTGGGTTGTGCTGAGTAACCATAGCAACTGTCTAACTGAGTTGCTATATACATTTAAGACTGTAATTGTGTCCAGGTCATTGTTTTTGAATCTCTAACACTATTAAAAATGTGAGCAACAGCATTATGATTATATGTATGACTAATACAATGTATTGTTGTGATATCAGATATTCTCACGACATATAATCCATGTACATGTATTTGGATATGCATCAACAGTCGCAATTTTTATACTGGAGTAGTTGTATTTTTATAACTGAGTTTCATTGTTATAATTTATAAATACTGCCATTCTTCATCTGTCTTATAGAACCTACAATTTGGATGTCCTTCCCGATGCTCGGCAGACTTCGGAAATTTTATGTATTGTTATATTTAAAGTTTGATTTATGTAGGCCTACTATCTGCATCGCTTCATCCTTCTTTTCTCCTTCCCCACCGGTTGCAACCAGAAGTTATTTAGCTGTGACGAAAGAGCAATTTTCTGTACTGAATCAGTTGCTCCTGAAACTACAATTATAAAGACACATTGTATTTACTTGAATATATTAATGGCAGCTCAGACTAAACTAGGAGACTCTTAGCCTTAATTCCTCTACAGAACTAAGCCAGAACAACTGGAGTAGTTAGCTACAAATGTAGGTCACACCTATACATAAGCAAATACAGACAGCACACTCTGACTTAGCATAATCTTAGTAATTAGGATTTACCTCCTCTTTTGAACTTTTTTATATGTAAGAGAAGGCAACTACAAACTTTGGACACGTCCACCACCACACAAGTACATGGGAATTAAACGCCAATAATGGAGACAGAAGCATTCTTCTCTCAGCTTAATTGCAACCTACATAAGAATTTCTAACAATGGATCGGGTTTATTTTATTAGAGCACTTGTTCAGATATTGTGTGTTTTCTTATTTTATATTCAACCAGCATACAGTAGCCTAAGCATTCACCAAGATGGTGTTAATCTACATGGACATTATCGGATAACTAAATAAATTAGCCTATTAATATAGTTGCTTTCCCATTTTGTATTCTCCATATCTCAAACCAGTATAACAGGTTGTAGGCAATATATTTACTTTTGTGAAGTTGATATATTATTGTAATATTATGAGAAATAGTGTTCACCTACACTTTCCTGTAAATGAATGAATTAGCTAACTAATAGTGCCTAGATATGTAGCTACTGATCGGACACCCCTGTTTGCACTGGGTAATCTGCCTTCTAGTAAATCTGAAGTGCTGCATTGATCTAAGCGAGTACTGTTTCACAAATTTGTGCATTAAATTCCAAAACTCTGTAGTCAAAGTTTACAGTTAATTTTTTAACTAGAGTGGCCGACTAGCAATTAAATTTTGTATTTATTTACTCACCTAATTTTTTATTGCTCTAACAGACAAGATATTTCTCAGACATACGATGGAGACAGGAATAAACTAACTAACTAGTACATAGTAGTTGAAATTAAAATATTTTTTCATTTTTTCAAGTTTTTATTTGATATGCGTGTAAATATTTCTTTTACTGGGAAAGAAACATTCAGAAATGATCTGCGTGTTAAACTAACCAGATAAATACAGTAAGATAGTATCACAAACTACCACTAAGATACTACATTATGTAAAATTATTTACGATGCATACAATGGCATGTAGCCTACAATTAAGTGCATTCACATATAGGTACAAGTACATGTAAATGAAAACAAATAATAACAGTTCCATATAATTTATGTGTGTAGTTGTTTTAAAACTATCACAAAACTTCTAAATTGCTCAGCTTGAATATATGTTTACCTTGGCCGGCAACATACAACTCGCTTCCAACTTTATAAAAAGAGCTGGGACAAATACTTGTAGTTAGCTGCGTTCCAGGGTGTGATTGGATGCTAACAGTAGAGACAAAGTTATTCTCTATATCCATCAGCTTCACCTTGCAGTTAAAAACGTCAGCTATTAGATAGGTTCCGTCTATAAATTTGGCTATTTTAGTGATAAAGTCAAATCTGGAGTTACTAAGGGTCCCCTCAGCATCGCCACGACTTTTCGACCCAGCAACTATCTTAGAAGTGACATTACCATTGCTCAGCCAAATAATTTCTGAGATATAATTTGCATGAGCCACAAGTAGCCTATCATTGTCCCAGAGTATAGCTCCTGGTCCTGTGGAATCCATGTGGACAACCACACTCAAGTCTCTGGTGTCCAAATCTAGAGACTGCAGGGTGCTACTTCCTTCATCTGAAACTAACAACTTTCGGGGGTTTCTGGGGTCTGATACAAGCATGTACGGTAGGTGGAGACGCCCGGGACCCACCCCATAAACACCACATGTTATTAATTCAACCCTGACTTTCTCTCTATCCAGCAGTTTTATGCATGCGTCAAAATAATCTATCAGAGCAATATGTGTGCAATTGAGCTGTACAAATCCGGTTATGGTTACCCCTGGAATGAATGCAACTGTTGAAGTAACAACACCATTAGTGTTTCGGAAATGGAACCACGTGCTGAATATAATTGTGCCGGCAGCCTTTGCTAGGTCCTCCTCCATTTGGTAAACTTGATTCATTGATTCGGTGAACAGAGTTGTCTTACCAAATGTCACACTATAAGAAAATAAAATAATTAGTCGTTCTCTAATTAGCGACAAGTTGGTCTTGCTACTGAATTCCTCTTAATTATTAGAGACTAAACAGAGAGTGAAAGGTGGCCTAAACTGTGTGGATTGACTAGTCCAGCTAACTTGTCAGTATAAAACTTACTTTGAGATTTCTCCATAAGCTAGTCCTGTTGTTAGAGCAACAAAAACGCACTACAAGAAAGAAACAATGTTTTAATGACTCCTTATACTTAGTGAATGTGAATATAAAAAAGTAAAGAAAAGCCCTCAGTCCAGTCAATAATGACGATGAAATGCTGGGAAAGCCAGCAGAGCCTATAGCAATGAAGCTTTCTGCTAGTTATACAACATTGCTCTTCATCTCTTGTGCGGGGTAATCTGGTGTGATCACAGGAATGCGAACAAGACCAGGCCACACATGTGAATATACACAGATTTTATTTGTACAATTTAATTAATTTTAATTATTGTATGGCTTTCTATCTTATTTGAAGTAAAATATAATCAAAGCGGATATTAAAAAAGTACACTATTAAAAATAAGAATATAACATTGTGTACTCACCAGTATAAGGTAAACTTTGGCCATACTCTTTCTTTCTATCTTCTTGCTTAATTTACTACACTAGGTTGGTATGCTGTATGTTTGCATACATGTACATGGGGATATCTTAGTCAGTCTGTGTTAAATAAAGCCAAGAGTGGTATGTTACATAACATACTGTCTGTACAATACAATTCTAAACTATAATTAACTAGGTATTTACTGTTCAACCATTCCAATGGCAGCTTAGACAGCTGCTTATCTGATTTTAGGCACAAATCTTAGTTTATGATTAAATATAGCATTTAGTCTGTCACTGTTCAAAGTAATAAATGGACACAATGCTGAGCTTCTTAATGGCTAAGTACACAGCTCAACAATGTCCTTTGGTATAGGGTATATAATTTAAGTCTAGCCTAAAGCTAAATATGGGGTGCAGGGTTGTAAATAAATGCCCGGTTACAGGTATTTGTTTACATTATCTATAATACAATGGTAGGCTATATAGCCTAAGGTTCATATTCGGTGTATTTATAAAAGTTGTTAATATAGTAGCCTGTTGCAAGATTTCTTGGTAATTTGATTAGTATAATAAGATAGATTGTTGTAATTCTACATGTATTGCCCTTCTGATAGACATGTAAGAAAAAGTGATGAATTTTTAAAACATCAAATCCTCTACTCATACTCATGCTTTTTGCACCTGTTAAAATCATTGCAAATTATTCACTGACCTACCACTGTACTACAGTCATAAAATCTTACTATAATTATTGGCAAAGAAAGAAACTGCAAGATGCAGAAAATAATTTAATAAAAGTATGAAGAAGATACAATTACTTTCTACATGCAAATACACTTTGTTGGAGATTGATTGAAACTCATTAAGAATTATTCACAAATGGCCTATTTGAAGAAAAAGAGAATCTAAAACATGGAAACTGGGGACGCATGAACTAAATTAATCTCTGTGAGATGATGATTTAAATATGGATGCAAGGAAAAAATGTTGTCAGGCAAAATTTTTGTAGTGCTTAGAGAGTTGAAATCTAAACATTTAAAATTTGAAAAATAACTTATTTCGAAATTATACAAACGTATGTTTTGAATTCTGCTCTATTTGGTTCAGGTGAGCTCACACAACTTTCTCTTTGGATTTGGAGTCAGAAACACTACACAGTTGATGCTTGCAACAGTACAAGATATAATTCTGCATAACAACTAAAGTCGTCTGTTGTAGCAAAAAAAACTTTATTTCTGAAGTTTATTTTTATTATTCTGTTTCAGCATCTAAATAGAAATTTTATATAGTAATTTGCTTGACGTAAGGTTGATATCTTGAGCTTACAGTAGCCTATCTGTACAAATGTAGGCCTATGTTAGATTGACAAGCTAGTCAACATTTATTGAACTCCCATATGAAAGAAATCTTGTAAGTAATAGATATCCTTTTTAACTCACTTGCTTGTAAAAGAACATAAATAATTGTAAAATAGAAGAATTGCAAAAGTAGTAAATCAAAGCTTTCTACTTTATTAAAACCATATAAAATACAAAATGAAGTATTACGGCATAATGAAGTATTACGGCATAATTTATAAAAAGTTCAGAACCATCACACTTTTCTGATTTTAGCCGCTATTTTGTCCAAGGAAGGATTAGACTTGTCAGTTGGGTTTGCTTTCAGCTCCTAAACACGTACACACAGTGCATATGGAGGACTCAGGATTTAATTGAGTATTGTTCTACTACATTTTGTTTTTCAACTGTTGCCCAATTAGGAAAACGAGACATCTTCATGACATCTTAGCTAGCACTGAAGACAAATTTCAATAAATTTAATAACATTCTTATCATGCATGTATGGTTTACAGCTACTAATTTAATCAAACTTGAGGCTGATTTTACTAATAAAACCAGAAATATTAAACACTGAATTTCTCTACAGGTTCATATATAAGTTGAAACTTCATACTGATAAGAATGTCAACATTTATTGAACTCTCCCATATGAAAGAAGTCATGTAAGTAATGGATATCCTTTTTAACTCACTTGCTTGTAAAAGAACATAAATAATTGTAAAATTGAAGAATTGCATAAGTACTAAATCAAAGCTTTCTACTTTATTAAAATCATATAAAACACAAAATGAAGTATTACGGCATAATTTGTAAAAAATGCAGTACTTTGATGATAGATGAGATTACCTTATTTGGAAAGTAAAAATGACAGCACAAACAAGACAAACAACAAACTTTAGACTATGTCATTAGTATATAATGTATAACAATTAAACTGAAGCAAAAGATAGCTTCAAGTCACTCAACTTCAATATACTTCCTCTATCACCGCCAACATACATTTCATTTCCTACCGTATAGAGTGCATGGGGACAGAAAGACACCGCACCATACAATGGCTTGTTTACAAAAGAAACAGTCAATATCTGTTGGTTTCTCGTGTCCATCAAAAGCAGCTTACAATTTCCGGTATCTGCAAGTAACTGAGTCCCATTTACAAAATTTGCCAAATCTGCAACAAAATTCAATCTAGCTTCAATGAATTTTCCGCCAATATTACCTTCAGCGCTATTTGGTGAACCGGCAATGATTGTGTTGGTAACAATACTGTCATTCAGCCAACTTACTTCTGATATATAGTTGTGGTTAGAAACCAGTAGCTTATCATCCACCCACACCATTTTTGTCGGAGTTGAAAAATTTGCCCTCAAAACAGTACTTAACATCCCTGTTTGTATATCAACCGATCTTAACGCAATGTTGACATAGTCAGTCACTAACAGCTTGCCTGGGTTCCTAGCATCTGTCACAATGTCATACGGTAGGTGAAACTTTCCAGTACCCACCCCACCATCGACATAAGCTAAACTAAAACAAGACCCAGCTAATGGTCGAACGTTGCCCTCAGCTCGATTTAGAATCTTTATACAATGAGCCGTACGCAATACGTAGGCGACGTGTGTAGAGTTGATTTGCGCAAATCCTGATATAATTGATTGCGGGTGGTACACTACGATCGAGTCATCTACTCCATTTGTGGTTTTAATGTAGCTCAACGTACTGTATATAACACTTCCATCTACCTTGCTCACATCTCTCTCTATTTGAAAGATTCTATCAGACGTTTTAAGGAACACAGCTGACTTGCCGAATTCTATGCTGTAAAATTAGAGAGATTGGTTTCAACGGCACTACATTAGTATTCTAATTGCCTTCATGGAAACTGAAAATGTGCAATCTACTAGTATAATTTATATTTGCCTATCAAACACCTTATCAGTACAGCCTACCAATCAGATCAGTACTTACTTTGATATCACAGCATGGGTATTTCCACTATTCAACGCCGTAACCATAGCAATCAAAACGCTCTAGAAAATAGGAAACTTATTAGAAATATCTCATTCTAAATAGAGAATCTGAATTTGATCAACTAAAAGATGAATGTTTAGAAAGAAATTAGTGTAATAATATAAATGTATTATGGCCAAAGTAGTAGCAATACTGCAGGCGTTATCATAACAAAACATTGCAGTCTGTGAACTCAGCTGGGTGTTTTGGACTGATAACTTGGGAATGATGCCAATGCTTGTTTTAGCATTTAGTGGAGCCCAGACTATCCGAGACTTTTCTATTTTAACTGGAAGTACACTGTACTCTATGGCTAGTGATCATTATGTAATGTAACTCCTCACAAATGTGCTTTATAGGAGATACTGCTGCTACTTCCTACACTGCCACTTTATACTCCAATAATGAAGCATAGTTATAGCATAATAGTATTTACATGTAGTATATAGTTTTAAACTTTATAAAGTTTAAAACTGTATACCTTATGTGTAAATATTTATTAATGTATTAAAATTTTACCCTGGACTATTGGATCTTTTGCAGTCATTTAGAGGTACATGTAATATGGGTAGACTCTGAAGTTACATTGTAGCCTACATATATATCAATTAATATAACTCAAACTAGTAAAATATGATACTACTTATCAAAATGTAAGAAACATTGCATGCGCATAAAATAAATACAATACAGCTACATGTCAAATGTAGGTTCAAGAAATAAAATTGAAGCTTCAGCTTGGAAATTCATTGGAATAAATGTAATAAACTCACAAACATTAGATAAAGGTTAGCCATGGTTGCTTGAAAGATCAGGTTTGTTGGTCTATGGTCTTCAAGATATCTGACTTGTGGTCCTACAGTCCTTAAAAAATCAGACTTGTGGTCCTACAGTCCTTAAAAAATTTGACTTTCTGCACTTCTGGTAAAAACGTGCATTTGTTGAAGCTGGTAGACATTAGCATTTGCAGCGTCTTGTATGTAGCTTCTATAAGCTTATGGTGACTTGAGATTTGTTTATAGGTTTTATTATTTATTGTTTTGAAAGGTAACTTAGTTACAGGGAATCCATTCTTTAATGATTTGAAATAAATTATAGCAGCCAGCTGATGTAATGGTTTCTTATAAGCAGATGTTGTGGGTTGTTGGGCAGTTGCTGATTGGCTGTGAATAATATCATTATTGTTTAAACACCGCCGTTAAATTTTGGCTTCCATTTATTCAGAGCTCAGAAATCCATTCAGTGCACGTTTCTTTATGTTACCACAATAATATTATTGTGTGTTCAAACTAAATCTTCTGATTAATTTTGTTTCTAAGTAGGATGAAGCCAAGCAAGTAAGCCTCTTTTAAAGTCATGAATAGACTTCAGAAATGATACAACAATATTATGGTAGCCTACTGCAGGATTCTGTACAGTAAAGCTAAATTCTCTATTGTTACAATGTTTGAAATTACTGTTTATAATAATAATTTGGTAAATAAAGTGTTTTCTTAAGCAGCATTATATAATTCAATTGCCGAATTACTAAATAGGGTTAAGTTGTTGTCTTTGTATTAAATAAACAGTAACACCTGGATAAATACAAGTTTATGTACATCTGAGTAAATATCATTAGACAGAGTGAAACACTGAGTTGTGTAGAGCAGTAACACATTGGAAGAATCTGTGCTGTGTAAAGAGGAAAAATATGGGTTACCTTCATCTAGCCTGTGTGAGTAGAATTTATTTATTTATAAATTAAAAATGCTGAGCCCAATGTACATTGGCTGTGAAAATCTCTACTAACATAGAGAAAGGCAATACTTGATATTTATTAGACTATGATGAAAGTTAAACTGCATTAATTTCCAAATTGAGTTTTGTTGAATTTTCATGACTTACATAATGCTAAGCTAATGTGCACATGTGCATAGTACAGTGCTGCTGTATAAATCTACGCGCTACAATATTATAATTCTTTATAAACCACAATTTAACTGTATGCCCATGTATATTACACACCTTGACATGTAGGGCCTACATATATAGGCTAACCATTCCCATAAACCGGGATATACTGAAATTATTGCTTAGAGCTTTGATTCAAGCTAGGATTGGCCCTTTTAAGTTAGGGAAAGAATAAGAAACAAAACAGCTTGTCTAAAAAATACTTTGACCTTCTCTTTGTAGATTATGATGGTTGCCATGGCAACAGTCCTGGCCAATCCAGAGATGCGTCCAAAGTAAGTTTACAGTTGAGTCATATAGTTAGGCTATTACATACATATCTCGCATATGATTTATGCTATTTGCTATATTTGATTTATCTACTGGACCATTCCTTGGGGACTGATCAAATTTGCATGCTGGTCGACTCAATTTTTTTTAAAACTGCCCAAGTAAAAAGAGCTTAATTGATTTAGTAGGAAATCAGAATTTTTTTTAATATATGTGAACCCTGTGGCTTCGACAGAAGCTGGTTGGAAAGTTAGAAAATGGGGTGGGGAAACTCTAAATAGAATTTTTGGAAATTTAGCACAGAAAAAGCTTTCAAATACTATGTTGGCATAGATTTAATAATATTCGTGCTTTTGCAGCATAGCGTTTGGCAAGGTAACTATGCTCGTCGACACGATTGATCAGGTGTTCCAAATGGAGAGAGATATCAGCAAGGCAGATGGAAGCTTTATATACTGCACGTGGAATTATCTCCGATCCAGCAACAGCACAACTACTTCAACTCTAACGGCGATCCAAGGTTCTTTCATAACAGGATTCAAACAGCTGAACTCTACGCACATTGCTATAGCAGATTATTCTGAAAATTGTATAAGAATCCTAAATAGAGTAGAGAACAGTTTAGACATATTGGCAGGAACATGTGGTACCTCAGGCTATGTTGAGGGACCAGTTGGTACAGGCAGGCTAAACTCCCCATATGGTGTTGAGGTAGACGTGATGAACCCAGGCAGATTGTTAGTCACAGATGATCAGAACCATGCTTTACGTTCTGTAGATTTACAAACTGGGGAATTGGGTACAGTTGTAAAATCCAATTTCTCTTTTCCTCGGTCAACGTTGTGGGTAGATGGTAAGCTACTTGTCGTCAATAGAAACTACATATCAGAAGTTGCTTGGCTTAGTAACAGCACTGTTACCAACACAATCTTAGTTGGTTCAACAACCAAGGGGGATGTCCATGGGCACTTCAACGAGTCCATGTTTTGGGGTCCTTCCGACATAATCGACTTTGGAAACGGTACTCAGCTCATAGCGGAGGAACGCAACTGCAAGCTCAAGTTGATGAACAGAGGAACAGGTACAATCCATCCGGTCGTCATAAAGTCTGCTCCAAAAGGTGCTTATGGTTTTTGCCCTCATTCTCTTTATAAGTCAGGGGACGATGTGTATATCGGGATTCGAATCAATATGTTTAAGTTGAGTAAACTGAACTAAGGCGCTGTAACCTATTCCTAGCTTATAATTGCCATATTTCGTTTCAATCAACGAAATATTTTGTGCAAAATTTGAACTAGGAGAGTTGTGTGTATCTGACAATTTTCATAAATGTTTGTGTTTAACTTGCTAACAATGCCAATTCTGTTTGTATGCCATTGTTATCTGTGCTGCCCATGCTAGCACTTTACCAAATGCGATAAATTGTTGTTCACAAGAATAAATATATGTTTCAATCCTTAGTTGCAACAATATCATAAATAATAAAAGAAATTGTCAGGAAAATTGGCAGGCTTATCATGTCTCTATCCAGTGTTGTATTTTACACTGCTCCACTAAGGCAAAATGATATACGATGATTTGAAGAAAATTTCTTGGTTATCACACACACATACATGTATTATATATGTACACAAGTCATGTATATGTATTTTATCATCTGGAATGGGTGAGGAAATATGTCAGGACTAATATGTCAGGAGTAATATGTCAAGAGTAATACATGTCAGTAGTATATCCGTGAAATAATTCTGCTTTTAGGGTATGTCAGTAGTATATCGGGGGTAATTTGTCAGGAGCAATACATTGTATGTCAGGAGTAATATGCCAGGAGTAATACATGTATGTCATGAGTGATATGCCAGGAGCAATAATGTCAGTAATATGTTGGGAGTCAAGTAGGAATATATTTTTGCAGATTTAGCAGTATCCATCAGTCATTATATACAGTACAGATAAGTTACACCTTCTGCTAAGATAAGTTTCCATTAATTAAATATTTCGGAGTGTTTTATTTGCACTTGCAATAAGAATCATGTGTTTCACAGTTCATTCATTTAAACATTTCATGCTCTTGTCTTTCTGATGGGCTGCCATAAAAATTTAAAAATATAATACAACAATTTCTCTAACCATTATGTAGGTCAGACATCTGCCGAACTAGAACTATTAAAGCTACATATAGTAGATATTTCTGTATAAATCAGGGCTGTTAGAATTATGTATGATAGATATTTGGCGGGCAAGGGGGATTAGAACTTCATAGCATAGATATCTAGAGAGCAAGGGCTATTAGAATTTCATGGCATACATATCAGAGGGGCTAGGGCTATTAGGGTATAGAACACTCAGAATGTCCCCTTCTGCTGCTTCACTAAAGTCCATGACATCTTCCACTCCATGCCGAAATCTTTTACTTTCTGCTTTACCCTGCTGCTTCATTTTAGCCTAAAATATTTCATCAAACACTAGTAATACATCATTTCTGATTGGCCTACCAGTAATACATCATCTCTGATTGGCCTACCAGTAATACATCATCTCCGATTGGCGTACCAGTAATACATAATTTCTGATTGGCCTTGTGTAACTTAATAACAAAATATAGCTCTACATTATTATCATCATGAACCATTGTATGTAACTGACTATTTATTATTTCAACCATGATATACGTGTAATAGGCTAACATATACTGTACATATACATAATAATTATAATTTAATTTTCTACTCATTATTTCTAAGTTGATAGCAATGATAGACCTACATGTACTTGTTAATTTCTTTTTATTTTCGTAAAACTGATCGACATCTATATATAATATCATTATTCTACTTCTTTGCATATAATTTGAACAACTTGCACCGTTGAATTATGACACCTGAAGAGTGGGATTTTTCTATACAGATTCATATGGGACGAGTTAGGTGCAGAAGTGGAGAAATTTGAGATAGCCTTTGTTCTTCGCCAAAAATGAAGCAGGAGAAGTTGTCTTCTCTATATTTTGCTAGTTGACCGCCCTTACCCCAAACCCCAACCACAAACAAGGAACTAAGACTATCTAAATTTCTCCACTACTGCACCTAATTGTATGGGACACAACAGTATAATAGAAGATAATTGATTTAAGATGTACTGCAGTTATGAATAGTAACAGACATCCAACCTCATTTGTAGCTATTCATCATACACATGGCTGACTGTACTAATGAGCAAGAAATTGGGAAGCACTTACCCTATTCGCTTTGGCCGCATGTCTCTCCTTTCTGGTGTCCAATGCTTTTTCAACTTTTCTGATTTTAGCCGCTAGTTTGTCCAAGGAAGAATTAGACTTGTCAGTTGGGTTTGCTTTCAGCTCCTAAACACGTACACACAGTGCATATGGAGGACCCAGGATTTAATTGAGTATTGTTCTACTACATTTTGTTTTTCAACTGTTGCCCAATTAGGAAAACGAGACATCTTCATGGCATCTTAGCTAGCACTGAAGACAAATTTCAATAAATTTAATAACATTCTTATCATGCATGTATGGTTTGCAGCTACTAATTTAATCGAACTTGAGGCCGATTTTACTAATAAAACCAGAAATATTAAACACTGAATTTCTCTACGGGTTTATATATAAGTTGAAACTTTATAGGCTACTGATAAGAATGTTTCTGACCTCCTCTCTGGATGTCATGATGTAGTGAAGATTAAGAAGTTTAGTTTCAGCATATGACTTGAGTTTGTCTGTTTTAGACATCATGGTTGACAGTAACTCTACCTTCTGTCCAATGTCCAAACTCTTGAGCACATTAGATATGTCAATTTTCTTACCAGATGTGGTCAACCTTAGGAATGAGTGTAGAAACAATTTTTACTGGAACATGAAAAATAAAGATTGTAGGCCTACATGCATTAGTATTGAGTATGTGTAATTTCAGAGAGCTTGACAAAGTTGTGTGGAAATGTTTACAAACAAAGAGAATACAGAGAATGGCAGGAATTACAGGAATGATAAATTATGATCACAATATTATAATTTGTATCTCGGAGGATTTTTCACCAAACCAAAAGTGTTTTTAAAGAAGGTCCACGAGCACTGTTAGACAAACATAGTTAGCTAATAACCAACTTCAACACATTTAATAACAACTATGAACAGGTTGTATTTCACAGAGAGTTTCATTGGATGTATTGATATGTGCTTTGAAATCCTGTAAGCTTATAGTAGTTTATAGCACTGTTTAGCTGCAACATATAAACTTAGTAACTAGTTAGTTAGCGGCACTCACCCAGAATATCTACTGCTGTCCTGCTTCCTAACAGCTTTTTTCTTTGAATAAAGAAATAGTTCTATGCCACAGATGCCAACCATTATTGGAATAAGCAATCCTGAAAGTGAGAGGTATTTACAAATGTATATATATGATTATAAAGGGCTACCCCAGTACAACATAGGTAATGTGCAGTTCTAAACCTATAATCAACTTTCTGATATGTTCACCAGTCATTTCTCTTCTTGGTGCCACTTGAGTCAGCATGAACTCTTGATATTTCCAAAGCATTGCATGGCATAAGATGGGGGATATCAGATGTACATGTAGGGTTTACATGAATGTATAATTTATTATTACAATGTACATGTATATTATTATATTTTTGTGCATAGTTTGAAGTGAATAGAATATCAGTTTAGCAACAGAGAATTTCTCCATAATGAAAACACTATCTGAACTAGACCCTCAACCATGAAAATCCAGTAAATTCTACAGTCTACAGTTATTACAGTATTATTATATCACAAGTGTATTATTATACTTGGTTGTATTAATTTAAGAGTCCATGTTGTAATGACATGTCTCACTACACTGAGGTGATGACAAACCTACCTACCACCATTACTATGAACTATAACACTTGCATTATACACAATTTCATCAGAAAAGATATTATCACTAGCATAAAGTATCCACATGTTATAATAGGAGTTGTACCCACATGTCATAATAGGAGTTGCGCCCACATGTCACGATATGAGTTGCACCCACATGTTATAACATGAGTGCTGTACCCATGCGTTTTAATCGAAGTTATGCCCACATGTTATAGTGCAGTGGTTGTGCCCACATGATATAAAACAGGAGTTGTGCCCACATGATATAAAATAGGAGTTGTGCCCACATGGTATACAAACCAAACAGGAGCCCAAATATAAGAGCCAACTCTTGTGTACTAGATGAAAAATCTTCCTCATCAGCTGAACTCATCCTGTATTAAGCTTGAATTAAGAGACTTAAATACTCATTCGCTGTAGAACTGCTTACTTCATCAATGACTGGGTTAAATCTGGGAAAACAACATTTCAAATTACATAATAAAATGCAATAGACTAGGTTGAATACATTTATATTCAACAGTTTCTAAGTATAGCACTCCTACGTGTACTTGTAGGTCTCATATTTTGAATATACATGTAATATGCATAAACTGTTACAACCTGTAGGCATATTACTTACATTATCACTTCAAACTGTCTGATGTTCTCATCTCATTTAATCCAAGGTTGTGATTGATCCTCCATATTGATTACATTATGAGGTCCTAACAATTAAATGAATAAAAAGAATGAAAATAATTTTACAACAATCACATCCAACAATGCTTACTCGTCTTTGAGATGATAGAAATTAAAGCCAATCTATGTTGTAGCCTACAATTAATAGAACTTTCAGAAATTCAGTATTATAATTCTATCATTAAAAATACATCTGATGTCTCAACTAACATCTAAATTCTATAAAATTATATAATATAATTTTATATACTAGTATTATATCACAACACTTACATTATTGAAAATGCAGATTCAAACAAACTTTATCATAACTTTTAGTTGTCACAGAGCATGTTCTATTAATATATCAACAGAACTTATTATATTGTCATTTCTGGCAAGAATTTCGCGATTAAAATTGTCTAATAGTGTCTCAATTATGCTTTTGCCTAAAAGGTATTCTACGCAAAATTTGCATAGCAAAAAATTTCAGAGCAGGTAGCCTGTAACAGTGAACAGTGACTCATCCAGTTTAAAGGGCAAAAGTGATGATAAGAAACAAATGATATGGTTGGATAATTTATGCTCTAGAACACACCTGAGGAGACAGCTGTTTTCTACAACCCAGCAATACAAAGATCAACCCTTCTTTGCAGTATGTAACATACTTTAGTAGATATTCTACATTGTACACCTGACTAGAATATATAGGACTGACTGGAATATAGGACTGACTGGAATATAGCCCACATGTAGATAATACCCTTGGTTACATAATATAGCATGCAAGAGTTGCATAATAAATGCAGAAGAAAGTTTAATCCAGCAGTCTGGTCATTGTTTAGCATTCAAAGCAAAGTCCTGTTTGCTGGAAGGCTTAAAGTAATAATTATTAGGTTATGTGAAACAGAGTTATTGTCTGTGGCTGTTCTCAGAGAGCAAGATTACTGCAGCTTCAGAACATAACTAGGTGCACTAAGTATTATAATTAAGTAGTAAACAATGTCTTAACTGAAACAGTACAGAGCAAGGTTCTTTTAAGTTATCATGATAATTATATATAATTAGTATAATGCAGTCATTCATGTAAACAGTACTTTCAGTAATGACAACTTAAGCTCTCTATGTAGCTGTGAACGATAATATATGACAGAAAAGCACTCCAGTGTGCAGTAGTATACTAACATTGGTAGAGTCAAGTTGGTCTAAGAAGAGTGGTAAACATTATAGTCATGGATAACATTTGCAGGATATTGGTGAGTTGATATATTTTCTCGAATTTTAGAGACAATGCTTTTAAGGCATTATATTTTAACAGGATATTTTAATGAACAAATTAAGAATGAGCTGTTTTTCTGATACTCTGAGTTGAACTCGTTTGATTGCTAGACCTCTTTAGTTCACTTTTTTCAACGTATTTTGATGCATGTGATATCAATTTTTACTCACATGTTTATGAGCATAGACAGGATAATATAGTTCCACCGACAAGAGATAAAAAAACAGATTGGGGTATTTTTACAATTTAGTAAACGATTATGCTAGATATATATATACCTAAGCTGGTTTCTGCTCCTTTCTACTTCATTGGACAATTTCAGTACAGCACATCTCAGTATAATGCACTTTTGATCAGCTGTACAGCTAAAATGACATTATTATTAGAATTTCTTTGGACACATGATGTCAGAGCCTGTCAATCACATCTGAGTATTTTTTGAAAATTTCAAAATTCCAAAGTAGCATTACACTCAAGCAGAGACATGCTTGAAACCTAGACAAATGGCACATCCCTTCTAAAGCTAAAATACACTCTACACAGCCAGTGACACAAATATGAATGTTTAAATAATTTATGCTGAGTTCTATTTTATTAATGAGCCTTTGGTTAGTCTTTGGTGTCAGCTGACTTCAACTGGTTTACACATTATACAAATTCATGTAATTATGATTGGTGCCTGAGAAACAGACATCAACTCTTCAAAAAGCATATTACATTGATTATTTATATATTTTGTGCTTACGTGTTGTTATTTTTTGTAGAGTCTCTTGGTTGTTCTGGGATTGACGATAAGTGATGCAGTAATATTAAAGTAAGTTTTCACTCACTCACTGGCTATGTTTAGTCTCTTTCAACAATATTAAGCATAAATATTATACAGTATTCAGAAATAATTTATTACTAAGTTGTGAGCATTCATGCTTTACTAATGCTTGTCCTAAAGTGAAATGATCTTATTTACATATTATTAATCAGTTGAGAATTGGGAACTTGTTAGCTACAGCATGCTGTGTAATACTGAATAAAATTAATTGTTATAGCTGCATCTTGCTATTTACATGTATGTGTATCTAGTGTGCATGTGCAACGTCCAATATGGCTATTATTGCAAGCATGGTCATGTTTATAATAACATTTGGAAGGTACAATCGCATGCACATGTATGTGTTATCTTGTTTCCCTTCTGTTATGACTTAGTCACTATTCACTGAGAATATTATTATAATACAGCAAAGACATGAAAGGCTTCGCTGCTCAATATTTTTCTACTTTGTAGGCTAAGAATTAGCTAGGCTAATGATTGGTAGATTGCGAACTGAAATCTGACTTATGAAGTGTTTTCTCATCTTGTAGCATGGTGTATAAAAAGAGTGAGGTGTTTGTTACTACATATGATCGCGTCTGGCATATGGAAAAACTGTTAGTTGCCAGGGATGGCTCGATGCTTTATAGCACAATGTTTTTTCTCAAAAGAACTAATGGAGAAGAAACTATACTTTGGGAAATATTTCCTGGCGCACTCGTACCTGGTTTTAAACAGATCAACTCTACTCATATTGTTCTGGCAGAGCACCCTAATAGCTGTGTAAAGATGCTGAATAAACTAGATAACACTTTGAAAACAATCGCAGGCACGTGTGGTTCATCAGGCTACGTTGAAGGAAAGATGGATACGGGAAGGTTATCTGTCCCGTATAGGTTTGAAGTAGATATCAAGAACCCAGACCGAGTTTTTGTCACAGATGAATTCAACAATGCGTTGAGGGCAATCAATCTACGTACAGGGGAGCTGAGTACAGTTATAAATTCTAATTTCTCACTTCCACGAGCAATGTTGTGGGCAGGCGATAAACTGCTTGTAGCCAATGACTATTACATCTCTAAAGTCAGTTGGTCGAACGACGGTACGGTTACTAACAATATCATAGTCGGTTCTAAACAATCTGGCGACGCGGGTGGAGATTTTAAAGACGCAAGATTTTACTATATCTCTGATCTGATAAACTTCAGTAGTGGAACACAACTAATCGCTGATTGCATGAACTGTAAACTAAAATTGATGGATATGAGAAGTCGCCGAGTAACTGATGTTGACTTTCCTAGAAACTCAACTGGCATCTCTCACTTCTGCCCATGTGCTCTTTATAAAGCACAGAATGAATTGTACGTAGCTGGAAAAGAGAAAAATATTTATAAGTTGAGTGAACTGGGATTGGCTCTGGCGTACCTCTGAGTTCTGTAATAATGACAGTTTCTTCAGCGACTATGTGACTTTCCTGGAGGTTAAACGCTACATGTATTTTATGCTTATTGTAAATTTAATTAACCTTGACTATTCCTCTATTCAGAAATTTGGTAGTGTGCATATTATCATCTGAAATTAATGGTTTGCCTTCAAAATACAATGTATATAATAGATCAGCAAAAAAATGTTGCAATGTCAAAGTATATCATGTTGCGTTTTGTATACAATACTTGTGTAAAACAAACTATTACCTGACTCGTCTAATACTATTACACAAGAATACATAATATAATATCATTATATGTTCTCAGTATGTGGTTTTGGTGTTGAATACTGGAGCTTGAAAATGTCACTTTTGGGTGTTGGTATCGAATATTACATGTACCTGAAAATTTCAGAGTTAGTTAGTTGAATACCAGGAACATTAATATTGGACTTTGTAAAACCTTTCATGGTGAGTATCTACATGCATATTCTAGTAGCTCACACTAATGTGGAGTTGTGTACTCCTGCAAAGTAGTATTGTTGGTTGCTAATCTACACTGTATATAAGTACATGCATGTTGGTTTCTTTGGAAATGTAGAAGTATCAAGTTACATTATGCAAGGTTTGCTGTTTAAAGTGGAAGTAGACCCAAAGGCTGGGTAGTCTTCCTGAGTTGTCCTCTCTTGTATGAAATAAGAAATAAAGAAAGTGTAAGAAATAGCACACACCATCCATAATTAAAAAAAAATTGCTCATAGTTAAAGAATATAGTTAAAGAAAACGTTTGGCAAGATAGTACAGCAGAAAAATAAATACTCTTCAAGTTTTTTTCTTTTATCCAATGGCTTGTTATTGCAGGCAACAAGTACTTGTACGCATTCATCTTTGATATTACTAAGCTATACACCAGAATTGCCAGTACTGTAGAAGATCCTAGATTTCTTTTCCAGGCTTATACAATGATTAAGTTAATATTAGAATAATGTAATGTTTTTGAGTGCTGTTACATACGAGAGCCGAGGGCTACAAGTATGAGAAGGGCTTGGAAGGTGGTAGAGGCCGACCAAGTGTACCTTCTGCTCGTTACATAAAACAGTGAACAGTTATATGTGCTTTTTATAGGTGTATTGTAAGTTATATCAGACGTAGGCCAATGCCGAGACTCATTGGAGCTCAGGACCGACGTAGGTCATGTAGAGTTTATACTCCGAGGGAGTGTAGAGAAAGATTGTCTAGCCTTGAGATCTAAAGCTCGACACTTAGTTTATTAGAACCCGGGATCGGCCTAAGTCTAAGGAGTGGATAGAGATATGCTTAGCGTAGCCTAGGATGAGGTGAACTTGAGCCGTACTGAATTCAAAGGATTCTCAGGTGGAGTTACCCGCCTAAAGAGTAAGCCTCTGTAGGTTTGAGTTAGGAGATGTTGCTTTATTCAAGCGCAATCAACAACTGAATTACAACACAAAATGCACTGCCTTTTATACATAACAAACGTCCGGCCAAAAGAGCCCGACATGGTATCGGCTCCGGAACTGATGCAACAACATGGATGGTTCCGCCCGGTGTCGGCTACATAAAAGGTCGGCCTTGGCACAAAATGTGCTTACAATAAGGAGAAACATGTCATATATAATTATGAGCTTAATCTATAAGGCCGGCCATGAAGTTACTATGTAAAATGGCAAAAGACTATTAAATTACAACCAAGCAAGAGTAGAAAATTACTGAGAATATGTATAAATGTGGGAAAAACCAAGATGTAATATAAGTGTAATCTCAAAGCTTGATTGCTAGTATATGTATATATATATAAGACACGCAGTGTATAAGATAATAATGAATGCATGACTGAGTATGGGTAATGTCAGCTATGATAATGTAAGTACGATAGGAGTACAGTCCGTGTCCAGGCAGGCTGTTTCACCACAATAAAGCAGAAAATACTAACCTTTTGCACTTTTTACAGTACCTACACTACATTCTAAGTACATGTACCCACACTTTACAAACATAGCTGATAATAACATGAAAACATGTATTCTAAACATTTTGATACAGACAACTTAAATCGGGCTCCTGACTACCTGCTATGTTAAAAGGTCAAATTAATAGGGGCACAGTTAATTTGCTTTCAAAACAAATTGCCGAAAATCCAATGTAAAAAACTAACTGAGGGTCTGACTATACATGTAGTACTAAAAGCACTACAAAGAGTTCGACAGAAACCATCTAACATTTTTACAGATCAATGGCACCACGTGTATTGTCTTGGTCAACTCTGTCCATCCTTTTCTCCAGGTTATCAGAAATGTAAGAGTCGGCTTGCTTATCACGATCTCTTCTATCTCGTCTAGGTTTTTTAACCGAGTCTTTCAGCATCAGTGCTAAGAAATCCACCACCTCGAATATGGAGAGAACACTAATTCCAAGGCACACTCCAAGAGTCCCTCCAAGATTTGCTGAAGTGGGAAAGTTGTACAACTACACAATCATGCCATGGGGCAAAAGTAAATTATATAAATAGTGTTTTCAATTCATAAAATCACCTGTTGTTAAGAATAGTAGATAGAACGATAATCAACGGTAAATACATAAAATTTTGTTCAGTATGTCATCTCAAATGGTTAGCCTTTACTGACGTTACAATTAGCAACATTTTTTTACAATTTTTATATGGGATTTCCATTTGCAAGTAGCAGCTCACATCTAGTCAAAATGGTGTGGGCTTATTAAAACTACAGTTACAATCTCTGCATTTTACCAATGACATCTAAAGCTGTGTATGTGATCCTCTCAGTGACTTGCTCGAACTGAATAGACCCATAGTAGAAGTCCATGGACATAGGGGCCTGTGACGAATCTGTAATATAAAAATTGTGTGAAGAGAAAAACTTGGTTAGACTGTCAACCACTTGAGTGATAATAATACCGAACTGGCTGCTCCAAAATATTAAAAATTATTTTCTCACAAAACATGTGAATATGCCACACCAGTATCTCTACCTAAAAGTTCATTGGTCGGCGGGAAAGCATGCATGAAGTACGTAAAGTACACGGAAAGTGTGATGGTGATACCAGTTGCTGATATCAGAAAAAAACAAAATATTACTTAGTCATAAATATTCCTTGGTGGTATTGCCAATTGTCGTTTTACGCAAAGAAATGGGTGGTAACGTTGTGTGTTCTTGGATTAATGTACTACAGTATAATATTGTACTATACACATGTGCATTGAAAGACTATTTAGCCTACAATTATATTGGAAATATTATGTAATGTGCATTAAATAGTGGTGAAGCAGTCAATATTATTTAAAGTTAGGCGCACCATACTTTTTGGCCTCCGAAGATCAGCAAATGCACTTGATATGGTCGCATGGTACATTGTCTCATTGCAGCTTGGTGGACAATGGCAGGCAGACTGGTTAACTAAAGATACAAACACAGAGTGCAATAGTAAAAGAGTAAATCAATTTTTTATGAATAAATTCATCATAAAGCAAACAAACAAACAAACACAGTATAAGTAAAATAGTGGGTATACGCTTAGTGGGAATGTATATGGGTTATAATGACTTACATCGATGTACAGTCCAGACGCACTCAAATATCTGTATCGCTGTGCAACTTTTAGTGTTATTCAAAGCTATAAAATAATATCAAAACAATAATATTGCTAATACATGTACTTGTAGTTGCAGACTATAATAGTATTTTACTGTGAGGACGGGTTCGTGAGCAAATACGATTAGGAATCTGTGGCCTAACATACTTGTTTTATATCACTCAAGTTCGTATTAAGACCCATAATGAAAAATGTAGTTCTGACAAGGTGTGGCCGTCAGATGATGGATGATTGGTTTAGTGGACGCTCCAAAATCTTCTGCATGCAACAGCGTGTTTTCTACCTCTTTGGCCTCACACAGACATTATCCTGATGAAATATTGCTAAAATTACTGCTTTCTTTGATACCAAGATAACAACACATACCTGGCTGAAACAGTTCTTTACACCCGCACATAGCAATAGTTTGTGATGTCTCGCACTCAATCAGGCAGTTTGATTTAGTGTATAACTTGAAGTAGAATAAAGGATTCGATTTGGTGGTCACATCTAAGCAATCAGCCTTTCCTCCGTTGGCATATGGTGGCTGTCTTATAATCTGTGCATTACATAACCAAACTAAATGTACATGCAAATAGGTTATTACATAACCAAACTAAATGTACATGTAAATAGGTTATTACATTACTCAATCTCCAGAAAAATTGTTGTAAGGTAAAAACAAATAACGTGGCTCATGAATGCAGTGAATCAACTGAAAAAATAGTAACACGCTGTTCAACCAGCATTGGAATAACAGGTTAACAATGCATCTTCATCAATCATAACTGCGTGTAGACAACCATGTACATCTTAATAGTATGCTCCATAAATGGCAAACAGCTAAAAATATAAGTCATTGGCAGTGTTATTCGTTGAAGGTTTGAGAGCACTAGGCCATTCATCCCAAGGGACTTGATATCGGCAGCTTGTTCAACGGAAAATACCAGGTTGATGAAATGTCTATTCATACCATTTATTTTCTTTGTCTGAAAGTATGTGTTGTATAGCATCACTAAGAAGAGCAAGGGACTGGTTTCAAACTCACTCGCTTGTTAGATAGCTGGGTTCTAGTCCTTGCTTGATCGGGTAGAGAAATCATCTGCCTGGTGGTTAAAGGTGCTGAGCCTGGCTCACTAAACGTCACCTAAAATATTTGTCAGGTCACTTGATGACACCTAGGGAGCAGAGTGGTTAGAATGCTGAAGGTCCCAGGCTTGAATCCCGGTCACAGTGGTGTTAGGCCGAGCATTCAGCCACAATTGCTCCTGAAACTCATATGAGTCCTTAGGGTCATGCAACCCCTCTACCCCTGCCAAAAAAGTCCACGTCATCTGGGCCTTTTCTCACAGAGAGTTGGGCAGCGCTGGCACCTGTTAGTGCGAGCTGCAAGGGGCTGGTCAAGCCGAAGAGTATAAACCTGGTGAGCTTTTTTTTGATGTCACCAGGAAATATTTGAAAGCCACTTTGATGTAATACAATATTGTTATGATGAGCATATACATATAATAGTCTCCCATGTGGACAGCTGACACTAATACAGTATTGCAGCAAAACATTACTAGTTCACAGCTACCTACCTTGTACTTGTGTATTCATAGTGATGATATTGATTGTGAAAATATTTTTATTAATTGTAACTGTAATCCCTTACCAGTAAATCCAACAGCTTTTTTTATGTGCCAACATTTATGTTAGCATTGGTCCATTTGTTTTACAATTCCAGGTAGTAAGATCTTGTCAAACAGTCTTATATTAAACTGTCATACATTGGTGTAAGCTTTCAGAATTAATGTCATATGTATATTGGATTTTGTTTTAGGTTCCTCAAACTTGATATTTGGCTCACTCGACCTTCTACATTGGATGCAGTTAAGCAATACTTAACTTCATGCACTATCCATACTAATTCCTTTGCAATATACATGTATTTTGCTATACATGTAGGTTAGAATACGGGTAACTAGTGAGGCCCAGAAGGCTTCAGCTTTCTTCAGAACTTAGCTGTGATGAGCAGACCCATTCAGTTTTACCTACACTACATGTACATGTACATGTATGTTATGTGAACTTAGCTACTACAGACCCCTGTAGGCTCAGCCGATATATTCAACCGTGTCCCAACAGTCTTCGGGTTTCTACTGTGGAGCTAATGCTCTCAGTCCTATCATTGCCAGAAATTTTGTAGAAATTTTGGGGCTAATTTGTTGCTGTTTAGCATCTATTAGCTATGACTACTATTACTACTGCTACTGAAATAGTTTAGATATGTTTGTAGAGGTATCAAGTAATGCTAACATGGTTAGTTTGATGAAACCTATTTTGAAAATTTCAGTGCAGTCCAACTTGGAACAAATATGATGCATTCACTAGGTAAATCTAGCCTTAATTTTGTTGGATAAACATGGATTATCATTACCGTCAGTCCTGTATAGTAGTGGGAATATTCTTCACTGAATGGTGCATTCAGCGGCAGTGCCCTAATGCTTAATCCTCCCATTTCACCTGCTACAGAAGTGGTTTTCCCTCCATCAATGTTAAAAGCATAGCAGTAGCCTAAAATTAAACACAAGCACTTTCCTTAACTGAATGCTACACAATGGCAATTATATAGTAAAGTACTAAATGGTTTTCACAGATCTAAATTTTTGTGGCGAAACATCAGCCGAGAATTTAGAGCCGTGCACATATTTGATTGGCTGATCAACTGTTCCCAACTATGTTCCTACCAATGCTAGGTAAACAGATTTTCTTTGTATGTTTCAAACTGTAAAGACTCGGTGGTCCGTTATTCTGTTTCGGCCCTCAGCGCCTTCTTCTAGAACAAATCGGCGCAACGTATTTTCAGCTATGCAGATACCGAAATGTTGGTTTTTTTATCGCTAGCATCACAGAGCTCTGATTTGATTGGCTAGTATTAGATACAACGACTCCAATTATCTAATTTATTAGTAATCAGCTCTAGAGCCATGTCAGCAACCAATGAAGTGGATCCGCTGAAGATCACGGCCTATCGTGTACCAGTGCCTTAATGCTCTTTTTGCTACAGAAACAGGAAGTAGAGAGAGTATATTGGCTACAAAAATAGTGTACCTGACTCTGTTGGAATAGATGTAAATATATCAGAGCAGTTTTTGTAATATATTCCATTAAACAAGCATTCTTGAAGAACTCTGTCCGTGGGGTCATTCCATTCGTTCAGCATTTCACCCGCATAGTCAGCTTCAAGAAGCAGACGTGAATTAACTGCGCTTGAGTTTTGAATAATTGCTGCAGCGTATTGTTCTCTGAAATAGTAAAATTAAGGTCAAGATATGTGATGACAACCACAACCTATGCCATCCATGCGTAATCATGTAGGCCCTACACATGATTGAGATTTGGAGATAAATTTTCTGCTTGATTATTTGTCCAGCATGAAGCAACCGTACATATTATTATTATATTCTATTACTAACAATTAACACTTCCCGTATTTAGTATAGCATGACTTCTGGTTGACCTACACGTACCTTTCACTCTTGGAGTGGAAAGCTCGTGCAGTTTTGCTAATAAGTAACAATGACATGACCAACTCCTCATCGGCAGTCATATTTGAGTTGGATACTATCTCTCTCATCCAGTTGTCGTTGCACAGAGTTATGGTAGGAAACTACAGATTGATTTTTAAATTAATATATTAATATAACTAGCTATTAGAATTACTATTACATGTAGCCTACATTGTATATATTGTTACTTATTGTACAATGTGTTTTTAGCAAGGAATTTATCTTTGAGTATTCAGAGACTTGTTTCAAATCCATGAAAATACCAGTCTCTGACTGGCGTTTAAACCCCAGAACGGGACTAGTATTTTCATGGATTGGAAACAAGTCTCTGACTGCTCAAAGTTAAATTCCTTGCTAAATGTACATTATACAATATATAGAAAATGGCCAAACCTCCAAACAATTGTTACTTATGTTTTAATAGTTAAATTAAGTTGAACTAGCATTGGTGGTGAATATATACTTAAAATTGTATATCAGCTAGTTAAGGTGGCTGGGGAATATCTAGGCTGATTATGTGCTATAAAAAGAAGACAGCAAAACTAATCATTACTCAGAACTTGTGATTTAGTTATCGGATTAGAATAGTAAGAAAATATTTTTTCAGGCAATCATTTCAGATAAAAATCTGACACATACCTTACTACCCCATTGTATAAACCTGCACATGTGTGGTAAACAAGAGTATTTCGATTGCTTTGTCACTCATTGGTAAATTTATATGACGGATGCATATTATGCTATCTCCAGTTTTTATCTTGTTCACCTGAATTTCCCGAACTTCGATAACTTCTAACTTGGTCTCTGTCACTTTCTTCCGAACTTTTACCAAAAACTCTTTAGAAGCATAAATTAAGTAGATGAGGCTGATAAGCATGGTTATGGCCCACAAAATCCTAAAACATAAATATATTTATGTTTGCTAACCAAGGAGTTTTATTGGCAGCCCATAAATAGCAGTAGTGGTACCATCAGAGAGTCTGTACAAGTATGAGCTCATGCATCATTCAACATACAATAGCCAATTCTTTAGAGACTGTTAAATGAAGTTACCAATTTGGAGTTGCTCACCTTTCAATTATACAATAGTGATGAGGTATATAATTAATTTATTATAGACTAGAAATCTACATGCTATAGACTTATGATGGTCGAATTGTTCGCAACAGCAGATTTTTATAAAAATTCCTTTTACCTACCACGAATAATGGTTGCACAATAACCGAGCAACAACTGAGCCACAGTTTTGGGTAAGCCTAAAGCTCAGGAGAAAATATGTGAAGCATGAGAATACATGTACATTTAAATTTCATCCATCAAAAATTCGTCAAATCTACATGTATACTCACACTAATATTATATATTATGGATCATTGTGTTAACTTTGATGGTCGTTAGTCGAACTCTGCTGAACTGGACAATTACAACGTACTGAGAACGTTCGGCAATTATTCATACCATTGAGCTATTTATGATAGTTATAACCACAATATCAAGTGCATGTGTAAATTTATGCATTTGATGCTGCCATATAAACTATAATTATGCATGGACATAATAACAGCAATCTGTATACTGACATTCTACATTCCCACGAGGAAAAGTAAATTATTGATGAAACTTCAATACTGCAATACAGCATATTCAGAAGGGAATTTGTATACGTGAATCTGAAATAATGTTAAATATTTTGTCCTGTACCCTCTACGCTGCATAATATATTATACTGAATTGCATATCGTCAGGTAAAGTGATGTGTATGGATGTGGTATTGTCCTAGATCGCTAGTGTATAAATGTATAATTATTATAAGAATAGATGAAATTGATGATTTATATTAAAATGACTTAAATAAACAAACATCATCAAATTTACCTATTCTTATAATAGTATACAAGTATAACATATATATAAATTTATATATAGATATGAATATAATATATATATATAATATTATATTATATGCATGTGAGAAAGATTTTAATGTAGCTTAAAAATTTACCAGCAATAGTACATGGTCATTTTTGAGTGAAAAATTTCAACTGGATAGGCATGTAAGCCAGGCGTCCAGACTGACAACCATTCTATTGTTAGGACACTGGCTGTAAGCATCTGAATATAACCATCCTTCACAAGTCTGCATATACGTGTACATGTACGTGTAGGTGTACACGTACATGTACATGTACGTGTAGGTGTACACGTACATGTACATGTACGTGTAGCCTACATGTACGTGTAGCCTACATGTACGTGTAGCCTACATGTACGCGTACATGTACGTGTACACGTATATGCAGGCACAGCAATACCTACATTTACATGTACGTGTAGGTATCGCTGTGTCTGTGATGTAAGAAATAATGCATTTACACTACACACTGACCTGCGAATTGGACTAGATCTTTTCATCAGAAGGTATTTTATTCCAGGAATTGAAGTCTGGTGTAGGAAGGCTTGCCATGTTATCGGAGTTCTGCTATCTGCAATGTTATTCACACATGCAAAATTGTTAGTAGTGACAATTATTTGTGATAATATAGTATTTAATAATATTGTAATGGTTTTTGGTTTCTGGTATGGTCGTCCTAAGACGACTCTCGAGTCCAAAGTGAAGTGCCTATGAGTGGTGCCAGGCCTTCTCATTACATGGAAGATTGATCGGAGTCAGTAGTCAAAGAACTACCAAAGACGACCCATGTGATCCCGAGTTATGCTTGTTTACTATACTGAGAAAAAGATTGATCCAACCTAGTAGGCAGTTCGTGTTGCAAGGTCGAGGACCTCAACAACTAGAATGACCTATCTACGAAGTGAAAGTCTCTGTATATAAGTATAGATGTGTCTTTATTGAGATCCAAGCAAGAACTGAGACAACAAACGTAAAAACAATGCCCTTTATATAGTAAGAGAACCTCCGGAGGAAGTTTCGGTAAGAAGGCCGACGTAGTGTCGGGAAAAGACGACGTAGGGTTGTCCGGAAATTGCGCAACAATATGGCAGTCGGAAGCTCGATGGCAGATCCAAAATGGGTCGGGTTATACAAAAGATGCTTAGAATCATCCAAATCATATACAAAATGAACATTAGGTAATTCTGAGAGGTCGGGCCTCTTTACATGAGTATAAGAACAGTACAATGTCTCAGTAATGCTATATACAAGTATGCAAACAATATTCGACTAAGTAGCAAGGAATACAAGTAGATATACATATGGGCATACATTGTAGTTAATATCAGGTGGTTAAAAAAGACTGGACGTAACCATTACAATATTATCCTCCTTTTCTTAGTACTATATAATGTTAGGTTCGTACTTGGTTAGTTTACATTTTGCATGACATTGAATAACTGATTTACAAAATATAAAAGTCCTCGCACACAAGCTAATGATCTTTTTTAGAATTAAAATTGTGGCTACTACCTCTATTATTGTCCATGTCAGCACGGTGATGCCTTGTGGGTACCCGACCACTGTAATGAGATACAATGTATACTGCAAAGCTATTAAGAAAAAGAACACCACTGCTAAGCACGCTTACATAATTTACATAAAGATCAGCCTATCCTGTGAAGCGCTTATATTGAATATAACCAATACATCCAGTCCAAATTAGAAGCACTAATAGTATAAAGCTGTCCAGTCCATTAGTCAATGAATTCAGACAGGCCAATTTAGCTCGGGATGGGCTGGTAGATGTACAATACAAGCTACAAGAGCAAAGATTGAGGTAAAACCTGAGCTGTATTCAATAAAGTGCTTAATGCTTAGTTAGTTATTAGTTAGTAATTCAATGGGGAATATTTCTCACATTTTCACTGTTATTTTATGGACATTATATTGTAGCGAAAAATTACTAAAATATATAATCAATGTAAGCAGATATGTGAAGTTGGCTAGAAACCTCAATACAACGTACTATGCACAACATGGAGAAAAGGAGTATACAGGCTTGAGGCAGTGTTAGGCTCTTGAAAGTTTGACTTGCAAACTTTAACCTAACTGTTGTAAAAAGAGTGCATGGGAACAGGTACATGATTGTTTAGCACAAAAGGACAAAATCAAGGTAGAAATACCTTGCAATAATCAACTCTGTGTCTAACGACATTAATCATGTTGACTTAATGACATAAAATTGCGTAATTTGATTGGTTGATATTTTTGAACATATCGAAAATATCTCATTGAAATTTTATGAAAATCTCTCAGCAAAATTTTATAAAAATCTCTCACTGAAATTGTATGAAAATCTCTCACTGAAATTGTATGAAAATCTCTCACTGAAATTGTATGAAAATCTCTCACTGAAATTGTATGTTTATGAAAATATCTTACTGGAATAATATGAGTTTCATTCACTTGAATTCTTAGTAGTTCTGATACTAAAATTCCTCAATAGCTCCAAATAATTCAATCTAAATTTCTCAGCAATTCTAAAATCCAAATGAGCTGTCAAAATCATCTTCGATATACTGAGTCCAATTCACAATCTAAAACTAATTTTCAGTGTCTGTAAATGCTGTGTACAAATGTAATCTGGCATTGACGTGCTATGAAAGATACGTAGGAGTATGCTGTCCTCTTCAAGCTCATCTCAACAAAATAATCAACAACTTCCGAGTTTGTTTGCCAGGAATGTGGGTCGCTTGCTATGGATATTTTGTGGCCGTGACCATCTTGTCTACTACAGATATCTGCATTGACAAAATTGGACTTTTGTCTTGTGTGGCCAATTCTGCTAATCTCCCCTTTGCTTTACCGAAGATACTTCCTGCGATTTTTATTGGAGTCTGTTTATTCAAGATCTACCGGGAACTAAAGAGAATAAGGAAAAGAAACGTGCTTGGAAGAGACGACTCCACTATTAGATCAGCAACACATTATATACCGATTACATGCGTTATGTATTATTCCTATTACATTCCTCTTTTGATTGGTGTGTCGCTCAGTGCTCGTGGCAGGGCACCCAAAGAAGTACAGGACGCAGCAAAGTGGGCTGTATTAACTTACCAATCTATGTATGGAATCTTAAATGTTCTTTATTACGTTTGTATGTCACCTGTATACAGAATGCGTTTGTGTCACAAATTCTGAGCAATACATATAGACTCTTCTAACGTACTAGCCATATTGGCATAAAGTAGGAATAAGAACATTTTGCTTATATCCATGTTATAATATACGTACATAGTATACATTTATATTGATGTCATGCTAAGGGCAATAATGAGCCATACATTGTTTATACTGACATACCTTTATTACTACTACAAGCACTTCGTGCTTGGTCTGCGACGCAAGTCTTACTGCATTAGTTGCTCGCTTCGCTCTCATGTAATGATGACATGTGTTCATGCACTGTGGTCATGCATGTGCATGACCTCTGTGGGCCCAGGCATGTTACAGTGATTCCATGAAGAGTTGTGCTCCCTTGCATTAAGAAGACAACTCCAGGTCTATAGCCTAAGTTCCAACACCGATGTGTCAGGTGGGGTAGGTACCCGTCCCACCCTGAGCGGGGGTCGAGGGCCTCAGGCTACGATCCACCCCGGCAGCGATGCCTGGGGACCCGGTTTCATGGCCCTAGCACCACCCAGAACCGAGATCCTCACCGGCAGCATTGCAACATATATAAATCAACGGTCCAGAAGAATCTCTGCTGCCGGCATGGCCCGAGTTCCAACATCTATTTGGCAGGTAGGGTGGGTCGAGCACCCACTCCACCCTAAGTCTGGTTCGAGGGCCTAAGGCTAGATACCCACCCCGACAGTGGAGCAGGGGCCCCGGTCCCAAGATCCTAGCACTACTCGGAGCCGAGATCCTGAGCGGCAGCATTGCAATATATTTGAGTCGTCCCGATTTTCGACCACAAGTCTGATTGGAGGACGACAGACCGTAGACTCACGACGGACCGTTTCATCTTTAGTTATAGTGATAACATAAGCTACTATTGCTATAATTATTTCGCAATATTGTTTACTACTTCAATGTACTTGTATACTCTGGAATGTAGTAGAATATTCTTTCAGCTGATTATGACTAATTGTTATTTTAGTGATGTAATATTTTTGGTAGAGAACTTTCTAGAACTTTCCCATTCCATATATAAACACCTACATTTTTATAGAGAGTCAGTTAACTTTTAGCAATAAACAAGGGTATATTACACTACACACTACATCTTCTCTGCACTAGATAGACCAAGCTGTGTGTCACTTGATTATCTCTGACTACAGTGACTTCACCGAACTCTCGCAAGTACAACTATCTTGTGACAGTGTGAAAGAACTGCTTAGAATTAGCAGACTTCCTTCTACAATTAGTAGCGTTTCACCAACTGCTACTAGTCATGCCAATACGAACTAAATGTACTTGACTGTATATCAAACAATAACTCATAAAGTTGCTCGTAAATGAACGTTGTTTTATGTATTTGGTTGTTTGATTAGTTACATGCATATATGCCTTTTGGAAAGCTACTTGTGCCATTTTAGATTTAGAATATTACTTCTTTGCTTGGACACTATAAAGAGTATACCCATTTATGGACATGTTAATGTAGCACTAGTAGAAGGTTTACTTTGTCACTTGCATGGATACACATACCTGTATATACTTATCTGAGAAATGTGTACATAGCCCATTAATATACACTAATTATAATAATATCCCTTTATTATCGTGGTAGAATTGTCATAGCAATGCTTTTAAACTTTCAAAATGTTTTGTCTAATTCACAGACTGACTGTAGTAATGAACTTAGCACTTAGTTCCTGTATGAAGCATACTTGTTTATATTTCCAGAACTAAATATACTGGGTTATTCATACAGTTGGTATATGTTATATTAGCTATACATTGTGGGTTAACAAGTGCTGGTTAAAACAGATGTTTTGCATTTCTCCCTCAAATAATAAAAGCTAATAGCTCCAAAATCCTAAGCTAATAATATACTGAATATAAATATAGCTACAAATACAATAGTAAAATGTAGCCGGTAAAGTTGAATAGCAGGTAACTCCAACCAATATCTGAGATTTTATGCATGTGTTATATTCATGGGGGCTGATAACTCCTAAACAGTAGATTTACATGTAGGCCTACATGTACAAATAAACAGAACTCTATAATAGTAGTAAAATTGCAGCATAATTTTTTATTAAATTTCAACAAAACTTCATTATACTTACATGAGATGGTGGAGGTCTGACCATATAAACATGGACATATATACCGCAAGGTGGCCATAACATAAAGGAGTGCCTTGTGTGCGTTGGTTCAGGGTACTACAGATAACAATACATGTATACTGATGATTTGAGTAATGCACATGTTGTTATGACAGAAGTTTTATATGATTAATTGAATGCAAATGCAGTTCATAGCAGGACCCTGCGTGTGGCCTGAAGAAAGTGATAATTTAGGATGGAAGCAAGCAATCTTTTCTTCTACTGTCTTTGATTTGTGTCAGCTAAATCCTGTTAACAATAGAATACCTCAAAGACTTCAGAGTAACTATGGTAAATACAACCTAGGTCTAAAACATGAATACAACTCTATTATAGAGATGAGTGAGTTGCTTGGCATTACAAGTCGATGGACCATGTATGTGTATAAAGCCATATGTGTTAAAGAAACACAAGTAGAAATTGTAATTAAATATATCAAAATCAATAAGAAATTATAACAAGTTGTGATAATACCCTATCTGTATGTCATTTTAAACATAATTACATGTATTTACAATTTAGTTAACATACGTACTTTGATATCCTTATTGTAAAGCAAACCACCTTTTACAATATGTTGCTTTTTCCACAAACCATCACCTTCAGCAGATATGGCTAACTTTTCCAGCATCGGCATCATTGATAGGGTACGTACGTGTGCTAATAATACAGAACTATGTGGGTATCCATCTCTATCTACAGCTAATGTCACTATTAACATTCTAAGTATTCTGTTGAAAATTTTACATATAGTCGTCTTAGGGTCTTATGAAAAAGAGAAGAGAAACAATTATTTTTGGATACTTGTAAATATTAGTGTATCAGATATTGCTGCAAACATTATACAGGCGTTAGTGCTGAGCTGTGACCTCAAATTATATATCTATGGATTACCAGAGATTGCCAGAGAAAGAGCCCTTCTTACTGTGCGTGCGATATTAGGAGCATCTTTTGCTGTTAGCAACGCTGTTCTGGCATTGGCGTGCTATGAAAGATACGTAGGAGTATGCTGTCCTCTTCAAGCTCATCTCAACAAAATAATCAACAACTTCCGAGTGTGTTTACCAGGAATGTGGGTCGCTTGCTATGGATTTTTCGTGGTTGCAACCGTTTTTTTTACCACATATATCTGCATTGACAGAGTTGGACTTTTGTCTGGTGAGGCAGATTTTTCTAATCTTCCCTTTGCTCTAGCAAAAATACCTTTCGCAATTGTTATTGGAGTCTGTTTATTCAAGATCTATCGGGAGCTAAAGAGAATGAGGGGAAGAAATACGACAGGAAGAGATGACTCCTCTATTAGATCAGCGACGCATTATATACTGATCACATGCATCATGTATTATTCTTTTTACGTCCCTATTTTGATTAGCATTTTGCTGACTGCTCTAGACAGGGCACCCGAAGTACAGAAGGTAGTAAAGTGGGTCGCATTAACCTACCAATCTATGTATGGAATCTTAAATGTTCTCTCATATGTCTACATGTCACCTGTATACAGAATGCGTGTAAAGGAATTGCTTAGAATTAGCAGACATCCTTTTAAAAGTAGTGTTTCACCAACTGCTACTCTCCATAGATGACAATATAAACCCTATGTACTTGACCGCAAGTATATCTAACAACAACTCATAAATTTGCTCCTAAATGAACGTTGATTTATGTATTCAATTGTTTGATCAGTTACATGCTCTTTGGAAAGCTACATAGACATGTAACATGTCAGCTTTAAAAATATGCTGTCATGTACTTCATTATTTTAGACGGAATAAAAAGTACACATATTTTATAAACATGTAAAGGTGACACTAGATGCAGCATATGTGATGCGGCATCTCCGGTTTATAATGAGTATCTCATGGATGGATAAGATCACCAATGATGAGATATTGAAGAGGGCAGGTATACCACCACTCAAATCTATTCTGATACAAATGAATCTAAGATGACTTGGTCATGTGGAGAGAATGGAGTATGAGCGCCTACCCAGACAAGTTCTTTACTCTCAACTCAGTGAAGGAAAGCGGAACCAAGGACGTCCAAGGTTGCGATTCAAAGATACCGTGAAAAGAAACATGAAGAAGCTGGACATGGACAGAACTGGTTGGCAGAGAAAAGCCAAAGATAGAGACGGTTGGAGACAGTTGATCAGACCAAAGTGAAGATAGTCATTGTCGAACCGACAGACTGCTATGATGATGATGAGTGCAGGAGGAATGTAGATGTCAATTATATTTATGCAAATACATGTGTATATCAATTTGAGATAATGTGTATTATTTATGCTTGCATATCACTTTACTATAGAATTGTCATAACAATTATTTTTAAGCTTTCAACGGTTCTTTGTAGGTTTCACAGTCAGGTCTTAGTGCTATAACTCGGCAGTTTTATACCTATACTCCAAGAAATAATGCTCCTAGATTATTCATTCAGTTGCTATATACAAGTTTGTGGTTCAACAAGTGCTTGTTCTAATAATTATTTTGTATCTATCCATCCTTATAAAAAAAGCTATTATGTCCAAAAGGATGTGCTACCATTCTGAATGTCATTCTAGCATGTGTTATAGAGTGGACAACTCCTATTAAACATTGACTTACCAACAGTACATGTACCCAAAGCTGTATAGTATGGTCACAGTATCCTACATTATCAAATTTTAACAAAAAATACATTTAAACTACATGTACATTATACATGAGATGTTAGGTAGTTTGATCATATATACCGAAAAGCGCAGTTGGCTCAGTGCACATTTGCTGTTCACCAGTGAAGCTTCCTTTTTCAAGGTTGCTAGTAGTAGTGATTAAAGTGCTCTATCCAATGTGCTAGACGATTAGGTGGCGTAGAAGCATCGGGTTCAAACCCAGGTCAGGGATGCGTATTTTTATGGATGCGGTATCTATTTTCTGGCTGTGCTATAGACAAATAGAAAATTCATTGCATAAGCCAAAATTTATATATACAATATACACTATGCACATGAAAAGGTATATTCAGATTTTGTTCCTATTGGTACAACTACCAGTGTATGTACTATATAATTGACTATATGTTCTATAATTTATACAGTAACACAAGTCAATGAACTCAGATTCGTGTTTGTCATAAAGAAGTTCACTACATGCAACATTATTATTATTGATTATCAATGTGACTGGAGTTATCTTCTCTCTAAAATTATATTAATATTTCTACAATTGGCCTAATAGAAAGTATCATCTCAAATTTAGCCACAGTGCCACAGTTTAGTTAACATTAATATGCAATTCTCTTGGTGTAATGAGTTATTTTTACACAATCTTTTAGAATTTTGCAATATTTTCTGTTTTTGTTTTTGAGAACTAGAAGGAAATCTCTCATCCAAATATTATTAAAATTTAATAATTGAGAAATAATAATATTTATTTATTCAATATTAAAAGATATGCCAGCAAAAAACATTGCACTTTGTTTGGATGTTCATATATCTTTATGCATGTACATTTTTACATGTACAGTAGAATTTGGTTGTACCTGGTACCTGAATTTGAAAAAATATGGAACGCTTCACGAATTTGCGTGTCATCCTTGCGCAGGGGCCATGCTAATCTTCTCTGTATCGTTCCAATTTTAGTATATGTACCTCCGAAGAGAGTACACACACTGTCTAATTGGATCCATTTATATACCACAAAAATGCCTTTTCACTGTAGCAGGTGTGAATAACTCCAAACACAGTTTATGACTTGTATTTATATTCATATTGCACACTTCCTATGTAAACCTATTTTAGTCAATATCTTGTGAGCAGTATAATATTTAAATGTTGGCATCAGTTGACTGGTAGCTGAAATAGAAAGGAATACCGTTTTAAAACATAACACTTCTCACGCTGAGCCTTTGTGCATTGCTTAACTCTTTACACAATGACGGGCTCAAAGCACATATTCCTAGAACCCCCAACCTTAATGTGAATAGAAAGTGTACTATAGCTATGCAAATGAAGGCTTAGATAGCCTGAGGGTGGTTTGCTACTATCTATAAAGCTTTTGAGGTGGCTATGCTAATTCCTCCTTGAATCCAAAGGTCACAATAGCTATTAAAGAGATAACACAAACACTCCATACATTCCACCTTAATCTGTATATAATTACCCTTTGTTAAAGCACACTTCTACTGCTCCTTTGTATACATTACTAACCACATAATTATCATTTGACCACAATGACCTTCCTCGGTTGGCATTCATCAGATGTGATAACTATCTATTCAGTTAAGAAACTGGGTACAACTACCCCTTTTCAAAACACCACTTATACTTGTTATTTCAACATTGGCTATATGGGTAATGTTGTGCATGCTACACTGCTAGGTGCTATAGCTACTTGAGTTGTATTTCACTGCACTATTGGTCATATAATTGTACATCTAGTAATGCTTTGGAATTCATGCAGATCAACGTAGCATGACCATAGAGCACATGTTGTGTCCGATTCATAGGGACATGAGTTCGAATCTCGACCAAGCACAACTTTTTTCTTTAGTGATTGCTGTTTTTGGCAATTCTAAGATTAGGTGTAGGTAGATAGCTATAATATACTAATATTGGAATACTGTAAGTTATATATATATAAATGCACAAAACATGCAACCTTTGAAATTATATTTCATCCAGATAAATAGAATGGAGGCATGGCAAATCTAACTAATTGTATTTCTGAAATCAACTCTTTATGGTGACTCTAAATAGTATTATCAAAAGTAGAAGTGATATGAGATGTGTGTTTGCAAAACCATGCCGGCACTGGCATTTATTGCATTATTATTTATTTGAATAACATATTAAGCAAAAGGGCGATAGGCCCTTAATAGGCCTACATTATATCATAAACACATGTAGCTTTCAGCAATTCCACTTTAGATGGCAATGAAGTTCCATGAAATTTGACATCACCATATTGCCCGAAAATATGGAGAATAAATCGCTGAATTAGTAAAACATTTAGAAATTAGTAAAGTTCATACATTGTACTTGACCTTGAAACTAATATGGAGGGTCAACTTGATAATGATAGTGGCGGGTGATGCCTTACAAATAAGAACTACAACAGTGCTGCACATTTCTTAGTGGTAGCCACTAGTTATCTGGAGTTGTCTTCCCTTACTGTAGCAAGACAAGACGACTCCCAGGTCACAAAGCTGCAAAATATAATTGTATTAACAGTTGTGGGAGGTCTAGCAGGTTGGAATAAAGTCATCTCGTGTTGTTCATCGGCTAGTGAGGTGTAAAATATCTCTCTACAGTAATTACATGTATATTAGCTTAGTTGGCAAATTAGAGCTCAAGTGTATTGACGTGTAAATGGATAGGTCCTCTTAACTTAAGCTGCGTAACGTATTATATACATTGCAGCATAAAACAGAGTTAGGCCAAAGTATATATATTACATAATATGTACTACAATACAATAAGTGTTTCTGTTGCACCTGGTCATTCACATCTAAAATTGGAAGTTGTCCACTCTTAATTTGCAATGGTAACACGAGAGGGGACAACTTCTAATTATAACTAATAACTCATGAATGCCTATGTTGTATCACTAAAATAACCCTATTCTATTTCCTGGAGACTGACCACATTTTTGAATGTCTAATAGACTAAATTAAAATTAAATTGGAAATTGGAGTTGAGATTAAAATAAAAATAATTACAGTAAATATTTCTTTCTAGAAGCTACTTTTATAGATTGCTTGGTTAACTTGGGTCAATGCAGGATGAAAGCTTTTTCTTATGAGTACTACTTTGAGTGTAACTTAAGAACTCTTTAGTCATTCATCTATCTGGGACAATTTGCATTGTTCAACCAGATTTTTCCAAATTATCCATGAAATACAATCGCGATGACTTGCATCGTAAATAAGCTGATGTGTGTGATCGAAATTAATTAACTGCTAGTTGGGTTGATGTTCATAATAGGTGTGTGCAGCCACATGGTAATATCTCATGCCAGAATGTGATGCAATGACTCAAATATCATCTACAATATTATGAGAAAAATTGTCTAAACTTTATGGCCTAATAAAATTAATTATGATGCCATACAATGCTTCATAGATCATATTTTTCCCTTAGTTGAATGATAGTATAACAGTGAGGTTGCATGAGATATCAGGACGAGGCACACTGTCATTCTTGCTAATTGACCTTTGACTCTTTAAGGGTTCTTCAATACAGATGAACATTCGGCGTGCTTATATGACGCTGATATCACTCCGTGTGATGCATGTTTCACTTCGCATGCTAGCATCCTGTGCCATTGGAATAATATATAGATTTACTCAACATGTCTTGTAGTGAAACTTTTAGGAAAGAATTTTCAGTCAAAAAACTGTTCTTTGATGAGTGTAGCAGAAGTCGAATGTATGCTCCACGGGTAAGTTTTTAATAATATTAGCTGTGCATCGTCACTATAATAATTATTCACACTTGCCGCTTAATACAATATTATTCCTGTCACCATATATAACCATAAGGAGTATTTATTATTTACAGGGTATCATCGTAAGTTTTTAAGCGTAAAGAGTACTTTTATCTACACCTACATGTAAATCCACAAAGACCTAATAATTTTACATGCTTTAGATTGAGTAAGGGCTGCAGGCCTTGTTTAGTTGCCACTATCGGCAGCTGTGTAAAGTTCTGGTGTTGTACCCGGCAAGCTCATTGTGCTCACTGCATAACATTTATGTACACTGTAGTATTGCCAAGTGATCTGCTGAGCATGTATCTAATGTACCTACAGTCTACAGTACACTTTTGCCTGTTGGGCATAAATCTACGTGTACCTACATGTACTTATAGATATTATATTTATTATAATTATAACTAAAAGGATAAAAGGCAGTAAATTGCAGAAAAGAGGTAAAGAGAAGGTGAAGACTAATTCTATTGATATGGTGAACTGTGGCTTTCTCTTTTGTAGCTCTGCAGCAGCCATGCATACTTCTGGACTGTCTCTCTTGCTGTATTTAGAGCTATTGCTTTTCTGTTCACACTGATTATACTCATCGTCTCTGCTGTAAAGTCACATGGCACAGATTTTCGATACTTTACAGTTTGGAGTTATACTCTCATTATGTTGTACTTCCTGTTCGCCTCGCTTTCAAGGTTGGTAGTTAGTGTGATGATGAGATATTGACTTCAAATTATCTTTCAAACCAATTTTTGCGTTTCGTTGGAACTTTTTTACTGGTTGAGAAACTGAGGTGAAATCTAGGACATTACATTTACAATATTTCGTCTTGTTAAATACCACGACCCACATTAATGTTGCAAAGACCTACAACGTAGCCTATGTATTGTTAGCAGAATAATTTTCTTTCGTTTAACCATCGCTAATTTCAAATACTTTCAATGATCAATTTTATGTATTAATTACTATCATGAAACATGAGTCATTTCACAATTATTTAAATAGTTTGTCATTACTTACTGAAATGGCATTTTCATTAAGTAGTCTTTCATGATACATGTAGGAATATAATGAGCATGCAATAAAAATGTCTTTCTTACCAACAATTGTAATAATATTGTTTTATTTCAGCACTGCTCACCTCTGCAGAAAAAAGGCAGAAGATGAAGAAATTGTGAGAAATTAAAAATTTTATTATACGATTTAAGTTATTTGCTTTCAAGATTACTAATATGATAAAGCCGTCATCATTATATGCGCTTTAGTTTATACCACATAGAGACTATTTGCTAACAAATAAAATTATTGTCAACTAATTCTACATTTACAGGAAGCTAAAACAGAGGATGGATGTAGAAGAGCATTGTATTGGTATATGAAGATACAATGGGTCTGCTATAACTTGGCTCTACCGACATCCATAATAGTAACCGTGATCTACTGGAGCATTCTACACCCACCAGGAGTGCGGGTTGACTTTCTCAATGCAGCTGTACACATCTTTAACTTGATTCTGATGGTTATAGAACTATTAATGGGATCAATGAAGAGTCGGGTATTTCATGTCTACCAGCCGATTCTCTATGGCACTGCTTACATTATATTTAATGTCATATTTTGGAAGGCCACCGGGAATACTATTTACCCTATTCTGGATTGGGGGAGGAGCCCCGGTGAGGCCGTGGGTTGGGTGTTTGGTATAATTTTTATTTACTTAGTACTTCAGCTTATATTATACTTCTGTACCTTTTGCCTTGAGAAATGTAAAAAGTCTAACACTGTTTTATGATCATGTAGTTATTTTACATATATACGCACAGTGCATGGCAGTGTTATATTTTATTTGAACACAGTATTAAATAGCTTGTGTGCAAAGTATAGGTGGGAGCATGATAATCTCTTGCATTCAAGGATGCTTAAGTTGAACTGATATGGTTCATCTTTTTCAAACTACATGTGCATTGTAATAGTACTACATTTAAGTGGTTACCTGTACTTCAGTTTTGCTTGAGGGTAGTGCAAAAGGGCCATAAATATTCTAATGGGCTCTTTACACAGCTTTATACTACTTGATTACATCTCCTCATATTTCTATATTTCTCGTTGCTATAGTAGGACAAAGCTATTAATTAATAGATGTAGGTAATACCTCTTAGGAGTTGGATTAAAGTTGATATTACTATACTTGTTGGAATAGGAATAAAAGACTCCCGTGTCCAACAACAATAATAATAGTACATGTAATTAATTTTAAAATCACGTTGCGTTTCCAATCACCCAACCATGTCAGGTAACACATACACAGGACATTTATTTCATTGTAAAAAGCAATGCATTCATTGCATGTAATAAAAATTCAGGACGTACATGTACATGTAGTGTTTACCAAAGTCGCTTTCAATGTGAATTGTACACGTATACAATACATGTACCATCGTCTGTTGCTGTATAGGACAAGCGTAGCCTATCATAACTCTGATGGTGAAACTGATTTTACAATACTTGAATCTGGATGAGGGGTAATGTGGACCCATTTATTTACCAAAATAGTTAAACCCATCTTAATGTAGCTAAGATTAATCATTCCCCAAAAAGTGTTTACTCGCAATTATTAGAATAATTTGATTTTGGTTGATCAGTTTTTAGAATTTAAATTGTTGTTTCAGTAGATTAGATATGCACCTTGCAAGTAAATTTGATGGGAAGTGAGATGACAGTCAGTGTTCTATTAGGCAGCTGACATTCTATGCTGTCTCTAATACTACATCAAAGAAAAATTTTGCTTGCAATGCGATGGGAAATCGTTTCACATGCAATTTCAACTAAATACATGTATGTATAAGTTTTTTAAATCATATATAATAATATTGGACACTTCTGAAAATGTAACACTCGTGAGAATACCAAAGGTCTATTTTGGAAATTTTTATAATTTTTCCAAACAAATTTACTGACTGAAGTTATTATTTTTCTGATTAACTGTTATGAGAGGACAAATCTAAATTATACAGAAATTACAAACTACAAAATGTAATGCAGCCAAAAAAATACTGGAAAACTTATTGGTCTCCTAGGTAATGGACTTCCAATATTTTTAAAATTCCAAACATTCAAGAGAGGGCAACTCCACAAAGGATGATAGCAAGTATCGCCCTAGTCATAGCCACGTACCTTGGTGAAGGTAGAATAATGTATTTTGTATCTCAATAGTTATTTAACATACTTTATACAATGTACATACACTTGTAGATTCTGACAGTCATGTGACCTATATAGAATATCTTACCACTATGGTGACACAACTCTTTATAACTACAGCCCCCACATGATTAATATTCCTCAGTGTTTCACCAGTCGAAGTTGTCTTCTTCTTTTATGTACTTCTGTTTCATACAGAAGAATGTAAAAAGTTTGATTATAAAGTCGACGACGGAAACTTTATTATTGGCAGCAGAATATCTTACAGAGTAACTATATACACCATTTTACATCTCCTATCACTATAGCATGATCGCATGCTATGGTAAACTTTGTTATTATAAAACATCTGTTTTCTGTCAAGTATTGACCGTTTTCGAAACAAGTGTTTCGACTCCCAGTAAATATATGTAATAGTAATTATGCTTACGATCATTGTAGTTCATGCAGATATACATTATGCAGCTGTCATAATTATATCAATGCGGACAAGCAATGCTATCTAGGAATCGTTTGAAACAAGGGAAAGTTGTCAATAGTAATGTCATTTTTGCACTATTTGCATGATTGTACAGTTCTGAATCACAACCACAGTATCATAATGTATCAGACATTTAGGGAAGTAACAACTATTTACTACAAGCTGTTGAATTTATAGAGATGGCTCTCTCACTGATTCAATTAACTCTGCTGTGTGCTATAACAGACTTTATCCAAGCAGGTTAGTGGGCCATCGACTTTCTTATTGAATAAATAACAGACTGTTATATAAATATGAATGGTTATGTATTCTAGTGTACTGCATACAGTATGTTTGTAATGTACATGTACATGTACATACTGTACTTGTATACGGTATGTACTATATGTAATGAAAATTTGCCCCTTGTACTAGGGAGAAGAGAAACTGTTATTGTTTGCCGGCTTTTTATATGCAGTTATCTCCCACGATGGTAGGGTGCTCAAAATACTTCGAGACAAATAATCATACAATGGCTTCTATGGTGTAATGGAGCTTCGTTCAAAGACAATGAAACCAACAACACGAGTTCCCTTGTATATTATGGGCCACAGTTTAAACATGCAGTTTGGAACTAGTTGGATGCCTATTGGTCCAAGATTACATTAGACAGCATACAACTTCAACCAACATTTTGTTTAAAAGACGACTAAAAATTACTATATAAAAAGATGGAACATTAAGACAATAATGGCTTGGAAGTAAAGCGAATCCAAACGAACAGACTATTAATTACATAATATAATTTTTGGATAATATTAATTGACTGAGTTGTATGCTGTCCTTAACCTTACTGCCAAGATGTAGTATATATGATATGACATAGGTGTAGTTTATACATGTACATGTGTATGATAGTAATAGTTGACCAAGCTGTATGCTACATGTAACTTATATTGGTTGGTTACCAAGTGTTATGTAACATATTATTAGTGAGTTGGAATTAATTAGACCGAATTTTAGAGAACAATTTTTACTAAAACCAATATATTTGGCATACTACTGGCATCATGGCTACAATAATGTGTTAAAAATACACATGCACATGTTACATAAGTATTAAAAGATATTAAAAATAACATACGCCTAATTAACAAGGAAGAAATACAAGTGTAAATGCATGGCTGAATGCAACAACTTACTATGTAGCTGTGGAGGTGTCTCCGAAAGAATAGAATTATAGTAGTTAGAGAAGTACACGTTGTTATAGTGTGGGTATCCAATACTAAACTGGGTACTGAACCTAAGTTTTCGCTCAGTTTTATAGTAGTAGTATATTTATAGCGTCTAAAAATAACCTAAGAAACTGATTGGACGTTGTAGTGTCCGAAATCGGCAAAAATTCAAAATTAAAACTTCAGACGTTTTCCGTCAGAAGACGCAGAATTAAATCGTAAACCAGATTATGGTGCTGGGTGGAGATGGGTTCAAACCAACCAATTGACGTAAGCATGACCAGGCACAGGCGGTCAGACAAAAAACAAGCGTTACAAACAATGTTTTAGTTGCTAATTAAACGTCAGCGTTATAATGCATATCCTGGTACAGGCTTGAATAAGTATTACAATAATGTATGCCTAATCCTGGTACAGGCTATAATGTGGAAATGACCAGGCAAATTATTATGTGAAAGCTTCTTACAGAATAAAAACGACAACATCAGATCTTACAAAATATAAAAACCATACTAATGATTAAAAAGTTCATGTGCAAATGTGTTGAAAATAATAATGTGAGATGCCATAATGTATAGTATTCTAATGTAGTAGCAAGCGCTATAGACTATGTAATGTCCAATGCAATAAGTCAATGTTAGTAGACCCTTATATATACATACATGTAATTTATGTTACAGCCATAGTCATAATCATAGCCATGTGTGGACTATGACTGTCCACACATGACTATGACTATGACTATGACTATGACTATGACTATGACTATGACTATGACTATGACTATGACTATGACTATGACTATGACTATGACTATGACTATGACTATGACTATGACTGTGTGGGTGCATACTGTATTAAACACAATGCTTGTGTATTGCATTGTGTTGCGTTGCATTGAGTTATATTATTATTGTGGTGAAACAGCCTGCCTGGACATAAATTGAGTTCTTACGCTTCATGTATATTGACATTGTACACTGACATTATCATGCATGTACACACACCTATTCACATTATTAATATCCATTCATGCACGTATCTTATCTTATGCAATTATATTCATGCATGCTTCTACCACATATATATCTAATCAACTGCTATTGTGTGCTTTACTATTATTATCTGTCAATCAGACTATTGGAATTACAACTTGGTTTTTCCCACATATTGTTAGCAATTATCTTCTCCTGTCTGATTATATTAAATAGAGTCTTTTGCCATGTACTGTGAGTATCACTTAGGGCCGATGCTTTGGAATAGGCTAATACTTATATACTTTATGTTTCGGATTATTGTAAGCACTTTTTGTGTCAAGGCCAACCCTTTTTTGTGGCCGACGCCGGTCGGAACCATCCATGTTGTTGCATCAGTTCCGGACCCGATACCATATCGGCCGGCCGATACCTTATGGGGCCTCTTTTTGCCGGAAGTAGAACTAGTATATTTAAGACAGCACATTTTCTGTTTGAAATCAGTTGTTGATTGCGCTCTAATAAAGCAACATCTCCTAACTCAAACCTATAGAGGCTTTCTCTTGTAGGCGGGTAACTCCACCGGCGGATCCATAGATCCATACGGCTCGAGGTCATCCCCATCTTCGTTTAAGTATATCTCTACACCACTTCTACGACTTAAGTCGATCCCGGGTTCTATATGAATCCAGCGTCGGGCTTAAGATCCTAGAATACCAGATCTTTCATTGTGCACTCCTCTGGAGTATAAAGTCTACAAGACCTATGTCGGTCCTGAGCTCTTCAATGAGTCTCGGCATCGCCCTACGTCAGATATACAATAATAAGAGCACCTAATAACTGTTCACTCTTTTATGTAATGAGCAGAAGGTTACTTGGTCGGCCTCTACCACCTTCCAAGCCCTTCCCATACCAGTGTCCTATCGGCACTCGTATGTAACTGTACTCAAAAACATTACATTATTATATTGTTGTATATTGTAATAGTCATGTACTGTTGGAATGCAATGCCATTGGACAGTGCAGTTCAAGTCAACCAATAACAACGCAGATCTTATCAGTATCCTTGGCAATTGCATGTAACGGTGCAGTTTTCAAATATAAATTATTTGAAAGCTCTCCATTAAGAAATATCTCAACAACTATACTTGTTGAATGAACAATGCAATATACACAGTTTAATACATATATGTTGCTTTGCAGTATTGCCACCAAAGTGTGGAAGTATTTTGAAGGCTACTGCATCCCCCCAACACATACGGCCGCGAACATTTGCTGGAAAGTACTTCAATCACCAAGACTGTAAATGGCTTATTACAGCTCCCCAGGGGCAAGCCATCAGACTGAGTATTTCTTCAGTTAGTATTGAGAAACATCCAAACTGTGAATTTGATGGGTTGAAGGTAAGTGATATTATAAAACAGGTAGACATACTACGATTATGTTATCATTCTATGTTTCATTATCACTTATATTGTAGTTCAAATACAACCTACAGTAGTTAAGTATTATTTGTACCCATTTATTAATTCCCATGAATTTTTATGCTTATGTACATGTATGATTGCTTTGGGAGCTACCACTAGCTTGAATTGTACAATGTACCTTTTACACCAATCATATGTAATATTATTCACACAAATAAAACAACAATTAGTTATCAAATGGGAAGCTTCGGCGTAACATCTTGGCCGTAGCATGGTCAGAAATGCATGTACATAGATATGAATCACATTTGAAATAATAAACAACCATATTTGTGGACATCGCACGCAACAAATATCTTTGGGGAAGAATAAGTCATCTATCTACTAGCAATACTTCTATTAAAAACTAGCCAGCACTTGGCTCTAGTTATATTGGATGGGGAGGGGGGGGGGGGGGAGTGGAGTGGGTCCCAAATGCTGAATCAGCTTGACTCTGTATAAAACTGGAATGTCCACACAGGGTAGAGATGGTTGCCCAAGACGGCAATGACAGCTTTCACTTGTATTGTAGATATACAGTCATACTGGGCCATCAAATTCCCAACGGAAGCTGGCTCCTGCTTTATGTGGAGAATACAACTCTACTCTTTACCTGGATGCACCTAGTAATATAGTTGTTAGATTTTATACTGATGATTTGGGCACAAATGGTGGATTTACTTTACAATACTTCTCCTTTGATGGTAAGTGAACCAAACGACTTAACGTTATTGCCAGAGCGCTTGAAATAAATCCTACAATGATTTTGGTGAAAAAGTAGTTTGCTAATTGGGAAAATTCAGCCGAATTTCTCAATGCAGTTGACCGTGTATTTTCAACAATGGCTTTCACAGGTGGACAAACAGGCAATGAGGGAATATCAAACCAAGACACTTCTTGACTGAGCTAGTACTATGCATTTATTTGTGTAGAACGAATAGAAATTGAATAACTATCTATTCTATTCTACTCTGTTTAATTCCTTTATTTTTTAATCTCACAAGAATTTAATATCGTGTACATGTACATATTATTATATTCCATCAAATAGATTGCAGTACACATTCTCATAAGCCATAACAGCATAGCATACACCCTTCTCTATTTACTGTACAGTTGTTGGTCATATGCTGATTTGGTAAAATTTCCAAACGCTTTTTTCCAACTTGATAAATACCATTTAATAATCAAGTACAGTGGACAAACCTTAAAATTTTAACCACATGCTATACAATGAAAACATAATTTTGTGCTTACATCTTGACAAATATTAAATAATAATATATATTCAAAGCCTGATTCTCACACATTTGCAAATTGCTACCACCTTAGCAACATACATCATTTCACACAATGTGACGCATACAACTTCTGTTCACCCATTTTTGTAGCCGAAGCTTGCAAGGGCTACAATGACATGTTGAATGTTGAATGCAGTGGTGAACTGTATGCAGGACATAGGTGTGTCTGTAAACCTGGACATGAAGTAATCGATGACAACAGCCTGGTCAGTTGCCAGTTTCCTGTGGAATGGAGAGAGCGAAGTAGCTACCCAATATCCTGCACAGGTAAGCATAACAACTCTCCATTGCAATGTACGTTATTTTGACCATTTGGAAATATGTGTGAATTTGAAAGTCTTTCATATTTATTCAAACGCTTTAATTGTTTATTAATTATGATGGTGCACAATGGTAGATTTCACTAAGTCAGTGTCTACCTTTATTATACATGTAGATGTTCTCAATGAAGTATAGGAGTGAGTCAAAGCCCTTGACTGATGAATGGCTAAGATTATATATTACAATGTACAAATTTACTTGTATGTATACATATGGGCATGCATATGCAGAGCCCGTACAAGCATTAGCAAGATATCTACAAACCTTGCTCGTGGTGACCATTTATACATGTACATGTACATCTACATTGTACATGTACATACAAGCATGTCTAAAAGAATTCATAAGAGTGTACATGGGCATGTGCCTGCCTTAGATATTTTATGTCAGCATTTTGGTTGGATTCTGTCTGTCACTATTATTTTACTCTTCACAGGTTTGTCAATGTATTATAGCTCGTCAACAAATTTAACTAATTTCCAAACTTTGTTTTATATTGATATAGAGATTCCCTGTACTACAAGAGCTGCCAGTTTAGGGTTGGAGAGTTACAGAGCTACATGTCTGCCTGGAGTTGGACTGAGTATGGGGCATACTACTTCCAGTTGTCAGTTAGATAACATCTCTCCACTTTTACCTACTTGCAGGAGTAAGTTATGTAAAATTGTTCAATAAAACAGGATAGGAATAAAATGTGTATGCGTACACATCATGTTGTTTGAAATCGGAGAAGAGGGGTGATAAGGTTAATGAAACAATAATAAAAGCACTTGTTTTGAAGTGACTATTGTGTGACGAAATATGCTGATTTGTGTATATCAAACCGTTTGGAATAACAGTTCGATATACAAGGACACAGGATTAGCACCAGTCACAGGTTCCACAACATGAAGTTGTGTACACTCAGTGATTAGTGCCAATAACCTGTGTCATCAGCACATTCGCAGCGAGGTGCAGAGATATCAACTTGGATGTTGGGTTGACCTTTTGGGTCATCCCTACTTCCATTATGACATCCACAATTATTATAACACTAATTTTAGCCACTGATATACTTGTAAATAACATTAATCTGATTGGTTTACCATAATACACTTAGCACATGTAGTAAATAATGGTCATAGCACACGTCTAACTAATTAGCATATTTTGTCATTTGTCCCTACTACTACTAAGTGATAATTCAGGTTCCATGTGCATGTAACATACATTGAGATTGCTAGCAACTCTAGACTCTTTGCGACTGCATTGTCTACATGTACATGTACTTGTAATAGCAAATTATTCATTACCTAACTTATTATTATATAACAGATATCTCTGACTGACTATCAACTAAACCCTGCAATCTGAATTCAAATGGCGTGTATTAATATCTGAGTTATTATGTTCCTTAAATTACATTCAGAACCAAACGTGAGATTCAAAGTTCAATTTAATATCTTTATTATTAAAAGCCTAACTATAAAATACAATACATATTATAAGCTATAAAATTGATAACTACATGACAAAACTTACAGTTTCAGTCCTTTTGCTTGCTCTGCGTTCTTGACAAAATTATATAAAAAGTATACTGTAAAAGTGTAAGATAGATGTTAGTAAGCTCTATGTAAAAGTCTTATATCCTTCTATCCGTCTCTCTCACTCTCTCTCTGTCTGTCTCGATCGCGTTGCCTCTTTTATATCAACCAGATTTGTATGTCATATAAATTCCAGACTACATGTACGATGTATCCAGCAGACCCGGGTATATCTAGATGGTACTAAGCTCCTGTTTTTGTTTCTGATGTCATACTCATGGCGCCATACTGGGTCTATGTTGCCCGTAGCACACTAGGATATTCTCATGATATGACTTGTGCTGTTATATGAATATGATGTCATACCCATCACATCATGCTTGATCTTAACCAATTCTAAGTTTTCTGTCTCAGACAGTAAAGCCAATGTTCTGTGCTGCTTGTACTGCACCAGGATATTCTCACGGTAATTAAATAATTAAATAACTAATGTCATCTTTTTTTGTGCGTGTGCTTTCTGTGGCACACCACAAACAAGTTCAGAGCAAACCCTAATATTGACGTCAACTTATATTGCCATGTAAATTCATAAAATAACTTTATAAAATGTGTATACTACATGTACATGTATATGCATGCAACATTCCATCACATAAAACAATGCTACACTTTACCAAATTTCAAAGCAACTTTATTTATGTAGTATCATTCAATATTCAAATTATTCAAAACCGTATATAATAATGCTCAAAACCATGTCTTTATAAAGCTATGCAATAATATCCACAAGCATGTATTTATAAAAGTATAATATGTGTATAAGGTATAATATGTGTTGTGTATTATTTATAGCACTATATTAGTACGACACAGTGTGTCAGAGGGTAGTCATATAAATAAATACATGGCACATTGCATTGGTGGCAATTATGCAAAACACATATTGATGTGTGATGCTTTAGTGAATACCACCAGAAGATGTAGAATCGTAATGAATCAATTAGAATAATGTGTATTACACCTAAATTTACATGCCTGCACCATATATATTTTGGAGACAGATTAGCAAAAGTCAGTTGGCAACTAAGGTGAACTGATTGCTAACATCGCCTTGCTATCTCTTTTTGGATAGAGCTGCGTAGTGAGGCAGCAGATTAAATTCAGCTAGGAGAAAAAACTTGTCCTCAAATTTATCACCCAGCTACAAGAACTCTAGTCTAAGCTAGTAAACTCTGAAAACTTATTTGTTTCTGTTAATAGAGGTGACATGTGGACCACCACCAGTAGTACCGAATGCTCAGAACACTTCCTTCACTCGGACCGAATATAGAGATACAGCTACCTACACCTGTCTACCAGGATATGAGATGACGAATGACTCCGCTACTGTCACATGTCAGTCTAACAGAAGGTGGTCAACTCCACCCACATGTTATAGCAGTAAGTAGATATGTCCAGAATGTGTACATAACCTCTCTAGATAGTATGGTGGTAGTCAGTTACGTAAAGTTCTCAGTGGTTACAACAATTATCTGAAAGGATTCGGGCTAGACACCTGCTGTTGACTGAACAAGTGCAATGTTGAGGAATATTTATCTACATAACGTATTTAATCTATAAGCTAGAATCTGTGCAGTAATCGCTAAATCTGACAGACTACCGTGTCTTGGTAGTGAAATTAAGCCAGGACAAAAAGACAACAAGAAGAGAAATCTTACACCGGTTCATCCATCACCAGTTTAGACTTTAGAGTCAAGCATAAAACATTTGCTGCCAATTCAACAAACCTACATGTACATGACTGTATACTCTATTTTAGATTCAACCTCTTTGGCTCAACAACATCTAGAAACTCCAAGTTCTACAGGACTACAATTTCTCACAGAAGGTGCTTCAGCAGCTGGAGCTGCTTTCTTCATCCTCGTTTTATGCGTTGCTGTATTTTGCTGGAAAAGAAAAAAAGGTTTGATGGCAATGAAAGCAGAATTCAACAAAAATACTAGTAGCTGTGGTACATGGTACATGCATACCTCATGGAGTTGTTAATATTACATACATGTGCAGGTTTATCTTTATCTAACATGTACTTGTGTCTATTGGATGGTAATGGAATAGGGGTGTTGTGTCAAGCATAATTTTAATTTTAGAAGCAAAGCCTTCTACTCCAATTTATGAGTATCCACTTTCCAATGGAGATGAAAATGAACATATTGACCTATCAACACAAGGTGACTACCAAGAATATTCCACAATCAGCGTCCTCTATTCAGCTGATGATCTTAATCAAGTTAGCTCATCAAATGGCCATGTTGGTCATTCAAACACCCTGGATAGACAAGGTCACACAACTTCTGGATATGTACATAATGCTTATCTAGCAGGATAGGAAGAGTTAGCTACACCAAGTTCCAATTTGGAACAAGCATAATCATACCTGCATACAGTTCCCACATACCAACTGCCTAAAATACTCTATTCTTACATACAAAAGTATACTTCCACTACTGTTTACATACATCAATTGTCTACATATTTTGTATTACATTTCACTAGAACATATTTTGCTCTACACGTACATTATACATCTACACTAACACATGTACATGTACATTACACACATACATTATACATGTGCATTACACAAATGTACATTATACATGTGCAATGTACATTATAGCATATGTGCTTTATTTTCACATGCGTTGCATTTATTCAATAAGCATTATTCGATTTATTTCCATTGCAAAGTAACCTTCCCTTATTTGTCAGAGAGCATAACTCCCCTAAATTTGGTACACTGAAAAGAAGACTACTCCAAATAATCCACAATCCATGATATTGAATTTTCACTTTAATGTATTCATTTGGTTTCCTCTCATTCTATGTGCGAAAAATTAAGTACACTGACAGATGAAATTCATCTCTAAACTACTTTAGGATTTTGCTAACTCAATAAATCACAGTAGCCTATACTAGCTGCAGCCTGGTGTACATGTGCTGTACATGTAAGCATGGAGTTAATATTGTTGTCATTATAATTATTATTATATTCAAAGTTTTGCTTACAAATCTGCACTACATTCAGAACAAACTACCCGTTGATATCCTACATGAGAAGCTGGAAGTAAACCTGTTTTACTGGAGTCGCCTGCTTCTTGACCTTATCGGTATTCCTCTCCATGAAAATACTTCATTACTGCATGCACAACCAAATATGAATACAGTATGCCTGTGCTAGGAGAAAAGTCGATCACAGTGAAGCCTCTGTCTGGGGAAGCTTCATTCTGATCGACTTTTTTCCTGACACAGGCATACTGTGCAGTTTTAATGTTATTTTCTTGCATCGAGTTGTTTAAAGAACTTATAGAGTGAGAAACCGGTAGATGTAGAATTATGATAAAACTAAACAAATTTTCCACTGAATAATGTCAAGGTCACTTGCCATTACATTTCTGGCTGGGAGACCTTTTGACTAAACAACAGCAGCGTTTTCAGGTCGCTTTGATTTGTTTTAGGAACAAACCATAGTGGATATAGTAGAATAGTGTTTATCAGTATCAGGAGAAGAGATTTCACTACTAGCATCTACTAATGCAGTGATATCTAGCAGCAGGATTGATCTTTTTTGGCTCTGTGCCAAACTGATGTTATTAAAACCTGATCCAATAGAAATTTGTCAGAATAAAGCCCTGTCAAATCATCATTGAGTATATTGACATACATCTAATCATATGATTTACAGGCCTATAAAAATTTCCTACTTTACAACTTTTATATGCATGTGCAGGACACACACATGAAATATAATTATATGCATAATTACATGATTGCACCGTGTACATGTAGGCCTATATAATTTATCTTTACCTACAAATTTGCATAATGCTTGTACATGCTTGTGAATTTCCTCAAATTACATGTACCTCAAATTTTCATGAATAGCTCTACTGAAAAGTTTAAATTCCAATTACAACTGTATATATGACTTGTGAGACCAGGTACAATGCTCTCACAAAATCTACTTGCACTTATATACATGTAATGCATGTAATATGCATATTATATGTATATGTAAGTTCCATGTACGTGTATAATCATGTTCATACAATAGCCCTCAAAATAATAATTGTTAGGACACATGTGCTGTCTTTGGATCTGTACTATCTCACTTTGTAGGTCAACGTTGTATATATTGTAATGGCTTTGGGTTTTGGTGTGGTCGTCCTAAGACGACTCCCGAGTCCAAAATGAAGTGCCTGTGAGTGGTGCTAGGCCTTCTCATTACATAAAAGATTACCAGGTACTAGTAGTCCAAGAACTACCAAAGACGACCCATATGATCCCGAGTCAATGCTTGTTTGCTATGCTGAGAAAGAGAGTGATCCGACCTAGTAGGCAGTTCGTGTTGCAAGGTCGAGGACCTTAACAACTAGAATGACCTATCTACGAAGTGAAAGCCTCTATATATAATATAGAAGTGGCTTTGTTGAGATCCAAGCATGAACTGTGATAACAAACATGAAAACAATGCCCTTTATATAGTAATAGGACTTCCGGAGGAAGTTCCGGTAAAAAGGCCGGCGTAGTGTCGTAAAAAGACGACGTAGGGTCGTCCAGAAATTGCGCAACAATATGGCAGCTGGAAGCCCGAGGGCCGACCCAAAATAGGTCGGGTTTGACAAGAGATGCTTAAAATCATCTAGATCATATGCAAAATCAATATCAAGTATTTCTGAGAGGTTGGGCCTCTTTACATGGGTATAAAAAGCAGTATAATGACTCAGCAATGCTTTATACAAGTATGTAATTGATATGTAATTATCAGTGTATGGTTAGAAATGCATAACAATGTAGGTATGAGTATCAAAATAGCTAAGTGCAAGAGAACAAGTGTTAGATGGGTAGTGCTGTGGCAACTACTAGGCACTTAGGGTGCTATAAGGTCCATCAGGGTGACTGGAGTCGTATATACAAATGTCCTGAACCATTACAAAATAATACAGCTTACAGTGTATGTCATATACCACTGATTACAGTAGCTTTATATTACATATTGTGGTATCATGATATTATGGTATTATGGTATTGTAGTATTATGGTATTATGGTATTATGGTATTATGGCATTATGGTCTTATGGTATTATGGTATTATGGTATTATCGCATACTGTACTGCACTTTGTACTTCACCCAGACATCACACTTTCATATGTTATATAATTTTATGTTTCTCAAACTAAAATGACAATTTATCTCATTTTGTTGCATACATAAGCCTTCTTTACGTTATATTATGTGAATGTGACACTGTAAGTAGAATCCCATTCCTAGTCGTTTTCCAGAGAAAGTTAGAGTAACATAATAAAAGCATAAAACTTCTACACACATTGACATGTACATGTTATTGTGTCACCCAAGCATCAATGTTGCTGATAAGATAATATATCTAATTACATAATTTGTATAATTTCTAATTATATTAACATGATTTTTTGTCACTGTAGTCATGTAGATTAGAGAAAATTTGGAATTTGACAGTTTAGTTTCTATTTTTATCAAAATGATTTGAAGCAGTGGAAGGGTATTGCTAGTTTCCCCTCTTTGAAAATTACCAATCAGGTTTTATTATAACAATGATAATCTGATATCAGAATGCCCCTTGAGACTTACAGAGAAGCAGCACAAGCTTTGAGTCTGCTGTAGCTCTGTAGAGATGGCGAAGTCACATATGTTCATCTACATGTATATCATCATCTGTTATATTATTCCTTCAGGTGAGTTTCTGCTGTAGATATTAAACATTGTAGATGTAGTAGCGATTGATTTCAAACTGTATTTTAGTTAGATATACCGTATCTGCATTAGGTGGTGAAGCACCGCAGCTAACCTATATTAACATAACACATATTTATATGTTTTTATGTAAAGAACTTGCCTTTTGAACAGTCAGAGATTTGTACTTAGGCTTGTCATTTTTTTTAAAAAAAGGTCATTATGCAAGTCCAAAATTTAAATCAATATTCATGTAATATGCAGGGGCGTAACTTTTGAAAAATTTTTGGGGTGGCTAGAGGTCGGGTGTTTATGCAGGCCATCGGCCTGCCGGAGCGCGAGGGCGCGGTGGGTGCAAGAGGGGCGCAGCGCCCTCCCGCAAGGGGGGTCCGGGGTTCTTCCCCGGAAAAAAATTAGAAAATTACTACCTAGATATGCAATTTCGGGACGTTTAAGGTGTAAAATTACTGCTCAAAATAATTGGATATTAGATATGTATAGTCAGGTAAATCAAAGTAGAACAAGACAGTTGAAATTTTTCGCGCTGTGATACATTAAACTGAGCTTTTCATAAACAGATATAGAATAAGTTTGAGCGCCGAAAAAATATAGGCTAAATTGGTTCTCTAAGTAATTATTCCTCACTACTAAAGCTTCACTAGAAATTAGACTTATATTATCTCAACTAGGCCACCTTAAGCACACTACATGTAGATATGACATTACTAGTACTGACTAGTCTACTTAAACTACTGACCAGGATACTATCATATGATACAAAATAAAAATACAGAAACAAAAAAAATAATAAACGGATAAGTCTGCTAACACTAGCACCAAAAGATTTTGCGTTTTCATTCTCCAGAAAAAATATTTTTTCCTACACTGACAAGAATAAGAACAGAATCAACTAATTAAATAAGACAATATATACATGTATTATTATTATAATTTATTATATAAATATAATATTAATTTATTATTATTATATTTTATTAATATCTATTTTTAATAATATCAAAACCCCACTCATGTAGCCACCAAATCTAGCAATAAGCTTTGCTCACACACGTACTAACAATCTACTTGGAAGCCTATACAATGTTCATCTTTTTATTGGAGGGCGGAGGTTGTAAAGAAGCAGTTATAACTTAAAAGGTAGCAACAAGTTATTTGGTCTGTACGGAAAATTCCAAGTTATGTAGCTTGAGATTAAAGTAATTCATGGAGCCGGTTTGGCTTTATATTCAATATTCTACATATTATGCAACGGCAATTATAGGTATCTACAAACCTTGGGCTAATCACCCTGATTGTAAATGATGATTAGCTATTTCTAGTAATCCAATAATTTGATTGGTTTGTGGGAAAGTAGAAATCCTTAGAAATATTAGTAAGGAAAACTTTACCGCGGTCATAAGAGAAGATAACTCTATGGCCACCGTCGAATTAATACCCCTGAATTCAAAAACACCATTTTTGGCCCACTTTATTTTGAAATTCAGGGGCGGCCATGCCGCTCTGCCGCCCCTAAAGTTACGGCCCTGATATGTGAAATTGAAATTTGTTGAAAGGAGCAGCACAGAGCTGTGGAAGCCGGCTGACAGCCTCTTCATCATCATGGAGATATATACGGCCGAGGACTTCTGGTGGAAGATACTACAATGGAGAAAACTGTGTCTGGTACATTACTGCTCCTAATGGCAAAGGAATCAAGTTGCACATTTATTCTGTTGATCTCGAGCCCTATTGCGGGTATGATGGAGTAGAAGTAAGTAATGAAACTTGCATATAGAGCTACACTAGATCATACTTTTTTTATTATATTCCGTCACACACTGTAAATTTTCATGTAGGGAGTTGTGCTGCTCTTTGTGTGCAATTCCCTCTAGCGAAATTAATACAATTAATTCAACAATTTAAGGTTGGTTTGGATATGCATTTCTATTTACAACATTTAGAGCCCCTCGTAGTGTACTGTCAAAATTCTCCACCACCAATTTTGCTAACCATAGTTAAACTGATCGCGGTTTTAATTCCTTTAAAATGTGCATGGCCTTCAGCGTTTGCATTTAATATGCAAACAACTTCATCTCAGTCCCAAGGTTTATCATTTTGTGTCGCTACTATCTTGACCTTAATAACAGAAATGACTCGAAAGTACAACAGTTAGTCATAGTATCATTTGATTTCCAAAGATACCTTCACAGACGATCTATAACTAACTGACTTCTATATATTTCATCCAAAATTTCTACCAATCAACTAAATATCTCGAACATGTACATGTAGGTCTGCCTATCCTTTTACTCTCTCATACCCACACCTTTAACACTATTACGTATGAAGATTACACATATGGTGCTACCTAGCCAGGATTTTAATGTGTGGTATGACTGCCATTTTGAGCGCATTTATTTCAGAATGCAACCTTTAACTTTTTGGATAACATTGAGGGCATGACTATGACAACAAAATAGGATTTTTATAAACGTTGTAAGCTATCATTATAATAATAATAATAGGGTTGTGGGGTAAAGACCCCCACCACCTCTCTGAAGGTGTGTGATTACTCAAACAACAATATTAATGGCAGACTGTCTGTAACTTCTCCCCCCAGTGAAAGGTTGCACTGATGTGGTTTTGTGCAATTTTATTTTAGCATTCTACCACCAACGTGAAACTACAATTTTGTATAAAATGGTTAGAGTATTGGAATAACACACGATTTTGTAAATAGTTTGCATGAAATTCGATAATAACATATTTCTGTCAAGTCAAGGTATAGTCTGTACAGGATAGACTTTATCAGTACAACTAGACTCACCTATGATAAGAATAGAAGTGCCCTGTGTTCGCTCCTGTATTCTATGCCTCAGTCTCGTATACTAATCCTATTGGCTAATGCTTATCTCAGGATCCAATAAGCGGTACTGTTATACACCATTGATCTCTAGATCATAATCCCACATGCCAGTTTCTTAGAAGAGCCTTCCTGTTGGTCACTGGTAGTCTCGTGTCTCCAGTAGCCCACACTCCTAGATTCCTACAACACTCATCATGTGTTATAGCCTACAACATGCCCTTTCTCTTGAAAGTCACACTTCTGGATCTGAAAGTCCTAAACTAGTATTTCTAGTCACCTCCGAGTAGAGGGGCCCATGAACAGTAACAATCTGAGGCTCTGCGCCTTCAGACTTTACTTCCATACCCACACTGACTCGTTCACTAGAGTTCTGGCTAACTTGTACACTAGAACCTTATATACTAGAATCTGCATTCTGGGCAGCAGAAGGAGTCATAGACTCCCGCTCACTGCCTGAGACTTCCATGGCCTGTAAATCACAATACACAAGTCATGTCATGTCTATGTAACCATGGTGGACAGTATGCATTATGAATAATGGTATATACACCGAAACTATTACCAACATGTACTTCCTGGAAAACTGCCCTCTCTACCATCTGGACCAAGACCCTGACTCGCAATCTCTAGCCTGGTGACCTTTCCTTTCACATTTGTAACATATAATTTTAGGGCAATATCTGGCAACATGATTTTTTCCATTACATTCATAACATCTAACCACATCTTTTCTTTCAGGTGTACTAGTACGCCTGTAACTGTCTCTAGAACTAGAACTAGAACTGTATCTACCTCTTCTTTCCATGCTTCTACCTCTTTTACTACTTTCTATTTCAACTTCGCCCACTGGCTCTGTTTTTACAGCTACTGAGCCGAACTCACTATTCAACTTTGTCACTGACTCCTGTGCAGAAGACCGTGACCTCATTATAGTTTTCAGTTTGTTCCAAGTCAAATCTTCCCTAGCTATAAGCTCTCTACACAAGTTTTGATCTCTTAAACCTGTAACTGCTAGTACCAGAGCTAATTCCTTACGTGCCGTTTGTAAGGGTACTTTAGCGGCTTCGATTTCAGTATTAAAAAATTCTAAACTTCTACTTAAACGTTCGACCCTGTTTAAATAATCTCTAGGATCTTCACTAGCACACTGTTGCACTTTCACAAAACTTTGGGTTCTAACATACAAACTATCTTCTCTCTGATAGTGGTTAACCAAAACCTTCAAAGCTTCATCATATGTGGCATTGACCCCTTCTAACTCCAAACCCGTGGACAGTAATGTCTCTCTACCCTCCGAGCCAATAGATTTCAATAATACCAATAATTTACCTTCATCAGTGAATTTTGGAACCAAAGTTTCAACACCATGTTCATCTGTAACTTTATCACTTCCCATTTCAAAGCTTTTCATTCTGATACACAATTTAAATTCTATAAGCCATCTATTCCATGAACCCGAGACATCTTTCGGATCTATACAAAGCTCGGGAAATCCCGAATAGCTAAAGCCAGTCGCCATTGATGTTTCCCCAAAGGACCTTAATAATATGTCTTTTTTTTTTTTTTTTTTTTTTTTAACAACAACAACAATAATAATTATAATAATAATGGTAATAATAATAACAATAATTATAATAATTATAAATGAAACAATGATCTAATGTGAACCTCCTCCTCCTCTGTAGTGTGAATATGTATCTCCTCCTCCTCCTCTGTAGTATGAATATGTATCTCCTCCTCCTCCTCTGTAGTATGAATGTGTATCTCCTCCTCCTCCTCTGTAGTATGAATGTGTATCTCCTCCTCCTCCTCCTCTGTAGTATGAATGTGTATCTCCTCCTCCTCCTCTGTAGGGTGAATGTGTATCTCCTCCTCCTCCTCTGTAGTGTGAATGTGTATCTTCTCCTCCTCTGTCGTCTCTCCCCCGAAAAAGACTATTCTGCACAAAGTATACCAACGACTTACAATACAGCTACCCCACCCGTGGTACCATGTCAAGTCAAGGTATAGTCTGTACAGGATAGACTTTATCAGTACAACTAGACTCACCTATGATAAGAATAGAAGTGCCCTGTGTTCGCTCCTGTATTCTATGCCTCAGTCTCGTATACTAATCCTATTGGCTAATGCTTATCTCAGGATCCAATAAGCGGCACTGTTATACACCATTGATCTCTAGATCATAATCCCACAATTTCCTACCTGCGTGACACTGGTAAAACAGTAGATCTAATTATCTTGGATTTTTCTAAAGCTTTCGACTCTGTCAATCACAGAAAGCTATTGTACAAGATTAGAAGCATTGGTTTTGATAGCCTAATTTATTCATGGCTAGCGGAGTTTCTTCACAGTAGAGAACAATATGTGGTAATCGAAGACACGCAGTCGACTAGGAAACCAGTTGTGTCTGGGGTTCCACAGGGTTCGTTTTGGGCCCTCTTTTATTTTTAATTCATATAAATTGTTATATACTTAATTTACTGTGTTACAGCTGGACCCATAGACATAGCATGTTTACAGGTGGATAACTTGTATTCAACTGACTGAGTATATAATAATATGACTCATGCATATTCTTGTAAACATAACAGGAAGCAATCTATTTATATCATAGTGAATACTGGATAGAGTGTTTTTCCCTGTTAGCCAAACATTACACTCCTCCACGCTAACTTTGAACGGTGTCAGTGCTTTAAAAAAATACATACCATTATTATAATAAAACTAGTAGTCACTCTATTTATTGTTAGTCTGAACCACAGACGTTATGGTACGGTGTCCATTACTTATATCCAGGGTACTCCTCACTATAACGTACTGGTGGCTGCGATACCCTAGGACTACGGCGAACTGTCGTTGTTTCTGGCTCTATACGTACAGGGTCGCTATTATCTTCCTCATTACTATCGGGAACCGTATTGTGAGTTGTGGTTGTTGGTATTATTGGTACGATAGGTCTATTTGTCACAATTGGCCCTGGTATTGTTTCCGTATTTGGCTTTCTGAACTCCTGTGATGCTTTCTTTAGATGGTCAATATGACAATACCTCACTCGGCCATTTACTCTCACCAAGTATCCATGCGTGCCCCTAACTTTCACAATTTCACCTTCTAGCCACCTAGGGCCTGCACCGCCTTGCCTTCCCTCCTTTACAGACACTTTCTCACCAGCTCCAAACCCTCTCAAACTAACCGACTTGTCATGGTATCTCTTCTGATTATCCTGTTGGAGTCCCACAGACGTTGTCAGTGATGGTCGTACCAATGACAGCCGGCTACGTATCTGCCGCTTTAAAAACAACTCATCTGGCCTCCGTCCCGTAGTGCTGTGCGGTGTCATCCTATACCTCATAAGCACATTAGCTAACGCTATATGAAGTTTTAAATGTTTCATCTTATACATGCTTGACTTTATAACCTGCACCGCCCTCTCAGCAGCCCCATTGCTGGCTGCATGATATGGCGGAACCAGAATGTGCCTAATACCGTTCATCCTGCAGAACCAAGCAAATTCTTCTGAAGCAAACTGAGGTCCATTATCAGAGACTAGTTCTTCCGGGCAGCCGTACGCTGCAACAAACCGCCTTACCACCTGACATGTTGCACTCGCCATAGTGCTGCTGACTGGAACCGCTTCTATCCATTTTGAGTGAACATCGACTATCACTAAAATCTGAGTACTCTGAAACTCACAATAGTCAACGTGTATCCTTTGCATCGGCCTCTCTGCCCATGGCCATGGTCTTAAAGGGGCTGTCGCAGGGCTCCTCTGGTACGCTGAGCACTCAACACATTCTTTCACCCATGCGTCAATATCTTTGTCCAAGCTTGGCCACCAAATAAAACTGCGCGCCACTGCCTTCATCTTCACTATCCCAGCATGCGTCTCGTGTAGCTCCGCTAAGATGCGTTCTTGCAGAGAATGGGGAATTACTACTCGGTAGCCATAGACTAAACAACCTTGATCTACTGATAAATAGTCTCTGTTCCTACAAAATGCCTCCAGTTCTTCGTTGACCATGTTGCGGGGCCAGCCCTCCATAACATACAGCATCACACGTGACAATTTAGAATCACTTGCAGTCTGCCTGGCTATTTCATTGGAACTGACTGGTAAACTGCCTAGCATCGAGTTCACTCCTTCTATCGTTGCCACTTCGACCTCAATTTGATTAACTGGAAACCGTGACAGCATATCCGCATTACCGTGTTCCTTTCCCGGCCTGTACTCAATGTCATACTCATACGCTGCCAGAATCAGGGCCCACCGTTGCATTCTAGCGGCTGCTAAAGTGGGTATTCCAACTTTCGGCCCCAGCAAGGCTTGAAGTGGCTTATGATCTGTTACTAATACAAACTTTTTGCCGTACAGGTATTTGTGGAACTTAGTGATCCCATATTTCAGTGCCAACGCTTCTTTTTCTATCTGGCTGTAGTTCTTCTCTGCGTCTGTTAGAGTTCTAGAACCAAAAGCTACTGGTCGTTCATTTCCTTCCACAACATGGCTCAACACCGCTCCAACCCCATAGGATGAGGCGTCACAACTTAGCTTTATAGGTAGTTTCTGGTCATAATGAACCAACACGGAACTCCCTGACAACAACTCCTTACATTTAGCAAATGTCTGCCTACAAGACTCATTCCAATCCCATACTACCTCCTTATTGAGCAGTCTGTGGAGTGGAGCCAATAGTGTAGATAAGTTTTTGATAAACTTCCCATAAAAGTTCACGGCTCCCAGAAAACTCCTTAGCTCTGAGACATTGGTAGGTGTTGCCGCTCCCCTTAGAGCCTCTACCTTCTCGTCTGTAGGACTAATACCCTCCTTACTAATCGTGTGTCCCAAGTAAGTTAGTTCACTCTTACGAAACTCACATTTATCTTTGCGCAAGCGAACTCCATGCTCATCTAGTCGTGCCAACACTCTCTTGAGTATCGACTCGTGTTCTTCGTCCGATTTAGAACCAATAAGTACATCATCTAAATATATTGCAACCGGCAGTCCAGCTAGCATCCGCTCCATTACCGACTGAAAAATAGCAGGAGCTGTTGAAATACCATACGCCAATCTGGTATGCCGATAGAGTCCTTTATGTGTATAATCACCAGGTAATCCTTACTATCCTCATCTAACTGTAGCTGCTGATAGGCCTGACTGAGGTCCAACTTGGTAAACACTCGTTTACCGGCCAGACCAGCTAAAATATCCTCTATACAAGGAATTGGGTGATTATGCTGCTTCAAACTCTGATTAATGGAGACCTTGAAATCCCCACATAGTCTAATAGCCCCATTAGGCTTAGGCACCACCACTATTGGAGATGCCCAATCGCTATGAGTAACCGGTTCCAAAACCCCTTCAGCTACTAGCCGATCTAATTCATGACCCACCTTGTCCTTTAATGCGTAAGCTACCGGTGTTGCCTTACAGAAGATGGGTTTTGTGCCATCTTTTACCTCAATTTCTGCTTTGTATCCTCTTATTGTCCCAATACCGGTTTGGAAAATGCCTCCATCCTCAACATCCTCTGGTTCTAGCTTTTGTATTTGACTAACTGACAACCAGTCTAGTCTAACCTGTGCTAGCCAGTCTCTACCTAAGAGTGGAGGTCGCTGCTCTCCAGACACAACAATCAAGGGTAACTTATGTGACTTATCCTGGTAACCAACATCTACTAGGGCTTCACCTCTTACTGCAATCACATCCTTTGTATAGGATTTTAGCATTCCCCCCTCTATACTGCCTTAGACTGCCTTCTGGGAATAGTTCCTTCCACTGACTGTGACACATTAACGAGACTGCTGCTCCAGTGTCTATCTCCATCACAACTGGTTTCCCATTTATGCTAACCGAAACCACGTATGCCCCGCGATTGTTCTGATGCACTTTGTATACATACTGGTTTTCACTGCTTTCATCCACTGCACCAGCGTCCTCTATATGTTTTACTCCTTGCCCGTTGCAAACTTTCATCAGATGTCCCTTTTTTCCACATTTGTTACATGTAAGATCTTTGTATCTGCAGCGGGAAACAATATGCCCAAACCTACCGCAACAATAACATCTCACATTTTTGTCACCTTGTCTAAACATCTTCCGACCTACTTGGTTCACGTTCTCCGTATCACTTGTAATCCCTACACTTGGTGTACTTTGTTCTGTTACCTCAAGCCTCGCCATCTCCATTGCATTTGTCAGGCTTACTGCTTGTTCCAATGTCAGGTCCTTCTCCCCCAACAATCTCTTCTGTACATTACCATTCAAAGGCAGCCCACTTACAAAAGCCAGTAGCAGAGCGTCATTCAGAAACGCCCCGAACGAACACGGTACAGCCAACTTACGTATACGCAGCAAATAGTCATTGACCGATTCATCAGCATGCTTAGATGCTCTCATAAACGTAAACCTCGACGCTATAACTGGAGGCTGCGGTTTATAGTGTCCTATCAATACCTCCTTCAGTTGCTGTAACGTCTTTCCATTCGGGGCATCGGGGCTGAGCAAATCCTTCAAAATGCCATACACTTCCGCACCAACCGAACTCAACAGCACCGGAACTCTCTTGTTATTCGGAGTCTCCTGCACCACAAAGAACAAGTCCAACCGCTCAAAATACGTCTCAATATCCTCCTTGCCGTCATACCTATCAAACACTGTCTTAGCATCCCATCCTCGTCGCCAGTGTTATATACTTAATTTACTGTGTTACAGCTGGACCCATAGACATAGCATGTTTACAGGTGGATAACTTGTATTCAACTGACTGAGTATATAATAATATGACTCATGCATATTCTTGTAAACATAACAGGAAGCAATCTATTTATATCATAGTGAATACTGGATAGAGTGTTTTTCCCTGTTAGCCAAACATTACATAAATGACCTTCCACAACAAATTCAATCACACTGCAGACTATTTGCAGATGATGCTATTATATATAACACCAGTGAAGATAAACAAATTTTGCAAGAGGATTTGAAAGCTCTCCAGAAATGGTCGTCTGAATGGCAAATGTCATTCAATTTTTCCAAATGCTTCTTTTTACAGGTTGGTTCAGATCATCAATCACAATATTCTTTTGACAACAAAGCAATAGAGCGAGTAACATCTCATTCCTACCTAGGTGTGTGCCTCCAAAATAACTTGAAATGGGATTCGCAAATTTCCAAAATGGTAACTGCTGCAACCCAAAAACTAGGTCTACTAAAAAGAGTCTTAAAAACTGCAGACACCAAGACTCGGAAAACAGCATATTTCGCAATAGTACGACCTCATTTGGAATATGCATCCCAGATATGGGACCCACACCAAAGGAAATACATAAAACAACTTGAAAAAATACAAAATCAAGCATTAAGATTTATTTTCAGAATAAAAGGGCAAGTAAGTTTCACAAACATAAGAGAACACACCCAAATAGAATCCTTAACTGAAAGGCGAAAAAAGGCCAGACTAAAACTGTTCCATCGTTGTATTACTGAGGGGATTGAACCACCTTTCGATTACAATTACCTCAATAAGTATAATACGAGACAATGCCAAAACACTTACACACCATACATAAAAACGAATCAATTTTATTACTCCTTCTGGCCAAAAACCATACGTGATATGCGTCTTGAGAGCTGATAAATAGTTCTTTTTTTCTTTTCTTTTTTGTTGTTGCATGACATGATAAATAATTAAAAAATATATAAATACTATTCTAAAGCACATATAAAAAATATAAAAAAAAAAATATTCAACATTATAAATTATATATAAAAGGGAATAAAAGTTATCGAAAAAGAGAGAAAGAGAAATAACAAACATCATCCATATTGTGTTCCCACATCTCTTCCGTTTTCCTGACGGTCTCAGTGGGAAAATTTTAAAAAAAAAAAAATAACACATGACAATAGGCGTATTCGGATATTGCACCGTGCAAACTTATAAATAACAATCTGCGGCAATAACAATATATTTTATTCAATAATATAGCGCTAGCTATAACGCAAGGGCAAGGCAAGGCGTGCCTGGCAATAATAATATAAAGTATATTCACTTAGCGAGGGGATTTCCCTTCAGAGCAAGCACTAGTCACGCCTGAACGCTCAAGTTGTATTCGGATAGTTAGACCAGTGCTATATGAACTAGTACAGTTTGCGAATACGCCCAATGTTGCTGGTAATACATAATAAAAGAATATTCAAGCAAGTAAGCATAATCAAATATGAATGTAGCCATTATTAGCAAGCATAAATGAATAATAAGTATAAAAATATGAAAGATTAACATACCTCTATCACCTTTCCAGGAGAGATAGATGTTGTAAAGATAGATATTGTTTGTAATAATACAAATTGATACAAAAATGATACAATTTACATGTATGTACTGTAGTGTATAAATGTGCAGTGTTCTCCAGCGGAGACTAGGATAAGAATGAAAGTTGTGTAAATATTGTAATTAAAAGAATCATCCAGTATTTGCAATAGGGAGCACAAAGGCAGTGGTGACATCATATGTTCCGTTTTTGGGCTGACATAGTGTGTAACTGGCATATTAGATTGTGATTAAATGAAGATGAATTGTCCTGTGGTCACTGTGCGATGCCTTGAATAGACTGGCAGCAAAGTGTAAACAAACAAATTAACGGAACTAAAATGTTTTTTTATGATTGATGATTAACAAGAATGTTACACTGTCGTGACAGAGTACATGTCTGTGGCAATGTATATACATGTACCACGCACTTAGTTATGTCTCATTTATAGCGGTGTGTGACCTTACCAATGTGTCACCACCCCTCTTCGGTCATTATTCGTTATGAACCCAGCGTGAAGCACTTTGCAACAAGGCTGGAACAAACAGTGCTGGTGCTGTCGTTGTCACCTGCCCCTGATCAGCAAATACTGAGTGGTCAGCCTAGGCCTGAAAGACTTTTAACCACCTGGGAATCAAACCCAGGCTGTCTTCACTAGAGGCAAGCAGTTTAACCCCTAGGCCATACTGATTATAAACTGTCATGTATACAGCATTTTATATTTTATATATACACACCACGTACATATGCATAGAACAGGTTAACATAGAGTAAGTTGCTGACTAGTACATCACCACATTGTCAAACTTTTATCTTTTGCAAATTTTTATTCTGTAGACATTTAACTTAACTTACATGTAACTCTTTTGAAATTCTTGTACCAGAGATGCATACAATGTAGGTCTTCAACATTTGCATGACTGTGCTGGTTGTTTATATTATTTATAGGTATATGGTGGTGCATCAACATCAGGACCAAAGCTGGCACCTACTATATGTGATACTGGAATTTCTGCCACTCGCTACTTATATGCTCCAAATGAAATCGTAGTCAGATTCTATACTGATGGTTCTGTTATTGGAAGTGGATTCACTTTAGGCTACATCACTGCTGATTGTAAGTAAATACTGTAAATTTTTTGAAAATAGTTTGAATTATAATTACATGTTAATTGACTGTATGAAGGGAAAAATTTGACTAATATCAAACCTACATGTAGCTCTGTTTGAAAACCTACCACTACAATATCTTCATTGAATTAGAAAATTCTGATAAAATAGTTAGGTCCGCTTTCGCTAACCATCTTTTGACTCATTTTTGCCCTTGATGTGCAATGGCCTTACTATGCACTACACATTGATGTGCCCTCAGCATAGGCCTAATTATAAGTACCTTTGCCATAATATAATCATAGCATCATTCACACTCCTGCATACTAATGTACAAGCATTTACTACTACTGCACGCCATAGGCTTATTCGGATATTTCACCGTGCAAGCTTTATAAATAGCAATCTCCAACAATAACAATTTATTTTATTCAATAATCTAACGCTAGCTATAATAGCACATTGGGACAAAATTTACATTTTTCAGTTTTGCTCGCTGAGATTTTTGAATAAATGCTTGAAATCACTTTTAAAACATGCTTTCATATGTTTTATATATAGAGCCTTAGTAAAAATGTTCTAGCAATTACCAATTTTTCATAAAGTGAATTTTACATAGAGTTGTCAACTGTCCCATTCTGCCCCCTATATGGGGTACATTGGGACAAAGGTCGGGGCTAATTGGGACTATATGTTCACAGTGTGGTTGGATTAGATTTTTTTCAAGAGTTATATTTTCTTTCAAAAATAAGGTTATGTATTTGAAAAGTAAAGGAATAACCTAAAACAGTAATTATAAGGAATATTAGTGCTAAAATACATACAATGTAGATTGTCAATATTTGCTAACTGCTCTTGCCAAAGAATTGACTTGCTGATTGTGGTAACGTTTGGAGCCTCGTAAATTGTCAGGTCCTTGTTAACCACCTTCTTCACTGCTTGAAGAATCTCTTCATGGCTATGCCTGACTCCAGCCGTAGGTTTTCTGTTCCTAATCATGTTCTAAAAACCCCAAAATAATTGTTCGCTTCATCAGCCTTAAAATGATACATATGGGGCTAATTGGGACATGTCCCAATTAGCCCCCAAGACATGTGTCCCAATGTGCCCCGATAGGACTTTTTTATGTAAACCACATCTAACTTAAAATTAAATCACTTTAGCACTCAATTGATTGATATGCTGTGATCCTCAGTAGCAGTGTTTCAAACTACCAAAAGGACAGAAACATAATCATAAGCATGTTGCTAATATAATTAAATCAATGCCGAGGTATATAAATACTTTTGGTATGAAAATTTTTCATTTGCCCACCAAATTTTCTTGTTTTCAATTAGCCTGCTCTTTTCAACATGGCAACCATGTTATGCCATTTCCTGTTTTCAACTGAACTTTGACAGTTGTAGAAAGAAGAAAACTACCTATAATCAAAATGTCCCAATGTGCCCCCTGTACCAATGTGCCCCCGTTTCCCCTACAATTTCCTAAAACGTCCCATGTCTACAGATTTGTAATTATGAGGTCCTTTTAATAGAATCTATAATCATATCATGTACATGTAAATAACTAGAGTGAACTAGTGCAACTGTGATATAAAACTAATTTTGAGTTCATTAAATGTTAAATCGTAATAAAATAATACCAAGTAAGCGTTTTGCAAGCCTTATCCATATCACCTTGTAGAAGTATATAATATATGTATATAGGCCTACATGTAGATACAGATATATTTAAACTAAAGCTAATCTGATTTGCATGTTTTGCCTTGCTACCTACATGTACATTGTATTTACATGATTTGTTCTGTAGTGTCAGCTTGTAGTGGTTATAGTACAGACTCAAATAGCCACTGTAGTGGCACATCAACCAACCGCAGATGTTCCTGTAATACTGGATACGAGGCTACAGGAAACAGTTTCATGAGCTGCCAGTTTAGCAGTCAATGGAATAGCAGCATTACTCCAGTCTCTTGTACAAGTGAGTGACATGCAGTTTTGAAATTAAGTTGTTGAGTCACGCAATGCTTTGGTTGCAGCAGAGGTTGTGAGAGGAACTGTTAGTGTTCAACTAAAACAGTATAACTTACATGTACTTGAAAGGTTATACATATCCTCTGCAAATTTAAAGATTAAAAAGCAGGTGACAAGAAGATTAGAGCAAAACAGTTTTATGCTTACCATATTATTATTACAGAGCAGAACTGTTCAACTGGAAGCAGTAGCGTATCCGCATCGATTTACAAATCTACTTGTCTACCAGGATATGGACTTGTTAAAAGGCAAACCAACTACAACTGTCAGTCAGATAGTAGCTGGCCTGTCATACCTACCTCTTGTAGCAGTAAGTTACTATAAATATAACTATTTTAGTAACATCGCAGCCCTGTTGTTTTCTTTAATTTGGAATTTCTCCATCATCAGTTTTAAACTATATCTTTTCAAAATATCCAGTAAAGAATTTGGGTAGCTTGGGTTCCCTCTTGTCTACTTTGGATGTTAATAATTGTCACCTTTAGTGAGCAATTAATTCAAATGATAGAGAGGGCATTACTAGTGTTCTTGTACACAGAAAAATATCTTAAGTTATGATATCATTTCTGTGTAGTAGAATACAAATAATGCCCTTTCTCTTTAAATTCACATAATATACTTTCAAGAGGTTGACACTTTGAGCACTGAACCTAGTGTTCCAGTAATAATAGCCTAATAGATGTAGGCCTACATGTAATATGGCATACGAGTTCATAGCTTGCTCTAATTGCTCTGGCTTGAGCTCTGTTTAGAGTACAATGTAGCTTAGTTTTTGTTGTACCATACAGTATTCACAACTCAATATGATATTTAAATTCAATCACATTCACCCTTCAACTCTATATTATGCATGTTAAGTTACGTGCGTCAGGTATGTTCGTATAAGCAGATAAACACACTTACTTGATAGTTAATAGTAGTTGATAAAGAACAAGACGTCACTGAAAGTACGTGCGGTTGATTCAGCATTCAAGACGTAAAACACGTTCAATATCTCCACGGCTTCTGGGCTTGCGTCACTTCCGCTATTCGCCAAACCCATTGACGTCTAGCATCACATTACAATGCATGTGTAAGGCATGACTTGTGTTTCCAGTGAAAAGTGCAATCTGATTGGCTGTTGCATTACATAGGAAGCTCTTCTTGAACCTTGATTGGATGACCTTTAGCCTTACTCGTAGAACCTCCAACAGACCGATTAACAACCCTGAATAAACTTGAAGAATTTCTTGTGGCTGAGTTGTCCAAACTCGCCGACCTCAATACTCTCTTCTCATTGCTTAGAAGCCTATCGTTAATTCCTAATCATTGAACTTGATATTTTAAAACAGAGGTAAGCTGTGGAAGTGCTCCTTCTGTACAGAATTCACGCTCTAGAGTTATTCGTGGTATGAGGTATCAAGATACGGTAACATACACCTGTTTACCTGGATATGAGAGGACTAGAGGATCTGGTACCATAACATGCCAGTCTAACAGACGATGGTCTACTGTACCCATATGCAGCAGTAAGTAATATTTATACATACATATACACAGTCATGTACAATGTGCATGTATTTCCATTTTCTACAGCATTAAAGTTGACCATCAGGTTAGAAAGCTTTGGTTTACATGCTTATAACTTGGCCATAGCAGGGACAGCTTCACTCTAGCTTACCACTCTTATAATGGACAATTCTATATGTTGTGTCGGCAAAGCTAAATTCTCTGCATATCAAACTCGAATAAAATTACAAAAGATAGTAAGCATGTACTGGTTCTGGTACTGGTGCTGGTTCGTATGAGACTGTTTCATATTTGCCCAAGCTTTTGCTGCTCCAAATAGGGAAGATTGGGGGATATGTGGGGCTACCTATGCCAAAGCAAAAATGCTTTACCTACTCATTTATATTGAATTAGCAACATAAATAGTCTTATACTTTATAAAGTACTATTTTACTTTTTGTTGCACATTGTGGACACATCCATAGTTATCCTATCATGATAATCACATCAACTCTCAACACTGTCCTGAAACCTGTTACTATCCCCAATATTATATTAATTATTGTATCTCTTTTACTAACAAGCAGTTGATCTCAGTAGATTGAGCTGCCTCCTCATGCTTAGTAATTGTAGTAGCAAGTTAACAATTTTTTTTCTTTTTTACATTTTTTTTACATTTTAGGAGTGAACTGCAGAAACCCTCCCTCAGTCCAGAACACAAACTCTAGATCCAGCAATGGTACCAGATATAGAGATACAGCTACATACACCTGTTTACCTGGATATGAGATAACTAGAGGGTCTGGTACCACAACATGCCAGTCTAACAGAAGATGGTCTACTCCACCAATATGTAGCAGTAAGTTGGAATTCGAACATCTATTACATGTAGTTACTCTGCCCATGATGTGGTGCTCTGGCATGGACAGTATTACATGTACATGTAGCTTTTCTTCTTGCTACAATATCATTGGTTGAATTATTTAAGCAGACGCTGTACAAATGTGATAGTGCCTAATGAAATTATGAAATTGGTAAAGTAAGAGGTGCTCCTAAGTTCTTTGCATTTGGCAATGAAAGGTAACATTGGTTAGAGGTGTTTTTCTTCCTTAACAGAGGTGAGCTGTGGAAGCCCTCCCTCAGTACAGAATACCAACTCTGGGTCCACTCACTTTAATGGTACCAGATATAGAGATACAGCTACATACACCTGTCTAACTGGATATGAGCTGACCAGAGGAAATGGTACCATAACATGCCAGTCTAACAGACGGTGGTCTACTGTACCCACATGTAGCAGTAAGTCTACAATAATACATTTATACTCCTATTTTTCTATTTTTCGCATACATGTACTACAAATGAAATTTTTCGAACTAGCCATCAAAATACGCAGCTACCACATACAAAAATATGTGGATATATCAGTGTAATATATTCACACTTGTTTATCTAGACATATTATGAGAAAAATTATTTTTAATTTCAATGTTAACTTATCATGCCATTGGATCTAAATTGGTTGGAATAGCATCAGAGATATACTAACGTGGCTTGAATTTCCACAATTCAAACTCCAGTTTGCATCCTTGAACAAATCTATAGCCTACATCTAATTTTATCTCATTATACATTTGCTATATTATTCTACCTCTTAAGCACCTATTACACATTGCTAAATCATCAATAGAATTGATGACATAAAATATACATGTACCTTAGTTTTTCAGCTTTGTTCATCATTTAATGTAATTTACTCACAGAGGTAAGCTGTGGACATCCCTCTAGAATACAAAATTCCAACCGTCGGTCCAATGGTACCAGATATTTAGATACAGCTACCTACACCTGTCTACCTGGATATGAGATAACCAGAGGAAATGGTACCATAATATGTCAGTCTAACAGAACATGGTCTACTCCACCTATATGTAGTAGTAAGTGATGCTAGTCTAATTAGAGAAGAACCATTTAATAAAAAGCTTTACCATGTTATCTAGCTTGAATGGGGACAAAATGCAGTGCAAAATGTAATTGACACTCTTCACAGTAGATACGATGCTAGTTTCTGCTTAAATTACAGGCCGCAAATTACATATAGTTATTGCACATAATTTTACTATAATAAAGTGTGGAAACAATTTTGAATTTAAGTTAATTCATCTTTCCACTGGTTGGATACAGATAGTTTGTTTCAAAGAAACTCCGGTAACAACAACATCGGCAATTGATAGATGTAGATGTTTCCTGTTCACGTACTGACATTTCCGGAAAAACACATTGTGCGTTAAACACACAATCATTAGTACGGTAAAAGGCATTTACTTACGGCAGAATATCAAAAAAATTTTTGCAATCATTTTTTGAGTTGCATCATCAGGTATGAAAGTGTAGAATTGCGGTGCTAAGATATAGGTTGTTTGTTCATATTCTGTTTTGCGAACAGCGGGTGTAAACTAATTGTTGATGTAATAAATTATTAATGTACAAGCAATACATGTCTATATATGCAGATTGTAGATATGTTAATATTATACTGTATATTATATTACTCTTTGTAAAGGTGTACATATTGTTATGATTATTTGTGTCATATTATTTGCCCATTTACACTGTATTTGGCTATTTACAATGAATAGGAATAAGTTGTGGTGACCCTCCACTGCTGCACAACACAACTATGACAGGTCCAGAGAACTCCACAGGAAATAGGTACCAAGATAGAGCTACATACATATGTATGGAGGGATATGAGATAACCAACACTAACACTTCCGCTAACTCTTCTACCCTTGTGTGTCAGTCCAACAAGAATTGGACGTCTGTTCCAAGCTGTAGCAGTAAGTACCTTCAGTAAAGATACGTGTAGTTTGGATAAGCTTTAGAGGAGTGTTTTCAGAATTGCTATATTTTTAATTTGCTTCACACTCACTTTAGGCTCACATGTCATCAAGCACAGACAAGAATATTATTACAGTTTTTTGACATAATGCCAGAGAACAAGGAAGTTCATTTTAATTTAGTTTTTGTTCTATTATTGCTTGATAATATTATCGCAAATCACAATTATTTATTACTAAAAGTTCATAAGGTCAGGCATTTTGGAAATTAATACCTAGTCTTCTTTGTTATAAATTTAACCTCAAAACTGATGTCATCTGTTTTCAGGAATTAGTTGTGGTGATCCTCCAGTAGTACATAACACAACCCTAGGACCAAATACTTCAAACGGTACCAGATATAGAGACACAGCTACATACATCTGTCTACCTGGATATGAAATAATAAACAGAGCTGCTACTATAACATGTCAGTCTAGCAGAAGCTGGTCAACTGTGCCAATTTGTACCAGTAAGTGTAATTCTATCTTAACACAATGAGGACACCGTGTTTTGCCATATCTGACAAGGCAATACCACATTGTTTTAACATCCAATATGATCTAAATTTAATTTAGCACTATGACCAATGCAACTATTTCTAAGTGCATGTGATAGAGATTATTCACAATGTAACAATATTTCTTTTTACTAAATTTGTACATTACTCAATTGACTTTGAAATTTCAGGAAAGAACTGTGGATCTCCGCCAAGCGTAGCAAATGGGAGACGATTACGTACTCTGCATAACACGACGTTTGATGCTGAAGTGACGTATACATGTGATCACTTGAGTTTTATTATGAGAGGTTCTGCCACTGTTAGATGCACAGAAGATGGGACGTGGTCAACCCCACCCATCTGCCACAGTAAGTAGGGCAAAACTCTAAAGACAATAGTTTCAACTGGATTTTTTTACAAGATGATGCTTTGTTATTTGATATACTGAATTATAAGCAGATGACGGCCCATTCATACAACATTATAAATGAGACAATTTTGCTGAATTAAATTATTTTGTTTTAGGAGTAAACTGTGGTCCTCCACCATCTGTCACAAACTCTAAGGCTACAGTAACTGGACACTCATACAATGATACTGTGACATATGAATGTGAGGCTGGGTATGAGATATCAGGAAATGAGTCTATTCACTGTCAGATATTTGGACATTGGACTGTTCCACCAACGTGCACAGGTAAAATAAATTGAGTTCAACAAATTTAAAGAAATAAAAACTAAGCTAAAGTGTGTGTAGAATATTTGCTTTGCTTATTCAGGTTTGGTTGATGTTATTCGTGTATGACTCATGTAATTCCAACTAATTAACCATTGAAGACATGCAACGTATAAAAACACTATTTGCAATACTAGTAGATCCGTTTATAGCTAGAAAATGCCCCGATCCTTCCATGATAGACAATGCAGCGAATGTGTCGAGTTATGGAGAAGGAACAGTTGGAGACTCGGTGGAGTACATCTGTCTTCCAGGATATGAGATTTCTGGTGATTCTACAGTAGAATGTCTCTCTTCCTTACAGTGGTCTACTTTACCTAATTGTAACAGTAAGTAATACTATAGTAACTATAGAGTGGTCTACTCTAATGAGTTGTAATACTGTAGTAGTGATACTATAGCAACTATACTCAGTAGTCTACTCCACCTAGCTGTAATAGTAAATACACTGGTCTACTTTGCTTGGTTGTAATAGCTGTTGTTTGAATCAAATAATCATCGTGTTCAGCTACTTCTTCCATTTGGATTCCAGAGATTAACTGTGGTCCACCACCAGCTGTACTCCATGCTCAGGCTACAGTTACTGGCTATGCATACAACGGTACAGTAACATTCGAATGTGACACAGGATATCAGCTAATTGGTAGTGATACCGTAACATGCCAGCCGTCAAGCTTCTGGACAATAGCACCATACTGTCAAGGTAATTTTCCTCTCACTTTTTCTATGCACTGATTGGTTGAGAACATGGTCTTTTGATACAATTCTCTGGCAAACACTAGTCCAGTGGCTTGGAGAAAGATGCATGCACATGTATATTTATAACTTTGTAACATGTCTAGATAACTTGAGATTGAAGGAACAACTTAAGAAAAGGTCATGTTTAGTTAGAGTCATGTTTTCTGTAGGATTACCATGTCCAGATCTGCCAGTAGTAGCCAATGCTGAGAATGTGACATCTGTGTCAGTTAAAACAGTTGGGGACTCTGTGGGGTACATCTGTCTACCAGGATATGAGATATCTGGTGATTCTACAGTAGAATGTCTACCAACATTACAGTGGTCTACTCTACCTAGTTGTAACAGTAAGCAATCTTATAGTAACTAAACTCTGTTCTATTTTACTTATGTGTAGCTGAACTACACTCTAATTGCTGGCATGATGTTGCTTATAGAAATAATGCTAAATGTGGCAACATTGCGTTGACTGTTGTACAGGGGTAAAACATGAGTATTGTTAGAACAGCTGCTGCTGCATTCGTGAGGTTTATGAAAATATTTCATGCCGAAAATCCGCTGAAGCGTTGTGTCTACATGTACATGTAAGTATGAAGCCACCAGTCTCAACTTTTAAGTTGTCTAAACTGCAACAGTCTTCAGACCAGAAAACCTCTAGTTTACATAAGCAAAGTTATTAAATCTTATTTAACTAATCGGAAGCAGTTTGTGAAAATAAATACTGAAAAAGCGTCATTAAGAAGTATTACATTGGGAGTGCCACAAGGATCTGTTTTAGGACCGTTGCTATTTTTAATATATATAAATGACTTGGTTAATGTTTCTCCAGCTTTTAACTATATATTGTTCGCTGATGACACCAATTTGATCTGTGATAACCCTGTGATAACACCTTTTGAGCTTTCAAAAATAGAACAATGGTGCTTGGCAAATAGACTTGTTATAAGTTTTAGCAAAACAATGCAAGTCATATTTCGAAATCCACAGAAAAATATTGACGTTGATGAATTCGATGTTGGAAAATTGAATACTGTTGATCACACAAAATTTCTTGGTGTGACCTTGGATAAACATTGTAATTTTGAGTTCCATATCAATAACATTGTAAACAAAATCACCTTTTTATTAATGATGTTTCGCTATTTGACAAAGTTTTTAGACCAGAAAACAATGGTAAATTTGTATTTCACTTTTATATACCCACACCTTATATATGGTGTGGAATTTTGGGGACATGCCCCAGACTATTTAATATCCAGCATTTTAATCAGCCAGAAGAAATCATTGCGGATCATTTTAAGTCAACAGCCAAATTCACATGTTTCACACAGGTTTAAAGAATTTAAAATTATGCCTATTTCTATGATCTTCAAATATAGGCTTATAATATTTTATAAAAACCATATTTGTCTCAACAAAAATAATCTTAATTTAATTGAGACTGTACACCCCATGACTACGCGTAAGACTTTGAAAAATCCACTGAAATCAATCAAAGTTAATTCGGAAATGGGAAAGAGGTCTATTTATTTTACTGCCGCTAACCTATTTGGTGAGCATGCATGGGGCCTACGGGGCCTCCCCGGTGGAATCTTTGCGAGGCGCCTGGCTGCTCGTCTCTGTGAGCTTGGCACATAGTGGGTGGGCGCAGCATGTGTCCCTGGATGCGTGTGTCGGCCTTTTGTGGCTGGCGAACCTCTGGAACGGGGCTGTCACAACTCTAGTTTCGAACTATCTGATTAGCCCCATGTTTTATTACCTTTTATTACCTTATTTTAATATCACTACTGTTTAAAAATGATGACATAAACTAATAAATTAAAAAAAAAAACATCTGAACTCCACTGTACATGTATTCTAGGAGTGAGGTGTGGCACACCATACACAGTAGCCAACAGTAACAGAGAAGTATCTGGTCATTACCTGTATGACATCACTGTTTACACTTGTCACCATGGATACCAATTATCTGGTAACAATACTATCTATTGTAAGGAAGATGGTCATTGGTCAGCTCCTCCAGAGTGTCACAGTAAGTCATTTAAAACCACTTAATTGTAATGAGATTCCAATTTCAATTAACCTCATCAACCGCATGAGCCCATTATTCTGGTCTCAAGGAGACAGCTGGTATGGTGCCGCATACTACATATATTTTGATGGTCTGAGATTTAGGTTTGTGGCTGGGACAATTCTTGTGGTCCAAAAATACTCCCGAACTATTTTTTGTAGGGCCAGGATGTGGTATTCCTATTTTTGTGGAAAATAGCAGAAGAGAAATTTCTGGACAGTTTCTCCATGACACTACTGTTTATACTTGTCTCCATGGATACCAGATATCTGGTAACAGTACCATTTATTGTCAGGAAGATGGAAACTGGACAGCTTCTCCAGAATGTTCATGTGAGTAGCAAACATTGAAGTAGTTGACAAGTTTATTTGAGAGAAGCTACAATGTATACCACCTAAGGATTAGATTGCTGCCAATAATGTGACATAGTGGTTTGATTGCCGGGAACCATGATATAGTGGTTTGATTGCTGGGAATCATGACCTAGTGGTTTGATTGCTGGAGATCATAACCTAGTGGTTGGATTACCTGCTGACATGGCTTAGTCATAAGGCCTCTGGCAATCATTAACTAGTACATGTATTTATACTTCTGGCAGCCATGACTAAGTCATTAGAACCATGTTCTGATCAGAGGCTTGGGCTTTAGAATTCGCTTTTGTGAGGTTTTTGCTGATGCTATATTAAAAGGTATTCCACCGTAAAACTGTCTCTGTCATGCTGTTAGAGCTGTGAATGAGTACTTAATAACATAACAAATACACAAACATTGAAATCACTTAATATTTTCATACTTCTTACCTAAGATTAGTCTCTGCAAATAAATCTGTTTTGCATCAGCCTGTTTGCCTTAGACAATTCACCTGTTTATGCCGCTAGTATTCTTAATTCCGTTGTTTATATACAGTATGTCATATTCAACATTAAAACTTTAATTTTAATCCTGTACACTACTAACAAGATAGCATGTGGCGTATGGATACCATCTACAGTATATGGGTTAACAGTTTATTCCAGCATTAGTGAGATTTCTTCTATTCAAATAAGGTGCTCTGTCTGTTTTATTTTATTTTATTTTGTGCAGTTATAGTCACCGTCAAAATACAGAGTGCAAACAAAAATACTTAGCGGGCATACCATGCAAGTTAAGATCTGAAGAGTTTACCAGATTGTGATGTACACTTTTAGCACACCAATGCCAGGATCCACCATTGCTCACCAATGCATTTAATATCTCAACTGGTGTTGTGAGAGCTGTGGGTGATACTGTACAGTATTTCTGTCTACCAGGATATGAAATGTCTGGTGATGCCACAGTAGAGTGTCTACCTACATTGCAGTGGTCTACTTCACCTAATTGTAACAGTAAGTAATACTATAGTAACTATACAATGGCCTACTCTACCTAGTTGTATCAGTAAGCGATACTATAGTAACTATACAGTGGTCTACTTTACCTGCAATGTAGTTGTAACAGTAAGTGCCATATTTCACCAGAAGTGATCGACAAACTGGAATTCATGAACTTTAAGTTTTTAATCATTCCAGAACTGAATTGTGGTTCTCCACCAACAGTATCCAATTCAAGGATGACAGCCAATGGCCACTTATTTAATGACAGCGTAACCTATGACTGTGATATCGGGTATAATCTAACAGGAAACAGTATGGTGATGTGTCTGGAATCTGGATTTTGGAGTGTACCACCAGTTTGCCTTGGTATGTGTAAGGAAACACTGGTCAGTATTAATTCTTTAGAAAGTAAAGACATGAAATGCCCAGATATATTATTTCTCATATTTGAAGGCCATAGTCAACTCATACCATCAGATCTGCACAAACATACTAAGTTAACCACATGGTTTTCTTGTTTGCAAACTATTAGTTTCAACTTCATAAGATCTGCAACTGTACGAATTGCTAACCAGAATTTGTTGACTTTCGTATTTTAATAGGTCTACCTTGTCCCCACCCATCTGCAGTCGACAATACTTACAATGTAACAGGTGTTTACAACAGAACAGTCGGAGAATTTGTAGAGTATTTCTGTCTACCAGGATATGAGATTTCTGGTGATTCTACAGTAGAGTGTCTACCTACATTGCAATGGTCTACTCTGCCTAGTTGCAATAGTGAGTAATACTATGGTAACTGTACAGTGGTCTACTCTACCTAGTTGTAGTAGTAAGTAATACTATATACTATATAGAAACTACATGTATATTTTGTGGTTGACTCTATCTGTAGTTGTAACAGTAGCTATAATTGTATACACTGTTTTAATTGTTGCCATGGTGCATAAACTCTAAGAATGGAGTAGTCAACGTCAGCTCGTGATTTAATCTGAGTAATTTATTTCGCAGTGAATGGCTCCAGTAAAATACATGTAATTACTCCTGCTGAACTAAGCTTTGATTACATTAAAATTTGGCCAAATATTTCATAGGTGATATACCTATAAAATACCAATCTTCATCTTTGATGAGAAGCAGAGGTTTCAACTTGAACAAGATTATAATGTTCATATCTGTGCCAGTACCTTCTCAAATCAAGCTTTCTCTTATATAATCATTTACACCTATTGTATTAATCAGTTCAGCCTAGTAGCCAAAGGAGTCACCTCTAAGAATAAAACAACTAGACCATCAATTTTAATTCTTTTACTATTTGATCTGCAATTATGCATGTAGAAGTAAACTGTGGACCACCTCCAGAGGTTGATGATTCCCAGAAGGATGTGGAGGGTCACCAGTTCCAAGACACTACTGAGTATGAGTGTGATGTAGGATATCAACTTATAGGGAATAGTTCTATTACGTGTCTAGAATCCGGTAACTGGGACGTTCCACCTCATTGCCAAGGTATGACATACTGTTAAGCAATGAAACACTCTGCTGAAATTTTTTCGATAGCATCAGCTTATTCACACATGTAGTTAAATCCGTGACCTGTGTAAACACAGACGTGCAAACATACAATAACACAAATACTCACCTTCTGCAATGAAGTTCATGTAACAATAGGCCATGTCAAAACTGTAAGTTATAACAAAGTTCAAGATTCTCTTGATCAAATCAAATATAATGGCAGGTCTCTATCCAACCTTTAGAAATAAAAGTTGTATCTGTTCCCTATTATGGGGAGGAATACCTGCTCCCCCAATTACTACCTGGTTTTCATATTGCCCTTTGGTGACCTTTAATCTTGTTGCACATCAAACTTTAGCTAGTGAGGCACTATGATTGATCGCTGAAAATTTACCTGCCTTTTCTTCCATAGCTCTTCCATGTCAAAACCTAACAAGCATACAGAACTCACTAAACATGTCATCAAGCTTTAGCAATGCAGTGGGCAGCTCTGTAGAGATTATCTGTCTACCAGGATATGAGATTGTTGGTGATTCTACAGTAGAATGTCTACCTACATTACAGTGGTCTGCTTTACCTAGTTGTAATAGTAAGTAAAAGTAATACTATGGTAACTACGGTGGTGTTACGTATTGTTATCATGGTATGTTGAATAACATCACAGTAAATGGATAGCTTTTCACTTTTCTTAATAATAGTATTAGTTTTCACACTGTTGCAGGAGTAAATTGTGGACCACCCCCTACAGTTGTCCACTCTCAGGCCTCTGTGATTGGTCATTTATATAATGAGAGTGTGACATATGAATGTGATCAAGGATATGAGTTGATCAGAGATTCTACCATCTCTTGTTTATCTTCTGGACACTGGGCTGTACCTCCCACCTGTCAAGGTAATGTAAATCTCTGTATGAAATCAACTTTCAGAACTCAATAACCACAAATCTATATTACTCATTTCAGTGCAGGTTATATTAGTCATCAAAATAATATAATTTAGTTGTTTGCCTTTTTATCAATATAGTAGGATTGTAAGAGAAGTTAAATAATGTTGAAGTAACTATCCAACAGTCTCCCATCTAGCAAGGAATGATGCCAGAATAGTCTGGCGTAATTAATGATAGTGCATGTACACATGTAGTTCACAAAGTGCTTTTGAATTCTGGTTAGAGTATGTGTTCTATGCTTTGCTTGTCAGAGCTGGTTCCCTGCTTCTCTGCTGAACAACTAATGGGCGAACAATAGCGTGAAGGCAAGACATACAGAATGATTAAATTTAATATTCTTTGCTTTATGTTCATGTATTATGTACATGTATATGTACACCTCAGCGTGAGCTATAAGTACGTTGAGATAATAACTCTAGGTGCCTTCTGTAAATTTCCAGCACTTCCATGTCCAGATCCACCTCTGGTGACCAATTCTCTCAATGTATCAGTTGGCTCTAACAGAACAGTTGAAGATTCTGTGGAGTATGTCTGTCTACCAGGATATGAGATTGTTGGTGATTCTACAGTAGAGTGTCTACCTACACTACAGTGGTCTACCCTACCTAGTTGTAATAGTAAGTAATATTATATTCATTGTAGTATCTTTACAATGGTCTACTTTCCCTTGTTGTAACAGTAAGTCATGCTATTATAGTGACTATACAGTTGTATGCTTTACTTAGTGGTAGTGGTCCTTTTCTCACTATTGCAGAAGTAAACTGTGGACCACCTCCAATGGTCGTCTGCTCTCAGTCCACTGTGACTGGTCACTTATATAATGACAGTGTAACATATGAATGTGATGAAGGATATGAGTTGACCAGAGGTTCCACCATCTTCTGTCTATCTTCTGGACATTGGTCAGTCCCTCCCATTTGTAAAGGTAATTGAGTTACACAATTCAATCAAGTACAAGCTGCATCAGTGACCATCTTTTTCATTAACACGCAATTAACACTTTCATCATGGATGCATCTATATAATTATAACTATCTAATGATGGCTCTTTGCTTCTACACATACATGATATGTTTCCAGCTCTTCCTTGCCAAGATCTTCCACCGATGAACTACACACTGAATGGTTCTGAAAGCATTAATGCAACAGTTGGAGATACCTTCCAGGTTCTCTGTCTACCTGGGTATGAAATTGACGGTGATTCTACTGTAGAGTGTCTCCCTACATTACAGTGGTCTACTCTACCAAGTTGTAACAGTAAGCAACATTATTAACTATATATAATATATATACTATGAATAATTATAATACCAATAGTTGTCGAACCTTTCCTAGTTATTGTTTAAATACTGATCATCAAATACAGGTTCTCTTATTATGCCATGACATAGACTATAAATTTATGTGGTTGTATATTATGGTGAAGGATATAACATACACACGTATGTACATAACTATGTAGAACTGAACTACACCGTGTGCATCGAGATAACCAAAGATATTTCGAGAGCATGTAAAGAATATACATTTTGTTATCTTCAACATTTCAGAAGTGAACTGTGGACCTCCACCGACTGTTCAGCATTCTCATTCTACTGCTACTGGATATCTATTCAATGACAGTACAAGATATCACTGTGAGACAGGATATGACATCATAGGAAATGTTACGCTATTCTGTACTGATACTGGTGATTGGAGTGACCCACCAGTTTGTCAGGGTAGGCTTAGTTAGAAAGACTAACAAAATAATTGTGTGTAATAAGCCAAATCAACAATATTATTCGAGTCCTAATCAATGCTGGTGCTGCGACAATTTTTCTCGCTGCAGTAGGTAACTAAATATTACTTTGGTAGCAGTATGCCTATCCTCATCGTCAAATCAGTATAAATTTTCTACAAACAAACCAAAATTTTTCCTTGTTAAGGAAATAATATAGTAAGAATAAAAATCTTGAGGACAGCCTATTAAAATCGCTTTGCGTCAGAATCTCCTGGTTTTATCTTTTGTATAATAACTCTAACGAAATAGAGCATATTCTGATGTTAAAATTCAATATTTAATATTTAATATTTAACATCAGAATATATATTATTTGGTTCTATATAACGTATCTGTAATTAACAATATGTACAAGGGTTTCTTACCCAAGTGATCTGTTCTGAGTGAAGGTCTTTTCACTTAATACAGTTCCTTACGCAGTTGTTATCTAAATCACCATGAGGGAAGTTTGACTTTTTCCTAGAGACAGCTGTTGATCCAAAATCCACCAGAACTTTATGAAAATATAGATAAATGTACGAACTCTAAAGCACTTTGTTTACCTTAGCAAAGCATTTTCTTGCTTTATTAGGTCAGATTTGCCCAGATCCACCAGCCATTGAATTTGCAAAGGACATACCATCAGGTTATGAGAGAACAGTTGGAGACTCTGTAGAGTACATCTGTCTACCAGGATATGTGATTTTTGGTGATCCTACAGTAGAGTGTCTACCTACATTACAGTGGTCTACTCTACCTAGTTGTAACAGTAAGTAATACTATAGTAAATACATGTATATGATACTCTACTTTACCCAGTTGTAATTGTAACTAGGCACCTCTGGACACATTTAATCGCAGCCGTTCGACAAATTTACATTGTGGTCACACCATAAATTCATGAGTGAGCGTGTCTATGCATGCTGTTCAATGCATTTCTAATATACATGTACATACACTTATTTTGTTTGACTGTAGAGGTGAGATGTGGGGCGCCATATATCGTAGCCAATAGTAACAGAGAAGTATCTGGTCACTACCTGTATGACATCACTGTTTACACTTGTCTCCATGAACACCAGCTATCTGGTAACAGTACTATATATTGTAAGGAAGATGGTCATTGGTCAGCTCCACCAGAGTGTCACAGTAGTGGTAAAATCAGTTTTTATGTACTAAAAATATTACTCTGACCAATTACAATATGTTCTGGCAGTCAATGCCAGAGTTACGCTAGTATTTTATAATTCTATATTATGTTATTTGCACCAGTACCACTTATACTTTGATATGATTGTTACAGCGACCGAGCATAAGTACTAATTGGTTAATTGAATTCTGTCAGGCAACAGAGTAGGTACGTGAGTATGTCAGCAGTGTGTACACAATATCAACGCACATACGTGTATTATATTAGATTTTGTCTTGATGTCCTATTGCAGATGTGTTGCGATGTGGCACGCCACATAATGTGGAGAATAGTATAAAAGTGATATCTGGATATTATGTCAATGACACCACCATTTACACTTGTCTTCATGGATACCAGTTGTTTGGTAACAACATAGTTTATTGTAAAGAGGATGGTTATTGGTCAGCTCCACCCGAGTGTCACAATAACAGTGAGTTCTATTGTATACTTCTTAATAATTCGATGTCAACAGCTAGAGGCATGTTAACATATGCATCTATGATACAGATTATTCACACTTTTCTGATTGGTCAGGCTTTCATTTTCTGTCATCTGACACTTGGAGACATCATGGAAGTTATCAACCACTTCGATACTACATGTACATATACATGTATACATCACATAACAGCAGTTTAGTTGGCGGTGCCACATTGTGTAGAAATAATAAGCGTTAGAAGTTACCAACTTGAAGTTGGTATACTCTCAACTGAACATACAGCACAACTGATCCAAAACATTCGAGTGGTTCGGAGGCACTGGAATAACTTGTAAAGGTAGTACTCCAGGAAAAATTGGTTACTTTATTAAACATCCTAGCTACATTTCAGTCAAAACCATGATCCAATCAGTACAGCAGGTTGTTAGTATCACCTGAACTCAAGTTCTCATCAGACGCTAATTTACAGTGTAAATGTGTAATTAGAGGCCTAGCTAGGTTACACTGTTAGTAGTCATTTACGGCGTAGTCTCGGTACTAAAAGGCTGCTTGAAAGTTTTGAATTGGTTTTACCACTATGGTGATACATAGGCGAGAAATATAAACTGAAAAATAATTGCGACATGATTAGCTATATTTGTATCAGGACCTTCAGTTTTAGTGTAGATTGCAACATGGTTGAATATGGTATCAGACCTACGTTATGTCTATTTAATTACAGATGTCAGATGTGGCACACCACCTACGGTAGAAAATAGCAGGAGAGAAACATCTGGACATTATCTGGGTGATGCTTCTGTTTATACCTGTTTCCATGGATACCAGATGTTTGGTAACAACACAGTCTATTGTAACGAGGATGGTCATTGGTCAGCTCCGCCAGAATGTCACAGTAAGTAGGAGTTCTGCGCAGATTTTACATGCAGACAATTTGCGCAGATTGTATGTAAACAACTAGTACCTAACAGACCAGAAGTTACAAGGACTATGAAAATACTTTAGCTAGGCCAGTATTGTTTTATGGCATGATGTGTACTTCAGGTGATGAACATAGATAATGATAGTATATTAATACCCGTGACGCCAAACACAATTCTTTAACGTGGCTGCCAAATAGCAGAGCTAGTCGGGGGGCCACCATGGCTTCTAGAGCTGAATATTATTATGGTCCAATGTGGCACAGAGAGAAAACCTTCTTCAAGACGAAAGCCTCCAGGTGATTGGTGGGATTCGAACCCATGTGCTTACAGATAACTTGCGTCATTGCTGCAAGAACAGAGTGACTAGCGCTAGATCACTCAGCCACCAGCACCTACATCATATGATATAAAATTTAGACTGCAAAAACTTCCTGCATGACAACATCTGAGTGAATTTTTTACTCAGTTTGTTAAGTAATTCTCTCTTTTATTAATTATGCCTTTCTTATCATATTAAAATATGAATGTTCCAGTTTTAAGTTGTGGATTACCACCTCAAGTTCCACGAGCTAGGACAAAGTCTATTTCTGGGTTTAAGTTAGGAGAGACTATATACTTTGAATGTGTAACTGGAGAGTTTAACTCAAGTACTGATTATATTATCTGTGAATCAAGTGGAAACTGGAGTCAACTACCTTACTGTAAAGTTGATGAAGGTAGGCTGAGGTTATAGCTGACCAAGTTTACAATTTTTACTTTTCTCAATTTGAAAAAATACAGGCAAGGAGGTAGAAAAGTGTTGCAGAGAGTAAAAAGATTGATTAATGTGAAATAATGGAAGAACATATTGTGCTGGCGTCACACCTCTGTATCTCTGTAGCAGTCAAATAGACACTTCCATTCAAACTATTTCCTGTTTTCCTAATTATTAAACTCATTTACCACGTTTTTCAATGCAAATTAGACAACGTTTTTTTATGATACAAGCATGTGTCCTTATTTCTCCCAGCTGTCAATGCAAGTTGACACATAATGCAAGACAATGTCTGATATCTGATATAGTGGCTAACAGCACCATTGCCAAACCAGCAGAACCTAGTCTACCATCACCCAAATCAGCAGCTGCTAGGGACACTACGGATGCCCACTCTGAAAGAACGGGACTAATTGCTGGGCTGTGTGGAGGTTTTGCTGTAATAATGATGTTAGTAACTGGACTCATATGCTGGAGAGTTAAAAAGTGAGTCATTCTCATGTTGGGATGAAGGCTTCAGTAGTGATATTTCACTTGGCATATTCATAAGTTATCAAGACTCTCAAAGTTTGGGTGAACATCAATATTAGTTGTTCTAATATGAGCATAAGCAAGCCTATAATACACGTATATAATGTAGTTTAGTAGTTACTCCTATCCACCTAACAGAAATGACGATGGCAGAAGTCAGTTGAAGTACATTAATTTATTCTCATAACATGTAGCTAAAAATATAAACTGAGCCTGATAGGCAGATAGAGCTGGTATTATTGTTGTTTATATTATCCCAGAGCCAACTATTCACTCAGTTGAGCATTTCTTGTTTCAGAAGGAGTAGAACTCTGGATCTTCTGCCGATAGATAATGCTTTGTATGGAGAAGTTATGACAGTATATTCATTCAACGGACACAGAGAAGATGCTGACTGATCTACTTGCACCCGTGTCTACTGTATATCCCCCCTCTCCCCTGGTTAATCATCTTGCTAACTTTAGAACTCTGTCTACCATAGCACTGGTTCAAGTGCAGACAATTGCTATTTATTGAAATGTAGCAGCTATTCCATTGAAATACACTGATCCATCACATACATCTAGATAGAAAAGAAATTATAAAAAAGACAATAATGTACTGTGAGCATAAAATAATGTAGAGCTGAATTCAATACTACTTATTGATGCTCAGCATAGGTGAAGAGAAGAATAGAATAGAAGAATAAAATATAACAGTTAAATCTAAAATGCTCTTGTGTCTAAAAATATACATATTTGCTATTCTTTGAAACCACTACCATGACCTCCTCATCTGGTTTGGTAACTATTCCATACAAACAACCAAAGCAAGTCTCTGTCCAGGAGCAAATGAGATCAGGAGAAAGTTTCATCATGCTATGCTTTACAGTGTAGTGTACTGTATGTCTGATATGCATGTAGCAACTAAAGCCAAATGACTGCACTAGTGTCATACATTGCTTGATTGTGATTTGTCCTCTCTTTATTTTCACTGTTGTCATAATAAGCTATTAAAGAGAAGACAACTTCAAAAATTATTCAATGTTTGCTAGCGTAAGAGCAGTGATACATGTGCAGGTTGCTAGAGGCATCATTACTGTTCTGTAATGTATATAATGTGTGTGTGGTTCTACAGTTTGTCTTGTGAACGATAGTGGTAAGTTTTCACCTCTGATGACAGAGGTCAAGGTCACATAATGATATAGCCAATAGCCTGATTTCAACTGCTCACCTTAAACCTACTCAGTATTACAGTGAGTAGCGTTTGAGCCTCCATTTCACTCAGTCTGTATCCTGGACACTTCCTCTTTCCGACACCAAATGGTTCAAAACTATAAGTGGGTATCTTAGTCTGGTCCGAGAATCGGTCAAGGCTGAATATGGTCAAGGCTGAATATCGCATCAGAGATATACTGTGTATGTAGATTGTAGGACTAAATGAAATTCTGTAAGAAAGTGTCAGCCTGTATAGAATGTGGTTTGACAGCATTAGAGAGGAAGATTAGAAAATACTCAATTATTGCCTATTTTTTTTTTAGGGACACACCTTAGAAAGATAATACTGAAAGTGAATAATAATATGGTATTGATTAGTTTTTACTATCATCAGGAACAGGGAAATAAATACACTTCCTCATATAATAACATCTAGCAACAAGGTTAAATTTTTTTGCATTGCATCAAATTAATATTATTAAAGCCAAATGTAGCCACAGCTGGTGATGCCTGTACACTTTCATTCTCATTGGGTAATCACACATAAAAATTGCATACTTGGTTAATTGTATACACATGTATAAAATAGATAATCATACTTAACACACCTATGCTATATATGATTAAATTTCATACATTATTTGTACCGAAAGTATTTAAAACAATCAAAGGGGTTTGCTAGATTCCCCTATTTGAAAATTTCCAATTAAGTTTTATTAACAATAATATTCCTTGAGACCCACAGGGAAGCAGTACAAGCTTTGAGTCTACAATAGCTCTGTAGAGATGACAAAGGCACATACCATCATCTACATCATCATTTGCTGTATTGTACCTTCAGGTGAGTTGCTACTGAGTAGATGAAAAACCTACAGCAGCATTGATTTCAAATGTGGTATCTTAGGTATGGCATGTCCATCAGGTGGGGAAGTATCACAGCTAGCTTGTGGATGTGAAACTGGATGTTTAGCTAAAACTAATGGTTGTTGGGTAAGTTCAAAACTAGAATTAATATTTGCATGTATTTATATCAGAAATTCATGTTGGTTAAAAGGAACAGCACAGAGTTGTGGATCCCGATTGACAGCCTCTTCATCATATTGGAGATCTATACGGCCGAGGACGTCTGGAGGAAATTATCACCATAATGAAAATTGTGTCTGGTACATCAGTGCGCCTGATGGCAAAGGAATCAAGTTGAAAATTTACTCTGTTAACATTGAGAGTGCAAGCAGTTGTCAGTTTGATGGATTAGAAGTAAGTCATGCTACCTGCAACTAGAGATATTAACCTACACTAATAGACATTGTACTGAGTAGTAAATATTGTTCAACAGCTTAGTGTTATGTAGGCATCTGAATTCTAATTACTTTCGATGAAACTATTGAAGTCAACAAATTAAGATGTGGTAGGATATAGGAAGTTTTATTTCCAAGATTTCAAGCCCCAGAAAACACTCTACATCATCAATGATGCTAAGAATTGAGTTGAGCTGATGGTTGCTTTCATTCCTTTAAACTAACGGAGTGTTACCTACAGCATTTGTGCCAGTATGAGGTTGTGGGTTGACTGGGTATCTTTACGTTATGTGCATGTTATTCCTTTTATTACATGTGTGTATTCGTAACCTAAGTAACAACAAAGAAAAAACGTACACGTGTTATAATACAAAAATAATTCACCCAAAACAATGCAGAACAATATACAAAACAACAGAGAAATAATACAAAAACCGTACTTACAGATTTTAACCCCTTTATCTGTCTAACCTCTACTGCCATTAGCCTATTGCCTAGTGAGGAACTGGTACCCAGTGCTCTACTAGCTATTTGTATATAAGTATTATGCTTGGTGAAGCTATAATCTAAAAGCTACATGTACTGAATGCCTATACTTGGTAAAGATAATATATCTAAAATCTACTTGTAATGCTTCCCAGTACAGCATTTCTTTTTGTTTTCTAATATGCTAAGTCTTTCCCCTCAGTTCCAGGACTATTATTGCTGCTATCTTCACGTTAGCATGGGTAATATGGCTCAAAAGCCTGATATGGGCCGTAGTACTACTGAATCCTACTATTTATGTATATTCTACCTAGCATTCCCATACTGTTTTCTACCCATTCAATAAAATGTCTAACTCATATGCTGTACCTAATGTATGTTTTATCCGACCATTACACGCAACAAACTATTCAACCAGCACCTTCATGTTAATATTAGTGCTGTAATTAATTTCCTCATTCAAACACCCAAACACAGCAAATAGCATACAAAATGAACTGGTGAACGAGTATGATCATAACAATGTGATTTTTATGTTCAATTATGTAACATATTATTGCCTACATGTATAATACACTATTTTATATGTTCTGTACATGTACTATCTCGAGATTATTTTGACAAATTGCGCATCTTACAAAGTTCTAGCATGGCTGTTATATGATTGTATATTCAGCTACCATCTCTGTGACATTGCTACAGCAGCACTAATTCTGAAGATATATATTATATAGGTATATGGTGGTACATCAACCTCAGGACCAAAACTGGCACCTACTATATGTGATACCGGAATTTCTACCACTCGCTACTTATCTGCCCCTAATAAGATTGTAGTCAGATTTTATACTGATCACTCTGTTGCCAGAGGTGGATTTGATTTGCGCTACGTTGCTGTTGATGGTAAGCAAATAGTGTAATTCTCTTGAAAATGGTGCACTGGTTTTGCTTATAGTGGTTTGCATGTCGTATAAACTGAAAAGATGAACAACTTTGAATAATAATATACTTAACACTCTGCTACTATATTAGCATTGGACAGAAGAATTTTGACAGAATATGTTTTAGGTCTAACATTATCGACTTTGTTTGTAATGATTTTCTCCCGATATTGTAGGATGTAAAATATGTGCAGTATGTGCAGTATATGTGCAGTATATGTACAGTATGTGCAGTAGATGTGCAGTATATATGTGCAGTAAATGTGATCTCTCTTTACGCTATTATAAGCATCTTTGTCATGTAATCATAGTGTCATATGTATGCCTGTATATAACAGTAAAGTGTTTTTGCTATTCTCTCTTTAATACATGCACACCAAGTCTATATAACTTTAAGAATTTGTCATGTTGAAGTCCTATTAATATAAACTTAAATATTGAGTGAAATAGTACGCAGCTAACTAACAAAATAATGGCATAAACTACTGCAATTTTTGGATCCAATAAAATATTGTAAAATCATAATTAATGCCATGCAAATATTCGCAAGCATTTTTCCCTAACACCCTATACATGTAGATAGAGAACTATTATCTAAAGTGCTAATATGTTTTAAACTTTGTACCTTGTTACTTACATGTATCTGCTCTGCAGAGTCAGCTTGCCGTGGTTATGGCACAACATCAAATAGTTACTGTAGCGGCACATCAACCAACCGTAGATGTTCTTGTAATACTGGATATGAGACTACAAGCAGTAGTTTTATGAGTTGTCAGTTTAATAGCCAATGGGGTGGCAGCATTACACCAGTCTCTTGTACAAGTGAGTGATATAATAACATGCTGCTTTGATACTAAATTGTAGCTCCGCAAATCACACTGTGTTGTAGCAGAAATAGAGAGGGAGACTGTGACATTTTAAAATGATAGTGGGAGTTAAAAAGAAAGTAGCAATGGGACGAGTACATGTGCATCTACATATATGTAAATGGGTATTTGATTTCAACAGTATTATCATTGTAGAATATCGCTGTTCAACTGGAAGCAGTAGCATATCCACATCAACATACAGATCAACTTGTCTACCTGGATATGGTCTTGTCAAAAGACATACTAATTACAACTGTCAGTCAGATAGTAGCTGGCCTGTCATACCTACTACTTGTAGAAGTAAGTATTTTAGTAGTTATCATAATATCTCTGACACATAATGGATAAAAGTGCCGTCCTCAATTTTAAAGTTTTCTCGCACTATTCTGTACCATGATGCGCTGCATTGCTTTGTGCTACGTTACTCTGTGTTACATTGCTCTGCACCAGCATTGCTCTGTGGAATGTTGCTCTGCGCTACGCTGCTATTTGCTGTGCTGCATTTCACTACACTTAAAACTCAGCATGATGATTTAAATAAATCACATTGATCTAGCAGCTGGATCTGTATGGTCTCAGCCACCACACACAGCACTTAACAATTACTATAATAATATTCTTTACTTTTAAGGCAGTCGTGCTAAAATATGTCTATGTCTAGTGGTTTGGTTCAGTTTGCTATTGATTTTCTGGTATAATATACAAGTATTCTAAATATTGACTGCTGTGCCCTCATCATGCTTTTGAAGTGCACCATTAATTACTTTATGTAAAATTCATCGTTTTATTGCAGAAGTAAGCTGTGGAAGTGTTCCCTATGTACAGAATTCTGGCTATATATTTACTCGTGGCACGAGATATTTAGATACAGCTACTTACACCTGTCTACCTGGATATGAGATAACCAGAGGATCTGGTGCCATAACATGCCAGTCTAACAGAAGATGGTCTACTCCACCTACATGTGGCAGTATGTTTGATATATTGATATACATGTATTTCTATTTCTTACAACATTAAATTCGACCAGTGAGTTAAAAGATTTTTATGCTTATGCTTACTTGTGGAATACACACGTTCTACTGCCAACTAACTATGAAGAACACAAGTATAGCTCAGTTGTTCAAATAATTACATACATGTACATGTATAATCGCTAATATATTAATACTCTGTATTATGCAGTACAATGTAAAATTGTCTGTGCTTTTTTATTATAAGAAAATTACAAACCTAGTGGAAGAATTTGCAACAGCTTTAAGAAATTTAGCAAGGTAACAAGAAGGTCATAACAACTACGAATTTGTCAAAGAGTATCATCACACATAATATGATGCTCATGCTTTTCTTCGCTATTTTGAATTTATGTATTTTAATGCTGCTCTATATTAGAAGTGAGCTGTGGAAATCCTCTTCTATTAGAGAATGCAAACTCAGTTCAAATCAATGGTACTCAATATCTTGACTCAGTAACATACGCCTGCATACCTGGATATGAGATAGCCAGAGGACCTGGTACCATAACATGCCAGTATAACAGAAGATGGTCAACTTTACCCGTTTGTAGCAGTAAGTATGAGTCCATTGTAATGCAATGAGAGCATCATGTTATGTCCTGTGTGAAAAGAATGTACCATGTGTAATATCAGTAAAATTTCAAACTCAATTTGGTGCCTTGAACTTGCAGCTAATTGTTACATTCTGGCTGTTCTATTAACTAAATGCATGCAATGGAGATGAAAAATCTATGAAGTTATGTTATTCCTTAGCATATTGCATAATAATCATCTAGCTTCCAAATTTCAGGAAAGAACTGTGGATCTCCGCCAGGCATAGTAAATGGTGGATTGCAACGTACTCTTTATAATACAACATTCGACTCTGAAGTGACTTATGCATGTGATCACTTGGGTTACAATATGAGAGGTTTTGATACTGTTAGATGTACTGAAGATGGGACGTGGTCAACCCCACCCATCTGTCACAATAAGTTGTGCAGTACCGTTTAAATGGCCAGTTAAAACCAACCTACTATTGAGTATTGTATACAATGTGTAGGAATGAAACCCATTAACGTTGTAAATGAGGCAAAACCCTATAATAGGTGCTGAGTTAAGTTATTATTTGTTTTAGGAGTAAACTGTGGTTCACCACCACCTGTTCCAAATTCTAAGGCTACAGTGACTGGACACTCATACAATGATACTGTGACATATGAATGTGAGGCTGGGTACGAGATGTCAGGAAATGAGTCTATTCACTGTCAGATATTTGAACATTGGACTGTCCCACCAACTTGTTCAGGTAAAGTAAATTCAGCTTGACATTGAACTGTACCCCTTCCAGTTAGAATGTCTGTGTAGGGCATTAACCTTTTTAATACAGGGTTTGCCGATGGTATTCATACATTACTTACATTGCTTCACCTACTTGATCATTACTGATAAGACAACGGTGTATGTCGATACTTAAAAATCTGTTTCTAGCTAGAGAATGCCCAGATCCTCCCATGGTAGACAATGTAGTGAATGTACCAAGTCATGAAGGCCGAATAGTTGGAGACTCTGTGGAGTACATCTGTCTACCAGGATATGAGATTGTTGGTGATTCTACAGTAGAATGTCTACCTACACTACAGTGGTCTACTTTACCTATTTGTGATAGTAAGTAATACTATAGTAACTATACAGTGATCTACTTTACCTAGTTGTAACAGTAAGTATTACCATTATTAATCATACAGTCTGTGATACAGTGGTCTACTTTAACTACAATTGTGTACATGTACACAAATACGTGGTTGTTATAGTAGTGGAGAATTAGGCTATAGACAGATCACAAAAGCAGGACAACAACTGTATCTATATCTCCACTCATGTGGCCCACCCAACAGACAATTTTGATTTTAAGCTAGCATTCTTTATACAGGTATCTGACTATCTGGTACTGATGCTATTTTATAACTAATTTTATCACACTCAAACCCAACAGCATGGAGTAAAGCATTTTTGAATGAGTTAGGTGCAGAAGTGTAGAAATTTGAGATAGCCTTTGTTCTTCGCCAAAAATGAAGCAAGAGAAGTTGTCTTCTCTATATTTTGCTAGTTGACGGCTCTAATCCCAAACCCCAACCACAAACAAGGAACTAAGGCTATCCAAATTTCTCCACTACTGCACCTAACAGTTTTGAATGCAACTTTCTCCATTTGGGTTTCAGAGATTAACTGTGGTCCACCGCCAGCTGTGCTCCATGCTCAGGCAACGGTTATTGGCTATGAATACAATGGTACAGTAACATTCGAATGTGACACAGGATATCAGCTAATTGGTAGTAATACTATAACTTGTCAGTCGTCAAGCTTCTGGACAATACCACCTCACTGTCAAGGTAATCGTTTTTTTCATCATTTACATAATTATATGAAATAGTTGTGAACCATGTTTTTCAGGGGAATTTTTTGTCTAATACAAACAGTCATTTAATTGGGATGAATAATGCACGTATACGAAAATATATATGCTTTTCTACAGGTACATGTATAAGATTTTTTATTGAATAGATTGACATTTTCAGAGATATACATGTAATATAACCACTGATTAATTGGTTATTTTCTGCAGGATTACCATGTCCAGATACACCAGTAGTAGCCAATGCTGAGAATGTGACATCTGTGTCAGTTAGAACAGTTGGGGACTCTGTGGAATATGTTTGTCTACCAGGATATGAGATTGCTGGTGATGCTACAGTAGAGTGTCTACCAACATTACAGTGGGCTACTTTACCTAGCTGTAATAGTAAGTAATACTATTAATAGTAACTACATGTATAATACAATGATCTACTCTACGTAGGTTGTTGCAGCAAATAACATTTTCAGTAAATAGACAGATTTCTAAGTTAATGTACATGTACCAAGCAGTAACCATGTAACTCAATAGCCACTGCACCCTGTTCTAATTCAAATATTTGTTGTTGTACTAGAGATTGAATGTACAGATAAGAATAACTGTTTACTGCTACATGTATGCTTAGCTAGTTGCAACATAGATCTACATGTACATGCTGTAAACTGTACAAATGTACAACATGCATTACGATTGGAAGAGACTCTGGATTGTGCTTGCCAGCTTTATACATTGTATATACATTGTATGTTTGAGAGAGCTTGATAGATTTTTATAATATTTGAACTGACTTTTACTCTAGAAGTGAGATGTGGTGAACCATACACAGTAGCCAATAGTAACAGGGAGGTATCTGGTCACTACCTGTATGACATCACTGTTTACACTTGTCTCCATGGATACAAGTTATATGGAAACAGTACTATTTCTTGTCAGCAAGATGGCTATTGGACAACTCCACCTGAATGCCACAGTAAGTCATCAAAAAACTCTTTATTGCTATATGGATTTTTTAATTTTATATCACTTATCACTACATGATCTGATTATATTGGTCTCCAGGAGGCAGTTGATACTTTTCGAACTGAGATTCCAGTTCGTGGTGGGGGATGTTTCGAGTCTACATGTAACTACACTCACACGCTCTTCCATTTAGGACCAGCATGCAGTTTTCCAATTGTTGTGGGAAACAGCAGAAGAGAGATTTCTGGACAGTTCCTTTATGACACTACTGTTTACACTTGTCTCCCAGGATACCAACTATCTGGTAACAGCACCATATATTGTCAAGATGATGGAAATTGGACAGCTCCTCCAGAATGTATAAGTGAGTAGCAAACATTGGACTACTTGGTAAGTAGAGTCCTAATTTTTGTTTGGAGTAAGCCATGGTCTGGGTCCAGTGGGAATGCTGACTACATCAGACTAGAGGTTAGAGTGCTGCCAGCCATAAACTAGTGGTTGGGGTGCCGGCAACCATGGCCTTTGGCGAGATTGGGCTTTCTAGCCATACTCTAGGTTTGAATCTATTGTGTTCATTGCTAGAGTTATACATCTAAAGGTTCTCCAAATACAATGTACATGTAGTTCTGCATAAAGTTGTTGTCTACACCTGCCAGTCATAAAAGTCAGGTAACATCAAAAGAGTGTTTCTTGCTTACAATACATTTGGAATCTGTGGCGACCTCACTCCCCACCCTTTATTCCTTGGTTGAATTGAGCATTAATTTGATTTTAATACGTTAACAGGATATTGTATACGTATACATATATCGTATACGTGTTTTACATTTTCTTCGATTTTGGACTTTACTTCAGTAATAGCAATCGGTCAAAGTTCAAACTCCAACATCTATATGTTAAGTTAAAATCTCAACATTTTATCTTTGTTACGTACACTTGTAGCACATCAATGCCAGGATCCACTATTGCTCAACAATGCATTCAATATCTCAACTGGTGTTGTGAGAGCTGTGGGTGACACTGTACAGTATTTTTGTCTGCCAGGATATGAAATGTCTGGTGATGCCACAGTAGAGTGTTTACCTACATTGCAGTGGTCTACTTCACCTAATTGTAACAGTAAGTAATACCATAGTAACTATACAGTAGTCTAATTTACCTACAATGTAGTTGTTGCAGTAAGTGCCATATTTCACCAGAAGTGATCGACAAACTGGAATTCATGAACTTTAAGTTTGTAATTATTTCAGAACTAAATTGTGGTTCTCCACCAACAGTATCCAATTCAAGGATGACAGCCAATGGTCATTTGTTTAATGACAGCGTAACCTATGACTGTGACACCGGGTATAATCTAACAGGAAGTAATGTGGTGCAGTGTCTGGAGTCTGGACTTTGGAGTGTACCACCAGTTTGTTATGGTAAGGTCTGACAATAACACTAGTCAGTTTGTGTTATTAAAAAATACACTGTAACATAGAACTCTCAGATTCACATGTAATTGTTTGTTATGGTTGGAGGCCATAGTGGATTCACATAACTTGCAAGCTTAAAAGCTGATTTAGTTATTTGCTATCAGTTGTTAATAACACGTGATTATGATTACTATCATATCATAAATTCGGCAGCTATACCTGTTATTTCTTAACCTGAATCTCTCAACCTACATGTACATACTGTTCTAGGTCTACCTTGCCCCTACCCATCAGCAGTTAACAATGCTTACAATGTAACAGACGTTTATAACAGAACAGTTGGGGACTCTGTGAACATCTTCTGTCTACCAGGATATGAGATGGTTGGTGATTCTATAGTGGAATGTCTACCTACATTACAGTGGTCTACTCTACCAAGTTGCAACGGTAGGTATGCATGCATGTGTTCTATAAAAAGTGATATCTTGTGTGGTGCCTATTTGGTTGTAAATTTCATAATTATTGAATCAATGTAATCCACCCACTAGAGCAATGCTTAAAAGGTATGCTTTTCCTTTTGCAATGAAGATTCTACAATAGAGTTTCGGTCACACTAAAAATTAGCTGAAGTTTCATAAAGTGAAGTTATGAACATATCAACCTGTGAATATAACTCACTTCTATCTTTGACTTGACACAGAGATGTTCTGTAAATGTGAAAAACACAACAATTTTCGATTCCAAACCAGTACCATGTATGATCAGGTATCGTTTCGATATTTCAGTTATAATAAATGGTTTGTAACCAAAACTTTGGAAAACACCCATTGTAAACCATTGATTCTACCACTTTCACTAATTGATTTTCAATGTATGCATGTACATAGAAGTGAACTGTGGACCACCTCCAGAGGTTGATGATTCCCAGAGGGATGTGGAGGGTCACCAGTTTCAAGATACTACTACATATGAGTGTGATACGGGATATCAACTTATAGGGAATGGTTCTATTACATGTCTAGAATCCGGAAACTGGGATGTTTCACCTTATTGCCAAGGTATGCCATACTTTTAAGCAATGAAACCCTCTGCTGAAAGTTTTTCGATAGCATCAGCTAATTCACACATGTAGTTAAATCCGTGACCTGCGTGAACACAGACCTGCAGACGTACAATAACACAAATAATCACCTTCTGCAATGAAGTTCATGTAGCAATAGGCCATGTCAAAACCGTAAGTTATAACAAGATTCATGATTCTCTTGATCAAATCAAATATAATGGCAGGTCTCTATCTAACCTTTAGAAATAAAAGTCGTATCTGTTCCCTAATTCGGGGGAGGAATACCTGCTCCCCCAATTGCTACCTAGTTTTCATATTGCCCTTTGGTGACCTTTAATCTTGTTTCACATCAAACTTTTGCTAGCAAGGGACTATGATTGATCGCTGAAAATTTCCCTGCCTTTTCTTCCATAGCTCTTCCATGTCAAAACCTAACAAGCGTACAGAACTCACTCAACATACCATCAAGCTTTAGCAATACAGTGGGCAGGTCTGTGGAGATTATCTGTCTACCAGGATATGAGATTGTTGGTGATTCTACAGTAGAGTGTCTACCTACACTACAATGGTCTACTTTACCTAGTTGTGATAGTAAGTGATACTAATAGTAGCTCCACAGTGGTCTACTCTACCTGGTAATGGGACATTTCGAAAAAGACAGTTCGAAACGAGACATTTTACAATCGGACAGTTCGATACTGGACAGATCAAAACTCCTGTAGATTACATTTAGAAGAACACAACTCACAGATGACTAGTTTTAATTAATTAATATAATTTATTAAATGAGAAAAAAGAACAATATTAAAAATGAAAATTAGTTGAAATCTGGGGGTTGGGGTTTGGCGTTTCGAACTGTCCGGTGTTGAACTGTCTTGTTTCAAACAGTCACAACTTCACTCTACCTAGCTGAAATAGGAAGTACACAGTGGTCTACTTGCAGTATTGCACTGTTAAGTAACTGTACAATGGACTACTTTACCCAGTTCTAAAATACATTAGTGATTGTAATACTATAGTAATTATAAAAATGTCCACTATACCTTGTGATATCTGTACCTTTTCTGTACCATTTACAGAGGTCAATTGTGGACCACCTCCTACAGTCGTCCACTCTCAGTCCACTGTGATTGGTCACTTATATAATGACAGTGTGACATATGAATGTGATCAAGGATATGAGTTGATCAGAGATTCTACCATCTACTGTTTATCTTCTGGACACTGGACTGTTACTCCTACTTGTCAAGGTAAGATCATTTCATATTCTTTTACCATTAAAAAGTGCATACTCAGTGAATCTTCTAGCTGTTTACAAGCATCTGTTATTCTAGCCCTTCCATGCCCAGATCCTCCTCTGGTGACCAATTCTCTCAATGTATCAGTCAGTTATAACAGACCGGTTGGAGACTCTTTGGAGTACGTCTGTCTACCAGGATATGAGATTGTTGGTGGGCCTACAGTAGAATGTCTACCTACATTACAGTGGTCTACTTTACCTCGTTGTGACAGTAAGTATTACTACATGTACATGATAGTAGCTATGCAATGGTCTACTTCACCTAGTTTTAATCTTACATAATACATGACTTGTTAGTAGTCATCATTACTATTATTGTTATTATTATTATTAAAGTTTTGAATTGTTTCTGGTTTTCTTTTCTGTCAGTGTTTTCTAGAATGTCTCCACAACTTGGATTTGGTGCCATTTTAATTTAGTCATAACCAATATTGTAGAATACTGTAGCTTTCAGTTATATTTGGAGCTCTAGATATGCCTAATACTGAGAGTGAATTCAATGAAGAGCTTTGCTAAGCGCACTGCTATTGAATGTGCTCATGCTTTGCCATGGAAATCTAAAACAAAAACAAGATTTTGCCAATCATTGCATGAGAAGGGCGATTTACTTTACATATGAATTTTGCTTTAGAGATCAACACTGTGGACCACCTCCTACAGTCGTCCACTCTCAGGTCACTGTGATTGGTCACTTATACAATGACAGCGCAACATATGAATGTGATGAAGGACATGAGTCGACCAGAGATTCTACTATCTTCTGCTTATCCTCTGGACACTGGTCAGTCCCTCCAACATGCCAAGGTAATTCAGTTTCTTAATTTACTACGAAAACTTGTGTCAGAGAATACTTTTCCTATTGACAAACATACAGCTACACCTCCATTCTGTGTGCATATTGGCACTTAAAACTTACTTGAGTCCACAAATTGGATTCATAATCATTTAATGGTGGTTAAATATTTTCAGCACTGCCGTGTCCAGGACTTCCTCCCATAAATTATACTCTGAATAATTCTGACAACCCTGAAACAAGAGTAGGAGAGTATTTCCAAGTACTATGTCTACCAGGATATGAGATTGATGGTGATTCTACTGTAGAGTGTCTACCTTCATTACAGTGGTCTACTTTACCTAGTTGTAATAGTAAGTAGTACTATAGTAACTATACAATGGTCTACTTTACCAAGTTGTAACAGTAAGTAATACTATAGTAACCACACGGTGGTCTACTTTACCTGGTTGTGACAGTAAGCAATATTATGTCTATAGTAATTATGCATACAATTGTCTATTTTAGCTACATGTAGTTGCAGTGGTCTCAGTTACCTACAGTAATTGTAATGCATGTAGTAAGTAATGCTACAGTAGTGCTACAGAGGTTTAATGTACCTACAATGTAGTATTGCACTAGTATTTTCTAGGTCACCATGTTTAATTAACTGCTAATAACAATATCTACATTGTACATGTTCTGTATACACTATGATGCTTGTAAGGGAATATTGCTATATACTGCAGGTCTATTACGCATACCAGCAATTATATCAATATATTCATACAAAGTAATATAGATAATTTATACACATACCAAAGTGCACCATTCATAGTGAGATTGGGACATTCATAACAGCACAATTATTTTATTAAAACTTTCAGAACTAAACTGTGGACCTCCACCAGCTGTTCAACACTCCCATTCTACTGCTACTGGATATTTATTCAATGACAGTACAAGATATCACTGTGAGACAGGATATGACATCATAGGAAATGAGACGGTATTCTGTACTGAAACTGGTGATTGGAGCGGCCCACCCGTTTGTCAAGGTAGCTTTATTTGAAATCAAACTTGGGCTGACAAAATAATGTGTCTGAATGGCTAATCTGCTATATTCGAGATGCAAGCAATGCTAGTACTACTGTAAGCTCCCGCAACCGCATATTAAGCTACATGTAACAAAATTTAAGCATCTGCAGTGATAAGCATATTTTCATTAGGAAATCAGTATAATGTTATTTAGTATATCACTTTAGTAAAATAGAAAAACTTGGCAGCTTTTCTTGCCTCTAAGAAAATGAAACTAATGTGACCCGCATTTTTTATAGTTTATGGTTTTATAGTTTTCCTTTCTCTTGCCCTACACTGCATCGTGTAGATTCTCCTGACTCCATCAGCCGTCTTTACACCCAATTGTACATTAGAACGTTCCTAGTATAGGTCATGCAGTTTATGATGTCCAGTGGATAATCACCAACTCAATCTCATTGGGAGAAGGTTCAAAATTTCCATAGACACAGCTTTCAAGCGAAAACACACCAGATTTGTATAGAAATATAGATACACACTGTAGAACATTTTATTACTCCAGCAAACTGCTTACTTGCTTTATTAGGTCAGACTTGTCCAGATCCACCAGCCATTGAATTTGCAAAAGACATACCATCAGGCTATGAGAGAACAGTTGGAGACTCTGTAGAGTACGTCTGTCTACCAGGATATGAGATTTCTGGTGATGCTACAGTAGAATGTCTACCTATATTACAGTGGTCTACTCTACCTAGTTGCAATAGTAAGTAATACTATAGTAACTATACAGTGGTCTACTTTACCTACATGTAGTTGTAGACAACAGATTCATCGAGAGAAATAAAATTTCATTTTTGCAACACGCTGACACTTCACGTGCAGCTAATCAGCCTGAATTCATCTCTTGCCCCTCAACTCCATGAGTGATTCATTCATAGCTAGAAAACTTATGTGTTTCTCAGTGTGATATTCCCACATAAGTATACTCGATTGTAGAGGTGAGGTGTGGCACACCATACATCGTAGCTAATAGTAACAGAGAAGTATATGGTCATTACCTGTATGACATCACTGTTTACACTTGTCACCATGGATACCAATTATCTGGTAACAATACTATCTATTGTAAGGAAGATGGTCATTGGTCGGCTCCTCCGGAGTGTCACAGTAGCAGTAAGTATATGCTATCAGCTTTCTTATGCGGCTTGCGAAGGACAAAAGAGTTTTCTTTACTACAAATGCTACCCTGACTGAGATAAATATTTTAGGCGGTCGGTTCTGGACTTAAACCAGTAATTCATACATGTAGATCTTACCCCATCCCAGTTTCAGTATTTATGCTGCTAATATTTCATAGAGAAGCAGGCAAAATGCTGATTCACAAAATGGGACTTTGTCAAAGAATTTGGTGGACCTAACAGATTAGGTATACGTACATCTACCGTGTGCATACATAATATGTATTGTGCATTGTGTTGTCCTATCACAGATATATGGTGCGGCACACCACATAATGTGGATAACGGTATAAAAGTGATATCTGGATACTATGTCAATGACACCACTGTTTACACTTGTCTCCATGGATACCAGTTGTTTGGTAACAACACAGTTTATTGTAAAGAGGATGGCTATTGGTCAGCTCCACCCGAGTGCCATAATAACAGTGAGTCCTATTGCATACTTTCTAAACAGTTGCTATTAACAGTAGAGATGTATAAAAATATGGATGGATATATATTGTATAAAGTAACAACCGTTTTGTGAGTAGTCAGATTTTCATTTCTCCATCTCAAATGCTTCATGTACACTGTGTGTGTTTTTCCCAAGACTGCCACTCGAATCCGCATTTGCAGCACATGATGCCTGTTGCACTTTGGGATGCTGGTCTGTACCCTTGGACAGGTCACTCATGCATTCCACAGTCTAACTAGGTGCCGTACCCTACAATTGCAAGAGCTGGTAACCCAGACATTAGCTAGTCCACTAGTGTGTAGTGATCCTTCTCCTTCCACCAAGTATGCTCTCTACTGTCCCTGGTACACGTTGTACTGATATGTAATCGTCGGTGGTCAGTACCACCTGTACTCAAAGTAAAGACAAATCTTAATACACGGCAAGTTGCTGTTAATAGATCTATTTACCTCCTAGAGCTCCTCAAACCAAACTGCTTTACCTGCATAAAATTCTCAACACTCCATCTTATGTGTAATAGAAGCATCGAAGCTTTTTTATCATGACTGAGGAATTTTATTATCTTATTAAAAGCTAATAGCTACAGAAATTGTTCAAACAAGTACTTCGTGCTTGGTCTGCGACGCAAGTCTCACTGCATTAGTTGCTCGCTTCGCTCACGTGTAATGATGGCTTGTGTTCATGTGCTGTGGTCATGCGTGTGCATGACCTCTGGTGGCGCAGGTATGTTACAGTGATTCCATAAGGAGTTGCGCTCCCTTGCATTAAGAAGACAACTTCAAGTCTATAGCCCGAGTTCCAACACCAAAGAGTCGGGTGGGGTGGGTCAGGTACCCAACCCGCCCTTGGTCAGGGTTGAGGGCCTAAGGCTACGGCCCCGCCCCGGCAGCAATGCCTGGAGACCCGGTCCCAAAGTCCTAACACCACCCGGAACGGAGTTCCTCACCGGCAGCATTGTAACATATATAAATCAAGTGTCTAAGAGGATCTCCGCTCCCGGCATAGCCCGAGTTCCAACACGTAATCGGCAAGTGGGCTGGGCGGAGCACCCACCCCCTCCCTAGGTCGGGTCCGAGGGCCTCAGGCTAGGGACCCACCCCGGCAGCGATGCAGGGGAACCCGGTCCCAAGGTCCTAGCGCCACCCGGGGCCGAGATCCTGACCGGCAGCATTGCAACATATATAAATCGTCCCGATTTTCGACCCCAAATCTGATTGGAGGATGGCAGACCGCAGACCGTAAACCGTAGACCGTAAACCGTAAACCGTAGACCGTAAACCGTAGACCTTAAACCGTTTCGTCTTTAGTTATATGATGTTCAGCCAACAGATAAACTGTAGACAAGCTTGAACTACATGTAAAATTCTTTTTCTGTGAAACAATTCTGATTGCTACTTACATGTAATGTACGTATGTATCAACAGAATGATAGGCAATTGGACAGTTGACATCCACCTTGATCAGTGGAGATACTAGCTTACAGGAAAATCAAAGTCCAGTTAGAAAAATAATGTTTCAGAAATGTCAGCAATAACATGAGGTACAGGTTTGCTGACAGTGTACCCAGATGAACAGAGGCATGAAAATCCGCATATGCCTTTATATACCCTCACTTTCGACACTAGGTATACTGCTTTCAGTTATTATATTATTGCAACAATATTATTATTTTGTTGAGCTGACTTAATCCCAATAGTAATGCATAAGCCAGGAACATTAACAAGACACAAGTAATAAGGTACAAGTGTATTTCGGCCAAGATCTCCAGCTTTGCTGTGGGTTATAACTTGGTAGAAAAAGAGAATTATATGCCTACGTTAAATCCACCCCTGTAGCCCTGTAGGCCACCAGATACAAAAAATTGCTCGCAGCTCTGAAATCAGCGGAGTCTCAGCTTTCATTTCATATAAAGAACATAAAGCAGAATTCAATGAGCAGCAGCATATATAAATTGGGTATGTGGGTCCCCTACTACATGCACATTATAACCCATGTTGATCTACATGTAATTACAGATGTCAGATGTGGTACACCACCTACAGTAGAAAATAGCAGGAGAGAAACATCTGGTCATTATCTGAATGATGCTTCTGTTTATACCTGTTTCCATGGATACCAGCTGTTTGGTAACAACACAGTTTATTGTAACGAGGATGGTCATTGGTCGGCTCCTCCAGAATGTCACAGTAAGTAGGAAATCTGTACAGATTGTGTGCAAAAAACTATACCTAGCAGGCCAGAAGTCACGAGGACAATGTAAACGCTAACATTAAGCTGGTATTACTTCATAGCACTGCCTACTGTATTTCAGCTGATGAACATACATGTAGATCACTGCTGTTGGTATGAAAGTCAAAACAGAAAAAAAGCTTCCTGTATGATTGCATCAAAGTGGCATCTTATAATTAATTTGCTTTTATCTATTTACTTACTTATTTACTTTTACTTACTTTTGCTATGTTAATATTTAATTATTGCAGTTCTAAGTTGTGGGCTACCACCTCAAGTTCCACGAGCTAGGACAAAGTATATTTCAGGGTTTAAGTTAGGAAAGACTATATACTTTGAATGTGTTACGGGAGAGCTTAACTCAAGTACTGATCATATTATTTGTGAGTCAAGCGGAAACTGGAGTCAACCACCTTACTGTAAAGTTGATGAAGGTAAGATGAGACTATGGTTAATAAAGTCAATAATTTTTACGCAACGAAGTTTGAAACTTGCAGATAGTGAGGCAGAAAAGTGTTGCTGTGTGAAAAGATATGGTGGATGTGGAATGATGGAAGGGCAGTATGTTGCGCTCACATTTTCTTGTACCTTCAGTATATATTTGTAGCAGTCAGATGGACACGTCTCGCACTGCTGTTATTATCTTCCAGATTATTTACCTTTCGAACGACATTACCAAGTGCAGACTTTGTGTTTATTTGCAAAGACATGGACAAATACCTGCTTGTCTTCATTTCTTCCAGCTGCCAATGTAATATTATGTAATGTATTGTTTAACATCTTGTATAGTGGCTAAAAGCACTACAGTGAAACCAGTTAGTCTCCCATCACCCAAATCAGCAGTGGCCAAGGACTCTACCAGTGCCCACTATAAAAGAGCAGGATTGATTAGTGGGCTGTGTGGAGGGATTGCATTAATAATAACATTAGTGACGGGACTCATCTGCTGCAAAGTTAGAAGGTGAGTCATTTTTCATGTTGACCAATGAAAATTCCAGTAGTGATCTTCCCCCTTTCTGGCCGAGTGGAGTCTCAAAATTTGGATTTCCATCAGTATAATTTATTCTACATGTATATCCCACACACTAACCTACATCCAGTTCAGCTGTTGTTCAACCACCTGACAAAAGGTTAAATAGTAGAGGTAATTCGCAACGTTGTTCATTCTGGTAGCATGGAGTACACGAATAAACTCAAAGGAGCTAGCCCATGCAGTCGGTACAATGTTGTTTATATTATCCTAGAGTCAGGTATTCAGTCAGTTTATTGATTTTCGTTTAACTGAGGATTTCCTTTCTCAGGAGGAGCAGAGCACTGGAGCTCCTACCGATAGATAATGCTTTATATGGGGAAGTTATGACATTAGACTCATTCAATGGAGACTGAGAAGATGGATTCGCTTAAAAACTGTACTTGGGCCCATTTCCACGTCCTCAGTCTAACTATTCCCCTTGGGCCCATTTCCACATCCTCTCTCCAACCATTCCCCTTGGGTCCATTTCCACGTCCTCTCTCAAACTATTCCCTTGGACCCATTCCCATGTTCCCAGTCTCACCATTCCCCTTAGGCCCAGTTCCATGTCCTCGGTCCCATATTTCTACTTGAACCCATTTTCTCTGTCCCACCTATCCCCTTGATTTAGGTACATACAATTCTTATTGAGTTACCATTCTATCTCATATGGTTGTTGTTACATGTATGTCCCAAGAAAAATTAAGATGAAGTAATATAATGTATATATTATACATCTACAAAAAACACATTGTGCATAAAGAAACAATTGAGACCCACATGTTTTATTACTTATTAATGTTATTTTATTTAACAATAAAATATACTAGTGATGCTAAAAATGGTCTTGAGTTGTAGTGGTTCAGCAAAGACAAGAGTCGAAATATAACTGCACTGAATACAAACAATTAATATAAAAATAGAACCTCACATTATGCTATGCAGAGATGATAGCCCTAAGTTACAGAATTGGTGAGTGTACAGCTATATGGTATGAAGGTGTCTCACCATTATCTACATGTAATGTATAGTGTAGTGAAAGGAATCATATTTATAGGATACAAGCATTACAGCAAGACATGTAAACAAATGCCTGTCTAACACTACACATCCAGGGAAACAAATGAGAATCTGGGTACAATGTAATTCATATCCACAAATAGATAATACTTCAATATGTTATTTGATAAAATTGAACTATCATAGCCCCAATACAGTTTTGTTCCACATAATGTTCTGTAGAAATACATGTACCTTTGCAATGTTCTTATTTGTCATCCAAGTCACGCTTTGAAATCACAACCATGACCTCTTCATCAGGTTTAGTTGCTATCCCATAGAGACAACCAACTCGTTTCTGTCCAGGAGCAAACGAGACCTGGAAAATTTTTTTAAAATGCTAGGATTAGAAGTTACGGGTAATGTTACCATCTCAGGTCAAATGACTACACTTGCTCAACTGTCTAACCTTAGCTCCAATGTATTGCCTGATTGTGATTTGTCCCCTCTTTACCCTTCATATTACATGGATATTAAAAAGCAAGTGAATAGAAGACAACATAAAAAAATCGTACACTAATTCCCAGAGTGATAGCATTGATACACATATTTGCTGTGTTACATACAGTTTGCTAGGGATACCATTCTTATCCTATAATGTATATGTGTGGTTGGGTCCTAGTGAATATAATATTGCGAGATTGCTAACACTGAGGAAAGGTCAAGGCCACATCAGCGGCACGCTGAAATTGTAACATATATCTAATAGAGAGATCAATGTGTACCTTTTGCCTGATTTCAATTACTCACCTTAAACCTACTCAGTATTACAGTGAGTAGCGTCTGAGTCTCAATCTCACTCAGTCTGTATCCTGGGCACTTCCTCTTTCCGACACCAAACGGTTCGAAACTATAAGCAGGTATCTTTGTTCTGTTTGAGAATCGGTCAGGGTTGAACCTGCAGTACATATGAGCAGACGTGTATGCATAGCACTGCTAAATGAAATCCGATAGACAAACAGCTCTGTCTGTAAAATATGGTTAGACTCCATGAGAGGGAAGAGTAAAACTCCTGTATGATTGGACAAACTCGAATATGCAAATCTGTCTTGTAAATACAGCTTAAACTGGTTGTCACTTCGCGACCTATTTTCTGAGACTTAATTAGGTCATGTGCGTTTAAATTTATGATTACTTTCAGCAAGTTTTCAAGTTCGACTTTTGAACAGTTTAAATTTCAGTGCTGCTGAATTAGACAAAATTCTAGATTGCTACTCGGATTGCCTCTGTGTTTACTACAGCTACGTAGATACTACTAGAAATAGTAGATAACTCTCAAATTCATACGTTTGTGCCTGAGGCCAGAGCTTGTCATCCCATAGAGTGGTCTGGAGTGAAAGCAGAATTGGCATCTGTAAAAGTTGAAAATATTCTATTTTATTGCAAAGCATAACCTACGTAATGTAATAAATAGGACATGTAGGAAATCCTGTATCATCGAAGTATAACAAACGTCTGTCTTCATCGTAGCTCGTAAATTTATTTTAATTATTAAAAGGAAGAGATAGAGATATCTGAAAACAAGAGTTGGAATAATATTCACCTCTTTGGGTACGACGTATCCACCTAATGTCAGATCTGTCTCAGAATAGCGAGCTGCATACGGACCCATCGGAGTAATTCTTAGTGTCTCGTCCATGACGCTCTGTAGATAACTAAAACATACACATTAGTTCAATCAATTGTTAACAGCTGGACAAGGTACATGACAATAGCTTACCCTATACAAGGCAGATGAGGTATACTTATACAGACATAGAAATGCTACTATACTTTAGACCTAAGTATTATAATCAAGTTAGAAGAAGCACGCTAACACACTTACGTCATCTTACTGAGTATCTCCCATGTGATTGGTCCACCACTGTAATACTCTCTTATCTCATTGGATACTTTATCCTGCATCTCCTGGTGACAAGATAAGTGGTACAAGCTCCAGAACACAACTGTAAATAGTTCAAACAGAACACGTACTAGCTCAGGTAGCTCAAGAACAGAGACATAATATCAGAGCCCTATGAGTTGGTTCAGTTTTCAACTGTTTGTGTACATGTAAAACGTAAATGGTGTTTAACACCTCTCAGTCAAACTATCCTACCTGTATTCCCTTTAGCTGTGGAACCAAAATACAGTTTCATTCACACCAAACAATATTTCACAATAAAAGTTCTGACAGCTTGATACAGGGAAATATAAAATTAGGTACAATTGTGTTAACACCGCCATGAAATTTTGCATGTAAACTATTGAATTACAATAGCTTATTTCAGTTTCAACATCCGTGAGACTGATGCCCTTTTCTAAATGTTACGTTACAAAACAAACAAACAACTAATTTAACAGTATTGATGAATCTTGAACGCAGTATAACACACAATTAAATCACAGTAAATTTTTTTTATCACGCAGTTAGTTTCAAGTGGCGTTGAGTTATTGAAAAGATATGCACAACAAGTAACGCAATCTCCTCCTCAGAATGATGGCTGCAGATAATACTGTAATGGTTTCTGTGATTTGGTGCGGTCGTCCTTGGACGACTATCGACCCAGAAATGAAGTGCCTATGAGTGGTAATAGGACTTCGCATTACATGAAAGATCGAGCGGTCTCAGTAGCCCAAATACTACCAAAGACGACCCATCTGATCCCAAGTCCGACCTTCAGACTATACAATGAAAGAGAGTGATCCGACCTAGTAGGCAGTTCGCAAAGCGAATGACCTGGCAAAAGGAAGTGAAAGTCTCTGTATCAAGTATAGATGTGTCTTTATTGAAAGCCAAGTGAAGACTGAGACAATGAACAGTAAAACAGTGCCCTTTATATAGTATAAGGACTTCCGGCCGACCACATGTCGGGAAAAGACGACGTGTGGTCGTCCGGAAGTTGCGCAACAAGATGGCCGCCGGAAGCCCGACCCAAAATAGGTCGGGTTCTACAAAAGTTGCTTATAATGGTCCAATTCATGTACAAAATGAATATCAATGGATTCTGAGAGGTCGGGCCTCTGTACATGGGTATAAAAGGCATTAAAAGGACTTAGTAATAATCATGTAGTTACATACAATTATATAGTGGAACAATACATGAATAAGTAGTGAGTATAAACACATGGAGACACGTATATAGACAGTAATGTAATGGTTTAACATGCAATGCAATTGAATATAAGTATACGAACAGCTAATTACAAGAGTGTGAGTGTCAGATGAGTGGCGCTGTAACAACTACTAGGCACTTAGGGTGCGGTGGAGCTTTGTCCGGTAGTTGGAGTCGTATACAAAATGTCCTGTACCATTACAATACTTACAGTATGATGTCGTATGTGAACCAGCAAGCAGATAGGAAATGACATCACAGAAGAGATGGTCCTCGTTATCATATTCATTCAATAGAGTATCTAAAGGTACAGTATATACCCACAGTATTATTGCTAATAATAGATAGCTATAAAAACAGTCATATATGATCACATACAATCCATTATCTCTATTGGGCTGGTTACATTGTGCTGTGTGCAACATATATTTGACCATGCTAGTGCATATCGCATGTGACCAGAGACAGTAAAGCAGCATATGTCATGTCAACTGTCCAGCCAGTGTGCAACAATTTAATATTGCATGCAGTTTTGTACAGAGCCGTTTATTGTCAGAGTTGTGTCACCAGAAGTAAACAAGATGCCATATTGGGCCAGTAACAAAGGATGTCATTGGTCAAACTTTTCTTTCCGTCATTTTTATTGGTTTTAAAAGGTTCAACATGGTGCACAATAGATGGCTCTGGTTTGGTTACTATACACACTCAGGCTATCATTACCATCCAGTATTAGATGGTTATTATTGTGGCCATATAGGCCTACGATTTAGTACCAAAGAGAATTACCTATGAATATACATGTACATGTACCTGTGTATTCATATAAAACATGTACATGTATTACTATGCTACATAACTGTACATTATTTAATACTTACCTATAAATATATAGTCTTCAGGATCTATCTCAGACTCTTGTCTCTGTTTGATAATATCAGACACCATCTTCTTGAGATTATTTATTTCTGTAAGATACATTTGAACAATATTACATGGTCAAACTAAGTCATATGAGTGTTTCCTTCAAACACCAGTTAGAAGTTTCCATACAAAACAGGCCCATTGGCATCACTAAATAATAATTATATTTCGGTGTATCTGATCCCTGAATGGCAACTGCAACTGTAAGCTATACAAATAAATATGACATTTAAAAAGACTGTGTTATTTATTATTTTCATGATCATTGTACATGCATATGTTATACATCACTACATGTACTAGCATATACGGGTACATGTATTAGCATATACATGTACAAGTATTAGCATATACATGTACAAGTACTAGCATATACATGTACAAGTACTAGCATATACATGTACAAGTACTAGCATATACATGTACAAATACTAGCATATACGTGTACTAGCATATACATCACATTGCTACTAATGTATAAACATGTATATTCATAGTTATCTATGAGGCCATGAGTAGAATTATCAGAAAATTGAAAATACAATGTATACTGTACATGTATTTAAAATAGTGAGTTGTCCCCTCTTTGCATGAGAGGACAACTAACAAGTCAAGCTAAACTAGTTATTTTCATCCCAACACAAACCAATAAAATAAACTAGTCGAGGTATTTCTTTCAATTAATCGGTAATAGAATAGAGACAACAATATGAAAATGATATTTTGGAATCTCAACATGGAAGTAAAGGGAGACAACGTCTGCACTCTCGCTAATTTAATGAAATTACTATCAAACAACTAAGTAAAATATTATAGCAAACAGATTCAGTTTACGCAAAAGAAACAATAGACGGAAAGGTCTGAAAGATCTTACTTTAACGGGAAAAATCGAGGCAGACAAAGAATAAAATACATAGATAGTTGAATAACTAGATATCAGGAGGTAACATTAAGCAAAGAAACATGAATTCCATGAGAAAGGCTGATCTGAGGAGTGAGTGGTAAGACATGATCACCAATGTCTGTTCCAGACCTGGTACCTAAAGAAGAAGAACAAATAAAGCTAAATACATAAACCAACTTACCAACTTGTAAAGATTTGTCTTGCTCACTTCCTGTCTCGAGTTTCCCTTCCAGCAGAAAATACTCCATTATATAGAAAATCTACAATAAAAATTAGTGCTAGTTGTGAACACGTATTAAATACTACCATTGCGTACAGATAATTGAATATCACTCTCCATTCCTTCAGCTGTTTATGATCAATAATCTGAAGTTGTCTTTCCTTTACGCAAAATAATATATCAAAATAGGATAACTCTACATTTTTAGAGTACAGTTTTTTTGTAGTTGAAGTGGAATTCAATAGGATTTGGGTTGGGGCCATAACTATACTATTTATTTTACTGTATGACTAGGGCTCCAGATATGCAAACTAAATAACCATATTTTGTTGTTCAGATGTTATTAATAGAACACACAGGCTATTACTAACCTTTTCATAAGCCAGAAGAAAGGTATCCACAGCCTCAGATCCAATAAAATAATCACCCAAAGCAAACCTTGTAAAAGCTTGCATAACCAAACTGAATATACTTCTGGATAAAGGGATATGCTCCTGGCTATCTGCCAACTTCTCCCACTTTGTGCAGAACTCCTCTCCTATCTAAAAGTGAGAGTTGTCTTATCAACAAATCATTAACAACACAAATTCACAGGTACCTTGGGTTGTACATGTACGTAGATGATTTGTCAGAGGAAACTGGGCATATAAAATAATATTACATCATAGAATATCTGGTAACTCGATATCGTACATCTATATCGTGCATTGATTACTTGTTTATGAACTGAAAGTGAGGCTTGATTTCCATTATTATCTACATGTACTTCTTTTCATGTCTACAGCTATACATCATTGATGGTTGACCACCTCTTTTGAAGCTACTGACCACAAGTCTTCAAGAAAACTTCAAACAAAAGTGAGTATAAGGTGAACATAATATCCCTTGTTTTAAAAGGCGCTGAGGAATGAGTAGTCTCATTATATTATCTACCTTTGAAACTTTGAACTTTGAAATCGTCACTTTACCTAGTGTACAATGTACATGCATTGCAACTACTCTATACCTACAGATAGTGCAATGATAGACAATAAAAACACAGTATATGACAGTGGGGAGAGTGTGACAAATCGGTTACAAAAACCAACCTCTTGGAACATTGACAGCTTTCCAACAACCTTGCTGTGTGAGAAAGATCTATCATGGAGCTTTCTTGCTTGTTGTCCACTTTCTCCATTTCTAAACTGGATGCTTTCTGCTCCAATTATTGGCTCCGCCATCTTGAATAATACGGCTGCAGGAATAGCAGTTAAAGGTAAAGCAATTCAGCGATGTCCAGGTAAACATTGCTTAGAAAACCTTGATAAGATATTTAGGGCTGAAAATGAAAAGTAAATCAATGAGCAATCTACATTGTATTATGTAGATTGCCTTCAGTAATTGAGATAGCCTCTGTTCTTTACTCAGTCTATCAAAATAGTGCGCAGCACTACACTGCACCCAATTGGAGAAGAAGAGTCTAGGCACTGATACAATGCTAAATATTTTGTTTACTAACAGACTAGTAATTACTCATGTTATTACCAGCTATTTCCATCAATCATATTTAGACAGAAGTTTGATATAGTAATTACAACAGAGCTTGGGTTTGTCATTCTTATACCATTATAGACTTAGTGTTCTACAACAGTAGCTCAATGGTAAAAGGCCAATAAAACCTTTGTTGGACAGTCATACATGTATATATATGAAAACTGCAAGTTTATCATTCCATAGATCAATTTTTATAGTCTAAACCTAATACTCCTATAATAAGTTTTCTTTTCAAATATTGCGTACACCATTCACACATCTGGCTACAACATTTAATGATATATAATACTTTTCTAATACTTCTAGTATTATTTCTCCATAAGGGGGAAATACCAGCTGAAAGTACCCAACCAACGTTTTCATCCACCCTGCTATTCACACCATGAAAGCACCTTACCTGGCCTGTCAAACAGATGGGAAACCTGTCTGTACAGCTCTGGACTGGATATACTAACTATCTGTGTTTCTTTGAGCCAAAACGTGGCAATAGGACCATATTCCTTATGAAGCTCAACTAGGAATTCTGCTAGACTTCCTGCTTTTGCTATTTCTTTCATGTTTCCATCTCTGTTGAATATGCAAGGATTCAAAGATTGTATGTTACCATGTCAACATAATGCATCAAGATTATCAGCCAGTCATTGGGGGCAAAAAATAATAAAATGACAAGCGGATTTCAACGATTTCTTTTTGTTCCCTTTTCCCTCTTGCAAATTATTCCTATATGAAACATCAAGACAGAGAGCGGGAGGGGTGAGGAGCTAGCAGATTAGAAGTATCAAACTAACTTTGAAGTAGCTGGCTGGGGACCTGGAATTTTCTTCTGCTGTACTTTTGTCTTAGCAGTGGAGTTCTGAAAACAAACAGTATGACCATCGATCGTAAACGACAAATACATGGTTTTAATTCCATATGCAGTTCTTATTATTATCTTATTCAGTCACAAGCAGATCAAGATTGCGACTTTATATATTGTATTATATATCGTACGTATAAGTACAAGTAGGGTGGCCTGCTGACTGACAGTAAGGTATCCATTATACTTGGGCTATGTACATGTATATGTATATTTATATGTATATGTAGTATAGTGCACATAGAGCTAATACATGTAGTATAGTACACATAGAGTATACTGAAGAGTTGTTTACACTCGTATGTTTATTACCTTCTCCGTACCAGACCAATACACAAACACTGCCAGTGCTATCACAATCCCTCCAATAATAGCAGTCACTAAGCTAGAGTCCATGCTGATCTCACTGAGCAATTTTCTACAAATAATAGTCTACACGTACATGTATGTAATAAAATATAACCAAATTTATTCTTCAAAATAGAATTTTTAGTTGATGTCAAAACTGTTGAAGCTCAAAGGGCAACCTACCAACAGATATGCTAGTACTATCAATAGAAATGCTAGTACTATCAACAGACATGCTAGTACTATCAATAGAGATGCCAGTACTATCAACAGACATGCTAGTACTATCAATAGAAATGCTAGTACTATCAACAGATAAGCTACTACTATCAACAGAGACGCTGAGAAATAGAATCATAGAATTAATTAGACAACTGTTCAATGTGTATGCATAAGTTACCTTTTTCATGTGAGTCCCTCTAGTAGCTATACTAAACCTTCAGTACAATGTAGTGTGTAGTCATTCACTCTACAATACAGTGCCAATCTACTCCCACTGGCCAGGGTTTACTGTTGACTATACCTACAATAATTACAACATTGCTAGTACTGGATAACTAACTATGCAGATGCATTCATTAGCAAGGGCTTTCCCACCATTTTGATGCATATTATAAAATATTAGTAACCTACTGGGACTTGATAATACTAGTGGCTGAGAGACTTAGAAAAACCACCCTCAAATGTACAATAATATCCTATATTATACTAAGAATAATTCCTTTCACAATGGATGAGAACCCTTCAATGGCAAAGTATAGAGTATATACAGTAGTAATACTTGTCACAGCCTAACCTCATTGGTTAATGGAAATACTAGTGAGTACATGACACATTGCTAAAAAATAATGTTATATCAATATAATGTTATCTGATAAGGCCTCATCTCTCTATAGTCTATACTATATCATAGCAAATTCACTGTAAACTGTGGAGGATAGCATCAATTCAGTCAGTATTCAACTAGGAATCTAGCAGATGTCAGATAACATTATCTCAACATTTTTTACAGGAGTTATCTATCTCTGTCCATATACCTCGGCACAAGATGTTTACGACTGATGTAGCGATAGCATACACAACACAGCCAGCTATTTAAATAGTTTAGTACCAAGGCATAGAGCTCTTATCAACTACTGACAACATTGAAATATCAGGTAACTTTACAAGCTTATTGGCAGCATAAATTCCAATCTGTCAGCAGCTCTTTCTGACATGATATATCAGGACCAGACATATGCACTCAGGAGTCGGTGAGACGTATCGTCTGTGGTTGTGGTGCAGGTATAAAGCTAAAATCCTTATAGTCTGGTGAGCTGTACAACAAAAGCAAATATTTTGCAGTATTCACTATTATTTTATTCTGATAGCAAAGAGTTATGTATATGTATAGTTGTAGAAGTTATAACAGGTTGAGCAATAGACATCGCAGCTCTCGAATATATATACAGATTTTCCGTGTAAATATTGTAAAAATTAAATGACTACTAAAAAGTGTAATTTATAAAATTATTACTAGTAAAGCTGTGGGCAGATCATATGACTAAAATTCTGGTGGATTGTGCAAAGCAACCACATATGCATATTCCAATCCATTAGAAAAAAGAATGAACACATCCATGAAATAACCAAGCTCTCCAAGATCTAATAACATATAAGCAATATATAAAGAACAGAAAGCAGTTCAAACACACTACGGCAGCTGTCAAACCTTTACTCTACAGATCAAATCTCCTTCTTCTTCACCTTTTCATCCGATTTTCCAGAACAACAAAGACCTCTTCATCTGGTCTGGTAGTGAAGCCATACTGGTAACCAGCTTTCTTTTGTCCTGGAGCTAGACAGATCTGAAAACAGACAGCAAGACAAAGTGCTAGAGGAAGGGCTGTAAATGGCCTACTGCGAAAATTATTTCCAGGGAAACAATTCTGTATGCAGTGTAAACATGACAAGTAATAATATAAACAATAAACATAACTCAAAATTTTTTCATATTATCAATTCGAAAGTTGTACCAGAGTAATCTCGGTAGTATAAATTGTCCACTTTTGACTCTTCAAATCAAATAGATGATAACTCCAAAGTAGGTGAGGACAGTAACAGGCTATTGAGGGGGTAATGTACATATTACAGTATGTACACAACTGCTACACCTCAGAGCTGTCTAATTTAGAATTATCCCCTCTTTTGTCTAATATTGATCTGGATAGTAACTGACTACAGGAATACTCCGTGCTGATTGGCTTACTAGCCAAAGTAACTATCTCCATTATCAATGAATGCCTGTTATTACATTTTGCTATAAATATTATGCAAATCATCATGTTTGTGCGGAAGAGTACTTCTGATATAGGACTTATTTTTGTGCCCTTTGAGTCGAACATTGTTCAGTACTATTACAGAAAGCATGCTTCGGCTAAGAAACTTGTTATTTAGATACTGTATGAAAATGGCACAAACCTTGAAACGATGGAGTATTAAAATGAGGAAAACCTGAGCCTCCATTTCACTCAGTCTGTATCCTGGACACTTCCTCTTTCCGACACCAAATGGTTCAAAACTATAAGCGGGTATCTTACTCTTATCTGAGAATCTGTCAGGGTTGAACCTACAACAGGTGAGAGTGAATGTACATAAACAGTTTCGTCACATCAAACAGTAGCGCTTATTGTAGCACATGTGGTCATATGATAAAGTAATAGATAATGGGCAGTAACCATGTTGGTAGCCAGAGTTCGAAATCTCTAGATTCTAGAATGACGAACAGGTACACAGGCTGTGGAACTGAGGGAAATAATTACTTGCCAACAGTTGTCTACTATGCGGTTCATCCGACCCATAATTTCTGATTTTACAGAGGTTGGAACCCAGGCAGCAATATTACATCTTAACCATAGGGATGACAATTCCTTGTCAACTATACATATAGATGTACATATTCACTGTAATCGATACTAGTTTTAGTATATACATTGAATACCTACTCTTGATTCTGAGGCCAGAGTTTCTCATCCCATAGTGTGGTTTGAAGTGATATTAGAATTGGAACCTCCTTGGGTACAGTATATCCACCTAATGGGAAGTCAGACTCTGAATAGCGAGCAGCATACGGAGCCATAGGCGTTAGTCTCAGTGTTTCGTTCATAACCATCTGTAGGTAACTACAACATGAGGTAGTATCGATAGGTAATAGGTGAATAAGGTATAATAACACACATACATTTGTACATATAAAATAGACATGCTAATTTATATTTTAGACTTGAGTATTATAACAGAGGTAGACGAGACACGCTAACACACTTACGTCATCTTACTGAGTATCTCCCATGTGATTGGTCCACCACTGTAACACTCCCTTATCTCATTGGATACTTTATCCTGTATCTCCTGGTGACAAGACAAGTGGTATAAACTCCAGAACACAACTGTAATAATTCAATTTAGAGGTTAAATACAGTTCTTTGTGTGCTACTGCTGACGTAAGCGTACCTTAATGGCCTCCTCTAAACACAGTGACATACCATGAAAACATACATGCAACCAATCACAAATCTTTCCCATATGTACTATATATAACACATAATGGACTTGTATGTATATGAATATAAACTAACAAAGCATAATATGTAGGTCAACATAGTATATTGTACATTATACTACATTATATTGCATACTTACAGTAAGTTGTGGTATGTGAACCACCAAACAAGTAAGTTATAACGTCTGCAAACAGCTGATCTTCATTATCATATTCATTGAGCAGGGAATCTACGACATAAATAGATATAGCACTCACACATACTTGTGAATGTACTTATTGGCCATACTCTGTATATGAAGGCTACAGCCACGTACTATCATGGTTTCTCAATCTCCAATGACTAATCAGTGTTTATATAAAATACAGATACAGCATCAGTATACACCTTTAGTGACGTGGGACACATGCATCCGTAAATTATTTTTTTCACATTGATGAGTCGTCCTCTCCTCCCAGAGAGAAGACAACTTCACATGCTAATGATGACCGTTATCAATTTAATGTGACATATTTACCAATAGAAAGTCACTATGTAGGTATCTTGTAAAAGCCCATACATAACATACCATAGATAGTCATAAATACATTTTTTTAGTACAATATGCTGTAACCTACAAATATACATGTACTATATTAATATCGTACAATATATACATACATGTACATGTACATGTACCTATGAATATAATATAACGCAGTACAATATATAATTACCTGTGAATATAATATAAAACAATACAACGTATAATTAGGCCTACCTATAAATATATAGTCTTCAGGATCTATCTCAGACTCTTGTCTCTGTTTGATGATATCTGACACCATCTTCTTTAGATTGTTTACTGCTGTAAAGCAAATAATAACAAGCACTTACACTACCTATAATCTATATAAACTGTACATCAAAACATGTATTTGCTACACAAATAGCACACAATGCATAAAACTGATACGGTAAATTAAGCCACACATAATGATGGTTAGGAGAGTAAGAGTTGTCTTCTCTCCATAACATTGTGAGGTAAAGGAGGTCGTTTACTTTGTTGAGGCTGACGGAGCCTCATTCTAGACACAGCTATTGTGGAGACCAACGTGTTGGTGCATTCGTTTAGCCTCATAATGTGGCTCACAAGCAGTCACTAGTATTGTAAAGCTCACGCCCTGATGACTGAGGTGCTGAAAGAACAGCAAAGGTAGGATCAATCACAGAAACAAAGAGAAAACAACTCTACAGTACTGACCATGGGCAGAGTCAGGAGAACATAGTAGCACAGATAGTGGAAGGAAAGATGAATCACTCAATAATAATAACATGTCCCTCAAAATACTCTCAGTTTGGCGGTCCAAGCATTCCATGACACACCTTCCTGCTATCAATCTGTGGGTTTTCGGATAGATACCCCATCGCTTGCATATTTCACACCGTGTAATAATATTTTGATTATATAAATAAATGGTTTATACAGTACCATGATGAAGTAGCGTCTACTATGGCCCGAGGAACACCAACAGAAATTGTACACAAGGTAGCATAACTTCTTGTTTGACCGGACTGCGTTTGAAGGCGGTGATGTACAGTTTTTGGCCTCTAATAGTAGGTTACTATGTGATAATATGATACTACTTACCAACTTGTAGAGACTGGTCCTCTTCACTTCCTGTCTCAAGCTTTCCCTCCACTAGAAAGAATTCCATAATATAGAAAGCCTAGAAGAAAAAATGAGTTGTAGATAACATACATATATTTCAAATACATGTGGTAGATTGGGATTTTCATATCAAGCGTCAGTGTAAGAATAAAGTACTTGTACACATGGAACGGCTCACAAATGTATACAATGTAGAACAATGATGTATGTGTAGGAGCATAAATGTATATACATGTACATGTAACTAGTCCATATAATCTATAGTAAAACTAGAAGATGACCAAAGAAACATTTTTAGCACAACTAATGAAATGATTGTATATACCCCAACATCGCTGAGATCTTGGGTCAATGCTGTCCATTAAATTGACCGATCTCTGCTAGGTATTAGTAGGGCTTCGCCTCAGAACACATGAATTTATATTTTAAACTCTGCAGGCTGTACAGTACCCGCCTCTGCCACTAACCTTTTCATATGCTTGAAGGAATGTATCCACAGCCTCAGATCCAATAAAATAATCACCCAGAGCAAACCTTGTGAAGGCTTGCATTACTACACGAAATATATTTCTGGATAACGGGATATGCTCCTGGCTAGCTGCCAACTTCTCCCACTTGGTGCAAAACTCCTCTCCTATCTGAAAGTGAGAGTTATCTCATCAACAAATTTTCTGTGAAAATGTATTATCAATTCAGGGTTATCACCTCTTTGGTATGACATATTGACATGGTAACTCTTACAGTATCATTAAGTTGTCATTGGTCTACTAAACCCAAAAACGCCATATTATACATGTTAGCATTGTTTAGCTAATTATTACTTTCTGTTCAATATGCTGAACCACCAGTCACATGAAAAGAATGTCATGGAAATTCCAAAACAGTGGTAATTCAATTTGCTGATAGTCAAAGAAGAGTGTTATTGACCAAGCCAGAATAGAAAATGGAATAGTTTCAGACATGGAGTATAACATCAGTTTGTTAAACCAACCTCTTGGAACATTGACAGCTTTCCAACAACCTTGCTGTGTGAGAAAGATCTATCATGGAGTTTTCTTGCTTGTTTTGCACTTTCTCCATTTCGAAACTGGATGCTTTCAGCTCCAAGTATTGGCTCCGCCATCTTGAACAGTACAACTGGAGAACACAACACGAGCCGAAACAGTTATAAAATAATTCAAAAAAGTGCAAAGCAGTTTGCAAATGTGGAATGTTACAGTAATAGTCTAGGCGACCAAGTATCAATGAATACAAAGCGTATAAGTAGGCGTATATTGCAATGGAATCTAAGTCAATACTGACACAGGTTAATGCAGATGCAAATCAGTGAATGGAAATGATGCAGTGTGAACTTGAAGGAATACCATGAATACAATAAAAAATTTTGTAAACACTATCTAGCCTGTCCCCATGAATCACCATCTAGGAATAATACCGACATACGCCATGAAAATACCTTACCTGGCCTGTCAAACATATGGGAAACCTGTCTGTATAGCTCCGGACTGGATATACTAACTATCTGTGTTTCTTTGAGCCAAAACGTGGAAATGTGACCATATTCCTTATGAAGCTCAACTAGGAATTCTGTTAGACTTCCTGCCTTTGCTATTTCTTTCATGTTTCCATCCCTTAGAGAGGTAATAAAAGTTATATGTACATGACCATGTGATTCAGACAAAGATATAATGAGACAAAACCACTATATTAAGGAACCTATACAGACTAAAACATACGTAGACTAAATAAAGAGTTCAACTTAAATCAAATAGCCCATGTGTAGCCCATGTGTAGGCCTAGCCTATATAATAACGCCCTTTTGTACAAAACTCACTTCATGTTAGCTGGTTTGAGTCCAGGAATCAGCTTCACTTGTTTTATCTTATGGACATTAGAACACTGAAATTAAATAAATGATACTCAGTTTTCAGTATTCAGTTTGACCCTATACTGCAAAGACATTTTAAATGTACATGTATATGGGATCGTGACAGTGTGTATGTGATTGTACCACTGCCTAGTACATGTAAATACCTACTGGCTACTGTGTGAAACTTTAGTTAGTAGCCTATATTCACTACAGCATGCATGTAAACTCTTTGACCATTAGTCAATCTCGGGAAAACACAAATTCACCAATATAGGTGTCGGTGGCTGAGTGGTCTAGCGCTAGTCACTCTGGTCTTGCAGCAATGACGCAAGTTATCTGCAAGGACGTGGGTTCGAATCCCGCCAACGACCTGGAGGTTTTCGTCCCAAAGAAGGTTTTCCCTCTGTGCTATATCGAACTATAATAATATCCAGCTCTAGGAGCCGTGGTGGCCCCTCGACTAGCTCTGCTATTGGGCAGCCACGTTAAAGAATTGTGTTTGGCGCCACGGATATTATTACCAAGAAAGTCGGGCGGTTCATTACCTGATTTCCACGTAAGTGGTACCATAATGCTACCAACATTAATAAAACCCCTCCAATGATAGCTGTTGCTACTGCAATGGCCATGTTAGTTTCAGTTGCTTGCTGGTAGAGATTGATAGCTTTCACAACTAAAAACAGAAGATTGACAATAGAGTTAGACGAACAACTACCTTAAAATTCTGAGACATAGAATTTATATCTCAATTAAAAAAGGTTTGAAGCGAGTTGACTACTATCCAATCGAAGAGCGGTTGTAATAGAACCATAGTCTGGGCCATATTTCAAGCTTGTAGAAGCTTTTGCAAAATTTGATTTAATAAAAAGAGTTTGTCGCAAATTAGAGATGGTTGAAGAGATCGCAAATTACAGAGTGAACATATTTGTCTTGAAATATAATAAGTTATCTCCATCAAAACCATCGTCAAGACGGACAAGATTATCTTGCCTACAGCCGACTTGACTGCACTTTTGACTAGATAGCACAATTTTAATTTAAATCAACATTCAATTTCAATTTATCCCATTTGATTTTATCTAGGCCTATATCCAAATATTTCCAGTTAGAGTTACAAAGTTTGTAGAAGGATGACAAAATTCTGTAGTAGAAGATTAGTCTCAGAATTCTCCACTTCTGCAACCAACTCAACATTTCCCGGGGACTGCATTGAATAGCTTTGATGACACCGAACACTCAGATAGCTAGGTGCTGAATCATCTCAAGCAATGCAATGTCTTTGTCGGGTGTTGGGTTGCATACTGTGTCAGCATACTCAGTGTTGGGAGGCATAAGCTAGTAAAGATCAGTATGCGACCTTCAGTACGGGTATCATGTAAGATTTGTTCGAAGAAACCATGTGCATTTGCTGTGAAACCTGATCTACCACAAGACAGTGACAGTAGAGTATTTTTTATTATATAATTTATTTCAAATATTTGTTTTGAAGTTTAAATTTAGATTTAATTTCACATGTTGATTTTCACTATACATAATTAAACATAAATATCTTTCATCTCTACCAATATTAACATAAATACAATCTATATTATTTTACACAGAGTAAATAAAAATTAAAAATTACTAAAATAAAAAAGATTATCTCAAAGTTTCAAAGATGAGATAAATAAAAGTGAGTCATGGCCCTTCACTAAATAAATTAGGCCTACATGTAAATCCATACAATGTGTCCAGATTGTAGAATCAAGTCCATTCATTACAATACCTTTGGAATTTGGATAAAGAAGTGCACAAAGATGATCTAGCCGAATCTTTGAGCAGCTTCGACGTGTACTTATCAACAGAAAATATTAATTTTGAATAACTCGCAATTTTGCTCGATCACCTATTACTCTAATCAGTTAAGCTAATCAGCTATGTACGAGACATCAAGTTTATATTCTACGACGTGATTAGTGGGCGCCCGCTCTCTTACGTACCCACACTAAGGTTCTGCGCTATGTCATCAAACAGGCTACAGTACTGTTTCCGCCAGCAAGGAAAAAATATGCAAGTCAGGCATGGCTTTGGATGTTCATAATAGTAATTCAAATACCCAATTACGCATTGTTCAACCGCAATGCGATTCAAAAAAGACATATTTCTGTTCCTTTTCTGGATGTTCTCTAAAGTTCGACAGGCCTAGTCGCCTCCAGTGGCACATAAGACAGCACACTGGAGAAGTAAGTTCCGTGTGAGAAACAAACTGAGAATTGTTTTTTTTATTTAATAAAATAAATAATGTTATTATAGCTATATTTAAATTATAACATAAATATTAATATAAAAATCACGCATCACAATAAGCTCAACTCAAGGTTTCAAGCAAGACCTTCAATCACGAGTAGACTCTACAAGAGAGAAGTCCCACAGAATAACACTGTTGATGAGAATTTTCTTGGATCAGAACAAACACGAAACCCTATCCGTTGACTATGATGAAATTTTTAGCTGCAGAGCTCAAACAATCATGAGAACAAGGGTAGCTGAAAGAGGGGAGCCCACCTCTATCCGAGCATCATCTGCAGTATAGGCCTATTACAACAGTTTCCTCCCTCGAAGCATAAGAGACCTTCGGATAGGGTCTCGACAAAGTTTATCACGTAATAGCTACATGCTAGAATTCTATAAAGACTACTGTACTAAATAGATGCCTCAACAAAAGGGGCACACGGCTTTTATACCACCCATGATAATATACGAGTGTTCTAAAATCATTGAAGTAGCCTAAGAATTGAGGTAAGAAAAATGTGAAACTCAAAGAGATAATACAAAGACAAAATTCACGTCACATGTTATTTAATATTAAACTATCAATAATTACGACATTATGATTATCATGCCAAGGAAACTTAATTCAAACTTTAAAATTGAGTTTATATGCGAAGAATTCTTATTTTATTTTGAAGGATGTTTTTAATTTACAACCAAAGCAAATGTTTGTGTTGTTTTTAAAACATAGGCTAGTGAGATATTAATAATTTTAATCTAATTCAATCAGTAGTAGGTCTAAATATGGTTATAGTTTGGGCGACTCAATCTGCATACACTATACCTTTTCGGTGTTTGACATCTCATCAGTACATCTCAGAGGCATGCCTAGGAACACACCTTGGCAATACTGTATAGGGCCTATTTACAGCAAAGTGTGTTTAAAAGGTGTGAAATAAGCCTACACTTAACCAGAGTTCTCAAGCTGCCAGAGACAGCAAGAGTAGTAGGCTACAAGGCTTGCAGTTCAGTGCATCACCCAGGTAGAGTGTGTAATAGTAGGGGCTATATAGGTATTTAATAAACATTTTAATCTGACTGTTAGAAATGCATAAAAATGTAGGTCGGCATGCTAGTAAGGAATGTAAGCAAAGGAAAATACAAAAGCTCACGAAACAGTGAATTTATTTTTTGACAAGAGCACAAATATAGCAACTGTATTATTCTTTAAATTGCTATAAGGTAAAAAATGCATAGAATGAAATTCACACATTCAATGGCTGATTACTATAAATAAATTTGGATACTCATTGAGTGATTTTAATGCTTTTACTAACATGTCAAAGCACCTATAATTGGTGGCCTATTAGTAGCCTGGTAATCAGGCTTAATTTTTTAGCCAATGTATCAAGCTACCACAAAACTCAGAGGACTCAAAATTTGTCCTTTGAAGCCGCGTTCGTCATGAAAATTTTCACGAATATCAACGTTGCGCTGTACCTTGTGTATGAAATGCATAAAAGTTGAGCTTATTATTTTTGTTACTCAAACAATGATTGATTGAAAATAGGTAAACGGGTGTCGGGTAAGGTATGGGCAAGCAGTTGGTTAAAACTTGGTATTTTCTCAGAAGCTACTATGTTTTTCATCAACTGGTTGGAGCTGACTGCCTTTAATAAAGGATTTCCATTTAATGTTGCAGAAACCATTTCCGTGTGACATTGCTGGGTGTGATAAAGCATATGCCACTTCCACTAAATTAAAGAGGCACCAGAAAACATTTCACAAGGTTACAGCTGATGGGAATATCTCTAAAGGTAAAATTCAATTGGCCGATAATGCACTCGGAGGTAAGAATTCTGCAGCTTATTACCTTTGTGTATTTTTGCTGGTCATTATTTAATTTCTGTTGGATGAATTAGATTAGAGGGACTGCCAATAGTCATTAGTTATTTGGGGGCAGCAGGTGAATCAACCCTAGGCTCAGTGGGCCTATGCACAAGTTGGTCTTGATCATGTACCTCAGGCTATGCTTCTGTACGAACTAGACTTTTACCCACTTTCTTTAGCCAATAATGAGACTCGTTACTCGTGCTAGAAAAGAAAACCGACAGTGTAGAATGTTGGTTGGGAATATGTCACTGGCTCATTCCCGACCCTCAAAATCTATTCCCTATTTAATCTCAGCTATATCTTTCAGTAGCAGTAGACCTTATGCTGTCCGTTGAATAATTGGAATGTAAATTAAGTGTATAAGCCTAGATTAATTCCCTTTTGCTAGTCATTTCTGACATTATTCTCAAAGTTTCCTTCCTGATAATATATATTATGATAACCTGCTGCAATACTTCCGCATTGTCGTACTATCTAGCGAATTTAAGCACCATAACGGCGTTTGGTTGTTGGTATGAGAATTAAAAGTTTTATATAAAAGTAAGTGTAGTAGCCTACTACAAAACTGGTATTTGTCATAAATAATGGTTTCTAATACGCCTATATACTCTCTATTTTATAGTCAACAATATTGAGAATGGATACGCTTCGTTAACTACAACTGACCATCAGCCAGCATCTGTGACCGCCCACCGTGATATAACAAGTACTCCTAGCTCCACCTTGACTGCTACTAGTGATGTCACGACAGCTACTACTACTATTATAGGTTCTGCTGGACAGCTTTCCAAACAACAGTATAAATATAAGGTAATGGTTTAACCCTACTAGTCTTTACTCTTTAGTTAGATTGATTTAGGATTTAGGAAATCTTTTTACAATAATCGGTGTACACTGTAGATAATAAGACTATATATATTTGGAGTTGTCCTCCATTTACTTTTGTGTTAAACAGTGGAGGACAACTCCTACATCAATGTATTGATTTTGTTGCTAAGGTTTTGTGTTTGTTGTTTGTTAGTGTACAGAGGAAGGGTGTGCTAAATCATTCAAAAGAAGGACTAATCTATACAATCACAAAGTAACCCAACATGAGAAGAGAGCCAACTTCAGGTATGTGTGATATATATTGGTATGTTGGTATGTAGGCTATAATGCATTGGTATGTATGATGTATTGGCCTATAATGTATTGGTATGTATGAGTATTGGTATGTATGGTGTATTGGTATGTAAACTATATTGTATATATGGTGTGTTGATTTGTATAATGTATTGACATAGGATAATGTATTGGTATGCTATGTTCTGAGTAGACCTACACTGTTGTGTCAAGCACCTGAGCCTGAACCGTACTGTTGTTCCATTTTAGTAGACTTTGGGAGAGCCTTTTCCATTGGAAGGGAGGCAACTCCTAACTGGCATTGCATTCTAGTTGAAATCAAGTTACTAACTGTATAAAACTACACACTGTTCTACTAATACTGCTGTAATGTGGTTACCACTCTTCCCACTATTATAATACAATCACGTATTATTAGATGCGTATTGCAGTATTACATGTATACAAGATATAGCCTTTCCTATTGACTTGGCTTGTTTATCAGTGTTAACTGTTCATCCATTTGATTGGTGTTGTAGCTGTACATTTGAAGGTTGTGGGCAAACATTTACCTTCCCGAATCGGTTGAAGAGGCACATGAAGTCACACGAGGGCTACAACTGTAAGGAATGTGGGGAGAAGTTCAGTAAATGGACAGAAGTTAGAGCTCATATGGCATCCCAGCACAAGAAGGGTGGGCATTACATACCCACATACCGCACTGTATATACCTGCACCTGTTACTCCCCCTTCATGTACCCTAATAGAACATATTTGCTATCACTGTACTCTGTGTACTGTATGACAGCTACATAGTGCATATTACATAGTACAGTGTGTCCATGCACGTATATGGACTTGAGGGAACCTAGCCATGGCTGGAGTTGTCACTCCCTTCTACGGTTTAGAGGATGATTGAGGTGTATATACATGTAGAATTATAGAGAGATTGTGCACTATCATTAATAGTACAATGTTTACTAAACACCCATGTATCCATAAAAAGAAATCACAACAATGTTGGAGTTGTCACTTCCTTCTTCCCAGTTAGAAGATAGAGAACTACTCCAAAATTGCTGCAATTTCTCTTTATGTATACATGGGTGTTTAGTAAACATTGTGCTATTAATGATAGTGCACAATCTCTCTATAATTCTACATGTATATACACCTCAATCATCCTCTAAACCGTAGAAGGTCTGTTATCGTGACATTGTTTTGCTGATGGCACTGGTATTCTAGGGATGAGTGGGCTGATACTTCTACGACCTTCCTGTGTTTATATAGAGTGTGTTAGAATAAACAGAGCAGCATACTAAGCAATAACAGTGGCCATGGCAGAGATGTTAACATTATAATATCATATAGGCTATAGAGTGTGTATTAGTTTGGTAAATTATCTTTATAGTAGTAATACTACATGTAGTAGCTCTATCTTTTTAGGGGGTTTTAGGGCCATTTTCTATATATTGTATAATGTATTTTTAGCAAGGAATTTATCTTGTTTCAAATCCATGAAAGTACCAGTCTCTGGGACTGGTATTTTCATGAATTTGAAACAAGTCTCGGACTGCTCAAAGATAAATTTCTTGCTAAAAATACATTATACAATCTATTCTTTTAGATTTTACTATTACATGAAGCTAGTGAAAGAGCCTTTAGTCTATCCATTTGTTGTTTCCATACTGTTCTTGGTCCTGTTGTTGCCATCTATATAACGTTCAATGGTACTTTTTACAGTACACAGTTGTACGCAATGCTCCAAAACATTTAGTCGTCCCTGTGACCTGCATAGACACGAGTTGGCACATAGCTCTCTCAAGGAGAAGTACTTTTGCATAGACCCCAATTGCTCCAAGTCCTATGGCAGAGTGTCCACTCTTCGTAAACACATCAAAGCTCAGCATCACGGAGAACTACCTTACAAATGTGATCAGTGCCCTGCCACCTTCCCCTACCAGGTATGTTAATGAACATAGATTGTTGTTATGACACTGTATTATCTTGAATATTGGGCTGAGTGACGCGTCATCAGGACCTAAATACAATTGGAATTACTCCCCCTTACACTCAGGATAGAGTAACTCCTACCAAAGGTTTCACATTGCTCAATTAATTTTATTCATCCATGAGATTTGGTGTAATCAAAGTTAACCATTTCCATGTGGTTAGTTTTGTTAGATACTGTTTAGCCTTAGTCTTAGTTATGCTGTTAGTTTGGTTAAATGCTGACTGATATATTATGTGGACCTACATTGTATCTATCTACTGGAATGTCCTGTGTATCATATCTATGTGTAATTAATGATTTTGCCATTTCAATATTTCAGGTGAATCTAAACAGGCATCTAAAGTTCCACATAAAACAAAATACACCACAGGTAAGCTAGTATTCTCTTGTAATATGCATACCATGTAATATAATGCCCCTGTTCGTTAAAACTGGCTAACTGCATAAAATTTACTTTTTCACCTAGCCATTGAATAGTTTTGGTATTTGGTGGCTAATTTTCTGCAATTTTATGTAATTAGTGGGTAATCTAAGTGTCAACAAATCGGGTAGCACAAGTGCACAGCAACTCTTGCATTGTCATTTATACATTGCAACAGTGGACCTGCTGGCCTGCTTAACGTACAGCTACCATTTACTATTGCGTGTTTGTTTATTTTCAATTACTTGTAACTTGGTAAGCCATTCAATACTCAGCTATGACTCATGATGTTTGGTCAGATTTGCTACTGTACACAGTCTTGTGTTTCATAGGAGAAGAAGAGTTACCCAGCTAAAGGTCATCGTAAGATCCCTACTATTAGTAGACTGACTGGAGTTACTCTCTCCACGCAGCCGGATGTATGCGCAGACATTCTACCTGCTGTACACGTATCTGGGACTAGTCTACCTCCACCTACAGCACCTCATCTACCTCTCAGTAATGGAAACCTACCTGCAGGGCACATCGCTACGGACTCTCTACCAGTTAGTAGTTTAGATGATGATAAAGTCGATTCAAATCAGAATAGTTTTCCTATTAACTCTCTAAACACGACATAGTTGTTTCTAGTCCCTTAAGTTAATCCAAGCAGCCTGTTGTACTTTAACTCTAAATGAAAGTACTGCTCATGTTTTTTTTCTAAAATACGAAATGTTTCATTTCCATTCAGGTGCTATTTAGTGGTACTGAAAGCTAGCGCACCAGTAGTATAATTATTGTTTTTCTGTATCCCGCTGCTGATTTTGGAATCCAACAATGGATGGCTGGGAAAACATTAAACCATTCAACTTTAATTTTATTGTATTATTTTTAAGTTTAAAGCATTGATGAATGGAAAATTATTGAGAAAAATCAATAAAAATATGGTGTGAAATACAAGAATTGTCTTTCCTCTGTTGATGAAGTTTCGACCACAGACAACTCTTGCTGTTTGGTGAAATAATATAATCATGCTGGTAATTAATTTTTAAACAGTAAGCTGACTATAACTCTTGGGATAAGCTATATTTTCCCCTCACTATGATACTATTATGAAATATTAGGACTAAAGAATCAAACACTACCTAGTACTACTTTATATAGTCAAACTACAACCCATATTAACATCTTTACTCATTGATAGCCAACATACGCACTCATCAAATATACTAGCCTTGACCTACAGGTACACATGCTAGTAGTTATTTTTGGTAGTGACAATCTGTAACATTTATTTGAACATGTAAATAACAAAGCATGAATTTTGAATAGTAGCAATACAGTGGAAATTATAACAACCATCATCACTTGCAAAACAAAAGGCTAACCTAAAACCAGAAACCTACTACCCACAGGTTTATAAGTACATCTAATTTATGAATATTTTGTTTCTGTGAAACCTTCAGTCATCCTGGCCTCAAAGTCCTAGCATTGGTTACTTGAATCACAATAGTGACTAGATAGATTATATTAGCTGGAAATATAAATATCCGTTGTCATTAGGCTACTGCAGGTTATTTACTTGTGTATATAAATTCATTCTGACATCTGAAAAATTTTGCCACAATCAATTAGCAAGACCTTCTAAAAAACCTGTTGGCCAGATAACTTGATCACAGCAATATACTATAATATTGTCGTCATGTGGTGTATCTCCCAGACAGTTGAGCTGGGAACTTCTCATTCTTTTTAGAATTGTCTTGTTTTCCTCATAGTTTCTTTAGAAGACAACTCCAAGACATACTTTTCCTCTTTGCAGTAATAATTATATTCCCAGCTTTACAGTGTAATAAGTAGAGTTATGAAAGCAGCTCCTTAAAATAGTGCTGATTTTAAGAGTAAACTACATGGACATGGCGTGCGTTAGGTTGTCAGACTTAGATACCATACACATCAACTTCCATCAAGTTGAGGGTAGTGTAGGATTTTAGCTGTACCTGCACATATCTCCCTCTAAGAGGCTTAGTACACACAATAGCTGTATAAACCTGATAAAGAGTTCCCACATGGTAACCACAGAAGTTGATTTGAGCTTCATCCACATAGTAAATGGAGTCTACATCATCAGACACAGTTACTGCAGCATTCCTTGTCCTTTGCCAATAACCTACAGCAATAAAATATTGTGAATCTCTATAATGTATATGCAGATCGTATGTTTGCGTGAATGTACAGTAAATACATGTAGTCCTAGTTCAGTCTATTATTACAGTGTTCATTAACATTATAAATAATTATTATAACGCTGCACAGCCAAAACAAAGACACTGCAGCGCGGTTTACCGTTCAATTCTATAGGCTATATCATGCAGCCTGGAATCACTTGAAATACATTTAAAATTGATTTCCATTTTCTTGGAGAGAAAAAATCACAATTATTTTTTACAAAGGAAACCAGCAAGTTGCAAATAATGTTCATTAACTGGAGCATGCTAACCATGCAAAAGTGATGCCTTGGATAACAATACACAGAATATACACCCGTCATGACTATGTTGCATTGTAAGGCACCCTGCTGCAATCATTATAGTGGTGTACTAACTTAGCTGGTTCCTGTTGGCTATTCCCACTCCGAAAATGCAAAAAGAGGTTTCCAGATCTACTCTCCACCAGGGGTCACTCTCCTCTTCTGAGTGGCAAATTAAGGACCAGTTGTCTGTGACATTCGTTCCGTCATTGCAGTAGTGAGCCTCCTTTTTATTTCGAACGAACGAAAGAGTAGCTGGCTTATCTGCAGAAAGCAATCATTCAAAGGAATAAACTTGTCATGGTACATTACAGTATAATTCTTTTGCCACATGAGTAGCAGGTATACAAGTCATAGTTGTCTTCTAATTGATAAATCATAGCGTGTTAGAACTACAGTATATTGTTTGTAGCAGATGTTCTACTAAACCATCAGCAGACTGTTTAGTATTTATTTAATTTTGTATTTGGTGTCTTATTAAAATATGTGCGGAATGAAGATCTAGCTGTTTTATCACTAGTTTAAGCGCCAACAAACTTCTATGTTGCTATTATAACTGTAAATGTATGTAGCATATACTGTTCAAGGTAATGTAAGTTATTCTGTTCACACAGTACACTTGGGTGTGTTCAAGGAGAACATAACCTTTGAAGTTAAAAGTTACATTGTTTGATCGATGATGGACCGTATAGACTGTCAGCTGGTCTTGATGGCGTTGGGCAATATAATTATAATTGGTGTACATACGTATAAAACGGCAACAGAAACTGTAAAATAATGGCTCCATAATTATTTCATCCAAATTATATTGTACAATTTTTAATTGGTTGCACATAATAATAAAATAGTCGACTCCGAAACACAATATTATACAATTATGATGATAGTTCAACAGTAGTATTAAAGTCAGTTGGAGATTTGGTATTTCGGTGTACATGTATGTAGAATGATCTTCACGCCCTAGTATGCTCATAAATAACACATACCCGTACATATACATGTACTTACGCCTTCCTAGTGCAATACTTAGTCCATTGATAATATCCAAGTTAAGATAGAGCTGATTCGTGGCATTTCTCGATGGGCTAAATTTTTCTGGATCCAAACATGTAGAGATTTTACAGGTCATCTCAGAGGTCAGTTGAAATCCGAAACACCAGCCTGTTTGAGCGCACAGAGTAGCGCAGTGGGTAGAGCTATAGGCATCTCTGTTTGTTTTATCAAATGGAAACGCCCCTGGAGTTTCATACTTTGCAAGCTTCAGTTGAATCGAGAAATCGAAATACAGCAACAGCAAAACTACAAATTAAAAGTTGACAGTGTATAAATTCCATTGCAGTTTATACAGCTGCTTTCATATCATTATTTTCATTGCTTGTTGTGACAATATTACACCAGAAACGTTTGCATAGATTAACACATTTCACTATTCTAATAGATGATATTTTTGTTACAGCCAATCAAATTAACACATGCGAGTATGTACATGTATGTGATGCCACAAAATGCTGTTTTTTAGCAAAACTACCAGAGTTTTCCAAAGTAGTGACAGTTATGAGTTGTTGAAAAGTTAGTCGTAATCTCATATCTCTCACAAAGGTGTTCTAGTTCTTCCCACAACCAGAGTTGGGCCCAAGTTGACTTGCAAGTCAACAAGTCAAGTTATTTCTAAAATTTTGGAGGCAAGTCAAGGCCAAGTCAAGTCAGTGCTGCCTCAAGTCAAGTCAAGTCAGCCGTCATGCAAGTCACAAGTCAAGTCAAAGTCCAGTCAAGTTGAAATGCAAGTCAACTGGAAGATAACTTCAAAAAATTTTACATTTTCCAAAATAACATCACTTTTTTCTTTTAGTAGGCATTCCAATCCATGAAAAACCTATGCCAAGGTGTAGAAGGGCAAGTACATGTATGTTATGCAATCATGGTAAAGAACTAGTTTATATAAGTAGTATTATTGGCGCTACGGTCGAGACTGGTCATATAGTATTATATACATGTATAATTATACTGTATATTGTAATGGTAATACAGTGTTACATAGCATATAAACAGCACATGGTACAGCACAGAGTGTCCTCTGGCCAGTCCTGCAATTTAACTCTAGTAATTATTGCACTGTACATTGTATTCACTACTTACACCACACCTATGCTACACTTACACTACTTGCACTGTGTGTACTTGTGACTATGCATTGTGTAGTCTCACGTACACACACAGCCTCGATATTGCCTGAGTTGTGTATCCTCATAGCTAACCTTGATATACTCTGAGTGATGCTAGTAGCACTGATCTAGTAAAAATAATAAATAGGTAGGCAATTGAGACCTTTTTTCCATGTAGGCTAAACACTGTACAAAATTTTTATTTGCCAGATTGACCTGGCAGAGTCCAAGTCAAAATCACAAGTCATTCATGTGTCCAAGTCAAGTCAAGTCACATTGATGCGCAAGTCAAAGTCAAATTAGCAGGTTGGCAAGTCCAAGTGAAGTCGACTTGTGACTTGACTTGACTTGGCAAGTCAAGTCAAATCTATGACCTAGACCCAGCTCTGCCCAAAACCGCAGCACATTACCAAAAAATAATACCAAATCTCACATTCTACTACTCTGTGTTGGTGACAAGTGCATAAGTGTATAAGATATCGAATTCTTTAATCTTACCCACTCTTAAGCCCTGCTTCATATTCACTTATTAAGTTTTCAACGCTGCATTCCATCCAGTAAAGCTGACAGTGACTTTCTGCCGCAATGTTCATGACAACCAGCCTAAGCTAATCAATATATTAAACATAATAAAGGAAAGAGAATTTTATAACGTTTACATTGTCACTAAGTATGTTGTTCTATTTGGCTGGTAAAAACTCTCACCGGAACTGTTGTGGTAGAAACAATGTTTTAGCTAGTAATTGGCATTATCAGATAATCAATATAGATTTACATTGACAGAGTCAAGAAAATTGTGTTAGCTTTCATTTAAATTTTTATTTTTCAAAGATGATGTTGATCGTAATCTTCGATAGACTTTTTGAACACATTTATCAATCAGTTTCATACAATAGGTATTACATGTAGGTTGTAGAGGAAAAGTGGATTAAGTGTAATAAATTTGTATAAGTACATGTACTTATATTTTATTATACTTTATTATTATACTTCATTGTACATGCAGTTCTTGTGTATATATACATACTGTACATGCGAGAACTGCATGTATAATGTATTATAATAGTACATAGCACAGTACATATATTATATGTACTGTGCTATGTACAATCTATGTAAGGAGAGTATACCTGTTTATGTACACCTACATATATATATCATACATGTACATACAATCATGTACAAAAATGTATGTACATGTATGGTGCTTGTATTGTTTATACATGTATTTCGATGTGCATATTTTATCTGATCTACTATATTATCTACATGTACATGTAGGCCTAATGCTGCAGTAATGAAATACATAACAAACAGAATTTACATTGTATGTATACTAAAGGAAAAACAATTATTATGATGTATACATTGCCACTAAGTACAATGTAAGAGTTTACTCATTGGCTGGTAAATGCTTTTGGCCGGAACTGTTGTGGTAGATATATACATGATGGTCTAGCTACTCAATCAGTATTAACAGAATTGATAATCAAATATATTATGTATATACATGTCCATGTAACTACCTGTATAATAATATGATGTTAGTGCTGTTTATACTTGTTTACACAATAATGTTTTTTTAGCAAGGAATTTATCTTTTAGCAGTCAGAGACTTATTTCAAATCCATAAAAATACGAGTCCTTCACCGAGGTTTGAACCCGTGGCCTCTACAGCACCTAATCGCCGAGCACAACATGTCTCTAACTACTCAATGATAAATTCTTGCTTAAAAATAGATCGTTATTGAAAAATGGTCGAACTCTCTAATACCTGTTCATATTTTTATCCTATCTTTTTATTGTCTACATTTTACATGCAATGCTATACAGTTCTCAGACATCCACAACATAAGCATAAATATTATTATCAACTTAATTACAATTCTCTGATTTGTTGCTAATTATTATAATAGCGGTTACCAGCTACATAGAAGTGGCAATTACGACTTGAGTGAGAGCTATTTAGCTCATGCTGTCATCTGCATGGCTAATTTGTGATAACCAGGGTTAAGCTCCTTGCAAATCCACAACAACGCGGAATTCCTTACCATGTAGGTAATTTTGGTAGAGGATGTAGTAGCAGAATCGTAGTTGTGAATCTAAACTAACTTTATGCAATTGGCCTGATAGTATCATAGATCACATAATAATCATGTGGATAGACGTCTATTAAATTAGTGGGGTGCTTAGTGGAAATTTCTATTGATTCCTACCAAATATTTTGCACCATGATGTGCAAATTGAAGTATTGCTCTTACTGCATGCATTAATGAATATGCACTATTTCCTGAATTCAGAATCTTGTGAACTTCACGAAGTACTTGTAATAAAATATTTCGCTTATTCAAAAAATTTAATTCAAAGTAACACTAATGATCATTGGTAATAATAGAATAATAATTATCAGCTTGTTATTGTAACTACTGCAACTATCTTGTACAATCTTAGACTTTTACTGGCAAGCTGGTCTTGACCTGGCTATAAGATGGCCGCTGCATTTAGTCAACAGCTACAAGGAGCTGCTGCAACAGCCAAACCAAAGGAGGAAGGTCTTCTAGAATTTATGGGAAAACAAACAACCCTTTATATTCATCCAGTAGGGAAGGTTCAGAAGGCAGCTGAGTGGGTGACACGATTTTTAATTCTTCAGCATCAGCAGCATGGAATTGCAGCATTGGAAGTGAATGAACAGACGGAATCTGTGGTTCTTCTTGATCGTGTAGAGAGAGTTATTGGTAGAGGTCATGGCGGCCTGTCTAGAAGAAATGCTCCTGGGATGTATGACATAGATGAGATGACTTTTAGTTTGGTTTTAAACCCAAGCAGTAATAGAACAATCACAGCAACAATTGCAAGACGAGCTGCATTTGTGAACGATGGCCGAAATGTGAGGATTAGCACAAGAGAAAACCCTGCATCACGCTTATCGACAATGTTCATCACTGATAACGGTACAAACTGTTCAATAGCAACGTGCACGGTGCTCGAAAATAGCATGAGATTAATATTTCAGACCGGCCATGTTGATAAATATATTAAGGCCTTTATTCTGATCTTAATGTTAAAACAATGTTATTTACCTTTGCAAATCCAGCATTCTCCAATGCCAATGATTCCAATGCAGGAGCCACCAGCACCTATTGTTCATTTGCAAATTTTCACCAATCTTAGAAACCTAAGATTTCAACTCGCATGTAGGGATCCAGATACTGGGGAATACTACATAAATATCATGGACGCTCAGACATCTAGACGAGTTTTGGTTCACCGTTCAATGAAATATCAAAGGGATGCTGTCCAGAAAATAACTAATATACATGGAGAGGTACAGGTGATTGCTACTTATTGTGTGAATCAGCCTAGTCAAGGCCCAGTGGTAGTGTGGACACCAGACAGACAGACGGAGATCGGCAGGGTGACTGACCTTGAAAGAAAATGGCAAAGGCATCATATTGTTAACAGTAATGGAATAAGTCCGCAACTTCATACTATATGCCTAACGTCTACCCAACCTATACGGACAGAACAAGAAATTGAAAACAAAACGTCGTTTGACTATATTATCTCATCCTCAGTTGGTGGAAATCAAGTGGCAAGGATATACGTTGACCAATACACGGTGATGTTATCTATTTTGGACAATAACCTGATGGAGACTGATATAGCCTTGATAATATCTTATGTTGGCTTTCTCTGTTTCAATGCATACTTCTTTCATAGGATGACAAAAGTAACTCAGCCATATCAATTTTTAAGGAGGGTTTGAAATTAATCCAATTATGTGATTTATGCAACCCAATAGATATGCAAATGAAAATTGATGACAATAAAATGTTTAGAACATTGAACAAGGAGATTTGCACAGCATGTTGTAGATTCGCAAGTGCCACATACGAAACCAGCTACAGATATCTAGAGAGGACTAGGTAGACTGTGTTGAATAATTTTGTATCTTTCTAAAAGATGTATTACAAACTTAGCTCCCCATCTTTTTATTCGATGAAACATTTCAAGCACATTTTGTTCTATCCCTCGGCATGTTGATCCTTAGACATCTTCCAAGTAGTAGCTTGGCAGGGCTGCATCTATTCTCTAATCGCACGTTTCATTAGATAATTAGTATGATTTATCTCTCTCTTTCTCTTGCATGCATTTCACAGCTCCTACTGATCTCTCTGCAAGCCTGTTATTCTTCTGGGCAGTGCAGGCTACAAGTAGAGTGTTTAATTTTTAACCATTTGGCAAAGTTGGTAGATACCTCTTCAATGTAGCAGGGGCTATTATCATTCTTTATTACAGCCGTAACCCCATATTTTGACATAATACCTGCCATGCCTTTGACGCCCTATTTCTCTCACTTCATTCCACCTTAGAAAATAGTCTTTTGCTAATAAACAGTTTTGGTCTCTAAATTTAAAAAGATCTGTGGCTGCTACGTTCTGGCGGTTCTGAAATCACCATAGGGCAATGGTCAATCTGGCTGTTTATAATGCACGGATTGCACTCCTTCACCCAACCTTCGATGTCTTTTCTCATTCATGCACCACTTGCACCACCCCTGGATCTGCCCCCTGGTCAGCTAGGTACATCTCAGTTCCCGACGTGTGTAGTCTCAATCAAAGCTGCATCTCATCAAAAATATTTTTGTTCTTTAGCAGCGCAAAGGAATCTTTGCTAAATTACTGTCACTAGCTTGTGGTTTGAAATTTTTGTGTCGGAAAGAGTACATGTAGAAGAAATAAAATTTTTCTCAAGTTCAGGTGATAGCAAGTGCTTCCTTCTCTGGCTGAGCATACATTACTTCTTCCAAGTTATCATTTTTGACACAGAAGGCACCAGCTGATACTGGCCAGTGACCACGTTCTTTTCACTGTAGTAAGACTGCTTCCAGTGAGTATTGTCTGGCATATACACGGTTACACTGTGCACCACATTGAATTCATACTTACATGTAAATATAATAAGGGTATGATTGCTACTACAATGTATTTAGAAAGACTCGGCCTTATAAAATCAAGAGTATAAAGGTAGGCTTTACATCAAGTATTGAGGTTTTGAATTGTTGCAAACAAATTCAAGGACTTGCACAATACAAGTTGATTACAAGTAAAACAAAATTATGTAGCACAATTAGTATAAATTGAGAAAAAGCAACCGCCAAGGCACTATTGTGCATCAAGTGTTAGGTTGGTCATGGCTGAGACTAGTAACTCTTAGTGCAAATGAATGTCTTTTCTCAGCACAATACTACCATGATAATTACATATTAGACCTAAGGTCCTTCTAGTGGAGGCTGATTGGTAATGTTTAGATAGTTGATAGCACTTTCAAAACTCCAACCACATAGTGTTGTCTTTGATAAACGTTCTAAATACTTTATTGCTTTGGAATTTAATTTGAGTATCATATATGTTTGGGTAGCCTAAATGACATAATTCTATTAATTCCTATCTCTCTTTACAAATACATATGGCTGAGTTACTTTTGTCATTCTATGAAAGCAGTAAGAGTTAAAACATAGGTAGCCAACATAAGATATTAGCAAAGCTATATCAGTCTCCATCAGGTTATTGTCCAAAATAGATAGCACTACTGTGTATTGGTCAACATATATCCTTGCCACCTGATTCCCACTAGCTGAGTTTGTTACAATATGGTCATGTGACTTTTCATTATCTTTTTCTTGTATTGTAGATATAGATTGGGCCGACGGTACAGATGCAGCTTGCAGCTGTGGACTAATTCCATTATTGTTAATTATATAATGGTTGTACCATTTTCTTTCAAGGTTGTTCACCCTGCCGATCTCTGTCTGTCTGTCTGGCGTCCACACTCCTATTGGACCTTGACGAGGTTGATTTATTCCATATGTCGCAATCACCTGTTCTTCTCCATGTATATTGGTTATTCTTTGGAGAGCATTTCCTTGCCACTTAATACAATTATTAACCAAAACACGTCTAGATGTCTCAGCGTCCATGATATTCAAATAGTATGCCCCAGTTTGTGGATCCCTACACGCAAGTTGAAATCGTAGATTTCTCAGATTGGTAAAGATTTGCAAATGAACCATAGGTGCTGGTGCCTCTGGAATTAGAGTTATTGGCATCGGAGAATGCTGGAGTTGAAGAGGTAAATAGGATTGCTTCAACATTAAGATCAGAATAAAGGCTTTAACATATTTGTCAACAATGCCACACCGAAAAAATAAAATCATACTATTTTCATTTACCTCACATGTCGCTATTAATACTTGTGTGCCGTCATCAGTGATAAACATTGTTGATGATCGTGTTGCTGGATTTTCTCTTCTGCTAATTCGCACAATTCGGTCGTTATTTACAAATGCAGCTTCATTTGTAATTGTTGCTGTGATAGTCCTGTTACTGCCTGGGTTTAAAACCAAACTAAAAGTCATCTCATCTATGCCATACGTCCCAGGAGAATTTCTTCTAGACAGCCCGCCATGACCTCTACCAATAACTCTGTCTAGACAATCAATAAGAACCACAGATTCAGTCTGTTCATTCACTTCCAACGCTGCGATTCCATACTGCTGTGACTGTAGAACGTAGAACTTTGTTACGTGCTCCGTCGCACGGTGAACCTTCCCGACCGGATGAATATAAAGAGTCCGCTGCTCTGCTAAATGTATATATTCTAAAAAATCTTGCTGTCTTTCCGCAACCCCTTGTGATTGTTGACTATATGCTGCTGCCATGTTACTGTCAGTTCAAGACCGGCTTGTTAAAAAATCTTTCAGATTGGCCAAGAGAGTTTCAATAGTCAACATATGAGAAAAATATACATGTACATAATATTCTTTGTTGCCATTAAATACTTTGAATATGCAAAATATTTCACTACTTCTTGAAGCTCAAAAAACCAGCATTCAGGAAATACTACATATTATTCACTGAGTAGAGGTTTAAATTTGGTAGAAATCAATAGAAATTTCCAACATGCACAAAGTAATTTAAATATTTAACATTCAATATTTAATTTTCACCTAAGGCATGAAATGATTAGTCTAATTAACTGTATTACGTCATGAGTTTTGTGTATTATTTACTACTACTACCTCCCCACCTGCATTACTCTCAAGCTAAACAATACTATACTACTCTTATGGGGAGTTTACATGAGGCGATTTATCCTGGCGATTTATCACTTCAATTAAGATCATCCAATGAAAGCACAAGGTTGATCTCTGCAATTTTGTGGTCAAGCTACCAAATCTCCAGATAGCTATATTTACACTAGGCGATTTATTCTGGCGATAAATCGCTGAATGGGTCATGGACCCATTCAGGCGATTTATAGCTGAAGATTTATATATACTTTGCATCTTGACCACAAAGCTTCAGATAATTAATCCTGGCGATTTTGTGTTTACACGAGGAGATTTTGTTGTGGTGATAAATCGCCACGATAAATCTCCTAACCAGGCGATTTATCGCCAACCCCTCGTGTAAACGCTACATTAGGATACAGAGTACCGCTTTATCAGAGTCACTGATCTTAAATGAAACGTCCGTTCTTCACCAGTTCTTCCAAAGTGGACAGAGGTAAAGAGGTATCTGGGTGGGTCCATCTTCCTTAGGGTTCAACTATTCATGGGACCGGCTGTCTCTACCTGATTTGCACTAGTCGGCCTGCGGCCTTCTGGCATGCTGGTGGTTTTAGTCTTCATCCCTATGTCTTCACAACAATGCATAGCTTTTTCGCCATTCTCAAGATTATGGAGAGTGAGCTTCAGTTTTCCTTGCCAGGCCTGGTGCTGGTCTAACTAAATATCAAAGCACCACATTGAGACTGGGAAGATATTGTGGTGACACATTTCCTGTTGCAATCGATGTTTACAGAAAATTATTGTGCAGGTCATGTACTTGAACTTCATCACATGATACTGGTCTTGTTTAATACAGCCATGTATTTTAATTTACATTGTATATCTCTATTTTGTTGAATAGTATTTAATATGACTGTACTACTATGCTTAGACTGCAGACTGTCACTGCGGCTAGGGTAGGTAAACAATTTTTAGAGGGGTGATTAAAACTATTGGAGTTCCAACATCCTAAGAGATTAAAGTTGGAAAAGTCCGTTTAACCTTACAATCCTGTCTGGTGTCATCTTGACATGTTATGAAATAGTGTTTCGGTTCTTTTCTATTACTAACAACTCTAAATATAATTATCATGGTATTCACATTATTTTCACAACGAGTTGCTCTATAAAAAAGTTTGTAATGTTGATTTTTATTATTGTATTGCCTCACTGAACAGTACAGTAGAGAATTAATCAAAGGGGAAATATAAGCACACAGTACCAAACTGCTTTACGATGGCTCTCCAGCCTCCCCTTAGCCACCACCTTCACCACCTACATGTTGGCTACCAGAGCACGACACGATTAGCATATTAAGAAAATGACAAATAATCAAAATAATGACACAGCACGAAACGAGCCTTTCACTCTGCACTATTGCTTTAGTGCGACTGGTCACATGATAACTCGCTGTTTCCCAATCAATGTGCATGCGGTCCGATCACCACGTAACCACCGGTCACCACGGTCACCACGGTCACTACATGACCATTCGGAGACCTCACATATTGTACATGGAGGTGGAAGAAAGTTAAACAAGAATTCACTAGTCCAGTCTAGATACCTGATTCCATATTTATGTGGCACTTCTAAATCTATAACCTTGTAAGATCATCATTCTAAACATTTTATTGCTATTTGTTTCAATTTGTACATCATAATATGTACATGTACATGTACATGTACATTCAGGATTATAAATCACATGAATAGACTAATTTCAAACTCTCATTAAGAATGGATATGGCCCAGCTATTTTTACCCTTTTATGAAAGCCATAAATGTTGAAACATAGGTAGCTAACAAACGATATTATCAAGGCTATGTCAGTAGCCATCATGTTATTGTCCAAAATGGATAGTACCACTGTGTATTGGTCAACATATATTCTTGCCACCTGGTTTCTACTAGCTGAGGATGAAATAATATAGTCATATGACGTCCTGTTTTGAATTTCCTGCTCAGTAAATATAGGTTGGGCAGATGGAACGGATATAACTTCAAGTTGTGGACTAATTTCATTATTGTTGATAATACGTGTTCGATGGACATTCCTTCTCCTTTCGATTTTATTTATCGTGCCAATCTCTGTTTCCCCGTCTGGTGTCCACACTTCTACTACTCCTTGATTTGGTTGATTCACTTCATATGCACCAATCACCTGTTCTTCTCCATGTATATTGTGTATTCGCTGATGGGCATGTCCTCCATGCCTCATTGACTGGACAACCAAAATACGTCTTGATGTATCAGCGTCTATGATGTTCATGTAGTACGCCCCAGTTTCTGGATTTCTACATGCGAGTTGAAATCTTAGATTTCTAAGGTTAAGGAAAATTTCCAAATGAATAATAGGCGCTGGAGGCTCTGGAAATGAAATTATTGGCATAGGAGAATGCTGAATTTGGAAAGGTAAAAAATAACATTGTTTTAACATTAATATCAGGATCAAAGCCTTAACGTATTTGCCAAAATTGCCTTTCTGAAACACTATCTTCACGCTGTTTTCATATACCTCGCATGTAGCTATCAATGTGTTTGTACCAACTTCAGTAATAAACATTGCGGTTGATCGTAATACTGGATTCGCTCTTCTGCTAATTTCAAAATTTCGACCATCACTCACAATTGCAGCTCTACTTGTAATTGTTGCTGTAATTATCCTATTAGTTCCTGGCTGTAGAATCAAATTGAAAGTCATCTCATCTACTTCATACGTTCCAGGAGCGTTTCTTTTAGACAGGCCACCATGACCTCTACCCATAGTTCTGTCTAGACGATCAAGAAGAACCACAGAGTCTGTCTGTTCATTCACTTCCAATGCTGCAATTCCATGCTGCTGATGCTGAAGAATGAAGAACTTTGTTAAGCTCTGAGTAGGAGTTTGAAGTTTTGCAGTTGGATGAATATATAAGGTCGGTTCCCTTGACATAGAATTTAGAGAATCTCTCCCATTCGTGTTTGCTGCCCCTTGTTGTTGTTGACTAAAGGCAGCTGCCATTTTATAGCCAGCTCAAGACCAGCTTGCTGAAGAATCCCTCAGAGTAGACAAGAGAGTTGCAATAATTTCAATAATGTGCAAAATAAATAAATATTATGTTGCTATTATAAAATTTATATTTTTTGAATTTTTTGAATAAGTAGAATATTGTACTACTTTTTGGAGTTGAAAATCATCTGCATTCAGAAAATATAGCATTCACGTTAAAGCGTAATAAAGATACTAATTGCAAATCAAGAATACTGTCTTGTTGAGAATCAATAAACATTTCCAACATGTACAAAAGAATTTAATAAAATTATATCTATACTCGAAACAATTAGACCAATTACATGCAATTGTATTACATGAGATTACTGCATTCACAACTACTACACCAGAGTGGGAGGCCTAGTGGTCTAGTGTTAGTCACACTGGTTTTACAGTGATGACGCAAGGTATTTGCAAGGACCAGAATTAACGAGGTTGAAATATCTGGTCCTGGTAGCATTCCTGGTGGTGCAAGATTTACTAATATTACAGAGCTGAACATACAATGACCAGCTTGCTGACAAATCTAGAAGATTGAGAAAGAGATTGGTGTTACAACTGTACAGTCATTTCAAAAGTGAGTAAAGTGTACTTATTCTCAGCAGTATAACAACTTTTGAATAAGCAAAATATTTTTGTCTGCCCAAATTTCTGAAGCAGCGTTAATTTGCAGTAGAAAGAATAGTATTATAATAAATCTATTATCTATATAATATCTACATGTATGTAAACATGAAATAATAATAATAAACAAGTAATGTACAAATACACTGTGCACGTACGAACATGTACTGTAATGTTTTTAAGTGTAGTTACATACGAGTGCCGATAGGCCACTGGTATGGGAAGGGCTTGCAAGGTGGTAGAGGCCGACCAAGTAACCTTCTGCTCATTACATAAAGAGTGAACATTTATTATATGCTCTTATTGGTGTGTATCAGACATAGGCCAATGCCGAGACTCATTGAAGAGCTCAGGACCGATGTAGGTCTTGTAGAATTTATACTCCAGAGGAGTGCAATGAAAGATTTAGTGTTCCAGGATCCTGAGCCCGACGCTAGATTCATATAGAACCCGGGATCGACCTAAGTCATAGAAGTGGTGTAGAGATATGCTTAAACGAGGATGGGGATGAACTCGAGCCGTATAGATCTGTGGATCCACCGGTGGAGTTACCCGCCTACAAGAGAAAGCCTCTATAGGTTTGAGTTAGGAGATGTTGCTTTATTAGAGCGCAATTAACAACTGATTTTATACAGAAAATGTGCTGTCTTATGTACTAGTTCTACTTCCGGCAAAAAGAGCCCGGTATGGTATCGGGTCCGGAACTGATGCAACAACATGGATGGTTCCGCCCGATGTCGGCCACAAAAAGGGTCGGCCTTGGCACAAAAAGTGCTTACAATAGTATAAAACGTAAAGTATATAAGTATGAGCCTATTCCAAGATATCGGTCTTGAAAAGTACATGGTAAAGGACTCTGTTTAATATAATCAGACAGGAGAAAATAATTGCTAACGATATGTGGGAAAAACCAAGTTGTAATTCCAATAGTATGATTGACAGGTTGTAATAGTAAAGCACACGATAGCAGTTGATTAAGATATAATGTAGTATGCATGTATAATAATTGTGTAAGGTAAGACAACGTGCATGAATGGATAATATGGATAAGTGTATGCAATGTTAATGTTAATGCTTTGCTAGCCAAGGGATACTAGCCACTAGGGTTTCCTTAGAGCTATCCAGGAAGAACAACATCCGTCTAGGTATCAGGGCCTTCTTAATGACTTCTGCATACGTCGGCCTGGTCGTGGGGTTGGCTGGCTGTTTCATCACAGTACTATACTATGTATATCTATAGGAATTATGCAATTATTTTGTGGTTGACAAGAGTTCTGATACAATTATAAGATGGTAGGTCACCCGCTGCATTTTATTTGTTACATTTTATTTGTTGCTCTCCTAATATTTAGCACAAATTAAAGGTGATGTTTCAAATTTGCTTACTTCGACTTTTTCTGCTGAGGGTGGCTGATCAGTTAGCCACTTCACAATCTTGCTTAAACTCACAATCTGTTATTGCTTCTGCGCACATACTATTTGCTGCCAGAGTTGCTGTTTGTTGGGTGCTGACTCTGCTACAGGAGAACACGATATAACAACTTTTCTGCTTCACAGTATCATGTAAATAGATAGATCCAACGCCTGGACATGCATGTACATCAGGTGACACAATTTCGGCAGCAATATTTACAAACTGATTATAAAGTAAACAATTATTTAATGCTCAAAAAGCGGAGAGCTTTACTCATTGCACTGTAAAATTTTTTGAATGAATCTAAATACAAGCTAACTATAGGTACAAACTATGCGGCCATATTATCCATTGATTGAAAAGCTACACCGCAATGTTTGCTCCAGGTGGTCAGTAAAAGCTATGCACTCATACTAACTACAGGTAACTGCAAGCTACAACATTATATCATCATGTTAGCTAAATGTAAATATATGTACATTCTATATCATCATGTTAGTTACAGTTAAATATATCAGGTGAATACAAACTATATTGTTGTAACTGGTTGCCCTGGTTGCCCTGACACGGCTTACCGGGACGGCTCTGTCTTGTGACATGACACTAAGCCGGTCAGGCCGTAGTTAGATAGCTCTGGCCGGATGCTATTTATGTCTACTTGAAGTGCTACTATGTATGTTTATGTAAATTTCGAGTAAGAAATATTTACCAATTAGGATACCAGACTTACCTCTTATAATGCAACGGAAGAGGAGAAAAAATATAGCGGTTGGAAGTGTGCCCATCTTTTCATGTCAGCTACCTAACCACAGCTGCATTACAGACAAAAACAAGTTCCTGTTGTGATGGCTGCCAAGTAAAAGTACCAGATGTGTTTTAATTGGAAATTTTAGTAGGGGAAAATTTGTTTATTTGTACTTGGAACATAAATGGTGTGCTGTACATATAATAACCTTTGTTTACTTTTGTTTGAAACAAGTTTGTGCAATAACTACTGTATGTTACGTAGTACAGTCAGAGAGCTTCATGAAAGTCTATATTTATAATGATGACACTTTAATGCTTGCATGCATGATGTTTACATTGTACATGGTATACTAATATTTTATTATTCTACCTGCAGTGTTTGTATTCAAAGCTAGGTTAGAGCTCTAAGTTATATTATTGTTTCCACTTTGACATGTAGACCTATGAAGTATAATAATTGATATGATAGACTGTCATGGTACCTTGCATGGAGGCTGATAAGATCACACTCTTCTATTCTGGTTAGATAGAAGCTATTATTATCTGGGAAGATATCAATCCACACTCTTTATCAGATGTTCTACATTTGTAGTTAGGTATTTGATTAGCATAGTGTATGGTCATGACAATGCAATAGAACTACAACCCAACTTTCTAATAAATGTTTGTGAGCTTGGTCATTGAATCTTTCACTAACTATACAGAGGCTTGTATATAGTTAAGACTGAGTAACAACCCTGCTCTTGAAATACATGTAGGATTTGACTTTCCACAATATCTGCTGAACAATGAGCAGTTAACTCTTGAACTAGAGTACAGATTGCCAATGTTATTGAGGGTAGATAATAGGGCATTTCCATATGAAACATCAAAAAGATTACTCACACACATGAAGCTAGCAATACGTTTATTATAATCTTTCCTTTTTATTTGTATAGTAAATATCATGGGCAACGAATAATATTGTAGCAGTAGCCAAGTATTACAGGGATAAAGACATTTTTAGTTACGACAGCTACATGTATGTCCACGTCTCAGCAGTTCTGAAGCAAAATGTTTTGTTTGCTCTACAGGTAGATAACTATTGTGGTCAAAAAAGGATGTACAGTTGATGCCAATGGTGCTACTCCATGCTATAGCATAATTCTACGTGTAAAATATAAACAATGCATACATGTAGTTATTGTAATCAGAGACTAAAACGCAGATTATACATGTATAATAATACTAATCATATTATAGCCTATTGTATGATATGATAGCACAAAATTATAAACTTACCCCAGATAATAATAATAACATAAGTACTTTGTGAGAGTTTCAATTCATTTCAAAGTATTTTACATGCAAGTAAATATAATACAGTGTATATTAGGTTGTGTATGTATTGTGTTGAGCCAGTAGCAGGGTCAATTCAGCCATTGCTTCCTAATCAACCTGTGCTCAGCTGAATTACGGTATGGGAAAATATTCAAGTAAAGATAAATATTCTTGGTTCTTTAGCTTTCCAATCTTCAACCATTTTCATTGGGTTCAGTGTCATAGCATTAGCTTGTGGTTACTCGGCAACCTCTGGTTGTGCTTCGAAAGAGTAGACTGCCATTGGTTCAGAGTACAGAGCATTATCTGCAGTAGAATTATCTGGAGCCGATGCTCTCCTGGGAGAAAGAAAGTAAATTCATTTTATCAGAGAGGGTTCAGATGAAACTGCAAGTGTTTGTTGTACATCCCGCATATATTTTTCATCAACAGTAGTAAGATCCCCTATACATGACTTGTATTATTGAGTGCAAGTGTAACTTTACATAAAACTGCTGAAAGAGTAGCGTATTTATGTCAGGTTTCAACAGTAGTTCTTTATTACCAAACCGCTTAAGAAAAGAAGTACAAATGATCAGCCTCTAAGTTCAATAAAGAAAATGACACATAGGAGGTGAAATTATTTTCTTCTATCAAATTGAAATTAGTACTTTGCATAGAGTTACCTCCTTTTACTCCAACAGATCACCCCAATCACTATTGCTGACGTTACTACGGTAATTCCTGCACACAGACCAGAGATCAGTGCAGTACTCTTGGAAAATTTCACTGTTTGACTGGAAGCTGCTGACTTCAAAGGGCTTGAAGTCTTACTGAACTCACTTGTAGCAGCATTAACCTCTGTTGAAATTATTAAACAAAGATGGTGAATATAGCTCATTATTAATACGATGTGTAGACAGAGACTTCTGCATGTCCCATTCATTAAAAGTGTGATATTAGAGTTAGGTTGAATTAAAACCTAACATTATTCTACCTAAACGGAAATACAAGTACTTGAAAAAAAATTTCCTTGCATAAAATGCATCGCTTTAAGACATACTTTGCATTTACTTTGTTGTCTATTAAATCTGTGAATGTAAAACAACTAAAAAGTAAATATAGTTTAGACTGCTTACTGTGACACTCCGGCGGAGCTGACCAACAACCATCCTCTTTACAATAAACTGTGTTGTTACCAAACAGCTGGTATCCATGGAGACAAGTGTAAACAGTAGTATCATCGACGTAATACCCGGATGTCAATCTTATACTGTTATCCACTTTATGTGGTGTCCCACATCTTAATATATCTGTAATAGTACAAAACATATGTATATTTATAGTTATTAAATAGAGCCTCATATGAACCAGCAGTTTCCTACAGATTACTTTTAACCATTGTTGGAATTGTTAAATAGTGAATGTTATATGAAGTGCAACTTCTAATCATTTTCTCTACAATGAGCAAATAACAGGGCCATAGGCTGCAAGATAATATACATTATATTCTAATAATCTTAACGCGCTGCAGTGAGTCTCTGACTGCAGCATATAGAAGGCATCCAATTTGAATGGCTCGATTTCAAAAACAATTGGTAGAACCATTTTTGGTGGTATGCACCTAGTGTACCTCCGGGATTCCAGAGCCACATGAATAAGGAGCGAATACTTTCACTCCAATAGCTGCTATCACAGTGAATACAATGGCTATGAGGCAGTATATGAGGTACTCGAGGATGTATAAATACACCTGTTGAGCAAGTTGTAACGTTTATAATCTTCTACTGTAAAACATATCTGCAGGCCTATTACTTAAAGTTGGAATAACTAAAGATACATATAGTTTGATCATATAATTTTACCTTCATCAACTTTACAGTGAGGTGGTTGACTCCAGTTTTCACTTGATTCACAGATAATATAATCAATACTTGAGTTAAACTCTCCAGTTACGCATTCAAAGTATATAGTCTTCCCTAACTCAAACCCAGAGATAGACTTTGTCCTAGCTTGTGGAACTTGAGGTGGTAACCCACAACTGACAACTGAAATAGATGGCAACCTTTCATTTGTCGATTACCCTTAATTGCCATCCGCTTTTTTCGGAACTTGGAAGTGTCAAGTGCAATTAGCCCAGTAATGGTTTAGTGCAGGGCAGTAATCATTACAAGTGCATAATAAGTAAAAGATTGACAAAAACATGGCAAGATTTAGAAGATAACAACTTTAGAATAGTTTAGTTTTTCAATCAAACGATTTTTAGAAACTAAGAGATTTTCATTTGTTCGTAAACTGCAACATACAAACAGACGGGAGGATGATTGGATGAGCAGAAAGAGAGGAAACAGACAACTTTGCCAAGCGCACATATTATTCACATAACCAGCTAAAAGGTCAGTCATCCCAAATGGTGATACCTATTTTCCAGTTAGGCGCAGCATTGTACAACTCCAAACTTGCATGAACCCATGTTGATATTGGATTTGAATAACATACATTGTAATGCTACGTACTATGACACTCTGGTGGAGCTGACCAATGACCATCTTCCTTACAATAGATAGTACTGTTACCAGATAGTTGGTATCCATGGAGACAAGTGTAAACAGTGATGTCATCTAGGTAGTGACCAGATACTTCTCTGTTACTATTGGCTACTGTATACGGTGTACCGCACCTCACTTCTGTAAAGATATCAGGTAGTTATGTTCAAATGTACAAGTAATCATTTCATTCCCTTCTTTAGCTCAAAACGACGGAAATTATATCAAAGCCTAAATAAAATTGTAGCAGAAGCTTTATTAATAGTGGTTAATTTGGTAACAAAAAGATATTTCTGATTGGTACTTTAGTAACCAAAAGAAAGAGAAGTTGGTGCATTGAACTTACTATTACAAGTAGGTAAAGTAGACCACTGCAGTGACGGCAAGCATTTCACAGTAGAATCCCCAACAATCTCATATCCTGGTAGGCAGACATACCCCTCAGAGTCCCCAACTGTTCTGTCGTAGCCCGATGGCAGATCTCTTGCAAATTCTACTGCTGGTGGTGTTGGGCAGGATTTTCCTGCAGAAGCAAAGAAATTTCACCGGAGTGCATGTTGATGAATGGTTTATTAGCATGTATTAGTAACATTGCCACTTTCCTAAAACTGACAGGGTTCAACGGGTTGAACTTTTACCCCCATGGCTCACTGGAGAGTATCAAAACCAGATTTTGATTAGCTTCAAATGTGCAGTTTGGAGTTGAATGTAGCTGTCATTGTGAACATCATTACATAATAATGACAGTATATACTGCACCTTTGCAAATTGGTGGGTCACTCCAATCACCAGTCTCGGTACAGAATATTGTCTCATTTCCTATGATGTCATATCCTGTCTCACAGTGATATCTTGTACTGTCATTGAATAGATATCCAGTAGCAGTAGAATGGGAATGCTGCACAGTCGGTGGAGGCCCACAGCTCAATTCTGGAAAATAATTGTACAGGTATTTTTGCATAATTAGTTACAGTAGCTGAGAGCTTAATGACTACAAAAATATTGATTACCTTGATTCTTTTTTTGTGGAATATGATGCCTATGCGTAATAGGCAATTCTTATTATAGTCACACGTCCTCTGTACTAGTCGTGGCTTGGACCAAGGAGAAAGAGGGGAAGGAGGCTCGTCTATGAGAATTCTGTGTTCAATGTTTTCCTCGGTTTAAAAATATGAGCACATGAGTCGCTGGCGTTGAGCGAGTAGACAACTTCGTTGAATCGTGATGTGCTTCTTCATCACTAAAGAGGTATAACAGCAATGCACATGTGCACAGCTCTGGCGCTTATAGCGTCACAGTTATAGCATCCAAGAAAAATCATTTCTCTGGAGAGATAAGCATTAGTGTTCATTGACATAGCCTATAATTTGAGTACTATTTTCATTTAATGTGGGCATGTTGTAGGGCCCACAAACTAACCTACCAACTTAAATTGTATCTGAACTATATGCCATAAATCAAATTAAGTATATGGAGTCCTGATGTCAGAGAAACTTGTTGCACAACTTGGCTCATTTTAACCGCGATTTCAGTGTTTGTAATTTTTTTTATTATGAAGGAGCAAAGTATAAATTTTGATTTAAACTTCACCAATTGCAGCAAGTTTAAATCTATTAGTATTATTTTTGCTTATTTTGTTGAGCATGTTGGTATTCGCAATAAGTGTCATTTTATGTTGAGACACGCAGTTTTCTTCAACTCTGGCGATTTTCCTTGGCGATATCTATCGTATCCCAGTGAAATATGTAGTGTGTATATAGTTAGTCTGTTCATTAGAGTGTTACCAATTATTGACATTGGCTATATTTTAATCTTAGTTGATGACATCAACTAAGATTAAAAACCTGTGAATTTTACTTTTTTAAAAACATTCATCATCTTTTGTTCTGACTTTACCAAGTACCCGAGGCGCACATCAAACACCGGAAGCGCATTGTGACATAATTACATGTATATACAGGTTTTCAAAGACGAGCCTCTTTCCCCTCTTACTCCTTGTTTGGACTCAACACTCAATGCAGCAAGGAGTGACATGGAAATAACTATAATTGTCTTCCTTTGACTATTACTAGCAACATTGAAAAATATCCTATCGCTTGAAATTATTTTATGAGATATTGTTCTATACGTTAGTATCTCTCTTGCTCTCTTTTGAGACTTGCAAGAAGGACCCCTGAATGATTGACTCCATGAGACCCATAAGCAATTACAGTAATTACTACACTAATAACTACAAGCACTCATTCTACTCACCTGCCTGCACTAGCTAGCTAACACAAATGAAGATCATGGAATTAGCATTATTACATTCACCACCTAACTACAGAAAGCTACAGCACGACAACAACTACATGTACAGTGTAGGTAGCGTAGAGTTCGAAGAAATCAAGGACCATATCGAGCATTGGTAAAGTTATTCAACGTGCAAGTAGTAGGTAGGACAAGGTGCAGTAATGAGGTTTGTGTCATCTCTAGCTTTTGTTGAGTAAGAATCAAGGCTGGAGTGCACAAGAAATCTTTAACTAGTTTTGCAAAATCATGTGGGACAATATTCTAGTGAGCCAGATGATCTCTTATTAACCTATTGCACGATATTTAAATAGATTTCTATGTGCATTTAAGTTGACATTCAGCAAATAGTTAATTGGAAAATGCTCTTTATGTGTAAAGCCAAGAACCAATTTATTTATTACCGTAGAACGTGGATAACTCGATCTCACATAACTCAGATAATTGGATAACTCAGCCCCCCCCCACCCCCGTAAACGATTATCGGCTTTAGAAAGCTTGGGGTTTATTGGCCATTCAGATGATATATGCATGCAGATCCCTAAAAATACCAGGTCAGCACTTGGATTCTTGTGGTTGGTTCAGTGTATGTATAGCTGCGGCTTGTGCACTACCCATAGCCGAACTTGCCACTACTACTTACTACTGTAACCAGTGCTCATTTCTTACAGGCTCGCCCAAGCTCGGCGAGCCTGTAAGAAATCATCATGCCAGCATCACAACCCACCACACCCACCTCCCACCCCATCTTAGAGCCTGTAAGAACTGCCATAAACTTTGAGCACTGACTGTAACTAGACAAAGTAGACCATTGCATACTGAAATATAGCATTACTTACTATCACAACTTGGTAAAGGATACCACTGTATAGTGGCTATAATATTACTTACTGCTACAACCAGGTAAAGTAGACCATTGTAGTGTAGGTAGACACTGCACTGTAGAATCACCAACAATCACATATCCTGGTAGACAGACATATTCCACAGAGTCTCCAACTGTTCTGTTATAAGTGACTGATAGATTGAGAGAATTGGCCACTAGAGGAGGGTCTGGACACGGAAGGGCTGGAATAAGGAATGCATGCAAATGGTGAGTAGGAGTAGGGGGCGGCTCAGTTGGTTAGAGACGAAGGTTTGAATCCTACGGCTGATGTCTACTCACTATTGGGCCTTTGTGCCATAGATGTGCTCTGACTTGCTTGCGAACTGAGAGCAAAACTGGCGCATTAGTTGCGGCCTTGCCCTTAAGGCACCTACTTTATCACCGCCAGTCTTCGGACTAGGCATGTGAGTAACCCTTGGAGTTTTAATGAAAATGCTACATTTAATCAACGTGCATTAGCAGGCTGTCCCTAAGATTCTTCTACAACAATGGGAGGTGTCTTTAATGATGGAAATTAAAAATTAATGCTGTCCATTTTACTTTTGAAATTAACTGACCTTGACACGTAGGAGGGAGTGACCAGTGTCCAGAGGACAGACAGTAGATGCTGGAATTTCTGGTCGATTCATATCCTTCATCACATTCATATGCAACACTGTCATCATATCGCTGACCAGTCACAGACACCTGAGAGTGGTCGACTGATGGGGGTGGCCCACAGTTTACTTCTAAAATAGATTTAGTGACAGAAATCCCCGTTGAGCAGATGACAAAAAAATTTGCTGTGCTAATTCCTTCTAGCAAAGAGACTGTGGACGTGGTTGATTCAAATACATGCATTGTTTAGTCGCTGTAGTATGACTTACTCTTACAGTTAGGTAAATTAGACCACCTTTTAGTTACTTTGGCATTACTTACTACTACAACTTGGTAGAGTAGACCATTGTAATGTTGGTAGACACTCCACTGTAGAGTCACCAGAAATCTCATATCCCGGTAGACAGAAGTACTCCACAGAGTTTCCAACTGTTCGGTTATAACTGACAGATTCATTGAGAGAATTGGTCACTAGAGGGCGGTCTGGGCATGGAAGGGCTGGAATAACAGATGCTTGTATTAGCAGATTGTCCAGCATATTTTGCTATGGCAATGGGAAATATTTTCAAAGTTGAAAAATCAAAGTTAATGCTATCCATCTAATTTTTGACACTAACTGACCTTGACAAGTAGGAGGGAGTGACCAGTGTCCAGAAGATAGACAGAAGATGGTAGAATCTTTGGTCAACTCATACCCTTCATCACAATCATATGTTACACTGTCATTATATAGCTGACCAATCACAGTGATCTGAGAGTGGACGACTGCAGGAGGTGGTCCACAGGCTATTCCTAAAATATATTTAGCAACAGAAATTGCCATTGAGTAGATGCCATTTACTTAGTCCGTGTAGCAATGAGACTGCGGCATGTTCAATTCAAATCTGGTATAGTCACGATAATATTACTTACTATTACAACTTGGTAGAGTTGACCACTGTAATGTAGGTAGACACTCTACTGTAGAATCACCAACAATCGCATATCCAGGTAGACAGATGTACTCCACAGAGTCTCCAACTGTTCTGTTATAACTAACTGATACATTGAGAGAATTGGCCACTAGAGGAAGGTCTGGACATGGAAGCGCTGGAATAACAGAATGAATGTGGATAACTTTTATTCTTACATTAGGCTATGCATAATTACACGGAGGAGGGACTGACCAATGTCCAGAGGATAAGCAAAAGATGACAAAATCTCTAGTCAACTTATGTATTTCATCACATTTATATGTTACACTGTCATTATACAAGTGACCATTCACAGTGACCTGAGAGTGGACTACTGTTGAGAAAGGGGGGAGGTGGGGTGGACCGCAGTTTACCCCTTGAAGTAATTTCATAAATAAATTATACAGCTTACTATGACACTCTGGAGGAGCTGACCAATGACCATCTTCCTTACAATAGATAGTGCTGTTACCGGACAGTTGGTATCCATGGAGACAAGTGTAAACAGTGATGTCATACAGGTAGTGACCAGATACTTCTTTGTTACTATTGGTTACGATGTATGGTGTGCCACATCTCACCTCTAAAATATGTTCATCAGCAATGTATCAGCTCACAACTTCCTCAATGGGCATATTATTAAAGCCTGTCATACACTTATACAGAGACTAGAACATATTATGATGTTCTGCAACGGATAAATCTATAATGCAACTAGTGCTTGCACCGCTAATATGAAAAATTCACACTATTATCTTAAACGTTTATTTCTTTACTATTACAACTAGGTAAAGTATACCACTGTATAGTTACTATGTATTACTTACTATTACAGCTAGGTAAAGTAGACCACTGTAATGTAGGTAGACACTCTACAGTAGAATCACCAGATATCTCATATCCTGGTAGACAGATGTATTCCACAGAGTCTCCAACTGTTCCAACTGACACAGATGTCACATTCTCAGCATTGGCTACTACTGGCAGATCTGGACATGGTAATCCTACAGAAAACATGACTCTCAACTAGACATGGGTTACGTCTCTTAAGACATCCCTATGGTAAATCTCTAGCTTTCTGTACGTTCACAAAACAAACTTTTTATAGAGGTATGAGGTTGTTTCTCTTTTCTTTTTTTTAAGAAGTTTCTTTTTAGAGCGATCAGGGGTTGTTTCACATCTATGAAAGTACCAGTCCCTGACTGGGGTGTGAACCCGAGGCCACTACAGCACCTAACCGCTTAGCACAGTGAACAGAACATGCTACCACTACACCAGCTCAGCAACCTTAAAAAATAAAGCTTCGCCGGAGAGCAGTCAACATGCTCTGAGCTAACTGCACACAAGGCATCCCTCGTCTTATGGCCACCTTGCTCTAATGCAATGCACCATACAGTAGTTAAGGAGTTTGGTCATTTTTTATATATAATATTATGTTTCTTATGCAATGAATTTATATAAAAAGTGGTCAAACCCCTAACAACCTATACATAAAAACGTGACCATAATACTAGGGATGCCTTCTGTGCGGTTGGCTCAGAGCTTGTCTACTGCTGAACTGATGCAGTCATAGCATGTTCCGTTTACTGTACTAGGCGATTATGTGCACTAGAGGCCGCGGGTTCAAACCCCAGCCAGGGGCGAGTATTTTCATGTATGCGAAATAAGTCCCTTATTGCTCAGATGCGAAATTCCTTGCATAAAAAACACCACAAAACAATTTACCTGTGCGTTCAATGTTCATCAAAAGGAAGTCTATTTTGATTGGATAAAGACCTGTATTGAAGTAACATTTTCAAAACCAATAACTACAACATAGTGAGAATAATTATTACCTTGGCAGTATGGTGCTATTGTCCAGAAGCTTGACGGCTGACATGTTGCGGTATCACTACCAATTAGCTGATATCCTGTGTCACATTCGAAAGTCACTGTACCGTTGTATTCATAGCCAGTAACTGTAGCCTGAGCATGGAGTACAGCTGGTGGTGGACCACAGTTAATCTCTAGAACCCAAATGTAGAGAGTGATATTTAAAATTGTAAGTATACATGTATTTTACAGCCAGTAGGGAGTTTCTCACTGTTACAGCTAGGTTGAGGAGACTACTGTATAGTTACTATAGTATTACTTACTATTACAGCTAGGTAAAGTAGACCACTGTAGTGTTGGTAGACATTCTACTGTAGAATCACCAGATATCTCATATCCTGGCAGACAGATGTACTCCACAGAGTCTCCAACTGTGTTATTCCTATTGTATCTGACAGACACATTTTGAGCATTAGGTACTGCTGGCACTATTGGGCATGGTTGCCCTAAAAATGAAGGGAAAGAATTTCAATACGCATCTGTGAATAACGCTCATAGATGCTGAAAGCATGAAATACATACATGTAAATGTACATTGTGGTTTACCGGCGCACACATAATACATGTATGTACAGAATATGCCTTTTTTTTACATAAATTTATATACGCGGACTATTTTTGATATTACATATATATACATTGTATGTAATGTATGCGTCTCGGGTGTTCAGCTAAATTAAATATTACACGGCCAGTTTCATCATTATGCAAGAGTTCGTCAACCCACGGCGCGTCCATACAATATTTAAATGACATGAGTATTTTGTGTACCTCTACATGTTGGTGGGACAGTCCAATGTCCAAAGATCTGACAGTGAATAGACTCATTTCCTGATATCTCATACCCAGCCTCACATTCATATGTCACAGTATCATTGTATGAATGTCCAGTTACTGTAGCCTTAGAGTTTGTGACAGATGGTGGTGGACCACAGTTTACTCCTGAAATAAGGGCTATGTGATTCAGCACCTACTGTGACCAATTATAAAGACTAGTTACATGTTCAATGTATACAACTTTGTGGTACCTTTGATTTGATATACATGTACAATACCCAGCTAGGATGTTGGTTTCAAATTTTGGTGTTACTGTATTGCCTGACTTACTGTGACAGATAGGTGGGGTTGACCACGTCCCGTCTTCAGCACATCTAACAGTAGCAGAACCTCTCATATTGTAACCTAAGTTATCACATGTATAGGTGACTTCAGTATCAAACGTCGTGTTATATAGAACACGTCGAAGTCCGCCATTTGTGATCGTTGGTGGTGATCCACAGTCTTTTACTGCAATTTATAAACAAACTAATTTAGCACACAAGTTACTAGTGAGTGACACAGACTCATTAATTAATCCTCTTCACTATAAACACGATGTACATAATTATATTAATAGAAATAAAAACGTAAAATAAATACCTATGTTGTAAAATAAATACCTATGTTGTAGTTCAAGGGTTTGGGGTTTGCTACCAACTATGTATATAATTGTATGCTTGCTACTACATGTGGGTAAAGTAGACCATCTTCTGTTAGACTGACAGGTTATGGTACCATTTCCTCTGGTTATCTCATATCCAGGTAGACAGGTGTATGTAGCAGTATCTCGGTATCCGGTACCATTAGACCGTGTAGAACGGAGGTTCGTATTCCGTACAAGAGGAGGGTTTCCACAACGCTCACAATGATCAAAGAAACCCATACCTTAACACTGCAAATCTACACTTTCATACTTGAATTTCTGCGGTAAGTAAATGCCTTTTACCATATTATAACGATTGTGTGTTGAACGCACAATGTGTTTTTCCGGCAATGTCAGTACGTGACCAGGAAACATCTAAATCTATATTATATTGCTGATGTTGCTGCTACAGCAGTTTCTTTGATACAAGCTATCTGTATCTAACCAGTGGAAAGATCCATTAACCTCAATCCAAAATTTTTTCCATACTTTATTTTATTATTATGTAAAACAATGCGCAATAACTACATGTAATTTGCAACGTGTAATTCTAGCAGGAACTATCATCGTATTTGCTAGGAAGAGTGTCAGTTAGCATTTACATTCCATTTCGTCTATTTTTCAAGATAGATAACATGGCAAAGCTATTTATTAGATGGCTCCTGTCTAATTAGTCTAGCATCACTTACTACTACATGTAGGTGGAGTAGACCATCTTCTGTTAGACTGACATGTTATGGTACCAGACCCTCCTGTCATTTCATATCCAGGTAGACAGGTGTAGGTAGCTATATCTCTAAATCTGGTACCATTTGAACGGGTATCTCTATAGAAGATATTCTGCACTTGAGGAGGGTTTCCACAGTTCACTTCTACATTGCAAGCAAAGATAAAATTTGTATCATATTATACGTGTGTAAGAAAAATTTCAATGCATGTCGTTGGCAAATATATTTAAATTGTCAAAAATGTTAATTAGTATATACACTACATTGCAGTTATGCTGTCACTACTAATCATGTTTATTATTTTAGACGTACTACTACATGTAGGTGGAGTAGACCATCTTCTGTTAGACTGACATGTTATGGTGCTATTTCCTCTTGTAACTTCATATCCAGGTAGACAAGTGTAGGTAACTATATCTTTATATCTGGTATCGTTAACACCCACGGATGAAGAGTTTGTATTCGGTACAAGAGGAGGGTTCCCACAGTTCACCTCTACATGTATATAGTAAAAATACACATTTTTATAAGTGCAGAACTTGTTGGTTGGGGTGTTTGTTCAAAAACTACATGTATGTGATCTGTTGAATAGGCTCAAAATTGTTCCCAGTGATGCTTACATGTACAATGTATATTCTGTTCAAGTTTGCAAAGCATACTTTACACATATGAATTATTACAATGCATTGCCGTATTTTAAGGGACTACAGGGATCGACACTGCTGCCCTTGCTGCCAATATCAAGTGCCTAAAAGCACTACTTCTGAACTGGGCACTGATTCCTTTTACACAGTACATGTATGTGCTATATTTCCGTTAGCGATCGATGCGTTGCAACACTACACAATTATAACTCTATGGCGTTACCAAGGAGACAGTAACCAGTATTCCTAAAAATAACAATGACTATATTGCAGGAGGTATGCAAAGTGGCCCATAGAATTGTGTAGAGCTCTGCTAAGAGGCTCTTTGGCCATGTCGAGGTCAACAGCTTTTGATATGGAGCGAGAAAATTTGCAGTCTTCATGAATGAATGAATCAGGTTGATACGAACAGAATAAACACATTCTTTTAGATAATATATTAGATATTTATACCAAGGTAAAAACAAGTGCAAAAGTAAAAGTACAGAACACTGCCGTCTCAGATGAATCCCTTTGTAAGTCACTGCTATGAATAAAGTTGTTCCCTCTCTGTCACTGACTGGTACTGATTTCTGTTTTTAGTATTTTTATAAAGTATTAGCATTCATTATTCTTCAATTATTCCAGCTATTACTAGTCTACTTACAGCTACCACTGCTACATTTACTAGTCTACTTACAGCTAGTGCTGCTACATTTACTACTGGCAACTAAATGAATATTGCAGGGAGAGGGAGAGGGGAGAAGGGGGTGCCCACACTCTTTTTCACCCAGTCAAACTCCTGCCAACCCACTGAATTTTTCTAACCGACGCCCCTGCAATGCATTGTAATGGAAAGTATGTTGTACGATGCACCTTGTAAACAATTGTAAAATATTACTTTGTTTAGACTATTTTATACCATATATTTTGATGCAACTTGGTGCAATTTGATGCACCAAAGAATCTGTCACTATCTCATTCAAGAGTTTAAACATAGTCAGGGATGGGTATTTTCATGGATGTGAAATCGGGCCCCTGACTGCTCAAGTGACGAATTTAAAAATTCTTGCATTAACTTCAAGATTACTGTGAATTTAAGGCTACAACAATGATTAAATTTATATTAAACAAAATGACAATATCATCATATTGGCAGGCTACAAACACTTATTACCTGGTGGATAATCTAGAGCACCTGAACTATTAGTGCCTCTGCTTTCTTTACTCCAAAACTAAAGGTAGCAGATAAATACTCACTCCTGCAGGTAGGAATTGTTGGCCAACTACTGTCTGACTGGCAGTGGTTAGTGGTGTATGGTTTAACTAGTCCATATCCAGGTATACAGGTAGATGTAGTAGCATTTTCTGGAAGAACTTCTGATCTGCTGGAACAGCTCAGCCCTAAAATTATTGCTTCATAAATTTGGCCACATTTATCAGTCAGATTTCCAATATGCAAGAGATTTTTAAACTTATTTATAAAATTATGTTACTTACTTTTTAGAAGGAGATTTGCTCTCTCTCTCGTTCCACAACAATATTATAGCCAATACATTTTAAAAATAAAATAATACGAGTAAAACTTGTAAAAAGTCACATGCTCCCATCAACTGAACTAACTAACATAATAAATGCATATACATAATTAACTGATAATATACTGTAAATTAAACAATCCATTTATTCATATAGTGTGTATCACATCAAAATGTACAATAAAAGCATAGACACAGTGTAGTCTACTGTGTATTACAATCTGTGGGAGTAGCCTGGGTTCCACACAGTCATATCAAAAGTAAGGCTACATGTAGGTGCTTGTTCACACCTAATTAGTGCAATACTAACTGGTGCTGTCCCATCTAGTACGAATGTACAGTTTTTGCCATAATTTTTTACAAGCACAGTCATAATGCACATAAATAGACAAAAGATAGCACTATGAAACACCTACCAAGACAATTACAATAATATCGGTGATCAGTTTCCAAAGTGAAGGATTGACTGTGTTTTTGCACTTGAAGCTCAGAGCAACATACAATGTTATATACCTGTATAATAGTGTAATGGTTTTTGGTTTTTGGTATGGTCGTCTTAAGACGACTCCCGACCCCAAAATGAAGTGCCTATGAGTGGTGCTAGGCCTTCTCATTACATGAAAGATTGATCGGAGTCAGTAGTCAAAGAACTACCAAAGACGACCCATGTGATCCCGAGTTATGCTTGTTTACTATACTAAGAAAGAGAGTGATCTGACCCAGTAGGCAGTTCGTGTTGCAAGGTCGAGGACCCTAACAACTAGAATGACCTATCTGAGTCCAAGTCTGGGTCTGAGTCTAAGTGAAAGTCTCTGTATATAAGTATAGATGTGTCTTTATTGAGATCCAAGCAAGAACTGAGACAACAAGCATAAAAAACAATGCCCTTTATATAGTAAGAGAACTTCCGGTAAAAAGCCCAAGGTAGTGTCGGGAAAAGACGGCGTAGTGTCATCCGGAAATTGTACAACAATATGGCGGCCGGAAGCCCGATGGCCGACCCAAAATGGGTCGGGTTATTACAAAAGATGCTTAGAATCATCCAATTCATATACAAAATGAATATCAAGTAACTCTGAGAGGTCGGGCCTCTTTACATGGGTGTAAAAACAGTATAATGTCTTAGTAATGCCATATTCAAGTATATACACAACATAAAAAGGAATATAAGCAGGTATACATATGGGTACGCATATAATTAGTGTCAGGTGGTTGAGGAGAACTGTGCGTAACCATTACAATAGTACTATTAGAATGAATTTCAATGTACTGATGTGCTAGTACATATTTATACATATATGGACCTTACAAGTAGTCACTTACTTGTGCAGGTTATTGGTTGGTAGCTGTTGTACCATCCGCCAGGAAACAAGCAGCTAATAAATGCTGAGTTAGTAGACACGTCTTCATATCCAGGAGAGCAGAAGCAACTATGGTTGGTTGATGTACCCATACATTGCCCATTTTCCACTTGTGTGTGGCCTCTACAGTTAGTTGCTACATGAAAACAATGTGACATGGAGAAAAAGATAATGCAAGATGGCTCATGTACATGTACATGTATACATGTACATGTATACATGTACATGTACATGTATACATGTACATTGTATAATTGCTGCAATATTGTAATGGTTTCTGTGTTTTGGTGCGGTCGTCCTTGGACGACTATCGACCCAGAAATGAAGTGCCTATGAGTGGTAATAGGACTTCGCATTACATGAAAGATCGAGCGGTCTCAGTAGCCCAAATACTACCAAAGACGACCCATCTGATCTCAAGTCCGCCCTTCAGACTATATTACAATGAAAGAGAAAGATCCGACCTAGTAGGCAGTTCGCTAAGCGAATGACCTGGCAAAAGGAAGTGAAGATCTCTGTATCAAGTGTAGATGTGTCTTTATTGAAAGCCAAGTGAAGACTGAGACAATGAACAGTAAAACAATGCCCTTTATATAGTATAAGGACTTCCGGCCGACGTGACGTCGGGAAAAGACGACGTGTGGTCGTCCGGAAGTTGCGCAACAAGATGGCCGCCGGAAGCCCGACGGCCGACCCAAAATAGGTCGGGTTTTACAAAAGTTGCTTAAAATGGTCCAATTCATGTACAAAATGAATATCAATGGATTCTGGGAGGTCGGGCCTCTGTACATGGGTATAAAAGGCATCAAAAGACTTAGTAACAATCATGTAACTATATACAATAACATATAGTAAAGTACAAGCAGATATATGCATGTATGTGCACACAATAATGAGTGTCAGATAGAAGATACGACTTGGCGTACCATCACATAGCCCCCTCACACTAGGTCATGGGTGTCTCTAGTGTCAAGTTAAGAAGGGTACGATACAGTGTAGATCCCCTGGATACTATGTCCAAGTCTGCTTGTATGAGCTGGAGCTGCTGGGGGTGGTTTAGATGCTGGTTGGCTAGTTTGCGAAGAGCTATTTCTCGAGCATAGAGAGGTTCCAGGTGCTGGCGTAGAGTGTCCCCCACCTGTTGACGGCTGGCAAGGTAGTGAATCCGTGGCTTAAGTTCAGCAAGTTGTTGCATGAGCGACGGATCCGGAGATGCAGGACGTGTGGCATTCGACTGAGTTAGTACAGGAGATGCAGGAGGTGGGAGCTGGACGGCAGGAGAGTCTGGAGAGGCTCGGAGTGGGTCCCTGGCAGGTATGTGAGGAGAGCAGTGTGGCGAGACTTCTAGTGTTGGCCTAGACTGCAGTGGTTCGATTAGTAGAACCGGGGAAGCTGAACAAGAAGCTGCACATGAGACCTTGGGGGGAGAGCCTTCATAGAGAGTGCCTGGCTGAGCAGCAGGCATACTCTTCCTTGGAGCAGGCCGGGTCTTCCAAGAGGGTAGACGTCCGCGTCGGCCAGGGGAGGTGACGCTTACAGCGGAGGTGCTGACACTGGGTCACCAGGGAGAAGGTCCAGCAGGAGTGGTAGGCGACGAGGAAGAGGAGGAGGTAGCATCAGAGGGTGCGGAGCCGGGTGTCCGCTCTGGAGATGGAGAGGGACTGTGCCGTCTTTTAGGAGGCCGCTTCCGGGCAGAGGAGGTGCTAGGCAGGTAGACTGGCTTGTTTGTTCCCGACTGTCCGTCCATGGTAGGACGACATGACATTCCATGAGGGCCGCGTAGCTGGGCCCATCTGTGAGGAAGAGACGTTTCCCACAGATACTGGATCTCCGACTGAAGTGATGGCCTAGTGCATCACGGCTAACAGAGCTGCGTCCGCATCAGCAGTAGAAGCGTGCGAAGTGTTGCCAGATGTGTATGTTTAGCCTCTTGAGGGTTCCGGAGAAGCCACACTTTGCACATTTGAGGTTAGGCTGACTCCTTCTGGCCAAGTCGTCTCGGGCCTGCTGGGTGAAGGTGCTAATCCACGGTTTAGTGGCTCCGGAATGTTGAGATGACTCTATGGGTAGCTTGTCAGTGAGTTTGTGCAGCTTAATTGTAGCTTGTTTCAGGGTAGCGGTGACAGGAGGTGGAGTAGGTGGAGGCGTGCCGTCTGGGGTGAGCGTCTTCCTTACAGGAGATGCATCTACAATACACAATTTATTTGATGTGTATCCTCCGCCTTCTAACTCATGCTCTTTCCTGTGGAAATGTTCAGGGGAATCCTCCTCTGTCCCGACTGGTCTATGCCGAGTGGGGAGGGAGAGAGAATTCATGCCTGGCAGTTCCACAGGTGTGGGTTGTTCCTCTAATTCCGATTTGTTCCCTACTGGTAACACTGAGATTTGCTTACCTTCAGCTGTGAAGACAGGCTGATTGGAGTGATCCGTGTTGGAAGGAGTAGCCGTCTCGTCCATACGAGAACGAGAAAGGATACGACTGCTGTTATTAGCTTCACCAGTGTCACAAAGAGTGCAGAGGTTGTCACATGTAGGGATACATGTGCTTCGGTGAAGTGCTGGATGAGAAAGGACTACTCGTCTGTGAGCTGTCGTATTTATACTAGCCGAGGGATGAGCAATTGGCTCAATTGTAGGCAATGCCTTAGGCACATTTTCTTTGTTTGACTCGTCAAATAAGCGCGGGAACACGGCAATGGTTGCCTTCGATTGCTTCTGATCCGCTTTAGGGGATTTCGAGAGTTTGGCAATCTGTATCTTCGGCTGAAATTGTTCGGCAATGCTAGATTCCGTACAAGAGCATTTCGCTCTCTGTACTTGAACTGCTGGCAGTATAGACTGTATCTCCGTCGTTGGGATTATGTCTTGGAGGTCGGCTACGCGATACTTCGCGTCCTCTGGATCAGGTCGGGCTGTTGAAACTTGAACATTCTTCGAGAGGTTCAGAGGTAGCTCTCCTGTTTGGTCCAGCACGGTTTGCTCCGTGTCGATCCTCAGGCCGCGGACTTGGACTGTAGTGTCTGGCAGTTCTACACACGATAAGTCGTCCATCGGGGCATACTGAATTTTGGCGGGAATCAATTGCTGATTAGTGTCGGGTCTGGACGTGGCCAGATCCTGTTGATCCTTCTGAGTTGAGGACAGGTCGGGGTTACCTTGTGAGGTCTGGTCCGACGGAGCGGGACATGTGAGTCGTCCTTTCAGCCTTGGGGGGTGATCTGTGGTCACTTCGGATGTGTCCGGCTTTGAGTGGAGTCGTTTCTTGCCTGATTTCGGCCTAGTGGGTATAGGTTCATCCACTGTGACGGGTGTGGGTGACGCCGTCGGCCTGGACTGTGATGGGCTAGTTACCCGTGGGGTTTTCTGTTTGGAGTGGCTACTTTTGTCTTTAGGCCTAGTGGGTATAGGTTCTTCCACTGGGACGGGTTCTGATGTGTCCGTCGGCCTCTGTGGACGACCATTGCGGTTTGGTCCACTCTTCTTAGGTTTGGCCTCAGTAGGAATGGGTTCATCTACTGGGACGGGTTCTGATGTGTCCGTCGGCCTTTGTGGACAACCAGTGTGGTGTGGTCCACCTTCTCCTTGCTGAGCTCCAGTAGGAATGGGTTCATCTACTGGGACGGGTTCTGATGTGTCCGTCGGCCTCTGTGGACGACCATTGTGGCTTAGTCCACCTTCTCCTGAGTTGTTGTCTGCGTCGGCTGCAGTAGGAATGGGGTCATCTACTGGGACGGGTTCCGGTGTGACCGTTGGTCCGTCATCCGCGTCTTGACATTTCTGTAGGAGGGTATGTAGGGCTTTCCGTAGGAGGTCGGCGAGAAGCTCCTCTTGTTGTTTTGGAGGACTGGTCCTGCCATCTTTGTTACGTAGGAAGGCTGTTCCGGTTTCCAGTGCTTCCTCCATATCATCGGGCTGTAGCCATGTGTAGTACCAGCGTAGGCCGTGGTTGTGGACTGTGAGGCAGAACTTCTCTACAGTTCACTCTTCCAAAGATGCAGGGGGTGCTCCTTCAAAGGCTGTTGCCATCAGTCTACGGATGAGAGCTGCATAGTCTCTGAGTGACGTGTGGGCTGGCTGTTCCAGGGTGGACAGTTTCCATCGGGCTTCTCTGGCAGATAGTCCATACTGTTCCCTCAGTCGGGAAAATATCTCTTCGACTGATCGGGGTCGTCCGCATTCTTGTGCGGGCCCGTGTAGGGCGGCTCTAAGCCGTATGAGGCGTGCTCTGTCATTCCAGTTGCAACGCTCTGCCATAGCGATGAAGTCTTCTATGAAGAGTTCTACGTCCTCTTGTCCGTTGTAGCTGAGTGTTTTGAGGTCCTGCTCGGCTTGGTACATTACCTGCTGAAGCAGGTTCCTTATTCGGTCCATGTCGGTAGGGTGTCGGGTAGTGAGTTAAACTGCTTTGGTTTGTGAGGCCGTGTCGGCCTAGTCGACGTACTGAGTACCGTCAATCTATTCTGGATCCGAGGTCGGTCTTTGATTGAAGATCCGGCGTAGGTCGGGCTACATCCAGCGGAACCACGAGAATTATGGGTGCACTTTAGCGTTTGTCACCTTCTCGTAAAAGGGTTCCCGGGTCCGAGTCCTTAATCGCCGTCGAAGTATTGAAGAATGAGGTCGGTCGGTTACCCGAGGCCGAGGTCACCTTCCTTCGCTTCGTATCGTAAGAGTACGACCTTAGAATCCCACCGCTGCCACCAATGTAATGGTTTCTGTGTTTTGGTGCGGTCGTCCTTGGACGACTATCGACCCAGAAATGAAGTGCCTATGAGTGGTAATAGGACTTCGCATTACATGAAAGATCGAGCGGTCTCAGTAGCCCAAATACTACCAAAGACGACCCATCTGATCTCAAGTCCGACCTTCAGACTATACAATGAAAGAGAAATGTGGTAGATTCTAGAAGTGTTTTTGCAAGCTGGTATTGTAATTGTAAGGCTAGGGAAGCTGTTGCTTTTTTACCTATATAATAGGAGTTAGCTACATGTAGCTCTAGCTGCATGTAGCTATTTTAGATACTTATATATAAGGGATTTTTATATAAAGTAGAAAGGAGGAGTAGAGTAAGTAGAGAGAAAGTGGAAGAGAAGTTGAAGTGTTAATAAAAGTTAGATCTGCAAGTGTCTAGACGACCCAGAAAAGGTTTATGGAATAACAGTTGAATGAACAGTAGAATCCATAACATTGGTGGCAGTGGTGGGATTCCGGTCTAAACACTCTAACTGCTCAACACTTACAACTTGTATTACACCGACTGACTAGGACAGTCATGCTTAGATGGATAGGGTAGACTATCTTGTAAGAGTCCAGCGTGAGCGTGGTGTTTATGCCATAGCCTATCAAGCTGTGTATAGCTCATCAAGATCTACACCTAGGAGTAGTGAGCCAGGAAGCTGGAGGATACTTTCTCTCTAACACTTACAACTCGTATTACACCGACTGACTCAGAAAGTCATGCTAAGATGGATAGGATAGACTATCTTGTAAGAGTCCAGCATGAGCATGGTTTTTATGCCATAGCCTATCAAGCTGTGTATAGCTCATCAGGATCTACACCTAGGAGTAGTGAACCAGGAAGCTGGAGGATACTTTCTCTCTAATGACAATAGGATAGAAATTATTGTGTTATGTATTTATTTTAGTTTTTGTAATTATTTTAATTGCATGAGTACTGTTTGTTGGTGCCTGTTATATCTCGTCGGTTTATGGAATGACAGTTGAATGAACAGTAAAATCCATAACAGAAAGATCCGACCTAGTAGGCAGTTCGCTAAGCGAATGACCTGGCAAAAGGAAGTGAAGATCTCTGTATCAAGTGTAGATGTGTCTTTATTGAAAGCCAAGTGAAGACTGAGACAATGAACAGTAAAACAATGCCCTTTATATAGTATAAGGACTTCCGGCCGACGTCACGTCGGGAAAAGACGACGTGTGGTCGTCTGGAAGTTGCGCAACAAGATGGCCGCCGGAAGCCCGACGGCCGACTCAAAATAGGTCGGGTTTTACAAAAGTTGCTTAAAATGGTCCAATTCATGTACAAAATGAATATCAATGGATTCTGAGAGGTCGGGCCTCTGTACATGGGTATAAAAGGCATTAAAAGACTTAGTAACAATCATATAACTATATACAATAACATATAGTAAAGTACAAGCAGATATATGCATGTATGTGCACACAATAATGAGTGTCAGATAGAAGATACGACTTGGCGTACCATCACAATATTGTAGAATAGATGATTCTGGATATGTACATGTATAATACATGTAGATGCGAATATTATTATAACTGTAATACTTCACTTACTATTTAAAGTAGAATAGTGTAGGGTAAATCCAGTTCTGACAACAGATCCATCAGTGACGAATCTTAGAACTACTTTGTTTGGAGCTATCATATACAACGAACTGTATAGACCACTAATGGGATTCGAAAGCATTGGTCCTGAAGTTGATGTTCCACCATATATCTGTAATTAAAGAGTTGTTATAAATTTATTCTATGTGGTATTCTCTCTCACACTTTAGTCCAATTGACTTTCTGATAAAAGGTGCTGGAACACTGATAATTGTATTTGTATTTGACATTATTTTTTAGCAATTAATTCACAGGTGTTTACTATTTTTGGTTTCAATTTTTCACGATCACAGTCCAGCAAAACTTACATATAACTTGTCACAGCAGGATTCGGTTTCAAATGAAGACATTCTTAATCTGATGCCTCTGCCACCAGGTGCAGAAATATACCATACGCAATCTTGATTATCATAGTATGTTCTACTAGATGATACTAGTGGCCCAAGATATTGCTCAGTTTCACTGGCTACTAACCTGCCTCCGCAGTTTCTTTGCGCCAGACCTATATGTTTCAACAGGGATGAGTTAGTTCATAGTTGCACAATTTGCACATCAAAAGTCATGGATGATAATATTAATGCACCCTCACTCTGATACATCAATGACAAAATCACAAGAAACTTCACCACCGATACTTTCACATTCACACTATTGCTTGCATTAATACCAGTCATTCTCTCCTCTTTTTACCAGGTTTAATATCAATACTGCAGTTAGGGGAATTTTATTAAGATCTAAATTTTGGGCAACTCCAATGTAATTGGTGAGAAAAACCAGTGGACAAGACTACATGATGTCAATTACATGAAACAACAAAAGTAAATAAAACTAAATAATACATCTACATGGCGTATTATGTAAGACCTAATCCCATCTGCAACTAATAAAACACACTTAAGAGGGAGAGTTTCCATAATATTGACCAAAACCAATCAAAAAGCTGAATAGCTTGTTGGATAGTACTTAGTTAGATCTATTCAAAAAGGTCTGCCAATGCAAGAGCAGATGATGTCATCTGCTACAAGTCCATCTCAAACAAAGGTAGTGTATGTCATCTACATGTACATGTAAGTAACCCAGTTAACCTTGTTATAAAGCATATGGAAAGGTATTTATTTTCTATTAACCAAAGGTATATAAATTCTTTCCACACGTTTGATAACTTGATATTTAGCCACATATTATATTCCCTTGTCTTTTTTATTTCAAACATCAAGGAAGTTCGATTAGTAAAGAAACTTCTCATTTATTTGAGGCTATAATACAATAAGAAGACAACTTCTTCATCTCTTTTTTAAACTCCCATGAGTGAATGGAGGTAGTAGTAGCCTATTTTCCTGTATTTCTCCAAAATACACATGATATATTTGGGGTAAAGCAATATTAGTGCTGAAAAATAAATCAGTAACTAAAATTAGCATAAATGGTTTCCAATTATATTTCCTCGCTCATGCAAGAGAGGGAAATTTAGAAAGACAACACAGTCTTTGGTGCTACTTCCACTTTAATGAAACTTCAGTCTGTAGTGATTTATCTCTATGAAGCTTGTATTTTACTTGCGGAAAGAAATCAACTCATCTCAATTTAGAATTTTACTCATGCCAAATATTGTACATGTAGTGTACCAACTACCAAAGTTTGCACGAACTTCCAATATGACTATCAAACATTTTTAACATTAGTAGCAGTTGGTAGCTACTCACTACAAAAGGCTTCTACATGTTACATGTATAATATATTACTATGTACATGTGTATGCAAGGCATTTTGTAAGCAATAATTCTGTGCACTATGTTTTGATACTTCAGTAGATATGAGGTACTTAAGAAAAACCTGTAAATACAGCAAAGCTAATAGATGCATTAGTTTAAGGATAAACTCACCTGATGGAATAGAATAGAAAAATATTATGCTGATGACGATGAGCTGAAGAGTAATCATTTCGAGTCCCTTAAGTATGTAATAGTACTTTATGAAACAAAGTAGGCCTAGCATAGGCACACATACACATGTGCATGTGTGATAGACCAATTGAACTACATGTATTGAGGACGGGAGTTGGTGATCTAGTGGCATCGTAGATTGCAATTTTTCAGTTCTATTGAATCAATAAAACAGTATAAATAGCAATTATGTTGTCACTGATAAGAGTTTCATATAGCTTAACCAACTCATATTCCATATTAAATCACTAACATGAAAATTCCATAGATACAGTGTATGTAAAACACAAAACCATTCGTCTAAGTTCCTTGTTACAGATAGCAATCACATGTATGTAATAACATGTTGTAGAGTCTTATCAGTTTGAAAAGTTATCTCTGAATGCCGTAAGCTTTAACAACAGTACTATTGCTGGCCTAAATAATTTTAACAGATAATAAATTAACAGGCTGTTAATCTGTTCACACAAACGTCCAATGCTTAATGCGTTGTGTTTGATACTAGATTTGTGATGTGCTCTGTAATGCCATTGTCACTTGACCAAATAGCCAGACTGTACTCGGTCAGTGTAGAATTATAGAGACTGTCTGGCACTATGACCTGAGCACAGCTAGCTCATGGTCAATCAGAACAGCTACAGATTGGGATTGGCAAAAACTCAGTGAAAAGTTCATAAGTTCACATTGCTCAGTTGAAAACTGGAAAGCCATTAGCCAGCTCCATGGAAAGTGGATTTTTCCTCATAGCAAAGGGAACTTCCTCATAGTTGATTGATAAAGGAACTTTTGTCAGGATATCATTAGGGGGAATCATCATGTGCTAGCCTGTCTATATGGTATCTGTGAATTCCATTTTGATTTTATTGTTTAGCCATATTATAGATTAACTGGTAGCATGTAGAATTTTAGCTCCACCTAGTACGAGTTTGTAAACTGCAAGCAATTTTATTTTATTAACATCTTAACCTTTTGACAAACAGACTAGGGATTCACCTTCATAGGTGTGAGACAAGCCAGCAGATGAAGAGGCTCTGGCAAGTTTCATTCAAAAAATTTTGGCAATGTCTTGTTGAAACAGTTAGCTGAATGTACAGTAATACAGTAGTACAGTTATAATACAGTGATACAATGATACAGTAATACAGTAATACAGTAATGCAGTAATGCAGTAATACAGTAATACAGTAATACAGTAATACAGTAATACTAGCACAGTTAAAATTAATTGCAAGTGTTCACTCAGAGTTGTGTACCAAAATGGTAACCACCAAGATAACTAGAAGATTGTTTGCACATATGCAGTTCATATTAAATAGGTTGGATAGCTTCACCTCTAGATGAATAGATTGGTAATGTAATGATGACTTACTACTGCTTTGTGGGAGGTGAAAGTTTTCCACTGAAATAGTACATAAAGGCAAAGAGGATGCAACAGATGCATAATGAGCTCTTCAAGAAAGGAAAGAGGACGGGATGCAAAGTGCTGCAACAAAATTTCCGCTAATGGCGTGCAAAGAGCATGGGACAGCCGGTTGAATGCCTGCTGCACCAACGAGTGATTGTCATTGTGCTTGAGCATGACATAATAGGCTGGGCATGTGCCAATGTCGTAACATGTAACATGTAACATTCAACACTATGGTTTGAGTGATAGGCTGCCATTGCATACAGCATTCACAGATGGCCACTGATGCATTGGCAAAGCAAAACTTCAATTTAAATATAAATTTTATTACGGATGTTTATGAAACTTTCTAGTGGTGAATCCTTAAATAACACTCTGTGCTGACAAAGCATATAATTGCAGGAACACCCGACTTATGTTATGGTTATAATATCTATACCAACCCGATTTAGTGTGCGAATAACTTGTCCCACTGTAAGGTAAGCTGGCCAATGACGGATATCTCTGACTATACAGAAGGACATGTTTAGGCGGCATGTCAATCTGGTCATTTGTATAAAAATTAACAAGGTTGTGACAAGAGTTGTCTTTTCACAACATCTGCATAACAATGAGCTAATAACTCTTAAATTCAAATACTAATTGCATACAATATCAAGGATAGATGGGGATACATGCCCATACAAGACATCAGCAAAGACAACTCATATGTGAAGCTTATAATATGTTTACTTTAGTATTTCCTTAAGATGTTTGATACTAAATTTGAGCAAAGAATATCAATAAAGAGTTAGCCAAATGTTATGGACATAAAACATTATTAGTTTTAATAACTATTGTCATAATTCAATGTAATTCTAAAGTAAAATGTTTTGTGTGTTCTACATAATCATTGCGTTCAAAGAAGAATGTATACATAACTAAAGCAAGTGATACAAGTCATGGCACAGCTTACTGCTATAATATAAATAGTACATATGTATGCAGTTGCATGTCCATGCACAGTAATCAGAGAATAATATTTTTATGTACGACTATATATCAATATTACTGATTATATTATTATTATGACCCAATGTATAATATTATTATTAGTAGAACACATCGGAATTATCTTAGATAACGCTAATAACCTACCTACATGTATGCATTTTATACTTACAATGTACATGTGTTAAGTAAGTAAATAGAGAATTGTGTATGCATTGTGTTCAGTCAGCAGCAAGACTAACATAACTACTGTTTCTTGGTATTCCTTAGGTCAGCCAGATTGAAATAACGCCCAGATAAAAGTGAGTTTTTTGTTGTTAACTGTTGAAATTACATGACCAGAACTATCTGGAGGCTAGTCAGCGACCTGTGGTTGTCCTTTGAAAGTGTAGACCTCCATTGGTTCAGCGTAGACAGCATTGGCAGCATTATCCACAGTAGAATTATCTCGATCTAATGCTCTTCTGAAAAACCGAAAATCACAGAGGGTTTTATTGACTTCGCAGATATATTTACATGTCTTGCTCATCAAAAGTGATCAATTTTGCACCACGTATAAAAGTACATGATTGTAAAATCCCACATTATGTAAAGTTAATTGGAATACACATGTTAAGTCATGAATAGAAATCTGAAATGTCCTTCCCCTTTACAGTCCCCTATTGGGAAACTACTTAAGAAAGAAATCTATCGACCAGGCTGAAAAAAAAACGAACCCAAAAATTAACTTTTCTTATTAGATTGAACAATTGAGTTTACTATTTCTCATAGAGCTACCTCTTTTTCCTTCTGCATGTCACTCCAATAACTATTACTGCTATTGCTGCAATTCCTGTACATAAACCAGCAGCCAGAATTGCCGTCGTAGAAACTACTCCTGATTGACTGGAACCTCCTGACTTCAAGATGGTTGAACTTTTATTCAGTCCACTCGTAGTAGCATTGACCTCTGTTAAAATTGTTATACGGAGAAGGTGAATATGGCTTATCATCAATACAGAGCGCACCTTGTAATCAATGCATGTAAGCTAAAGAGAAATAATTTTAAAATAATCTTGATACTAGCTACAATAATTGCTCAACTAAAGTTGCTAGGTGCCAGGAAAATGGGTTGATAACTAATTTATAAACAGTCTCAACGGAACAAAACACACGTATGAGAGTTTGGGATTTATGATGATGGAAAAATTTAAAAGTTTTGCTCCGTGTTACTTCAGACCAACCTACCTTCATCAACTTTACAGTGAGGTGGTTGACTCCAGTTTCCACTTGATTCACAGATAATATAATCAATACTTGAGTTAAACTCTCCAGTTACACATTCAAAGTATATAGTCTCTCCTAACTTAAACCCAGAGATAGACTTTGTCCTAGCTCGTGGTACTTGAGGTGGTAAGCCACAACTGATAGCTGAAGTAAATTTTAAGCTTTGGGATAAATTGTCTATCTTTTGATTCAACTCCGACTAACCAGGTAACTGAGCAGCAGTGAGAGTAATGCATGAGTAAATGCAGAGGACGAAGATGAATTTAAAAGAGTTATTTTCAAAATATTTTAGCCTATCCAGAAGCTGAAACTAGCATTAGAAACTCAGAGAGAGTTAGTTACCCAACGGCAACAGAAAAAATTGTAACCATTACAATCAGCTAAACCATAAGTCATTAGCAGCAGGAGATTCGCCTCTCTCAATTAGTTGCAGTACTGTACACCTACAAACTTGTGTGGGCACACCTACAGTAGATATTAAATTAAAATAGTTAAAATGGTACTACAACTTACTGTGACACTCAGGAGGGGTTGACCAATGCTCGTCTTCCTTACAATTGATAGTACTGTTACCAGATAATTGGTATCCATGGTGACAAGTGTAAACAGTGATGTCATCTAGGTAGTGACCGAATACCTCCCTGTTACTATTAGCAACCAGATAAGGTGTACCACATCTAGCTTCTGTAATAAAAGCATTGTACAAGTACGTGGATTAGCTTATGTAAATCCAGTACTTCAGTAGATCTCATTGGCGGTGTTTGATGATAGCTACATACTGATGGTGATATACACTATATGAGCACAAGCCCTGGCTAATCAATAACTATTTGATTGTCAGTTCATTATCACAGATAATAAAAGCAGGGCCAAGTCTTAACAAACTTACTGCTACTGTGACACTCCGGAGGAGCTGTCCAATGACCATCTTCTTTACAATATATAGTACTGTTACCAGATAGTTGGTATCCATGGAGACAGGTGTAAACAGTGATGTCATCTAGGTAATGGCCAGATACTTCTCTGTTGCTATTGGTTACGACGTAAGGTACACCACACCTCACCTCTACATGAGCAAAGATTCTCGCTTTACTTTCGATATCAAAGTAAAAAATATGATCTCAATGCAGCGTGTTACAGTGGATATTATACAGCAAACACATTGTTTTGTAATAAAGTGCTGATTCTGATTGATCTATGCAAAATAACAAAATTTAACGCATTGAACTTACTATTACAAGTAGGTAGATTAGACCACTGCAGTGACGGCAAGCATTTCACAGTAGAATCACCAACAATCTCATATCCTGGTAGACAGCTGTACTGCTCAGAGTCCCCAACAGATCTTTCATAACCCGATGGCGGAGCACTAGCAAATTTTACAACTGGTGGTTCTGGGCACGAATTTCCTATGGTAGAAGCATGAGTAGCTTGTTAGAATTGTCATAGGCAGACACAACGCAAACATTTGACACTAATGTCACCGAGGACAATGCGGCGTACGATGACATGAGATAGAAGGCCCATTACAGTCAAGAAGAGGTCGAAAAATTCATCACGCTAAACTTTTAGCTTTCATTAATGACTGCAGCAAATCTACTGACACCAGCATACAAAAATTAAATGACTTGCTTTATTGCTGCCATCTGTACTGTGCATTTCGTTGATGTCTATCGACTGTATTGCACTGTAACTCAATTAGTAGCTGCAGTACCTCTACAAGTTGGTGGGTCACTCCAACCACCAGTTTCAGTACAGAGTATCGTGTCATTTCCTATGATGTCATATCCTGTTTCACAGTGATATCTTGTACTGTCATTGAATAAATATCCAGTAGCAGTAGAATAGGAATGCTGAACAGCTGGTGGAGGCCCACAGCTCAGTTCTGAAAAGAAATTCTAAGAAACATAAAGAACGCCAATTTCAGTGACCGAGAACTGGTTTTTCCTTTGGGTTGTGTTTTTTTTATAAAATATAGTTTGATGTAATAATTATTACAAGACCACAATATTATTTACTACTACAACGAGGTAAAGTAGACCACTGTATAGTTACTATAATATTACAATTGTACAATGTACAATTGTACAATGTCAATTGTACAATATTACAATTGTACAATGTACTTACTATTACAATTAGGTGAAGTAGACCATTGCAATGTAGGTAGACACTCTACTGTAAAATCACCAACAATCTCATATCCTGGTAGACAGATGTACTCCACAGAGTCCCCGACTGTTCTGTTATAACTGGCAGATACATTGAGAGCCTTGGCTACTGGAGGAGGGTCTGGACACGGAAGGGCTGGAAAACAAATATACAACATGTAAATGGCTAATAGATTCAAAGACCGGATACTGGAATTTGTATGCGTACCCAATGATGGCGTATAACTTTCATTCAATTGTAAATTTAGAGTTAGATGTTCGCTCTATCACTGCACAGAAATAGCCGCATCTCGATTTACTGTACTTAGACATTTCAGGAAAAACCTTTTTTCAGTTGGTTTGCAATGGAAATTATTCTAAATCTAGTCTTTGAGATTAGTCACTTATACAATGTTGTAAGCCTTTCTCATATACACATGCAGTAATGAACTAAAGGATATCCATTGAATGTAGGAATAACATAGTTACATGTATATTTGAACCTGCTTAGATCCAGCGCAATGCAGCACCTTCTACCACTTCAATACTACCACAGCGCTTTACTGTGATATTGCATTTATCTTACCTCTACAAGCAGGAGGGACTGACCAGTGTCCAGAAGATAGACAGTAGATGGTGGAATTTCTGGTCAACTCATAGCCTTGATCACATTCATATGTCACACTGTCATTGTATAAGTGACCCGTTATAGTGACCTGAGAGTGAACAACTGTTGGATGGGGTCCACAATTTAGTTCTAAAATAAATGTGGTAATATTATCAACTCTTGTTTGGCCAATTCCAAACAATTTAACGATCCCTTCTAGTCAAAAAGACTGTACAACAACTGAAAATGTTTACTTCAAGGAAAAGTCAAGTAGACCACTGCATAGTTACTATAGTGTCACTTACTATTACAAATAGGTAAGGTAGACCACTGTAATATAGGTAGACACTCTACTGTAGAATCACCAGACATCCCATATCCAGGTAGACAGACGTACTCCACAGAGTCTCCAACTGTTCTGTTATAACTGGCTGATACATTGAGAGAATTGGCTACTGGAGAAGGGTCTGGACATGGAAGGGCTAGAAATTTACAGAAGGCGCCTAGAGTCATTATCTAAACGATACATGTAAGCAGATAAAGTGTCCGGGTGTGTACACTTGCAATCTACATGTATGTAGCGAATAGTATTTAAATTACTCTAAATTTCTTGTATTGGAACATACAGATGCATATTTTATACATTTACTAGTTTCATGTACATGTACATGTAGCATATGATTAAAAACTATGTATTGCCAAAAATTACAGTTATAGTTTGCTAGCTAGTGAATAAAGTTATCTTACCTTTACAAGTAGGAGTAACAGCCCAGTGTCCAGAAGATAAACAGAAGATGGTAGAATCTCTGATCAACTCATATCCTTGATCACATTCATATGTCACACTGTCATTATACAAGTGACCAGTCACAGTGGACTGAGAGTGAACGACTGTCGGCGGTAGTCCACAGCTGACCTCTGCAAATCATTTGGTAATATAAATTTTTCAAAAGGAGAATGAGACTTACAAATGCACATTAGTTGAAACTACGTTGAAGAAAAGTAAACAAATACCTTCCAGTAACAAACATTACGAGCAAGTCAACCTCAATTGGAGAGACACTATGGGACTAATGAGCGTCCATTTATAATACATTGTAGGTAAAATACATGTAGATCAGTGTATAGTCACCAAAATACATGTAAATCTTCACTGTCGCAACCCAGATGAGTTGACCGCTGCTCAGTTACTAAATACTGTACATTCAGGTAACACTTACTATTACAACTAGTTAAAGTAGTCCACTGTATAATAGTTACTATGATAGTATTACTATGGTTAGGTTGCTAGCGGTTGCTAGCGATCTACCACCCAAACACCTTTCAGTAAAAAAATGTAAAATGTGTTTCACTCAATCATACAGATTCTCAAATGCTAAGGACTGCTTAAACTAGACAAAATAAACAACTATACAATCATGTATTTAGTTACTTACTATTACAACTTGGTAAATTAGACCACTGTAATGTAGGTAGACATTCTACTGTAGAATCACCAGAAATCTCATATCCTGGTAGACAGATGTACTCCACAGAGTCACCAACTGTGTTATTCCTATTGTATCTGACAGACATATTCCGAGCATTGGGAATCGCTGGGATTGCTGGGCATAGTTGCCCTAGAATGAAAGAGAGAACCATCTGACAGCATTGGTGGACAATGCAGATATGCTGCTAGTACAAAGTAAGTCATTGCACAACATTACAATTTAGTTACGCATATTTATAAGTACAGAACACGTTTTTAACTTTCATATGCAGTTTAGAACAGTGTTTGCTTTGCTAGTAGTGAATGTCAAATAGCCAGCCGAATGAATAAATCATACACTATTTTTTAAACATTTCTGACCTCTACATGTTGGTGGGACAGTCCAATGTCCAAATATCTGACAGTGAATAGACTCATTTCCTGACATTTCATATCCAGCCTCGCATTCATAGGTCACAGTATCATTGTATGAGTGTCCAGTTACTGTAGCCTTAGAGTTTGTGACAGATGGTGGAGGACCACAGTTTACTCCTGTAATGAACATTAGTCACATGTTAGGTTTTTACCTATGTGGTTAAGGAGGCAGGCATTGACTCTTTAGGCTAAAGTTGGAATACTGGAGGTAGACAGGATATTAGGTTCAAATTATGTTTCTGCTGTATTGCTTGACTTACTGTGACAGATGGGTGGCGTTGACCACGTCCCGTCTTCAGTACATCTAACAGTATCAGAACCTCTCATAGTGTAACCCAATTTATCACATGCATAGGTCACCTCAGTATCAAACGTTGTGTTGTACAGGATGCGTTGCAGACTACCATTCATGACACTTGGTGGAGGTCCACAGTCTTTTTCTACAATTTAGAAAAAACAATTTTAGCACAAAAGTATATTGTATTATATAGAAATAAACGGTAAAGGTGATTTCTACCAACAATTTATATTTTTGTATAGGGCCTACTTACTACTACATATAGGCACTGTTGACCATCTTCTGTTAGACTGACATCGTATTGTACCAGACCCTCTGATTATCTCATATCCAGGTAGACAGGTGTATGTAGCTGTATCTCTAAATCTGGTACCATTAGAATGAGTTAATTCAGAGTTTGAATTCTGCACTGAAGGAGGTCTTCCACAGTTTACTTCTAAAACAAAAACATCTGTATGCATATCTATCAGAGCATGTAACAATATTTTTTAAAAAACATTAGACACAGTTGAACGTCAACTGTTAGAAGGACATGCTATGATACTAATCCTTTTGGGTCTCTCATATAGACTAGTGATTTGCTACTAATTCTAAATACTTAACAGCGTTCACTTACACAAGATCATAATTTGTTTTTGTGACCAGAAATGGACTTCTTCAACTAGTTTTGGCTAAATTACATGTATATATTTGGGAATTAATGTGATCTAAACAGCAGGTAAAGTCAAACTACAAATATTTCTGTGTGGAGTCTAAGCAGTAAATAGCAATTTATGGCTCAAGTGAATAGAAAAATAATATTTTTCACTTTTGCGCAACTATTAACACTTTAAATTAGATCCATAGCAAGCAGTATTTCACCAGAGAGTATCACAGAGTACCATACATTGTGTGCAGACTATTAAAAACATGAAACATGAACATGCATAAATCCTAAATACTGGATTCCAGACAAAACTTACCTGTACCCGCAGTCGTTGAAATGTAGCAAGAAATGAAGATTATGACGATAGACTGAAGATTAATCATTTTAGATACTAATCTATTGAGATGGTAGGCTTATAATATGTACAGATGTACATACACATGTACAATGTATATGTACAGGTGTACATACACACATGTACAATGTATATCAGACCAGCTGAACTGTGTATGATGACAGATGAAGGTTCAATGACAAGACAGATTGTAGTTATTCACACATGCTACAATCTGGCATAATACCAACAATATTTTTGAAAGTTCCAAAAAGGGGAAACTTTTTATCACCTTTTCTTTCTCTCTAATCACTAACACAGTAGTAACTATGCTGCCATTAGTCATGCTTTATCTAAAATAACACAAACTCCATATTTAAGTTATTTTCGTGGATTTAATTATTAAAGTGTCAAATTAATATTAATGTGAAATACAGAGTCAATAGTCCAAAGTGTGAAAAATGTCTGATAATATTATTACTAATAAAAAAACTGGTATTTTTGGTGTGAAAGTTTAGAGTTTTATCAGCTGTAAATGTTATTCCCAAATGATGTAATTTTAAAACGTGTCACCAGCCTAGATCATTTTAGCAGCTTATTGAATCAACATGTATATTTAACTCATCCACTTCCAAGTTTGAATATTACTTTTACTGAAGAGATACATGTAACTTAGTTTGTACATTGTACATTATACAATAGGTTATTGGTATATTTATTTATTTTCTTTTTTCAGCGTCTTGGGGTGAATAGCTGGCAATGCCAGGCCATTTATATATATGACTATTTACAACAGTCATTATCTCTATGACTATTTCACAACAGTCATAAATCAAGCATATTTTGTATGTGATGGGCGACTAGGACGCCATTATCTTTTTGTGATGGCGCCTAGGACGCGATTCTCTTTCTTGTGATGGCACCTAGAACGCATTTTCCTCCTACGCGTGTTTGGCAAAGGAAGCACCCATCTGCAGCAACCAACAACTGCTTCACGTGCAAACTTCTTTGATGCACCATCTTTCAACAGTGCTGGAGAAACTTTGTTTGGGGAAACCTGTCCACCGATTCAATCGTCAGACCAATGTTTCTGAAACATAGTGCATAGTAACAGACAGCAGTAACTGTATTAATTTCTATTTTTCATTCACATACTTATTTTGCTTTTTGCCATAGGTTGGCTTTTTACAGAAAAATTGACATGTGTTAATATCAAACTTATTGCTAACCTATAAATACGAGTAGCACAAAAATATAGTTACATACGCAATACTAATATCATATAGAAGACATCAAGGCACTTTTCCATTGTGTTGGTATCAGTAAAATCTAGTAAACATTTTTAGCCAACTTCGGAACAAACAATGTAGTAATAACTGGCTAATACAGTTTTGCTCTCATAGATATTACAAGTTATAATGAAATTGCCGCTTTAAAAACACAAACTACTTTGTTCACCCTATTAAAGTTAAATCAAAGGGAGCATTCTGGAGGTGAAGGTGGTGAGAAATATAGAAAGGGGGTGGAGGTGGGTAAATTTTTGAAGATGACGACATCCTTCTTCTTGAAGGTGTGGAAGAGGAATGACCACTGTGGTGGTCTAATTGTGAGCTAGCTAAGTACATGTACCTGTAAGCTAAGAAAAAAAGCCTTGAAACAAGCTGTAGCCTACCTACCCTATTGTTTTCTCATCCTCACAGATCAAGGAAACATAACTCCAAGACTAATCAAAGAAAATATAATTTTGGACAAAATTATGACATATTTAGCATGCAAATTCTAAATATAACTGTTATAATAATTATTATTATTTTGCACTATGATTGCCAACAACCCGCAAACATTTCAAAGCCGACCATTTACAAAGTGAATTATGGGTAATCGGTTACAGAATTCTAGCTGCTTATAATTGTTCCCTAAACAGGATGTGGCTCACTAGTCCGGTGCACATAAAAAGACATTAATTGGAGTGGCAACCATACAACCCACCAACTGCTCTTGGATACTACATTACTCTTAGACACAATCATGGTGATTTGCCTATTCACTCAGTTAACCTTTTATAGCACACATACATGTATATGATTAAAAGTTGTATGTCATAGTGGCGATCCATGAAATGGTTAGACCAATTGACTGTAATATATGACTGGAGTGTATCCATGGCTACTAACTCACTACCTACATTACTCTCAGGATAGAAGATCTAACCTGGTCAGAGTTTCTGATTTGAGTGGAAGCTCCACTCAAGATTACGGTATAAATAAAGAGCAGAGAAAAGGCTTATTAGTTTCTCTGGCATTATAGTACAACTTAACGCATGACTAACTGTAACCATGTAATACTATCCTCATCCCTCGCCAGCAGTGGTAAGAAAATATAGAGGTATTTGTTTGTGTTATCCATGGTTAGGCTTTAGATTTGTCAGGAACCCAAGATATCAATTTGTATAGTATGCATGTAGCTTTTTAGGAATTGTTCTCAGTCATGTGATTGAAAACTAATACATGTACATTGTACAAGTAACATGTACAAGATTTTCCCTAACCTGCCTATTGAATTACAGTCAACGCATTTGAATAATGAGCCATCTTTCCACAATATATGTTAGAAGATAACTCTCAAATTGTCAAACACGAGACAGGCATGGGGTGTGCTCACACAAAAGATCACTGCAGGTAGTGATAAGGTATGGGCGTAGTTTCCTGCTTTCGATTTATTTACCAACTGTGAGTGAAGAATATTAATAGCAGTGTAGCCATTTAGAGGGATCAACATATTATCGTTAGTTATAGTATAATAACTATTAACAGATCACACCTTTTCCAAAGTAAAGAAGTTTGTGTATTCTATAATACTATAATTATTTTATTTATAGAATAACATATTCATAAGCACAGGACTACCAGTCTTATAGCCTAGAATGTAAAATGACAATAGTAAAATGTTACAATAGTACCTCAGATGATATTAATTACATGTCAAAGTTTTAACTGTATTGCTTAATTTCTGTAAATATATTATATTAGGTTGTGTACAATGCAGTATCTAATCAGCTGCACAGGGTATTTGACTGTCGTTTCCTGACTACCCAGAGGCAAGCTGAATTATTGTTTGAAATCATGAAAATAAAAATGAGCATTTGGTCGTTAGCCTTAAAAGAAACTTCCCAGTACTATCTGGTAGCTAGTCAGCAACATCTGGTTGTGCTTTGAAAGAGTAGACCTCCATCGGTTCAGAGTAGATAGCATTATCTGCAGTAAGATTATCGCTAGCCAATGCTCTCCTGAAAAATCAATACTAATAAGAAAATGTTTTAATCATATACATGTAGGTCTCAATGGACATTGCAGATATATTTTGCATCAAGCAAAATAGTAAATTCTCTGTTATGATCACTCAATTTTAAAACAGTATTACATTCTTACTTAGAAATCCTAAAAGTTTTGCCGCTTTCACAGCTGACAGTTGAGAGACTACTTAAGGAATAATGACGCTCAAGAAAGTGCAGTTTCAAAAGTTAACTTGCTCATTAAAATTAGAGTCAAGTTTACTATTTCTCATAGAATTACCTCTTTTTCCTTCTGCATGCCACTCCAATAACTATCACTGCTATTGCTGCAATTCCCGCACACAGACCAGCCGCCAGAGTTGCCGGCTTAGAAGATACTTCTGATTGACTGGAACCTCCTGACTTCAAGATGGTTGAACTTTTATTCAGTCTACTGACAGTGGTATTGACATCTGTTGGAATTGTTATACAGAGGCGTGATTATTATTTACTGTGTAGCGTGTAATCAAATAGCTTTCCAATCCATGCAGGCGAAAGAGTGAGAATTTTTATATAATCTGGATATCGTCTAAGAAATTGCTCATGGTTTAAAAGTATAACAATTTAAAAATTTTGCTCCGTGTTATTCCAGACCAACCTACCTTCATCTACTTTACAGTAAGGTGGTTGACTCCAGTTTCCACTTGACTCACAGATAATATAATCAATACTTGAGTTAAACTCTCCAGCTACACATTCAAAGTATATAGTCTCTCCTAACTCAAACCCAGAGATAGACTTTGTCCTAGCTTGTGGAACTTGAGGTGGTAATCCACAACTTAAAACTGAAATAAATTTAAATTAATTAATTATTTTTATATTCCACTTTACAGCGCTAAATAAGACTAACAAAATAACCGAGTAGTAATGATAGCATTGCACGAATAAATACTGAGGAAGAAGGAATGAAAATATGCAAAATCCAAAGATCTATTTCAGTCTACCCTGAAACCGAGGCGTATTTTAAATATTATTATTATTAGACCGCTGTTTACCTAACAATAAAAGAGATAGTTATTATTCACATAATCAACTAAACAGTTACTCCTTCAAAATTAGAGATGCATTGTTCTCAGTTAGTTGTGGTACTGTTACGCCTCCAAACTTTTGTGAGCATCTAGAACTTACTGTGACACTCTGGTGGAGCTGACCAATGACCATCTTCTTTACAATAGATAGTACTGTTACCAGATAGCTGGTATCCACGGTGACAAGTGTAAACAGTGATGTCATCTAGGTAGTGACCAGAGACTTCTCTGTTACTATTGGCTACTGTGTATGGTGTGCCACATCTTACCTCTAAAATGGCATGATTATTTATGTACATACATGTACATACAGTCATGTACATGTTTATTCACTAGAGCAAATCTATTATTTTAGTGGAACCTATGTTGTACTTGGGTATGTACTACGATAACTACCTTATGGTAATTATACACTATATGATTACAAGTCTACATGTTTTTAATAACATAGATTTGGCCAAACCTCCTAAAAAACTTACCACTGCTGTGACACTCAGGAGGGGTTGACCAATGACCATCTTCCTTACAATAGATGGTACTATTACCAGATAGTTGGTAACCATGGTGACAGGTGTAAACAGTGATGTCATCTAGGTAATGACCAGATACTTCTCTGCTACTATTGGTAATCTGGTAGGGCGAACCACATCTAACTTCTACAAAAGAGCATCATTAGCACCATTAGCATGCACAGCAGATACTATACAGCAAATAGGTTTTCATTCAAATTTTCATTTATTTCATAGAATAAAAATGTTAATGGACTGAACTTACTATTACAAGTAGGTAAAGTAGACCACTGCAGTGACGGCAAGCATTTTACAGTAGAATTTCCAACCATCTCATATCCTGGTAGACAGACATATTTCTCAGAATCTCCAACTGTTCTGTTAAAACCCGATGGCAGATCTCGTGAAAATTCTACAGCTGATGGTTCTGGGCAGGATTTTCCTGCAGAAGTGAAATCAAGAACATTTTATTAAGACAGTTGCTTGTAATACAAGCAGTATAAATACTAGTATTTGAAGACGACAAATATTCTTGAAGCTGATAGGATGTAAGAGCCACAATTCTACACTTCAAATAGGCATATACTAGTATAATCTAGAAATCTAGTAATTGCTCACCAAAGTTCTGAAAAAAGTTTTTGTTGTAGAAATTGACCAGCTTATCTCTCAGGCTTAGTCAAAGAATTGAAATGTCATTATTACAATCAGTTTTTTACAGTTTTTTTCACACTTTCTATGCACACCAAATACAGCCGAAGAAAATAATTAAATAATGGTAAACTGTAAATTAAAAAAATTGGCACACACCGTAGATAAGGAATTTGCCCTACAGTAATTATTGAATGATGGTAATATGTTATATACATGTACATATCGTTATTGAGTAAATTTAATCACTATGTGTGCGAATGTAAATATGTCTTAGGCAGGTACAACACAACAAGTGGACATCATCATAACTGGCAACAATTCGGTTTACGATAATATAGTAAGTCGATAAATTGACCATGCTGAACCTTTGCCATGGGCCTACTAATACCAGCAAACAAGAACCACATGACTAGCTTCAGTACACTCCCTTTTCTAGGCCTACTGGTTATCTTGTTCCCAGCTATTAACTGCATTACACAGTAATTCCACTTGTAGTAATAGCTACAGTACCTCTACAATTTGGTGGGTGACTCCAGTCACCAGTTTCAGTACAAAAGATTGTGTCATTTCCTATGATGTCATATCCTGTTTCACAATGATATCTTGTACTATCATCGAATAGATATCCAGTAGCAGTAGAATGGGAATGTTGAACAATTGGTGGAGGCCCACAGCTCAGTTCTGAATAAAAATTAGGAATTGTAAATATTTGACTGCGATATTGTCGCAGTTGACAATTGATTCTCTTTTATTTATAACACAATTATATACCTGTGGCAAACTTGTTCATGTTGATGCATTTATAATTATTATTTTAGCTTTATGTAACAGATATACATTGTATAATATCTTTGTGATGTTGTAACAAATAGCAACACTTTTAAATAGGCCATTGTATAAATAAAGCATACCACCAAAAAATCATTATGGTATTACTTACTATTACAGTTAGGTAAAGTAGACCATAGTAATGTAGGTAGACACTCTACTGCAGAATCACCAACAATCACATAACCTGGTAGACAGATGTACTCCACAGAGTCTCCAACTGTTCTGTTATAACCGGCCGATACATTGAGAGAATTGGTCACTAGGGGAGGGTCTGGACATGGAAGGGCTGGAATAACAGATGCATATAAATGATGTGCTAATCCCAAGCTTTGATCTAGACAGTGAATGACACTCTGGAATGTAAAAGATATTACTGTTTTTTTTATTCTGGCCAAGTAGTAAGTAGCCTTACATTGACACGTTGGAGGGATTGACCAGTGTCCAGAAGACAGACAGAAGACGGTAGAATCTCTGGTCAACTCATATCCGTCATCGCATTCATATGTTACACTGTCATTGTATAAGTGACCCATCACAGTGACTTGAGAGTGGACAACTTCCGGAGGCAGTCCACAATTCACCTCTAAAATAGACTCAGTTAGTGATAGTACGATTTTTTGGGCCGAGGGCGAGGAGTTTATCAAATTCTTCCAGTAAAAATATTTCGCAAGTTCAATGCAGATACATGTATTTATTGCACCTGTATATTTTTATCAGAAGCAAACAGAAGTGATCAAAAGTTATTGTAGTATTACCTACTTTTACAACTAAGTAAAGTATACCACTGTATAGATAGTAATACTTACTATCGCAACTAGGTAGAGTAGACCATTGTAAGGAAGGTAGACACTCCACTGTAGAATCATCAACAGTCTCATATCCTGGTAGACAGAAATACTCCACAGAGTCTCCAACTGTTCTGTTATAACCAACCGATATGGTGAGAGAATTGATCACCGTGGGAGGGTCTGGGCATAGAAGGGCTGAAATAACAGATGCATATAAATGATGATAAACTAATAAACTCACCTATTTAAAAGGCAAAACGTTAGAATATAATTTTTGATAACAAAAAGTTACAATAACGATTTATTAATTAGCTTATGAAGTTTTCTTACCTCTACAAGCAGGAGGGATTGACCAGTGTCCATATGATAAACAGAAGATGGTAGAATCTCCGGTCAACTCATATCCTTGATCACATTCATACGTTACACTGTCATTATATAAGTGGCCAATCACAGTGATCTGGGAATGAACAACTGTTGGGGGTGGTCCACAGTTGACCCCTGAAACAGATCTACTCATTTTAATTTCTGTCAATCTGAGGGCTGCTAACAAGCTTGCAAGTAAAAAGCATTGCGAATGTGTTCAACTCAATTGTACAGTTGCTCCAGTGCTAAGGGCGGTTTCAACTAACTAAAATAATAAAACTGCACATACACAGTTACCATAGCAGTACTTACTGCTACAACTAGGTAGAGTAGACTACTGTATACTTACTATAGTGCTACTTACTATTACAACTAGGTAGAGTAGACCATTGTAGTGTAGGTAAACACTCTACTGTAGAATCACCAACAATCTCATATCCTGGTATACAGAGGATGTTCACAGAATCACCAACTGTGTTATTCCTATTGTGTCTGACAGATATATTTCGAGCATTGGGAACCGCTGGTACTACTGAGCATGGTTGCCCTAGAATGAAAAAGATAGAATTTTATTAGGCATCTGGGAGTAACGCAGACATACGTTGCTAGTATAAAATAACTTATTTCAAGTACATTGCAACTTTCTGACACCCACATACAAAACATAAAAACGGAATGTCTTTAATAGCAGAAATATGCACATTTGAACATTTTTTGGTTACATTAAACATAAAATAGGCAGCTCATACATATCTAACCTACAGTGCATGTGAACAATGCTTCACAGACACGTCTGACTCACCTCTACACGTTGGTGGGACAGTCCAATGTCCAAAGATCTGACAGTGAATAGACTCATTTCCTGACATCTCATACCCAGCCTCACATTCGTATGTCACAGTATCATTGTATGAGTGCCCAGCTACTGTAGCCTTAGAGTTTGTGACAGATGGTGGTGAACCACAGTTTACTCCTGAAATAGAGACTAATCACGTGTTGAATCTCAACCTGTTTAGTTAAAGCTGAAGAAAAAGTTCACCAGGCATGATTTGAGTACGCAGGGAATCAGATTCAAACGTATTTGCTGTATTGCCTGACTTACTGTGACAGATGGGTGGGGTTGACCACGTCCCGTCTTCAGCACATCTAACAGTATCAGAACCTCTCATAGTATAACCCAAGTTATCACATGTATAGGTCACTTCCGAGTCATACGTCGTGTTGTATAGAACACGTCGAAGTCGGCCATTTATGATAGTTGGTGGCGGTCCACAGTTCTTTTCTGGAATTGAAGAATCAACATAATTCAACAGATGATGGTTCACAAACTGATTTGTTTTTCCTTTCCTTTTCATAACAAAAAGGACGTGTATGCATAGAAACGAAAACATGAATTTAATTGCTAGCAGCCAAGCATATGATCATATACTTACTACTACATATTGGTAGAGTGGACCACCTTCTGTTAGACCGGCATGTTATGGTACCATTTCCTCTAGTCATCTCATATCCAGGTAGACAGGTGTATGTAGCTGTATCTCTATATCTGGTACCGTTCGATCGAGTTAATCCAGAATTTGTATTCTGTATTGAAGGAGGTCTTCCACAGTTCACCTCTGTAGCAAAAGAATAGGATAAATGTTTATCAGAGCAGGTTTTGTTCAAAATTTATTTGATCACAGTTAACTACCAACTGTTTGAGACACACTTTATATTACCGATGCTCTGCGCAAAGATAGCGCGCCAAGCATCCATTATTCACCACTTACTACTACATGTAGGTACAGTTGACCATCTTCTGTTAGACTGACATCTTATTGTACCAGATCCTCCTGTCCTCTCATATCCAGTTAGACAAGTGTATGTGGTTGTATCCAGATATCTGGTACCAGTGCTAGTTCTCAAGCGTGCATTTGTTGCTGAGGGAGCATTACCACAGCTCATCCCTACATGTACAATAAAATCAGTTTAACAGAGCTTAACCACCACGATTAACTGCATTTATTAGAAAAATGCATTCAAGTACAGTTTACGTTGCGAATATGCATGAGTAGAGGTTGATACGAGAGTTGCCTCAACCCAGTCTAAACCCTCACTATCACTTGCGCCTAAGAAAACTTTCAGTCAAGGGCAATGTTACTTTCTCTCACTCTTAAAGAAATGCACTACAAGGATTTTCAGAAGGTAGTGCTCAGCATTGGTTTAAACCTTCAGACATTAGAATAACAATCTATACTGTGATCCGTCGACTTTTAGTCTCTTTAGCTAGACACACTGATGCTTAGGTTCTCCTACAAACCTTTAAAGTTTCAAGAGACTATAGGCGAATAGTCCTTAAAATTAAAAATATTACTTGCAATGCTTGACTAGAATACACTAACAGTTTGAGAAAAAAATTGCATCTGTGGGATACACCAATCTCAGAATTGTAGCTTTCCGTGTAGAGCTGCCCAAACTTTGCAATACATTTGGTGATGTGCCTAGTAGGCTAGTAGTCAGAAGAACAAAACAAGGCAATCGTTGGCAAAGATAACAGAATGACTGTGTTCTAGAACAGTCTTGCATCCAAGCAGGTCCAGTCTCATTTGACTTAACAATACTGCAAATGTAAACTAGACAATATTGATCTCACTGATTTTCAAGACCTAGGAAGAACTGCTCTAGTATTGCATATACCATACTTACTGCCACATATAGGCATTGTAGACCATCTTCTGTTAGACTGACATGTTATGGTACCATTTCCTCTGGTCATCTCATATCCAGGTAGACAGGTGTATGTAGCTGTATCTCTATATCTGGTACCATTAGAAATATTAGATCTAGTGTTAGTATTCTGTACCAGAGGTACGTTCCCACAGCTGATCTCTAGAAAAGAATAATAGCTAAATTACAAAATATTGTGATGGTACGCCAAGTCGTATCTTACATCTGACACTCATTATTGTGTTCATACATGTATATAGCTGCTTGTACTTTACTCTCATATTGTTGTATATGATTATATGGTTATATCTAAGTCTTTTAATGCCTTTTATACCCATGTACAGAGGCCCGACCTGTCAGAATCCATTGATATTCATTTTGTACATGAATTGGACCATTATAAGCAACTTTTGTAGAACCCGACCTATTTTGGGTCGGCCGTCGGGATTCCGGCGGCCATCTTGTTGCGCAACTTCCGGACGACCACACGTCATCTTTTCCCGACGTCACGTCGGCCGGAAGTCCTTATACTATATAAAGGGCACTGTTTTACTGTTCATTGTCTCAGTCTACAGTTGGCTTTCTATAAAAACACATCTATACTTGATACAGAGACTTTCACTTCCTTTTGTCAGGTCATTCGCCTAGCGAACCGCCTACTAGGTCGGATCACTCTCTTTCATTGTATAGTCTGAAGGTCAGACTTGGGACCAGATGGGTCGTCTTTGGTAGTTCTTGGGCTACTGAGACCGCTCGATCTTTCATGTAATGCGAAGTCCTATTACCACTCATAGGCACTTCATTTCTGGGTCGATAGTCGTCCAAGGACGACCGCACCAAATCACAGAAACCATTACATTGGTGGCAGCAGTGGGATTCTAAGGTCGTACTCTTACGATACGAAGTGAAGGAAGGTGACCTCGGCCTCGGGTAACCCGACCGACCTCATTCTTCAATACTTCTACGGCGATTAAGGACTCGGACCCGGGAACCTTGGATACGAGAAGGTGACAAACGCTAAAGTGCACCCATAATTCTCGTGGTTCCGCTGGATGTAGCCCGACCTACGCCGGATCTGCAATCAAAGACCGACCTCGGATCCAGAACAGATTGACGGTATTCAGTACGTCGACTAGGCCGACACGGCCTAACAAACCAAAGAAGTTTTACTCACTACCCGACACCCTACAGACATGGACCGAATAAGGAACCTGCTTCAGCAGGTGATGTACCAAGCCGAGCAGGACCTCAAAACACTCAGCTACAACGGACAAGAGAACGTAGAACTCTTCATAGAAGACTTCACCGCTATGGCAGAGCGCTGCAACTGGAATGACAGAGAACGCCTCATACGGCTTAGAGCCGCCCTACACGGGCCCGCACAAGAATGCGGACGACCCCGATCAGTCGAAGGAATATTTTCTCGACTGAGGGAACAGTATGGACTATCTGCCAGAGAAGCCCAATGGAAGCTGTCCATCCTGGAACAGCCAGCCCACACGTCACTCAGAGACTATGCAGCTCTCATCCGTAGACTGATGGCAACAGCCTTTGAAGGAGCACCCCCTGCATCTTTGGAAGAGTGGACTGTCGAGAAGTTCTGCCTCACAGTCCACAACCGCGGCCTACGCTGGTACTATACATGGTTACAGCCCAATGATATGGAGGAAGCACTGGAAACCGGAACAGCCTTCCTACGTAACAAGGATGGCAAGGCCAGCCCTCCAAAATCACAAGAGGAGCTTCCCGCCGACCTCCTACAGGAAGCCCTACATACCCTCCTACAGAAATGTCAAGAAGCGGAAGACGGACCAGCGGTCACACCGGAACCCGTCCCAGTAGATGATCCCATTCCTACTGTAGCTGACACAGACGACAACCCAGGAGAAGGTGGACTGCACCACAATGGTCGTCCACAGAGACCGACGGACCCATCAGAACCCGTTCTAGTAGATGAACACATTCCTACTGAGGCCAAACCTAAGAAGAGTGGACCAAACCACCAGGGTCGTCCACAGAGGCCGACGGACCCATCAGAACCCGTCCTAGTAGATGAACACATTCCTACTGAGGCCAAACCCGAGAAGAGTGGACCGAACCACAATGGTCGTCCACAGAGGCCGACGGACACATCAGAACCCGTCCCAGTGGAAGAACCTATACCCACTAGGCCTAAAGACAAGAGTAGTTACCCCAAACAGAAAACCCCACGGGTAACTAGCCCATCACACTCTAGGCCGACGGTGTCACCCACACCTGTCACAGTAGATGAACCTATACCCACTAGGCCAAAACCAGGCAAGAAGCGACTCCACTCGAAGCCGGACACAACCGAAGTGACCACAGATCACCCCCCAAGGCTGAAAGGACGACTTACAAGTCCCGCCCAGTCGGACCAAACCTCACAAGGCAAACCCGACCTGTCCTCAACTCAGAAGGACCAATAGGATCTGGCTACGCCCAGACCCGACACTAGTCAGCAACTGATTCCCCTCCAAATTCAGTATACCCCGACGGACGACTTATCGTGTGTAGAACTGCCAGACACTACAGTCCAAGTCCGCGGCTTGAGGATTGACACGGAGCAAACCGTGCTGGACCAGACAGAAGAGCTACCTCTGAACCTCTCAAAGAATGTTCAAGTTTCAATAGCCCGACATGATCCAGAGGACGCGAAGTATCGCGTAGCCGACCTCCATGACATAATCCCTACGACGGAGATACAGTCTATACTGCCAGCAGTTCAAATACAAAGAGCGAAAAGTTCTTTTACGGAATTCAGTATTGCCGAGCAAGTTCAGCCGAAAATACAGATTGCCGAACTCTCGAAATCCCATGAAGCGGATAAGAAGCAATCGAAGGCAACTATTGCCGTGTTCCCGCGCTTATTTGACGAGTCGAACAAAGAAAATGTGCCTGAGGCATTGCCTACAATTGAGCCAATTGCTCATCCCTCGGCTAGTATAAATACGATAGCTCACAGACGAGTAGTCCTTTCTCGTCCAGCACTTCACCGAAGCACATGTATCCCTACATGTGACAACCTCTGCACTCTTGTTGGTGCCACTGGTGAAACTAATAGCAGCACTCGTATCCTTTCTCATTCTCGTATGGACGAGACGGCTACTCCTTCCAGTACGGATCACTCCAATCAGCCTGTCTTCACAGCTGAAGGTAAGCAAATCTCAGTGTTACCAGTTGTAAGGACCAAATCAGAATTAGAGGTACAATCAACACCTGTGGGACTGTCAGGCATGAATTCTCTCTCCCTCCCCACTCGGCATAGACCAGTCGGGACAGAGGAGGATTCCCCTGAACATTTCCACAGGAAAGAGCATGAGTTAGAAGGCGGAGGATACACATCAAATGAATTGTGTGTTGTAGACGCATCTCCTCTACGGAAGACGCTCACGCCAGACGGCACGCCTCCACCTACTCCACCTCCTGTTACCTCTACCCTAAAGTTAGCTACAATTAAGCTGCACAAACTCACTGACAAGCTGCCCATAGAGTCGTCCCAGCATTCCGGAGCCACTAAGCCGTGGATTAGTACCTTCACTCAACAAGCCCGAGACGACTTGGCTAGAAGGAGTCAACCTAACCTCAAATGTGCGAAATGTGGCTTCTCCGGCACCCTCAAGAGACTGAACATACATATTTGGCAACACTTTGCCCGCTTCTACTGTCGCTGCGGACGCAGCTCAGTCAGCCGTGATGCACTAGGCCATCACTTCAGTCGGAGATCCAGTATCTGTGGGAAACGTCTCTTCCTCACAGACGGGCCCAGCTATGAGGCCCTCATGGAATGGTGGGGCATAAAGGATCCCCCACCATTCCTACCATGTCGTCCTACCATGGACGGACAGTCGGGAACAAATAAGCCAGTCTACCCGCCTAGTACCTCCTCCGCAAGGAAGCGACCTCCCAAAAGACGGCATAGTCCTTCGCCATCTCCAGAACGGACACCCGACTCCGCACCCTCTGATGCTACCTCCTCCTCTTCCTCGTCGCCTACCACTCCTGCTGGACCTTCACCCTGGCGACCCCCTGCTAGTACCTCCGCTGTAAGTGTCGACCCCCCTGGCGGACGCGGACGTCTACCCTCTTGGAAGACAAGGCCTGCTCCAAGGAAGAGTATGCCAGCTGCTCAGCCAGGCACTCTCTATGAAGGCTCTCCACCCAAGGTCTCATGTGCAGCTTCTTGTACAGCTTCTCCGGTTCTTCTAATCGAGCCACTGCAGTCTAGGCCAACACTAGAGGTCTCACCACACTGCTCTCCTTATGCACCTGTCAGGGACCTACTCCGAGCCTCTCCAGACTCTCCTGCCGTCCAGTCCCCACCTCCTGCATCTCCTGTATTAACTCAGCCGAATGCCACACGTCCTGCATCTCCGGATCCGTCGCTCATGCAACAACTTGCTGAACTCAAGCCACGGATTCACTACCTTGCCAGCCGTCAACAGGGGGGGGGAAACTCTACGCCAACACCTGGAACCTCTCTATGCTCGAGAAATAGCTCTTTGCGGACTAGCCAACCAGCATCTAAACCACCCCCAACAGCTCCAGCTCGTACAAGCAGACTTGGATATAGTATCCAGAGAATCTACACTGTACCGTACCCTTCTTAACTTGACACTAGAGACACCCATGACCTAGTGTGAGGGCCGGCTATGTGATGGTACGCCAAGTCATATCTTACATCTGACACTCATTATTGTGTGCATACATGTATATATCTGCTTGTACTTTACTCTCATATTGTTGTATATGATTATATGGTTATATCTAAGTCTTTTAATGCCTTTTATACCCATGTACAGAGGCCCGACCTCTCAGAATCCATTGATATTCATTTTGTACATGAATTGGACCATTATAAGCAACTTTTGTACAACCCGACCTATTTTGGGTCGGCCGTCGGGCTTCCGGTGGCCATCTTGTTGCGCAACTTCCGGACGACCACACGTCATCTTTTCCCGACGTCACGTCGGCCGGAAGTCCTTATACTATATAAAGGGCACTGTTTTACTGTTCATTGTCTCAGTCTACACTTGGCTTTCAATAAAGACACATCTATACTTGATACAGATACTTTCACTTCCTTTTGTCAGGTCATTCGCCTAGCGAACCGCCTACTAGGTCGGATCACTCTCTTTCATTGTATAGTCTGAAGGTCAGACTTGGGACCAGATGGGTCGTCTTTGGTAGTTCTTGGGCTACTGAGACCGCTCGATCTTTCATGTAATGCGAAGTCCTATTACCACTCATAGGCACTTCATTTCTGGGTCGATAGTCGTCCAAGGACGACCGCACCAAATCACAGAAACCATTACAATATTTTGGTGAAGTGACCTAGTAGAATGTGGACCCTCAGGTCAACGCTGCACCCCGCCTGCAGTCAAACATTACAATGTTTTACTTTTTTAAAGAAAATATACTATACGTGTACATTTTTATTTAAAATCAAATATAATTGCAGTTACATGCAAATTAAAAGAAGTATTGTTTATAAAAGATATAGAAAATATTCTTCTAGTAGTACATATATTCACATGTATGTACTTACTTCCACATGAAGGTGGAGTCGACCATCTTCTGTTAAACTGGCATCGTATGGTGCCAGACCCTCTGATCCTCTCATATCCAGGTAGACAGGTGTATGTTATTGTATCTCTATATCTGGTACCGTCTGATCGAGTTAAACCAGAGTTTGTATTCTGTACCGAAGGAGGTCTTCCACAGTTCACCTCTGTTAGAGAATTAAAGTACCCCTAACCAGTATTACCTTGCATTTTGTGATAGGAACAGCTAGTAATTTGGAAGAATATTTTCAGTACTGCGTGAAAGTAGTTAACATCACACACACAGGCCATTGTACATCCTTAGCTCAATTCTAGCTCCATATTGTACCGTGAATATAAACTACAATAATTACAAATGTATATTGTCCTACTCATGTCAGAGTAGCGGATTCAGTGCAGAATAGCTACATGTAAATGATGCATATAGACGTATATCTTACTACTTACTATTGCATATAGGTAAAGTAGACCATCTTCTGCTAGACTGACAGGTTATGGTGCCAGACCCTCTAGTCCTCTCATATCCAGGTAGACAGGTGTATGTAGCTGTATCTCTATATCTGGTACCATTAGACCGCGTAGAACGGCGGTTCGTATTCTGTACAAGAGGAGGGTTTCCACAGCTGACCCCTGCAATGTAAACAAAGTCAAGACATTTCTATTATTATATTTGTATAGAATAATTAATTGTAATTGCATATTTGACAATAATATTGTGTTATTTGACAGCTATAATGATATAAGTAGTGTACAGTTATTTACTGCTGTTTCTAACCCAGTTATACATGTATAATTAATGTTTATGTCAGCAAAACCACAGTCTAAATCTGAGTAGAAGTCTATTGAAATTTCTAAAAACACTGAAGCGTTACTGACTACTACTACTTACTCCTACATATGGGTACAGTAGACCATCTTCTGTTAGACTGACATTGTATGGTACCATTTCCTCTGGTCATCTCATATCCAGGTAGACAAGTGTATGCAGTTGTATCTCTATATCTGGTACCATTAGAGCGAGTGGAACTAGTGTTTGTGTTTTGTATTGTGGGAGGGTTTCCACAGCTAATCTCTACAATAGAATAAAAGCTAAATACCTAATATCAAGGAATCCAGGCAGAGAGTTCCGTTGGACTCTAAATCACACTAAACAATATAAATACAGGTAGACATGCAGATTTTTATATCAGTTCTGTTTCTAGTGTTAGCATGAACTACCAGAACTTCTAAGGTAATGATTTTGTATTTATGGGATCAAACATGTGGGGTAAAACCTAGACTGCCCCCCCCCCCTCTTAAGTGGGAGAGGCTTAAATGGTATAAAAAGAATTTAAATGCTGCTGCATCCTCTTTGGTTCCGGTACCTGTTGCTCCATGAGGAACCGTAACCAGAACACTATCAGGTCAGTTGTGATTACGATAGTCACATTTTAGGTTGGCCCTCTTCCCTGATATATGCACGAGTATTCGCATTGGTATAAAAAAGAGAAGTAATTTCATTTCGCCCTTTCAAAGTAGTGCATCTTGGTACTGAGCAGTATGCCGGGTTGTGCCCTACCGCGCAACCAACCGATCAATGTACATGTGCATTTTAATTACTTTAAATTATATATTATGTTTATACAAGCACATCGTTATTTCTAACCAAACACAATTGCAGTTAAATCAGCCCAAACATTGATTATAAAGGTGAATGGACATATTCAAACCCTTAGCTAATGTTCTTTAGTTACTCACTGCTACATATGGGCATAACAAACCATCTTCGGTCAGACCCACATATTATAGTACCAGTTCCTCTAGTTATCTCATATCCAGGTAGACAAGTGTATGTCGCTGTATCTCTAAATCTGGTACCATTAGAGCGAGTAGATTCAGAGATGGTGTTCTGCACTGAGGGAGGGTTTCCACAGCTAATCTCTGTTAAAAAAGTAAAGCACCACTAACCAGTAGTATCTTGCCGTAAAAACAGTAGAAGATTTAGGAGTAGCTCTTACTTTATCAACTTGATGAATTTAATGAACATCAAGTGCACAGGCTATTGTACAGTGTTTGTTCAACTATAGCCAAATATTATGCCAACAGAAATAACTAATATAAATATTGCTCTTCTCAGTATACCAGATCCGGTGTAGAACAGCTAGCATACATGCATGTAGATGAACAAATTGCCGCTTACTACTACATGTAGGTGGAGTTGACCATGTTCCGTTAGACTGACATGTTATGGTACCAGTTCCTCTAGTTCTCTCGTAGCCACGCCGACAAGTGTATGTAGTTGTATCTCTATATCTGGTACCATTTGAACGGGTATATCTATAGAAGATATTCTGCACTTGAGGAGGGTTTCCACAGTTCACTTCTACATTGCAAGCAAAGATAAAATTTGTATAATATTATACATGTGTAAGAAAAATTTCAATGCATGTCGTTGGCAAATATATTTAAACTAATAAAAATTTTAATTAGTATATACACTACATTGCAGTTATGCTGTTACTACTAATCATGTTTATTATTTTAGACTTACTACTGCATGTAGGTGGAGCAGACCATCTTCTGTTAGACTGACATGTTATGGTACCAGATCCTCTGGTTATCCCATATCCAGGTAGACAAGTGTAGGTAACTATATCTTTATATCTGGTACCATTAGAACGAGTGGAACTAGAGTTTGTATTCTGGACTGAGGGAGGGTTTCCACAGTTCACCTCTAAAATAGAAATGCATATACACTGTACATGAAAGCAGAACTGTAGCAACCAGAGCATTTTGTAGGAATTTCCCTTGGCTCCTAACTGCCTGTTCAAAAAATTTAATCATTTGCTGAGAGTGCTTAAAATAGTTTTCTATAGTTCTCTGTTTTTACATGTACATGTATGTAAAGTCTACTTAATAAGACAACAAACTGACCCAATGTATCTATGCGGAAGTACACGTACACGCAAAACTCAACTTGGAGACAGCTGTAATATTACTGTATTTCAATTATTCCACATCAGTGATACACTCATTTAGTCTACATGTAGTTTATATATGCAATATTTTTTACCACAAGTTTGTCTCGTTACGTACTAGAGCAGGATCACTCGTAATGGATGTGCAATACACAACATATACATATACATGTACATGCAAGTAGTATAGTCAATGCAGATCTGCACTGACTCTGCTCATGCATATTGCAAGTGATATTACCACATAAGGCTTCCGTGTATGAAAGCTGTTCCAATGAATCATATTTTTAGTTATTTGACAGTGAGTGGTGTCTTGATGCGTCTACTGGAAGTAATACGTATTGTCAGCTCCATTGCTATCCCTAACTTTTATTTTTGATCAACTGTACAGTATAAATGTACATGTACACTATGCATGTATTGCACTACCGTACACCCCATGCTACACCATCTACTTACACGGAATCAAGGCATTAAATGGTAATAACAGCATGTCTGGGTTTAGGCCGATTGACTATAATTTATATGCACATGTACATGCACATGTAAATGTACATGTACATGTACATGACACAATCAAAGTAGTTAAATTTATGCAAAGTACCAAACAAAGTAGAATATTTTCATTAGTAGGCTATCAATATCAACCTTTTGTCTGAGACCTAATCTACGGTACATGTACACTGTACTTGTAGTGCTGCTGTTTTAACAGTTGGATACTCACTTCTACAAGTAGGAATTTTTGGCCAACTACTGTCTGATTGGCAGTGGTTAGTGGTGTATGGTTTAACTAGTCCATATCCAGGAATACAGGTAGATGTAGTAGCATATTCTGGAAGAAGTTCGGATCTGCTAGAACAGCTCAGCCCTAAAATCATAGTTTTATGGAAGTGATCGGACACATCAACAAAAAGTCCAATATTTAGTACACTGCAGTTATTACTATATTTGGTAGAATGTGAGGTTAGTTACATCTTCCTAACTTAGGCTTAGTCACGCCCACACATTAGTAAACAATATGCGTAATGGTTGTGAAATGATGCGTGCAATTTTTTGTAAAAATTATCAACCAAAAACAACTACAGTGTTGTAGACTAAACAACCCATCGATTCATATAGTCAGACAGTCCAGTGCAATCATACACACAGATACAATGGAGTCTGCAACGGTTTACATAAAGAATATAGATGTCTCGCCAGTAAGTAAAACCATGAGGGAAGATGTATGAAATGCACACAGGAACTGATTAAAAAAACTCAATAATCATGGGATATAAATTACATGTATATACAATGTACACTGTATTAATATTGGAAAGCTTGTGCTTTTCCACAGAGCATTTACATGTAATATACGTAAGTAGGTCTGCATGTACATGCACATCTACATGTACATGTGCATGTACATGTAGATGTGCATGTACATGCACATCTACATGTACATGTGCATGTACATGCACATCTACATGTACATGTGCATGTACATGCACATCTACATGTACATGTGCATGTACATGCACATCTACATGTACATGTGCATGTACATGCACATAATGATTGTCTATTAGCTACGCGTTTGCCACATTAATAAATGATGTTACTGGTGTAAGTATATGAGTAATATCCAACCAAATCGACTGCTCACTCTGTTGGACATTATTATGAGCTAAACTATTCTGTATTTCATACAATTTTATGTTCAAAACTTGTAAGCTCATTAGTGTAACCTAATCGGCTTCACTTCATATATTTTATCCCAGGTAAAAACGTTAAAATCTGAAAAGAACAGCATTATAAAGTTGGATACGCTTCCTAAAACCACCAATGACCTTGATGGGCATCGAACCTGGATCTTCCAAATGAAACATAAGCTGTAACCCCTAGGTCATGGCTGCTTCATATGTAATGTAAGGCAATATGCTGTATATTTAACTGTTTGTGGTATACTCAAGGTTTCCATCTACACATACACATAGATTTTAAAAGCACAACTACTAACTCTACAAGTGTGACGGTTTTTTAGCAGATACTTGTCAAGAAGTAGTGCAAATGTGGACATTTGTGAGCCGTACATGGAGTCACTTACTTGTGCAGGTTACCGTCGGGTAGCTGTACTGCCATTCACCAGGGAACAAGCAGCTGACAAATGTCGAGTTATTTGGCACGGTTTCGTATCCAGGAGAGCAGGAGCAAGTGTGGTTGGTTGACGTTCTGAAACATTGTCTATTTTCGACTCGTGTGTGACCAATACAGCTAGCTACTGCAATAATATAATGTGGCATGGAGAACAAGATTTTTAGAACAATAGTTCATCTGTTTAGAGCAGGAGTTCCCAAACTTTTTCACTCTATTCCCCCTTTGGGCTGAATCAGAGTACTAAATTCCCCCCCCCCCCACCACATTTGAATATTATCCAAGACCGAAAGACAATGATAAAATGATTACTTTGGGACTTTATTGTAGGATATAGATAAAATATCATGCAAAATATAATGAAACAATATTAGGCATGAAAATAATGTCTACAGTACGATATTTATTTAATACGATCTCTGCTGTTGTTCGTTTTGACAAAGTTCTTCAATGTGAGGCATAGTTTGGGATAGAGCACAGCTTAAATCCTCTTCCATCTGCAGCCGGTTACATTCTTTAGATTGGAAAATTCCATTCGCAAAGATATGTAGTTACTGTTGTATAATGACATCTGGCTGCCCCCTGCTTAATGATGTCTACAGGGCTACAGGAGATTAAAGGTCTAAGGATCAGGTGATGAAAGCTTGCAAGGCTTGTATAGCACTGAATAAGATGCTGTATAGCACTGAATAAGCTAGCTGTCAGTGTACGTGCTTCTGTGAATACAGTGTCAGTGTAAGGGCTTCAGTGAATACAGTGTCAGTGTAGGTGCTTCAGTGAATAAATACAGTGTGAGTGTAGGTGCATCAGAGAATACAGTGCTAGCGTCAGTGTCATAGGTAGTTGTTGGTATCTGTGTTAGTGTATTAGTGTATTAGATATTTTTCTGTGCTAGGTGATACATGTAGTTTAAAGTGATTGTTTCGGAGGATTGGGAGTATTATAATTGTTAATTAAATGGCTGGTAGGTGTGATTTTAATTCATACCCGGAATTGGTAATTGACAGTAATGATGTTTCAGGATCATGGAAAAACTGGTTAGTAGAATTTGAACTTGTTGTGGAAATGACTACAATAAAATTGGGTAAGGAAAAAGTAATGGAAGATGGAGTAGAAGTAATAAAAAATGTTTTCAGGGATCGTTTACCATTACTAGCTTTGTTAGGAGCTATTAATAGAAATGGTAGGGAAGTTCTTACTTCTCTTGGGTTTAATCATACAAAAGATTATGCAACTTTTGATGAGGCTATGGAACTTTTGAAGTCTGTTTATGGTGAGGAAGAAACTGTATATGTTAAAAAGATGAGATTTATTATTGCTAGACAGGCAGTAGGTGAAAGTGAGGGTGATTATTTACGTAGGGTTGAAAGTCTAAGTAGAAAAGTTAACTTTGGTAATAATAATGACGTTGTAAGAGAGGAGTTTGCTTTGGTTATAGCTGTAAATGGTTTAAGGGAATCCTCTTTAAGGACCCAACTCATGCAAAATGCTAACATGGATTGGAAAACTTTAAATGATACGCTTAGAGCCCGTGGTTTAGCCAGAGAGTCTGAGAGTATTTTAGCAGGTACTAGAACCAGCTTGCAGAAAGTAAACCAGGAGGTAGCTGATGGTGGAAATGAAGTTAATTGGATATCTGGCCGTAGACACTGGCCCAAATCCAAGAGTCATGGCAAGGGTGGTAAGAGTAGACATACATGTAAGAGCTACGATAGCGATAGAAGTAAGTACTCTAGGGACTCTAGTGGATCGTCTAGTGACTCTAGTGGTGACAGGTATGGTAGGGAAACTAGGCATAAGGGCTTTTCACCCAGATATAGGAAGAGGAATCACTCTTGGGACAGGCAGAGTGGCAGATATCGCTCACCTGGAGCTATACGTGATAGCTGTTACTTCTGTGGTAAGAGAGGACATGAAATACGGCAATGCCCTAAAGTAACTTGTTATTACTGTCATAATACAGGGCATACTGTTAAGGATTGTAAATTGCGCCAGGATGGGCATAGCTACGGCAACAGCAATCGCCGTGGCTATGAGAGCAGTAGTAGTGAAGGAGGCGGATCAGGAAGAAGTCCTTCCCGAGGGGTAAGATTTTTTGAGTCTAGTAATAAGAGTTGACTAGATGATAGGTTTGTCGAAGTGCTCAAGGTTAACAGCTGTAATGTTAACTTTGCCCTAGATAGTGGTGCAGATGCGTCAACTCTAACAGAGATGACTTGTAATGTTTTAGGCGTAGAGTTGCGACAGCCTGACCAACTGAGTGAGGCTGATGGCAACCGACTTAGTGTCATAGTTGTCGCAGATGTTAAAATAGCAAGGATTTTTAAGTCTGTGGATACATCTCAATATGCGCTAAAAAGTGCTAGCAGAAACTTATTAGGAATGTCAGAATTGAAACAATTACAATTATTGACTATTGTTAATGCTACGTGTTTACATGTATCTGACCCTACTACTACCCCTACTGCTTCACCTATTGTGTCGCAGTTGGATAGTCTGTTACAGGGGGTGGATAACTCGGATGACTTCATGTCAGAAGAGAATCTTGTTTGGAGGATCCAGGACATAGAGAGGAAGAGACGGGATGCTAGGGAGCGCGTTGAGTGTGAGATGGCAGCCTTGGACAAAGAAAGGGAAGGTCTAGAGGAGGAGATTGAGAGAGAGATGGCGTGCATTGAAGCACTCAGGAGGTTAGCTGAGGTCAGGGCCAAGAGGTGTGCATGCTCTAGATTAGCTGGCAGCAGGTCTGCACCTTCAACGGTGACGGAGCCCAGCGCTGTAGTTGTGGCGCCCACTGCTCCGGGGCCCAGCTCTGTTGTGACCTCTAGTTTGGCTGAGGTCACTAGTACTCCTGAGGTACCCCAGGTCCAGGAGTCAGCTGCTTTTGCGGCTTTGCCTGCAAGGGATTTGTCCCGAGTGGATGGCCGTGGCTCTGAGGAGGTCGAGGAGTCCAAAAAGACCCGACGAATCAGATCCCGGCACTGGTGGCAACGCCTCTGGCGTGTGCCTTGGTTTTGGTGGGCGCCGTGGGTGCAGGTGTTGGTAGCAGTGGTGGAGCCAGTGGTGGTGGCATTGGTAGTGACAGTAGTGGCCGAGAACGCAGTTGGGCTGACGACGAAGAGAAGGACATGAACTTGGGCGAGATGGCAGGGTTGCTAGGCTCGGATTTAGGTGGTACGTGACGGGTGCCGTAAGTAATGGGTTAGACAATATAGGTAAGTAGCTCTAGATTAAATGCTTCTTGTTTTGCTTGTTATGGCGTTGCCTTTGTAACTGCTTTCTTGGTTGCGCTTCATGTCACTTATGAAACTGCTGTCGCTTGAAAAAAAAAGGGCATGTTGTATAATGACATCTGGCTGCCCCCTGCTTAATGATGTCTACAGGGCTACAGGAGAATAAAGGTCTAAGGATCAGGTGATGAAAGCTTGCAAGGCTTGTATAGCACTGAATAAGATATAAGTAGAACAGCAGCTTATTGGAGCCACTTCTTACTTCTAGGTCTACCTGGTAAGTAATATAACAGTTACGAATGGTAGAATATTTCGGAGGGCAATCTTTGCGATTCTTGGGTAACCAGTTATCATTGTTGGCCAAAACTCGGTGAATGTCATTGTTCCAAATGAGAGTTTTGCGGCTGAGTGGAATTTAAGTTCAAGAAACGTGTTCTGGCATTCATCTGGTAATTTTTCCATTTTAAACTGGAAGGGATTGATGATCAGCTCCAAATCTTCCTTTGGCATCTCTGGGAAGTACTCGCTGAACTCCGTCTGAAGGTGTCCCAAATACTCAGAAATTTAAGCCTGGATTCCAGTAGGAAGCGTTAGATTGCTACCTTCCACCAAGTTGTCAAGAGTCTCAAACATGAACACGTTTCCACTGCAAACTTTCTTCTTCCAGTTACTCAACTTAGCTTGAAAAGCATTCAGCTGATCGCAAAATTTGATGATGTTGGTGTTAGGTTTTAATTGGTTAAGCTGCTCGGAAATATTCACAAGGTATGCAAGCTGAATAATCCAGTTGTTGTTTGTAAACTTTTCGAGGTGGAAAAACTTTGGTTATTGCTCAACAAATGATGTCAGTTCATTCCCAAGATTGAAAACTTTAGCTGTGACATTTCCACGTGACAACAAACGCAGATTTGTGTGATAGCGGAAGAGGATTATAGAACTCAGCTGTGGAAAATACACAGAGTATGAAAATCACCCCCCCCCCCCCTGTACATCCAAAATTCCCCCCTGGGGGAAATTCCCCCCTGGTTGGGAACCCCTGGTTTAGAGTAATAATTTCGCTTTACTCAAACAAATTTATTATATGCATGCAAAATATTGCACCCTGTAAAAGAAATTTGCACGTGCACCGATGATTTGAATATATTTCGGCATATTCCTGTAAGTGCCATCAAAAGAAAAATAGCTTGTAAAACTGTGGCCACTGCAGTTTTGCAGCTTCAGGTATACAAATGAGGAATGAAATTCTTTTGTGTAGACTGATAAATTTGCTGACTGTTATATTGTAATGTTTTATGGGTAGGTCACACTAGGTGCCGATGTAGACACGAGTGTGGGAAGTGCTTGAGAGTGGTCTATCAAGTTGTACTTCCACCATTACATAAAGAGTGAATAGTTATGTAGCTCTTATCGCTGTTGTAGAGATGTAGGCCCGATGCTTAAGCTTATTGAAGAGTCGAGGATCGGCGTAGGTCCGATATTTATACATGTGGTAAGAGTCTTATGCGAGTATACGGCCATTGACAAAAAGGACTTATAATCATGTGAAAGATATTATATGTAAAAACAGGCCTAATCTGAGACATAGGCCATTATTTATAATAGGCAAAATACTTATAATAGTTAGTACAATAATATCCATTTGCTATAATGGTGCTTCATGCGTAGAAAACAATAGTAGGCAAGTTTAGGCGTACATGATTGGATAATACTAATACATGAGCTAGACAGTTAGTTAGTAATAGGCATAGAAGGATAACACACTGTAACTGTGGGCAATGTAGAGTTAGATATGTGTGGCAGTCTATATGAAACTGGACATGATTGGCATGCCGAAACACCATAATATATGTGTATACATGCATGTTTAAATATTGTACATGTAGCAATAATGCAGAAGAAGTAATTTGAACGTTTGATAATATATACCTTATCGGAAGCATATTCTTTCACTTACCGTTAAAAGAATAATAATATATTTGAAATCCTCTTCTAGCTGTCGAGTGATCAGTACGGAATCTAAGAACTACTTTGTCTGTAGTTTTTATAAAAAGTGGATGGGTATATTTACCACTAATAACACTTGATAGCAGTGGGCCGGAAGTTGATGTTCCACCATATACCTATAATTAAAGAATTTTATTATAAGATTATAGCCTACTGTGGTATTCTCTCTTCAGCTTTGAATTTCTGAAAATAGGTGCTGGAGCATTAAAAGAACTACTATAATTACATTGTATGTAATAATTTAGCAATTGATTCATGCATGCAAATTTAGGTGTTTGTTATTTGGCGTCCCTACGTGTACTTCTAATGGTCATAATCAAGAAAAACTTACATATAACTTGTCACAGCAATCTTCAGTGTCAAAGTAATTTATTTGCAAGTCTATACCACTTCCAGCAGGAGCATAAATATACCATTTACAATCCAGATTATGCTGGTATGTCCCACCAGATGTTAGCGGTGAGCGTATACTACGTGCATAATATCTCTCGGCTAGTAATCTGCCCCCACAGCTTCCAATGGCTAAATCTACAGAATATATGAAGACAATGGTTAGTATTGCACAATAAGTCTAGTAAATCGAGAGCTATTCTAAGTTATTTCGTTATAATGAAACTTAAAAAACTGCTTTCTGGCGCATAATTATACATCAGTTACTCGACCCATCAATATTCATACCAAGATTGTATGTCTGAGCTTCTCACAAGGAAAAAAGTTATACAATTGATTTTCAAACAATTACAATTAATGAAAGTTTAGCAAGTTGTCAAAGAGTGCTACTAAAATGAATGCATTGTAGTTTAAATTCTTTCCTGAACGATGTGTAATAATTACATGTATTTACCAGTCACTATATTTTTATCTAACTAAATAAGTCCCAAAAGAAACTCACCTGTTGGAATGCAACAGGAAATGAAGCTGATGATTATGAACTGAAGATTAATCATGTTGAATATCTAGTATTGTATTATTATAGTATGATTATGTCAGCCACACATATACATGTACATGTACATGTACATCTACATGTATATCAGGTCAACTAAACTGTGGATGATGGCTGATTATGATTCAATGGCATGACAGATTGTAGTTATTCACACATGCTACAATCTGGCATAATACCAACAATATTTTTGAAAGTTCCAAAAAGGGAAACTTTTTGTCACCCTTTCTTTCTCTCTAATCACTAAAACAGCAGAAATTATGCTGCCATTGGTCATACTTTATCTAACATAGCTGACACATAATCCATATTGAAGTTATTTGCGTGTATTTAATTATTAACGTGTCAAATTAATATTAATGTGAAACACAGAGTCAATAGTCCAAAGCTGAATTGATAAAAAATATTAATTACGTGTTACAAAAATAGATCATTGATTGTTTTATAAAATACTCAGCCCAATTAGGACACTACATTTACATGTACATGTACATTTGCGTGTACATGTACATTTACATGTACATGTACATGTACATTTACATGTATGTGGAAAAAAATTGAGTAGTACAATTACCAATAATAATGATAAATGGGTGTGAAAGTTTACAGTTTTATCCGTTTGACATTGTGTTATCTCAAAATGATGTAATATTTAAAAAGTGTCACCAGCCTCACTTGTAGATCACTGTAGATAATTTTAGCATGTTCTCAAGCAAACATATTTGAGCTCATCAATGTCTAATGTTAAACCACTACTGTCCACCATTCAATATTTTCAAATAATCTTGTTCATCCTTTTTCATTAAGATTGATGTGTTGTTTGTGTTTGGTATCCTAGCTGCTGCCAAGAAACTGCTCTTTTAATATTGGCTAATTTCACCTTCAATCAGCCTATGTTGGGAATTTTGGAAGCACTCAAGCAGTCAATATAAAGCAGTGCTACAGAGATAGCCATAGGACTTGCAATGCATTGCATTGTTTTTTGTGGGCATGACTCTAACTTACTTATTCATCACTGTGCACAAGAGTTATTTATAGAATGACAGTTAGTGTTGGCTGAATAAGATTACTGGGCTATTTGATGTTAGTAGCTTACCTATGTACATAAGTTACAAGTATAGACTTAGGACAGGCATAGCCATAGGAACTTAACAGGTCTCAATGCTGAATGGAGGTCATAATAGCCAATATTCAAATGAGTTTATCTTGGCTGCCACTAGGTTTACAGAGACAAATAGCACATCAATCTTGATGAAATAAGATGACCAGTATTCTATGCAAATATTGAATGGTGAGACAGTAGTGGTTTAAATAGTTTTATTACTAAAGGAATGCATTAGTTTGCAGGTTGTTGGTGTATTTATTTGACCTTTCTAGGCAAGTTTCCCATGTGCTTATTATAACAATATTTATGATCTGCAATAATTGTCAAAGTGTTAAAATGACAACATACTAACACTTTCTTGCTGATTATCTCTAACAGTGAATTATGGGTAATGGTATACAAAATTTCCATCTATTTGGACTATTCTGGTAAAGAGACAGTGACTAACTCTTCTGGTACAACTGAGAAGAGATCAATGGGCATGGCTGTCATGCATTCCATCATCCGTTCTTGGGTTCTAGACAAATGACGGTTTGCCTATTTACTCACTACACTTTTTATAGTACACAGGTAAACTTGCAGACATGTATGTTGGCTGTCCATGAAATGGTTGGACCAATTGACTGTAATACATTACAGGAGGATATTCATGGCTACTATCTCTCTACCTATATTACTGTTAGGATAAGAGATCTAACTTAGTCATATTATTTGATCTTAACCAGAAGTTCTACGCAATAAAATACTATAAATAAAGAGCAGAGGCGAAGCGTATTTATTTTCTCTACATTACAGCATAGTAGTTGTACATTTAACTTACTGTAGCCTTCTAATACTATCCTCTTCCTTTGCTAGCAGTCGTGAGAAAAGAAAGAGATATCCTGAGACTATACGCTGTTTGAAGTCAGGGTTACAATTGAAGCAGAAATGATTATTGCCTAGAAGCTCGGTGCTGACTGTTATCTGAAAATCAAGTCTATGAGTTTGCATCATCAGCAGTAATTACATGTTCGTAAACTTCAAATGCAGAGTATTATAGTTTAGACTTAGTACCTAATAGTCCATTTGTGCTCCATGAGTGGGTAACTCTTAAACTACAAAACTGCTTGTAGAGTGAACATACATTGTATAAATAAAACTGCGGGTAGAGGGCAATATATGCTTATCTAGAAAGTCACTAATTAGCAATGACTAAACGTATGAAAAGCTAGGAACAAGTCATTTTCAGTTTTTTATTTTCCATTTTGTATCAAACAGTAGTAATCCATACCACTCATCTAGCGGTAATTCAATATTAAAAGAATAAAATGCATTATTACTTATAATAACTATGTCCATATATCTCCACAGTTTGAAAGTCAACCAGTTTCTGTGTTACACATAATTATTGTGTTTAAAGAGGACATACATGGCAACAGCGCTACCAGAATCATAGCCTATGTTGTGGGTTAATCTTAGTAAAAATTTACAATATCACCTCAGACAATAATTATTTTACTAACAAGTCAAAATTTCACCTCAGACAATAATTATTTTACTAACAAGTCAAAATTTCATCTATATTACTTTACTTGTAAATATAATAATTATTATGTTATTACTTCGTGTATATACAGTATCTAGTTTGCAGCTGAGGCTAATCCACTATTATTTCATGGCATGCAGAGGCGAGCCGGATTATTGTCTGATATTACCAAGTTTTCGATTGTTGACTGTAAGAATGACATTTCCTAGTACTATCTGGTAGCTAGTCGGCAACATCTGGTTGTGCTTTGAAAGTGTAGACCTCCATCGGTTCAGAGTAGATAGCATTATCTGCAGTAAGATTATCGCTAGCCAATGCTCTCCTGAAAAATAAAAAAATATGTAATCATAGAGGGCTTAATCATCCTTACAGACATGACGTGGTTCATTTCGTCTCAAAAATAAAAGTAATGTAAAATCCCCATTATAAAAACAGATCTACAGTGTAAATACAGGTACACACATAGTCTCACATAGAAACCTAAAATATTGCGTTACTTTCACAGTTTTGTGCCGGGAAACTACTAAAAGCATGCGTAATTTTCAGGCTCAAGAAAAAACGTCACCAAAATATAAGTTGAACTATCATATTGAAGAGTTAAATAACATTGTATTTCTCATAGAGCTACCTCTTTTTTCTTCTGCATACTGCTGCAACTACTATCACTGCTACTACTACAACTCCTGCACACAGACCAGCTGCCAGAGTAGCCGTCGAAGAAGTTACTTCTGAGTGACTGGAACCTCCTGACTTCAAGATGGTTGAACTTGTATTCAGTCCACTTGTAGTAGCATTGACCTCTGTTGGAATTGTTATACAAAGGTGATTATTGCTCATTATTTTTACAAAGTGTAGTGTGTAATCAAATAGCTTTTCAATCCATGTAGGCTGAAGAGTGAGAATTTTTATATAATCTTGATATCATCTAAGAGATTGCTCATGATTTAAAAGTATAACAACATACACGTATTAGTTTTCCTCAGTGTTATTCCAGACCAACCTACCTTCATCAACTTTACAGTGAGGTGGTTGACTCCAGTTTCCGCTTGACTCACAGATAATATAATCAATACTTGAGTTAAACTCTCCAGTTACACATTCAAAGTATATAGTCTCTCCTAACTTAAACCCAGAGATAGACTTTGTCCTAGCTTGTGGAACTTGAGGTGGTAACCCACAACTTAAAACTGAAATAGATTTAAAGCTATTGAATTAATTGATAATTTTTGTATTCAACTCTGCATCGGTAAATACGACTAACAAAGCAACCGAGTAGTAATGATAGCATTGTACGAATACATACGGAGGAAGAAGGAATGAAAATATGCAGAATCCAAAGGATATATTTTAGTCTATCCTGAAACTGAGAACGTATTTTAAATAGTATTAGACCGCTGTTTACCTAACAATAAAATAAATAGTTATTATTCACATAATCAACTAAACAGTTAGTCATTCGAAATAGGAGATGCATTGTTCTCAGTTAGTTGCAGTACTGTACGCCTCCAAACTTTTGTGAGCATCTAAAACTTACTGTGACACTCTGGTGGAGCTGACCAATGACCATCTTTTTTACAATAGATAGTACTGTTACCAGATAGCTGGTATCCATGGAGACAAGTGTAAACAGTGATGTCATACAGGTAATGACCAGATACTTCTCTGTTACTGTTGGCTACTGTGTATGGTGTGCCACATCTAACCTCTAAAATAGCATCATTATTTATGTACGTGTACATGGTTTTTCACTAGAGCAAATCTACTCTTTTAGTAGAACCTATGTTGTACTTAGGTATGTACTAAAATAACTACCTCATGATCATTATAGACTAGGTGATTACAAGTCTACATGTTTTAATAACATAAATTTGACCAAATCTCCTAAAAGACTTACCGCTGCTGTGACACTCAGGAGGGGTTGACCAATGACCATCTTCCTTACAATAGATGGTACTATTACCAGATAGTTGGTACTCATGGTGACATGTGTATACAGTGATGTCATCCAGGTAATGACCAGATACTTCTCTGTTACTATTGGTAACCTGGTAAGGTGTACCACATCTAACTTCTACAAAAGAGTATGCAACTATGACCAGTTGGTACATATTTTTCAACCAAGAGCAAAGTACCATTAGTAGCATTAGCACAGCAGATACTATACAGCAAATAGGTTTTCATTCAAATTTTCCATTCAATTTGTAGAATGAGAAAATTAATGAACTGAACTTACTGTTACAAGTAGGTAAAGTAGACCACTGCAGTGACGGCATGCATTTTACAGTAGAATCACCAACAATCTCATATCCTGGTAGACAGACATACTCCTCAGAGTCACCAACTGTTCTGTTATAACCCGATGGAAGATCTCTTGCAAATTCTACAGCTGGTGGTTCTGGGCAAGATTTTCCTGCAGAAGTAAAATCAAGAACATTTATTAAGACAGTTGCTTGTAATACAAGCAGTATAAATACGAGTATTTGAAGACACGAAGTATTCTTGAAGCTGATAGGATGTAAGAGCCAGAATTCTACACTTTAAACAGGCATATACTAGTATAATCTAGAAATCTAGTGATTGCTCACAAAAGTTCTGAAAATAGTTTTTGTTGTAGAAATTGACTAACTTAGCTCTCAGGCTTAGCCAAAGAATTGAAGTGTCATTATTCCAATCATTTTTTTACAGTTTTTTTCATACTTTCTATGCACACCAAATACAGCCGAAGAAAATAACTAAATAATGGTGAAAATATAATGTAAATTAAAAAATTGGGCACACACCATAGATGAGAAATTTGCCCTTCAGTAATTATTGAATGATGGTAATAGGTTATATAAATTTACATATCGTTATTGAGTAAAGTTAATCACTATGTGTGCACATGTAAAATATATGTCTTAGGCAGGTACAACACAACAAGTGGACATAATCATAACTGGCAACAATTCGGTTTACGATAATATAGTAAGTCGATAAATTGACCATGCTGAACCTTTGCCATGGGCCTACTAATACCAGCAAACAAGAACCACATAACTAGCTTCAGTACACTCCCTTTTCTAGGCCTACTGCTTATCTTTTTCCCAGCTATTAACTGCATTACACAGTAATTCCACTTGTAGTAATAGCTACAGTACCTCTACAATTTGGTGGGTGACTCCAGTCACCAGTTTCAGTACAGAATGTCGTGTCATTTCCTATGATGTCATATCCTGTCTCACAGTGATATCTTGTACTATCATCGAATAGATATCCAGTAGCAGTAGAATGGGAATGTTGAACAGTTGGCGGAGGCCCACAGCTCAGTTCTGAATCAAAATTAGGAATTGTAAATATTTGACTGCGATATTGTAGCAGTTGACAATTGATTCTCTTTTATTTATAACACAATTATATACCTGTGGCAAACTTTTTCATGTTGATGCATTTTTAATTATTATTTTAGCTTTATGTAACAGATATACATTGTATAATATCTTTGTGATTTTGTAACAAGTAGCAACACTTTTAAATAGGCCATTGTATAAATAATGCATAACACCAAAAAGTCATTATGGTATTACTTACTATTGCAGTTAGGTAAAGTAGACCAAAGTAATGTAGGTAGACACTCTACTGCAGAATCACCAACAATCACATATCCAGGTAGACAAACGTACTTCACAGAATCTCCAACTGTTCTGTTATAACCGGCCGACACATTGAGAGAATTGGTCACTAGGGGAGGGTCTGGACATGGAAGGGCTGGAATAACAGATGCATATAAATGATGAGCTAATCCCAAGCTTTGATCTAGACAGTGAATGACACTCTGAAATGTAAAATATATAATTGTTTCTTTATTCTGGCCAAGTAGTAAGTAGCCTTACCTTGACAAGTTGGAGGGATTGACCAGTGTCCAGAAGACAGACAGAAGACGGTAGAATCTCTGGTTAACTCATATCCGTCATCACATTCATATGTTACACTAGCATTGTATAAGTGACCAATCACAGTGACCTGAGAGTGGATAACTTCTGGAGGCAGTCCACAATTTACCTCTAAAATAGATTCAGTTAGTGATAGTACGGTTTTTTGGGCGGAGGGTGAGGAGTTCATCAAATTCTTCCAGTAAAAAAATTTTCGCAAGTTCAATGCCAATACATGTATTCATTACACCTGTATATTTTTTCAGGAGCAAACAGAGGGGATCAAAAGTTACTGTGATATTACCTACTTTTACAACTAAGGAAAGTATACCACTGTATGGAATATAGTAATACTTACTATCACAACTAGGTAGAGTAGACCACTGTAATGTAGGTGAACATTCCACTGTAGAATCACCAGAAATCTCATATCCTGGTAGACAGAAAAACTCCACAGAATCTCCAACTTTTCTGTTATAACCAACTGATACATTGAGAGAATTGGTCACCATGAGAGGATCTGGGCAGGGAAGTGCTGGAATAACAGATCCTTGTAAACAGCTAATAAACTATTTAAAGGGCAAAACGTTAGAATATAATTTTTGATATCAAAAAGCTACAATAACCATTTATTAATTAGCTTAGGAAGTTTTCTTACCTCTACAAGCAGGAGGGATTGACCAGTGTCCATAAGATAAACAGAAGATGGTAGAATCTCCGGTCAACTCATATCCTTCATCACATTCATACGTTACACTGTCATTATATAAGTGGCCAATCACAGTGATCTGGGAGTGGACAACTGTTGGGGGTGGTCCGCAGTTGACCTCTGAAACAGATCTAGTCATTTTAATTTCTATCAAGCAGTTACGCTGAGGGCTGCTAACAAGCTTGCGAGTAAAAAGCATTGCGGATGTGTTCAACTCAATTGTACAGTTGCTCTAGCGCTAAGGGCGGCTTCAACTAACTAAGATAAAAAACTGTACATACACAGTTGCCATAGCAGTACTTACTGCTACAACTAGCTAAAGTAGTCCATTGTACAGTTACAATAGTATTGCTAACTATTACAGCTAGGTAAAGTAGACCATTGTATAGTTACTTTAATATTACTTACTATTACAACTAGGTAGAGTAGACCATTGTAATGTAGGTAGACATTCTACTCTAGAATCACCAACAATCTCATATCCTGGTAGACAGAAGATGCTCACAGAGTCACCAACTGTGTTATTCCTATCGTATCTTACAGACACATCTCGAGCATTGGGAACCACTGGTACTACTGAGCATGATTGTCCTAAGATGAAAGGGAAAGAATTTTAATAGGCATCTAAGAGTAACACAGTCATACGTTGCTAGTATAAAATAACTCATTTCAAGTAAATTGCAACTGTCTGATACCCACATACAAAACATAGACAGAATGTCTTTAATACCAGAGATATGCCTATTTGAACATTATTTGTTTACATTACACATAAAATAGGCAGCTCATACATATCCAACCTACAGTGCATGTGAACAATGCTTCACAGTCGCGTCTGACTTACCTCTACATTTTGGTGGGACAGTCCAATGTCCAAATATCTGACAGTAAATAGACTCATTTCCTGACATCTCATACCCAGCCTCACATTCGTATGTCACAGTATCATTGTATGAGTGCCCAGCTACTGTAGCCTTAGAGTTTGTGACAGATGGTGGTGAACCACAGTTTACTCCTGAAATAGAGACTAATCACGTGTTGAATCTCAACCTGTTTAGTTAAAGCTGAAGAAAAAGTTCACCAGGCATGATTTGAGTACGCAGGGAATCAGATTCAAACGTATTTGCTGTATTGCCTGACTTACTGTGACAGATGGGTGGGGTTGACCACGTCCCGTCTTCAGCACATCTAACAGTATCGGAACCTCTCATAGTATAACCCAAGTTATCACATGTATAGGTCACTTCCGAGTCATACGTCGTGTTGTATAGAACACGTTGAAGTCGGCCATTTATGATAGTTGGTGGCGGTCCACAGTTCTTTTCTGGAATTTAAGAATCAACATAATTCAACAGATAATGGGTCACAGACTGATTTGTTTTTCCTTTCCTTTTCATAACAAATACATGTATGACGTGTATGCATAGAAACGAAAACATGAATTTAATTGCTAGCAGCCAAGCATATGATCATATACTTACTACTACATATTGGTAGAGTGGACCACCTTCTGTTAGACCGGCATGTTATGGTACCATTTCCTCTAGTCATCTCATATCCAGGTAGACAGGTGTATGTAGCTGTATCTCTATATCTGGTACTGTTCGATCGAGTTAATCCAGAATTTGTATTCTGTACTGAAGGAGGTCTTCCACAGTTCACCTCTGTAGCAAAAGAATAGGATAAATGTTGATCAGAGCAGGTTTTGTTCAAAATTTATTTGATCACTGTTAACTACCAACTGTTTGAGACACACTTTATAATACCGATGCTTTCGGCAAAAATAGCGAGTCAAGCACCCATTATTCACCACTTACTACTACATATTGGTACAGTGGACCACGTTCTGTTAGACTGACATCTTATGGTACCGGATCCTCTAGTCCTCTCATATCCAGTTAGACAAGTGTAGGTGGTTGTATCCAGATATCTGGTACCAGTGCTAGTTCTCAAGCGTGCATTTGTTGCAGACGGAGCATTACCACAGCTCACCCCTACATGTACAATGAGACCAGTTTAACAGAACTTAACCACCACAATTAACTGCATTTATTAGAGATATGCATTCAAGTACAGTTTACTTTCAGTCAAGGGCAATGTTACTTTCTCTCACTACAAGGATTTTCAGAAGGTAGTGCTCAGCATTGGTTAAAACCTTCAGACATTAGAATAACAATCTGCACTGTGATCTGTCGACTTCTGGTCTCTTTAGCCAGACACACCAATGTTTAGGTTCTCTTACAAACCTTTATAATTTCCAGAGACTAAGCACAGCCTAAAGGCAAAACATCGTAAAAATTAGAATGGTTAGTTGCAATGTTTGACTAAAACACACTCACAGTTTGAGAAACAAAATAATATTTGTGGAATACAGCAATGTCAGAATTGTAGTTGGCCGAATTTTGCAACACGTTCGGCGATTATGCTTAGTAGGCTAATTGTCAAACGAGCAAAAACAGTCAATTGCTGGCATCGTTTAGCAGAAAGTATTCTAGAACAGTCCCGCTCTCAAGCTGGTCCAGTATCATATGACTTAACAATACTGCAAATGGAAAATATACAACATTGCAGTACATCCCTCAGGAAAATTACCATATAGGTTATCGAAGGTTGAAAGGCGATGCAAAATATGGTTGTTCTAGGGGGGTACCCTAGAACAACCACAGTGTCAATACATTTTTGTAAAATGACAACTGTGGCTGTTATATTATTATATAGCTACAAGTACATTGCGTCATGAATGAATGGTGTATTGATTGCAGCGCAGTTGGATCAGCTTTGAGTGGGGGTGGACAACTGATTATTTAGTCTCAAACGATAATATAACTAAATTTAATTCATATTTTTCTTGTACAAGTAGTTTTGATGTTCTTTTACTTCTTATTCACATTTGCAGTACCTTTGGTATGTTGACCATAGCCTATGCAGTAACTTCTAATTTTGTCAATGTTACCCCCAACAGCAAGCATGCTTTAGCTCAGGTTTCTTAGAAACAATGCTCTTTTGACTAGGGCATCAACCATGAGGCCCATTATAAATAAGTGGAAAGGACCTAAAGGCTATTTATTATTAATAATGTAATTGTCTTCTCTTGAAATAAGTTTTCCAACCTCCATCTTGCATATTATACAGACTGCTTCAGTTTCAGTTTGTTTCTTTGTCCTACTGCTTGAACTTTAGAATGGAACCAGCTGTTGGCTGAAAAGGGAGAAGTTCAGCATTAGCTTCACAAATCACTTACTTCTCAAACTCTGACTATCACTTTGTAGTATTTCTTTAGTGCAAATTGCAATCATTTATAATGATAATTATATTATATATAATATTCAGTAATATTCTATTGATGTCAATCATATTTATTAGTTCTGTTGAGTATTTTCATTTTTATTTTAGACCTACTTGATACTCACACTATTACTATACTTTTACTAAACTACATGTGATTTTAATTCCCCATAGTCATTATCATATATTATAATTATGCTATAGAAGCCATATGATGTGGTATGACATATGAATAATTTATGCAATATTATATTATTACATAACTTTAAGATAATCAATCCAATGCGTGAATTTCAATATAAATTAAATTTATAATAATAATAATAATAATCTTTATATTATAATTAAATAAATAGTCAATAGTTTAAATGATTTTAATAATTATTCATATTGTTTAAATTAATGTAAAATAGTGTAAAATAAGTATAATTATAATAATCATATTTTAGGCCTAAATGTCTACCAATTTTATTTTTGAATTAGAATTCATTATTGTTTTTATTTGCCAACATCGTAAATGGCTAAAAACTGAGAAGAAATAAGCAGACACAATAATCTCCATATGAATGCGGACATTATATTACTAATTTAAATTCTCATACTAGCATATGGTATAGGTCCCTATGCGTACTATTAGTATTATAAAATTTAATAACATAATACTCGTATGAACAAATAATTAAATTAAATTATTATTGGTAATAGGCCTAATTACAGCATAGTTATATAAAAACAAATTCTAGTAAATAATAAAATGTGATTAAATTTCAATTTATTATTAAATTGTTTACCCTGTTAATAACATAAATGCTGAAAACTAACTTTAAAGGTAACATTAATTAAGTATTTAATAAGGCCTATTACTGTGTAAGCCCTATCCTTACAGTGGTAAAGGGGCATTTCAAAAAGACAGATAAAACAGGACATTTCACTACCGGACTGTTCGAAACTGTTTTGGTTATTTTTAGAGGAGCACAACTTACATACAATTAATTTCAAATAAATAAAAAATAATTTTGAAAATAGAAATTATTTGAAGTCTAGGGTTTAGAGATTTCAAACTGCCTGGTGTTGAACTGTCCAGTTTCGAAAGATCCTGTTTTGAGCTGTCCTTTTCGAACAGTCGCAAAATCCCTCCCAATCGTGCAAATCAATTTTTTGAAAGTTTCCAAGTTGTAGTAGGCTTAAGTTTTATCATGTAAGGCAGCAGAGCTAGGTCCAAGTCATAGGTTTGACTTGACAAGAATTCAATTCACGAGTCGACTTGATTTGAACTTGCCAACTTGGTGACTTGACTTTGACTTGCACATCAATGTGACTTCACTCGACTTAATTTGAAAATCTGAATTACTTGTGACTTAGGACTTTGAATTGGGGTATACCAAGTCAATGTGACGGATAAAATTGTGTACACTGTTTAGCCAACATAAAAAACAAGTCTTAATTGTCTACCCACATATCACTTTCCTCAGAGTATATCAGGGTTAGGGGTTTGAGACTATGCACTACAATATGAACTAATTTGGAATTACAGGGTAGCTAGTTGACACCCCCTTATCATGTGCTGCTTACGTCCGATTAAACACTGTATCACCATTACTAATGTACAACACCACATGACCAGTCTTAGATATCAGTGCCAATATCATTACATCATCTATAGACTGGTTCTTTATCATAGTTGAATGGCATGCATATCCAGCTAAACTTTTGCATGGTTTGAAACAGAGTTGTGTCCCAGTCGACTTGCAAGTCAACAAGTCAAGCCATTTTTTAAAACTTTGGAGGCAAGTCAAGTTCATGTCGAGTCAGTGCTACCTTAAGTCAAGTCAGCTGTCATGCAAGTCACAAGTCAAGTTCAAGGCCACTTGTCTACTTGCAAGTTGAAATGCAAGTCAAGTGGGAGACAACTTCAAGATTATTGTACATCTTTCCAAACATCACTTTTTTTCTTTTAGTAGACATTCCAATGCATGAAAAACCATGCCAAAATGTAGTTGGATGGGCATGTATGCTAGCCATTAATTATGGCAACTAGTCTATGTATGTAGCAATATTGGCACTACAGTTGAGACTGGTCATGTAGTACTATACACAGTTTTGGTGACGGTGATACTGTGTTACATAGCATATAAACAGAGCATGGTACAGTACAGAGTGTCCACTGGCCAGTCCTGCAATTCCAGTCTACGTATTGTAGTTTAAATGACTAATTATTGCATTGTGCATTGTATTCACTACTTACACCATACTACTTGCACTACTTTATTCTCCACATTGACTTGACAGAACCCAAGTCAAAATCACAAGTCATTGATGCGTCCAAGTCAAGTCACATTGATATGCAAGTCAAATTCAAATCAAGTCAGCGTGTTGACAAGTCCAAGTCAAGCCGACGTATGACTTGACTTAGCAAGTCAATCTATGACTTGGACCCAGCTCTGGTATGCAATAGATTGCAATGTCTATTAAAAAGGCGATGTTTTGTAAAAAAACCTGTCAATGTTCTTTGAAGTTGTCTCCCACTTGACTTGAGCCTTGCATTGTACACTGACTTGAAGCAGCTCTGACTTGACTTCAACTTGGTTTGCCTCCAAAAGTTTACAATGAGTCGACCTGTTGACTTAGATCCGACTTGGAACCAGCTCTGTTGGATAGAGACTGAAATAAGAAGTTTAAATTTAGCTTTGTTATGTAGTGAACTACAACTATATATATATTCCATTTTTATTCTGGCAGAGAATAAGTCCAATGGACTTTTGTCCAGAAAACAAGAAGTTTAAGTACACTAAGTAAATAAGATTACAGTGTGAGAAGAAAAAAAGAGAAAAGTAGAGAAAAAAAAGCTAAAGTTTGGATTTTACAAAGGCAAACAACTACCGGTAAATTAGTTATAGTAATACATATAAAAATTGCTAGCATGTAGTAAATAAAACCAGTAGAGTAAAAGATGAGTAAATAAACTAAAAGAAGTACATATAAAATTTTGAGCATTTAGTAGAATAAAACTAATAAAGTACAAGACAGAGTGTTGATAAAATGAGCTCTAATCAGGAAGCACAAGAATATGGTTTTTGATGGCATTTTTGAAAGATTGCAAAGATTGACTCATCTTTATGTGGTTGGGGAGAACGTTAAACCTCCCGGCACCAAAACCGGCAATGGCAAATCTGAAATTCTCCCTGGAGAGTCTAAAACCTTGGCTCTTTGCTAAGCGCGTTTCACTAGTTAATTTCACAGGTAAAAGGTTATAATCGATGACTGGAATTAGGTGGTTAACGAGTTTATAAAAAGACAACATATATAGATATTCAAATCGAAAAGTTAATTTTGTAATGTTGAATGCTCGGCGGGTGCTTTTTTTAGAGTTGTTAATGTCTATAATTTTTAGACACCGGTTTTCAATTTTCAAAAAACTCATTTTTAACGTAATCAGTTGTGGTGTATAACAGTGGGGCACAGTATTCTAAGTTAGCTCTTATAAGACCTACATACCATAGAGCAGCTAATTTGGGCGATAAAAACTTTCGATTGCGCTGGAAATTGGTAACTATTGGATAAAGCTTTTGTTTAATCTTGCTAGTGTGAGACTTAAAATTTAACCGGCTGTCAAGAATAACACCAAGATATTTTATTTTAGAGGACTGTTTAAAAGTTTGATTGTCAAATTTTAGGTCAGGGGCTTGTATGTCACTAGTATTTGAAATAGTCATGACATCGGTTTTGGCACTGTTTAAAACCAGACAATTTTCACTGTACCAATCTGAAGCAAGTTTAATGCTTTTCTCCAATAATCCAGTAGAAATAGCTGGATTTTGACCACTAGTGACTAACAAACAGTCATCAGCAAATAAATAGCAATTGCCTAGCATCATCAAGTCATTAATGAACATTATGAAAAGCAGGGGTCCAAGTACAGACCCCTGTGGAACTCCGGTTGTCACTTTTTGGCAGCCTGAAATGTGTCCATTGACTTTCATAGCTTGCTCTCTACCTGCAAGATAATTTTGAATCAGACTAGAAGCATTTTGATGAAAATTAAATTTTACTGATAGTTTCTTCAAAATAATGTCATGGTTGACACAGTCAAAAGCTTTTCTAATATCTAGTGCTGATAAAGTGACAAATTTCGACTCGGGTTTAGAAATCATGAACCGAATTTTATTTATAAGTTGCATTAAAATTTGATCTGTTGATGCACCGCTTCTGAAACCAAATTGTCGAGGAGCAATAAGTTGGTTGAAATCTAAATAATCACGGATCTGGTGGTTAACAATTTTCTCCATAACTTTGCTAAGAATTGGAAGTAGAGAAATTGGTCGGTAATTGTTCGGTAGTGATGATTTTCCGCTTTTATGGATAGGAATTACTAACGCCTTCTTCCAAACATTTGGAAATTTGTTGTATTTAAGGCTAATATTTATGACATGGGTTAAGGGATTGAGTATCAGAGGCTCCAAAATTTTATATATGAAAGCTGGAATTTGATTCAGTCCTCCTGTTTTCCGTGATTTCAATGAATTAAGATACTTTGATACCTCACTGTTTGAAATTTCTTGAAAATTGAATTTGTCAAAATTCAAAGGTATGGCTATTTTTGGTTCAGTCTCATAGCCACTTGATTTCATTGATTTAGCTTCCTTATTTAGTTTTGCACCGATACTGGAGAAGTACTTGTTCAATTTTTCTGCAATGTCAGAACTGGCTGTAGATGTAGTACCCAAGTAATCAATTTCATGGATAACATTATTGCATTGAAGATTTTTGCCTTGAAAGATCTTAATTTTCTGCCATTGATTTAATGAATCATCATTCAAAACAGCATTCATAGCTTTTTTCTTGGCATCTCGAACAGCGTTATTAGCCTTATTACGAGCAATACGATAATTTTCCCAAGCTGTAGACGTTCTATCATAGCCACTATTGATAAAATCTAAAAATGTCTTCTTTTTTAATTTTAGAAGTTTGGATGCCTTTGGGCATTGCCAACAGAGGTTACTCTTTTGCTTCAGACGTTGTGTCTTAAAGGGTGCAAATTGATCCACTAGATTTTCCACTTTTGATTCTAAAATCGCTGCTGCTCTATTTACATCATTTACATATTCTATGGAATGGAAATCGACGTATTTAGCAAAATCAAAAAATTCTTGGTCATTAAACTTTCTAAAGTCTCTTTTAGTAATATAAGAAAAGACTGGCTTAGGACGTTTACAACTAGCTTTGAGTTTAATTGCAAAATGGTCACTAATATCTGTTTTGATGATCTGGTGTTCATGCACTAGACTTGGAACGTTTGTAAAAAGCATATCAATTAAGGTACGCGAGCTTTTGAAGCACCGTGTGTACTCAGTGACAAGCTGGCTGTATTGATTTAGTCTCATGAGAGTTTCAAAGCTTTCTTTCAATGAAGAGTTACAAGACCAGTCCAGATTAAAATCACCAACCATAATTGTCGGTTTACTTAAAATCCTAGCTTCAAGTAGCTTTTTAAAATTGCTTTTCAATTTGCTAGTAGCACAAGGTGGATTATAAACAAGCACCAAGCAAAATCTAGAATCGGCCATGACAATTTCAATGCCCAGAATTTCCGTCTCACCACATTTTTCAAAGTCAATCTTTTCAAATTTTATATTTTGCCTTATGTATATAGCTAAACCACCCCCACGTGAAACCATTCCTCTATCCTTCCTAATCAAAACATATCCTGGTAATTGGAAGAAATTATCAAAGTGTGAATTATTGAACCAGGTTTCAGAAAAACAAATGATGTCATTAATGGCTAATTCAGGAGAGATTCTAAATTCGTCAAAATGTTTAGGCAATGATCTAATATCCTACGCATCCCATAGGAGACTGTGCTAAGGAGCTGTGCACCTATTGGCTAGCAGGATAAACGGATTTACGGTAGCTAGCCGACTTGTAGAAGACTGCAACCCTTATCTTCATAAACTTTGGTGAGTGAAGACAAGGGTTTCTTTGTACCCGGTTGCTTGTTGCTGTAGGTTAGCTAAGGATAAAACCATTGCAGAAAAGGTGAAGGGATGAAGAAAAAACTTAAACTTTCCTAGGTTATTTGAACTCCAAAACTGAACCAACTGGACATGTCAAAACCAAGTAGGCTGCAGTGCTTTACTACAACCAACTAGAAGACCAAATGCAGCCTAGTAAATTTCTTACAATCAATTCAGACCGGTGCTTATTATAGATATAGGCCTAAATAACATTATATTTTATATTTATGTAAATGATTGATCAAAACTTCATCTGCTCAAACCATTATTGCATTAACTAGTAGTTATAATATTATATTCCATATCATTTTCAGGATTTTTATTTGATGGAAGGAAAAGACAGAAAGATGCAGACACTTGGCAGCTACCAGAAAGTGTGGTTCCAACATCAAAGGAAGAGTCAGACTTATGTGGGGGCAAATCCTATGAAGCTGTAAGCAAAAATTCCCTAGTGTATTATTGTACTTAGGATGCCTGCCTGGTTGGTCAAAACTAGATTAAACCTATAATAGTAGGCTGAATGTGTCACATATGACTAAAATTGTTTAAGGTAAACACACAGGATAGGCCTACTTGACCTGCATTTCAGCCATGTAATGCTCTAACCAACATGTATTACAAAGTGTATAAATTTACACCTAGTAGTATATATTTGTAAAGAACATGCATGCTGTCAAACTACTTTGGGTTGGGATTGAACATCATGGCACTTCTGACAGAATCATGTTTTTTTTCATTTATTTATATTAGTTTATGTCATCATTATTCAAATAGTAGTGATATTAAAATAAGGTACTAGAACATGGGGCTAATCAGATAGTTCGAAACTAGAGTTGTGACAGCCCCATTCCAGAGGTTCGCCAGCCACAGAAGGCTGACACATGCAACCAGGGACACACGCTGCGCCCACCCACTATGCATCAAGCTCCCAGAGATGAGCAGCCAGGTGTCCCGCATAGACCCCACCGGGTAGGCCTCGTAGGTCCCATGCATGCTCACCAAATAGATTAGCGGCAGTAAAATAAATAGACCTCTTTCCCAGTTCCGAATTAACTTTAATTGATTTCAGTGGATTTTTCAACGTCATGGGGTTTACAGTCTCAATTAAATTAAGATTATTAAGTTGATTGTTAAAGTTGACCTTCTTTGCAAACCCACTATTTAGCACCATGGCTGTCATAGCTCTATAATCATATCTAAACTGTTAGTAGAGTAACTATCTCATGCTAAACTGCACGAAAAGTAGTCAAAAATGATTAAAATTTCCATGATAATGTTTGCAGTGAGAGTTACCCACCCTTACTAATAATGTCAATTCGCATAAATTGTATCCGATTTTCTCAACTTTTTCACGCTGTACATTGTATCAAATAGTCAAACCTGCTATCATAGTAAACATGTCCTTGTATAATATGTATTTCTAGGTAACACAAGCATGTGGGGGAGAGACTACTCTGATTCTATTTAGATACATGGGAGATCTTCTAATGACTTTAGAGAAAAGCTAACTATGTCTATCATGCTCTTCGCAGGGTTGTTTGTTAGTAAGTGAAAATTTGGCTAATGTACTTAATAGAAATATGGTAGCCGGTTGGTTTACCATTCTTGTCATAGTTATGGGTGCACAAAATTAGTTTAGATTGCAGGTCAACTACACCTTGTTGGCACAACAATCTCTCGATCACAGTTGCAACTTAGCTTATACACATACTTAGATGATTGCCTTTCTCATGTATTCATAATAGTATAGATCTCGGTTGACACGTACAAATAGTCTCTAACAATCAAGCAGTCCTGTGTAACATATTTCTGATCAAGTATTTATGTCAGTTCAGTCATTAATATTGTATCTTTCTACAAAATTATGAGATACCATGCTCCATGATGCCGCAGAGTTTAAAAATGGATATTTTGATATTAATCCCTAGTTTTATTATAATATATTGGCATGGGTTAATTGATTTAATGATAGAGAGTAGCACTAGACCTATTGTATAATTTCATTTCTACTGTTTCTACACTTAATCCTAGTGGCCAGGTGAACTGTCTGCATAAGTAATGATGATCAACGTTTTGTTGTTTTATGTTTCAGTAATGATGGGCTTACGAAGAAGAAAGATACTTCACTCCTATGCTCCCTTTCCTACTAATGGATTCAACTACAGGTACTGTATGTCACAATTAAAATAAATGATATATTTGTACAATGTAGGTTCTAAATCAGTGGTATTCAATTCAAATTTTAATAAATGTACATGTATGTTTGGTACATGCATGTGCAAGTCCCTGGCTTAGTAATCATTTATTGTGTTTTATTGTTATTCAGAGTCTTGGCCAGCCAATCTGAAAATTTCAGCGACTGATGCCTGCATTTGTGCTACATTAATGTTGTATTCAACCACATTTCATGCAGTTTTACAAACTGAAATGCATGTGAACACACAGCCATATTATATTGTACATGTATATCGCTATGTACCTGGCAATGAACCTGGCCGCTATGTACCTGGCCTCTAACTTGAGGGCCCAGTCACCTGTTTGATTCTCAACCCATGTAATTGCAATCAATAAGAAGCTGGTAGAATTAGTCATGTAATTAGTTAGTACTATTAATTTTAGTGTCAGTAAAAGGGTTCTGCTGGTAAGCAGTAGTCATTCTGCCAATGTTGCACCAACATTCATCAACATAGCCTCTACAAAGCTGTGATTTTCTTCTGAAAATTGCAGTAATAAAATTCTGATTTTCATTTGCAGAATAAGAAGAGATTACAGAGGAAGGGAAAAGGAAAGAAGTATGATAGTTCAGTTATATCTATGTAATTATTGTAAAATAAACAGGTTGTAATAAAACAAGTATTCAATACAAATATGCCTATCTGTCTATTTACATGTACATGTATGTTAGACTTATACTACAGCTGGAACTACGAGGCAGGTGTCGAAAATATGTACAAAACAGTTACCTTCTGTAAAAGAGCATTAAGGGATAGCAGATAGAGTTTATTTTTTCATGCTACTATGGTGTACAAACAATGCCAATCCTAGCCCAAACCACTAGTGACTTCTTCATATGATCATGAGTTCATAACCAATTTAAATTTGAATTGCTTCTAGAATCAGTCTTTCTGAATGTACATGTAAGTAAAGTATTTCTACCAAGTTCATTCTACTGTAGGAGTATAATAAGACTACAGAAGCCAAGCCATAGTTGATAATGTTGTCAAATATTATAACACAGCTGCAGTGCTATGATACAAATGTCAATGCTGACAGTAGGCCTCTGGGCTAATGCATGTGCTTTTTTTCACAATGTTTCTGAGTTGTCTCCCCTCTCTCAAATGTTATGCAGGGAATAAAACATCCAAGTGTTAAATTATGTGGATTTAACGAGCATATTTGACCAAGTACAAAAATTGCTCCAACTACTATAATTAGTACGAATATCATTTACAATGCACGTGTCAACAGCCCCATGTATGTGCACTGCAATTGTTCAGCTGTGGACGAGGGAGGACAACTACTAAATATATACACAAAATAATTGAAAGCCTTCTACAAAAAGTAAGTATAATATTAGATGCTGGTTTTCAGTATGTCCCATCTATATTAATGGTTGCCCTCTCTTTTATACAGCTGAGTAAACACAGTTGCTACAAAAACAGTGCAAGTGCTAGTGCATCTCCTACCACATTTTTGTAACTTTCATAATATACATGTACATGCATGGTATTGCGTTCATGCATCCATGGTGTTCCTCTTAGAGCTGCTAGCAAGGTACATGCACATGTACATTTGTATATTCTGAACCGAAGTTGTATTCTCTCTACATGCATGTGACATCTATAATTTTATTTTTCTGTTGTTTTAATGGATTGATCAACATGTACATGTAGGTATTCTTGGTAGATTAGGCTTACTTTAGTCGTTGTCTGCTGGAAGAATGTACTAAAAATTGCGTCCATGGGTAGTACACAACCTGAAGCTATACAATGTGTGTGCTAAAATAAGCACTGAGAGAACCTTCAATCTTTTGTTTATATGTATGACCTACTGCTGCTGGTCTCACTAGAATAATTATTGTGTCCGATGTACAATGTACGTATGTCTCTCACATTTACATGGTTGTGATCTGTATGATAGATTCGGCTCTGTCTGTCTATTCTAACTACCCTAATTGCTTCGGTTCTGCAGGGAACGTAAGTTCGGATAGTCTGTTAGATTGTTATATAACTGCACACAGTATGTTTTATATTATGCATGTACACTGTTAGTACATGACTCTTATTATGAACAATATGTGATGTACATGTACATGTTATACATTGTATATTATGTAAAACATTTTGAGAGGTCTGGTGTTGTTATTTAATGTATAAGAGTATTATAATCCAACATGTAGGTATGTAATTCTTCAACTCATTGTCTCAACAACAACAAAGATCTCTAAGGCAGAGAGAAAAAGTGCAGAACACATGTCACAAGGGCCGCTGTGGCTAATATTGTACATATACTGTATATCAAAGAGGAGCAGAGATCAGCCCCCTTTGTTGAACTACATGTAATAATATTGATAGACCAACTTACTGCTGTTAGTACTTCCTAGTTCTCAATTATTTACATGTACAAGCAAGGCAACAGGTAGTGCAAGAGAAAGGAATGACATGTACATGTACTTTCATGCCTTAGCCTACTCTAACTAATAGTACCATGTAGGTAAATGTGTTAGTGCAACTGCAGCCCTTTCAAGCAGGTATTGCAATTTGGTACAATACACTTCAATTTGAGAAGCTAAAATATTTAATATTATTAACTTTCATATGACATGTATAATTGTACACCTGTCTACATGCACATCACGTAATCTCAATATTCTCAATACGTGCAATGTAAGGATGGGACAGAATAAGTCTGTGTCATTTCATATACATTGTACATGTACATTTACGTACATGGTAGATGTTCAATGTACACGTATCACATGCTTAGCTGTTTCTCATTTTATTAATGGTGGTGTATGATTTCACCACATCTTCACTACTGCTCTTCAGCCACTGCCCATTAAACCCAGCGTGAACAGCGGTGCCCCAAAACCTAAACAGAAAGTTCTTGAGCTGCCATTTTAACCTGTTTTGCTGTGATGTTGCTGCTCTTGTTTTGGTTGAAGAATACAGACGGGGAGCTTCATCCTACCTGTGCATACTAGATGCACACAGACGTATAGAATATAATTTATAATACAGTGATTTGTGAATCGGCTACACATAAAAATATGAAATCATAACTTAACCCTTTCTCAGGAAGATTCTTTATTAATATTGAATGCATTTTGGAGAAATATAATTCATAGGCACAAAACTATTGATTGCAGTTGGAAGTCGTCCTCTCTCAATCTATTTTGTTTCATTTCTACCAGTAGGAGACAGATGGAAAGTGAGAGGATAACTTCTCTCTATGATCATTATTGAATGAAGGCCCTTGCTCCTGAAGAATATTATTTAGATTACTAATTTAGTTAGAATTGCAACATGTATATCAAGTTGATACTCCTAGATTTTGTTCATTCATCAGAGAATTGTTATAAATGGAAGTTGTCCTCTCTCTCTCCATTTGTGTTTTGCTGGTAGAAGTTGAACATAACTGGCTGAGAAAGGCTAATTTATAATTACAATAGATAGCTAATGAGTGCCCAGTAGACAATGCACATGCAAGGCTGGGTGTTTTGTGTACTGCTGATGGTCAGTGTGTGAAGAGAGGACAACTACTAATATACCAAGGTCTAATTACATGAACTGCTATTTCCCACTAACAATGGACAGCTAGCAAATGAGATTGTGCCTACGTTCAAGAGCAAAATTCACTCTGTTGGGCAGTGTTAATTACTGTGCATTTTAGTGATACTGTTGCATTAGTTAATGTTGTATTATTGGGCACCCTATAACCTGTAGTTGGGAAACATTGCATCATTGGGTGATGTAATTATCATAAAGTGAAATAATAAAACATTATTGTAATGGCTGTGCACCACAGGCCAGCCACTGCTAGCTTGTAAGAGTAGAGAGATGATAACTTCTTATTGGTTCAAGCCACCCTAAGTAGGTACTGAGTTTGCTGCTATCCTGTGTGCTCCCAGATCAACTAATCAGTGGTATTTAGTAATTTATGTAGAATAGTGTATTGTGTGAAAGACACTATCTAAGTATAACAATGAATCCTCTGTACAATGAAATTGTCCTCTTATATACTCTGTAGTACTGAGACAAGAGAATACCAACTAAGTATAATAATATAAATGTCACAGATAAGATAATGGGTGATTATTGCATAACAATTACATAATAGATTAATATGGATAATAGCCATCTAACCATTTGGCCTGGCCTGGCCTGCTTAGTGTCCTGTCACAGACACAGAGCTGTCTGGCAGGTCCTACTGCTGTCAGTGTCAAGGGCAGCCTTAGTGTCAAGGGCAGCCTTAGTGTCAAGGGCAGCCTTAGTGTCAAGGGGAGCCTCAGTGTCAAGGGGAGCCGGTCACCACAATATACAGTGTATTAAAACAGTTTTAAGGCACTGTCTTGTAATACCAGTTAAAAGCTTTGATAACCAAGTCAATGTACAATCATATAGTTTTGGATTTTAAAATAATAAGCTTTGACCCATGGCCTCAGCATCTTTTTCATCACTGGTGGCTGTTCTCTTTAAGATTTCTTGAGCAGAGCGAATTCCCTTTTCATATATCTAAAATACAGAACATTTCAATTGTTTTTTGCTGCAGCAACATTTTTCCATAAAGTTGTCCAAATAGCATCTCTATGGGAGATTAGCGACACTCCTTAAACCTTCATAAAAATGCTGTCAAGAGTGAAAAAGTTACCATAGCTGGGCAAACTGTGAGATTGTTGAAAATTATGCAAGAGATTGAACTTACATTGTACAATGTGCTTCCAGCTGTTATGTCTATAGCAGTTGAACCAAGTCTAGGCCTATGAATTTGTCTGCTCCCCCTACAGTTCATTCACCTCTTCAGCTATCTGTTATGCAATACATGTACATGTACATTACAAATTAGTATCAACTTATTAGCCCTGTGAAAGGACAGAAAGCGCTAAGGGTTCCATCTCAACATGAATGCTAATCTACATGCACATGAACATGTAAATAAGGGGCAAAAGTCCATGTAACAACCTACATTTTTCAAGCAGTATAATGTTAGTAGAGGTATAAAATTATTATATAGTGCAAGATTTAGATTGCTGTAAAATTGCAGTATTAGGACAAGATGCTAAGCATATGCTACAAAGCAATGCAAATTGAAGAGCGTAGATTATTTCATGTTACTCTGACCGAAAGTGATGCTATTAGCGCATTTAGTCCCAAATAAGGGCTGTTGTACTTGCTGTGGAAAACTATAATATTAGTTAATTAATTAGCTGATTTTCACATCAGAATAATGTACACAATGTACTTGTTAAATGCTGGCTTGCATCATATGATTGGTCTCTAATTGTATCAAGGTACTTTCTCAAACTAACCTTTCAACTCATTTGTATCTGTATGTAGTGCTTGTGGCTTATCCTGAATAAACATCTATTTTCAGTAATAGACAAATAGTTGCTTAGATCCTGCACTGTCCACTTACTCATCAATTATTGAAGCTGCCCTTCATTAAGAAAACGTTCTACAATAGAAAGTCTACAGAGAGTAAGTTTCCTGCAAATACCATTTACATGTATACCGATAGAAACATTATAATATGGTTGTACTATACAACGGACTAGCAAATGCAACCCAAATTAGAAGTTTCAGTTTTGGAAAATAATAAGAACATACTGCTCCATTAATGGAGACCATGACGCATAATGCTAGTGGGTACTGAGATAGAGTACGAAGTTGAATTTAAACCCTACAATACTACTCACTGATGCTGGCTACAATTCTATCTTGACACGCATGGAGATTAAGTCAACTAAAGTTGCCTAAGACCTACAAAAACACAGATTATTCAGACATACATGTAGATAACTAAACAAGAGAAATTATTTGTGTGCCACAGATTATTCTTGAATACCATGATTTTTTTTAATTTTGGTAGGTGGAGGCAGAGCAATGTAAGTGTGTAGGCCTATGCACTGTAATGGTAGCACATTACTTGGAAGAAATTGAAACAAATATTCGAAACTGCAAGGGATGGATGCAGCTACTCTTGTATTAGTGGTATTGGTACACTTTATGCTTTAATATCTCCTAAAATGTATATATTCGTAAAGGACGTTAAATAGCTTAACAAAAAGTGAACCTTATAGCCACTGTATAGTCTAATATTATTAAGGATAGAGCTACACACATTTCTTACTGTACGATGTATTTTAGATCCCTGGATGCGGTATTGCCCTCATATAAGTTTCTTCACCACCTTCTCTCCAGCTGCTACAAAGCAGCAAGTTATATGTACATTTAATAACTTGAGACGTAACAAATTCACCAGACACCTAACGCCTGAGATTATCTGGAAGGGTAGATTTAACGGGCAACATTTACTGAAAAAAGTTTACATAATTCAAACATACTATTCCATGGAAGACACCCTCTTACTCAGGTTAGATAACTCATTTACAAGCCTCGGTTTACCATCCTTCAAGACAATATTTTTTTCAATACTGTTGGAAATTCCCCACTGGAAACAAATCCAACTGGGACAAATGCTTACTAGTTTAATACATACCAATATTAGGCATACTTGGGCGGCCCACCTCAGCAAACCAGATCATTCAGAATATCCATGTCTATGCCTAAGTTAACATGAAAAACATCATTATTACAATATTGTGTATTAATTCTTCCTATGCACTAAATCTTTAGAATGATGGTCAAGTGGTGTAAACATTTACCATATTACAGCAGCAACCAAAAAAATGAAATGTTGTGAAAGATAACCATGGACCTGTATTAACTCCAATATATTTCCTACATGAATAGGGCAATACCAAGTAGAAAAGCAGGTTCTTGCATAATATTTAAAGCTTCTATCAATTTCCCTACTAACCAGACTGAGCTTTATCACATGATGAGTTGAAGCAAAAAAAGCAAAAGTTAGAAAGTGACTAAGCAAATTCTCAAATTCTTATTGCTATCACCCCTGCAACAACTACTAGCACTAATACTGCGATGAATACTACTGTAGGTGCTACCACTATACTGCTGCTGGTGCTGCAGCTCTGCCTCACTTCTACTTCCTACTATTAAGGCTACTCTACCATTATTCCGCCTCATCTCTCTTCGGACTACATAGGACTACTATCACCACCACTACTACTGCTACAACTACTACTGCCACTATTGCTGCTGCTGCTACTACTAATACTACCACCACCACTACCATTACTACTGCTACCACTACCACTACTACTACTACTACTGCTACTACTACCACTACTACTATTAGTACTACTACTACTACAACTACTACTGCGATTACTGCTGCCACTACTACTACTACTACTACTACTGCTGCTGCTGCTGCTGCTGCTGCTACTACTACTACTGCTGCTACTGCTACTACTACTACTGCTACTGCTGCTACTACTACTACAGCTGATACTACTGCTAATACTACTACTGCTAATACTACTGCTGCTACTACTACTACTAGGCTACTACTGCTACTGCTGCTACTACTACTACAGCTGATACTACTACTACTAGGCTACTGCTGCTACTACTACAATTGCCACTGCTACACGTACTACTACAACTACTACTGCAATTACTGCTGCCACTACTACTACTACCACTACCGCTACCACTACTACTACCGCTACTACTACCACTACAACTATTAGTACTACTACTACTACAACTACTACTGCGATTACTGCTGCCACTACTACTACTACTACTACTACTGCTGCTGCTACTACTACTGCGGCTACTACTACTACTGCTGCTGCTGCTACTACTACTACAGCTGATACTACTACTACTAGGCTACTGCTGCTACTACTACTATTGCCACTGCTACACGTACTACTACAACTACTACTGCAATTACTGCTGCCACTACTACTACTACTACTACTACTACCACTACCACTACTACTACTACTACTACTGCGATTACTGCTGCCACTACTACTACTACTACTACTGCTGCTGCTACTACTACTACTGCTGCTACTGCTGCCGCTACTACTACTGCTGCTACTACTACTGCAATTACTGCTGCCACTACTACTGCTGCCGCTGCTGCTGCCGCTGCTGCTGCTACTACTACTGCTGCTGCTACTACTACTACAGCTGATACTACTACTACTAGGCTACTGCTGCTACTACTACTACAGCTGATACTACTACTACTGCTGCTGCTGCTGCTGCTGCTGCTGCTACTACTACTACTGCTGCTACTGCTACTACTGCTACTGCTGCTACTACTACTACAGCTGATACTACTACTACTACTGCTGCTAATACTACTACTGCTACTACTACTACTACTACTACTACTACTACTATTACTACTACTACTACTACTACTACTACTACTACTGCTGCTGCTCCTGCTGCTGCTACTACTACTACTGCTGCTACTGCTACTACTACTACTGCTACTGCTGCTACTACTACTACAGCTGATACTACTGCTAATACTACTACTGCTAATACTACTGCTGCTACTACTACTACTAGGCTACTACTACTATTGCTGCTGCTACTACTACTGCTGCTGCTACTACTACTGCTGCTGCTACTACTACTGGCACTATTGCAGCTGGTGGTGCTGCTGCTACTACTGCTGCTGCTACTACTGCTGCTGCCGCTATTACTACTACTACTGCTGCTACTACTACTACTGCTACTACTACTACTACTGCTACTACTATTGCTACTACTACTACTAGTACCACTACTACTACTAGTACTACTACTACTGCAACAACTACTGCCACTATTGCTGCTACTACTACTACTACAGCTACTACTAGAGCTGTTCCTAGAGCTACTACAATTGCCACATACTTCTACAGCCACTACACCAGGTACTACTAGAGTTACTACTACAGCTATAACTACCAGAGCCACTACTATAACCACTACTAAAGCTACTACAGCGACTACCACAGCTGCTACTATAGCTGCTACTAGGGCTACTGCTAGAGCTACTGCTACAGCTACTACAACAGCTACTGTTGCTTTTCTTGCCTCTACCGTTCCTCCTACTATTACTATTGCTCTTCATACTAGTGCTGCTGTTACTGCTCCTACTATGGCCACTGCTGCTGCTTCTACTACTTCTACTAATACTACCACTGCAGCTACCAGTGCCGCTACTACAACTGCTACCACTACTGCCACTGCTACCACTACTTCTACTACTGTTGATGCTATAACCCTGAAGCTACAGCTACTACCCCTGCTACTACTACTGGTGCTAATGGGAGTCACATTAAAATAAATTGAATACCACATCATCGGTAGAACCAGACAATAATGGTATATGTACATCTCTTCAGTTTTAAATTTCATTCAGCAATGGTGAGGGTCTAGATCACTGATCAGGATGCAGAAGATCAAGGTGCACTAAATGTTAATGACACTTGAAAGGACGAAGTCAGAGTACAGCACTGGCTTCAGGCTGACATCCGCCTACAGGTTGTAATCTTAGTGCCTGCAGGCCATCGCTGGTGATCTATATCCAATGACAGGGTCTCAGAGCAAGTCCAGTCTGACAAAGGCTACCCATTTCAAACATTTGATCATAAACTTTCACAACTCAATGACTGAGTCAGCCAAGATTGAGTTGAAGTAGAATTAACATATTATTACAACCACAATGAGCTCTACAGTTGTTTCTGGTACCAAAATACTCTAGAGGTCTCTGTTGTGTATCTATGAAGGATGAGCCCTGAAAGCCCACTCTTGCTTTGTTTCGAGAAGAACAGCTGAGTTCCAGAAGAGCAGCATGATTCTATTGTGGTTTATGACCACATTATTAAAGTCTGTTATTGCAAGATACCTCCAGATCTGTTTGGGGGCATTCAGTACAGTACAGTAGTGTGCTGTACTGTCTTGGTCTGTAGTACTCAAATGTGTTGATCATAGTCAATTGATATGGAAATGTGCTGTGACAGCCCTAGGGCCTAGATGTATTCATTTCAGTTGAGCTAGAGCTTCCACAGCAATTGTAATAAAATCCGTAATAAAGCCTATGGTTTCCATATTGCCAACCAGGTCTACAGTCTTGTTACTGTAAATTGCTGTTCATGATTTATTACTGTCACTGTGTTGTACATTTCACCAACTAGGCCTATAGTTTACAGTCAGAAATTGATGAAGTAGTAGCATATATATATATTTGCTCTTTTTGGTTCATATGGAAGCAGATTTTTTCTTGCTTCCGATTCAGTAGCTATTAATAAATCCTCTGCTACCATAAAAACTTGTATAGGCAGAATAAACAGGCACTTGGCAAAAGAATGAGGGCTGCAGGACTGCAACAGGGCAGGTATAATAATAATTCCCATGGTTCCAAACATGACAGTGAGTATTCTCTAGCGGCCTGATTGATCATTCATTGATTATTAGCATTAGTTATCAGATTTACAGCAAGCATTAGTTGGAAGCAATAGCTAATAAGTAAGTTCACTAAATTTAATACCAATCAATAACAACACGAAAAAAGCATAAAGACATGATAATTATAATTAATATTAATAATTTAATACATGTGATGATGGCGAAACTTCCAATTTTGAATTTAATAAATATTTATTCAATACATACATGTACACTATGACTATTTAGGCCTTAAGTACTATAACTATTATAGATATACTAATGAAATGTAAATAATAATTATCACACTATGATATTTTAACCAGTGAAGTTGAAATTTAAATTAATAATATTTTTTAAAATAATATTAAATAATTTAATATTACATATTTTATATTATCCTATTAGGCCTACTTTAACTTTTAGTGATTCAACTGATTTCTACCTGATATTCTGATAGCTTGATTTCGAAATCCTAAATTAAAATTTAATAAATTGTACTACGCTTTTCCTTCATTCTAGAGAGTAGGTCATAAGTAGAGAAGTATTTTCTAATGATGCATGTTGAATTCACTTTAACCAACAGGAACGCTATTGCATTGCAAAAAATAATACTCGCTAGCTTGAATTTCTTGCCAGCCAAAATATCAATCTCTAAATTATGTAGCTGATACAAGTTTTGTTCACATATCTACGGTGCTATCACAAAGCATCCTAAACATCAGTCTAAAATAATTTCTATGCAATGGAAATATTGTGAGTTTCACTTTGCTGGGCACAAGAGAAGACAACTCCAACTACACTGGTAAAATGATCAAGAGAAGACAATCACTGCAATAAAAGCTGACTCTTGGAAAACATCACATTTAGCCAATGAAAAGGTCACACATTGTGGCCTTCATCATTGATGAATCATCCTTCAATGATTATTAACCCAATGCCTACAGTGGTAATTCTTTTAAAATAATGCGCCGCGTTGTCATTTCAGGGGACCCCCCTGAAATGACAACATAGCGTATTGACATATTTTTGCAATGCGTACTGTGGTTGTTTTTGGCCAGGGATGGGCTGAACATTGAGCTTACTGACTTCCAAGACCTAGGAAGAAATGCTCTATAATTGCATATACCATACTTACTACTACATGTAGGCACTGTTGACCATCTTCTGTTAGACTGACATGTTATGGTACCGGATCCTCTAGTCATCTCATATCCAGGTAGACAGGTGTAGGTAGCTATATCTCTATATCTGGTACCATTGGAACGGGTAGATCCAGTGTTAGTATTCTGCACTAGGGGTAGGTTTCCACAGCTGATCTCTATAGAATAATAGCTAAAGTGCATAACATTTTAGTGAAGTGGCTTTGTAGAATGTGGACCCTCAGGTCAACGCTGCACGCCACCTGCAGTCAAACATTACAGTGTCTTACATTTTTAGGGAAAACATATATATGTACATTTACATGTTTATTTCTAAAAATATGTAATAGCAGTTACATGTGCATGTAAATCAGGGCAGTATTGTTTATAAAAGATAAAGGAATGATTCAAACATATAGAAAATATTCTAGTAGTACATATATTTACATGTATGTACTTACTTTCACATATTGGTAAAGTAGACCATCGTCTGTTAGACTGGCATGTTATGGTACCAGATCCTCTGGTTATCTCATATCCAGGTAGACAAGTGTATGTTACTGTATCTTGATACCTCATACCACGAATAACTCTAGACCGTGAATTCTGTACAGAGGGAACACTTCCACAGCTTACCTCTGTTAAAGAAGTAAAGCACCCCAAATGGGTAGTATTTTGAAGTGAGAGAGAACAGCAAGCAAGAAATTTAGTTGAAGCTTTTCAGTTCTTCACCAACTTAGCTAGCACCACACACACAGGCCATTGTATAGCCTTAGCTCAAATCTAGCCAAATATTTTACCGTGAATATAAATTCCAGTACCAGATTCAGTGTAGAATAACTACATGTACATGTAAATGATGTACATATTATTACCACTTACTACTGCATATGGGTAAAGTAGACCATCTTCTGTTAGACTGGCACATTATGGTACTCGATCCTCTAGTCCTCTGATATCCAGGTAAACAAGTGTAAGTAGCTGTATCCCTATATCTGGTACCATTAGATCGTGTAGAACGGGTGTTCGTATTCCGTACAAGGGGAGGGTTTCCACAACTGACCCCTGCACGACGAACAAAGCCAAAGTATGTAAATTATTATTCTTGTATAATAACAGAAATTGTAACTGTGTATATTTGGCAGATGCATATACATGTATATTCTTTAACAGCTACAATTGATATTATAAGTATTATAAAGTTATGCTGGTATTTCTGTTATTCATTTGTATTAACGTCAGCTAAACCAAAGTCTAAATTTGAACAGAAGTTGAATCAACTTTCTGAAAATATTCTAGTCTTACTTACTACAACATGTAGGTGGAGTAGACCATATTCCGGTAGACTGGCATGTTATAGTACCATTTCCTCTTGTCTTCTCATATCCAGATAGACAGGTGTATGTAGCTGTATCTCTATATCTAGTACCATTAGAGCGAGTGGATCCAGTGTTAGTATTCTCCACTGAGGGATATCTTCCACAGTTCACCTCTATAATAAAAAATGTGCACACATGTAGAACAGATTATGTACCATGGTAACGGTCTGACATGATTTCTGTGACCTTGTTGAAATCTCTACAAGTACATTTGACCTTAATGTTAGACTAAAAATGTACATGTATCTCCTGTCTCTATAACTTTTTCCTTTGATGAATGATACTAAGACCGGTATCGAAATACAAGGCATATTAAATAGTAGAAATAGGATTGGTGTAATTGTAAAATATACCAACTGTGGAAGGCAATGTGGCAGTAGTAAAGTATGAATAGCAAGAATGAAATCAAATTATGACGATTAAAAGGGACACATCTGTATGCATACAAAATTAGCAACACTAGTTCTTGCTGTGAGGTTCCACAGAACAACAGCATTTTTCATAGGCATGGCCTATAAATAGGCAAAGCACAACACCAGTCTATCAGTGGCCTTCATTAATGTTATGTCTATAAAGTAAGCTGATTTTGAATAAATTACAATGTAGATAAGGGTGATGTGTCTTATCTGCTATCAACGACATACAACAGAACTCCATGGTGATGAGAAATAGGAAAGATCAACGTCTGAGTGAACTGTTGAACTAATTTGCCTGAAATTAGGTTTGGTGGGAAAAAAATAAACAATGACCTCTAGTATTAACTGAGTATTCTAGAAATAATGAAATTAAATTAAACTGCTACAATATAGAAACTGAATAAATCAAACGAGGGTTTGGGTTAAGTCTCTCATTTAGAAGTTTGCCAGTTTCAACACATAGGAGGTAATTTTCCAACCTAATGAAACTGAAGCCTCATACAGTGCTGATGTCGATGTATTAAAAATGACACTTTACACCTTCACATGTTGTCATCAGCAATATGATAGTTCAACACATGTGCATCGTTCTTCTCGGATGTTGCTGTTCCGTTTAACCAGCGATGCTCCGGTTTTATCACATGCAAATACAGGTGAATCCTTTTAACAGAGCATTATCATTGCCAACACTGACCCTAACCCTACAGCATTTCACCACAAAGGGCCAGAGCACCATTCCCTAGCTGTGTAGAGACTAATTATAACTAATTTATTTACCACTTACTGCTACAGACGGGTGGAGTAGACCATCTTCTGTTAGGCTGACATATTATGATGGGAACAGTTCCTCTAGTCATATCATATCCAGGTAGGCAGGTGTATCTTACCAAATCTGCATATCTTTTATGACTAATATATGTATAACCTGAATTCTGTACAGAAGGAAAATCTCCACACTTTATCTCTAAAATGAAACCGAGTTAAAAAAATATAACTATGCAGCAGGGTTCAGATTTTAGTTTATTTATTTGCAATTTTTGTTTTTAAATTGAATAACAAAAGATGAAACAATTTTTAATCTGATGTCTGAGGTTTGTCCCCTGTCGATCAGATACACATGTATATTCGAAAGGTCGAGAGCTAGATGCCAGGTGGAGCTATTAAGATGGGTCCTCTACATTACACCCTGGCAGTCGACCTGGGTGGGGGAAACACCCAGCCCACTCTACCCTCTATATTAGTGCGATAAATGTCTGTAGCAAGGCAAAATTTAAGTCATATTCAGATTGAACATGTACATGTTTTTATTTTCCTAAAGTATCTCTAGCATTTTTAGAACAAAACAGTGAAATGCTTAATATAATTCAGCAAAAATCTAAAGTTTATCAACCTAATTCACTTTAATAATGCACTAAATATAAGTTTGATCCATACACATGTACATATTGTACGTGTTTCTACCTACTGCTACATATAGGTACAGCAGACCATCTTCTGTTAGACTGACATGTTATGGTACCAGATCCTCTGGACATCTCATATCCAGGTAGACAGGTGTATGTAGCTGTATCCCTGTATCTGGTGCCGTTAGATTGCATAGAACTAAAGTTGTCATTCCAAAATTGAGGTGGGTCCCCACAGCTTACCTCTGCAATAAAACCAATACTCACATTTTGACTATTAATTACAGTCATGTCCAAAACTCTTAGCATTCCCATTGTTATCCTAACTTAACTACTCAGCCGCTCATTCACTGACTCACCGGTTCACCCACTCACACACCGGCTCATCCGCTCACTTACCAGCTTATACTCCTCGGCGTGACCAGCCACTTGCAGTTTGCACTGCCAGGTGCCAGTGCTGGCCAACTCCCTGTGAGAAAGGCCCAGATGACATGGCCTTTTTGGCAGGGATAGAGGAGTTGCCTTGAAGCCACACTGGCTTACATGACTCCAAGGACTTCCTAACACCACTGCACCGTGACTTGCTAAATTGCTAGGGTATTTCTAGGACATTGTTTAAATTCAATAATTACTTTGTTAATCATATTGTTTGGTGCCATTATAAGATTTGGTAGGCACGGAAACCGAAGATTAAACACAAAATTTGGTCCTCGTTTTTGAGTCCGTCTCCAAAGCCTAGGACTGAGTAAATACGTCTTCAATGCAAAACCTTTTGATAACAGTATCTGTTGAAAGAGTAAGTTTTCAGCTTTACAATAATGTATAACTTGCATTGTTTACCTAAATTAGGAAATGTGTAAGGTCTGTTAAAATATCATCTCCAATTTGTATTCGACAGCTAGTGTAACATTGAGTGGTGCTAAAGACTTTTGACCATGACTTTACTTACTACTGCAAATGGGTAGAATTGACCATATTCCGTTATACTGACATGTTATGGTACTCGATCCTCTAGTCCTCTCATATCCAGGTAGGCAGGTGTATGTAGCTGTATCTCTATATCTGGTACCATTAGCTCGAGTCGATCCAGAGTTTGTATTCTGTACTGAAGGGGGGTTTCCACAGCTCACCTCTAAAGCCAAAATGCATATACACTGTACATGGAATCAGAACAGTAACAACCAGAGCATTTCGTAAAACTCTCCCTTGGCTCATAGGTGCCTGTTCAAAAATATACATGTGATAATTTTCCATTGTTGTCAGTTTCTACACGTACATCTAATAATATGTACAACTTTACAACTTTTTATAACTGCTAAGCACACTGGATAGTGTATACATACTGAACTTAGCAATGAATATACATGAACATTCAACCTTGTAAACAACTGTGATATCATTCTATTTGAATTATTCTATATCAGCAGTGTTAATTTCAGCAAAATAGTGATTAGTCAACATAGAATAAGAGTAGAGAATAAAACAGTCTGTCCCAATAATAAGTTGATATTATCATGATTTTATACACATGGAAGTTTCAATCCTCTCTTACTTCCTAGAAAGTGATGTAATCGTTTAATCTAGTTTATATGCAGTCTTTCATACTACAAGCTAGTCCGTTTCACGTACTACATGTACGTAGGTCAAGATCACTTGTAATGTACGCGTCATATACAACATGTATATGTACATGTACATGTACGTATACGTGTACATGTGCGTGTACATATGCCTGTACATATACGTGTATATATACGTGTGCATATAATACATGTACATGTACATATACATGTACACATCCATGTACATGTACATATACATGTACACATCCATGTACATGTACATATACATGTACACATACATGTACATATACATATACAATGTATATGTACATGTATATGTACATGGATGTGTACATGTATATGTACATGGATGTGTACATGTATATGTACATGGATGTGTACATGTATATGTACATGGATGTGTACATGTATATGTACATGGATGTGTACATGTATATGTACATGGATGTGTACATGTATATGTACATGTATTATATTTACACGTATATATACGTGCATGTGTACATGTACATGTAATACATGTATGTACATTTCATGTGCATAAATACATGTACATGTACATATACGTGTATATATATGTGTGCATATACACATGTACATATACATGTACACATACATGTACATATACATGTACATATACATGTAGTTATACAACATGTACATATACATGTACATGTACATGTACATTTTGTGCATGTTGCATATTGCAAGTAATTTCACAACATTAAACCTAGAAATCAATCCAAATAAATCATTATTTAGTTATTTGACAGTGGGTGGTGTTATAATGAATTCACTGGAAATAATATTTTAGACTCTGTCCCTAACTTTTATCAAATCAGCTTTGTATACATACATATTTTATAAAATAGTACCATTGCCCCTCATGGTACTCATACTACTTACACATATCTCTGTAGTACTCAATGGTTATAGTAGCAAACCTGCAGTTAGACTGACTGACTAGATGCAGTGATACATTTACAATGGCAGTAGTTAAATTTACACCAATTCCAATGGAAAGGTCATTATATTAGTAGGCTATCAGTTTTCCAACCTTTTGACTGATGCCTAATCTATAATATAGTATACTTGTAGTGCTGCTGTTTAAACAGTGAAACCAAATGTAGCAGTTGGATACTCACTTCTACAAGTAGGAATTTTTGGCCAACTACTGTCTGACTGGCAGTGGTTAGTGGTATATGGTTTAACTAGTCCATATCCAGGAATACAGGTGGATGTAGTAGCATATTCTGGAAGAAGTTCCGATCTGCTAGAACAGCTCATCCCTAAAATCGTTATTTTAGATGCAAGCAGCTTCAAATGTGTTTCAGAGCTGTGTTATTAGTCACACCTGCTTAGAAATGCTCTACATAATAGCAGTAATCACATTTTTTTTCCAGAAAACATAATATGCATAGGAAATTAAAAGTACATGGTTTTTAGCAGAACTGATGTAGTAATTACAAAAAGATAGTAATATGCTGTACAAAAATTAAATATCCAATAATTTACATAGTGAATACACATTATTTTGTACAGTGCAGAAATAGAATTACAGGCTATGGTGTTTACTTTGCAATACATTGCATGATCGGTAAGAGTAGCTTTGGTTCCATGCAGATAGACAGATGATCAAATGCAATAGGCTATCTCTCATTAGAAATTTATTCTTAGAGAGTAAATTCTGTGGCACATACATGCACAATGTACATGTATTTACAGTATATACATGTATATTAGTGAAAGTCGACATGGAACACAGGCTAATTTCATATATATTGTACTTCCGTTACAATGAGCTGCATTATTCATTTGACATAGGCACAGATGTGCATATATGAACATGTATTGCATGATCATGCTCACACCTCATATCACTACGGTGCTTACTGATGCTGTCATGACCAGAATGCAGCATGCTGTGTATTTATTTATTTGCATACTGCAAACTTGTTTACCTCTGTGTCTGGTAATTATACATGTACGTTGCACTTTGATAATATCCATCTACACATAGCCTACATATAGATTTGGAATAGCCACCCAAAGTTGAACATGCTCGATGACTCCAGCTAGCCGGTAGTCACTTACTTGTACAGGCTACTGACGGATAGCTGTTCTGCCATTCACCAGGAAACAAGCAGCTGACAAACGTCGAGTTATTCGGCACAGATTCGTATCCAGGAGAGCAGGAACAAGTGTAGTTGTTTGTTGTTCTGGAACATTGTCCATTTTCTATTTGGACACCACAGCTGTGTGGAACTACATGAATAATATGTAACATGAAGAATGAGACAAACCATTTTACTATCATAGTTTAAGATTACAGTGTATACATACATGTACATGTACATTTTGTGTTTTGTGTGTACATGCATGTTTTTGGTAATACATGTATATTGGAGCATGAATAAAAGATTTTTCGGGCACTGGGTAAATCTATAATATGTGTAATAGAAGGATGTTTCTTTACTTACTATCATATGCATTATAATATAGATAGAATCCTTTTCTGCTAACACTTCCATCGGAATGGAATCTAATAACTACTTTGTCTGGAGCTATCATATAAAGCGAATGAGTATATTGACCACTAATAACACTTGATAGCTGTGGGCCGGAAGTTGATGTTCCACCATATATCTACATATAGAAAGAATGAATTTTATTATAGCAATATTCTATTGTATTCCCAGGCTGATTGACTTTTAAAAAAAGGTACTGAAATTTCAGCCGTGGTAATTATATAGTATTGGTAGCAGTTAATTGTTAATTCACAGTATGTTTATTATCATTTGTAAAACAAGCATCAAATGAATGGAATCAAGTAAAACTTACATGTAATTTGTCACAGCAATCCTCGGTGTTGAAGGAAACTATTTTCAATCTAATACCTTTCCCAACAGGAGCGGAAATATACCATATACAGTCCTGGTTATGAGAGTATGTTCTGTCAGATGATAAATCTGGTCTAATAAGCTGGCTAAATGATGAGCTTGCTATATACCTTCCACAAGTTGTTCCAGTTAAACCTACAGGTCATAACTAATACAAGGTAGTTTCTAACTTTAGGGGACATTAACAAGCTTCAATTTGAAGTCACCTTTTCTTGCCTACACTTTGGGTGGAATCTCTTGTTTTCTCAATATCACTCTCTGAGACATAACATGAAAGAAGAATAACAAAATTAAATGAAGTTCTGTCGGATAAAATTACATGTATTTTGTAGTTGAAATTTTTGTGGCCAGCTTTTTAGCTAATGTGCCAGCAACTCCAATTTTTTTAGCAGTTCTTTCATTTATTCTTTTTATTTTAGTTAAAAAGTTCTCTGAAGATAATAATGGTTGGTTGGAAACTCTAACTAGTTGGGAAAAGCAGAAAATGAACCAAATTACATAACACCAAATTTGTAGAAAATTATCACAATTGACAGTAAAAAGAACAAAATACTACATGTTCCATTATTGCAATTTTTGTACATGTACAAACACATGTACAGAAAGTTATCTCTATAAAGCTAATATTCTTTTCATCGGGAAAGGTCATCTTACAATACATCAAATTCAGAATCTTACTCATTCGAGGTGCATGTACTTACAATTTACATGTAAATTGACGTAACGAGTGAACCCTTTGAGGTGGGTACACTGCTATTGGTTGGATTTAGAGGGAACTCAGAATGTTGAATGTTTAAATCAGTACATCTTTTATAGATTCCACAGCACACTAGTTTTATAGAGCTCACTCATGAAATACTCAGACTAAACAAGTTTTAAATAATCTTGAATATAAAAATAAAAATTAGTTTAGCATGACACCTTCAGCCTAATTTTCTCAAGTTTTATCTAAGAATGAATACTAATGAGATCTCCAAGTTCCAGCTGTAGTCTATGTATTGTGATGAATTAATATACGGTAGCATGTGTCCAGATAATTGAGAAAAACGCTGTAAATACTACACAACTAATATAAGTATAAGAAACTTACCTGTTGGAAAATAACAGCCAATGATGATGATGACCAAGAACTGAAGGTGAACCATGTTGAATATATAATATAATGTTAAGATAGTAGGTTTATAACATACGTGTAAATATCTATTAATACACATAAACATGTATATCAGGTCAACCAAACTGTGGATGATGACAGTTGAAGATTCAATGACGTGACAGAGTGTAGTTATTCACACATGCTACAATCTGACATAACATCAAAAATCATCTAAAAGTTCCAAAAAGGGAAAATTTGTGTCACCCTGTCTTTCTTTCAAATGACTAAAACAGTAGTAATTATGCTGCCATTGATCATACTTTATCTGACATAACTGACACATAATCCATATTTAGATTATTTGCGTGTATTTAATTATTAACGTGTCAATTTAATATTAATGTGAAACACAGAGTCAATAGTCCAAAGTTCCTGATTAAATATAATAATTATATAAATACACCATGATTTTTTTGTATGAAATACTCAACCTAATGAGGATTCTGTGTGAGCAAAGTTTAATAATATCGTTACTCATAATTATAATGATAAATAGGTGTCTAGGTTTAGCATTTCATCAGTTTAAAACGTTATCTCAAAATGATGTAATCTTTAAAGTATCACTAGTTTAAATCATTTTAACGTATTGTAAACTATGCATATTTGAGCTCGTCTATTATTGGAAATTAGTTATTAGGCCTGTTAGTATATTTATATAATTTTCCCATGTACATGTAAATACTAATTACGCCTATTTTCTGTTATGTTAGCCAAGAATTTACAACAACTGTAGATTAAAACTGACTACTTGACTATTCCCTCAGTAGATTATGGGTATATAGATGCACATATAGCTTAGATAATTTTTGTTAATATTTGATATAATGATAACGACATACTGACTCACATAATCTTATACAGTCGTACACTACCACATAGTATGTATGCATTTACCAGGGATAATACTAGGCTGTTTGTAGTGTGAGATGAGACACAGTAAAGTGTCCAACCAATAGATATACATGTACATGTACATGTTGTGCAAATGTTGAAATCTAACCTCAATCATTTCATCAATAATAGAAACAGACAACTGATTTTATACATTTCCTCCGCCTTTTCAGATAGTTTGCTACTGTGGTGTACTACTTTCAGTAACTACGCTTTAGTAATGTGATGACAGTATATATACGACAGAAAGGTGGTTTACTAGTGCACCAGGATATCATCATGTACTCAGTTATTGGTTAATAAAGGGGTATCTAGAGATAAACAGCTCACCATTATAATTGGAAGTTGTCACCCCTTGAGTTTGATGTGTATAATAGCAGTCTCAGGGTATCATGTATTGTGTGAATCTTCTCTTATACAATGTATTTAGTGATGAGGTGAAAGCATTCAGTGTGGCATAGTACTTTTTGCAGCATAGAAATATCTACATTTAAGATTGCACAACTGTTAGCTAAGTGGTTTCAAAGCTACCTCAAAACACATTCCTCTAAAAGCTATACCAACTACATGTGTATGGCACATGTATATGTAAATAGCAAATAGTTATGTTATTGATTTAAATTTGGGGAGCAGTTAAAAAATTCACGATTTTAATTGAAACTTATTTATAAAAGTTTAACCAATTTCACATGTTTGCCAACACCAGTCACATTTTTCCATTTGGTTTTCTTTTCTCCTTTACTGATGGAAAAGCAGTCGGACGTCTCTTTCGTTTTTTCTGTTTCAACTCTCTTGCTTCTTCATCTTGCGGGTCGATTGCAAATTTAATAATCTTGGTTGAACTAGTTTTTTCTTCTTGCGTATTTCGAATTGGAATTGGTCCAACTGCAGGTTTTTTTACTTTGGTGTACAGCTGTTTTCTGGGCGTTTCCTTTTCTGTCGGCAATAAAAATTTATTTGCTGCTTCACCCATCTTTTTATTGATTTTATTGTCACTAGTCTGCAATAACTCTTCATCTTTTTCCTTACTAAATGAGTCTTGACTGAATTCAAGGTCTTCGTCATAGCTGGATTCTTCTCCTATAGAACTAGATGTATATTCTAGCACCCCATTTCCTTCCTTTACTGATTTTTCACCAACCGTAATTATTACAACAGGAAAATCTTTCTCTGCAGTTTTCACATCTTTGCCACTTAATGCATGCAGCTTTGTGTTATATGATTCAGGTTTATCAGAACCAAGTTGTGTTTGTATGATTTCATTTTTGTGAAACAGCATACTATTGTTCTCTTGGGGATTTCTATCTATTTCTGGCAAATGATCAACTTTAGAAGGCTGCTTTTGGTCTTCATCAGTGTACGGCCTATGATTCTTCAACATGGGGCCAGGAGCGGTATACTTGAATAGTTTTGCTCCATATTGTGGGCTTGAGGTACGTTTATCATTGCTTTTTCTAAAGGTCTCTAAGAAGTTCCTTGAATTATTATGTTCTAATCTGTTTTGTGTTACACCATCAAGTGATTGAGATTTATTCAAAATGACATTCTTTAGAAATTTCCTCTCATCTCGACTGGGGCCTTTTCGATAGCTGTCCAATATATTATTTGCTTTCGATATACTACTTCTTTCAAATCTTGAATGTTTATCATTATTTGGGCTTCTGCCTGTTTCTAGTACAGCATCTGTCATCAAAGGCTTAATATTCTCAAAAGATTGATTTGTGCTTACATTTCCTTTAATTAAGCTTTCTTGCTCCGTATCATCGTCTGGTTTGGGTTGTTTTAAGATCGTCTTCTTTTGAAATGCCATGTTATTATTTTCATAAGTTTCAAGCAGTGCTCTGTCTGGCATCGTTCTTTCAAACATGCTTTTAGATTTAGTAGATTTTTGCTTGATTTTGGGCTCAGATCTGCTCACTTTTGGTTCAGCATGTATCAGAACATCCATGTCTTGATTAGCATAGCCATGACTACGTATATTGTCTGGTGGATTGCGACTTGGAGTATCTTTTACACCGTTTCTGACAGATTTTCTGTGAGCTTTAGTATTGCTTGCCTTGCTAATTGAGACAGAGGTTTTACCCAAATCATTTTGAGAATGCCTATCAACTTCAGCAGAGTGTTTGTCTATCAAAGAAGTCTGTTGACACTTAGCTAGAGCTATGCCTACTGCTGAAGAGCTTTTTTCACATTTAATGGTTGGGTCACTTGTTAAAATTGTTACTCTTTTCTTTTTCTTTGCCTCCCTATCGCCCTCATTGAATACCTCTCTACTACTAAATTCATTCTGCTGTTCTGGGCAACTTTCACTGTCTTTGTCATCTTGTGAAAGATCCTGCTTCTCTATTATTTCGTGTGCTGCAGAAATCAATAGGGATGTATCTGAATTCAGTAATTTATTTGTTTTTATTTTAGCTTTCTTTTTTGCTCCAACCGGCAAAGCTTCCCCAATGTTCGAAGTGTTAATATCTATAGCTGAAGATGGATAATGCATTAGTTCCTTTAAATGGCTGTCAGACAACTGAGTCGACCTATATCGCTCATCAGCTGCCTCATCGAGAAGCAATTTCTGCCGCATTTCATTCACTTTCCTCCTATGCATTATGTAGCCAATCAGAAGAATTCCTGCCTAAATTTAAATTTAAAAATATTAACTTGATTTTACCAAAAGTAAATCTGTGTTATGTGGACACTACCAATAAATAGAATGAGCTTGTTAAGTCACTTTATATAGATAATCATGCAATTTTAGAGGTAGCAAAGCAATGTAAAATTATCGAATCAATATCAAAAATTTATTTATAGAGTTCCGTATTTTTGCATCCACTTTCAAATTTTATTATAAATATAATTTTGTATTGTATACGTGTATTTTTGTTCTTGTTTATGTGAATGTCTGTGATAAATTTAATGCATGGAGGGGGACGAATCATTATGTCGCTAGCCGTCTATTTTTAAATTGTTACAGTAGTGTAATTATTTAAATAGGTCAGAAATTTAAGTTAAATTTGAGGTTCTTGTACATATATATGAATTATAATTTCAAGTTTTCATTTGAAGTCAGTCATTAAATACTTACATTAAGAACAAGAGTGCTTAAAACCAGAAAGCCGATTTGAACATCTAGTTTAATTGATGGATCAACAGGAACTGATTGGACAGCGACCCTTTCTAGATTTTCTTGAACGGTGTTTTGAGTTCCTGTACTAATATTTCCGGGTTGCATTGTCATCCGATCTGTACCTACAGTCTCAGTCCACTAAATCACTTCTTAACAGCAACTAGAAATTTTAACAAACCCATACAGTCATCATAAAGCTGTAATTCTAACCTTTACACATGTGGATACAAGTATTCTGATCTTTAGCGAAAAGTGCTTTGGCCTACTACTGCCAATGCATAGGATAAATCACCATGTGTGTATTACAAGTACTTTTGAATGGAGTGAAGGAAAACATTTTTGTGTTCAAACAATCTTATAGTACATGTAGGTAAGCTTTAAAATACTTGCCCATGCAGAAACTAACTACATACTGTAATAATTTACTGTAGAACAGAGTTACCTGCAACAAGTGTGAAAAGTAGAATGAAATTTTTGAGCAATTGTAGTTATCACTATGGGATTACTGCAACTGATACTTTACCTATCTCACTACTTACTTCATAATAGCAAAAATTGCATCATGGTGTAATACGATATTGTTGCAGGAGAAAAGACATAATTACGTGTATTGTTGCACTTAATGGTATAAGACTGCTAAATTTTTGCTCACAATGTTTTCTCTAGCACTAAATTACATTAAAACCACCCTTGTCCTTTCTGCAATTTGTTCATTATAATGCATGTAGTAGTCAATCAACTCTGTCAGATGTACGTGTAGAATATGACTGTTTAGATACATGTAATTATAATAACAGCCAAGCACAGATTAAAATTTTAACCAATTTACATATTAGCATTCTCTCCCCTAAAAAGAAATTAAAGCTACTACATTTATTGTAGGAGTTGTCATCTCTCTTAATCTAGTAGAAGAAAACTCCCAGTTTTGAATAGTACAGGAATTGTATCAACAAACAAGTTTTCTGTCTATTGGTAATGGGTACCAAAATTTTCAGACATGCTTAGGCATAGAGTGAGTGACATGCCCAGTTATAACATTTACAATATACAATATTTAAATGTGACAACTTTGGATAAGTAAACATAATTCAGTGCCAACTACATTAAATAATATACAACTTTTCTCCAGAACCAGAGCCAGAACCAAATCAGAACCAGAGCCAGAACCAGACTAGAACCAAATCAGAACCAGAGCCAGAACCAGACCAGAACCAGACCAGAACCAAATCAGAACCAAATCAGAAACAGAGATCTTCTTCATAACTTTTAAATGTATTTAGAGATTGACCCTTCTCACGGCAGCTGATCTGTCATAACAGACATGTACACATACATATGGCACAGCAGTGGTAGCGGGTGATTAGTTGATGGAAATCCATGTTATGCTCTTTGTATTACATTGCCATTGTACTCGTATATATAGGGAACCACATAGTCACAAGTTAGGTGCAGAAGTGGAGAAATTTGAGATAGCTTTTGTTCTTCGCCAAAAATGAAGCAGGAGAAATTGTCTTCTCTATATTTTGCTGGTTGACTGCCCTTACCCAAAACTCCAGCCACCAAAAAGGAACTAAGGCTATCCAAATTTCTCCACTACTGCACCTAACAGATAATCACATTCAAATTTTGAGTTAAACAAGAAGTTTGAGAAAACAGGGTGAAAATAGAAAAGTACGAAAGATGATAATTATATATTCCCTCTTTTTACGCTCGTACAAGTATCTCTATTAAATTATATTTCCCAAGACTACACAATGCATCACACTTTAAACATCAGTTTCTTATTAAAACAGAATCGATAATAATACTTGTAAGATTAGGCAGCAAGGTTAAGACTTGTAAGATGATGGTATACAATGTATGATATTCGAAAATGATAATCAAGTTGTAAACGATAATTATTTTCCGTTTTAATTGCTTCAGGTAGAAATTATTTATCACTCTTTACTTGGACAGCATCCGGCACGGTCATCATGAAACTAACTGAAGTTATTATAACCTCATCCTTAGTGGTATTATCTATCAACTGTCTGATGGGTTTACAAACACCTATTGGACATGTTTACAATCAGATAAAGAATGCTGTGATGTTACAACTTGAACCCAAGACTGCAGTAGAGAAATGTAAGTACGTGTCTTTGCGCAATTAAACCAAAGAAAGAGACAGTCTATGTTATTGAAAACCAGTTTATCTCTAAAATTTAGCCAAAAAACCTGACTGATTAATGTTTTACATGTATTTAATATGTACGTTGTACTTTTCTTAGCTTTGAAATATTTATTTTATAAGAGTTCAGTTTACGCAACAAAAGATAAAGGATCCATAATTATCAGTGCACATCAGTGTTCAAAGTATGGTTATACGGGAGTGTACGGTGTGTACCCATCTCAATTTTAGTGCTTATGTGGCCAGCAGGTGTATACCCTCATTTTAATAGCTAGTTTGCCGCATGCAATGATTGTAGACCTGATAGTATAGTGGTAGAGTGCCTGACTATCATTCATAGGGTCATGAGTTGAGTTTCACCAGAGCATAATTTTTATCATTTTACTAATTTGCTAATTTCTTAGCTACAATAAGATTAGGTGGATAGCTATGCTACACTAATCTGTAAGATGTCACGCACCGTGTACCCACCTCATTTGTTCTATACTTCGATCACTGATGCGCATACAAATACATGTATATAAACATGCATATTATTAATTTAAGCCTACATCAATTATCTAAAACTATTAGTTCACTGACAGACAAATAAGTAACCAATATAAATACAGGGCAGTGAGTACATGTAAATACGGTTTCAGTGGAAGTTTTTATGACATTGTACCTCAGGCATACGGCCATCACAACTGTTTTGTAAACACAATTTATAACATCTCTGTTTGACTATACAATACACCTACATTGGATCCCATTGTTTTAAAATGAGTTTTTTGAGAGAGACATATAAAATTTATTAATACCATATTACGTGTTATCCTGTTACAACGAACATATAAATACACGTAACATCATTATTGTAAATCCCTGTTTTTGATGTTAAGTAGAATAGTAGCGCTTTCTGATTACTACAACTTTTAACAGCAAATAATAAGCAGCCGCATAAAATTCAAATTTTTTCAGTTTTTGTCTGCAGTCTATGGTATGACAATGTCTCAGATTAAAGATTAGACGATGCAAAATTCATGTAAATGATAAAATTGTAAGTTGGCAGTTGAAAAGTCTACATGTACATGTATCTGCACATTGTAGCAACCTTAATGTTTTAGCTGCCAGCAGCACTGTGGAATGCATGGCTCTCTGTAATCAAGAAGACTGCAGATCTGGTATTTTTGACCCAGTTAACGGAGCGTGTCACATGTACAGTGAGAGTGTAGAGGTTTCTCCTGGAGATAGTCACATGACCTATTTTGAGAGAGACTTGACGATTGAAGAAGATTCTGTTGGCACAACTTTATTGGTCTTGGATGCAGTGACCACAGATGCAGTGACCACGGATGCAGTGACCACGGATCAGGTGACCACGGAAGCAGTGACCACGGATCAGGTAACCACGGAAGCAGTGACCACGGAGGCCATGACCACAGATGCGGTGACCATGGATGCTGTGACCACAGATGCAGTGACCACGGATGCAGTGACCACGGAAGCAGTGACCATGGAGGCCATGACCACAGATGCGGTGACCATGGATGCTGTGACCACAGATGCAGTGACCACGGATGCAGTGACCACGGATGCAGTGACCACGGATGCAGTGACCACAGATGCGGTGACCATGGATGCGGTGACCACGGATGCAGTGACCACTAGCACAGTGTCGATTGGTGCAGTGACTACTAGTACAGTGTCGACTAGTGCAGTGATTAGTCATTCTTCAAGACAAATGTTCACAGTTACGTCGGATGCATCAACAGGAACCACATTCCCCAGCTCAGCCAAGGTGGATATTACTGTTGGTAAGATTTCACTTGCTTAATTGACTACCTCCTTGCGCTTCACTTCTTTACTTAGAAACATACTAGTACATGCTTCGTGCCATAAAAAGCCGCACGCAATGTTGGTGTTATATGTAGTCCAATCCGGTAAGATAGTGATAGGTATGATTTCATACAAAAACAGAACTCCCAAGTTGATTAGTCAAAACATGCAAACGAATGTACATACTGCTGGTAGAATGTAGCACAACTGCCAAAAGTTTTACTATCTTAAGAATCGTAGCCTTTCTTGATGCAAATTAAAAACAGTTGCAGGCATATTTTTATTTAAATTATTTGATGAATAGAACAAAAGACTCGTTACAACACCACTCATGCATGAACACACTGCATACTATAGCATTAGAGTAAAATGAACTATATCCTTTACATGCTTGCACATATAATAGCCTTAGCGCAGACACATATGATAGCCTCAGCACATACACATGCAATAGCCTTAGAACATGCACATATGATAGTCTTATATTTTTTCTTCCTATAAATGACAATCAGGAATATTTTATCAAATCTATCCTTCAGCTATTGTTTTTTATCACAGCTCAATGCATGGGTCTTGGATGTCCTTATGACTGCATTGATATCCAGACATGTTCCTGTTTTGATACACCACCTATCTTATACTCTGCACCCTTTGAATGCTTCGGTAAGTGAGGGCAGTGCTTATTTAGTTTTTTACACATGTACCTTAGTTTATTCCGTGGGCTGATAACTCTTTGTTGACTGATCACTCGAACTATTGTATTTTATATAAAATATGCATCCATAGAATATATGTAGCATTATTATATAATCATATAATTTAATCTATAAACTTACCTACTGCTTACAGGAGGGTTCTGAAAAAAATTTAGCATTTTGCATCATGAAGTGCTGTACATGGGAACAGTAAAGTATTTTGGATTTATTTCAATATTGCAGAATCTTACGTGACAATTCAAAACCATTTTTAAATTGCTGCAAGCAAACCACGACTGACTTTATATATTATCTAAATAAATCTTTTCTATTTTCTGAGAAGGATTTCTGTTATCTTGAAAAAATAATTATGAGAATGTCAACGGCTTAACTCATTGAATTTGTCGTGATATTTTTAATAGGTATGTGTCCATATTGTTCCTCCAAGTTTCTCAGTGGAGAAATTTCCATCAATGATGTACACGAAGGGTGGGTACAGTCTTGGCTGTACCCAGAGACGGATCCTGATAATAACTATGAAACTTGGGAATTTTCATGGCAACCAACAGATGGTTGGAGCAGAGTAAACATAACGTTCTACAGATTTAGTGTAAGTATTGTGTACTGAGCTATAAGTCTCTAGTCCACTATGCACGAGTCAGACAACTTAGTTAATTGAATGTAGCTACTTGTGAACTATCTTTAGCTAATCAAAATAGTCACTGAATGACCTACATGTAGATTACAATTCTAGACTAGATAAAATACTATTGTTTGAGGAGTTTCAAATTTAAATGATTACCAGGTATACTTTAATTGTACTAAATTTTAGGTTAGAAACACCAATGACCATCGATAAAGCAAGAACTGCATTCGATAAAAAACTCTGATCTGTTACAACCAACGCATATCATATCCGTTGATTTAGACCATTCTAAGTATATCTACATCCAGGCTTGCCTTTAAGTTTGGTTTTGATTTTAGGTTGATACTTGCGCTGTGAATGGTTTCAAAGTTGGTGGCTGTACAACGAACAGCTTCTCTATCGATGGTGTCCATCTCTGTGGTATTATTGAAAGTCATAGTCTACCCTACAGCTACATCCACACGATTCCTTCGGAAGCTACAGCGTTAACTTTCAGAACTCTGCACTCAAGTTCTCAAACAGATTGTGGGAACCTTTTCTTGTTCCACTTCAAGATGGGAAAGTGATACATTTCTCTAATAGGCACCCTGTTTAAACCGAAATCGAAATTGATATGAAATCCGGTGGCTATACATCTACACCTACTGTATCATTACATTATAAAATCTTTATAAAAGGCGCGACAAGATTCCAGACCATATGTATGTCCAGATGTGTAAATCGGCCTGGGTCTGAAGTTTAGGTCGCAAAGACACCTATTCTTGCCACTCATCAAGCACAAATTAAAGCTACATGTACACACTCGCACACACATGCACGCACTAAAAAGTAACATCAACATACCGCTGTAGCTCGCGTTTAGATCAGTAACATTTGCCTACATATACTGGATAACTACAAATAAATATATTCTTGGGTATAAAATATGGCATAACAATAATATTAGTAAAAATTTTGTTATCTGGAATTCTATCTTCCTTTTATTTCATGTAAAAACTCCTTTTACTGTATGTTCAGTCAGTACTTCTGTAATACTTTATACTAAGTAATAATTTCATGTTATGTAATGTTATTGAATCAATAATAGTGACAGTAAATGAGTATATTGAAATGAATGTACGTTTGATTATTATTGATTATAGTGAAGTGGAATAATAAACAGTTTATCAAAGCTGAATCACAGACCTGCCATTGATCATTGATAGTAGAGTTTTTGATTAGATTTTTAATGAGATTTCTTAAAATAGACAGAAAGGTTCACTTCTAGGGAAACTGACAGTCAATCTTCAACAATTGATGTTTGAAAACCAATAACTATGTGGCTGGTTATAATTATCATTGCTGGATTGGCATCATTGATACTTCACTATGTTATATTGGTCTATATTGGAAGCAATACACCACAATAAAATATTGGAGAGAAAAATATATTTAGAGTAGCACTTAGGAACGCGAGATTGCTACAGACTGTAGCTTCTTGCGCACCATTTTATTCTAAAAAATACAGTCATGTTTAGATTAGACAATTATTTCTAGACTGCATAACATCCGAGTAAATTAAAAAATCGATTACCTGTTAAAATTCTATCGATAAGAAAACTCACACGATGGAGTTGAAATCTTTAGATGTGTATGATAGACTACACAGATATCAATTAATTTCTGTAGAATAATTATTTTCTACTTTTAATTACTTTTAGTGGAAGACATCAAACACTTTCCATCTGGACAGCATTCAATATAGTCGTCATGAAATTATTTGGCGTTATTATAATCTCATTCATAGTTGTATTATCTATCAACTGTCTGATGGGTTTACAAACACCTTTTGGACATGTTTACAATCAGATAAAGAATGCTGTGGTGTTAGAGAATGAACCCAAGACTGAAGTAGAGAAACGTAAGTACTTTAATTTGTGCAAATGTCTCCACTATCTCTGCAAAATGTGATACTGAACAAGTGAATGCTTACATTTTAGTAGCATACTCGGTGCATATATTATGCTATACACCTGCTATCTTTAGACTCACAGAACTTATAAGAAGGTCTTGTAAAACATTCATAATGCAAACACAGCCTGTAAATCCATTGTATAATATTTCTGCTTGACTATGGCATACATGTATTATACATGTACATAATATATTATCTTATTGTTCAAATGTCTGTTTCTATGTAAATTGTATGTAAATAGAGTGGCTTTATTTTACCCGGAATCATTATTAGTGAAAAAAAGCTTGAAAATCTGAGATTGTAAAACTAGGATAGCAGTTTGAAAATGTGCATTAAGTTGTTATTGGAGGACATGATTCATGTTGATTTATGTGTAGCCTGAGGAAAAAAAATATTTCGTTCACTCTATAATACCAACAACTTTTCCAACACAGTCCATTCAAAATGAACATGTGCCATCAGTTGTTGACACACTGAAGCTTCTTTGTCTTACGAGTATGTCCGGCATATTATATAAGAATAAGCTAATAGCATATAAAAATTCAGCATAGTTTTGTTGTAAAATATGGCCTTTGCAGTCAAATGGAGTTGCCATTCTTTTAAGTTGCCATAATTTCTCCAGCAAATCAACAGTCAAATAAAATTCAGAGGTGTTCATTTGTTTCAGCAGTTTATTGCATAACGCGTGAGAGGTTAAATAGTAGATGATACTGAAGATTGAGGACAGAATTTTGTTCAAGTTGACAGCCTTGGGAGAGTCTATAGCTTCCGTATTTTGTGTCTGTCTTAATGTTTTAGCTGCCAGCAGCACTGTGGAATGTATGGCTCTCTGTAATCAAGAAGACTGCAAATCTGGTATCTTTGACCCAGTTAACGGAGCATGTCACATGTACAGTGAGAGTGTAGAGGTTGCCCCTGGAGATAGTCACATGACCTATTTTGAGAGAGATGTGACGATTGAAGAAGATACTGTTGGCACAGCTTCAGAGACCGCAGGTGAAACGACCACGGGAGCAGTGACCACAGAGACAGGTGCAGTGACCACAGAGACTGGTGCAGTGACCACAGAGACTGGTGCAGTGACCACAGAGACTAGTGCAGTGACCACAGAGACTGGTGCAGTGACCACAGAGACTGGTGCAGTGACCACAGAGACTGGTGCAGTGACCACAGAGACTGGTGCAGTGACCACAGAGACTGGTGCAGTGACCAGTCAACCTTCAACAGAAAAGACCACAGCTGACATTGAAACATCAACAGAAAGCCCATCTGGTACAGACTCTGTGGATTCAAGTGAAAGAATTATCAATGTTGGTAAGATATTACTTACTTAACTTATTCACTTACTCTACTTACTTTACTTACTCTACTTACCCACTTGCTCACTTATCCCCAAACAAATTTATCTGAGAGGGTAGCTGACACATGGATTAGGTTGAAAGGCTCGAGAACCCCAATCATTTCAACTATCGCTTCACGTTACAGCTCGATGCATAGAACTAGGATGTCCATATGGCTGCAGTGACAATCAGACATGCTCGTGTTTTGATACACCACCTGTCTCTTACCCTCCACCCTTTGAATGTTTTGGTAAGTGAGGACAGAGTTTAGTTAATCATTATACTTTATTCTATTCGTTGGGCTGATAACTCTCTGTTGACTCGCCAGTCTCAGAATTTTGTATAAAATATGTGTGTATTTAGTGAATATAAAATAACATAATATTTCACCCACTAAATTTAACTGTGCTAGTTCCAGTGCATATTAGGAATTAATGTTTATTTTCACAGTATATAAGCCATACATACATGTACATGTATAATACATGTATCTCAGATTGGTTTCAATATTATTTCCAATCCTTACACAACGAACCAAACCCATTGACTGCATTATGATGTATACTTCATTTTTGATGAATCATCATAAATATAATTCTAATAAGTCATCTTATTTCAATGACACACATAATATTGTAAATAATATGTCCTACTTTTATGCTATTGTTAGAGGAACTCTAATGGACTTACATGTTGAATCTATTTTGATGTTCAATAGGTATCTGTCCATATTGTTCTACCCAGTTCCTCAGTAAGAGCCCTGCCATAACTGACATTACTGAAGGGTGGATTAGGTCACCAGACTATCCTAACAGTGCAAATACTTACCTTGACATGTGGTCAATTTCTTGGAAACTGACGGATACCTGGAACAAGCTAGATATTACGTTTTACAGGTTCAATGTAAGTAAATTGCTCCCAGCTGAAAAGCACATATCGATATGAGTCAGGAGACTTGGGGAATAGAGCTATCTGCAGATAAAACGAATAGCTTTTAATAAACAGAGGCTATTCTAGACTAGAGATAGAAACACACAGAAGGTTTTTTAAGTGATCGTCTTGGTGACAAACACTAGAGCCTTGATAAACATTCTGGGAGAGTGTAGAGCGGCACGAATAACCAATTACCAAACAGTTTTGCATCTACATGTGTAATTCTATATTCAACTAATAGGGAATGCTCCCAGATTGCACACGCGGTGTACTCACGCCATTTGTTCCACTTCAAATACTGGTGATAGCACTGGGTAATATTGATTATGGCTATTTCTACTATGTAAAACAAGTAAAACAATGTGTGTCTTAAAATGAGTTTGCTGTTGGCTTTAGGTTGGTGCTTGTTCTGTGAACAGTTTGGAAATTGGTAGCTGCACATCAGGTTTCTTCTCTGTTGATGGCATAGATTTCTGTGGGAACATTGCAAGTCATGATCTACCCTACAGCTACATCTACGCAATTCCTCCAAACACTAATGTGTTACACTTCATGGTGTCAGAGTTCACTTTGCCGAAAGACTGTCCGGGTCATCTCTTACTCCACTTCAAGATGCAGAAGTGATACATTTATCTACTAGCCATCTTATTTATGTTGAGATATAATTTTGAGGCATTAGGTGAGATTTGAATATTTTACTTTATTTTTAAACTGGAATTATGTTGTTCTTACCTAAAATTATTGAAAATAGAACATATGCATTAAACAGGAAAAAAAATTTCAGATAGAAAGAACTTTTACTGCTGTTGCTGGTAAACATCAGGCATAAGTTGTTTCTACTGACTACTCAATCACAGTTATACCTAAAATATGTATACACAAGAGCATCATCTGTAGTTTCAGTTGTAGCAGTAACTGTCTCTTCTTATAGTTGTAGCATTAGCTGGATTATTTCCTGTTAGGTGCAGTAGAGGAGAAATTTGGATAGCCTTAGTTCCTTGTTTGTAGTTGGGGTTTGGGGTAAGGGCGGTCAACCAACAAAATATAGAGAAGACAACTTCTCCTACTTCATCTTTGGGGAAGAACAAAGGCTATCTCAAATTTCTCCACTTCTGCACCTAACTCATTATTTCACTGGCTGTAGCTTTTTTAGATTGGTAAGTATAGTGTGTTTATTGCAGCAAGTGTAGCTTAGTTTTACCAATAGCTGTAGCTTGCTTTTACCAATAGCTGTAGCTTTTTACCATTACTAGCTACATTTATAGCTTGTTTATACCTGATAACTGCAAATATTTCAGTGTACATTCTTCCATCTGAAATTTTATTTTCATTAAAATGAATAATTATAGTTTTATATACATGTAAGCTATTTCTATTGTGTACTCTGGTCAGTACTAGTGTATGCTTTTCCTATATACACTAATTATTAGGTATTGTATAAGGCTACTGAATCAATAATAATAATTGTAAAGGAGTATATTGAAGGTACTTTTGATTATTTTATTGGATTGGAATAATAAATAGTTCATTACAGCTGAATCACAGTCTTGCCATTGATAATAGAGAATAGAGTTCTTGATAGGATTTTTTAATGAGTTTTCATGAAGTGGACAGAAATTTCCCTTCTGAAGAAAATAATAATTATTTCTCAGTAAAAATCAATAAAATTTTGACTGACTAAACTTATTCAAAGTCACTCTTTGACTATCAAAATGTTTCATCTTAAACTCATTGATACATGATCTTTTATTCGACAGCCATTCATTGTATTAGTGCTTTCTTCCAAAACTACCGTTAATAACATACACTGTATCTTGTTTTACACCAGAAATGCCATATATCCAAAAATGAAAATTGACTACATGATTTACCTGAATATGTTGGTGTTTATTCTGTAAAGAATATAATTGCATGTATAAACATTTATACTGTGTTGGAATCAGTTATATACTTGTACACGTAGTCAAGTAGCCTACATTATTTCTTAGCAATAAAACACATTGTTAGGCTGGTACATTGTAGATATAAAATATGTACATGTATACTGTATAATCTATGACTAGGTTCAGTATTTTTTTCCAATGTTTATATATATTATTAATACTAGTTCCAATACACATGTAATACCAATATGTAACTAGCAACATGCCATGGCATTGATTGGTCACTCCAGTTACATTATGAATAACATCACGCATTAGCGTTGCCGTCCCAATGTTATTCCAACACTTCCACAAAAGTAATGAATACTCTAAACATAGTAACATATTCCAATCATGGTGGTAAAATAGTGCAGATTTAAATATAACTTACAAGGAAGGGGGAATTACCAAAAAACTGAAAAAATGTTCATCGGTACCCCCTCCTAACTATCCCTTGTAGGTTTACAGATTGCATAAATTACTTCGATTTATCTACCCATGCTCTTTGTTGAGTTAATAAGTAAGCAACCTCTCTGTATTGAAATGTGGCAAATTTATTTGGCAACAAAAGATATTTAGCAATCTGCATGATACAAACAATATTGAGAGGCCTCACAGATGCAGGAGTTTTTGAGAAAAATCTAGTACGCCTGGAAGCCATTTCGGTTTGATAATTCTAAGCAATAGAAGAATGTAAACTAACAAAATGTTTTCAGTTGAATTTAATTGGTTGATATTTTTTCAGTAAAATATTGCAAGAGAGACCAACACCTTATATAAAAAAACACAATTTGTATGTGGAGCACCCTACAATGTTTTCCATTTTTGAAACTTGCAATATCCGTCACAATTGTGTGCCTATTTACATGTAGCAGGTTCTAAAATTTACATGTAAATGTATACATTTAAATCTCTTTGAACAATAAATTCAATCAACCTGTTTCTTGACTCCTGACACAATATCATAGTTATATTCCTACATTATTTAGCCTCGTATCGGAGTTGCCCACCCTTAAAATGTCTGAAGTTGATAACTCTTACGTGAAGTGTCCAAAATATTTACATACCTGTTGTAGATATGGCATTAATTTTATGTGTGAACTCCGAATAGTGAGTGTAAAATCTGGCACACCATTTTATATTTCAGCTGCCAACTAGGCTACAGGAGAGATAAAAACTTGATTGACAGCTAACGGATGTGGGTTGAGGAAATGCAATATCCTTGTATACAGTTTTGTGAAAGAGGTTTGACAATTGAAGGTCCATCAATTATCTAATTAATGGGAAAAATGTATACCTACATGTACATATATTCATGTACCCTACGTTATAGTTGTATGGAACATTTCACAATGCTACAACATGTTATCTATTACTTCAATAAAATAAATATTCACATCATCTCAAGGATGACCTACAGGCTGCACTGACCAACCAGAAGGGGGTAATTAGTAATATTTACGCCAATGACACTCTACCAAGCTGTCAAATGTACAGCAACCATTATGATAATCAAAACTGTGAAACAATTAGATTAGCAAACAATGGAAACGACACTCAAATGTATTTTTGCTATTTTAATATATTATTGCTTCATTGCAATGAATTTATAGGAGATAGTGCTTATGCTCAGCTGGTAAATCCTAATAATGTGTTGCTAAATAATATTTTTGTAATTTTGCATAGTCTACTACATTAATAGCGTTGTACACTTGCCTGAACGAAAAGGAAATTTATATTTTCATAAGATGTTTGAGTAGGAATTCAATAAACACATAAAGGCGAAAAAATACACTCAAATTTAGTTATAATGTAATGGAGACTGCATTGTGCATAAGCTGCAATGTACATGTGCATGGCAATGCTGTACATTACATTAGCACAGCCCCTAGGCCTGTCTTCTGTCATGTATCCATAGCTATATATATTTAGTACATGCAAATAAATAGGTTGATATTTGATAGTATACATTCTTGATTGTTATTTTACATCAGTGTAGCGCTATGTAGCAATGTTGATGACAAGACGTGTACAATCTTATCAATATCGGCTTGACAGTTTGCCAGCTTATGGTGATCATAATATAGCGCTCCTGCATAACAATGCAGGAGCGCTATATGATCAAGAGAGTCTACATCAATGAATAGCACAACTGTGTTAATCAAGGACTCACCTCAGTCCTGCTCTTAGGAAAAAAGCAGAAGATTCAGGCAGGGTATCTGACTCCGTTATCAAAGTCAGTCTGCAGATACCTCAAGAACTGTTAGGACTCACCCAGCAAATAAAAAATAAATGCTGACATGTACATGTACATGTACATGTACATGTATGTATCAAGTTCATAACTGTACGTGGATTACCACCACCTACCCTCCATTGCATTCAGTTAGTACTTAAGTTTATTACTAGACCAACACTCCGCTTTGTACTATTCACTTTCAATCTTGGTGTTTAGTCCTAGTAGGAACGAAACAAACTAAGTAGAGCTGTGAATCACTACAACCTACCATTGTTGCCCTCTATTAATATTATTAGTATTTAAAATGAAGCCAAGTTTCTGTCAGTCAATGTGGACATACCAGTAAATCAATTGTATTATACCAATGCCACACTTGATTGATTTATGGTAGCGGAATAAAAAATAGGTTACTCTGGAAGTCTCACTTCTGGCCGCAATGCATTCTGCTTACACTTATATAATATATTTACTCAGTCTACATGTCTTACTGACTGCCAACTCGATGGTTTCACTTTCAACTATTGTTTGCTAACTTCACATATGATTTTTAACCTTCAAAATGGTATTTTGACTTTCGAATATTTTTTTTCACTCTCCAATATTTCTTTTACTTTCAAATAATTTGTTTTTTGTTAAAGTAGTTTTTCTTGCTGTGCTACGATACCATGACAATGCTAGCAGTACACAAAAATAATGAAATATATTAGACAAATAGGTGCAAGTTTCACCTGACAGAAAATTGTCACATTATCTATAAACTAGAATCGTCTTCCCTTAACCAAATATCTGGAAAAAACAACACAATCATGTCATGCTCTATTTTACAAATGTATTTTTTTGGCTATGACATCCATCCATTATTTCAATCTAAATTTAAACTTGAGGAAGTATAATTTTCTCATTAGTGTATACAACAACTGACGAGAGCAGACAGCATACTGGAGTGCACGGTGTGTAAATACATGTAAGTACATCTACATCCTAGTAAGCCAATATTTACTTGTATTTACCAACTTTTTGCTTTATTTAATATTATTAATGCTTTAATGTGCTACAAAATATTTTGTTGGTGAACCGCCCTATATTGCTGTTGATATGGCGATATTTTTTGTGAGGTGCAAACCCAGTGATAAGTAGTAATTTATATATTCCCATATAAAGTAGGGTAACTTACAAAGTACACGGTGGGAAATTAATAGAACTGCATTACAGGTCACAGTAACCATTTCTAAGGAAAAGAGTAATATAACATGTGCAAATCTATACCGATATGCACTCATTATACCTCTGGTTTTTGGCCAATCACAGAGTCGCATTTTGACTTTGGACTTGTTCTTCACAAGTTTACACTAAAATCATATCGTTTTATTGGTTTAAATCTAAATTTTCATTCTGGGATTTTCCAACGCTAAGTTTTTAATACTTAAGCAGAAGTTTGTGAGCGTACTCAGGCGAACACCACAGCAAACATCAAGGAATACGTATCAACCATTGAAAAACCCTCAAGGGCTGAGTCACGGAAGATATTACATGAATTGAACTGTGCATATCTGCATTACTATAGTCACACAATCAGTAAATAATTAATCTGCGTTGAAGAATTAAGTTCATTGTGGCAAACATGAAAGAAGATGTTTGACTATGCTGGATGATCCAATATTGCTACAGCATTCTGCTTATGATTGTCTGAGAACAGCTTTGATTCTGGAATCTGCTGCGAAGCGTATAGTCATAATATACGTTGTGATGTATAATTTTCAACAGTAATTTTGGAATTCACTGGTTTGCTGTAGATGTCGAGGAAGATAGGATTACCACAACCAGTGGGTCTGGTGAAAGATAAAGGATATGCGTGGTTGGTGATGGTCATGTCATTTCTCAGCCACTTCATGCAACTGGGATTTTCCAATTCCGTGACTGGGGTTCTGACTATAGTACAGATAGACTATTTTAACATTAATCTTCAGACCAGCACTCTTATTGGCTCTCTTCACATTGCGTCTATCTTCATTTTCGGTAAAACTTACACTGACTACATTATTTAGTTTCAAGCAGCTCCATCATCATGAACATACCAATAGATCAATCAACACAGTTTTAGTCAAGATATCTTTTCTGCAAAGCTTTAACTTTAGCTATACCCAATACTTGGTGATATGGTGAGCAACTTTTCTCTGAGGAAGTTATGTTGGAGTAGAGCTTCTTTAACTACTAAAATTTGTGCCACGTTAAGCTCTTTAGTGCTTGTGGTCTAAAATTACTAGAGAAACTGCACTGAAGCAAAAGATTATTTAGGTTTTTGTCTCTATATTTTTAACATGTGCATGCACATGTATATTATATTTCGCAGGTCCACTGGCTTCCATTTTACTGAAGAGAATTGGTATTCGTAACTCACAGCTCTTGGGAGGATCATGTGCTATCTTAGGTGTTGGGCTATCTGCACTCTCTACTGAGTCATGGCATGCTTTCCTTCTCTTCAGCATTCTTGCAGGTAGAATCTGATTCTATCTAAAGAGTTCCAAGTTATTAAGGTGCTTAGTCATGTTATATTTTCCTTACAAGGACTTAATGTTTACGAGCGGCCATGAGTTGGTTGCACATACATGTACATTGTGCGAGAAATAGATCAGCCCTTACTGGGGTTGAAACCCAATGGTACTTACAGTGAACAGACAATGTTTGCCATATACGACTATATCAGCAGCACTGATTTTTTCCGTAAATCTAACAAGTGAGAGAAGAGCTCATAAGCATAGCTTCCTTTTGATTTGTAAAGGTGGCAAACAATTAGAAATTTTATCGAGAGTTAAACCTATCATCGATTTGTCCAGATATTGTATTCAAACTTTGAGTGGTTTCATTTACATGTACGTACTTTTTGAAAAAGTATGTAGCTAGTTCAGACCAGGCACGTGCTCAAATTTTACTACTATCAACATCGTGGTCATGACTGCCATCTCATATTGCAAGAAAATAGAGAAACACCTGTGTTGATGTACCACACATCTAGAGCACGCAATGAGGGTGATGTACTTGTAATTAATGACCAAGGTTTAGGTGCTTTGTCATTCATTGCACCAGATAAAGGTAGTTATAGACCATGGTAGCATGGTCTATCTTACTACTTACAAAGCATTTTTAATCATATATTTTCTACAATTATTTGTAGGATTTGGTCTGTGCATGTGCTACTGTTCTAGCAGTGAAATTCTGCCATTCCATTTTGACAAGTACTTGAACCTGGCATTTTCATTTGCTACAATGGGGGCATTTGTGGGAAGCTCGGTGTGGCCTGTGCTCTCCCAATATTTACTTGAAACATATGGCTATTCTAAGGCTATGGGACTGATGGCTGCTACACACATTGTACATCTGATTGCTGGTATATGCTTCTGCCAACCGCAGGAACGTATATTGCAAGGTATGTACAACATACTCGCTACTCTATCCAAAAAGATTGTTAGAACATCTACATGAATACCATAGGCCTGCATAATATGTACATGTACTGTATGTATTTCTTATTTCTTAAGTATCAATTATCAATCATGAGGGTATGCATCGGTATCCGTTACCATATTATGTTTATTGCGACAAGCCTTTGTCAGACAAAACCTTTTTAATTTCTTGGCAATTTGTACACATGTAGTCGATATGTGAACCATGTTAGTTAAAACATGATTACGTGATGTGTATAACTTCATTGGACAATTCATGCTGATATCAGATATAGTAATGGTAGTTACAGGTATGACGGTCTAATACATTTACAAAAGTTAAACTCTGTAAAAAAACCTGCTATCAGTACACGATAGAAATTTGAAATATAATAACAGGTCCTTGATCACCGCTGAGTCACTCGCACATTGTGATGTCACAGATTTTGTGAAAATAAAAAGATTTCAAAGTATATTTCACCTAAATAGGGCTACTCAGCTGAGAGCATTGCCACATTATTTTGAAGCTAAAAATTTGCCCTACACAACTAGTGAGGCTTCTGGAGGATGTACTAGTTTAGCCATAACTATACATGCATTTACATGTAAGGCTAACTTCCCACTATACAATATGTAGTAGTATATTTGCCTAATCCACATAGACTTAGAGATGTGGGATAACAAAGCAGTGGGAGTTGATGAGAAGGAAGAGGTTGAGGAAAAAAACATTGAGGTCAAAGATGATTCAACAAAGTCGGAAATATTTGCTATCTCCAAAGTGACTACCAATAATATTATAAAGGTACATGTAAATATGTAAGTAAGTAGTAAATTTTGCACATGTAATAAATAATGCGAAAACCTTTGATAGTATTTACCAGTTCTTCTTTGCAAGAAATCTGGTTGTTATGCTTTCAGATACACTTTACCTGGGTATAGGTGTAGCTGAATATACCCCATATACTTAAATGCACATGTAAGATTGGGAGACTGCATGGGTTGTGTACTTGTGTGTATAAATAGATTAGTAAATAATCAAACTTAAGAGTTGTTTTGTGGTGTAAGCCCATATAACATAAATTATGTCAACATCATGGACCTTAGTATCAACTAGAATAGAGTTTAACCCTTATTCAGTGCTTGACAGTTCAACAACTCACGCTAATATATTAGGTAGCCATGGTAAATGACTTGCTACATGTATGTTGAATTTACTGGTGCATTCAGCTAGGTTGTTATGCTGAATCTTATAGGAAGAACAGAGTGAGAATTCCCAGAAACCAAGAAAGGAGACAAGCTGGCTGCAGCTAAAACAAGATTATGTCCATTTACTGAAATCTGTCACGGTAAAATATATGATTAACTAAGCATTTATGATATAAAATCAAAGATTTAGAATTTGGTTTCTCAGGTTTAGTTATGGCCTTATATTATTTTATCCTGTTTTATTCAAGGTATGGTGTATAATATTCTCTGGAGCTGCATGGATAGCCGCTACTGTAACAACATATGTACTGATTAATGACTACGTTGTGACCACTGCAGGCCTTTCAGTTGATAGTGCAGCTTTCGGAGTAACTCTTTTTGGTATGTTCCTATAATAATGTTGATGTCTCTTATTGGCAGGCTTTCCAGCTTGAAATTCAGAGAACAAAGTCCTCCTCAGAGAGCCTCTATTTACAAAAACTTACAGAAATGGCCGGAACAAATAAACAGGAAATTTGCATGCCCAACAACTGTAATCTGAGAAACTTGATCCATTCAACCCATATGAATATTTCACAAGTTTTAATTTTGGTGACAATTGAACAACTTGCTGCAATAAATTTACATGTAGCTAGTATGACCGTGCATTTTCAAATTTTACTTCGGTTGATCACATACCGTAGGTATAGGAAGGATATGTGGATGCGGATTGCTAACTCTCTGCAGCTCATTGAGTTTTGACAGAGTGGTGACCCATGCTCTATCTCTGGGAACTTTTTCTACGGTTACGATTATCTTTGCCTACATAAACGGACAGGTATGCAGTGTTAGTATAACATAGTTGTCTAGAATATGAGGTGTAGTGTAAATAAAAACTTCCTCACCTTGCCGCAGTTCTCTTGATATGTTAGTTGTCAACTCCCGTGTCAGATCGGTCTCTCCCAGTCTCTAGAATTCCAGTACCCTCCTCCCTCTCTCTCAAGTGATCTCGTCCAACCTCCTGTCATTCTCTTATTTCTATTCTAGAGTTGTCTCATCTTATCTTGTCAAGAGTGGCTAACTCCTTCTATCTGGCAAAGTAGTCCCCTCTCATGATTAAGTAATACTTCAGTTAACTAGATTGTTATAAAATTTTGACTTCAATACACAGAATCGTTCGATTAAAAGTATAGTAGTTAGAGTTAAGAATACTAATTCGCAATTCTCAGACACTTTTATTTGACCCATTATAAGGACCAATTACGTAGAGTCTAGACCTACATTGTATTTATGCAATTAATTATATAGTAATATTAAAAGGCTTCAGAGCATCTGAATCGCGTTATGAACACTTTAAGCTAAACCATTGAATGAATTCATGAGACGAAAGCTTGGTAAATGTGAACTGTATTCTACTACAATTAGCAAATAGCAAAATTGGTCACTATTGTCCAAAGTATCTACATATTTACCCACCATTAGGGTTGTGAATAGCTACGGCTGCAATTATAGTGAGCCTATGATCATCATCCAAAACTAATCTAACCAATGCTAAAGCAAACTGGTGTTCAACCCAACCTCTATTAATCGTTCATTAGACAAAAGATTTGCTGCAATTTTTTCATGATATTTTAGTTTACTCGAGAGTACAATATTGTATTGACTGATTAATAAAAGGGACACACGCTAGAGTTGTCAAATCCACCCTACACTTGAATGACAAAGACGTCATTGTTATTATCGCTAGCTCAGTCTGAGTAAAGACAACGCTTTGTATGAATTATTGTTGTAGACTATGTACTACATATTATCAGTAGCCTATGGTGCTGGAAATGGAGTAACGCTTGCAACATTTATGTCTGTGGCTCACATAGTATCTGAACACCCCCGGCAATGTGTCCTTTTGATTGGGTTAGAATTTTTTGCAGCTGGAATTGGAACTTTAGCTTTCCCTCCCTTATTCGGTAAGATATTGCAAGACCAGATAATATAGTCATAGGGAACTCAAACTCCAGACATTGAATTAAAAATGGGGGAGAAAAAAGAAAATTCAGGTTATCATTAACCTATGGTCTTGCAAATTTCAATCATTATTATCTAATTCTCCAAATAATGGTAAATCAGAATTGAGGGGAAGATTTTCATTATGGTTTGAAAAATTGTGAGGTGAGGACTCATTCTGCTATGAAACACTTTTTATGCCCAAATTATAAAATAGAACATAGATCTACCAATCATACAGTTGTAATTATCCGTTACCGCAAGTACATATATATGCTCAACTTACAGATTTGATATGATTACACATGATACATGCATATTGAGAAAGACTTTTCCAATAACAATCAGTGCAATGCAACAGTTGGACACCATGTACACATACACACAGATATAATGTACGTTGCTGTATACATAGTTGATTAACGTCTGATCACTGCTGGTTTATTTCAGTATACATCAAGTCTGCTGCAGGAAATGCATATGGTCTGGTGTCAGCTGGATGTTTTGGATTACTCGGTGCCGCTAGCCTCATTCCCATCATTGTGAAAACTCGAAAGGAACAGAATATTGAAGGAGAGTAGGAACACAAAAGCTGTGGGATTTCTTACCACATAAAGTCTACCTAATTGCTGTCCAATATTGAAATGTTACTTTGCAGTAATGCTTTACAATGTATAATATAAGGGCAACTCAAGCAGCAAGTTATATTATACAAGTAAAAGTAATCTATTACAAACCTCTGCTTTAGTGGCCATGACCTCTAGTAGTGTCTATCAGAAGGGTACAATTTTCAAATAAATTTGATATTTGGTTCCTCCGAGTGGCACAGATATTTCAGGTATATTCACGAGAATGTAATATAATAAAATCACTTAGTATACTTGTATGCTGTCAACTGCAACTAACTTGGAGTAGTAACAGCTATTTGTTTACCACCTGATGCTCATACAATTACTCAACAGTAAGAGTATTTTTGTTCCATCTGTTTGGAGTTATCTTCTATCTCCATATTAGTTGGCAGCTGAAATAATAGTTAGTCAAAAATTTTAAATAGAAATTTATCACAAAGAACTTTTAAACCTGACATCTCGATCAAGACATTATTTTGAATAATTGCTCAACAGGCCATAGAATCCTTATCGATGTCTTGGAGCCTATGGAACAAACTACATGTATTATGATTGTTATGACCTTGGTAAGCAGATAAATTACAGACTGAAAAGAGGACTAACACTAGTGCTCACATACACTCACATATGCACACATGCATGTACATGTACATGTACTTGTACATGTTATGAATATTATCACGGTGTATTTTTTTTTGATAATGGTTTCATATTTTATCACATTTATATTTTGTCAGTACATGTAAACCTTTGAACTATTCTGTATAGACCAGATATTTCAATCATCAGCCTTGACCTGTCTTAAACCAAAAGCATTCTTATTTACCTCCATACTGTACATGTAAGTACATGTACATAATATTATATTCAATTAAACCACTCTTACGCATTTGCTAAGTAAGAATATACATTGTACATTGTAAATACTATTTACTCTTATTTCTTAACTTAATTATGGAGTCAGGATTAAATAACTTTATTGGTGGATAATTCTTTTCTTCTACTGCTACTATGGGACAAGTATTTTTTATTCCTATTGCTTCTTATGAGCATGCATGATATGCAATTAACTCTTCAAATCAGTCAAGTCGCCAAGTCAGTGGCTGACTTGTGTATATATATTATTGTGTAACTACACTGTGTTGATCAGCTCATTAACCTCTATTATATTGTACATGCATGTAATTTCCAAAAACTGTTATTGCCGTTCACTCTCTGTGGCTAATAGAAGGATTTCGACAGTGGATTGCTAACCCTTTGCAGCTCATTGAGGTTTGACAGAATAATTAATCATGCTCTCTTTCTCTCTGGGAACTTTCTCAATGGTTACGATGATGGAGAGGCAAGGAGTTTCACATCCATTATAATGTGAACGTATTTAGAATATAATTATAACTATAACTTTCTAATCAGAGCAAAGAAGCACCAAGGATCAAATATCCGAGTATCATTATGTAAGATATACATGATACATGTGACTTTCAACTGTCTGCCCTATTCTTGTGTGGATTGATTTGGTATTTAGTATGCTTTTTGTTATTCTAATATCATTTAGTCAGCAATTGTTTACTGTTGGAAACAATTGTGCATGTATTATGGATAATTTACATGCACAAATTGTTTTACACCCGCATTATTCCGTGTGTATCTGTTGTCAATACTACAATATCAGCTGTTAGCAGTGGACAAATGCGAGAGTGGGTACACTGCATGTGTGATTTGAAAAACATTTTCTATTACAGTATCTGTAAAGGATCAAAATTAGATGTAGCTACTCTCTGCGTGCAATGTATCTTTAAGATTCACAGCTGATTTGAGTCAAAATTGTTCCTGGCATCCTCCCAAAGTCAGCGTAGAAATTTAGCAATAATTTAACAAGGTCATAGTAAAGCAGCTTTCCAGCAAATAACCTGAGAGACTGCACAACTTTTTCCACCATATAATTATTCTCTCTAAAATCAAGCAGTACAACTTTGATGACTCCCAGATAATCTTGATCAATAGCCTAAAACACCCCCCCCCCCCCCCTCCCCATATGAGGTCTGGAGCATAACAATTGTGGGTGAACAAAACAACAAGCCTGAGTAAACATTGCTCTACGACAGTTTCCTAGTTTCTCAATTTTTTCCCAATGAAATACAGGCTATCATGATTCATGAGTTGGCTATCGGCATCAGAGCATCATTTATCTAATACCAAAACAGTCTAAAAATACGTGAGGAAGTGCTAGGTATCGCACCTAAGCCCAGTTGCCAAAATGATCTGTCTTAAAAATTGGCACAAATAAGCAGATTTATACACCTACAAGTGTATACAACATCTTTTAAGCCAGTATGAATAAGTACACTATATTTGGTACAGCATGTAGATTAGAAAATATATCTGTGTGTAGGGTAATTTTTGAAATTGAGTTTGTAATCTTGTAGACCGATAAATGTTTCCTTGTGAGCCATCCGTTCAACTTCTTTGTTTTTTAGATTTAATTCTGTAGCTGCCATGTATATGTCTTTCTTACACATTTACATGTACAGCACATGTCATTTTTTGTAATATTGTTCAGTGCACATTCCTTGTCAGTAGCCAATTATAGTCCACCCTCTTTAATTAAGTAGCCAATAGTCCACCCTCTTTAATCAGTAGCCAATAGTCCACCCTCTTTAATCGGTGTTTTGAGACAGTTATTGAGGCTTTCCTGAAACGAGTTGGTACACTTCCTAAACTGACTATTTTGAGCATTATTCATCAATTAACTTTTTGAAAGGTTGCACTGGATAGCATGATTATAAGGATTTGGGGTACAAGCTAAAAACAAAAGCCTACTTGAAACCTTTATTGTTTTATAACAAAATACATGTATAGTGTGATTTTAATTCAGCAATTAGTAAAAATGTACAATAAATACTGTTTGTGACATATAGATTGGCCGTCAGAAAAAGAGGTGTTAGAGTTTTAGAGCCTTATACATGTATATGTATATTAATAAAGTAGGACAACTACATGGAAACAAATAAATATTTATTTACAAGGTTGTACTGGTCTATACAACAATGTCCAACCTCGTGCTACTGCACCCGTTAATGAATTTCTTATCCATAAATAAAAATTTAAAGTGCTGTATTGCATGGAATTACATGTACATGAAATTGCACAGATCTCATTGTGCAAGCAAAAATTCTTTAGATAGTCCGTATATGGTATTCATTTCCAATTTTTTTAATGGAATAAAATGGAACTTTGGTCTGCACATGGTGTGATATTTTATAATATACCACCAAAAAATATTGTGTTGCTGACAATCCTGCATTGAAACAGCACTTTAAAACAGCAAATCCAGAGTGTACCATACACCAAGGTCGTTTCCACCACGAAATAATTTATGCCTGAATTGAATTAATAGCCAAGGTGTTTCAATCTTTGTACTTCAGCTTGATAGTGTTGTTAAAACTGCTGCAATAAATTGTACTTCCGAAAATGCAAATTTCTAGGTGTTTACTAAACAACATGAAAGCTTACCATCAAACATTTTTCAGCTGGTGGGTGTTTTTGGCTTACATTAATAGAGTATATATATTATAAGATTTTATTTACCTCCACAATAAATACAATGTGTTATGACATATGTTTAGTGTTTACCAGCAGTATTTCGGGTGCAGATTTTTTCAACCATGCAAAGAATAATCCCGCGATTTTACCAGTGGCAGAGTTATAAGTAACACTCTGGCAATGCAGCAAAGTGCTCCATTGTCACATTTGGGAAGCCTGGGAATACAGACACAGTATGTTGATGATTTTCTATTGGGAGGGTCTGTTTTACAGAAGACTGGCTCTTTTAAATATCTAGGTGTTTTAATTTCAAACAAACTTCGACTGGGGTGACCGCATAAGGAAGAAATACTCAGAAGCATTAAAAATTTCGGGTCTTCTGAGACGCACACTACCACTGACCCCAGCGAAGGTAAAATGTCTAACATACAACATTCTATACCAACTAAAGTACATTGCATGCAGGGGGGTAACTTTCCTGAAAAATTTGAGGCGGCCAAAATTGGACTGGTTAACAGTAACAGTGTGGGGAGGGTGTGTGTGGGATGGGGGAAGGAGCACCTCCCACAAGAAAGTTTTTTTAAATTCACACAAAAACAGCCATTTTGATGCATATTTGAGCTATACGTGATGGTACAAAAGTACAAAATGTTGCATAGTAATCTGCAAATAGTAAACTTCAAATTAGTATACTGCAAAATAGTGCTTCTCTGTTTGGCTTGGCCATGATGTACCATTGTAGTCCTTTACATCATTACATGACTAAAGCCTAAAAATGTACACACATTAATAAGAGGGGAAATAGTGCAAATTCAGTTGATGGATAGAGATGGAGAGTGGTATTTTAGGGTTCCCAAACCCTGAAGAACAGTGTTCGAAGTGGAACAAAGGAGGTGGGTGGGCACACTGTGCATGCAATCTTAGGGCATTTCCTATTGTTGAATACAGAATTACACATGCAGTGATCTTATCTTATAGATGAGATTAGTATTGTCATTGTATAGCTAACAAATTGAGTGAATTACTAAAATGGAAAAAAAAACGCCCCTCAGTGGGATTCGAACTCTATGCATGAAGGCCAAGCACTCTACCAATTACGCTATCAAATCAGCAGTGGCTTCACGCAAAAATTAGCCATCAATATAATGATACACATAGTAGCATCATTTTCATCAGAGTATGTTTATATCATGTGGGGCACGGTACCTATGCCTTCCGATATTAGCTTAATTTTTTCTTCTTTTAACAAAAAGTTCAGGCGGCTAGGGCCGCCTGAGCCACCTAGATAGTTACGGCCATGGCATGCTGAAAAAAGAAGTGTGGGATCTGCTTTCAGTTAAACATATTAATATTGTAGAAGCTATTTAAAATTAGGCTACGAATTTTATAGGCAACATTAGGCTTCGGCATGGAGTCTCAGAAAACAAAGGAGGAATTAGGTCTTGAACTACTAGAAAAATAATACATAAATATATCAAAATATATTAATAAACATGTTCCAATTTATTTTAACAAAATCTTGATTGACAGCTAGAGGAAGTGAATCAGGAAAATGGATATCCTTGTAGTTCTGGAAGGTGTTTGGCACTTAAAGGTTCAAGGAATATCTAATAAGGATACATGTCTTGTAGATTGTTTGTTGCTCTGCTCAGCAGAGTATAGAAACAGTATAATATAGTATAACTGTTCTACTGCTACATTATGTAATTCTATACCTACATGAACATAATATAAATTGTGGCTACCCGGAAAATTCCAATACCATGTGTAGATATTTGTATATAGTTATTATGCACATTTGTTTTAAGTTGATGTAGTAGGCCGAGAGCCATATGGTTTAATTCACATTAATGTGTAATCGTTCCCATGCACCAAAGTACATTATCACTTTCGGTACTTCCCACATAACTAACAAGCATACACAGACAATTTTACAATTTTACAATATTAATGTGCTGTACTGTTAGTACAGGGTTGTGTAGAACCTTTCATAATGCAAAGGTGTAATAAAGTCTACCATAGATTTTCAGTATAAATTTACATGCATGGCCGTTATTACTTGATAAAACATTCCTATAATGTTCCAATGATGACCTGTGAAGTAAACGAATATGCAAGCTGCACTGACCAACCGGAGGGGGATAATTAGTAACACTCTACCAATCTGTTATTTAGACAGCAACTTTGATGGTACTCTTAACTGTAGACCAATGAGATTTCTAAAAAATATATGCAACACTTTGATGACTTTTTTCTATTTTAATAGAATCTTATTTGTGCTTCATTAAGAATTCTACAGCTGATTAACTGGAATTCATGTTAGTTGCTGAATTATATTATAATTGTACATGTTATAATAAATACATGCAGCTTCATGACCCAGAACGATAGTAAAATATAACAATTAAAAAATATTTCAATTAGGATACAATAATATTTAAAATGATATTCTAAAGGGCAATGTTTATACAGACAATGAATCATGACATCACACTTTCAAGCAGTATAAGTTGACATCATCCATTAAAGTCATTTCTTGTGCATTGCCCTTTCCTGCCCACTGAATGTATACAGCCATCAAGTACTTCTGGTTGGCTGACTCAATAAACTTGTTTTCAGACAATTCCTTTACTTTTTTAGAGTGTGTGTTCGTAAAAAAAGTAATTACAGTTCAAGCCTACATTGTAAGTGGGTTGCTACCCACACATTGTTGACCTTATTCCTAAATAAGTATTACACTTTCCGATTGTAATTTTAGTTTTTCTATCTTAGTAAGAACAAACTAATTATAGCTGAGGATCCCTGCAACCTGCCACTGGTGGTACCACACCCACCCATTGTTGCCCTCTGAATTGATATTTAGTATTTAAAATGAAGCCAGGTTTCTAACAGTGAATATGGACATTAATCAATTCTAGCCCACACTGATGATTACAGGTTTATGGTGCTAGAAAATATGTAGACTAATGTGAAGGTTTCATCTTTGTCTTACAATCTATTTTGCTTGCTCTTACATTGTATTTATATGTACTTAGGCTACATTTTATACTGGCATAAGATCCATGTTACAGCACTTCTACATGTAACTTTTAAATACTGTCCTTCACCATGAACTATTATTTTATGCTTCTACATGTGAGTATCATGGTTCATCTTCAAACGATGTTTTTCATCTTTGAATACTATTTTTCATTCCAAATATTATGTCTTGCATCCAAATAATGTTTTTTAGAGAAACAATCATTTTTTGTTCCTTTATGAGGCGGTACTATAATAGCAATGCTAGGTGTGAGAGCCGGATTGAAAGGTGTTGCATCATGTACACATCAGAGTTGCCTTCCCTTAACAAAATATCTTAGAAAACACCATCTATCTAAAAAAAATAGCTTTTTGGCAATAGCATCATTCTAGGCAACTACATCTGCGCATTATGTCATTCTAAATTTAAACTTTTGTATGTACATGTATAACTCACTCATTAACATAAACACTGCTGAAGATTTCAGACCACAGTACCGCTAAACAAATCAGTATGTACATTTAAATCTATCTGAACTAATATTCACACGTATATATTTAATTATTTATCTTAATAATTGGATAATATATAAAGGAATCAGTTTATTATATTAAAAAGTATTCTATATTTGATATTGCTGTTTATATCCCAGGAAATGTTTGTGTTGAAATAGACTTTATGTACAATTTAATAATGTAGGATAACAGCATTAAATAAAGAGGATAGTATTGTTACCATATAAATAGATCAAAGTACATCCATGAATAAATCAATAAAATTATTCTGTAAGCAACATTGACATTGACAATATTTATTCTTTGGCACATTTCATATTTTTATAGATAATTATTTTTGGTTTTTACAAAAGATAAAATCTATGTGAGATAATACAAAAGAACCACAAACCCATTTAGTTTGTATCACTGTGTGACAGTGCAGCAGACGATATTCCTAGAGCTTACCAAGATTCAGAGACTTCTAAGAAGATATTCAAGGTAATATTATTTATAGTAAATGTGATACATTATTTAAATTTATATGCTACATTAGTTAATTGTGGCTATCGAAAATATCAGAAATTCGTGGTCCACCCCTACGAACTCTAAGTATTATTTTATTACTTGTTTGCAAATTAAAACTTGCATTACATCATTACTATAGGGAAGTAATCATTGAATTATTCATATACATGTATGTTGGAATTGACCTCAAAAAAGTACAACTTATGAAATGGCATGATTTAGCATTCTTGGCTGTCTCAGGATGTATGCAGCATTCGGTTTACGATTTATTGATTATATCGGGACCCATCAATTGCAAAGTATATTACACTATAAATTCTAAATGATGTCTTTGAAACTCACTAGTTTGCTGTAGATGCCGAGGAAGATTGGATTACCACAACCAGATGGTCTGGTGAAAGATAAAGGATATGCGTGGTTGGTAATGGTCATGTCATTTCTCAGCCACTTCGTGCACCTTGGATTTTCCAATTCGATTACTGGGGTTCTGACTATTGTACAGAAGGACCATTTTAACGTCGATCTTCAGACCAGTTCCCTCATTGGCTCTGTGCACATTGCATCCATGTATATCTTTGGTAAAATGCTACACTAAATATTCACAAGTCAAGCAGTTGTATCTATACACTATTTACTACATAAGTTGAGCAGCATTACCTGCAGAACTTTTGTTTTAAGTTCACTAACTATATGGTGACCAGTGCCTTCCTTAGGAAGTTCTGCTGGAGTAGTGGTTCAAATATTTTTGTGAACCCTATGATTGCTATAAGGCTACATGTACTTCTCTACTGCTTGTGTATAATAGAAGTATAAGAGTATGGTCCAAATAATTTTTTCTCATAGCTACTTAGGAATCATTAATGAATAGTGTGAATTACATAGCAAACCGTAGATCATTGGGAGGAGTCGAGATGGTCCAGGCTTACATTAGAAACCTGCTTCAGACAAGATCTGGTGATCCAAGGGCATGCTGGACAGAAGTATCATTCTATGAAACAATTAGTTGCAGCAAGGCTGCCAATGGCAGCTCTCCACTCAAATATGTTTTCTTTATATTCTACAGGTTTACCAGCATCTATTTTACTGAAGAGAATTGGAATTCGTAACTCACAGCTCTTGGGAGGATCATGTGCTATCTTAGGTGTTGGACTATCTGCATTATCTACTGAGTCATGGCATGCTTTCCTTCTCTTCAGCATTCTTGCAGGTAGAATCTGATTCTATCCCAGAAGTGTTTCAGGTTACTAAAATGCTGGATGTGTTATCTTTTTCTCGTAAAAAAATATGTTCATGAGCAGTCAGCCAGAGACTTGCTATCATTTCTGCAGAAGTAGCCCATCACTGACATCACTTCTCATAAATGTGCATGGTTTGGGATGATACGACCCATAGTGTAAACAATGAAACTTTGTCTTCTAAATGTAGTGTGTGCAATGAGAGTGGTATGTTAAAAAGGGTTTACCGCATATAAAGTGTCATGCATAGCTTCGGGTGCTTTGTTGCTCATTGCATCAAATACTGGTGGTATCATTGCTCTTCTTACTGCTTATGGTTTATATTCAATGTCTATTTATTTGTAGGATTTGGCTTATGTGTGTGCTACTCTTCCAGCAGTGAAATTCTACCGTTCCATTTCGACAAGTACTTGAACTTGGCATTTTCATTCGCTACTCTGGGTGCATTTATTGGAAACTCAGTGTGGCCTGTGCTCTCACAATACTTGTTGGATACATATGGCTATTCTAAGGCTATAGGACTGATGGCTGCTACACACACTGTACATCTGATTGCTGGTATATGCTTCTTCCAACCACAAGAACATACGTTACGTGGTATGTACTGCACTACTGCACTTAATTGATTGCTAGCACATTTATCACAATAACTCTTCTTTCTGACATCCTCATCCATAGCATAATAAATTATTAGGGTCTTTGTCAGATGCAGTTACCCGTCGTTGATTGCCACAGACTTTTTAGACAAGCATGGTAATACCTTGGAAATTTGTGGGTTGGTAGACATACCAACTAGTGTATCAGGTCAGGTAACAATAGTGTGGTGTGTGTCATTTAATAGATTAAATCTTGTAGGTTGCTGGTAGTTTTGATTATACATGTACTAGCAGCATTTGTAGTTCATATACTCAATCTACGCAGACCTAGGTGTGTGGGATAACAAAGCAGTAGAGGTTGATGAGGAAGAAGAGGTCAAGGAAAAAAACATTGAGGTCAAAGATGATTCAACAAAACAAGAAATCTTTGCTATTCCCGAAGCATCTACCAATGATATAACAAAGGTACATGTACATGTATAAAATAAACAGTCAAAAAGATGCGCTTACAATAGCTACATCTTATCCGCATTGAAAATCGGATTACACTTTGCATCAAAAACTGTAGGTTAATAAATATTGTATGTACAGAACATGAGTGCAAAATTAGATGTTGCACATAAACCCATTAACTATGATGTGTAACTTTGTAATCACTGGTGCCTAGTTTAACTCCTACTTGCGGTATGGGTAACAGATAATTGTTGTTGGTTAATATATTATTTAGCTACATGTACATGTACGGCAAATTACCCATTTTGTTCATTTCCGTTTGGTAGTGTATTATTGCTATTTATACATGTAGGAAGAACAAGTTGGAATTTCCCAGAAAGAAAAGATAGAAACAAGCTGGTTGCAGCTAAGGCAAGACTATGTTAACCTGCTAAGGTCTAGCAATGTACGTATACAATAAATTAAGCATTTATTAGCTAAAACAACTAATTTTGAGCTTTGATTTTTTAGGTTCACCTCTGGTGTTATGTTCTATCAGCATTATTCCAGGTATGGTGCCTAATATTCTCTGGAGCTGCATGGACAGCCGCCGCTGTTACAACTTTTGTACTGATTAATGACCACGTTGTGACCACTGCAGGCCTTTCGGTTGATAGTGCAGCTTTTGGAGTTACCCTTCTTGGTATGTTATGACAATAATAGTTTAAAAGCAGTTACAGTCATGTTTTTTTTCTTGAAAGACTTTCTACATGTAGTACGAAACCCAGAGTACATAGTTTTCCTCAGAGGCTTAGCTGTGACAGAAATTTGCAGAAATCATCTTTTTTGCTTCTACTGAACCAATTAACAGGAAAGCTGTGTGTCTAGCAAGTGTTATTCTACCTACATGAATGGGCACAAGTAAATAAATATCGCTCCCATGACCACACAGTTTCACGTTTTACTTTTGTCACTTACATACCATAGGTATAGGAAGGATGTGTGGATGTGGATTGCTAACCCTCTGTAGCTCATTGAGGTTTGACAGAGTAATCACCCATGCTCTATCCCTGGGAACTTTTGCTACAGTTACAATCATCTTTGCCTTCACTAACGGAAAAGTAAGCTGCTTCAGTTTAGTATGAATATCCGGAATATGACGATGTAGCCTTCCAGCTCGCTATTACATACATTTAGTAAAATTTGACATACATATGTATGATTAAATATATTACATCTGGAGTTGAAAATACCAATTTGCTATATCCAAAGGATATTAGATGCATAACTATATATACATGTACTATAACTACATGTATATATAAAAGTATAACTATATGCTGTAGTATTTTTTCACCAACAATATCATATGACTTTTTATAATTATAGCTATTTGTATAAGTGCTTATATAGTTATACTAATTCTTTTCAGTATATAAATAATCCAGGTGATTCGCACATTATTGCTACAGTGCACATCTACATGTACATCCACTAATTAGTTCATGTGGAAGTGTATTCTATCATAATTAGTGAATAGCAAAATATTCTCTATTTCCAAATTCAATTACAACTATTTCAACATCATACAGATTCAGTTAGCTGCTAGTGAAATTGTACAGAGTCTGTCTCAGAAAGCTTCAAATGTATCCAATGCTCAACACCACCTCTACTAATCACTCATTGGACAAAAGATTTTTTGCAATTCTTCCACGATTTGTCAGCGTGCATGTGTTAGTTGACTGTGTAAAGGGCACATGCTAGAGCTGTCACATTCACCCTACACTTGTTTGGCAAAGATGCCACTTGATCAGTCTAAGTAAAGATGACACCTTGTAAAAATGATTGTTGTAGACTATGTACTACATATTGTCGATAGCTTATGGTGCTGGAAATGGAGTAACGCTTGCAACATTTATGTCTGTGGCTCACATAGTATCTGAACATTCCCGGCAGCGTGTCCTTTTGATTGGGTTAAACTTCATGGCAGCTGGAATTGGAACTTTAACTTTTCCTCCCTTATTTGGTAAGATGTTCCAAGAAAAAGTATTTGATGGTAAAATCGTAGGATTTTCAGCTTCCTTACACTAAATCGGACATACAGATTACAAATAAAATAAAAATAGTCAGTAACCATTATTCACCACCACTTAAATAGGCTATTGACTTTATTACACATACATATAAGCCTATATTATAGTTGATTAAGATCCGATCACTGCTGGTTTATTTCAGTGTACATCAAGTCTACCGCAGGAAATGCATATGGTCTCATGTCAGCTGGATGTTTTGGATTACTCGGTGCCGCTAGCCTCATTCCTATTATTGTAAAAAATAGAAGGAAATAGAATAATGATGGAGAATAAGAACACAAGAACTGTGGAAATGCTGACCACATAACTTGCTTATTATTTTGTTGTCCTATATAATATTACTCTTAAGTAATCATTTATAAAGGGCTACCCAAGCAGAAAGTTATATGTATACTACAAATCTCTGCTTTAGTGGCCATGACCTCTAGTAGAGTCTATTAGAAGAATGCAATTTTCAAATAAATTTGAAATCAAGTTCCTTCGAGTGACACAAATATTTCAGGTATGTTCAGGAAAATCTAATAAAATCACTCAGTATACTTGTATGCTGTCAACTGCAATTATTATGGAGTAGTAATAGCTATTTGTTTACCACCTGATGTTAATACAATTACTTAACAGTAAGATTATTTTCGCTTTATCTGTTTGGAGTTATCTTCTATCTCCATATTAGTTGGCAGCTAAAATAATTATTAGTTGGTCAGAAGTTTTAAATAAATATTTATCAAGAAATGCTTTCAAAACTTGATGTCTGGAGCAAGCTTTGACATTGAAGAATTGCTTAACAGGCCATGAAACACCTTACCAATGTCTTTGAACTTGTGGAAAAATAAACTATTATGCCATAACCTTGGTAAGCAGAGAAAGCGCAGATTGAAAATAAAGCGGACAACTTCTAATTGTGCTCCATTAAAATGGATCTGCCCATTAAATACCCACCATACTTACAAACATTGAAATGGTTCACCGATTCTCTGTTACTAGTGCTCACCTATGCACACTTACATGTACACATATTTTATTATCACTGTCTATTTTACAATGTTAAATGTTTTATCACATTCACACTATTCAGGTAAATCTCTAAGTTATTCTGTGTAGACTCAACCAGTCAATCACCAACCTTGTTTTAATGTTATGCAAACTCTTAACTTCCTCTACTGTTACGATCATCTATATCTTCACGGACTGAGGGGCAAGGAGTTTCATATCCAATATAATGTGACAATAATATATCTAGAATATACATGTAGTTATAACTTAACAGGCTATAATTTTCCAATCAGACGAAAACAGCATCAATGATAAAATGCTCGAGTATCATTATGTAAGATATACATGATACATGTGGCTTTCACCTGGCCGCTCTCTACTTGTGTAAACTGATTTAGTATTCCGTATGTAGGTTGTCAATATCATTTACTTAGCAGTTGTCTACTCTTGGAAACAATATTGTGTCTTGGCATAATTTACACGAAAAATTGTTTTGCCAAAGATAGTTCAGTATAAACCAGTTGAGCCAGTTTTAGAACTGGAAAAATACGGGTGGGTTGGCACTCGATACTTATAATTTGAAATATATTTTTATTACAGCATAAAGGCTCAAAGCTAGAGGTAGGAACTGTCTGTATACAATGTACAACATTATATATTCATGCCTGCTTTTAAATCCAAAAGAATTTTTGCTCAAACCGTAGCATCCTACCAATGTCAGCTTAGAGATTTAGCATTAGTTCAAAAAGTCCATAGTAAAGCAACTTTCCCACAAATTAACTTAGGAATTGTGTGACCATTTCCACCAGATAACCGTTCTCTCCAAACTCAAACAATACAGCTTTGATTAGCCCACATTGTCCTTATCAACATCCAAGCAACCCCTCCTTCTCTATAAGATCTGTATATTTAAGACCATAACAATTGTGGGTGAACATAACAACATGCTTGTTGACGTTGTTCTATGACACTTTGCAAAAAATAGAAACTTTTTCTTAGCTCAACAATTTCTTTGAGAAATGAAACACAGTTGGAACTTTGACAATTGGGCATCATTCATCAAAATTCAAAAGTAGACAATCAAAAAATGTGGGAAGAAGTGCTAGGTAACACAACTAAGCCCAGTTGCCAAGACGATCTGTCATAAAACTTGGCACATACATGTGTAAGCAGACTTCTACATCTACAAGTGTAAACAACACCGGTTTTATCCAGTATGAATAAGTATAGTAGGTACAGCATTTAGTATTTTAAGAAGAAAAATTTTGGTTGAAAAATAAAATAGTTCAGTTCAGTTCATTTTTGAAACCCTGCACCTCTTTCAAAATTTTGTTAAATTCTATTATTGTTGACTTGAACATTTTCTACTAAGAGTTGTAGTTTTAATTGTACACTTGTAGCAAGTGTAAAACCTCCTGCATTGTTTGTGTGAAATAAAAAACAGTGCAGTAAAGCTAAACTTCATAATAATTATGTAAGATAGCCAAATAAATGAACGTTGGTTTAAGTAGATTTACTTGTCTACATAACAATGCCATGCCTCATACTACTGCACCCGTCAATGAATTTTATACCCACATGTTAAAATTTAAATTTCTCTATTGAATGCATGCAATTGTTCTAGAAAATAATTATTTGATTGTCTACATGTGGTTTTTACTTCAATTTTTTACTAGAACAGAACACAACTTTGGTCTGGGCATGATGTAAAATACTTTTATCACCAACATTCCTATAAGATGATATTATTCTTCTCTCTAATAAATAAAATGTACTATTAATGTACAGTGCTCACCAGTAGCAGTGTTTGGAGTGCAGATCTCTATAAACACACACTGACTTTTATTGCCAATCACAGGACCATAAGTAATGCTCTGACTATTCACAAAGAGGACAAATAATCTTACCCTGTCCCCCAAAGTGCTTAACTCTGATTGGCTGTGCAGCTTGTTGCACAATTTTGAACTTTTCAGATCAAGAAATCTGTAGGGAGTATGCCACCTCACAGCATCATGTTATCTCTAAGTGTCACTAAAATTCAAAAATCATTAGACTCATTCGCAATCTCCATCAGCTGTTTACCATGAACCCCTTTAGATGTTAGCTCTGGTAGTGTAAGCATTGTCTGGAGCCAAAAAGTCAACCCCTGAAAGGCCAATCTCTCGAGGTTGTATTGTAATGGTTTCTGTGATTTGGTGCGGTCGTCCTTGGACGACTATCGACCCAGAAATGAAGTGCCTATGAGTGGTAATAGGACTTCGCATTACATGAAAGATCGAGCGGTCTCAGTAGCCCAAATACTACCAAAGACGACCCATCTGATCCCAAGTCCGACCTTCAGACTATACAATGAAAGAGAGTAATTCGACCTAGTAGGCGGTTCGCTAAGCGAATGACCTAGTAAAAGGAAGAGAAAGTCTCTGTATCAAGTATAGATGTGTCTTTATTGAAAGCCAAGTGAAGACTGAGACAATGAACAGTAAAACAGTGCCCTTTATATAGTATAAGGACTTCCGGCCGACGTGACGTCGGGAAAAGACGACGTGTGGTCGTCCGGAAGTTGCGCAACAAGATGGCCGCCGGAAGCCCGACGGCCGACCCAAAATAGGTCGGGTTCTACAAAAGTTGCTTATAATGGTCCAATTCATGTACAAAATGAATATCAATGGATTCTGAGAGGTCGGGCCTCTGTACATGGGTATAAAAGGCATTAAAAGACTTAGATATAATCATATAATCATATACAACAATATAGGAGTAAAGTACAAGCAGATATATACATGTATGCACACAATAATGAGTGTCAGATGTAGGATACGACTCGGCGTACCATCACAGTATATCATCTTTCATAATGCTACAGTACAATTAAATTTAATGTGACATTGTGTTGGTCACGCGCAGCCTCCCGACTACATGACACTATCTATATACTTATCCTTGCATTATACCTGCTTGCATCCATTGTCTATGTAGTTGAATGTTACCTGTATACCTCTTATATGCATTACTTAGTCATTATACTGCTTTTTATACCCATGTAAAGAGGCCCAACCTCTCAGAAATACTTGATATTGATTTTGCATATGATCTAGATGATTTTAAGCATCTTTTGTCAAACCCGACCTATTTTGGGTCGGCCCTCAGGCCTCCGGCCGCCATGTTGTTGCGCAATTTCCGGACGACCCAATGTCGTCTTTTCCCGACACTACGACGGCCTTTTTACCGGAACTTTCTCCGGAAGTTCTATTACTATATAAAGGGCATTGTTTTTATGTTTGTTGTCTCAGTTCATGCTTGGATCTCAATGAAGACACTTCTATACTTATATATAGAGACTTTCACTTCGTAAATAGGTCATTCTAGTTGCTAAGGTCCTCGACCTTGCAACACCAAATACCTGCTAGGTCGAATCACTCTCTTTCTCAGTATAGCAAACAAGCATTGACTCGGGATCATATGGGTCATCTTTGGTAGTTCTTGGACTAATAGTACCTGTCAATCTTTCATGTAATGAGAAGACCTAGCATCACTCATAGGCACTTCATTTTGAACTCGGGAGTCGTCTTAGGACGACAGTACCAAAACCCAAAAACCATTACAATATTTTGAGTATATTATTACATGTATGGCTGTTGTTATTTCAGTATGCTTTATTATAAATGCCAAGGACAATATCTATCAAGTAAACAAACATACAAATTGCACTGACCAACTGCAGGAGGATAATTAGTGACTTATACCCCAAAAAAGTTTTCCAACTTGTTAATTAGACTGCAACCTTGATGATATTCGAAACAGTGGACCAATTAGATTTGTAAATACATGTAATACATGTAAACAACACGTCTTAAAGCAATTTCAATCTTAATGGCAACTCATATAGCTTATGTTGCTAAATAATATTTCCCAGTGTGCATTGTATTGGATAGGCTTACATCGTAATCATAGCAGCACTTTGGCCTGGAGAGACAGGAAATGTAATATTGTTTCAAAAAATATTTGAAAACCGGATTCGACAAAAATTGAAGGCCAAAAACGAGATTCCAAAGAACAGTAGTTATATGACTAGACAATCATAAGTTGACCTAATCACTAGTAAAATCATTTCTTGTACTTTGCCCTTAAATGCCTAATGGGTAAACCAGATGTATAACAGCCACCTATCAAGTATTTCTTGTTATCTGAATCAATAAGCCTATTGTCAGACAATCAGACGATATGTAGGTCAAGCCTACTGTACGTATGTCCATTTGGGTCCCTATCCACTTGTTGTTAACTTCAGCTGATACGTGACCTCATTGGCAGATAAATATTTTAATTCACACCTTCAATTTTAGCTTTCCAATCTTAGTAAACACAAAACTGACCTTAAATGTAGCTGTGAATTATCAATCTTTGATAATCTTATCAACCAATTGTACATTGGACGGTTTCACACCCACCAATTGTTGCCATCTATTAATGTTTAGTAATTAAAAGGAAGCCAGGTTTCTGTCAGTCAATGTGGACATAAATCAATTGTATTAAGTTCAGCTGATGAAATATTAATGGCAGGTGGCTGGAAAATAGTCTACTGTGAAAGTTTCAACTCTGTCTATAATTTATTCTGTTATACTTTTCCACTTGTGCTACATCTTATACTGGCAAAAAATGCACATAAAAACTTCCCAGGCATCACTCTGAGCTGCACTGATGAGTGTTAAACACCGAAACAGTGCACTGTATGCAGATTGAGTAAAATATTATACAATGTACTTTGGACTTTCAAGATAATATCTTTTACCTTAAAATATGATTATTTGCTTTCAAATATTATTATTTACATTCAAATGACATTTTTCATCTTAAAATCGTTTTTTTTTCTTCTAAATATTGTTGTACTTTCTAAATAGCAATTAGTTATATCTTTGGGAAAATAATTTTCTGTTCGTCTGTGTCAAGGTACTAGAGCTATGCTAAGAGTAATTAAAATAATGAAGTATGCTAAATAGCACAAATAATGTATTGCATCATGTGCACTAGAGTTTGGTTCCTTGTAGAAAATATCTGAGATAGCACCCCACGTAGCGCCATCTAAAAAATAACTTCTTGGCAAAAACATCTTTGCAACTACATTTGTGCGTTATGTCATTCTAAATATAAACTTGTAGATGTATAATTCGCTCATTAATATAAGCCCTGCTGAAGATTGCAGACATCAGTAACAAAAAACAAGTCAGTGTGTGTAGATAAGTACATCTACACTCACGTAACGTGTACCTAAACCAATATTTACATGTATGTATATTTACTCATCCTAATTATTTCACATAATATAAGACTTTAGTTTATTGTATTACAAAAGTGTTCTGTGTCGGATATCACAAACAATGTATAATAGAAACAGAAATCATGGGATAAATTATACTTGTATATACATAGGACGCTAGCACTAAATACAAAAGCGTTGTTTTGTTCCTTAGATAAATTTATGTAGGCGAGTTTATAAGGCGCACTCTATATGAATGGAGAACTCGCCAGAAACATTTTAAGTCATAGTTTCAAGAAAAAATATTATTTATACTTTGACACATTTTGTACTATTTGTAGACAATTTAGCTCTTTCTAGTGTACAAAAGATACAATACTATAGGATAATCCATTTGATCTAAAGAACACCAACAAGCTCATTTGTTTAAACTCTATGTGATAGTGCAGCAGAAGGAGGAGATAATCCAGGGATTTCTAAAGAGATATTCAAGGTATGGATAACTATAAAAAAATGCTGCATTAAGTAATTTTATGCCCTCGATTAATTCCTGTATATTCTACAGTGGCAATTCCTTAACGCCAGTTGATTAGGGCTATTATAAAAATTCAATATGCTAGAAACGCTTTCAATCAGGAATCAGACCGTGAAGTTAAGCACTATCATAAACTATCAATTTTTGACAGCGAATTACACTCATAACAGCAGTACTTTTTAAACCGATTCTTTAGCAGTTTTGAACATCTAAATCCATTCTTCAGTTGTTTAAAAACAATTTTGATTTGGGAGCTATCTAACACCAAGTAAACACATTATAATTTCTAAATATTAACTTTAGAATATACTAATTTGCTGTAGATGCCTAGGAAAATAGGATTACCACAACCAGATGGTCTGATGAAAGATAAAGGATATGCTTGGTTGGTGATGGTCATGTCATTTCTCAGCCATTTTGTCCACATTGGATTCACCAATTCGGTGACTGGGGTTCTGACTATTGTACAGAAAGACTACTTTGACATCAATCTTCAGATCAGTAGCCTCATTGGATCTGCGCACATTGCATCTATGTACATCTTCGGTAAAATGCTACACTAATTTGTCATGTTTCTGGCAGTTGTATTCATACATACTCTATGACGAAATGAAAAATATTACTAAAATGATCAATTGTCTTTTCTGCAGAAAATTTTCTTTGGTTCCTTTGTTAAGAAGTTCAGCTGTGGAAGTGGTTAAAATATTTTTGTGAACCCAATAGTTGCTAAATAGAGCTACTTTCCAACTGATAGAATACTATAGAAGTGTGAGAGTTTGATCTATCTAATTATAATTCACAGTTATTTATAATTCATAGAATGAGTAGTGTAAATCATCTACATGTAGCTGGACATAGAATAATACGCATGTAGAAAGAGCCAATGTTATACTAAACACTTACATGTATATGTATATACATGTGAGTGTACATGTACATTGAACTTCAACCAAAATCTGGTAATGTTAGAAATGACGATTTGTTCCATTCATAGGGAACTCTGCTGGATGAGTGAATCTTATTATTGCTGAAAGACTGTTGTCAGCAATAAAAAAGCTCAGATAAATTCAAAACCTTATGCAAGTTACAAGCAGCAATGCTACATGGGAGCAATACAATATTTACATGCTTCCAACCCAATTATGATTAATGTATATTTCACAGGTCCACCAGCTTCCATTTTACTGAAGAGAATTGGAATTCGTAACTCACAGCTCTTGGGAGGATCATGTGCTATTTTAGGTGTTGGACTATCTGCACTCTCTACTGAGGCTTGGCATGCTTTCCTTCTATTCAGCATTCTTGCAGGTAGAACCTGACTCTATATCAATAAAATTAAGCTGTTCAAGGGTTGGCAACGCTACATATTTTTCATACAGAATTATTTCATCCCTGACTGGGCCTGGAACCCACCTGCACCTGCACCTGTACCTTATTGTTTTGTTGTTTATTGTATTCTAAATTCAAGTAAATTAGGTTTCAAAATGTAACTAAAATACAAAGGGGTTTATCAGACATTACAAAAGTAGAGTTATGACCAGCACACCTCAGCCCCTAACAGCAGAGCCGCCTTCGGTAGAAACATACAGCAACCAACCAACTTCCATCCGTGCATCCATCGATGCACGTCTTGCGTTTGCGATTTCACCTGCATTTGCACTTACACTAGTCTTGCACATGCTCTTCAGCTTCTTAGTGTAGGACTTAGCACATGTGTGCTGGTACTTGCCCCAACTCTCAAAATGACAGATACAAATTTATTATTGTTTTACATCAATAATTGTAGGTTGGGGTATGTGTTTGTGCTTAAGTTCCAGCAGTGAAATTCTACCATTCCATTTTGACAAGTACTTGAACTTGGCATTTTCATTTGCTACAATGGGTGCATTTGTTGGAAACTCAGTGTGGCCTGTGCTCTCACAGTATTTGTTGGATACATATAGCTATTCTAAGGCTATGGGACTGATGACTGTTACACACACTGTACATCTGATTGCTGGTATATGCTTCTTTCAACCACAAGAACATACGTTACGTGGTATGTACATAAACCACTGCATCTAACAGAGTCTTTAGTGCATATAATCCATGTAGCTGCTGTTCCTGACCTCATAAAGAAGTAATATATACAATACATGTACATATGCAATGTGCAATTGCGTTATTGTAGATAGAAGAAAGAATATATCTATTATTCTATGCTAACGGTAACTACATAAGTCATGTAAATTCAACTGTATCTGAATTTGATATGTGTAGCTTGTAGACAATTATAGGCTACTCAAGTACAAAAAATGCTGATGAACTGTTGAAGATAGAGGTGGAACAAGACTCGAGATTTCTCGAGTCTCGTGTCGACTTGTCTTGTCTCGAAAGTCATCTCGAGATGGCAATTAGTATTTGAGACTGGTAAACAAATAGCAGCTAATAATTTTTATTTATAATAAATTAATAATTATAATACAACTAATTGCTAATCAACAATAAATCTATCAAATAGAAAACCATTTTTCAAATTATTTAGTAATACTCCCTACATGTACATTCCCAGCACTGATTTCCTAGTAATAGCATTGCAGCTAACGCTGAGCTACTAGTCCATCACTACACAAGTCATACAGAATTACTAACAACTGTCAATCATCACTCCCACAATGCAATGTTATGTCCTTACCAAAAGTTGTCTACTCATGAGATTATTTCATTAAAGGAAGCATAACTCCATACTAATTTGTCAAATTACATTTTATTATTTTAGTACCCATGTACAGTGTACATCCAATGTAACGTACATGGAATACATGTGCAATATATTTCACAGCCTCCTGTTCACCTTTTATTGAAATGCATAACGATAAAATACAGTTTACAGAGTAGCAATTGAAACTATTGGAGTTCCAACATGCAGATAATATATCAAATTTGACAAATTTTTTAAAAAAATTCCGTTGAATCCTAAAACTCAGTCTCGTCTCGAATTTTTTAGAAGTAGTGTCTCGAATCTCGTCTCGAATCCAAAAATGCTGTCTCGTTCCACCTCTAGTTGAAGATAGTGCCAATCTCATACTGCAGTTGTTCAACTACAATATTGTAGATTTAAAGACACATGATAACCAAGGGATGAACGTTGATGACAAAGCAGAGGCTGACAGAGAAAACATCAAAGCCAAAAATAACTTGAGAAAATCAGAAATCTTTACCATTTCTGAAGCAGCTACCAATGATATAATGATGGTATAAATACTGTAGAAATAATGTACAAGAAATTGGAAAGGTTTACCAGTTCACTTTTATATCTTCCTTTATTGCATTGGGAACTCTAGTGTACTTGACATAGTTAAACCAGTAAGTATTGTATGTGCATGAATATAGGAGGAACAGGGTAGAAATTCTCAGAAGAAAAAGGAGACAAGCTGGATGCAGCTAAAGCGAGACTATCTTCAGCTACTGAAATCTGGCAAGGTACAAACTTGGCAATTAAATTATGACTTTCATTTCTTCTTCATAACGGGGAAGTTCTGTTTCAGGTCTACCCCTGGTGTTATATTCTATCCTGTTCTATTCTAGGTATGGTGTATAATATTCTCTGCAATTGCATGGGCGGGTTCAGCTGCAACAACTTTTGTACTTATTAATGACCACGTTGTGACCACAGCAGGCCTTTCAGCTGATAGTGCAGCTTTTGGAGTGACTCTTTTTGGTATGTTATGACAATAATGTCTTGAGCCTTGTTACAGTATGCTGTTCCTTGACATACTGTACCTCCAGAAAATTCTGAGTCCATAGTCATGCTCAGAGGGTAATTTCAACTAAAACAGACAGAAATTGTGCTTCCACCAGTGTTCAAGTGAGGTTATGCAGGAGTATACCGTGTGTACCCACCTCGAGTTTAGTGGGTGCATGGCAAGGAGACGTGTACCCTCATGTTTTCCCAAATATTACCTGATGATTTGAAAGCCTAATGGTAGCGAGTAGAGCGCTCGTTTTTCAAACATGGAGACATGTTTTTCATACATGGGGACAGGGTTGGAATCCTATCAAAGCAAAGTCTAGTATAATTCACTAAATTAGTTGGCTACTATAAGATTAAATGAGTAGCTATAGAATACCAATCAGCAAGATTTAATTACTACACCATAGTATAATAATTCCCCCCCCCCCCATTTTGTTTTGCTTGAATAAGTGAAAACAACTTTTAATTCTGATCAATAACCTATCAGTAACCATGATACCAACCTATAGGGATTTTCCTAAGGTTGCAGGCACAGTGTACCCACATCATTTGTTCCACTCGCACACTGGCTTTTACTGACCCAATTAACAGGGCTACTGTATTTCCAATAACTGTCATCCACAAGATTTGAGTCTTGCAACACACTCGGATAGTTGTAAATTATCAGTTTAGCGACCGATGAAACATTTTTCAATAAATGTAGCCCACATCACCTTGCAATTTTGCATTTCAACTTTTTTCATTTTCTGTAGCTATTGGAAGGATATGCGGCAGTGGATTGCTAACCCTTTTCAGTACATTGAGTTTTGACAGAGTGATTGTCCATGCTCTATCATTGGGAACTTTCTCTACGGCTACGGTCATTTTCGCCTTTACTAACGGAAAGGTAAGCAGTCTCAGTATAATATGGAATTCTTGAATTTAGAACTACATTATTATATAACTATTGCATGTCAGTAGTGGAATATCTGGAATATCTGTATGATTAAAAGTATTATAGCTGGAGCAAATACCATGTTCAAGTGCCACTCCTACTATTCACTCACTAAACCGAAGACTTCTTTTGTAACATTTCCATGTTTTGGGGGTCTAAGCATTTGTATGTCAGTTGGCTGGTAGATACCCGTGACATGCCAGAATTGACGCTGCATGCCAGAGTTTACAAATCCTTTGGAAAGAGCTGGGATGACAAAGATGCCATCATTATACTCTAGTCGTTAGCTTGAGTAAATATGGTGCACTGCATCAATTGTTCTTTTAGGCCATGTACTACATATTGTCGGTAGTTTATGGAGTCGGACATGGAGTGACGCTAGCAACGCTTATGTCTGTGATTAACGTAGTATCGGAACATTCCCGGCAGCGCATCCTTTTGATTGGATTAGAATTTCTGGCATCTGGAATTGGAAGTTTAGCTTTCCCTCCCTTATTTGGTAAGATATTGTAAGATAAAATACCAGATAGTACAATAACTGGATTTCTCGACGTTGCATTGTACATGTAGAGTAGAAATTGAATATAAATTTTCTTTAGTTTATAGTCTTGTAACCTTCCTATCATTATTTTGTCTAGTTCTTCAAAATGAGGTGTTTCAAAAATGAGGTCATGATTGTTATTATGAGTTGCACTAATTGTAATGACCCGCTCTAGCACACTTTTTAAACTCCAATTATGAAAATGGAAAGTTAGTCTGCTAGTCACTCCGTTGAAGTAGCTTATGACCACTAGAATGGGTCTTACTTACTCATTTGATTTAATTACAAATACATGTACTTGTACATTGCATAATGAAAAAGACTGCTTGGTTTATATAATAATATAACAATTATCCATGTACGCATACATACCGACCTACATGTATGTATAATCATAGTTGATTAACATCCAATCACTGCTGGTTTATTTCAGTATATATCAAGTCTGCCGCAGGAAATGCATATGGTCTCGTGTCAGCTGGATGTTTTGGATCACTCGGTGCCACTAGCCTCATTCCCATCATTGTGAAAAATCATAGGAGGCGGAATATTGATGAAGAATAAGAACACAGAAGCTGTGGGAATGTTTACCGCGCAACTTACATATTGCTGAACTAACAATCTGCTACTATACTGGAGTTGTCCTATCTTATGTCATGTTATCTTATACCTTGCTCATAGTTGATTATGCATAGCTGCTAAGCTTTAGCACAGCTTTTCCTAAGCTTTATTCTATTTCATAAATCTAACAAATATTAGTCTAGTTTAAAAAAATTAATGATTAAAAATAAAAGTTTATATTTACTGCTGTCAAATTACAGCATCTAATGTTACTTGCAGTCACACTATGGCTGCCAGCTCAACAGCTTATTGCTTTCTAATAAGAAACTACATGTACTGTATTACTCTTTAGCAATGAGTAAAAAAGGAAGAAGGTCTATATGCATTTTATATTATGTTACAATGGGCTTCTGGTGTGTTTATTGCTGTCCAATATTGAATTATTGCTCTGCAGTGATCATTTTTATAATATATGGGCTACTCAAGCAAAAAGTTCTATTATTATACAAGTCATGTACATATAAAAGTAATATAATTTTTATTACAAATTTCTGCTTCTGTCTTTGAGACCATGGAACACACTATTTTGCCATGACCTTGGTAAGCAGAGAAAGCGCAGACTGAAAAGAGAGCGGACAACTTCTAATTGTGCTCCATTAAATTGGATCTGCCCATTAAATACCCACCATACTTACAAACATTGAAATGGTTCACGATTCTCTGTTACTAGTGCTCACCTATGCACACTTACATGTACACATATTTTATTATCACTGTCTATTTTACAATGTTTAATGTTTTATCACATTTACACTATTCAGGTAAATCTCTAAACTGTTCTACAAAGATCAAACCTGTCAATCACCAACCTTTTTTAATTTTATGCAAACTCTTTAATAACTAATTATTGGTAGATAACATGGTTCTTTTACTGTTATTATAGAACGAATATGCTTATTCTTATTGCTTGTTATGAGCAAGTCCTTTGATATACAATTACATGTAACTCTCCTAATCCTTAATACCAATTCAGTGACTGATCTGTGTATATATATATTACATAATACACTGCGTTAATCATTATCTTCTAATACAAGATATTGAGCATGTATGCCATTTTTAAAAACCTTCATCCAAGAGAGTTGAGTTATTCAGTCGATACGAGTGCAGTTAATACATTTTACTTCTGCTATTTACTTCCACTAGCTATCGGAATGATATGCGATAATGGATTGCTAGCCCTATCCAGCACATTGAGTTTTAACCGAGCTGTTATCCATGCTTTAACTCTGGAAACTTCTCGGCTGTTACAATCGTTTTTGCCTTCATATCATGTGATCATATATCTAAAATATAATTATAACTTAACAAGCTATCGCTATAATTTTCCACTTTGAGCAAAACAGCACCAAGGATAGAATATCTCAGTATGTGTAACATAATATATACACTACACGTACAGGTACATGGTATATGTCAGTTTCAACTGTCTGCTCTCTACTTGTGTAAATTGATTTAGCATTTAGTATGCCTTTAGTTATTCTAATTTAATTTATTCGGCAGTTTTCTACTGTTGGAAACAATATTGTGTTTTTGCATAATTTCCACAAAAAATTGTTTTTGCCAAGGATAGTTTAGTATAAACCAGTTGAGCCAGTTTTAATAGGGGTGGGTGCCCTATTAATATCTTTAATTTCAAACACATACACTTAACTCTTTTACAGTATAAAACTACAGCTAAGAGCTGCCTGTGTGCAATGTGCAATGTACATGTACATGTATATCTACTCTTAAATCTAAAACCAGTTTTACCCAAATCCTTGGCATCCCACCAATGTCAGCTTAGAAATGTAGCATTAATTTATCAAGTCCATAGTAAAGCAACTTTCCCACAAATTAACTGAGAAAATAATTACATGTATGTAACCTTTTCCACCAAATAATCATTCTCTCCAAAGTTAAACAATGAAATTTTGGTTACACCCAGATACATGCAGTCCCTATCAACATTCCAGCACCTCCCTCTTTCTCTATAAGATCTGTATATTTAATACCATAGCAATTGTTGGTGAACATAACAACACGCCTGTTGACATTGCTCTATGGCTCTTTACAAAACTCAAGACGTTTTTTACGTTTCTCAATTATTTCCAATGAAAACCAGGCTATGATGACTCATGAGTTGGCAATAGGCATCAGGGCATCATCTAACTATTGCCAAAACAATCTAAAAATACGTGAGGAAGTGTTAGGTGGGCAACACACCGAAGCCCAGTTGTCAAGATGATCTGTCTTAAAAATTGGCAGATCCAAGCAGATTTATACACCTACAAGTGTAAACAACATCCTTTTATCCAGTATGAATAAGTACGCTATATTTGGTACAGTATATAAGTAGTATAGTCAGTGCACTTCTAGACAGACACGCACTCATTGACCCCTGTTTTCAACCAATCACAAGCCGGTATTTCCGATTTCAACCAATCACAGAAGAGCACAAAAATTTTGCACACGACCTTGCCAAGGTCACCCCAAAATCCCCCCTTCTGATTGGTCGAAAAAACATTTGCACACTTGACCCCGAACCCGGCCACGACCCCTTCCCTTCCTCCTTCCCACCCTCCTCCCCTCCCCCTCCCCCACCTCCCACTCCTCCCCCCTCCCCGCCACCGCCCTCGTCCCGTCCGCGCCACCGCCGTCGCCGCCGCCGCCACCGCCGCCCTCACCACCGCCGTCGCCGCCGCCACCACCACCGCCCTCACCACCGCCGCCGCCACCGCCGCCGCCGCCACCACCGCCACCACCACCACCGCCGCCACCACCACCACCGCCACCGCCGCCGCCGCCGCCACCACCACCACCACCACCGCCGCCGCCGCCGCCGCCGCCGCCATCACCGTCATCACCGCCACCCCTCCTCCACCGCCGCCCACCCTCCCCCCCCCGCAACCCCCACTCACCCGAACGACCAATCGTTTGAGGCGGTCAAGCCGCGTCCGCCCACGTTGCGTGCGGCGCCGACCGTACACGTGGAGGCGACGCCGGTGCCCCGTATCCACCGGGCCAAGCGACTAGGCCGCGGCCCGCCGCCCATTCCGAGTTCCACTGGGGTGGGACTATAATGTAATATATTAAATTGTTTAGCCTCCCTATAAAAATATATAGTAGTAGGGTGTGAGTTATTTTTTAGCTTGATAGCATTTTATACAATAAACACTTCACAATTGCTGCCAATTACTCCATTTAACACTAACCTTATGTTCTACTTGTTGACATCTCTGATCAGGCACTGACTAGTAGGTAGCTGTCTCTGTTTACTCTCACTCTGTTGACTAGAGGCTGATTGTTCATACTGCTAGAGTGAGAAACTTATACCTTAAATAGTAGTATTCAGTGGGCGGAGTCTAACCATTTCCCCACCCCGATGTGAATCCGAAGCCTCCCGATGTGAATCCGAAGCCTCCCGATGCACCCCGATGTGAATCCGAAGCCTCCCGATGCACCCCGATGTGAATCCGAAGCCTCCCGATGCACCCCGATGTGAATCCGAAGCCTCCCGATGCACCCCGATGTGAATCCGAAGCCTCCCGATGCATCCCGATGTGATTCCGAAGCTTCCCGATGCATCCCGATGTGAATCCGACGCTTCCCGATGCATCCCGATGTGATTCCGAAGCTTCCCGATGCATCCCGATGTGATTCCGAAGCTTCCCGATGCATCCCGATGCATCCCGATGTGATTCCGAAGCTTCCCGATGCATCCCGATGTGTCAATTCACATCGGGATGCATCGGGATGCATCGGGAAGCTTCGGAATCACATCGGGATGCATCGGGAAGCTTCGGAATCACATCGGGATGCATCGGGAAGCTTCGGATTCACATCGGGATGCATCGGGAAGCTTCGGAATCACATCGGGATGCATCGGGAAGCTTCGGAATCACATCGGGATGCATCGGGAAGCTTCGGATTCACATCGGGATGCATCGGGATGCATCGGGAAGCTTCGGAATCACATCGGGATGCATCGGAAGGCTTCGGATTCACATCGGGATGCATCGGGAGGCTTCGGATTCACATCGGAAGGCTTCGGATTCACATCGGGTCACATTGGGATTGGATAAAAAAAGGGAGGAGTCAAGAAATGAGCAGTTGTATAAAGGGAGAGTGGGATCACAGTCTCAGCATTCAAAGTTCACCACATCACTACTGTACAGCTACACTACTACAATAGTACATTATCAATGGATACTGACAACATAGTACAAAACCAAGAAGAGTTATTTGCGGGCTTAACGGACTCACAAATGGATGGAATTATTGAGGAAGAAGAGTGCAGTCAGAAGAGGAAAGAAGAGGTGGATGCGTTAAAAGAGGCACGGAAGAAGGGGAAAATAATAGGAGTGGGGAGTCCTGCCCGAAAGGATCTTTCTAACATGGTGGACTCTCCGTCCTCCCCGGAGCGGGCCTCGGATAGGGGCGAGACCACAACAACCCATGGATGAGTATTATTCCAAGATAGAAAAGATGCAGCTTTCTTCAGTAGTATTGTTTTATTACGAAGATAAATAGAGAAAAAATAAAAGAATCAAGAATCAAGCAGAAATCTAAAAAGCAAAGAAAAAAAAAAAAAAAAGAATGCAGGTAAGATAAAAACTATTGGTCTCTTTTTTTTTTTTTTTTTTAGTTATAGTAGTATAAAAACGAATTATAAGTAAGGTGAAGTATTTCTCTCTAGTCAAAGTGAAAAGGTGAAAAAAGCATAATATTGTTTACATGCGTTGTGAGTGGGAAAGTATTATTTCTTTTATTATAGTATAAACGTTGAAATAGAGCTCTTATAGAATGATCTCGAACTCTTCCTTCTACTCTGCTTAGCCGTGTAATTATTCCCTCCATACTCCACCCTCGAGCTCGAAGGAGACAGAACAAGATGCAGTAGTCTCCACACACGTTAGTACTCTCTTCTTGTAGACACTCTCCATTCCATACTATTGGTATTCCCCATTGTTGTAACATCTTACCCACATCAGGATAAATAGAAGGGGGGAGACCATAGGAGTCGAAATACTCTATTTCTTTTCCATTCGAAAAAACAGAGATCCAATGCTCGCCACTTTTCTCACTTGTTTGAGTGTTGAAAACAAAAGATCCAGATGGGGAGAAGGAGTCTAAGAAGTGATCCCTTGGCATAACTCCTCTAAAGGAGGTTGATGAGAGTTTATCATCAGATAGAATATTCGAGATTGAGAATGTATCCATTTTTTTTTACATCATCCCGGCTACCATAGATACTTCGTGATTTGCATTCAAGTAGATAATGTCATCTTTTTCTTCGTATACAAACAGTCCAAGTGTATTTTGAGTTTGATTAGCAAATGCTAGATTAATAGATAGACTCCCATTTGATAACAAGTGAAAGTTGTCATCACACAAATCTCCTGAAATGTCAAAGGCGTAGAGAGCAGCGCAGGACTTGTATTTGCTAGGGGAGATCTCATTCCCTGTGTCAGCATCGGATGTATTTGTGACAGTGAACAAATTCATGAATTCACGAGCAAACTTTCCACTTGCAAAATTTGGTTCATATCTTCGGGTCACCGGTGTTCCATCAATTAGTAATTCTAATGAACTTAGATTGTTATGTCCAAATTTGAAGGGATTTTGCTTATACGTTCCACTCTTTGCAGTATGGTTGACTAGTCCGACAAAGACTCTGTTTGGCTTCTGTCCCGCTTGATCAAAGTTTACTCTCACTGACTGGTGTCCAGCAGGGATGACATGGAAATGAGTTTTTATTCGGTCAATTGGTAGTTTTATAGACTCTTGTTGCACAACCCAAACATCCATTTGTGCTTTTTGTAAGGCCGGATTGGCTTGTACACGTCGAATCCACAATTCTGTCTTAGTTATAGAAATCTTCGCCCCTCCTGCAGGGTTGTCTGTTTCTGCTAAGAGGGCCATTTGTGGAATAGCACGTTGTAGAGTAAGGCGAGAGCGAACTCCTGGTGGAATAAGTCTTCCTTGAGAAAACATACTCAACCTAGGTCTCCCATAGAAGCTCATCTCTTTACTTGTGGCTATAAGTTTCTTTCTTTTTTCAACCACTTCGGGAGGTATACCATCATAGTCTTCTCCAGTTCCTTCATCCTCCATCCACCCACTCCCAACTTTCATATATGTGCTCTTAGCATCTTTACCATAGTTTAGGAGATTCTCGACATAAGCTCTATGTCCATAGTTTGGTTCATACTCAACATCTTGCCCGGCCAGTTGAACAGTGGCAGAAGAAAAGAGACTGTGCATAAAATTGTCCCCTGGAACAACCTTTAGTTGTTCTTCCGCAGGTAGTACGCTTCCATCAGCCTTGCTCACCTTTACTGTGGTGTGTAAGTAAGACCTTGATAGATCTGTGTAGAGTTCGTCTGCGGGCGGGATGTTAAATTCAATAGTGCCATCAGGGGAGTCCGTAACAGGAGCCAAAGGTACCCACTCACCTCTGAGCACGCTAGTATGAGTTGGCGGAGTGGCAAATAAGTCAAAACTGGAGTCAACCGTGTCTGGAGAGTCTTCAGAAACCTTGGAGAGAGAGATGGCTCGATGTGTGACGGACATGTTCGATAGTGTGAGAGTTGTTCCATCTAGTACTTGCTCCTACAGTCGCTTGTCTAAGAGTGGGGAGTGGTGAGTCTAGGTGTGGATTATATATTTATCTTTCATTTAGTCAAAAACTGTTTTTCTTCCTTTACGCTTTTTCTTTGTAGACTTTTGACTAACTCGTGCACGTTTGGCAGGTGGTTCACGTAATTCATCTTCTACATCACCTAGAAGATCCCCACCAGCTTCACGAAAACGTTTTGCTGCAGAGGATTTGAAGTTCTCTCCCTTGATTACATCTCCCAGAACCGAAGCTCCAGTAGTCAATAGCTTTTTCCCAATAGTTTTGGCACCATTCTTTAGCATGGGAAGGACCCCTCGGGCCAGTCCAGAAAAGAGTGAGCCGATCCCATTACCCGTCATAATAGGTTTTCCCCTGTACACACTCATTCCCTCTCCCACCTGGTTTGCATAATAGTCTTCATACATCTCACCTGACTCATCAGGAAAATATGGAACTATGCGAGGGGCCATGTTATTTCTCTCCACGCGGTCTGAAACGAACCGTCAGCACAACCTTTCCACTGCGAAATGAGACCCTTTCTCCATCATCACGTCTTATATCTACCTCGATGAGGTCTGTGCTTGTATTAGACACTGGAGAGTATTGAACATTCGAAAACTCAAAGAAAACGGTGCTATTTCTTTCACTCTCTGTTATAGGAACTGTGCGAAGTAGGGGGACTAGACTATCTCCAACATGTCTTGGTGAGACTACGGAGGAGTAGACATAGAGGGATGTGAAACCAGCATTGATGTCTGGAGGGTTTTGACTCCTGTTGATTTCCGCAGCATATTCTACATCAGGTTCGAATCCCAACACCCACGCAACATCACGTGACATCATGACAGAGTGTTCCTGTTCTCTCAACATGAGGAAGGTTTCATTCCGTAGACTATCATAGTAAAAGCTCACTACTTTTTCTAAGTCGTAGTTTATTAGTATTCTATTGATCTCACTCAAAAGTTCACCCATGGAAGCATACCTTCCACTCCTGATTTCACATTTTCGTTTGACTCCATCTTTTGTATTCGTAACCACTACATAGCCATCTTCCACATTTCTCCAGGATGCAGGGTACTGAATGTCAAGTAACCCAACCTCCCACTGTGATGAGTGAAGCTTCAATGTCTTGGCTAGCTTCGTAATGAAGTGAGCATTGGTGTTTGTGTCACTCCCACCGATGCGTACATTTGAGGTAAGTGTGACATTGAAGGCCATCTTTGAGAGTGAGCAAAACTGAACTTACATATCGAATTTATACTACCTTTGATCTTACACAAACTGACTAGAATCTATCCAACTATTAAATGAAGAGGGATAACCACTCCATTTCACGAAACTCTCTTCTTTTCCTCTCCTTCTCCGTTTACGTATGACTTTCTCAACTCTAAAGATTTCAGGTAGGTTAACATGTTGCAATTCTTGTGCATAGAATGTTCCATCTACTCCTTCTTTGTTTAGGTCTTCCAGTGTATAGACAGGAGGTGAGGTATGTGCCTTGACTGCTTTTATGGTGAATATCTCGGTTGACCAGTTTGGTGTGAACCCTCGCTCAAAGCTACTACGAGCCATCGAAATCCGAACATGATCACCTGGTGAGTATTTTACTCTTGTTTTCTTTAACCATCGTTTAGGTGAGAACTCATTTAACCGAACCCAAACCTCTTCTTGATTATCGTAATCAACCTCAATAGGTTTCATTCCAATTGACCTATTAAAACTGTTGTTATATCCTTGGACTAGGTCTTCTACATCTTCTAAGTAGCGTCCATCCCCTCTATAAGTGAGTAGACGATGAATTTTCCCTCTCAATGTTCTATTAAAGCGTTCAACAAGAGCAGCCTTGATGATCTCATTCTCAGAGGTGAAATGGCTAACTCCATACTTCTTTAGCACTTCACTCACCCTTCTGTTTAGGAACTCCTTACCTTTATCAGTTTGTATTTGTCTAAAGCTTTCATTTTCGAATAGAGAGATGAGTGCATTGGACACTTCCAGACCAGACTTGGAATGAAGAGGAAAGACCCATGCTTTCCGTGAGAAGGCATCTATGCAGGTGAGCAAAAATGTTACTCCATCATTTGAGTCCTTGTGCGCACGCACATCCACGAGATCTGCCTGGAGTTGTTCACCAATCCCACTCACAAACGTTTTTCTCCTTGTAAACTTCATTCTAATCGGGCGATGAAGAGTGTATGCGTCTTGACTTCTCAACCACTTCTCAACATCATTCTCATTAATACCAGGAGGAGAAGCTAAAACTAACTTTCTCTTTCCTCCAAAAGATGGTGGTTGAGGAGGGGAGAAGTAAATATCACGTAGACCTTCATCTATATCATCCATCTTTCTGTTTTACTATTGCTTGCAAGAGGGGTTTTAGGAAGCTTTCGCCTAGACCTAGTTTTGATAGGACTTCTATTTTCACCCTTCCCACTCCAACGTGCGCCAGCTTCTGACCTCTCTGGTTTTGTTTCTCTCCTATATGGGTGTGGTAGTGGTGACCTTGAGCCACTTCGCCTCTTTTCATCATCTCTTTTTTTCTCTCGCCCTCGCTCTTGTGCTTCTTCTTCTCTTTGTCTCCATGTATGCATTTCATTAAACCTAGTGTTAATTCCCTCTAATGTATTATACAACTCCTGCTGCGGATGGCGTGATCTCTCCAACTCTTTTAGGAACTTATTCATTTTATGAGCATGTTGCTCTAGCTGAGAGTAGATGTCTGTATCAGAGTTTTTGAGGTTAGATATTACATCTTTTCTGCTTTTTTCTGCCAGGAGTAGATCCCCATTTGTAGAGAGTGAGGGTAGATGCTCTCCTTCTTTTTTGTTGTTTCTACTATTCATTGATTCATATGTATGTTTATCCATAAGAAGATACTTTTTAGAAAACTTGAGACTCATTTCACCTTCGTCCACCGCCTAATCCACCAAGCACACCTCCAAGTAAACTTGCCAATGGCTTCAAAAGAAGACCTAAAAATCCGCCACGTTGTAGGATTAACTTTTTCTGCCTCACACTAGTACGAGAGTTGGTGAGATCCTCAATGGCCCTTCTATGTCGACGTAGAGAGTTCAACTGAGCGGTAGTTAGATGAACATTACCTAATAATACATTTCTAGCACACTCAACAAGAGCGAGTATAAGGTCTTTGTTAGCCTCAGCAATGGTTGAATCTCTGATGGTTGCAGATGCTTTCGTCAGTGCATATATACTCAAGGCATTCCTCCTCAACCTTGGAGAATACTCGGGTGAATTAATGTATCTCATGCTTGATGATGGATGCGCTCTCTTCGAGTCCAAGACAGTTTATGGAGAGAGTAGAGATGTGAATGCTACTTATATTCCAGGGTATTCGGGATATATACAGTCATGGGAGAGTGCTCAGAAGCAAAATTACCGATCAGTCTAGCCCACTCCGGGGTTTCCTGGCGAAGATTCAAGAATAGAAAAGAGTGTGGCTTACGTGTAGCATCACTAAAAGCTTCTTGAACAGCTCTTGTACTCTGAGGAAAAGCCTGCTTTGCAAGATTGGTAACAGACATTCCGTCTCTGGGATTCTTGAACAAGAAAAAGTACTGCGAGTTTATTGACACTGTTCTATTATCTTTCGGGAAAAGGTTCTGTAGTAAGAAAAAGACGCTTATGTTCAGGTGGTGACTGAACTTTGTAAAGATTGCATTAGTAGTCTCTTTCCCCCCGACTTCACCCATCAAGTCATCAATGATGAGCCAGCGATTCTTCCCATCACGCTCTATATCCATTTCTACATCAATGAGTCCTGAATGAAACCTTACTTTATCCTTGTAATCCTCAAAGCGGCGTTGCCAAACTCCATAGCAGTAAATGATTTCAACAGGAGTGGGTGAAGCAATTTCATCAACTCTCCTAATAAGACTAAATAGTAGTTCCGTTTTTCCACTCCCTGTTGGACCACAGACTAGAGCTGTGAAGGGACTCTGCAAGCGAAGATCGATTTCTTGGTGTGGACGCATGCTGATCCAGTTGAGTAGCTAATAGAGTTGTGTTTGTTTTTAAAAAGTGTCCTTGCTTAAGTACTCCTTTGTCTTTGCCATTGGGTGATTCCCTATCACTTAGATATGTGTAAACTGATGGTGATAAAGATGAGCAAGAAAGTATAAATAGTATTATGATTATGTAGAATGTGAACTTCTTTCTTTTGTTGCTTCTCTCTCCTATTCGCTCCCTTCCCTCTTCAGCAGAGATAGCTACTACTTCATCTAAGAGACCATCAGCCACATCTTCATAATTCTCATTTCTACATACTACCTCTTGCTTTGACATCTTGCCCTTGTTTGAGAGAACGATTGGAATCTATACACTTTTATTCATCATTACTTTCTCCTGTTGGAACCCACTGTGGCAGTTTACTATCTTCCCCTTCTGCTTTTGCATCATTATCATCTAGTTTGTTAGCCAGGTGGGGAATTATGTGATCAATAATTGATACACTATCCATTTTTTCTTCTTCTTCTTCTTTTTGCAAACGCTCGATTTCCATCATTAACCTCTCTTTTTCCATTCTTTCCTCTGTTAACTTTTTTTCTAAGAAGGCAATGCGATTTGTTCTTCTCTCTTTTCTTGCATCAATTCTCTGTTGCATCTCTAGTGCTTCTTTCCACCCCAGTGCTCCTGCCAATTCCACTTTCTTTAGTGCCAATTCTTGTTCTATCTTTCTAATCTCTTGTTCCCTTTTGTCACACATTTCAACCTCTTCTTTAGTTTCTACATGAGTTTGCTCTTCTATCATAATCTGCTTATTCTCTCCTGTAGAAGTCTCTCTCACTTCCACCCTAGCTTCTCCTGGTGAAGGGCTTCTTATCTCCTCTAACCCGTTTTTGGATGAATCTAGTTCTCCAATGTCACACATTTCAACCTCTTCTATCATAACCTGGTTAGTCTCTCCTGTAGAAGTCTCTCTCACCTCTAATCTAGCATCTCCTGGTGAAGGACTTCTTATCACCTCTAACCCATTTTTGGATGGATCTAGTTCTCCAAACAATCGCCCTGCATATAGCGTATTACCTCTACTAAGAATTAAACCAGGGATGCTTTCTTCATTGTAACTCCTCTTCGCTCGCGATTTCTCCTTCCCATCCTCAAAGCGACATCTTCTTGCCCCATCCTTTAATATGTTCAATACTCTATGATAGAGTTCATTCTTTGAACCTTCCCCACCAGGTTCATTATCCAGATATAGTAAGAAGTGAGTGTTAAAAGTGGCCTCCGCTCCCACACCAGTTTCATCCCAGTTTCTATCTTCAATAATCTTCTCAACCTCCACTCTACACCAGGTTGACAACTCTGCATTCCTAAGAAGGAGTAAGGGAGAAGAAACGGATGCGTTTTTTGTTTCTACCATAGATGAAAATCTTGACCTAGCTCCTGTTAAGTCTTCATAACAAAGTGCCATTTTCCTCAACTTTTCCTCTCCTATCTTAAAAGGGATATTCATAGAGAGTGAAAGTGTTCTAAAATAGATGGCAAGCTCTACCACTAAGGAATTATGAGCGAGTCTGTCAACCCAATACCACATCCATGGACTATTCGCTTCTTCGATATTACTTTTGATCATATAATCCCATACAGACTTCGGGAGGACTTCCTTTAAAAGTACATATCTCCCCGCTGCTCCTTTGGTGAGAAAAGACATGTTTGCTATGACTAAGTCTTCTTTGTATTAATACTATCATCAGTCAAACTTATCTTTTATAGTCCCACCCCAGTGGAACTCGGAATGGGCGGCGGGCCGCTGCCTAGTCGCTTGGCCCGGTGGATACGGGGCACCGGCGTCGCCTCCACGTGTACGGTCGGCGCCGCACGCAACGTGGGCGGACGCGGCTTGACCGCCTCAAACGATTGGTCGTTCGGGTGAGTGGGGGTTGCGGGGGGAGGGTGGGCGGCGGTGGAGGAGGGGTGGCGGTGATGACGGTGATGGCGGCGGCGGCGGCGGCGGTGGTGGTGGTGGTGGTGGCGGCGGCGGCGGCGGTGGCGGTGGTGGTGGTGGCGGCGGTGGTGGTGGGGGCGGTGGTGGCGGCGGCGGCGGTGGCGGCGGCGGTGGTGAGGGCGGTGGTGGTGGCGGCGGCGACGGCGGTGGTGAGGGCGGCGGTGGCGGCGGCGGCGACGGCGGTGGCGCGGACGGGACGAGGGCGGTGGCGGGGAGGGGGGAGGAGTGGGAGGTGGGGGAGGGGGAGGGGAGGAGGGTGGGAAGGAGGAAGGGAAGGGGTCGTGGCCGGGTTCGGGGTCAAGTGTGCAAATGTTTTTTCGACCAATCAGAAGGGGGGATTTTGGGGTGACCTTGGCAAGGTCGTGTGCAAAATTTTTGTGCTCTTCTGTGATTGGTTGAAATCGGAAATACCGGCTTGTGATTGGTTGAAAACAGGGGTCAATGAGTGCGTGTCTGTCTAGAAGTGCACTGACTATACTACTTATATATGTACAATGTTGGTTAAAAAATAAATCTGTGTGTGGGGTAATTTTTAAAATTAAGTATATAATTTTGTAGACTGATAAATGCTTCCCTGTGGGCCATTCGCTCAACTCCTTTACTTTCTAGATTTGGTACTGTACAATGTAGCTGCCATGTATATCTACTTCCTATACATACTACGTGCTCTGTTTTTTGTAATATCGTGCAGTGCACATTCCTTGTCAGTAGCGAATAGTCCGCCCTCTTAAATCAGTAGCCAATAGTCCACCCTCTTTAATCAGTAGCCAATAGTCTACCCTCTTTAATCAGTAGCCAATAGTCCACCCTATTTAATCAGTAGCCAATAGTCTACCCTATTTAATCAGTAGCCAATAGTCCACCCTCTTTAATCAGTAGCCAATAGTTCACCCTCTTTAATCAGTAGCCAATAGTCCACCCTCTTTAATCAGTAGCCAATAGTCCACCCTCTTTAATCAGTAGCCAATAGTCCACCCTTTTTACAATAGATCAAATACATGTAGGATAATACATTTGAGTCAAAGAACGCCTACAAACTTATTTAGTCTTAATCTCTGTGTGACAGTGCAGTAGAGGATACCCTAAGAGCTGACTGAGATTCAGGGACTTCTAAGAAGATATCAAAGGTAACATCATTTATAAAAAATAATTAAATTAATTAATTAATAATTAAATTTGCTATTCTCAAATTAATTTTTTCTATATTATACATCAGTTGATTGTGGCTATTGAAAAGATATGACATGTTCGATACAAATGATGTCGTGATATTGTAATGGTTTCTGTGTTTTGGTGCGGTCGTCCTTGGACGACTATCGACCCAGAAATGAAGTGCCTATGAGTGGTAATAGGACTTCGCATTACATGAAAGATCGAGCGGTCTCAGTAGCCCAAATACTACCAAAGACGACCCATCTGATCTCAAGTCCGACCTTCAGACTATACAGTGAAAGAGAGTAATTCAACCTAGTAGGCGGTTCGCAAAGCGAATGACCTAGTAAAAGGAAGAGAAAGTCCCTGTATCAAGTATAGATGTGTCTTTATTGAAAGCCAAGCGTAGACTGAGACAATGAACAGTAAAACAGTGCCCTTTATATAGTATAAGGACTTCCGGCCGACATGACGTCGGGAAAAGACGACGTGTGGTCGTCCGGAAGTTGCGCAACAACATGGCCGCCGGAAGCCCGACGGCCGACCCAAAATAGGTCGGGTTCTACAAAAGTTGCTTATAATGGTCCAATTCATGTACAAAATGAATATCAATGGATTCTGAGAGGTCGGGCCTCTGTACATGGGTATAAAAGGCATTAAAAGACTTAGAAACATTCATGTGACTATGTATAACAACATATAGTAAGATACATGAATAAGGAATGAGCATAAACACATGGAGACATATATATATAGACGGTAATTAAGTACTTTGAACATGCAATGCAGTTAAGGGTAAGTATACGAGCACTAATTGTGAGAATGTTAGTGTCAGGTGAGTAGCGCTGTAACAACTACTAGGCACTTAGGGTGCGGTGGAGCTTCGTCCGGGAGTTGGAGTCGTATACAAATGTCCTGTACCATCACATAGCCCCCCGATCCTTGGCACTATCTCTCCGAGTATGTCTAAGGATCTGCTCCGTGAGCCGTTGGTGGAGGGATATTTCGTCCAGTACGGCTTCCGTCTGCTGGACTATAGTAAGCCGGTCTCTAACATGTGAGTGAAGAAGTCTCTGCTGGAGTATGTGCAATTGGTGCCTGAGGCGTCCGAGACGGTTGTTCAGAGTAGCACACAATCGTTCTCTCTCCTTCTGGAATTCTGCTGTAGGGGTGCGGGATTCAAGAGTCTTCTTTGTATTTTTAGTATCTGGAGGGCTGGTCGACAACGGGACGGCCTTGTCTGGTCCGGGTCTAGCCTTAGGCGGCCGGGGCCGACGTTTGGGTATGTCGTAAGTATCAGTCCCTCGGTGATCCAAGGCTGGAGGGTCCATACGAGTCTGTGGTCGCTTTGGACTGCCTAGTCGCTCCCAGGGCGACTTTCTTTTACTTGTTTTCTTTGGGGCAGGAGGAGGTGTCAGTCGCACCACTGCTGCTCTGGCTTCAGCTTCTGGAGGAGCTGGTATAGTGAAAGGTTTCGGTCCTACGTCTGCTGGGATGCATGAGGGGTAAGCGACCCTCTTGTCGAGCTTCATCGCCTTGAGGAAAAGCTGGAACATGTGGGAATCCACTTCATACTGGATGGCTCCGTGGCCTGTCTGGCTTTGGTGCCGATAGACAGTCTCTGCATCACGGGCGCTGACTCCACAGGAACAGAAGAACTGGGTAAAGTGTTGGCGTGTGTGAGCCTTGATGGTGTTCTCCGTCCCTTCTAGCTTACATAGTCGACAATAGGAGTTCCTTCCTTTACATCGGGCTGTCCGACGTATATCACTACTGGTCCGTGGAGAGATCCAGCAAAGTTGAGACTGCGGCATAGGCGTCTCTGGAGAGGTCTCTATAAGAGAAAGTGTAGATACAAGAGGTTGATCATTTAGATTATCAATGTTTGCGTAGGCCGAGTCGTCTTCGTCACCCGACTCAGTCACATGGTGTACAATGTTATTGGAGTACATATGCGTGTCCGAGGTCGTCCCGGAGGGGAGGCGGTGCATGTCCGAGTCGGTTAGGACGGCATCGTCCCGAAGCACCGAAGGTACTTCAGTATGACCCGACCCGACTGGCACGACCTCATCCCTCGAGGAGTTCCCGAGATCAGCATATAAGTCGTCGTCGTCCAAAAGCAACAGTACCTCGTCCAAGTCTATTGGCTCACCTGGCAAGTCCATGAGTAGGCCGACTAGGGAGGGCACCGTCCTTGTTGAGGAGTCTCGAATAGAGTGCTCTGTTGTCCGACTAGGTGTTGACTGAGTGGTGGTGGTGAAGGTACTGGGGGATCCATCTGGATCCTGGCCTTTTATAGGTGTGGGGGCTGCCCTGGTTCTCCTTGTGGTGTGCGACGTTATGCCTGCAACACCTGGCTTCTCACCATGTAGTAGAACTACGTTGCGGCGGAAGTGCACTTGTCTGACCCCTGTTGTTAGATCTATTTTGATCTCAAGGTTGTCTGGGTCACCGGATCCGTCTGTGGAATTGGAGAGTAAACACGGGCCTGGCCGTGTCGGCCTACGATAGGTAGTCGTCTGGGCAGCCCATTTGTGATGAATTTCTTCTAGTATAACCTCTGGGGGTCGGCCTCGCTTCCACCGGGCCTTCCTCCTGTATGATAAGGGTCTGTTTTCCCTAGTGTAGGGCGTTAGCATCCGGACGTAGGAGGGTCTACCTTTTGAACCTCTGCCCCAGTCGGGCGGCGGGAATATCGGGTGCTGGAAATAGTCGACAGCTCCTTCCTCGAGGCGGTTTGCGCCTTGTCTACGCTCCTGGATGCGCGGCTTTTTAGCCTGTCGGCCCTGGTCCTCTACTTGCCTCTTTTTCTTCGCTGTTCCTCCCTCGGCTTCTAGCCCCCCTATCGGGTGGCCAGGGCGTCGGCATTGTGCTTCGACGCCATGCGGAGTTGTACTGGGCGGTAATGATCCTTTTCCTCCCTTGGCCCTGGATCCTCTGTGGGGGTGTCCTTGACGTCGGCATTGATCATCGACGTCGGGCGCAGGTGTACTAAGTGATGAGCTTCCCGTTCCTCCCTTGGCCCCTGGTCCTCTGTGTGGGTGTCCAGGACGTCGGCATGGGTCGTCGACGTCGGGCGGAGGCGTACTAGGCTTCATCTCAGGCATCGTCCTCAATGTATAAGGGCTTCCCGTTCTATTGACACACGGCCATTGATCTCGGCTGGTGTATACCTTTGCGGTATGGCAGTTTACAGAGCACTTGTGTTTAGTCAGGTAGGGCATCCCTAGGACGCCATCTTCTGGTATGGAGCCGATGAGGAACAGTTCTTGGCTAAAGGTACGACCGACTACCATAGGTAGCCTTACCATTCCCTCGAACCTGAGAGTCGAGCCGTCGGCCATCTTGCCATATGGCTGACTTACTGGTAGGACCTCTAGGTCGGGTCTCTGCAGCTTCTTCAGGGTGCGGGGTGATATGAGGTTGGTCGTACAGCCCGTGTCCAAGAGTAGGGTTACATCTTGGCTACATAGTCGTCCTTGTATGTACAGGCTAGGTACATGCGGCTTTACATACGTCACTTGAGTCACTGTTTTAGAAGGGGGGTCGGCCTTGCCGACCGGATACTTGGGACGGTCTTCCGAGATGGAAATGTGAGAGGTGTGAGGAACTTGTAGGGCCCGAGTGCCAGCCTCTACTGTCTCGGGCCGGAGCCTTTTCCCGACTCGGGTACTGGCGGCTCAGGATATGTGGGGAGAGTGTTCCCATTGGTCCGTTGAGGAGGGGGACCAGGCTTTTTGCTGGTCTGCCAGGAGGGTCTGTTCCGAGGTCCTGGCGCTCTGGGGGCGTCTAGTAGTCCTCGAAGTCGTCTGACTTCTTGGCTGAGTGTCTGGGTGGCCTCTTTCAGGTCGTTGATCCAGGTCAGGTCGGAGTCCACTGTATTTATTTGGGGTGTCTCCGGCTCGGGTTCTGTGACTGCCCTGATTTGGTGTGCTTTACTTCCACGGGAAGGTCCCTTGACGAGCAAGAAGTCGTTTCCGGCTCGGACGGCCGAGTCCACATCTCTGGGGTTTATTGCCAAGAGGTGTCTCTGTAGGTGTCCGTCCTCAAGAGAGTTACTGAAGTTTTCCACAGCCAATACCCGGCGGTGCGCTTCGGGTAGTTCCTGGAAAGCCACATGTACAAGTTTCTTGACTAGGGTGGCATGTTCCTGTAATGACATGCCGGGATCTTTCCGCAGCTGTATGAGCTGGAGTCTAGCTTCTTTATCAGTTAACCCGTATCGGGCGCGTAGAGCTTCGAAGATCCCTTCTGAGGTGCCGGGTCGGCCACACTCTTGTGCCGGTCCCTTGAGGGCCTCTCTTAGGTGAAGGTACATGGCTGCCGGGCTCCAGTCGTTTGCCTCGGCTATGGTCAGGAATTGTTCTATAAAGAACTCGACGTCTCCTTGTCCGTCGAACTGTGGTGTCTTGAAAGAGGGTTGAGGCGGCTGAGGTCGAGCTACTTCTATGTACTGTCCGATTACCTCTACTAGCCTGTCTATATCGCTAGCCATTGCTGAGTATAGATGGAGCCTCTTTGGTGAAGGGGACGTGTCGTCCTCGGTTTGATGTCTGTAGGGTGTCGGGTAGTTAGTTAACTACCGTAGTTTGTTAGGCCGGGTCGGCCTGATGGTCGTACTGAGTACCGTCAATCTATTCTGGATCCGAGGTCGGTCTTTGATTGAAGATCCGGCGTAGGTCGGGCTACATCCAGCGGAACCACGAGAATTATGGGTGCACTTTAGCGTTTGTCACCTTCTCGTATCCAAGGTTCCCGGGTCCGAGTCCTAAATCGCCGTAGAAGTATTGAAGAATGAGGTCGGTCGGTCACCCGAGTCCGAGGTCACCTTCCTTCTCTTCGTATCGTAAGAGTACGACCTTAGAATCCCACCGCTGCCACCAATGTAATGGTTTCTGTGTTTTGGTGCGGTCGTCCTTGGACGACTATCGACCCAGAAATGAAGTGCCTATGAGTGGTAATAGGACTTCGCATTACATGAAAGATCGAGCGGTCTCAGTAGCCCAAATACTACCAAAGACGACCCATCTGATCTCAAGTCCGACCTTCAGACTATACAGTGAAAGAGAGTAATTCAACCTAGTAGGCGGTTCGCAAAGCGAATGACCTAGTAAAAGGAAGAGAAAGTCCCTGTATCAAGTATAGATGTGTCTTTATTGAAAGCCAAGCGTAGACTGAGACAATGAACAGTAAAACAGTGCCCTTTATATAGTATAAGGACTTCCGGCCGACATGACGTCGGGAAAAGACGACGTGTGGTCGTCCGGAAGTTGCGCAACAACATGGCCGCCGGAAGCCCGACGGCCGACCCAAAATAGGTCGGGTTCTACAAAAGTTGCTTATAATGGTCCAATTCATGTACAAAATGAATATCAATGGATTCTGAGAGGTCGGGCCTCTGTACATGGGTATAAAAGGCATTAAAAGACTTAGAAACATTCATGTGACTATGTATAACAACATATAGTAAGATACATGAATAAGGAATGAGCATAAACACATGGAGACATATATATATAGACGGTAATTAAGTACTTTGAACATGCAATGCAGTTAAGGGTAAGTATACGAGCACTAATTGTGAGAATGTTAGTGTCAGGTGAGTAGCGCTGTAACAACTACTAGGCACTTAGGGTGCGGTGGAGCTTCGTCCGGGAGTTGGAGTCGTATACAAATGTCCTGTACCATCACAATATTGCATGACTGTGATTCGGGTCGTGTGACCTGACTTTACTATAAAGAAGTAATCATTGAACTATCCATTGGCAGTATGTTCGGTTTCGCCATTGATTTTTTTTTTATATGCAAAGAGTTTATCACTGAGCAGTCAAACCAATGTGGAAACAAGTATCTGACTGCTCTGTGAGAAATTTCTCGCAAAAAGATAGAGCAGAAACGTACGCACAATTATTTGGAATGAATTAGCGGATTTCATGTACATTGTAGATGTCTAGGAAGATTGGGTTACCACAGCCAGATAATCTGGTGAAGGATAAAGGATATGCTTGGTTGGTGATGGTCATGTCATTTCTCAGCCACTTCATGCACCTTGGATTTACCAATTCAGTGACTGGGGTTCTGACTATTGTACATAAAGACTACTTTAACATTAATCTTCAGACCAGCACTCTTATTGGCTCAGTGCACATCTCATCTATGTACATGTTTGGTAAGATCTTACACACAATTATCATGGTGAGAATGTAAAATACTAATATGTGTACATTCTCCAGCTTGTGTTAAGTCAAGGTGCTTTTTTACAGAACTTCTGCTTTAGCTTTACCGATGTTGTGTCAAGTTCCTTTGACAGCAAACTCTGCTGTTTGATGAAAGTGTACTTGATAGCTTACTTCGAAATATCCAATGGGCAGTCTGAATTATATAGCTAGATATACATTTATGCAGTGTTCCAAGTGGAACAAATTAGGTGCGTATACGGTGCATGCAATCTTACAGATTAGTTTTGCATAGCTATCCACTTAATCTTATAGTAGTTAAGAAATTAGTGAATTACTAAAATAAAAAAAATTGTTCTTTGGTGAGATACAACTCAAGACCATTTGATTGATAGTCAAGCACTCTACCACTACACTATCAGATCCACATTGATTGCATGGGGAAAACTAGCTATTAAAGTGAGAGTACAAGCCTGCTGGCCGTATAACCACTAAGATTGAGGTGGGTACACACCGTATACTCCCGTATAACCACACTTCGAACACTGCATTTACGTTATTGAATGGAGCCAGACTTACCACTAGACAGTTGCTTCAACCGACATCTGGCAATCTAGCAATCTGGCAAAACAAAGTCACTGAAGCCATTAATTTTTGCTCTACCTTGAGCCCCTCTGATCATAACAGGAAAATAGTGGACAAAACTTATAGCTAAAAGCAATGAGCTTAATGACTAATGGAATTATCTGAACTTCAGCAAGATGCAAACCTTTTAAATAGATTTTGAAAAAAACATTCCTTCTAAGGAAACTTCTAAGAATGAATAGTATGTTCTCTGATTGCATTATGTGATACAAAGAGCTATAACATGCACAGATAGAATACCTACATGAAACAAAGCTCTAGATAGAGTTTAGGTTGGCATAAGTCGTAAGTGGATGAGTGATAAAAAAGGAATTTGCAGCACTCTTAGTAGGAACACTTACTCAGAAAAGCAAAGTTGGAGCTACTCATGGCAAAATTCCAAGAGACACTCTTGACAATGGAACCACCATCTAGTACAGTGAGGCTGGTAGCAATATTTCTATGCTCACAGTCCAATGTGTTCTAACTTGTATTTAACAGGTCCACTAGCTTCTGTTTTACTGAAGAAAATTGGTATCCGTAACTCACAATTCTTGGGAGGATCATGTGTCATCTTAGGTGTTGGACTGTCTGCATTATCTACTGAGTCATGGCATGCTTTCCTTCTCTTCAGCATTCTTGCAGGTAGAATCCCAGATGTTATCGTAAAAACTACTAAGTTTTACCTCTTCGCCTTATGCAAGAGTAGCTATTTCTAGATAAAGAGGCGATCTATTTTTTTTTACAATTGGGGATCGTGACTCAGAACTGCCATTTTACAGTGAAATAGAGTAGACAACACCTGCAACAAAAGATCATCAACTAACAAGAAGTGCAATGATAGTGACTTAATTAACAGAGGTCACCTCATATAAAGTGTGTAATGTATCGTTGAAGGTGTTGTGTCGGCTCACCACCTCACACGAAGGTGGTCATCAATCATTGCAATTTGGTCCTTCTCACTACTTATGAATAATACTTAATCAATTTTTTTTTGTTCATTTGCAGGATTTGGTATGTGCGTGTGCTACTGCACCAGCAGTGAAATTCTACTCTTCCATTTTGAGAAGTACTTGAACTTGGCATTTTCATTCGCTACGATGGGTGCATTTGTTGGAAACTCAGTGTGGCCTGTGCTCTCACAGTATTTGTTGGATACATATGGCTATTCTAAGGCTATGGGACTGATGGCTGCTACACACATTGTACATCTGATTGCTGGTATATGCTTCTTTCAACCACAAGAGTGTGTGTTACAAGGTATGCACTCCATTACTGTAATTACTGAGATCCTTGGCACGAGATCCTTAGCACGAGATCCTTAGCACGAGATCTTTAGCACGAGATCCTTAGCACGCACGAGATCCTTAGCACGAGATCCTTAGCACGCACGAGATCCTTAGCACGAGATCTTTAGCACGAGATCCTTAGCACGTTTATCCCACTAATTCAGGTTACTCTGATTTCATGAAGAAAAGTATAAATTATTAGAGCTTGTATCAGCAGTAGCTACCTGCTGTTAAATTGTGGCAAGTCTTTTGCAAATACAGTGTAGAGTACAGTAGAATATAGTGGAACAGAGCTTAGAACTGAATATAGAATAGAATGTAGAACAGAGTATAGAGCAAAGTAAATGGCAGATCCTCAATTCTGAGTATTTCGGTGGTATTTTATACCATGGTGTGCCTTATTTTTATAGTGGTGTGTGTGCTTACCAAGTTCTCACCACCACTCTACATACACATACACATAGGTGTACATGTACACACACTTGTACACATGTACATGTACATACACATACACAATATATTATATTGCTTTAAGTTACTAATAACAACATAATATAGCACATCTAAATACATGTTAAGAGAATGTGATGTTTATAGCTTATTGACAAGCAAGAAAATGCACGAGATGGTGCCAGTCTCATGCCATAAGAGTTTATCTCTGTACATGTATTTAATCTTAAAATTTAGACATGAGGGATAACAAAGCAGTAGAAGTCGATGAAAAAAAGAGGTTGAGGAAGAGAACATTGAGGTCAAAAAAGAGTCGACAAAATTGGAAATCTTTACTATATCTGAAGGGTCAACAAATAATATCGTAAAGGTATATTATTGTATGTGCATGGACATAAAAATACTTTAATAGACATACATGTAGCAAGCTTATAAGCAAGTGATTGTACAATGTCCATGTACTTTGAAACACGCTATACCAGTGTAAATATCATATACATACAGTTTAGAAGAAAAATGTGGGCTACAGAGTAATTGTGTAATAAATTATTAACTCATCAAGTGTCAAAATGTCGCTGTATGGCAAACGTTGGTATACTTCAAATTATAATATGCAACTTTAGGGTGGTAAGGGGTTTGGCCATGTTTTCACATGAATTCATCTATTGAGCACCCAGGAACTTGATTTTGCATCCAAGAAAGTATCCATCCCCAGTAAATAATTATATACATGTATATATGTAGTTATGTTGAACAACTTGCTATGGTCAACTCAGTTTGATAGTACATTCATCTAAGGTTTTACACTGAATTTTACAGGAAGAACAGAATGGGAATTTCCAGAAGGAAATAAAGGAGACTAGCTGGTTGCAGCTAAAGCAAGACTATCTCCACTTACTGAAGTCCATCAAGGTACAATAATATAACAATTATTTACATATATGAGAAAACACTGCAAATCTTACTTTTGTTTTTTTAGGTTCTCATACTGCTGTGATGATGATTATAATTTATCCTGTTTTATTCAAGGTATGGTGTCTAATATTCTCTGGAGCTGCATGGACAGCCGCTACTGTAACAACATATGTACTGATTAATGACTACGTTGTGACCACTGCAGGCCTTTCGGTTGATAGTGCAGCTTTTGGAGTGACTCTTTTTGGTATGTTAATACTGTGGTGTTTCGGCATACTAGTCATGTCCAGTCTCCTATAGACTGTTACACTTAACTAACTCTACATGCCCACAGGTACAGTGCATTGTTCTCACATGTATATTATCAACTAACTGTGTGGCTCATATGTTGTTGTTATTATCAACCAATCATGTCCGTTGTACTTGTTTACTACTGTTTACTGCATCACATCATTATATATAATTCATTCTACGTCTTTTTACCTGTTATAATTAATGGCCGATGTCTTGGAACATGATGGTTTTAATATATAATCTTTCTCACATAATTGTAAGCCCTTTTTGTGCATGACTGACCCTCTTAAGGTCGAACCTCGGGCACTTTTCAGCCATATTGTTACACAGTTTCCAGGGCCGATACCTTATCGTCCCACCCGATACCATATCGAGCTTTTTACCGGACTCGAGATTAGTATAAAAGCCAGCACAATTTTCTATGCTAGTCAGTTGTTGATTGCGCTCTAATAAAGCCACATCTTCTAACTCAACCTAAAGAGTCTTACTCTTGCAGGCAGGCAGCTCCAGCCTTGGTCCTCTGGACCTTTAGCGCCCGAGCTCGCCCTCATACTCGTATAAGACTCTTACCACACTCTTGATGAGTATAAACATCGGACCCTAGTCGATCCTTGACTCTTCAATGAGCCTAAGCATCGGGCCTACGTCCCCAGTTCAACGTTGACACTTTCTACACTCTTAGGAGTATAAACCATTGGACATACGTCGACCCTTGACTCTTTATTGAGCCTAAGCATCGGCCTATGTCCTCTACAACACTAATAAGAGCTTACATAACTGTTCACTCTTTATGTAATGGTGGAAGTATAACTTGGCAGCCCACTACTACTACCAAGCACTTCCCACACTCGTGCTAATATCGGTACCGGCGTGAGCAGCCCATAGCCAAACATTACAATACAATAATGGCTTGAACGTTGGTACAATTACAGTGTTTTTGATAGTCTTCCTTGAACGAAATTCAATAATAGACAGCGGCCTATAACACTAGGCTAGGCATGCTTGGTAATAATATTTATTGTAAACAAGGGGAGTTTCCTTCAAATCAAGCATTAGTCACGCTTTGTTCAGATATTAAAAGCGGTCTCATATGAACCAGTACAGTTTCCAAATATGCATATCCACAGCTTCATATTGCTTCATATTTATCTGCTCTCTCTATGTGCAGATTTAGTGGTTCAATTTTGATAGAAATTTACAAAAATCTTCTTTCTTGTTTCTGCTGAGCCAATAAAAAGTGACTGTATTTCCAATGACTGTCATCCAAAAAATTTGAGTAACTCAACCCATGTGAACGGTTACAAATTTTCAGCTTATCGACAAATAAACCATCTTACAATAAAGGTAGCTCTCGTAACGGTGTATTTTAACATTATTTTACTTTTGTCGTCCACATACTATAGGTATAGGAAGGATGTGTGGATGCGGATTGCTAACTCTCTGCAGCTCATTGAAGTTTGACAGAGTAATTACCCATGCTCTATCCCTGGGAACTTTTTCCACAGTTACGATCATCTTTGCCTTCACAAATGGACAGGTATGCAGTTTCTGCTTTGACATAGCATATTTGTCCTGAGTATAATTATATAACATGTCCTGTTACATTATATGACACTAGTGAATGTCTGGTATTGTTGATATGTATGATTATACATGTAAGTATTATAGCCGGAGCTGAGATGAGCAATCTTTAGAACCCAGTAGCTGGTGTGTTTTATGGACCAGTTTTACCTCTAAACATCAATTAAACAGAGTTCCTATTTTTTAGACATAATATGAATGTCTAGAAAATACGTGTACATGTAGTTATGTAGTCACATGTATGTAACTGTTACTTGTCAGTAGTGAACGTTTGGTAGACATACTAGAATTGAAGGTATTTTACATATATATATGTACATGTTGTAGTCACATGTATGTAACTGTTACTTGTCAGTAGTGAATGTTTGGTAGACACACTAGGATTGAAGGTATTCTACATATTATATAATTACATGTACATGTAGCTGGATTTGAGACCAGAGAGGAGAAGCCGTAGCTGGTTGGTTTAACAGCTGCAGATCGATTACACAGAGTCTTTGCTTTGAGGCTCATTGATTGTTGTGTTTGTTTTATAATTACTATTGCTTCTATCACTGTTGAGCTTGCTTACTATCCTAGTATAGAACTAAGTGTGATTGTGGTTCAAACTACCACAATAATTATGATAATCTAACTTGTATTAAAGTTTATTACGTAGAATAACTCAGTTTTCTCAAGATTACTGTGATATATTGTACTATTATGCATATGTATATGCAAGTGTAGGACGTGTAGGTGCACTGTGCATATGCATGTACATGTACTTGCATATGTGGAAGTGTATGTTTACTGTGTATATGCATGCAATATACATGTATTTATAGTTGTATTACAAGTAAAATATTTCAGAACATTATAATTCGTGCTATGCACAACTGTATCAACAGGAGGTGAGCTTGCTCAATGTGAATGTTTATTTCATCATGGGTGGCAAAGCGCAAATTGGTCTCTGCTTTCGTAGCTGGCTAAACATATTCTTATCCTTGTTTATGAAGTTAGCTGCTACTGCAACTGCTATGTTCTTTTAGCTAAATTTTCCAAGTTAACCAATGATAGAGGAGAAAAGTCTTGAAGTGCCACCTCTATCATTAGACTGAATTCCTTATCAAATCTGGTGTTTTTATTTGCTGGTTGATATTCAGCTGCTACAAGCTGGATTTGGCCTTTTGCAGCATTTGACACTCACTAAATGTTTACTCTATATACATGTAGCTATGTGCTCGCATGATAAAATGCTATCTCACTTGTTGTTGTAGACGATGTACTACATATTGTCGGTAGCCTACGGCGTTGGACATGGAGTAGCAATTGCAACAGTCATGTCCGTGGTTCATATAATATCTAAACATTCTCGGCAGCGCGTCCTTTTGATTGGGCTAGAGTTTCTGGCGTGTGGAATTGGAATTTTAGCTTTCCCTCCATTATTTGGTAAGATATTTTAATCCCAGATTTAGCATAATCAATTTCAATTTTACCACATTGAATTGAGCATTAGACTAACAATAAATTAGACCTGCTGAGGTTTATATCTTTCATTTTAACTAAAAAAAGTTGATTAGGTTTAGGGGTCAGTCAAACTCTCTGAACCACTCTATTCATTAAATATGAATGTGGAAAATGCAGAAATGGAGTCACCATTCCAGCTATGAGTTGGAACAATTGTGATAGCCTGTTCTACTATGATACATTTTTCAAAATCAAGTTGTAAAAAGGGGAAGTTACTCTGAGAGCCACTTGGCCAAAATTACTCTTTACCGCTATTATGAGTCCCGCTAACATGTGTTAAAACTATCGTGAGTCCTTGTATACTAGGGAAGACTACTGCAATCACAATTGTCAGCCGGTGCCGACTCTCTTTCCCAGGTGCTCTGAGAATGTTGTGCGACTGCACCTTAGCTACATAGCCAGACACAACAATATAACAATTACACATGTACACATGCATATCAACCTATAAAAATAGTAGAGTAGCATCAAATCACTGCTGGTCTCTTTCAGTATACATCCAGTCAGCTGCAGGAAATGCATATGGTATCGTGTCAGCCGGATGTTTCGGATTTCTCGGCACTGCTAGCATCATCCCCATCATTGTGAAAAATCGAAGAAAACGGATTATTGATGAAGAATAAGAACACAAGAACACTATTCGATCAATAGTTTGGGTTAGTTGCATCATCATATCTGTAGATGCCTAGGAGCTGTTAGCCATGTAATCTAATTATTGCGAAAAATAAAATAAAAAAAAGTTAAGTACTGACTGACTTTCGAAAAAATCGAGTAAAAAAAGAGAAGAGTAAATTTTGCTCTAAATTATTTTATTTATTTTACATTATGTTTAAATTAAGAACAGATTAAATGGCGCACATGTGAACATGTTTACGCGCGTATATTATTCAGAGAATTGCATTTGGAATAAATAAACACTCTTGTAAGTTTCATCATGACATAGTGTTTACTCTGTATAGGGTTGGTCTGGTATTGACTTATGAACTTTGCCTGGTTGATCATGGGTATTCTCCAAATACAACAGTTTAATATCAAAACACTGAATTTTACAGTAATAAAACTATTTAATAACGTCAACCTGAATGTCAACGTGACCAAATTGACTAACATTGCTACCAATCATTAGACAAGGAGCAGCTTCGGATGTACATGTAAATACACGCAAACATACAGTACATACATGTATACATACATATATGCATGCATGGGGGTTTGGCCATTTTTTACATTGTATATGTGATGTATTAAATTCCTTGACAAAAATTAATCAAGCATGCGTGCAGACAAACATTTACATGCATGTTCCTCATGTTTTGTACAGGCATTTCGAATTCAGGACATTCAGTAAACATCTATCGCAAGCTAGCCCCTTATAGACACTCTAAGATTTTGACTAAGCTAGACAATTCCCCTCTCTCAGTATCTGTCTACCTACTCCTCAGTAGCAAAAATGAAGGAATTTGAGAGATTGCAATTTCATGACATGCATGTAATATACAGCTTTTTTGTTGCTCCTGTACATGTAGCTCTGCATATGTTATTCTACTCAAAGGTGATCAGCATACTATTTGTAAACTTTGCTAAGTACCTTGGTGTAACTACTAAAAAACTCACCGGCTTATACTCCTCGGCGTGACCAGCCTCTAGCAGCTTGCACTGCCAGGTGCCCGTGCTGGCCAACTCTCTTTGAGAAAAGGCCCAGATGACGTAGGCTTTTTTTGGCAGAGGTAGAGGAGTTGCCTTGAAGCCATGCTTTGCATGACCCCAAAGACTATTGAGGCACAGGAGCAATTATGGCTGGATGCTCTTCCTAACACCACCGTGACCGGGATTCGAACCTGGTACCTTCAGCATGAAAGCTCAGCATTCTAACCACTAAGTCACAGCTGCTCCCTCTTGGTGTAACTACTGGCGTGTCTTAAATGCAGTACATTGCAGAGCTGGGTCAAAACCAACCTTGATCTCAACATGTCAAGTCAATTTAAAGTCAAGTGTGTGCAGCCTCATGTCAATTTAAATTGAGTCACCATGCAATGCAAGTCTGAAATCAAGTCAAGTCTGAAATCAAGTCAAGCCGAAATCAGGTTTAGTCAAAATGTCAATTAAGTGAGAAACAACTCCAAAGAAATGATGCATTTCTAAAAACACTTTGCATCTTTCTTTTAATAGACAGTTGAATTCAAATACATGTAGAACTGGAAAATTGTAACTAGGTACTGACAGTATGAAAAATAAAAATAAGAAGCTAAAAGAAAGCACAGGCTATGAACACTGACTCAAACCAGCCGTTTCTCTACGGCATGTAACTACAAACTAAGCACCACACCACATGGTCACAGAATGATGATGAGTACACTAAGAACTCGCACATACATGTAGGTTTTGATTTTATCCTTGTAACCCACCATTTAGAGTTGTTAGCCAAATATACACAAGAAGTGAGAGATTTGTTATTATGCGTCTGTACAATCCACCGTATTAACTTGGTTAGCTCACAGGTCAATGACAAAAGTCATATTGATACTCAAATCCAAATTAAATCAAATCAGTAAGTGGGTAAAACCAAAATCAAGTTGATCTGCGGCTCGAATTACATGACACTATGATTCGAACCCTGCTCTGGTACATAGTGTGCTACAAGGACATATAGTAACCAACTTCCATATAACCTGTAGCCATGTAAACCTTGTTTTCTGATGAAATTCCCATATCTCTGAGCAATTGTGTTTGTGTGTTACTTAAAAAATATACATGTCATCATCTCCAGTGCAGCGGCACTAAAAGGAGGTCATTGGTCTATTTTTGATATGATGTTAGATTAAGCAAGGAATTTTTAAACAAAAAGGATAGTATTGTTACCATAGAAATGCATACACCTTACAAAGCACATGCATGGATAAATCGATAGAAATATGTATGTTGTAGGCTCACCTACGTAGTTTCCAAGTGCAAACATTTATTCTACGACACATTTTATATTATTCATTTTGCTTTTAAAATAGATCAAATACATACACGTATAGAATAACACATGGGTTCTGGGTTGAATGTAATATCTGTATAGGATGCTCCATCTTACACTGCGGTTAACTGTGCGCATCATAAGATGTAGCATACTAGAAGATCACGTTAATCCCTCAAGAACCACCATGAATGACCCCTAATGACCCTGAATGACCATGGATGACCATGAATGACCCTGACAAGTTGAGTATCAGTAATGAGCAGACAACTCACAGTTTTATTGGTTGGCACACCACTAAATCTTGTCTAAGTCCACATAACAACAGAGATGAGTGGTAGATATGTTGTTGATAAAATGGTTGAAGGGAGAAAAGCCTAAACTGAGGGCAGTTAACCTGATGCATATCTGATAGCTTGTGAATAGCATGTGAATAGCATGTGAATAGCTTGTGAATAGCTTGTGAATAGCTTGTGAATAGCTTGTGAATAGCTTGTGAATAGCTTGTGAATTGTGATTGCGAGTAGCTTATACAGTGTAATAAAACTGCTGAAATAAATTACGTGTAAAATAACACATTTTCCATGTAACCTAAAAGTACATGTACATGTACATGCAAGGAGATTGGAGTAAGTGCATACGTGTACATACATGTGCATACATGTGCACTGTATGTGTAGTATGTACATCAAGCACAACATGTACATGTAGATTGTAGGAATAGACATGAATATGGTGTGTGATCTCAATTCCTATGCCTATGCATGCAAACGTCTCACTTCAACATGGTACTCATTGCAACATAAAGTATTGAGGACTCCTGAGACAGGAAGCTTTTTGTCTGCATCACTCAAGCATTAGTATACAGTGCGGCGCTGTCTAAAGTTTATGGAATTCACATGATACAAATACTTTTAGCCTACAAGGTACAGCATGGATATATTAATAGAAATGCTTTGTAAGCACAAGTGACCTAACTTCCAAGGTTGAATATTATTCAGGCATTCAAACTACATGTATGTTCAGTAAAAAACATTCTTGTAATATTTTTTAGACAGTAAAGCTTACAATTATTTCCAATGATCTTTTTAATTGAAGGATGATTGTTAAACAGGTCATCATTCAGACAGTCAGCCAGCTATACCGTCAATATCATACTCACTGCTAGTATTAATAGTTCATGATAATTTAATATACCTCAAACATGCATGGTTACTTTGATCACAAGTATACTATAATATCGTAATTTATATAAACAACTAACATCATTAATTATACATATTATTACATTTACATGTATGTACGCATAACTTAAATCATACCATGTACTGTTGTCTTTCAGTATTATACATTGACCCTGTAACAGGAAGTCCATATCGTCATATGTCAGTTGATTGTTTCAGATTATTTGGCTGTGCTAGCCTCATTCCCATCATTGTAGAGATTGACAGGATCGACAATGAGAGTAGAACACAATAACAATGCTGGCTGAATACAATATAGTATCTCACTACCTACTGACTATCTCACTAATGTCCAACATCAAAATACACACATAACCTACTCCAATGACCCTTCTGTCCTATTACTTATATAGCGTTTTATACCTGTCCGATTCCTGTTAGATAAAGCTTTGGTGGATTGTACATTTGGAGGAGCTCTACAAAATAGATTTTACTAAGACTAGTTTTCTTACAGTAATCTGTGCTTGTGCATGCACTGCAGCTTCCTTCCGAAGAGTGAAATGTTTTATTATATTGTTTGCTATTAGCTTGAAGTTGCCCTCTCTCTCTCTTCTATCAGCCCTCCCAGATGAAATCTTAGTATAATGTGTTATGTACTTGGATACTTGGGTAGTCAGTGTTAATTTGTGTATGTTCTAGTAGTGCTTAGCTGATTATTATATGTATAATTTCATTACTCAATATAAAGGAACCACTATACAAGGTACAAGTTTTTTCATGGTTTCTGTTTTCTCATGAGAGTTTGATAGATAAAGACTGCCATGTGACATTTTGGTTTATTCTAGAACACGACTAAGTTCGACTATTTCTAATTTATACTTTAGAGCAGCTTTTTTTATTAGCTAAACTTTAGTTGGCACCTATTATACATGTAGACCAAAGCTACCATAAAAATTCTAACTTTGGTTTTCTACTATATTACATCTATGATGACGCTTCACTTTCTCGGCTTGCTATACATGTACGCAGTGACTGACTCTTGTAAACAGAGGTACTGGATAAACTGCCTTCTGGTAGATATCGTCAGCTGAAGCGCAGCATTGATCTAAGAAAGTACTGTTCTAGAAATATGTGTATTAAATTCCTGAACTCTGTATTTTAAAATTTACAGTTGATTTTCAACCAGAGTAACTGATTAGCAACTGAATTTTTATTTACTCAATTCAGTTTTTATTGCTCTAACAAACAAAATATTTCTCAGACATACGTTGGAGACAGAAATAAAACTAACTAACTAACTAACTAACTGCATCATCCCATCCAAAAATAATAGTCTATGTAGGGTTTAGAATGTTTATTTGGTGCTGTAAACACCCATGTAACCCACAAGCTGGAGTTTTCACCAAACCCGAAGCTCTGGTAGAAGGTATGCAGGTATTTAACCTGTTACTGGTGTTGTTGTGGTAGTAGTGGCTAGTAGTAAAGTTTGGGGAATGAGAAACATCATCTTCTCAAAGATGATGGGTATAAAGATCCCAACTATTATTGTAGCTGGTTCAGATAGTTTTGAAAATCGGCACCATTTTTATTCTATTAGTAGATAGCTCGTAGCAGCACGAAAAGGAGAAATAAAAATTCGAAAAGGCAAGAACAAAGGGTTTTAGCACGTTTAGTTAGAACAGAGAGAAGACAACTTTCCATTATAGCGTTGTGACAGGAGTTGTCTTTGGTGCAAAAGTAAAACTTTACAAAACTTCCTTTCGCGACGGCTATTACGTCGGCTAAATTAAGATGTCCGCGGCCATTGGTTAATAACTACCTATAGATGACCAATCACATGGCTCGGCCGCACCCAAAGAAAAATAATGTAACTTTCAAGCACAAGAACATCAAATTGTAAACAATAACAAAATTTTCCCAGGTATGTTTTTTGCTCAAAAACACGAACCCTTTCCCTTTATAATTTGCTGCAATACCAGCAACCAACTGCTGAGCTCTGCTTATAAAAATAAATATTTAATTATTAAGTTTATAGTCAAGTAGACTAGAAGTCTGCTTGGCAGGGTGACACAAACTTTGTGCAATCTAATTGATTCCCACTTGTTGTTGAATATGAGCTCTGTGTGGCATTATTAGGCCCTATAAGTATTGTTTTTTGTGAATAATCATAATTATTATTATAATATTATCCTATGATGAAAGACATCACATTATGATTATTTAAATATTATCGTATTTTATTAAATTTATTATTTCATGCTACCCGCATGGTTAGATGATAATTAAATAGAATAATAATTACGTGGTTTTATATTTTATCATTTCTTGTATGAGTTTTATTTTTTATGTCACTCCAGACTGAGACTACTGAACTGTTTCAAGTTTCAATTAAAAAAAGCTGTAGCCTAATTGGTAATATAATCATAATAAATTTGGTGTAGGTCCTAAATGAAATTCAAAATTAAGTATGTTTATTGTAATATCTAACTATGTTATTGTTTTGTTCATTAGATTATTCAATTATTGCATAATGAAATTTTATAACTTTTGAAGAAAATTAGATATTAGCATATTCGTGGTGATGCTTACATAGGAGAGTGGCACAGTGACTAGGCGATTGTTTATTGCCTGTTGTTGTACAGTTTAAATTGTAATCCCAAAATCCAGCAGACAGTCTTCAGGTTTCACTACCAATTGTTATAAAGCTACCAGTTGCACATTGTATGAATGAGACCGAAAGAGGTTGAATGCACCTTGTCTATTGCTGTAATCCTTTAGAACGGGAAGTTGTCAGCCAATCTATTTATTTCGAAAGGTGTAGCTACAGTTGAGAAATCATAGACAGTTGTGCAGGTTTAGGCAGTCACACAAACCTCTCCGCCGCTCTCATAGAGTTGTTGAGTTGGCTGAGCAGCTCATGGTTGTTGGGCAGCTTATGTATAATTTATGTCTAATAGGCGTTCTTGGTCTATGAAGATTTAATTCTTGGTCTACTACTTGAACATGTTCTCTTTTATAAAGATGGCGGATGAGTTGCCATCACCACCTCCTCTTCTGTTGGAGGATAAATGGATCAGAATTCAAGAAAACACTTTTACAAACTGGGTGAATCAACAACTCCGAGAGACTGACCATCAGATTGAAGATATTTACAGTAAGTGGTGATATGTTCCAACATGTGCTTGTAGAGCATTAAGGCATCCCAACAAGTGCTTGCAAAGTATTACAGTGGGCCTATGGTCTTTATCTCAATTTACATTGACATTGCTATGGTTCAATATGGTATAAAACGCCTGTGTTATGATACGGTTTGCCTTTATTCAATATGGTCCTTTGTGATTAGGAATTCAGAGCTTATGATTAAACTGGGTCAGTGATTAGAGATTGTCGTAGAGGTACACCTTTAGAGAAAGCCATAATTGCTATTGTCTTGTCAAAAATTTTAGCCGAGTTTTCAGATGGTGTGAAACTATGTGCCCTAGTAGCTGCGCTGCAGGGTAAACCAAACATACGTGGGATGAAACCTCAGCCTAAGAACAGGCACCAGACGATTGAGAATGTTACATTAGCTCTGCGTGCTACGCAAGAAGACAAAGTGAAGATCGTCAACATAGGTAATGTGGATTTACTTTGGGCAACTATGACATTATGGAGCAAGTATTTACCCCTAGTTTAGTATCAATAACTTTGTGTACGTGATACCAGGCTTATATGTTTTTTTACCGTAAACCAATAACTTGATTTTATGTCGAAAAATGTGATAATATAACCAGTTAGTAGGTCTATGTTATGTTTCCTAGTGTGAAACAGCAGAGTGTTTTAGTTTGGAGCAATAATATTCTGGTTGAACCTGTTCGTGCCGTTTCAGTGTGAGGCTGCTGACTCAGAACTATAGCTTACTAAATAAACTAAGTGTTGTTTACATTGTACTCCTTATTCCTAAGCATATAATGTAATGTAACAACTTAGGTCAAGTCTGTAATGAAAGCAGCTATACATTTAGTTCGTTGAGATCCCATTAGGTGTCGTTTTAGTGCGAAACTAGTCTTGCTTTACTACTAAGTTAAAAGTGTACATGTAGACTAGACTTGTGGCCTTTGCAATGCTTACATGGGCTTGTTACATGACTGGTGAATGTGTACCAAATTTCAACTCAAATTCTATGGAAAGGTCGAAACTGGAGTTTATTGCTCCCCTACCTACATGTGTTTATGAATGGCCCATATAAATAAGAATATTATGTTATGATTATATTTGACTTTGTCACTGTACACCAATACCATCTGTTATGTAATAATGACTATGGAATAGGTATGCAAGTGAGCTAACTAGTCTATACTTGAACTTACATGTAGGTCAAGGTGATCATCCTGCTGTATGATACTATATCAGTATATAAATGTATATATTTTATAGGCATACATGTACACTATATGTAGACTCTATTAGCTACATCATTATAATATTACCTATAACTATGAGGATATACTACACCTACTCTTTCACTCTATTGTTATTCTAGTAACTAAACTATTTACTTAATAGCATTAGTCACAATACCCGCTCTTTTAACTCAGTCACTGATGTAAATGATGCAAATATTATATAGCCTATTGTTACTGGTTTACACAATGTAGTTAGTACTTGTTATATTTGTACTTGTACTTGTTTTTGCAAACCTGGAATGTTTTGGCACTACACACTGTATTGGATGTCTAGAATGTGTTGGCTCCTGCCACGATTAAAGTACTATGTTATATCAAGAAAATATGTGTGAATACGAAGCGAGCAATGGCACATGTATAGCGTATACTAGACTTATAAACTGGTTTGAGAACTGGTTACTGATGTTACAAGTCTATTTCCTTTACATTGCTAGGAACAATAGCGTTTGCTTCCTAGCTTTGTCTTAGTTCATGGGCTGGAAAAGATGCAATTCTCATCAAAAAGGGATTGGCGTATATAATGTGAAAATGTCAAAATCTGTCTCAAACTACTGAATGAATTTCTCTGTATTTTCATTTCAGGGGCTGAAGACATTGTAAACGGTAACAGGAAGTTGATCCTAGGGCTCATGTGGAGCTACATCCTTAGATATCAGATCGGTAAAACAGAGGTAGGTCATGTCTATGTGACGTGCATTAACATCTGTTTAGCGTAGACTCTTATATTGTACTACATTATGTAGGTGTGCACTCATTTAGTCTATATACACAGGTACTTGTATCTGATATACATGTGTGTCCATAGAATTCATAGACTGTCGACTTTAGCATAAATGTAGACTTTACTTGCTTAAACTAATGATGTATTTATCTAACCAGATCATTGACCTGCACTACAGGACTTGTTATCACTGTTTACTACTGCCTTTAGATACCACCCAAGCAGCTGATGCTAGCATGGATCAACGCAGTCATACCTGATTGTGACATCAAAAACTTCACGACTGACTGGAATAATGGACGTGCACTCAAGTGAGATACACTTTTACTGCTTTAGTATCTGATTCACACTTACCAAATATACAGTATGTTATTACAGTTGAATTCTTACATGGATTCCTTATTTTGTTTCATGTCATATCCACTTCAATCTATATGAACTAGACTGAGTGTGGGCTGATCTCACTTACGGCCTGATCACACTCACCAGATTTGTGTTGCAAACCCACAATGTATGCTATACCTGCTCAAACTTACACTAACTAGACTGTATAGTTGAATACTTTATAGCATCACAAATCGTGGGTTGCGATGACTAATATAGTTGTATGAGGGTTATCACACCAATGTATTATGTTTCTTAACTGCCTTGATTATAAGCTTTCTGTAAAATAATTAATTTAGTTCTGAAATCGTTTTAGTGCTCTGATAGACTATTGTGAGCCAGGTCTAGCACCAAACTGGAGAAAAATGTCAACCTCTGACAGGTGAGTGTACGCTATGTAATACATTATAGCAAGTGGTTCTTTGCCTCACGTCACATCATGTTTGATAACCTGTCAGCATTTCATAACGTAATGCGTGATGAAGTTTCTAGCAAGAACATCAGTGTGTAACATGTGAAGTGTTCACCTGATTAACTTTGATATCCTCTATTGGCGACAAATAGATATTTAGCCCGTAGATATGTTCCGTGCTACATCTTTGACATCATTTTTTTTGTGACAATGAAATATTGTTGTCATTTCAATTATTTTTGCGCAACCAGACAGGGCAACTGTGAGACAGCGATGAGACTGGCCCAGGAAAGGCTCGGCGTACCAGTAGTTGTTTCCCCTCAGCATATGGCTTCATCTGACCTAGATCAGTTATCTGGTATGACCTATTTATCGTACTTCATGAAGATTAACTCCTGTGGATACAAGGCTACACTTAGAGATGTCAGCAAACTTCTTCCAACCAACCATGTGTCTAACTTTACAGTAAGTACACAGTTACTTGGTCGCGCCGTGTCGTGCTTTACTATAACTACAAAAACAGCCTTGTTTGAAGTGAAAAAACCTCCTATACATTCATGTAATGCGCTGGGATGGAAGCCACCAACTCTGTAGCAAATTTGATGAATTGAAATGGGATTATATCAACCTTTGTTTTGTTCTACCCTAAACTGAGTGCATAGTCTGTATCAATATACAGTACAATCCCACACCCCTACAACTGTAATTATACAAATAATGTATCAAATAACCTTCTGCTCTGCTTCATGTTACTATATTTAGAGGCTAGTATTTGCTGTAGGTTATATGGTCAAATCTTTTTCCATGCTACAGGGTAAAGGAAAGTAATGCAAACTATGGACATGCTTATTTGATAGCCTGTGCTTCTATGCTGTATTGTAGTCTGACTGGAGGGACGGTGCTGCTCTCTCCGCACTGGTACAAGCTGTTGGAGGTCACATCCCTAACCGTAGCTCTGGAGCTGGAGCACTAGAATCTACACAGCTAGGTAGGTTAGACGTTACGTTGGTCTATTAGGGCAGTTACGTTAATTGAAGTTCTAGGTCTAGAGATCAAGATTTGTATTGGGAGCTTGGTCGGTGAGTTTACACCTTGTTATCTGGCTACTTTATCGACACTTTAGGGTTAATGAGTCAACTGTCCATTATTGGATTTTATCAATAATATTATTGGAATTATCTCCTCATTAATCTACTAATTAACCTGCAACGTACTGTGTCCAGATCTAGCTGTTCTAGGTAAGAATGAGTGACTCTGCCATTATTGATATTGTAGAAGATGATTGGACTAACACTAGTTGCCTAATGTCGAACTTACATATCACTATTTTACTATTGTAGGACTGTTCGGCTTTTGAAAAATACTATATTTTGATATCCTGTTTGCTGCTTATAACATTTTTATCTCTCACTGCACTGTGCATTTCATGCTTTGAGCTGTGTGCCCGATTTTAGGAGCAGGTTCACAGAGCTGTTGTGATTGGTCACTTTTTCATCTTAATACGTGCTGCATGCCTATTAGTAGTTCTCGGCTTACACATTTTTTTCTTAGGTTTGTCTCAAATATTCAGATTTCATAGAATTAAAATCACTCGCCATTATATTTTGTTAACGATAAGATATTATTAAATACTTGCTTGTAGCTATTAATGGGGCAAAGGAGCTTGGCATCCAGCCAATACTCTCAGCAGATGATATGATTCAACCTCAAGCAGGTCACCTCGCTGTCATGGCCTATGCTGCCAGATTTATAAATAAACCAGCTGTTAAACTCTCAACAGCAAGTTATCTGGAGATCTTGTTCAACACAGTGGGCATCATTCCTGGAACTAAGGCTAGTTACTATAATATGCTCTATCTATGACCTATTTAAACTCAACTCCCCATGATTAGGCTGCTACTGAACTACAACATTGAATTTTGTATTTAGTTATTTTGGATGTTGTTTGCTATAATTACTAGAATGTTTCATAGCAAAAATTTCAACCGAAAACTCTACGTGTGTCATACTTCCATATCGGAAAAGACTTTTCTGTTGCTGAGACTGCAGTTCGTGTCAATGTCGTTTTTCTACGACTCAAAGGTAATTATTTGTCTATATTTTCCTCTATTGTAGACTCAGTACTCACTGCTGCTGAGGCAGGGTGACCCCAGACTCCATACTATTAAGGTCACTATCACAGATCCTCAGTCTAACCATGTACCAACGACTGTCGAATGGAATGATCAGTCCGAAACTACTGGTCTGGGTACATTCGTACCAACTGTTGTAGGAGAACACCAAGTAAGGTTTACCATACTATATTGTATTATAATCCAAATCTATCATTAAATTAAATTAGATTTTTATTAGTAAGACTGGGGCACAGGTTTAGCAAGGGCAATAGGTTATAATTGAAAGTTGACCCAGCCAAAATAGATTCGACTGCTGGCCTCCAGCGCAGTTTTAAATGAATATAAAGTATTATACAATGCTGGTGTGTGTCCTCCTATGTGCCATGTCACCTTTGCTTCACGCCACTGACGTCATAATGTCATACTCCATTTTTATTTAATAATTTGCAGTAATTCTAATATGTGTGTGGTTCTCTTATGCCGTCAGTTTGTTGCTAAAGCATGAGATATATAATAGGTCTATATTAGCACTAAGGCTAATTTACATCATATAAACGCATTTGATATACATGTCTAAAAATCTTGCAGCTGAAGGTGGAGTGTGATGGAGAAATTATTAGAGGCTGTCCAATAAGATTCAACGTGGGAGGTCGGAGTGATGCAGTGTCTGTAGTGAAGAGAGAGCAAGGGGTGGTTGGTGAAGCCTCCAAACTAGAAGTAAATATTCACATGATGAATTCAGGCTACTTTATCAGCGGCTGGGCCGTATTTACTCATGTATATTCTGAATGAGCATTTTTATGAATTGTAAATGTTAGATGTTACATGCACCTACCACTTGCAAATGAAATGTTCCTCAAGTTGTCACTTTTAGAAAAGGCGTGTACGGCTCCACAAGTAGAACAGCTCACTTGTTGCATCACCATGTAGTAAAAGTTAGACATTTGTATTACAGTAAATGAATCATGATTAATATATATTTAGATATTGTGTGATGCTACTGCTGCGTCTGATGTGCAGATGGTCTGTACCTCACCTTCTGGAGACCGTAGGCAGGTTAACCTCTCTAGAAGTAATTCTGGCAATTCCCTCACCAACTCCTTTGTACCTGATGCTGTCGGTGAGCCACCTTACTACATGGCTAATTTAAATTTGTCGATTTTACACCAGCAGTTTAGCGCAACGTGAAAGTGGGTTAAAAGTTAGGTTTAAAGTGTGAGGACAGTATGACAGGTTTTTTAAAATATTTTGGAGTTGTCTGTTCAATGAGTTGTAAGATGTTTTCTGATCTAAGCAGGACAACATCGAAGGAATGAATTTTAAACAAATGTAGAATCTGTAACTACTGGCCTATATTATGTGCACATGTGTGTCTACAGTTACATAGAGATAGAAGCCTGCATGAGCTTATAACTCCAAATTTTATCTCTCCGTACAATTATTGCATTGTTATTGATGCATAAATGTGGAGTTGTCAACTCGCATTACCGCTAGAACAATTAATTTAGCCAACGGCAATGGAGATGAACCTCTTCATTTATGTAACCATTGTCACCACCTCAACCAATAATCATGGCCTACTAATAAAGAACAAAATCTATTGGCATCTTGGTAGAGTCATGACTAACAATAAGTATTGTTTCAACTTCCACAATAAGGTTGACAAGCTAGGATAAGACAAACCGTAGTTACATAACATGTAACACAGTATATAATATATCCCATTTTTATCCAACTCTATTTTAGGAGATTGTCACCAGGTGTCCTTTCAGGGTGCGCTTTTAAAATATTACAGATTTGCTTTAAATTTGCCGAATTATGCATCTTGTCATTTCGCATGTAGTAATTACTGTTTATTGATCCCGGACACCACCATTTCAACCTAATATCTATCCCTTGTGGTGTAAATCTCAAATTTCACATGGTTCGAAGCAGGTTTTTACTTGGACTATATGTCGACTTCTCCTTGACGACGTCACATATCAGACATTTAAACTTACTATGTATAATCTCTCCTTATATTATTTTAACTGATTTAACCTCTAAAATGCTGCTTTGCACATTAAAATTATACAATGATGAATTCAGCTTGAAACCATTTGCATATACAGTTAAAAATCACTTGCTCCTCCATTAAACTATATTTCGTATCACCATATCATGTGTTTTAATATACATCTTTCCACAATGATATCTAGGTCGTTATGTTATTTCAGATTCCAATTCTAAAGGTAAAACCGTGTATTCCCACCTCCATGTTGCCTAACAACATGTAATCTAAATTGTCATCAATACTTTGTTCCACGTTTGCTATCGTATTATGTATCAAAGTGGAATAGTAATGGATCATGTTGTCTATACTCCCATTAGAATATGTCATGTTATGAAGTCAGGGTGATTCCCACTACTGTATATGAAGCATCAGCTGTCTGTCCATCATATATACACTGTAGGGGTATATGCCCATGCATTGAAAACAGATTCGCCTCTAATTACTGCTTATATTTATTCCCACAGAAAAATGTTGCTAGAATCTGTATTCACTATTCACCAATAATATGCAGTTAATAATTTGCTAACACTTTTAACATTTCTCTGTGCTAAATATTGTATTAAAAGATTGAACTAGGTTTATATTGATTCGAGGTGAATGCCTTCTAAGCTGTATGGCAATGATGTTAGTAGTACTTTGTTACCTTATACTAATGCATTGGACATTGTATTAACAGGTGAGTGGCAGGTCTCGGTTCTACGCAATGGAGAACATACAAATGGCAGCCCTTATACAATGAATGTCACCAAACCTCAGGCTGTCAAGCTATGTAACCTTGAGGGTGGAATCATAGGCCAACCTTTCTCATTTACTGGTGAGTAGGATCATCAGCTACATTCATTGCTCACCTTTCAGTAAGCTGTTAGTTTTTTGTCATGCATTTTAGTTGAGACTCCCACTTTCTTTAAGTTACAGATTGCGATAGGTGTTCTGCTGTTATGTTATTTTAGATTGGGTACCTGTGGCTAACAGTATCTTTTTTGAATTTTTAGTTTTCTTATACAATCAGTGTGGTTGTAAGATCGGTGCTAGATTTAGATTTTTTTTTCAAATCTACACATGAAATTCAGCTAGTCTATTTATTTTAATCAAAATTTAATGTTGATTATCACTGAAACCTCTAAAAATAAAGTTGTTAATCTGAATCCGCACATTTTCACTAAATTTTATATACACATTTTATAAATTAAAATAGGTCTGTATGTATCACTTTGTGTTGGTTATTTTTACATAGCTGATGCTACGGAGGCAGGAAACGCTGAGTTACAGTGTATGATCACTTTGAATGGACGTGCATTACTTTCAACCATAGAAAAGACTGGTAAGCCATAGCAGTATATAATAGTCACAGTCAGTGTGAGTCATTGCAGTATGTAGTAGTCACAGTCAGTATTAGTCATAGTGTGAGTCATAGCGGTATGTAAGTCATAGTGTGAGTCATAGTAGTATATAATAGTCACAGTCAGTGTTAGTAATATTGTGAGTAATTGCGGTATATAATAGTCATAGTAAGTGTTAGTCGTAGTGTGAGTGATAGCGGTATATATTAGTCACAGTCAGTATTTGTCATAGTGTGAGTCATAGTAGTATATAATAATCAAAGTTAGCTTTAGTCATAGTGTGAGTCATAGCCGTATATAATAGCCACAGTCAGTGTTAGTCACAGTGTGAGTCATAGTGGTATATAATAGTCACAGTCAGTGTTAGTAATATTGTGAGTAATTGCGGTATATAATAGTCACAGTAAGTGTTAGTCATAGTGTGAGTCATAGCGGTATATAATAGTCACAGTCAGTATTTGTCATAGTGTGAGTCATAGCAGTATATAATAATCACAATTAGCTTTAGTCATAGTGTGAGTCATAGAGGTATATAATAGCCACAGTCAGTTTAGTCACCGTCAGCGTTAGTCACAGTCAGTGTTACTCACAGTCAGTTTTAGTCACAGTCTGTGTTAGTCACAGTCAGTGTTAGTCACAGTCAGTGTTAGTCACAGTCAGTGTTAGTCACAGTAGGGTCACTGCTATGAGTGATAGTATGAGCCACAACTGATTTGTCATCCCAACTCAAGTTGCCCGAAGCATTCAGTCACCATACAACTCATAACATCTCCTTCATATACATTTGTATATTGTTTTAGGTGAACGTATGTACCGTGTCAAGTTTGTACCGGATGGACCGGGTATACATCTCATAAGGCCAATGTACGGAGGCAAAGATGTTCGCGGTGAGCTGATTGTTCTTTCCTTGCCCAGATATTGGCTATAGTCTAGTATAGTAGATGTTATATCACTTTCGTTATAAAATGATGATATCGGATTTCTATGTCAAGCTGTTTTTTATGACAGTTTTTTCCAACTTTAAGCTGCCAGTCATGTATACCATATTTAGTTGACTGCCTTAAGATAAGATCGGTTGATGCTTGCTCTGGTATAGTTTAACCAGTTTGAGTCAAGAACTCAGACCACATGTTTCTTTGTTTTGCATGATCGCAGAGCATAACCAGTTATGTAGCCTCCTTGTCTAATAACACTAATGGTTTTCTGCTAATTTCTCTCACTGCAGCTAATGAAGTTGACAGGTAAGAGCTCATCCTGTAGGTGCTCGGTGTTGCAATGCAAGGACATTGACTGTATGTTGCTCTATTTAGGTGTTTACTGTACTAACTGCTAGAGTATTACTTAGGAATTAGGGATAAGCATGTAACGGTGAAGACTGTAGACATATTTATACTATTGGTGTCTTCCTGCTGGAATGAAATGCTTAATGCATGTGTATGACTGCTATCCTATCATGGCTATCCTTTGATGATCTGTATCACCATTGCCTTTAGTGTAAACTGTTAATTGGTCAATCCTCAGCCAATGAAATCTTAGCTCATACGCTCGTCTGTTCACATATCTGCTGATTACGGGTGTCTGTGGAGAATTATTGATTCCAGCAAAATGTATGGCTAATCTTTCAAGAAATGTATAACTGCCCAACACTTCAGATGTGTCTCAGTAGTTAGTTAATATTGTGTTGTACAGGTGAACCGTATAAGGTGGAGATAACAGACAGTAATCTGGTTCTCACCAATGGACCAGGGTTGAAGAAGGCTAAGATTAACCAGACCACACAGTTCTCCGTAGACGTCTCACAGGCCGGATCTGGAGAGCTCACTGTAGGCATCAAAGGTGTGCAATGACCTCTATACAATTACTGCTTTGAATCTGAATATGTTAGGTTTTTGGATATTGGTTCTTTTCGTTGTACGAATATTTTTGCCGTTCATATCAGTTAGTTGAAGTCAGTGGTGTAGGAGTATTCTGGCATACCTTACTTTGTATATCGAAAGTTGTATTTGACCGCCGGAGAATTTCATTCAGTGGTCTGAGCATAACACGCTAACATGTGGTCGTGTAATATATATTTTACTAAGGTGTATTTGTACTTGTTAGATGCTAGTGGAGAGACAGTACCATTTACTCTTGAGAAAGTCACAGATAAGAATTACGTAGTACAGTATGCTCCACAAGTTATTGGTAAGTAGTATGCCTGCATGTTTAGAATACTTATTTTTAGATCTGTAGATGGTTTAAGATACAATAGAATTATTAACTATCAGCTGTATAATACTGTATATTCAAAATTCCTGTATATTTTGTGTATGTAATGGGTGCTTCTATGAGGGAATTCTAACACCGAATGCAGAGCTTATACATATGTATAAGCTCTGCATTCGGTGTTAGAATTCCCTCATGTATATATACATGTTCAACTCGTGATATTGATCGGCTGAGCTAGAATCCAGTAAGTGTCTTTCAGTCATGGAAAGCTGCTGTAACCTTAATTATGCAACTCAATGATGAATCAGGAATAAGTTTAAATTTAATTAAAAAAGTATGTTGTGGATTCTTACTTGTATATCATTTGATTGGATGGATTTTGTTGTAGGTGTTCACAGCGTAGAGCTGGAATTTGATGGGAAGAGAGTAAAGGACTCCCCATTCAGTGTGAATGTGTACTGTGATCCTAAGGCTGAGGTGCCATATGATGGTGCAGTTGGTGAACCAGTTACTATACTGCGTAAGTATCTGATGTGATAAATATGTCAACTATTGACCCATATTTTGTAGGTTCCATTTCATATAGGTCAGTTGGCTTCTATAAATCTCTACTATGTACATGTATGTTGTACTATAAACCCATAGGGTGACATGTCTATGTTAAACTATGGAGGTCAGTGGGTAACATGTCAATATGTACATGTATGTCCAAATATACTTGTAGGTTGCCATTTTATTACATACAATCCAAGTGGCATTGTTATAACTAAAGCCTAGATGTTTGTAACTATACATATAATGTGTTATTGTCAACCATATACACATGCGGTCTCACCTTCGATGTACATGTAACATAATTTATAATAAATGTAATATGTAATATATACAAGTACAGTTGAACTTGCTTAATTCAGCCTCGGATAATTCAAGAACTTGGTTAGTTCAAACTATTAGCCTTGATCCCTGCTGAGCACTATATATTATAGGTGATCTTACAATTCAAACTCAGTCCTAATTCAAACCAATTATGGCGGTCCCTTGGAGTTTGAATTAAACAAGATTCACTGTATATACAATATATATATATACATTGTATATGTTGTCTATTGTTATTTTTCTCATTCAGTGAACACTACCAAAACTGGTACTGGAGACCTGAATATAATAGTGAATGATGGTACAATAGATGTGGTTACAAAGAAGTTAGCCAAGTGCTCCTACAGTGCAGAGTTCCTACCACCTGATGTCGGGCAGTACAAAGTAGAGCTCGAATTCAATGATACTCCCATACAAGGTACACAGGCTATTTTACTATTGACAAGGTCTACTGGTCCTAAGTATTACCTGAACTTTACAACTTCTACAGGAAGTGACATTCACCCCTTTGTACGTTCTGATATGCTTACAGGGAGCCCATGGTATGTTAATGTGACATCTCCTATCGTGAGGACAGAACCTCCAGTACTTCCTCCATCCACTCCTGTCCGTGAGACATCACAAACACCCCCTCTGCCTACTACAAAGCCCCCGACACCGCCGTTAGCTACGGCTAAACCGCCATCACCCCCAGTTGATATCTACGCTGTGGTTAAACCGAAGAAAGTATCGGCAGTCCCTGCTCAATATGCAAGAGTTCGGGAAAAAACTACATTTGATGTCTTGGGCAATAAGAATGTTAGTGTGAGGATTATAGGTAAGGTTTCTTTTTGAGATCGTTGCACCAATATCTGCATTAATCTGTATAGAAGCACACTCCCTAATGGCAGTTCAATTACTGATCAGATGTTCACATAATCTACAGCATTCAGTTTAACCTACCTAAGGCTGCTAGTATTTTTACTGCCACTTTGGCTATGTTGTGTTGCGCCAGATCTAATGCATCCAATGACGTCAGTTGAATAGTGGTCATAAAACTAATACGCTGATGTTTATTGGCCAATTCTTCTATAATTACTGCAGAAGAACCATCCCGTTTACTAAACCCTAATACATCGATTGGGTTCAAATTAACAGGTGGCCTTGTTTATTCGAACAAGGAGTGTTATCTGCTCATCTTTGCTTCAGTTGCCATTGTATGAGAGGATTACTCCCCGGTATTGCTACCAGTTGTACAGTATTTTGAGCAATCGTATTACAATTATTTTGGCTACCATATTGTGTTCTTTCTGGTATATGATTGTAGATGTGTTTGGAGCTAAAATACCGTTCACCCTGAGCGATTCTCCAAGTGGTTTAGCTGTCAGCTACCAGTTTGAATATATCGGTAAGTGTCAGCGTGTCAGGAAACCATATACATGATGGTAGTACTCAGTTAATAGCCAACACTTGGTACCTAGTAGTCGGTAGTTAGTAGTCAGTAGTCAGTAACTAGTAGTCAGTAGCTAGTAGTCAGTAGCTAGTAGTCAGTAGCTAGTAGTCGGTAGCTAGTAGTCAGTAGTCAGTAACTAGTAGTCAGTAGCTAGTAGTAAGTAGCTGGCTGTAGCAGTCAGTAAATTGTGGACTAACTTAGCTACTTGAATGTCGTAGTTAACATCCATCCGTTTCTGTGCATAGACTTTGTGCATCATATTATATCTCAGTGTTTATTGTCACATCTCCTGTCCATAATGCCACCATGCCTGTACCCATGATGCCACATCATTTCCTTTGCAGGTGACAATTGGATTCACCTTACCAACCAAGCTGGGAAGCCTGTGAAAGGAAGTCCCTTTTTAGTGTGCGCTTTTGACCCTAGCCTTGTGGTTGTGAAAGACCTAGAAAGTAGGGGCCATGTAGACACCCCCACTCAATTCACAGGTGAGCTGATTGTATGTGCTATAACTTCTTTTTATCATAATAATAGTAATAAAAATGCTTTATATATGTTCTCTATGTTCTGGTGTCAATAGAGGTGGTGAGGTTGGGGTTACACAAAGTGATGCTGTAAGATTTTATTTAAACTGAGATAGATGATTATGTCTTTTAATCTACTTTACAATGGCTGGATTTGCAGCTCTAAGGTGTTACCTTGTGCAGTATTCAATACTACTTCCTGCTTGACGATGTGACTGAGTATGTCATGTTATGTTATATAGCAATTTCTAATTTGAAGTATATCTTCTTTTTCATGATTAACTCAATTTGAAATTGTCTCACTTGAATAAGTGACCTGATTATTTTTAAGTTTTGCGTCTATGCACCGTATTTGAGCCTGGATAGTTCAATGCAATAATACCTCAGTGACTCTCTTTAGAACAAAGAACTTGAGACTATGATTAACAGCACTACTAAATATTGTAATAGTACTTGCGCATGTCAGACTAAATTGGAGTTATCTTTCTTGAAGGTATGAATCTTGTTGCTAAATACATTTGAGTAGTATAGTCAGTGCAGATCTGCACAGACACCCGGTCATTTCCGCGTCTTATTAGCCCTAGATCCAAAAACTCCCCGGGCGGACGACCACCCCACCCGTCCTCTCGCCCCCTCCTCTCCCCTAAACCTCACTCTATGTGCAAAGCCCTAGAACCTACCCCCCGATCGCGGGTGGGGTTTCAAAAACCTCATCGGCTGTTCCGTAGAACCCAGTCTAAAGAGCAAACCCCTCGCCCGGTCCCACGGCTCGGGCGAGGGGGCGCGCGCGTACGCGCGCGCGCCCCCCGCCCCGCGAACCCCACCCGTCCTCCCTCCACCCGTCCCCGCCCCTCCCCACCCCTCCCCACCCCAAACCCCTCCGCCTCGCCCTCCGCCTCGCTGCGGTTCTCGTTCGCGAGTCCAGCCGTGGCCCCACGCCGCCGTCCCCCCGCCCGTCCCCCGCCCCTCCCCCGCTCTCCCGCCCCAACGACCCGTCGCTACCCTCGCGGGCGGACCGTCGGCTAGAGTAGGGTGAAGCGAAGGAAAATACGGGTTAGAGTAATGGTGTGTGATGTATTCTAGATGATATACGACCATGAAAAATATGAGTCAGGGTAATGATACGCGAGTTTGTTTTAATTTTCAATACGTTTGAGAGTAATAATATAAAACTAAGTGATAAAAAACCTGATACACGACTATGAAAAATATGAGTAAGGGTAATGATACACGAGTTTGTTTTGATTTTCAATACGTTTGAGAGTAATAATATAAAACTAAGTGATAAAAAACTTGATACACAACTATGAAAAATATGAGTAAGGGTAATGATACGCGAGTTTGTTTTAATTTTCAATACGTTTGAGAGTAATAATATAAAATCAATCGATAAAAACCGATATACGACTATGAAGAATATGAGTAAGGCTAACGATATACGAGTTTGAGAGTAATAATATGAAATCAATTGATAAGTAGACACGAATGAGTGTGGATGACAAAAGTTTTTGCCTCAAAACTGTGCAGTGGCGGGGAGGAGACGCTCGCCGAGGATGGAGTCTAGAATGGCACAATCGTAGAATGTTCTCCCGCTCTTGGAAGTCTTCTGTCCCTTGTACACCATCACGGAGGGGAGGAGGTCTTTCATCGAAACTGCCAGACGTCCCGGAAGGAAGACCTCTCCCTTTCTTTCTTCGTTTCCAATCCGACACTCGTAGGCGGCAATGGAGTTGCTCGCGTTATCACCATCACCGCACCTTGGGACGTATGCGGGTCGGAGCGCGGTCACCACCAGCACAGAACCAACGGGGAATGAAGATAGCGTTTGCACTCGAAAAAATTCTTCCAACTGGGCCAAGGTCTTCTTTCTCAAGTCACCGGCCAGCTTTTTCATGGCTGCTCCTGGCAGGGAGCACACGCTCTCGATACGGTTGAATGTGTTTTGTCCTTTAGCGGTCTCCTGCTGTCCCAAGTACACCATGATCCTAGGTGGAAGAGTAAGGTCCTTTAGCTCCTCTTCTTTGACATCCGCTAGCTTGGGCATGGCGTGACGAATGTTGGTGTGAAAGCTGATGCAATGTCTCATCCCCTTGTCATCCACATAGCTTGCCCTGGCTAAGAATGCTTTTCCGAATGCCGTTTCAACCACCGAACCTCCACTCACTTCTAGCACAGTTCCTGGCTCTAGCTCTGACAACTTCACCGTCGTCTGCAGAGAGCTCCTCTTCTCCGCTCCCATGCTCCTACAATAACGAAAGTGGTGTATATAGATCCGACAAAGTGGTTAAACGGGAGAAAGATAGTACGGTAATTTATAGATATACGAACAGGGTTACTTACATTAGGGTTGCCGCCACTGCACGAGCTTTCTCCAGGCTTAGTCCCCCGCTCTTTTTCTTTCCCTTGCAAGGGGACTTGGTAGCTTTTTTTCCCTTCGTCGTCGTCTCACCACCATCCATTTCTTCCGTAGCCGTATCAGCTCCGTGGCCATCATCATCATCATCATCTGATATTACAATCACCTGGGATTTCTTCTTTTTCTTAGCACAGATTTCATCTCCTTTTGGGTTCTTCCTCTTCTTGGCTGTTGTGGTCTCGCCCCTATCCGAGGCCCGCTCCGGGGAGGACGGAGAGTCCGCCATGTTAGAAAGATCCTTTCGGGCAAGACTCCCCACTCCTATTATTTTCCCCTTCTTCCGTGCCTCTTTTAACGCATCCACCTCTTCTTTCCTCTTCTGACTGCACTCTTCTTCTTCAATAATTCCATCCATTTGTGAGTCCGTTAAGCCCGCAAATAGCTCTTCTTGGTTTTGGACTATGTTGTCAGTATCCATTGATAATGTACTATTGTAGTAGTGTAGCTGTACAGTAGTGATGTGCTGAACTTTGAATGCTGAGACTGTGATCCCACTCTCCCTTTATACAACTGCTCATTTCTTGACTCCTCCCTTTTTTTTATCCAATCCCAATGTGACCCGATGCATCCCGATGTGAATCCGAAGCTTCCCGATGCATCCCGATGTGATTCCGAAGCTTCCCGATGCATCCCGATGTGAATCCGAAGCTCCCCGATGCATCCCGATGTGATTCCGATGCTTCCCGATGCATCCCGATGTGAATCCGAAGCTTCCCGATGCATCCCGATGTGATTCCGAAGCTTCCCGATGCATCCCGATGTGAATCCGAAGCTCCCCGATGCATCCCGATGTGATTCCGATGCTTCCCGATGCATCCCGATGTGAATCCGAAGCTTCCCGATGCATCCCGATGTGAATCCGAAGCTCCCCGATGTGATTCCGATGCTTCCCGATGCATCCCGATGCATCCCGATGTGATTCCGAAACCTCCCGATGCACCCCGATGTGAATTGACACATCGGGATGCATCGGGAAGCTTCGGAATCACATCGGGATGCATCGGGATGCATCGGGAAGCTTCGGATTCACATCGGGATGCATCGGGAAGCTTCGGATTCACATCGGGATGCATCGGGAAGCATCGGAATCACATCGGGATGCATCGGGGAGCTTCGGATTCACATCGGGATGCATCGGGAAGCTTCGGAATCACATCGGGATGCATCGGGAAGCTTCGGATTCACATCGGGATGCATCGGGAAGCATCGGAATCACATCGGGATGCATCGGGGAGCTTCGGATTCACATCGGGATGCATCGGGAAGCTTCGGAATCACATCGGGATGCATCGGGAAGCTTCGGATTCACATCGGGATGCATCGGGAGGCTTCGGATTCACATCGGGGGGCTTCGGATTCACATCGGGGTGGTATTGCCAAGGGTGGGGAAATGGTTAGACTCCGCCCACTGAATACTACTATTTAAGGTATGAGTTTCTCACTTTAGCAGTATGAACAATCAGCCTCTAGTCAACAGAGTGAGAGTAAACAGAGACAGCTACCTACTAGTCAATGCGTGAACAGAGATGTCAACAAGTAGAACATAAGGTTAGTGTTAAATGGAGTAATTGGCAGCAATTGTGAAGTGTTTATTGTATAAAATGCTATCAAGTTAAAAAATGACTCACACCCTACTGCTATATATTTTTATAAGGAGACTAAACAGAGACACCTACCTTCTAGCCAGCACATGATCAGCAGAGATGTCAACAAGTGGAAAAGAAGGTTAGTGCTAAATGAGGTATTTGGTAGCAATTGTGGATTGTCTATTGTTTATGTAGTGTGAAGTAAAAGAATAATAACTTACACCCTACCATTTTTTTTTTTTTTTATAGGGGGAGAGACCTCTCGTCAGGTCGAGCACACCTGTCAACTATGCGGTCTGGTTCTCAGAACAGCGTTTTCTCTAGACAGGCACACGAAGAGAATGCATGCACAGGCTCACCCGCACAAGTGCCCCGTTTGTGGCGGATGTTTTGATGGGAGGAGAAAGCTAGGTCATCACATGAGGCGATTTCATAGCGAGGGTAAGGTGGAAAAAGATGAGGGAGGTGCAGAGAAGTTTGATGATGTTTTCTGGTCTAAACCGCCAACAGCTGAAGAGGGGGATGAGATGGGGGTGCTACTAGCCCGCTATTGGAGCTCCATCAGGTCCGCAATACACTCTCGCCCCGTGGAAGATATTCTCAATGTTCGAGTGTGGAGAGGGGAAGGTGAAGACGAAGGAGATGAAGAGGTGTGGACTAAGTTGAGAGCAATGTGGAAGAGAGTGCCTTGTACTGTGAAGATTAACTGTAGCGCTGGAGTCATCCTCGAGCATAAGACCAGTGGAGAGTTGCGCTACTTTCACTCATCGAGCAACAATGCCGCATTCTTCCCCAAACCAAGACTGATCAGAACAGAGAATGAGATGAGAGAGTTTTGCGAATCTGTGCAGGAGCTTGACTTGAGAGAGAGGTCAGCACAAAGGAGACCGAATACCGCTTGGGCTTTACGTCACATTGCGAATCTGACATTCTACATCTATAAACTCCTAGAGATTGGCAAGGTGGGCGGTGTAGTGAGCAAACTCCCAGACTACATACTTAACAACCGACACGTGATAGCACTAGACGTAGACTTTTGGGCTAGAGGAGGTGCGCGTCCCTACTCAGACAACTTGTGTTTCTTTAGATGCTTGGCCATGATGTATGACTGTAACTGCGACCAAAAGAAGGGATGTCGTTGCCGTCGCCCCTCTTGCACCACAACACATCGCTTGTTTAAACAATACATGAGACAAACTAAATCTTCTTCCCCACCCTCATCAACTTTGTCAGACTTTCCCGGGGTGGACTCGAGTGATCTACTGGCCTTGGAAGATCATTTTGACGTATCTATAATAGTCTTCTGTCTAACTGATGATGGGGTAGCTCCGATAGTTTGGTCATCCGGGGCACGAAACAAAGCCCATAAACTCTTCGTCAACATGTACGAAAAACACTTCAGCTGGATAAAGAATGTTGATTCGTTTGCCAGATGTTTCACCTGCAAGGTGTGTGATAGCGCGTTTACACGCTTGTCCAGCCTACGACGACACAAGTGCTCGCCAGAAGAAGCATCGGTGTTCGTTTTCCCTGGTGGAACGTTTGGATCCCCGCCAACCATATTCACAAAACTCAAGCGAGTGGCGGGAATAGAGGTGGTGAACCCCGACCTCTTATACTACCCCTACTATATCACCTATGATATCGAATGCTTCATGCCAAAAGACAACCTACCAACTAACACCACCACGATGACTTTTAGTGCAAGACACGAACTACTGAGCATATCCGCGTGTTCTAACGTCCCGGGGTTTGAGCGAGCCAAGTGTTTTGTGAGGAGCGTCGACAGCAAGGATGGGACGAAGTGCATTCGTCAATTCGTCCAATACATAGCAAAGATTGCTGACGTGGCAGGAGATTTGTTCGGAGAAAGATTCCAGGATGTACGCGAGCGACTCTCTACCTTCCTCGCGGATCGGGCGGATAGAGAAGAGGCCTTTGCTGACGACAAGTTCTCTAACGACTCGACTTACAGGGTGAAGTCCGGTCTCTCCGGATTAGAAAGAGAATTAGAACAGCACATCTCCAGTGTTCCGGTGGTCGGCTTCAACTCGCAAAAGTATGACCTAAATATACTAAAGGGTCCTTTACTTCGCTCTCTACAAGAGGAGGAGGGAGAAGATTTTGTTTTCATCGTTAAGCGTGTTAACAGTATGTCCTGCGTGGAGAGTAGGCGTTTTAGATTCCTTGACATATGCAACTTTATCGCACCAGGCTTCAACTACTCCAAATACTTGAAGGCATTTGGCGTGTCAGAGAGTAAGGGATTCTTTCCTTACGACTGGGTAGATTCCCTGAGAAGGTTGGATCATCACGGACTCCCTCCCCGAGAGAGTTTTTTCAACTCGCTGACTCAGCAAGAATTGAGCCAGCAAGATTATCACCACTGTCAGCTCGTGTGGGAAAGAGAGAACATGGAAACGTTCAGGGATTTCCTCATCTGGTACAACAACCTCGATGTGGCCCCATTCATCGAGGCCATTGCACGTCAGAGCTCTATCTATCGACAAAAGGGTATTGATATGTTGAAATCTGCAATCTCGCTTCCAGGCTTGGCTATCAGATGGTTGTTTATGGAGGTGGAGGCCCGACCTTACGGCTACTCTCCTCCGCAAGCCGCTCTCCCGCTGCATAGGTTAATGTCTCTCCGAGGCGAACTTTGCAACTCACAACCCATATGTCTGTTCGATGAGGAGAGCAAAAGTCTGTACCACACTCTCCGTGATAACCTCGTGGGAGGGCCAAGCATCATCTTTCACAGACATCATGAAGTTGGAGTGACCTCTATTCGAGAGAAGATTTATGGCGCATCCGCAAAACCCTGTAGGTCCATTCTGGGAGTCGATGCCAACGCTCTCTACCTATACTGCATGATGGGGAATATGCCTACGGGTTATCCCAGGCGGAGGCTAGAGAGCCGAGGCTTTGCTCTGGAACCCGTTAAAAAGTTCAGCAAAGTGGCGCATGGATGGTTAGAGTTCCAATCGTGGAAGAGAGGAGAGGTCATCCTTCACCAACAGAATGGAGGAGAAATGAGGATAGGGTGTCACAACCTACCGGTGGATGGTTATAGCGAACAGAGTCGGACTGTGTACCAATTCCACGGTTGCTACTGGCACGGACACGAGTGCGAGCTAGGAGGGAATGGAAAAGGTGTCAGAAACATGACGAATGAAGAGCTCCGGGTGGATACTGCGAGGAAAGAAGATTACATCAAGGCTCTAGGCTATAAGCTCATCACCACTCGGGAGTGTGAGTGGGGAGCGCGAGTTCGTTCGGATGAAGAGGTTAGGACATTTCTCTCCGTCTTCTTTTCTTCTCTCTATCCAGAGAGGGGTTGTGTCAACCTCGATAAAATAATCAACAGTATTCGTAGTGGAGAGTACTACGGTTTAGTGGAGTGTGACATTTCCGTACCCGAAGAGCTAAAGGCGAAGTTCTCTGAGATGGCACCTATTTTCAAGAATATAAATGTGGGAAGAGAACACCTTAGCGAACACATGCGCGCTTTTGCCAATCAGAACGGATTCTTGAAGAGACCTCAGCGAATGCTCGTGGGGAGTCTTTTTGGCGAGCGAATCACACTACTCACCGATCTGGCTAGATGGTATCTAGATCAAGGTTTGATAATTACCAGGGTCTATCAGTTTGTTCACTTTATCCCACGAGCCGTCTTCAAAGACTTTGGTTCTTCGGTCTCAGACGCAAGGAGAGGGGGAGATCTGGACCCTGATCTGGCCCTCTTGGCCAGCACCAGCAAGCTCGTTGGGAATTCAGCCTACGGAAAGACCATAACAAATAAAGAGAAACATAAGACTGTCAAGTATGTAGAGACAGTAGAGGGGGCGGCCGTCAAAGTGAGGAGTAGGCACTTTTCTAGTCTCAACGAAGTCGATGAAAACTACTTTGAGATAGAGCTTCACAAGAAAAAGGTAAGTGTTGACAATCTTTCTTACTTTGACTCTTGATTTGACAAAACTTTTTCCGAGTGGAAGGGTGAACTTTCTCTCTCTCTCTCTTTCTTTCTTTTAGATTCGAATGGATGTTCCATCCGTCGTAGGATTCGTCATACTCCAGAGAGCCAAGTTGAGGATGCTAGAGTTCTACTACGACTTTATGGATAGGTGAGTAGAACTAGACTATACAAAGATTTTATCAAATCCTTTTCTATTTATTCTTCGGTGTCAGCAACCTCTAACTCGCCCGATTTATTTTCACAGATTCGTCAGCAGAGAGGACTTTGAGTACGTAGAAATGGATACGGATAGCGCTTACATGGCCCTGAGTGCTCGCAATATAGATGAGGTCATCCGAAAAGATAAAAAAGAAGAGTTCTACAGAGAGTATGGTAAATGGTTTCCCAGACCCTTCTGCGATAGTCACAAGGGAGACTTTATCACAACCAAGGTGCTCGGGCAAGAGTGGGAGATGAGGGAATGTTGTGAGAAGGTGCAGCGATACGAAACACGAACCCCTGGTCTGTTTAAGGAGGAGTTTCGGGGGGAGGGGGTCATCGCGCTCAACTCAAAAACTTACTTTTGTTGGTCCGCTGACGGCGATAGCAAGTATAGTAGCAAAGGACTAAATAAAAGAGGAAACACCCTAACCAAAGAGAAGTTCCTCTCCGTGCTCAAAACAGGGGAGTCGGTGAGAGGAGACAATCGGGGTTTTATCAGAAGAGGAAATCAAACGTATAGCTATACCCAGCTAAAGACCGGACTCACCTACTTCTACGGTAAGCGGAAGGTTGCGGAAGATGGGGTGAGTACGAGTCCTATAGAATGTTAGTACTGATTTCTCGGAGATGAGACTACTTCATTCGATAAATCGGAGAGTAAACGAACAGTGCATCATAACCCTTGTATATATATATATATATATATCCGTATAATTTTTTTTCACATTCACTCTCTATTGTAAGGGGTCTCCGTCCTCAAAATGGAGGGTTTATCGGTTGTAGCCTTAAAACCGAGCAATAAAACACTAGCTAATACATTAAAAACCATTTACCTCTCCAAACCAAAGGGGTAGACGGTACTAGCGCAGCTTCCGCTCATACTCACCCCTTATCAGTTCACATTTCTTCTATTGTCTTCATTCGTAGGTGGGGGGTGACATCGCACGCGCACGATGCGCTCTCTCCCTATCGGAGTTTGCTACCCGGGGGAAAGTGGACGCGGTGGTCAAAGAAATTGGTGGCGAGTCAACGACATCATCGTAGAGGCGGGTCTATTTGTAGGATGATGATGATGATGATGGTGATGATGATGATGATGATGATGATGATGGTGATGGTGATGGTGATGATGATGATGATGATGATGATGATGATGATGATGATGATGATGATGATGATGATGATGATGGCGATGAGAAGACAAGCATCCATCTATCCCGTTTATCTATTTCTATTTCTACCCCTCCGAGCGATGATGTCGTCGGCTAACCTCCTCGCGAAGTCCACGGTTTGAAGCGCGGAAGAGCCACCGCCTTCACTTTCCCTCGCCACTCGTCACGGGGACGGGTGATTTCCCTAGGGGAGGGTCCGGGGAAAATGAGGGTTAAGACGCGAGTCTTTCATCGAAGGTCCGGGGGCGCTCGAACGGAGGAGCGCGCGAGTGCGGTGTCACCCCAACCAGTTCAGTCTCAACAGTCCCCGGCGAAGAAATCATCCGGAAGCACCACCACCACTCGGTAAGTTTCTTATAGTAGTATAGTCAGCGTCGTAAACTCTGCACGGGCACTCCGCACGGATGTAGCCTATCATTACTCTAACCCGTATTTTCCTTCGCTTCACCCTACTCTAGCCGACGGTCCGCCCGCGAGGGTAGCGACGGGTCGTTGGGGCGGGAGAGCGGGGGAGGGGCGGGGGACGGGCGGGGGGACGGCGGCGTGGGGCCACGGCTGGACTCGCGAACGAGAACCGCAGCGAGGCGGAGGGCGAGGCGGAGGGGTTTGGGGTGGGGAGGGGTGGGGAGGGGCGGGGACGGGTGGAGGGAGGACGGGTGGGGTTCGCGGGGCGGGGGGCGCGCGCGCGTACGCGCGCGCCCCCTCGCCCGAGCCGTGGGACCGGGCGAGGGGTTTGCTCTTTAGACTGGGTTCTACGGAACAGCCGATGAGGTTTTTGAAACCCCACCCGCGATCGGGGGGTAGGTTCTAGGGCTTTGCACATAGAGTGAGGTTTAGGGGAGAGGAGGGGGCGAGAGGACGGGTGGGGTGGTCGTCCGCCCGGGGAGTTTTTGGATCTAGGGCTAATAAGACGCGGAAATGACCGGGTGTCTGTGCAGATCTGCACTGACTATACTACTCATTTGTCGTGTAATACAACCAATAGGAATTTTTTTTGATGTTGACAAAGCCTGTGTTCTATGTTACAGTTGATGCTAGTAAGGCTGGTCGAGGTGAAGTCTCGGTAGTAATAGATGGAGGGGATACACCATGTACTCTACAGTCTCCCTCCACTGGTATATTCACAGCTTCTTACACCAGCAAAAGCCACGGTACCAGAAACATTGAGGTCTTCTTCAATAAGATAGCTATACCAGGTATGTTACTGTACTGTACTGTTAGATATCAGAACAGTATTCCAGTCTATTATTTGGGAATGTCTTGTTATCTGGAATAAACTATCCACTCACAGTTTGCTTGGGGGGGGGTGCTTGGGTGGGGGGGGTGCTTGGGTGGGGGGGGGTGCTTGGATGGGGGGGTGCTTGGGGGGGCGGGGCGGTGTTTATTAGAAAACTTAGTTTCTGATTTTGCTAGCTTATTAGTTCAATACACCGTATTTGGTGCTGTGATATTGCTGTCGTTGTATGTTAATGTATGTTACTAGTTGGCGATTCAATGCTAGCAATGGCAACCTCACCACTATAATTTGTATACCTGACAGTGGTGGCTTGCGCTATCTTATTCATGTTCATATAACAGAAGTCACACTGTATGTCTAGAGTTGTCTCCACTCTTTATTGGGTATCTGCATGCACATGCAATGCACCTCAAAGTTATTAAATTTATTGGGAGTTGTTCTCTCTCTCTCAAGAGTATATCAGTTGAAGGCACCATTCACTACCAGCCAGTATACATGTAACATATCGTTATAAAGGCCAAATATATGTTGTAGAGATAATGATAATATTGTTGTTACTTTCACACTTGTAGGCTCACCTTTCCATACAGACTATGGGTCTCCTGTCCTGGTGCAGACAACTCCAGTGGGTGAGTTTATATTCTTTTACCTTTAAATCTATTCTAGGCAGGATACCACTCATATTATAATGTATATCATATGCGTTGGATTTGTTTAATTTGATTGTAAACCATGTTGTATGTCGTACTGCGTGCTGATTTGGTGGTCCGGTGGTTTGGTACAGTTCTTGTGGACAGTTGTAGTCGCATTGCAGAGTTTATAATCGACAAAAGTATTCTTCGTTTATTTTGAATGATTCTCTCATTAAGACACTGTCTCGTACACAACTGTATATATGTGTAAGATGGGTTTAAAGTTATTATATTAACCTTGACTAGAATTTTCATTCATGCGCAAGCAATAATAGGAAAAGTCATGAGATTTTGGAGTTGTATTCCTTCTTTGGATAATTTGCAAAGAGAGGAAAACTCCAAAAAAGCTCCCTCTACATTCTCATAATCATTTTCTGCTAGAGAGAGGTAATTCCTTCTGCACGGCCTATATGGTTAATATCTGTGAAGCAAGTCTGTATTTATATACAGTAGATGCTACTATTCATGTCAGTGTTTTAGAACCCACTAGAAATTTATGAAGAACCCCTTAGAGTCAGTGTATGACAATTTATATCTTGCTCAGTCCATACATATGGACATGTAGCACTAAATACTTTCCACGATTTTACTGGGTAACAATTCTGAGATTGTACTCTGTGTAACTACAGTTTTTCAGTTGTAAAAGATATGTTATTGTATTTGAGGGGGGGGCTCAGTACTAGAACATAGGCTAAGTTTGTATGTTTAACTTTGAGATTATATAACAATGAATCCCTTAGAATTATCAGTATAGAATGTTGAATGCAAACAATCTATCTATTTGACTCCCCCAATGTATGCTTTTTATCAGAGCTAATCAAGTAGTATAGGGCCCTTGGGATAAAGCAATTATGATAACATACTATATCTAGCCTAATCATATTTAATACAAAATATACTAGTACTAACTGTTGTTATTGATCTAGTACCTACCCTATGCAGTCCAATGGAAATATTGTATGACTGTTTTGGGGCATTTCTACAAATTAAAGAAAATGTACTGGTCACTATGAAAAAATTTAATATTATATAGGGCAATATTAATAGACATCACCATAAATAATTATTAGAAAATCTAAAATATACATTGTACTTTACATACTGTATTTCTCAACAATTAAAATTTGAAAATAATTACAAATAATTTTGTAATTTAAATATTATGTACATGAGAAGGCAGATAGTTAAAGCATTGACCCTTTATAATATTAAAAGATGACATGTTCAATTAAAATTTAATATCTTCAATTAAAATGTTTTGTAAAATATAATTACTTGGGTTGGAAGTGAAATACTTAAGAGGTCAGGCTTACAAAGTTATAAACTGACATTCAATGCTGACTCAATCACTTCTCTGACTCCACTGCTGCTGCCCTGTTACTGCTACTGCTGCCCTGTTACTGCTACTGCTGCTCTGTTATTGTTACTGCTGCCGATACGCTCTTATCTTGAGTTTTGACTTGGATATAAATGCTTCTTATTACTCATATATTTTGTTTATCATTTATGATTCAGAGGAGGCTAGTTTTCAGATCCGCATTCTATAGGTGTGAAGTGATATACTGTTTGTTATACATAGCTCGTAACTTAACATCCCAAAAAACAAAGACATCAAATTTCTTATGACTATAACATCTAGCAGATGTGATAGTATAGCCCACATAGTGACCTGATCATGCGTAGTCCATCATAAACATAGAGTTATATGAACACTAAACATCATGACACCAATACCTGAATCACATCACAATAGATTGGATGTAATTCGATTTTATTAGTTATAGCAGAGTAATGACTGTAAGGCCATGGTCCTGGTTGTAGTGTCAATACAAACAGATGACTATGCAATGCATACTACTCCCTAACTTGGAATAAAACACCTCTACAACATTCACAACCCACTATTGCGATTCACTGAACAATATTCTGTTTCATTTCTTTACAATAGCCATTCTACACACACAATGGAGAGCCGCAGACACCCGCCCCTCTCTATGTTTCTATTCAGTAGGAATCATGGTTATAGGATGGGGTGATTATGGAAATGCCTAATGTATTTTCGCTCACATACAAACTCATACAATTACAGTAAAATAATTAGACAAATTATGAATTACAATGTAGTCATATTATAGTTACTCCCTTTACTTGATTATACAGGAAACGGGCAATTAGTTCCTAGACAATGTGAATAGATCTAAATATAGTTTGTGCTGCCTCGTTTGTTCTTAAGCAATTAATTAACCCAATACAGCTTCTTTCAACTTACAGTATGTGTATTTATAAAACAATTGTGAGTCAGTCTGTTCACTTTGTCTGCCATCAAGCAGCAATAGTATATCACATGGAATACGTTATGCTTATGAAGTAGGATTCCATGGATATTATGTTGACAAATAAGATTTAACTTTAGAGATTGTAAAATAAAAGTAAACATTGCGGTTAAAATTCCACTTAAGAGTGTCTGAACTAATTTCCATTTAAGCAGCACAGGTCTGTATCTACAGCGTAGATCGATGTAAAATATGCATGTACTACTACATTATAATACATATGTAGTGTAGCCTACACCTACAGACCAACTATAATCCATGGTAATGAATACAAAAATAATTATTATTGAACTGAAACTATAGCCATATCATATCAAAGAAGACCTACTACTAACATAATACAAAAAGAAAACTGATTTTATAGGCAGTCCAAGGTACACGCACCTGCCAATTGTGCAGTAGAAACCAAGCACCTGCTAAATGTAGATCTCTTCTCTCTGCTACGTGTAAATTTCTGCACTAATCATATGGAAAATTAACTCTTTTTGATTCATTAAGTAATTGATTTACTAATTGTTCCATATGTACATAACAATGTAATAGAGGTTAAGTGTAGTACAGGCCATGTGTTGTACAGGTCAAGCATCTACCCATTGAGTTAATAGATCACCACTATGTGGACTTTACCAAAGCCTACAAGTATGTTGTTTGTGGAATAGTTTATGCATACTAATCACATGGGAAAGGAAATGCAAGAACAGCAGCCAACTTTGCTTTCCGTTTCTATGATGGTAAAAATGTCATTATAGTCACTTCTATTATGTCATTTGACGTGACAAATTGGACAATGTAGATATATAGCAGCTTTAGAGCAATATAATGTGATCAATCATCTTTTTATAAGATCCGACTGATAGTTCAAAAGCTTTGGTCCCTCCATTAATTGTCAAAATATTTGAATTAGTTTGGTGACTCTTTTACTGAATGACAAAAGAAAAGTTAAATTGTAACTCATACTATTGTATCCAAATGTGCTGAGGAAACATTACGAAATATACACATGACAGTAGATAAACACTAAATGCTTGACTATGGACAATGTAGTATACCCTCCATTTTCCTCTCAACTATTTAGCTAGTATATAATGATAGCCTAAGCTAGGCAAGTAGACTGTAGTATTGAGTTACTGATCCAATGTCAGCTACACCTACTCTACCTACATCTCAACAATTCACACCTTCTATTGTCACAAGTATAACAATTGCAGCGCAGCTACAAGCTTGACACCAGTTTATCTGATGAACATACATTTTGATAACGTTTAATTAGGTGTAATATAAAGCCTTAAGAATCCTGTCAAGTATAAATTCCACTGAACTACGCACTGGGAAACATGTTAATATACTCTATTATTTTCTAATATTACTGATTCATTACATTACCAAAAAGAGCCGAATACATCTATGTACAAAATAGTTATAAATACAGTTTTTATCACAGGTATGCTTCGATGTCGGTAATCACAGGATATATATGAGCATTATACAAAGCTATAATTAAATATACACGTATATACAATAATCTGCGCACCATTCACAAAGTCATGCTGTCTCCACATTAACCATGTCCCGATAAACTCTATCCGTTATATTTTCCTCCGTACCATCCCGTAACTCATCTAGACATTGTTCGCGTTTCAGCTCTAATGTACGGAGCCTTGTACGACGCTGTTTGCGCCGTTCTTCTCTATCTTTTACATCCAGTTTGCCAAAGTCCTCTTCTATTGAAGGGTTATCTCTCGATAAATGAGCGTATTTTTGTCTATAGTCAATAGTAGTTTCTCTGCAACTCGCACTGCGACGAACTCGAGCGTCTATAGCTGTCCTTAACTCGCCCATGACGTCGTTTGTGGTGCTGCTGCGAACAAAATGTCTGTGGGAATTATTACGCTGTAATCTATTGTTGTTCCTTTCTATAGGTTTTAAATGCTGGGATGTGATCTCTTGAAGTATTCCAAGATCCGTAGACGAATCTGTCATACTGTTTGAGGTTGATTTGGAGTTGGTCTCCTGCATATGACATATTTGAGAATTTCCATTGTGATGTGATTGGTTGTCTGCTGCAACGACTTCTGGTTCACTTTCGTCCTCCGAGACAGATTGTTCATTGTCACATCCACACTCAGAGCTGCACTCATGGTGGTGACCGTCACAATCAGGTGGGCAGTCAGAGTCGCACTGACAGGCTTGTATTTCCTCTTCCGAATCAGTTTGCTGTTCCTCATCACAGGAAACCTCATCTTCAGATATTTCAATGACTTCCTCGCCATTTTCAGATAAACATTGTTCAGATTCGGCCTCGGAAATGTCATTTTCTACCTCTGACTCATACTCAGGGTCGGATAGTTCCTGATACTCTATGTCCGAGTGTTCACATTCTGAAGTACATTCGTGTTCCTCCTCGTCAGAGGCAGCCTCACTTTCATCATCTACTTCCTCTTCACTATGTTCACAGTCTGAGTCGCAAAAGTGTTCTTCTACCTCACCTACAATGTGTATACAGTTGTGTTAGGCCAATAGCAATGTACAGAAAACAGCAAACGGTTTGCTTGCAGTCATATGCCGTTTGTACAAAGTTAATAGTTGCACTGTTTTTGTAGCTAGCTTACCTGTAGATTCTTCATCAATCCTTTCCATCTCGTCTTCTGAACTCCTATCTTCTTCCTCCTCTCCTTGGTCTTCGTCTGCTGAGTATTCTAGGTCACTGACTACAATAACCTCAGTACCACTAGCTGTTGTTTGTTGACTAGTGGTGGCTGGTGGTTTATCGTTATTAGGTGCTGGTGGTTTATCGTTATTAGGTGCTGGTGGTTTATCGTTATTAGGTGCTGGAATTTCCAAGGACAGATTAAATTCGCTAGCTGATACCATGCTAATGTCCGAGTCTTCATCAATGTAGGGAAGATCCGGGTATTTGTTTGACCTTGGGCTGTCATTTGCAGCATATGCGAGAGGTTCCTGGATATCACAATATTCCGAGTCTGATTCGTCGGTTGTATATCCTGTAGAGCTATGTCTCAGAATGTGTCTGGGTTGAATCTGTGGTGCACGATTTCTAGAATGTTCTAAAAGTAGCTCCTGGTGGTTTAAATGAGTGTAGCCGTTGCAGTCTGTGGGTTTTACTAAACATGCCTTCTCAACATCTATATGTTTGGCTGGGCCACACAGAGCAGCAGCAAGTGCTGACACCATGCCTCCCATGGTTGATCTACTCGCGCGTCTAACTTGCAGGTCGTTAGTCTTATCACCCTGGTGGCTGTTTCTCGGGTGATCAACTCCGCTTAAATGATCCAGATTATTACCCAAACTTTTAGACATGGTTTAAAGATTACAATCCTAAGTTTGAGCCAATTTTACATCCGCTGGCTAAATACAAAAACATTAAACATTATTTCACTACTGATAATGTTTGTTTTTGTATTACTCCATGTTTAAGTTTGAGAATAGAATGCTTTCATAGTTATAAACCAAAGTTAATGGGTGCAGATACGTTTCACTCAGCCCTTCTATTTCTCACTTATTTCTGCCTACACTAGTGTCTATTGTGTATGGGTATTCTTCCGGTAGATTCGCTTTACTCCTATTACGTAGAGTAGCCTCAAAGTCTGCGTAAAAATTCCTTCTTTTCCAAACTGTTGAAGCACTAAATTGTCTATTTCTTGCATGTGCTAAGTAGAATTTCTCTTGGCAGCTGACACCTCCTTTAGTAATAATTAATATCCAATCCGCAGCGCTTGAACACACCTAACTAAATGAAACAATTTTTGTGTAATGAAACAAGTTTTCTCCTGACACTACTTAGCTATGCCTCTAGATTCTGATCAGTACACCTGATGCATATGGAGACACTAATAATACAGCAGCATAATGTTATCAAGATGTTTGTATAGAGGGCTGCTACAATGTGGGCGTGTCTTAGTCATGTGGGGTGAATATATTATTAATAATGATATTCATACAACAGTGGTTGCTTGCATAATATGCCAGTATAACAACACATTTCTATACAAATTGAATGAATGAACATATGAACACTTACTATAATGCAATGTTATCTTTTTTATGTAATTTGATTATGACAAACTATAACCATTTTATGATATATTATCTGCAATACAGTTGCTATTTTAAATGAATTGAATAGCTAAAAATGTAAAAAATAACAAATGAAATTATTCTTTTCAATCTCTACTTAAACTAAGAAGAGATTTGCCTGCAGCTGTTACAATAATCTCAATCCTCTCAAGTGTGTGTTCTCCTCTTAAGCGAATGAGAAACCTGAAGATATGTTTAACATCCATTGAGGTCTAACCCAACTGACATACAATGATATCTTCTCAGTTTATTAGTAGGTATATCCAACATCAATCTTCTTATTGTGATAATAAAGTTGTTTGGTCTCGTACTAAATCATAAATTTACTTCTCATGTGACAGCTTGTCGAATCACACTCCTTTTTTTTATCATTTTCAACTCTGTAAGGGTGATGGTAGAATCCTATAAGACTGACACGTATCTAGATTTGTATTCAACGTTTCTTCTGAGCTAACCATGGGAACATTCCCAAAATTATTTCAAGTGTAAGATATGACAACAAACTTGTATGTAATATAGACTCTGCTTTGATGGAGTTTAATGAACTGAAAACAAATGAAAGAATAAGGTAAATTAGCCAATGCTGAGTTGTTTATATAGTCACTTGAATAGGTGTTATTAGTTCTTACTTGTACAATGTAACAAGTTATGCAAAAAATGTTCACAAGTCAAGTATATTGCAACAGGTGGTTCGAATTACCTCTTAATACTGACAATTAAACAAATGTGCTTTAACTGTAGTAATCCAATTAGTGTATTAATCCAAGGTGTATTTTTTCCTTTCATCTGTGCATCAGATTAGCATTGGACTGTTAATCTTTCCCTGGAAACACCAGAGCACTAGAGCAGTATATAACATTTCCCATGTAGTCAATGCCCCCATAAGTGGTCATATTTATCAATGGAGCTGTAGGTAAATATTCCATATCCATAGTTACCTGCGTGACGACTCAAGTATGCAGTAAATGGGGCTATAATTAGCTGCCTAGTTTTCTAATATCCTGATACACCACACAGTGACCAACCCTGCTATAGATGCATAAACTAACAAACTTTTTGTCATGTAGGATTGCATCTTATTTGCATTGATTAATCATGTTTTGGTATAATAATTATGACTTACTTATTAGAATACACTATATCAGAGTTGTTTAGCTGTGTTTATGTTGTATTGCTAGTATAAGTAGTATTTCATTTCAACTTTTCCTGAGCATGCAAAAGTTTTGAAAGTTTTCATTTTGTATTTGATCAGCTGACAGATGTAAACACACAACGCTGCTGTACTCATCCACACGTCATTCATCTATATGTAGAGTATTATACTCCCTTCCGATCTATTGTCTTCTTTAGTTAGTACTCATCTAACTGATCACGTTTGTAGTTGAGATTCTGATGTAAATGGTATCAGGTACACTCTGCATGACCAACTATGTACAATAGTATCATCTGGTGGGTGTCCTATTTCACTGGCGTATGAATACGACTTTGAGTATCAGGGTGAAAAGTTTAGGGAAATAAGTATGTTATTCGCAATAATATGACAAGTGTATTATACATGGTTTGTGTGTACATTGATATATTACTTAGTTTATATTCGGCGGAGGTACTGAAGGGTAGCACTGATCAAAGCTTTTCGGTCTAGCAAAGTACTTAGTACTTAGCACTTAGTATTTCATTGAAGTTGTCTTCTTGTTTAGTTCCTAGTCAGTCACAGCACATCGTTATACAAATTTTCAAGTTGTGCAAAAGAGTAATATTCTACTAGTAGGCCCATCTACTATAAATGGCCCACAATAATTAGTATAAACTCGTACATGGTGCTCTGGAAGTAGTTTATAGCTGTTTATAGACTGTTATTAGACTCTAGCCTCACAGTGCAGGACTAAACTATCCAGGATGTGACATTTATTAGGTCACTGATCTTTATATCAGATAATGACTTACATGTACTGTACATAGAGGCCTGATGAGATGTAGGTCAAGGACTTAAGTTAACCAGGTCAAACTAATGCTGACCAGTAAGTAGCCTCTGCGGCTACCACAAGAAATCTTTGTAGCATAACATGAAATACTTTAAATACAATGATAATCGATCTCTGAAATCTATATTGTGGGGTTATACGTTATAACATGAACCTAGATAGATTCCTTGCTTGTCACCCTGTCTGTTTGCCTTCAGCTTGTATTCTATAGGCCAGACTCAATTTAATAATAACGCTGAGTTATCTATTAGCCTTAGGTCATGTCATCTCGTATCAATGTGTGTGATCTTAGTTTATATATGACACAGGAGATACAGAGTTCACTGTCAGCTGTTAAAGTATCAATATCATGATTTTGAATAAAGTTTGTACACCAGTGTTAAATAACGGTCCAGGTACACCGCAGTTCAGCAGGCATAAACAATTTTTTGTGAAAATATTTACCTGCGCTAGGCATAATTGAGATAATAATGGGGGTATATGCACTCGAATGCGATAAGCACTGCGTAGTCATGACCTAAGAGTTATCTTCTACAATATAGCTCCAATGAGTATTTCATCTCGGGTTCATTACAGGTTTCGGCCTGCCGTGGTAACCAATACAGTCTTTGCAGTGTACATTGTCATGTGATGATGCTCCATCTCAATATGGCAGCTATGCTAACGTAGTCAACTGACCTTGTCTGAGACAATTCCTGTCTATTTTTCTATTCCAAGCTGATGAATGGATGTCCTTGCTAATAACCCAAGAATCAAACCACTGTAGTTCCTTATTGTGCTACACACACACACACACACACACACACACACACACCTATACTAGCATACGCTGGCAAATGCAGTCCCACTTTTCCTGCAGGCAAATGCAGTCCTACTGTAGCCCCAATACTAACGCACCTAGAAGTTACTGTAATACATCAATAAAAAGCTAATCAAAATATAAGGTTGGTGGGTTGGGTTCCAAACCTCTATGGGCCTTTCTAGTCTGAGCTGGTTTTTCTACTGGGAAATGAGGACATGTGAGCAAAGCGTGAGTGAAGAGTGAGTTCTTCGTCAAATGGGGACATTCAACAGGAGACGACAATTCCTCAAAATGGTCAATTCTCCATAAATTGTCTTGAACCATCACAAGCATATAGTAGCGAATTATCTTTAATAAGCAGTGGGCAGATATGAATAAGTATGGGATTGGTAACTTCATTGCGCCTTATCTATTGCCTCTTATGCACATGCAGCACAATAATGAGGTGTTGACTAACTCTGCAATGCACTTTTGCATCTATTTACTAGAACAAATAATAATATGCCAAATATTGCTTCTAATTCTTAGTGCAAGCAGTTTTTGCCTTCATTCGCACTTACTTTTGAGTATTTTTATATATATAACCCATGTATTGGGCATTGATTAGACGATTGATCTGATATTTAGTTGCACCATTTATTGGAGTAAACCTAATAGACATGAAAGGTGAAACACAAAGAAATTAGAAGTTCTCTATCACTCAGATATAATATTTCAAACCCTCCCCGAGAGCTTCTTCAATTACCAGACTTTTCTATAAAAGAGAAGAAAACAGAGTGATGTAATTTCCTTATGGCTCATGTGAAATTGTCTATTATTGGTAAAATGGCCTGTCAAAAAAGAATCAATTTTGCATGTGTTTTAAGAGCATCAAAGGCTTACCACAGAATTTGAAAAAACTTATGATTTGTGTACCAAGCATTGCAATAATAAACAGTGCTAGTTTGCTTCCACAGAGCTTAATACAACTATGGCAACTTATTCTGCGAGTTTGGATGCCAGTTGACTTGCACACCAAAAGCAACATTTTCTATTAAAAATGTTACACTGGCGAAAGCACATTCTTTAACTATGCTGTATTTTTAACTACTTGCTTTCCTTCTGCAGGCAATATCCTACTTAATTTTCTGCCATTCTTTTTTGCATCCACGAGTTAACTTAAACATTTCAATGCTCCTGCATGTTTGGGATAGCGCTCCAAGACTCCCTGAAGCAATCACGAACAGCCGTCACCTTCCTCGGTATAAACTTCGGGTTTCACTAAAAGTAACAAGTGAACAACGGAACAGCGAAATGTTAGTGTTTTTAGACATAATTACATTGTTCTAGCCAAAACCTCCACTGTCTAATGGAACAAATACACAGCCGTTATTGTGACAAAAGTGAACTTGTTGACTTGGATGGTTCCTCCTGCAATATATCGCAATTAATTTTTAAGAAGAAAACTTGTGTGTCAATAAAACATATCAAAAATTTGGAGCAATACAAAAAACAACTAAAATATATGCCAACTCAGTTTGTAAACGCTCGATCTATGTTGTCTGGGGTGAAATACACTAAAACTTGCTTAATTCAAACTCCAAAGGACTACCATAATTGGTGTGAATTAGGCCCATGTTGAATTGTAAGATCACTTCACTTAACTTGTGTCATTATACATGTATAGTGCTCAACAGGGACCGGGGCTGATAGTTTGAACTAACCAGTTTTTGAATTATTCAAGGCCAAATTAAGCATATTTCACCGCACACAAACGTTTAATCAATCCTGATATTTTCCTATGGTGAAAATGTTACTCAATTACCTAGCTCTGTGAATTTCTGTAGAATATCTACATGTACCATGGACAATTTCAGTAATTACTATGATCAAGATACTACCTTCTTTTCTTCTTTGGATAGAGCCGCTACTGGCTCTCCCTGCTTCTTGTTTCTCTTGACACCTAAAATATTTTATCAACCCTACATTAAACTTAAATATGCTGTACACAATATTAAGAGACGCACATCATAGTGTATTCATAACAATTTACACAGCCATGCATTTCTAGCTAGCTAGGAAGTTGTTGGCAAATCATGTCTTAACGAGTTCGCAACTTTGCACAAAACATTTTGGACAGAAATGGACACCGGTAGATTAAAATAATATTTGATGCTACCAGTTCAGAATCATGTTGAGCAAATCTTACCTCTATGTGATGCATTATATGTTTCGCTGGCAATGTCAGTTTCTGAACCACAGCTCTCATTTTCATTGGCAAGATCTTTAATCTCACCAGGCAATTGTTCACCAACTAGAATGTCATACACCATATACTTAATTCACAAACATTGTAAGTAAATTTGTTGAGCTGCACTCTGTTGAGCTGCACAACATGTCATCATGTTTAGACATTAAATACATTGTTCATCCTGCAGCGGGATGATATAACTTATAGGTTAGACCATATTGTTAAATTTATGAGTGTTAGTTACATGTACAGTAAACGAGACGTACAGTATAGTATATTCCGAAAACCAGTATCATAAACAAATTCACTTTAGCTTACCATTATACAGGTATATTTTTCGACTCTAAAGGCTGTTTTAGACATTCACAGGAAGTACTTCAAGACCTTTATCGCCCATTCACTTCTATTTAGTCGTCAGGCTCATCTATCTCGAACTCATCAGCTAAAAATCATTGACAGCTATACTGTTCTATAGCATGTATAGCATTTATTGACAGTCTTGTCAAAACTCAGTTTCCTTCACTCATATAAGCTTTGCCTTCTAACAAAGTTCTGAATGTGCGGCAGGAAGAGGAGAAAGATATTCGGAGAGTCAATAATATAAGTGTTGAAGGCAAGATAACTAGAGGTAGACTGAAACATAGATGGATACCCTCAGAGCAGAGTGAGATGGAGGTCGCTGATAGAGTTGGCTACGATGCAGAACCCTGTTACATGCAAGGTTTAAAACAGCCACGATAAGAAATGCTGAGAATTGCTGAATGTGTGACAAGCAACAAAATATTAGTGTTAGACAAATCAGCTATAATGCAATACTCGAGTTGCACATATAGTGAACAACATAATATAAGACAGGAAGCAATTGTAACTTTGCGACTACTTGCACAATAGAAAATAAACTTTAGAAAACTGTAAATTCAGATAAAAAAATACTCACAATCTAGTTCTTCTGCAATGTCAATTTCTTCCAAACTCTTGCCATGATATTGGAAGCGATTTACTGATACTGCAGCGATGAGCAGCTTAGACACCTTTGCCAACTGGAAATGTGTATCTGATTGTCTGTAAATCTTCCTAGAGGCAGAAATGTCATGGCCCATGAAATCGGCTACAATCTCTAGTTCAAAGCTGCCAACTTTCAAATTGACATTGAACTTTACAAACAGAAAATTGTGACCCATAATATTACGGTATGATACCGCAGTGGCACAAATTTTATTTGCTTGTAACAAATACTTTATCAATCATCAAATATATTTAAAGGGATGCTGTTAAAGCTGAAGGTCTCTGCAATGACAGAGGATAGAAATAGTGCAGCTCAATGGCAGTGTGGCAATTGATGACCATAGAACAGTACCCCCATGTGAATAAAGAATGCACATTTCTGACAAGCAACTCATGTCACCTATCAAAGTGTTTTTTCAAAGTGGCTGAGCTGGTGAAGTGGTCGGGTGTCCTGTCTAGAGCACAAGGTAACTGGGTGATGTAGAGGCCCCAGGTTCAAACCTGGTCGGGCATGTAGTTTTATAAATCTGAAATCAAGTTCCTAGAAGCCGCGTAAACAAATTGAAAAATCCTTGTGTAAGCTCTAACATAAGACATAGAACACACCAAAAGACAATTTTTGTTAGAATAGTTACCAGCAAAATACTGATGGCCAGTCTCATTCTCATCCTTCAGGTCATCATTCTCCAGCTCACCACAGTTGTGTCACCTGTAAAATTTAAATGGCTTAAAGTTGATTTTGAAAACCAGTGTTTGTAGAGAGAATATCAAGAATGGACCTGGTCATAGATATATCTATACGCTGCTTATCCCAAAGTGTAGTGTTTGCCTCTCTCTTGTCTTAGCTAAATGAGGACCTGGTCACGGATATAATACTATATTGTCATTTGAATATCAAAATTAGAAATACTTTTAACCAACACCTGTCAAATGAGGACATAGTACAGTGGGTAATGGTCAGTTTAACCATGTACCAAATGAGGACATGTACGTGTGTGCAACAGTTCGGTGCCAAAGAAAGTATTGTTTGCTTCTCTCTCATCATTGCCAAATGAGGACAAGGTGCAAGAGATGTAATGTCTAGTTATGTACCAAATTAGGACATAGTGAGTGTGAGCAATGGTAAGCTTGTCAATATACCAAATGAGGACATAGTGCAGTGAACAATGCTAGGTGCCAAATGGGGACACAGTGCAGTTAGTAGAACCTGTTCATCGATGTAACAATCAAACGAAGTTGTGTTCGCCACTCTCTCATTTTCACCAAATGAGGACATAAGCAAACTGTATAGCCTATGATTGTGAGTATACAAGTTTGGCTAATACCAAACATGTACCAGTTTGATTTGAGTAGTGTTTTTTTATGCCTGCTAATTGAGAACATGATATCCAATGTCACAACTCATAAGTGTGAGGGCTACGACAGTCCCGCACCAAGCCAGCACATGTTTTTCTCTGTCGTTTCTGTTAAACGAGGGCATACTAACAAAAAATGCACCTCATGAGTATGAATCATGGTAAATCCAGCTATATTATAACCGCTGATGTTAATGCTCATGAGAGAACTAAATTTTGCTAATAACTTTACCTGCTAGAAGGTACTGGTCGGTGACATCATCATTGTCTTCTCAATTGTCCTTTTCCATGTCACTGTTTTTCTTATCTGTAAAACAAAACAAATGGTACAAACATGACTATGGCAGAGGTGCAATGAGCACTCTGGAATAGCGAGCGAGTACAAACGGGAGGTCAATGTATCATGGACCAACTGAGGATAAGTTCATAGATGTAACAGTCAGTTTGTTGCCGAATGGAGTAGTGTTTGCCCCTCTCTCATTTTCACCAAATGAGAACCTGGCTATAGACATGATATCTGGTTGTCAAACAGAGTGGTGTACACTGCTTTTTCCTGTCAAATAAGGACATAGTGAGTGTGAGTGATGGCAGGTTCGCCCATATACCAAATGAGGACCTGTTTGTAGGTGCAACAATCAATTTGTTGTTAAAGTAAGTGTTGTTTCCTTCTCTCTCATCTTGTCAAATGAGGACATGGCAAAAAGCTGTATAGCCAATAAGTGTGAGTAATGGTAAGTTTTGCTATGTACCAAATGAGGACGCAGTGTAGTGAGTAATGGTAAGTTAAACTATACCATGCCAAATGTGGTCTTGGCTATAGACATGATATCTGGTTGTCAAAGAGAGTGGTGTACATTTGGTTTTCCTGTCAAATAAGGACATTCTGAGTGCGAGTGATTGCCGGTTTAGTCATATACCAAATGAGGCCCTGTTTGTAGGTGTAACAATCAGTTTGTTGTCAAAAAAAGTATTGTTTGCTTCTGTCCTGTCAAACGAGGACATGGTAAAAAACTGTAAAGCTTATGAGCGTGAGTAATGGCAAGTTTGGCTATGTACCAAATGAGGACATGCAGTGAGTAACAGTAAGTTTAGCTATTTACCAATTGAGGACCCGGCTATAAACATGGCCTTTGGCTGTCAAAGAGAGCGGTGTATGTTTCTTTTCTCTGTCAAACAAGGACATAGTGAGTGTGAGTGATAGCGGCATTAGCCATATACCAAATGAGGACCTGTCCGTGGGTGCAACAATCAGTTTGTTGCTAAAGGAAGTATTGTTTGTTTCTCTCTCGTCTTGTTAAATGAGGACATGGTCTAGGTATATGCCAAATGAGAAACTGCATAAATGGCTACATGCATATTGGTTTAATCCTCAAATAGAGTAATGTTAATTTTTTTATTTCTGGTAATTGAGAAAATGGGTTTATTACCTTTAACAATTTGACAGAAGCTCTCTCCAGATCGGCCTAGTCTGTCACCTATAATAGAATAAGACAGTGGTTTTCTCAGGACAAATCGATTAGTTTTACAAACATTTAGATCATTGCCATTTCAACTACATAATTAGGCTGTCCCCTTAACAGCAATCATCAATATTATGTAGGCTAACTTTTAAATTAGCAGCTTATTTTAAATCGCAAAGCCTTTGGTTGCAGCAAGGCAAAACTCTAGGTTTAATACAATGAAGTGTCGCGCAAAATTTAGATATACAGGAGAGAATTTGAGCTGAAAGTACAATTGACATTACAAGAACAAATAACTATTCTTCCTGGCTAGATTGGGGCTGATTTGACTATAGCTAATGTTACAATGTAAGAAAAAGTAAAGGCGCTAGACTAAAATATTTGCTAATATCATAATCAGCCATTGGTACTTTCGACCAACAATTAATGTTTAGAGAACCTATGCGCATGGACATGTTTGTCTTAGCACATACATTTGCATGATAGAATAACCTCAACTGAACAGCTACATGCAGTAATAAAAGGGCAATAAATCTAACAATAAATGAAAATGTCCAATCTATGTATTCATGTCACTTCAGAAAATAAATTATCAATTTTTTAGCGTAATATATAAAAAACATCTAATACAGATTAAATTCATGCACCAACTACAGTCTGGAGAAAGTAGTATGACAAGGGGGCCAACAATATAAAATGGCGCATTCACTTACCTTTTAATGTCTAGCGTTTTGCGGCTATTCAGTCAAACTCTCTCTCAATATTTGCTGGCACAGGTGCTAGACTAGTGGTGAAGCAGGGAAAAATGAATGAGCCTGGTTTGAGCCTTTCCTTTTATACATATAGGTGGAATGAAGTTGAAAGAGCAACATCTGTGACAACACTTTGCTCAAAGAAAGTTAGAAATAGGATAGTACTCATGTTTACTGTAGGGATGAGCACTTGCCACTTGGTTCATGTCTCCAAGGACAAAAAGGGTAGTTGGACTGAGTCGAATGAAAATACTAAAATTAAGCCAATCGGTACTCAGTATTACTGGTACTCAGCTCTCTGTACTTTGAATTCTGTACTGTGTATTCTGTACTATAAATTCTGTACTGTGTATTCAGCTATTGTTATCACTGAATTATTATCACTAATTGCTGCTGAAACCCACTAATTATGAGAATGCAACAATGGCCAGCACAACCTACCCCCATTCATTGATACCTTGTCTAAAGGTGACAAAGAAACCAAGGTAGAATCAACCTACATGTATAATGATGGAAATATTTAAATTTAACTGAACTAGATGGTTGGTGGAGATGGGAAGAAACTTTTCATGTGACACAAATTATATTTTATGTACATTTCACACTGTCTGCATAATACGGGTAATCCCAAGTGAAAATTATAATGTGAAGATAGTGCACACACTTCTCATGGAGAGTCCTGGTGCTGAGTAATATTAAACCTTTAAATTTCCATTTAATTAGCTCTTACAAAACTTAGTTAATGCATTTAAATGTAAGAAGTGTATTTACGCTCTTCAAATGCATTCTTTTTAAAATGTTATCTCACCAATGTAAACTGATACCAGATATCTGTTAATCAACCAACATTATAAACATCTTTAGAAATCTACCTTTTAAAATACCTTTCCATGCATCTACAAATTATATAGATTTGCACCCTAAAAAGTAATTTTGCTCTAAGTTCTACGCTCAAATCTTCCTAATTCCTGTCTTTCCTTCTTAGCAACTATGGGGTAAACTTAAAATTTTATCTCTGGCTATAAAACTATGGTATGCACTGCTTAAAGTTGACAAGGCAATTTACACTGGCTAAATTTGACAAGGCAATGCAGGTGCAAGATAAATCGTTGACATAAAGATAAAGAACTCTCAAAATTCATTCCTTTTGCTATGTTACGACATCTATCCTGTAAGTACATGTAGATACTTGTGCATCCAGTTAGATGTCTATCAAACCAACTAATAATTTTAGAAATCTGAGCTTTCCAATGCAGCCACAACCTGTGTTATAAAGTTCAATCATTGTGATTAAGTGTCCCACTTGCCAATAATCCAGATTTACATGTAAATGTAGGTGGGATACTCCAGATTTTGAAGCCTTGCTCTTACTTGGAAAAAACTTAGTGAACCAATAAAATATAACTTCAATGGGCAAAGCGACGGTGCTTCATAACATCAGTTACTAAAAAAGTTGGATAAAACACTGTGCATGGTGCAGGTGGGGCATTTATGTGGCACATGAAAACCTCAACCATCATGCTACCAATTATTAAGCAGAATTTGAAAAGTTAGAGGGAATTACATGGAGTTATAACATTATTATTTTGTTAAACAACAATATTCTCTTCAAATGCATTAAACACACTGTCAGAAGTACAAAAATTTAATGACAATCATGAACAAACAGCTTAATATTTTCATGGAAACGAACACATACATGATGCATGTAGTCAGGAGTTGTTGCACACCATAATGAGTGCAGCCAAATTAAGCCATTCAGTACTCCACAACCCTTACTCAATTGCTACTCAGTTTGTACTCCGTCCGTACTCAGTTATTGCGACACTAGGTTTTAACCAACTTGCCACTTACATTAACAGAATTATTGTTATTAAGGGAGATAATTCTAGGGCATTGAGATAAAAAATAAGAATAGCATGAAGATATATTAGTGTTTTGTGCTTCAAGTTCTTAGCGAGCACCAAAATAACTAAACTAGTTGCATTTCTTGCTGTACACCATATTCTCATAATGAAGTACATGTAGGTAAAGGAGATAATTGCACAGTGTTGATTGTGCTGTCACAACTACATGAAAATAGACTAAGAATAAAAGCAGAGGTTGAGCATCGCTGGAAAAATACATCAGAAAGCATCTGATAGAGTATAAACATATTATACTTATCTCAATTGTGCGTACAACTGCTTCTTGAATAACTATACCACCTATTACTGCCCATAAACTCCCAGAAAAGCAAATGAGGACATTATGTTGGAGAGAGGACAAATCCAATAATTACTTTGAGGCAGAACTCTATGTACAAGAACTCACACCATGTAAATGAGGACATTGTTAGAAAGGTCAGACAACTTCAAAGACAGTTTTATATGAGGAATCCCACCAACTAAATGGGGACACATGAATACAAATTCTTAAAATGCACATACTCACTCTGTGTCATAAATGATGTCAAGTGGGGACTGGCTTGGATTCTAATGAAACCAAGACCGTCCCGCATAAATTTTCTTGCTGATCAAGGAAATTAGGCTACGACAACTGAGGACGTCCTCATTTGACGGCATGTCCCCATTTGCAGGCGAGAGTACTCGCCAAAGACTGCATTTGACACCTTCCGCTAGTACACACACACACACACACACACACACACACACACACACACACACACACACACACACACACACACACACAAGTGTCTGCAATCAGTGTTTCAGACTAGGAATTGTTTTATTGTAATAGGCTGCTACTTTACTATAGAATCTTGTATGTCTGAGTATTTATTATACTAACTTCACTAACGAATGAATAAAATTTTATTTTCAGCTGCTGTGACCAATTATATTACACCAGCCATCTCTCCGATATCTGTAACAGGAAGTGGGCTGCATGTTGGAGAAGAGGACAAAACGGCATCTTTTGTTATAAACCCGTTTGGTCAGCAAGGTCACCCAGATGTCAAGATTGAAGGTAACGCTATTGTTTTATACACTTAGGAGTTGTCTACCCTTTGTAGTTATCAAGGTGTGTGGGTGGACAACTCCGTTTTCTAGTTTCAACTTTTTTCCTATTTGCTATGAAATAGTGTAAGCTACATTGTATACCATATTCTAACTAAATGGTCACCTTTTACCTTGACTGTCTAATTTCAAGCTGAATGCAGATTTTATTCTATTATACTACTATTCTTTGTTAAGTAGACTGAGTGACTTGATCTAATTGGCTATTATGTAGCACTTCTAGTACAAACATAACTAGTATCATTTGATGTTCTTAATTAGCTAGTTATATAAGAGTATGTTTCCGTTATTACTCAACTCAGCTTACCTAGCCTGGGTTCCAAAAGCATCCATAAGAAGAACTATATTATGCAATCAATGATCAATACCCCCAACTAATTTCTGAATTTTTTTAATGGAACTAAATTATAAATGACAGTTTGCTGTAGGTCTGTTTGTACAACTAATGCAAACTTGTACTGTGAGCAGCGTACCACATACATGAAAGTGGTGCAGGCTATATACATGTAATGTAATTACATACTTGCCGTTGTGTGTATGGACGAATTGTATTAATATACTGTACATGAATTTCTTACTATTAGGCTTATTACGTTTGTATAACATGTGAATATTTGTTTTTAATAAGATACTGTATATCTGTATAATATACTATCTTGTGACAGGTCCGCACTCTGTAGCCAAGTGTAACATACGTTCCCTGGATTCCCCTGAGGGGAATAAGTATGAAGTTACATATGTCCCAGTGGAGACAGGCACATACAACATCTACATACAGTGGAACCTCAGAGATATTGAAGGTGAAGTAATAATATATCCTGCATTTTATTTGCTGTATGTCGACTATGGTATTTAGTGTGCTTGGTGGTGTTACAGCAGTACCTGTCTATAGACAGGGTTACCAGTCCCCCCCTCCATAGACTAGAGTCCTGACTGATTATAAATGTGATCATTTGTAGAACATAGGCTTTGCAATCAGTGACCTGATGCAGTAGCCAGTCCATTGCTAACACATGTGAGAGTTGTGCTATCTTGTAATCCATGGTGGGGACAATTCCAAAACACATTCCCACACATTCTCTTATGGTGTATTGTACAATGAGTTATTGTATATTATATGTTACAGGCAGCCCCTTTCACCCACGTGTGGTTAATACAGCAAAGGTGAAGGTAGAAGGGGAGTGGCACTCGCACCTCGACTCAGACGGAAGGCTACCTTTACAGGTTTCTCAGGCTAAGAGACTGTTATTTGACGTGAGCAGGGCTGGCCCAGGTTCGTACACTGTACACATTTTATTTGTTATACATAGTTTTATTGACCTTGTTGAGTCTAAACAAAAGAACGGACATCTCTGTGTATTCAACTGTAACTTACTTACATGTAGCATTAAATTTTTATAGGTCGTTTATTACGACTGTTGTAAGCTAATTTGATTGCAGTTGAATTTCATTAAGAATTGGTTAATCATGCAAAATTTTCTATGATCTAAGCAGTTAGGATATTATAGATTGGAAGCATACTTTACTTGCTTATTTGTCTCCATGAATAATATGATTTAGGCACATGTCCTTTCACGCTAATGCGCTGACTATGTGTAACAGGTGTACTGAAAGCAAGAGGAAGACATTTAGGTACAGGTTCCCCTCTGCAATGCACAGTTACTGAGAAAGACATGTATAACTATTGGGTGGATATCGTAGCCAGTGAACCTGGTGATGCTACTATTGACATCGAGTGGGGTGACTTTCCCATCCCTACATCTCCTATCAGGTTAGACAACAGGAATTAAGTTTAAGACAGGATGCCTTTCATTTAAAACAATTTTATATCTTCCATTCGCAACGCACTTGTTACTTGCATAATACATAATGCTTCCTGTCATGTCTATCCATCATACTCTCTAGAGCTACAGTGACATCACTAGTACGGGAGACCAATGGGCACATTGAGAAACCACCTCAGGTTGTACTCAGTGGATACGGACTGGAATCAGCTGTTGTTGGTAGAATTTCTGAGTTCTATATTAATGGCAGCTTGGCATATGCAGGTATTACAAACTATAATATATTATTACACTGTAAGGTTGTAGGTCTACGTGATAGTGATTAGTAGTGAGTATATACACTGTAGTAGTCAGTAGCTAGTACTCAGTAGCTAGTAGTCAGTAGCTAGTAGTCAGTAGCTAGTAGTCGGTAGCTAGTAGTCAGTAGCTAGTAGTCAGTAGCTAGTAGTCGGTAGCTAGTAGTCAGTACCTATTAGTCAGTAGCTAGTAGTCGGTAGCTAGTAGTCAGTACCTATTAGTCAGTAACTAGTAGTCAGTACTCTTATTAGTCAGTAGCTAGTAGTAAATAGCTAGTAGTCAGTACCTAGTAGTCAGTAGCTAGTAGTCAGTAGCTAGTAGTAAATAGCTAGTAGTCAGTACCTAGTAGTCAGTAGCTAGTAGTCAGTAGCTAGTAGTAAATAGCTAGTAGTCAGTAGCTAGTAGTAAATAGCTAGTAGTCAGTACCTAGTAGTCAGTAACTAGTAGTCGGTAGCTAGTAGTCGGTAGCTAGTAGTCAGTAGCTAGTAGTCAGTAGCTAGTAGTTAGTAGCTAGTAGTCAGTAGCTATTAGTCAGTAGCTAGTAGTCAATAGCTAGTATTCAGTAGTTAGTAGTCGGTAGCTAATTACCGGCAACACGTAGGTGTCAGGGAGAACTCTTTCCCGTCTGTTCATGCGTCTGTTCAGCTTGGAAACAGTTGTACCTATCTACTCCCTCAATACACATATGTTTATTAGGCTCTCCTGAAGTGAGGCTCACTAATTCTAAGCTCCAGCCATTACAAACAGAAATATCAGCACTTGGTGAGAAGGAGTACATATGCACCTACACCGTCAATGATCCAGGTATGACAAGCTGTGACATGTGTGTGATAAGTTTATACTGGGAACTTGTATAATTTACTGAGTCCTAAGATTACCTTTGCATTGTGTCTTGAGTGAATGTTTGTTATTTACATTCGTTTGACTGCTCATCTTTCTGGATGGTTTGGTTTACTACTGCATTTCATAAATAGATTTAGAGATAAAAATCACTTGTCTGAATTTCTAGATATGATTTTTTATCACCTCTAGTCACATGTTGGATAAACAATCTGTTTTGTCACAGTAAGAGGTAACAGTATCAAGTTCTGTAATTTCAATTTCATCCATTTTAACATAAAATTCTCTCAGGGTGTAGCATTTCTTTTACAGGAATATATATGCTGCATGTTAGCTGGAATGGAAATAATCTTCAGGGATCCCCTTTCTCCGTCACAGCTCTGGACAAGACTTCAACTGTTTCCTCCCGAGGGTCAGGTAAATGTCAAATGGCAATTGTTAAAGATGTGCTGACAGTTATCAATGGAACACTGGCACTTTATACCAATACATGTATGTTAGCAGTACTAAATACTCGTATGTGTGCATATTGACCATCATTGTCATAATGTTTATAGAAGGACCAGATAAGATATCAGTTAGAGGTGATGGAATCCTTCCTGGAATACTAGCTAACTTCAACGGTACTTTCTACATTGACACTGAAGATGCAGGTAGAGGGGAGTGTGTGGTGAAGGTGCAGGGACCTAAAGGTATATACATGCACTCCTTAGATATTACTAGTTCAATGGTATGTTATACAACAATCACATTCTCCAGGTTAGCCGCTTCTATTGGAGTTGCCTGACCTTCAACTTTGAGTAGACAACTCCCCAAGACTATACAAATAGTACAGTATATTGCCACTGACCTTCGATGACTAGTTACTATAATATTCTGTTCTAATCATGTTTCCATGCATGTACGTCTGCTGGTAGTTCCATCCATGTACGTCTGCTGGTAGTTCCATGCATGTACGTCTGCTGGTAGTTCCATGCATGTACGTCTGCTGGTAGTTCCATGCATGTACGTCTGCTGGTAGTTCCATGCATGTACGTCTGCTGGTAGTTCCATGCATGTACGTCTGCTGGTAGTTCCATGCATGTACATCTGCTGGTAGTTCCATGCATGTACGTCTGCTGGTAGTTCCATGCATGTACGTCTGCTGGTAGTTCCATACATGTACGTCTGCTGGTAGTTCCATGCATGTACGTCTGCTGGTAGTTCCGTGCATGTACGTCTGCTGGTAGTTCTATGCATGTACGTTTGCTGGTAGTTCCATGCATGTACGTCTGCTGGTAGTTCCGTGCATGTACGTCTGCTGGTAGTTCTATGCATGTACGTCTGCTGGTAGTTCCATGCATGTACGTCTGCTGACAGCTCTATTCTGGTTCGTTATCTGCAGGAGATGTGAAGACAACTTCCTCACTGCAAGGGGCTAAGAAAAGGCTGATACAGTGTAACTATAACCCTACGGAGATTGGCCTCTATGTGGTTAGAATCAGGTGGTCTGGACAGGATGTGGCCGGTAGTCCAATCAAAGTACACATATTTGATACTTACGATGAGCTGGAGAGGTAAGAGTTTTAGAAAATGTGTCGGTGGGAGTTGTCCACCTCATTTACGGAAAATCTAGATCTTGAAATGCAGTCTGGTAGCAAGTGTTCCAGTCTACCTTACATATTTATTATCTCTAGAAATTATTTTATCTGCCCTTTTGTCATGAAAATACTTAACTATGGTACACTTTATTTATTTCTATTTGCCCAACGGTGATTCAAAAGCACTTCCATTACTTGATGTCACAGTGATAGCTTATGTATACACACATTGTTAGTCTGTAATATTTGCATGTAATTAGATAACTGTAGACTGTAAGACTCTACTGTTGACTATTAAGCTGCATTTACACTACACCAACTCCGACACCAACTCCGTCTTTTCTGCCCAACTCCGGCAAAGTTGGTGTAGTGTAAACACAAAAGTCGGTGTCGGTGTTGGAGATCCCTATTGTCGGAGACGGAGTTGGAGCAACCCAACAGTGCTGGGTTACTCCGACAAGTCGGAGGGTATTGACCAATCAGAACTCAGTGTTTTAATCATAGCTAGCATCTGTTTTGCAAATCTAGGATTGGCTCTGGATTATTGATGATAAACCTAAAGCTTTATTATGGGAAAAACCTTTCCTAGCACTAGCTATTCAAAGTGATACTTACAAAACTTTAATTTGAAGTACATGCATAATTTCCAATAGCTAAGGTTATAACTACCAGCCATTTCACAAATCTAGGATTAGCTGTTGATCATACATGTAGATGATAAATCCAAAGCTTTTTGCTTATTTGCTATAACCCCAGTACATGTACACTTGTACAAGCATGCTTGCTGATGTGGGTACTGGCAATTAATTGATTATGTGGTCAACAACTAGTTGGTATAGTGTAAACACATAGTTGGGAGTCGGAGTCGGTGTTGGTGTTGGAGGTTGGAGTTGGTGACGGAGTTGGTGTTGGAGTTGGTGTAGTGTAAACGCACCTTTAGTCTCGACTTTTCTCACTCAGCTGGAATGGAAGCAATCATCAGTAGTCTCCTCCTTTCTTTCACGACTCTGGATAAACCATCAACTGTGTTACCTGAATCCTGTGTTGTATTCTAGGTTTAAGAATTCTGGTGAGATATCAATGTACATGCCTGATGATGATGAATCCATACACTCCAGCATTCTTCCAACATACCTAGTAAACAGTAGTAAGAGAGCTAAGTCTGTACCTTATAACAGAGGGGCTCGTCCGGTTCAGCCCGTTGCCCAGAGGTCATATACGGCTGGTCCTAGGGCTCTTCCCCAGCCCGCTCCCATCAAGTCAACATCTTGGAAGAAATCTTTCTTTGTGGTTAAAGAGAATGGACCAGAATTTACTCCAGCTCCTGCTCAGAGGTCTGTTTTCATAGCCGATAGATGAGAACCCTGATTGCTCGTATTCCAATATAATGGCTTATATCTCTATATCATTATTATAATAGTTGCCATTCTCAATATTATATAGTGTATTTATCTATCTATTTGCAAGCAACTTTAGCCATTACTTGGAAAAATATTTATTCTAATATTATTATGATTTAAACAGAATTAGCCAATCATGATTCAGGTTCTATTTCACTACTATCTTCACAGCCAATAGAAATAAATATGGGAGATGAAGCTTTTCTTAGTAATGCGTACATAACATTATACACAATATGTACTTTATTGTTATATAAAACTAAACTCGTAGAGAATTTATATACATTTATCATTTTATTTTTAACGTAACTTTAGCTCTATGGACCTTTATTATCACTATTCGTTTAGCATACATTGTGCTGTGTATAACATTCCAATATATTTTATTATGAAAATACAGTTAATTTGCTTATCTTTGTCATACTGCAGGTCAAGTTTAAAACTCCCTATGCTAAACTGAATAAACAATCATGACTTGTACATTGTATACTGTTCACGCAGATACAAGTCAAACTAGGGATTTTGATAGTGAGTCTCCTTATGTGGTATATAGATCTAGGGGAGTAATAAAATAAGTTTAGTTCACATGACGAAAAATTCTTGGTGACCAGTCAAATCATATTACAATATAAAGGATTGTCTTCTCTTAGAATGAACTCCATACAAATGTGCACATAGAGTACAAAAACCAATATTAAGTTACAACAGCGTTTGGATAAACCTAAAATATAAGTCATGCTTCAAACACTAGTTTGAGTAGATAGGAAAGCAGGCCGAGGTGAAGGTCACCAGATAATTGCTGTACAGCTGTGAGACTGGAGCTTCTCATCACTTTGGGTAGAAGTACAAAAATTTACAAAATGCAAAATACAAAAACCTGTTGTCATGCTTGACCCAAAAACAGTTTGTGCATATAGAAAGTTGTCATTTTTCCAATCATCTCAGAAGCATTGAGAGATGGATACTTGTAAGCAGAGTGGCATTAGGCGAGGTGATCGTAATATTAGGTAGGTGATCGTGATATTAGGTAGGTGATCGAATAGCGTTGAGCTATTGTTTAGTTGAAAGCCAACTTGATATCTCAAAATAAGAACTCTGGCAAAGATGAGTGACTCAGAAGTGATACACCAAGCAATAGTTGAGTTGATTCTCTAACTGTCACGATTTCTAACTGGATAGACCTGTAGGACCACAGGCTTGCTGTCTTTATTAACCATGTAGCAGTAGTTCATATACTGGGTGAATTCTGACCTCTCCCGAGCTATGCCCGACACGTCTGTGAACAATGTAATTAGCTCTACTGACTGATAAGCTGAACCAATCTCCCTTTTTGTTCTGCACTTCTGAGGAGACAACTCACTGGTTGAAGTTGCTGTAGAGCTACCAATGTGAGACTTACTAGTGTTAGTTACATGACCACTGGGTAAGGCGACTGTCACACAAGGTGGTACATCCTCATCAACATCTGAGCTGTCGTCACACCCGATGTTGATGTCGGACATAAAGCTTGATAAGCTTTCATCTCTGTGAAGCATAGATGCGGTCTTTGTGAGGTCATCTAGATACGAGCAGTATGTCTCAAACATCAATCCTCTCTGTGCTCTAAAACATGGTTGCATGTTCTATACAATTTGCCACATACATGTAGCTCCTATTTGATTAAGTGTAGGTCTACATGTATGCCTATTTAAGCCTATTTAATCCAAGTTGTCTGCAGTCTTCTTCTGTACATATCGCTACTCAGATTTTGTTAGACTTACGGACCAATTGTACTGTCGTTGGATATTTTCTACATACCCATCTATGATTACGTGTCATTATTAGGTAGCCAAATGGATAGCCAAATGACATCTTTACAATTAGACTTGAATGTAAGCTGTAACATCTGAATACACTATTCACTATAGCCAACATCTGTTAGAATGGACAACTAGTTTCAAAATTTTTGTAACATTCTACATGTACAGATCGATCAGCAGTCAACGTCATGTCAATAATTGACAATAAGGTTTTTGACTATGAGGCACAAGAAATGTGCTACAGTGTATACATGTACATATAGTCGTAAGTAATTACTTGCTATCTGGAAGGGTCGAAAAGCAGATATAAGTGTCCACTTGCAATGTGAGAGGACGTAGAGGGTGTATTGACCATTCCCTCTCCTTTTCACCAACATCCAGCTCTCTCCTGATTAGATTAAATGACGTAGACTCGTACAGAGTTGGTAGTACTGTACATTCCCATGCTTGTCTAGTTCTGTTACTGCGAGGTTGACCAAGTTTCCCACGACAGAAAGAGAGAAATAATATCTACAATGAGCAATTACTTTAGCGGAACATTTCAATTTAGATCACAATCCTCAGCATACATAGTAATGTTATCAGAAGTGTACAGCGTAACAACCCTGATACTTGGGAACATAACTACCTGCCGTGTATTGGCTACAACACATAGGGATGTTACTATTTTGGCTAACTTGCCTTTGGTATTCCCTTCAGCATGTGGTGATCCAGCTTATTTACTAAATCCTGTACAGAACAGACAGACTCTTTATCGTTCCCACAGATGTTCCCATTCATATCTCCATGAGCCATCAGAGCGAGTGCTAATACTTCGCCATGGTCAGATGATTCAGCAAACTCACCAGTTACTTGCAGCATTTCATTGGCAGTTAGATCATATTTTACCAAAACCTTAAACAGAGGATTGAGAGTGTGAATATTATATTAAACATATCATACTGCATTTATTATTGTCTCAGGTCTCTATTGTTCGTGTTTGTATTCAATGATAGAGACAGCAACTGATAGAAAGAACAAAACTACGGTAGTGATAATGGAATGATCGTCAATACAATAATAGGTAGGTCTTGGATAAGATATCACGCTATTTTTAGCCTAATAAATAATACAAGAGAAAATAATAAAGTAGCACAGATAATAATGGAGAGTATGTCTACATTGTACTATGTAATAACGCAGTTTTCTGGAAATTATCAATTTAGTTTCACCTGGAATTGAAGTTGATACTCGAGTAGTTTCTTGGCATTCCTCAACTCTTTCTCCCATCCATCTCTGTTGCGACAGTTACAGATAATCAACGCCTTCTTCTCTGTGACAGTATGAGCTGCAGACCTGGGCCTTGCTTTAGCAGAGCTACACCTTTTACCCAGTGTAGAATCAACTCTTACATGCACCACACCTCCACTATCTCTAAGGTCATCTACCAAGTTATCTATACTTGTGAGCACCTGCTTCTGACTCTCTCTGAAATGACACAAACTTGCATAGCTCAGGGGAAACAGCAATAGTCAGCAATTGGTTTACTCTAACAACACTATAATATCATAGCAATGTTGATAATGCTCTGCCCGCATAATCTTAACAAAAGAAATTGTGTGAATATTTTGATTTCATCACCATAGGTTGCTATACTGAAATAACGATGGAGCATCATTGGCGAAGCAGGAAATATTGACTGAGCACTTTGTACTCCAAAGCAAATGCGGTTCACAATAACTGATGGAATATCATAATCTATACCTCAGCCCTTTACTGAGCAGCCTCTGAGTTTGGTATTACCTGTAGCCATGCCACTGAGCAAAAGTAGCTGTGACGATCATGAAGTCAGGTCCAGGTGGTATGACATATGTCTGGTTACCATTCTCGTGTTGCATTTCCTCAATTACAATGACCTACTAACAAGTTAAGTGAACAATGACTAAACATTCATCTAGACAGTTTGAAGACTTCAATCATGGAAATATCAACATCATTATATAACTTAAAAATAATTCCTCTGGCGAATAAAATTGGAACATCCAATGAGGGGCTAACAGTAATCTTGGAAATTTCTGTTCTAGAAAGCCTCTAAGTAACAGTTCTTGGAGAAATCCATTCCTGGTTCTTAAAACTATTTTTACTATTTTAAACATATTATCCATTTTATTATCATAAGAAACCAATGTCTATGCTGCAGGCACCAACCTTTGGCTTCCCATGGTATTCTGCAATGTCCATACTGTTTGCAGTCTTCTGGAGGTTTATTCTGTTCTCTGGGATTTTGAGCTGATCTGAGGTGACATGCAGCCATAACATAGGCTTGACTTGAGAGGCAGCACTGACAGTATCAAATTCACTTTCACCAACTGAAGCTTCTCCCTGAAGTTGTGATTAGGAAAACTATGTTAATAGTTCTATCAGTGAGTGTAATTTTATATCGGCATATTACTGTACAGTAATAAAAAACATGTACCGGGCCAGAGTGACTGAAACTATTTTACATGTATTATAATATTGCTAGCTATTAAATAGATGACGTTGTTTTAAAATATCGATGCCAAGAATTTAAAAATATAGAATTTAAATTTGAGTGGTCATCCTAACTTAGATCTGCTGCAAATTATGATGTAACTGATAACGTTAACATATTATTATACATACTATGTTTTACAAACATTGTTTTAAACAAAATAGATAGCAACATATTAGGACCGACTCACTATTAGCTCATCTTTGTCACATACAGATATGTGTCAAAGATAGATTATACAGAGTTTACAGAACACAGAGAATGGCTCATATCAGTGAGCATAATCCATGTAACTGTTGTTATGTACCATTCTCCAAATGTGCCAGCATTCCGGGCACGGTTGGAGCCAACTGGCCAAACTCAGCTGAAACTCTGAATGATTTTGCCAATCCTAACTACCATGTAGTCATTATTAGGCTAGTTTTAGATTATTTTAAAGCCTGACATCATATTAATATAAGCAGACATTCATACTCACTTGATACAACAAAAGACGAGGCTGTGTAGAAGTTAAGACCATCGCTGCAAGTCTATAACTACGAAAATAGTAGGATTCTGTTAGGGAGTACTCATTCAGTGCATACTTTAGCACTCTCCTCATGTCTTCGTTAGCTTGTACAAAGTCCAACGGAAATATTAATTCCGGGGTTTTTGACCCATATCGTTTTCCAAAAGTTTGAAATCTTGTTATATATTGGTGCTTGCTTTTGCCCATACGTTCACAAAGAATATTTTGAAGGAAGAAACGTTCATAGAATTTTGGTCTGTGGACAATGGTTCTGCAGTTAGTACCCCTCTTGTTTACTTGACTGACCAGCAGCTTTCTCACAGACAGTGGAATCTTCATTATGAGGGTGGCAAATAGCTGTGTTGAGAATCGCGCAGCTATATAATTGAGGAGGGTGTTATTATATCTATCTGGTAGTATTAGCTGATCAATATCAACGTATGTTATATATTCAGCTAGTATATCATATAACGCATTGATGTATGGGGAAATTGCTGCCAGGTGGAAGATTGTTTGATCAAATGCATTCCTATCTGCCAGGATCCTTTTCATTACATCGGGTTCACCGAGATAGGCTGCTTCCAGGTATTCCAAGCAGTATTCCATAGTTTGGCAATTGCCTTCCTTCGCAGCTGTCATTGCCACGGAGTTTCCAGAATGATCTTCTGCTAAAAGGTACCCCACGCTGTCCTTCACTGATTCAACTAATACTTCTGCAATTTGGGCATTAACGGCACAATGAAGGGCTGTTCTACCATCTTCTGAACAGCTCTGTAGAAGCTCTTCTTTAAGGGCTGAGAAACTACACAAATATTGTACAACATATAGTCTACCAAATAGAGCAGAAGTGTGAAGTACTGTATAGCCACTCATATCTTTCTGTAAAATGTAAGCAAATCTTTCCTCTACTGGTATACGAGCAATAATTGACTGGGCCAGCTGTTCATTTTTAGCACCATGTAAAACTGTTCCATGAAATATGTCTTTCTCTGTCAGCAAATAATCTCCTGACTTGTTGATCAAATATTCTGCCAACTCCGTGTTTCCATGTTTTACTTCTTCAATGTAGTGTGCCACTGACTGTCCATTTGAGTTACGGATGGAAAGCAGCTCTTGTTGCTTTTCTGTAGACTCGATATAGTCTATGAGTAAAGCAGCCACATGCTTGTTTTTTGCACGAAGTAGAAGAGTGAATCCATGTACATCTTGTGAAAATAACAATTTTTCTGGGAACCTCAGCTTCATCAAGTATTTGATCACATCTGTTCTGCCCAACAAGGTTGATGCATTTAGCAAAGCTTCGACTTTTTCCAAGTACACCCACAAAGATCTCCCTACTTCTCCAGTGTTATTATCTTCTAGCATTGATTGTTTTTCGGGATTAATCGTACTATGATCATCTTGATTGAAGTGAAATAAATCAATCAGTCTTTCAGCAAAGCTTTGGTTGAATGCAGCTAAGCTCGGTTCTTCACTGATTGGTGCAGCTTTCAGAAGAATTTGAGAAAGTGTGGAGATGTCATTTCCTTTTACTGCTCTATGCAGAGAACATTGCCTAAGCTGTTCACTTTCTCTTACTAGCATGTACTCACTCTCCATATTATTCTCTCTCAGTCACCATGAGGCTAGTGTCAAAGATGAATCTAAATAGAATGTGATTTCTCCTTGGGTGTACACATATAATAACATTTCTCCTGAGCAGTGATAACTAGAGAGTGCGACTTGGATAACAGCATTTACTATGTAAATAGCGTAGATAATGAGGGTGTTGGTTGTCTACTCATGAAATAGGGTTACAACTGTGTGTAACATAATGAGTGCATCGGGTTTAATCACATTATTAAACTAATGCAAATTAAAACCTGCAAAAAACTAAGCACTCCTAAGTTTCCAATGCTTTTTGTAAACTCGAAAAGAAATCAGCTGACCTCTTCAATGTTTGCTTTAGTAATCTTTGTTCGAATAGAGAAGGACACCCCCTAGATTTACGTATTACTTACTAATTTTAGCTCCACCACTTGCTCATCATATCAACTAATTATTATCAAAGTGGTGTTGCACTACTTTGGTTATTAGGCTATAGCCCACATTGCATAACACCATGATGACCATAACCAATCAGGGAGCATCAATTCAATTAGTGGGTTTCCATAGATTAAACTCAGTGCAGTTCAACTTCAACTCGAGCTATGGAATGGTAAAGCTTCCCCTATTTAGCAACTCTGAACAGTGAATAGTTTCGTACGCAGTCACGTGACCTAGCTATATTCGTGGGAGCCTAACTATAGCCTACTAGCCAAGTGGAGGGGTCAACAAGGTCAAAATTTTGAAGTAGTAAGCTATGGTCAGACCAACCAAAGGCTTTCTTGAAGTCAAACATTGTAATCATTGTTTGGCATTCGGCTAGTCAGGAAACAATGCATGCAGGATCCGAGTTCGGCCCGATGGGTCGGGCAAAGGATGTGATGTAGGTATAGTAATGATGCTCAATTACAAAATTATAGGCTACAGAAGTCGGCTTTCGGCCTTATAGAAATTCAAGCACAACTAGTTACAAAGTAGCTAATACTTTATACACATAATATGTACAAATATACGAATCATGCAACAATGAGATTGTCCGAAATCGCCACAATACTCCCAGTTTTGCATCTCGACATTCCACATTCCGCGTCAGATAGCCGTTACAATAGCGCATAGTCATCTGAACCAGAATTATATTGTATGTTAGTAGTTTATATTTTGGTGCCGTAGTAATAAAGCGTCACTAATTGGATCGAGGTACCCCCAATAGGAACACCAGATTACAGTGCAAGATAGCAAAACTCCTTGTCCAATAGGGACCACGTCGATTGCAGGGAGGAGAAGGATGGTTTTTGGCCAAAGTCAAAGTGAATTTGTCTTCCTCAATTTATACTTGTATTCTCATCATACATTGCGTAATTACTCTTATACAGTGTACTTGCCTTACATTGTGTACATATGCTTGTACTTACTAATAATGGTCTTATATTGTGCATTCACCTTATATTGATTGTAACTCATTGAATACTTGATGAAAATCCTACCTGTATACCTGGTTGTATAGGGCATCGGCCCTTCTACATAGTTGCAATTGTACCATTTATGTATCTACATTACTATACGAGTTTCTTGTATATGACCGAACCTAAAGGGGTCTAACGTCGTACCTTCCACCCTATTGTTGCACAATACTTTGTGCCGATACTCTATCGTACCTTAACGGAAGTTTTCACCGGAAATGTGAAACTATATTAGGCGGTTACTTTTCATGTATTAGTTCATTTGTTGCTTGGACTCCAAATAAGACACATCTGTACAGAAGAATACTGAGGCGTCTTTTCTAGAATAGCATAGTTCCTGCAGCTCTCGGTCCCATTGGACCTTGAAGTCTGAATTGACTAAACTAGCCTAGACCATAATCATGCAAGCAATCTATAAGCAATAACTCAGGCCCTATGGGTCGTACACACAACTCAGTTCAATAATCTGCCATACAATCACTGCTCAGTCTTTTATGTAACTAGAAGTAGGTCTAGCCGACAACTCCTAGACCTTTCTCGCACCCGTACTATCATCGGTACTCGTGTGTTGCATTACATAATTTTACTGTCGTCTGTCTACATGTGTTATAACCAGGGGTGGGACTTGATAGTTTTAAGAATAGAGTAATATATGCTATTCCCTATTCACTACAAGAATAGAGAATCTGCCTAACGTAATAGTAAAATTTAAATATAGGGAATAGCATGCATATCGGCTGAATTGCTATTAATTAGAAGTTGTCTTCTCTCAAATCAGTTTTGAGAGAGAACAATTCAAAAGCGCCCATTTATTTCCATGAAAACTAAAAAGCACAAACACAGCTATTTCTTGTTTACTTCTCTTCAGCTTCATTGTTTTTCAGAGTTCATATCGTGTTTATATTATTTTCTACAATGCACAGTTAGGGCGGTGTCATGGATTTAAAACATCATTGATCACGTGATAAGAAGGCATCAGGGTAGCAGCAATATACTCAATTGAATATAGCCAAGTCAAATGCATGTGTATTAGGCATCAAATATATAACCTTCAAATTGTCTGTGGAAACTGTAGAAGTATTAATGTTGTACAGTTGTACTATTGCAGCAATATACAATGTTTGTAAAATTTAGACTTATCTCCCCATGATTTACTGTCAATATCTAAAATATTATATTGTAATGTTTTGTGCTATGGTTTTCTCACGGGTGCCGATGTTAGCACAAGTGGGGGAAGCGCTTGGTAGTGGTAGTGGGCTGCCAAGGTTAACTTCCACACATTACATAAAGAGTGAACAGTTAAGTAAGCTCTTGTAGTTATTGTAGAGGACGTAGGCTGATGCTTGGACTCATTAAAGAGCCAAGGGTCGACGTAGGTCCTATAGTTTATACTCCGTAGGAGTGTAGAAAGTATCTATGTTAATGTGGGACGTAGACCCGATGCTAGATTCATTGAAGAATCAAGGATCGGCTAAGCTCTGATGGTTTATACTCAGCAAGGAATGTAGTAAGAGACTTATACGAATATGAGGACGAGCTTGGGCGCTAAAGGGCCCTGAGGACCAAGGCTGGAGCTGCCTGCCTGCAAGAGTAAGACTCTGTAGGTTGAGTTAGGAGATGTTGCTTTATTGAAGCGCAATCAACAACTGATTTAGCATAGAAAATTTGTTGGCTTTTATATGATTCAAACTTTCGGCTAAAAGGGCCGACAGGGGGTATGACAATATGATAAGGTATCATCCCCAGAAATTACGTAACAAGATAGCTGAAATATGCCCGAGGTCCGACCATAAAAGGGTCGGCCATGCACAAAAAGTGCTTACAATAGTGAGAAACGGATTATATATTAATATGAGAAATACCCATGACATTGGCCATCAGTTACAATAGGCAAAAAGACATAGAAAGTAATCAGATAATAAATGTACTTGCAATTAATAGCGTAGTTTTTAGATACAGGCAAATACAGAGACTTGATTGGTTGAATAATAACTATAATGCACATTAGCGAAGCAGTTATTGACAATGATAGTGGATAATAAGTATAATAAGCATGTAATGAGAGACATGCATAATAGCTGAATGGTACAAGCATACTGTAAGTAAGTAATTATAGTATGTGCAGGCTATGTGAGCTGGGACACCACAATTTATATTTGTGGTTAAAGCAGTAGTATATAAGACTTCTAATATAAAAATGTTCACCACACATACTATAATCTATTCTTTGTATGTTTCTTTTTTGTAAAAACGATGTTTTTGAAGTAGAAAAAGCCATATAATCCGGATATAAAATTGAGTTGGTTAGCGACTTCACAATGTATAATATAGTTACTAGACGGCCAGAATTGGCCGCAGCAGCAAGGGAACTAGTAACTAGTAACTACTAGTAACTAGTTACTAGCTAATAGCAGATTGGGCTGAAAATAAAAGCGGATTGGTTGAACTGCCACTAAAAATTGAAAGAAATTGAAAGAAGCGTGTCACAGCTGTTTGCTGGTGCAAAAGAAGAGAAAAGCACAATCGAATAGCATTTCAACCGCACTAGTCACACCCCTGGTTATAACTTAATTTGAGGGTTTTGGGGTTGTCCATTATAACATTTAATTGGAATCAAAGTACTCAGGACTCACCAGATGTACATGTACTTAGTCTGTAGTGGTAGTACGCTGTCTGTAGGTCCTGCCGTCACTCAGCACCTTGATCTCTAATGTAGTAAGTTGTGTGGTGTAGATTCTGTTTCTGCAGTCTAACATGTAGCAGGTACACTCTATTTCCTGATCTATGATGAGATAGTTGTTTTGCATATACATGTATCATTGCTTCTAAGTATGCATTACTATGAGTTATTTGTTAGCATACATCCACCTACACTCTACACGCTGCACACGTTGTAGTTGAGTTTAGTTTTAGTGTTTTTGTTTTAGAGTTTTATTAGTTTTTATTTTGTTTTCTGTTTTGTAGTCTTTTTGTCCTTTTCTCATTTCCCGGTAGTTTATACATTTATATATTAATATGTACTGTACCTGTAACGTCTATGTCATTGTCCATTCTTGTCACTGGCTATATAATCTATGTTTACAGTCTGTTCATTCTCACTTGGCACTATACTCTTAGTCTACTCTCTGTACTGTCTCACAGTCCTACTCTCTGTACTGCCTATTATATACAGCACTAGATAGTTTATTTAGCCAATCATATCACATGCCCAATACGCAGTGTTAGTGAATTTGATTAGGAGTTATGTTCTCCTACCTGCTAGTGTACAAGAGTGGACAATTCCTATATGTACTCTTTTGTTGCTATAATTATACTACTCAGTATCATGTACCAGATTTTAGGATGCCCCCAGGGCACTTTAAATCTCCTTGTTTCCTCCTGGATTTACAACATGGGAAATTATCAAAAATATTTTGATAAAAACTCTCCCGTACTATCCCTAATTGTGCAATTTTAAGCCATATGACGAGTAATCTCAATACAACTACAATTATTTGTAATTCCTGTTGGACTAATGTGCTAAAGTGTTGTAAATTTTGCATCATTTCAAACCACCTGAAAAGTTAATATTGGGATACTGGCGTTTTAGTCAAATCATATTTTGTCATCTTGTGAGCGTTTCTAAACCGGTTCTCATTTCTGCTTACCAGTATAAGATGGATTTCCTCCCCAAAGTTGATGTGTGTACATTTGTACATCAGAACTAAATTCTAAACAGTCTGCAAGACTGCACAGAGGTTCGATATATTTATTTACAAACATGCATTAACTAAACTGCACTTGCTTGTTATCACTGCATAAAAATAACGTGTCTATTGACTATTTCTGTCTACACAATATACATAATAATCTGATTGCCTAACACTTATGGCAATGTTTAAATGTATCCCTGTATTAGTTTATCAAATGTGAGTACAATGCTTAGTCTCTATGGATTGACTCTTCTTATTGTCAATTTATCTTCTTAAATATACCGTTGCTATAAAGGCTTTTACTGTATATCTTTTACTGTTAAAGCACAGTTAAAATATTTCACAACTACAGTACTGTTGTGAAATATTTTAGAATTACATAATCCTATCAGCTTTTTCATAGAAATTAGTAGTTTTTTGTTTTCCAAATTATAATTGATAATTATTTACTGCATGGTTTAACATTTGGTAATTATATTCTCTATATGTAAATAGGCATGAATCCTAGCATTAGACCTGTGAATCCTATTATTTTGTAGATGAATGTACCACCACTGTAATATCAATCATCCTTGCTCTAGCCTATGTTCAGCCTATAACATACTACATAGCCTTAGTTTATCACAAGTATTATTATGAAGGCTAGTGAGAAGTAGATAATTTATTACAATGCTATCTATCGACACTAGGAACGGCTTTCATGCACTCTAAAAATAATGTAAGCTTATAGCACTGTCTCTCAATCAACAGCAACTCATTAGCATGGTCGTCTTGATTTGAGTGGAATTTAGAAAGTAATTTTAGATGTTAATTGTTTTATTATTGAACTCATTTGTAACGGGTAAGGTGATAAAATGTAGGTAGGTCATACACACAAGTGTGGTAGTGAGAGACAACTCTACCCGTTATTGAGTAAAATGTAATATGTATGCCCTCAGTGGCTGAAAGTAACATTGTCTTTCATCCCCACAGTCAACAGTACTATTAATAGACACATACCAGAGAATAGATACATTTATTCAAGGAGCAGAAATTTAATTTTTATTATCATCATCGTAATATTTTAGTTGACAGTAGTAAAAGTGTTGAATCAAAGTTTTTATTGATTAGTACATTTGCTGCTCCATTACTTTTTCCTTATGTCAGCTACACGGCGGGTGGGGTCGTAACAGATGCACTCATGTCCATCACACTTCCCTCTAGTGTTCTTATCCTCTTGCATACATAAATGGTTGCAGATGATATTGGAAATTGGACAGTTTGGTAGCCCAGAAACATTGGCAGCCACACCTTGAAATAACAAATAATCAGATAATAAAAATGGCGTCTCACGGCCTGTCTTTATGATCTATATAATCTGAGTTGTGATCATAATAAAAATTTTCCCTCTCTCAAAGAAGAATATTTAGTAATTTATTGTTTTAGATTCCTAAGTAGAATATTGATAAACATACGTATACATGTTAGTAGTTATCAACCCTTATCTTAATGAAGTTAGACATTATTTTCTTGTAAGACTATTACTTACACATGATGACGAAGGCAGACAGTAGAACAGTGGAATACTTCATTATTCAGGTGCAGGTTTTAGCAGAAGTATCAGGTTGAGATTGTTATCTGCAAATAGTGATGAATGCGTTCATGGAATGAAGTAATATTTGATGTACAAGTATTATGTAGCTAACATTTATACATGTAATTATGTTGTTATACAGCATACATATGTTTGTAATACAGTACAGTAATATTTGTTATACAATACATTGTATATACATGTATATGTACATGTAATGTATTATACAACACATTGTATATACATGTATATGCACATGTAATATATTATACTTTTAGCCTGCACCCATCATACTGCACCCAGACTGTACACAGACTGAATTAGTAATTTCAGACTATTTAAACTTCCCGCTCACCTGAATATTGCTTCCCAGAGGTTTGAGATGTTTCTAGACTGTGTAAATCTTGTTGTTGTGGTTAAATCCTACCAGCTCCAGAGTTTATATACAATAATGGATTCCCTAATGGGTAAAATAGTTGGCAAATTAAAACGATTTACTTTGTTAAATACTGTAAATTTGACAGCATTATTCTTTTTTATGGTGTAATACCTTTCGTTGATTGGTAGATTGATTGTGCAATCACAGACACCCTAATAGTTGAAGATAGTGGCAGCACATCATGCAGTATGCCAGTTGCCTACATTATTTCGTGCAGCTAGCCTAATTTTTAGTTGAAACATAAATTATACTTATTTGTACAAAGCAAAACATAATATAATTCATCTTATTGATATGCCAATATTCAAACAAGTAACATCCTGTACCTGTATATATGAGCATACTGTAAATGCATCATACAACCCATCACAGAATTATTCCATTAGTGCCATTACCAACTTGAGCATCAGGATTTGTCAGTTTATCTACCAATCAGACACAAGCATGGGATATCACGCTACCAAACAGCTGCTACAGCATGTACATTGTACATGTACATGTATAATACATGTACTTACAAAGTTCACCCATACACATACATGACAAACCAAATAGTAAGCCGGACTTAGTTTCAGCCATAAAACTGTGTAGTCTATGTTTTGGATAACTGGAGCAATCGAGAGAGAATGAGTAAGTCACTTTTCATTGCCCAGCATAGCCACTGAGCTAGAATACCTTTCTGAGCAGGTTATCAGAATTACACTTGTGCATGTTTGCTGTTCCCTCCATATCAACTAGGGCTCTACCTGAAGAAGGCAGCAGCAGCAGCAGCAATGCCCATGTAATTTCGCTGTGTTGACTGTGAGTAAAGCCTACACAACGACCTATCATACTGCACCCACCATACTGCACCCATCATACTGCACCCATCATACTGCACCCATCATACTGCACCCATCATACTGCACCCATCATACTGCACCCATCATACTGCACCCATCATACTGCACCCATCATACTGCACCCATCATACTGCACCCATCATACTGCACCCATCATACTGCACCCATCATACTGCACCCATCATACTGCACCCATCATACTGCACCTATAGCAAGGTGTGAGACTATGAGTATATTTACTACATGTAAATACAACATCTATTATGCATGTATAGTAATTATAAGCCTGCATGTAGTACATTTGGTAAAGCTTTCTTGACACTTTGAGGCACTACACGTTATAAGTCTGGCAATATGATATTTTTTTCATCATATATACATGTACATGTACATGTACATGTAATATGATGCAAACAGTAAACAAATAGGCCAAATACAATGTCTACAACTACCATTTCAACGAATGTAACCGTGACAACATGCAAATAAAACTAAAATGTAAGCAAGTGTTCATCTATAAAGGATGAATAAAATCTGCTGCTTTCACAGCTTAGAAAACATGGCTACACCTTCCTTCAGTACAATGTATACTTACACATTATGATGGGATCAAAGAAATTTTTCCTGGTGAATTCCTCTTAAACAACGCATGATTGGCTGCAGTTGAGCCAATAGCAGATTAGGACCATGTTGATCCATTTTCTTGCACACAAAGAATTATTTGATCTTGTAAATGGATAATAAATCAATTTAAAATCAAAAAATAAAGTGTTAAAAGTTAATGTATACACACTATGCGAGCCATTAATCTACAGTAAAGCACAAATTTGATTTGTTATCTAGGTAACTTTAGACTATCTAGCAACTTTTACTTCTAGCCTTATTTCATGCTAAACCATACAGTAGAAAACGATCTCCTCTCAAATGCACCAGCTTGCGCTACAACAATACTATTTTAAAATAATCAAAATGCAGCAGAATCATGCAACATAATAACATGTAAGCCAATGAAATGCAATAATTGTGTTTACTATGCAGCATCCATGTAGTGATTCAGAAATCCATACAGGCACTGTTTCTTTTATTCATGACGAGTGTTACTTTGTAGGTGTGTTCGTACAATACAATGTAATATGGCTGTGTCCACTCGAGCAGCACAAGGGAACAACTCACATCGCCTGATCATGTTGACCAGATCAGCACTCAACTTGGTCCCAATGATCTACTACATGATTGTATGTTATAGTATTGAAATAGCCAGTGAATGGAAGAATATACAGGTACTTCCACTGCCTGTTGGATGCAGTAAGAGAACTAGGTTCCAGGAAGAGTAGTAGCCACTAGGAGGGGAGTAGCCCTCCTTCCCCCCCCCCCCACCATGAGTCAACTGTTCTGTGACGATACAAGTGTTCCAGTAACTGGGGGGGGGGGCAATAGTACAATGCAATATCTGAAAGGTAGTTAGTCTAGGTATGAGTAATGGCAAATCCTGCAAGGTAGTGCAAATGTACAGGTACACATGGGGGGGGCACTATTATTAGCAATTGTCATCACTATACTAGTATGTACATGTATACATTGCTCACATATTTTTCAAAGCTTAGATTAGAAAATGACTCCCTGCGCAGATCTTCACAATGCTGAACAAACATAATAATAGAATTCTTTTCATGATGTGCATTAAGAATTATAATATTGGCATTGTGTTTGTTCATAGTATACAGTACGTAACATATACAGCTGTAATAATAGAACTGGTTATAATTTTGATATACCTTGTAAGTTGTTGGTAGTAAAAGTCGAGGCTACGCGACGTGACGATTGTTGCATTCTTGATATGGCTCTAAGTAGAAAAAGAAAAGTATGGTTAGTTGGAGCTTGTATTTTCTTCACGACTGTATCATGTTATTCAATATATTATACCTCCACTTCACCATTGTCTAACACAGGTATGTTATCTAGTAAAATACAGGGTGAATCACCAAAATGTAAAAAATATTTTTCAGGATATTACATTGTATGTTATTGAATAATGACTGCACAAATTAATGGCATGGTCAAAATTCTCCTGTACTTTTGTACCAAATTGCATAGGTATTTTAAATAGTAGAATGTATTATTATATTTTTGCCATTTAGCTTTAGGTGATCTACCAGGCATAATTTGATTATATTGATGGAATGAACCCTGACTTTCTATCTACATAATTATATATTCTATCCTACTACATTGTGAGACCAACTTTCATACATTAGCAGAATGAAGTCTACTAAAGAGTTTGGGACATAAAAGATGACAACTCCCTAGAAATGTTAACAACGTTTAGAAGAGGCCAAATAGGCTATTTACTGTAGCAAATGAAGGAGTTCAGCTTCCACACAATGAGTCACGCCTGAAGGCTAAACCTGTGTTCAGATATTAAAAGCAGTCGCATATGAACTAGTGCAGTTTCCGAAAATGCCTAATATGTGTCATGAGTCCAACTAGCAATTGTTTCTCTAAAATGCCTACAAAACTTGGATATTTTCACCACTTTTTCAAAGACCATCGGCACTATTAAAACTTTCAAAGTATCAATCTACATGCACATGTAAATGATACTCATAAGTACATTAGAGCAATGGAGAGAGATATAACCTGGCAAGTTTTGCTTCCTAACTGTGGTATAGGTTTCTGACTGTTAACTATACAGTAGTCTTTGTCCCCTCTTGTGTAACGCCAAACATGGTACATGTATACTGAATCTACTCATCCTAGGCTAGTCCCAAGGTTCGGTTTGTGAGCTATAACCACTCTGTAGGCCTATTGGGTTTCACCTAAGTAACGTTGTATGTTTAACATGATGCTGCAAGTCCCAGAATCCAGCATCAAGTAAGTGCTTGTTATTTCTCTTGAAGAGGCATTACATATCTAACACTAGTCATGACTTCTTTATTATTTAGGATGGGATCATTTGCTATGGGTAAAGAATGCAACAACAGATTTGTTATACTCTAATGGCAACATATCAACGTATATCCATAACAGAAAATCTCTTCTGGATAGCATAGATAAGTGGAGAACACAGAGGCTTTCTCCAAATGCTGCAAAAGCTGAGTCGATATCTACGTCGTCTAGTAGTAGTATTGTAACACCACAGGTTTCTGCAGACCGTCCAGAGTTGTCGCTTATACGCAGGAATACACCTTTAAATCATGTCGCATTTATTAAGACCCACAAAAGTGCCAGCTCTACTATACAAAACATACTAATGAGGTATGGATTGAACCACAATCTCACTTTTGTTCTACCGGTGTCCGGTGCGAAAACGGGATGGCCAGATCCGTTTGACCCTGAAAAGCATATGCGACCAATCAAACAAAATAAAGCAGACATTCTGTGCTTTCACTCAGTTTTTTCTCCAAAGATAGAAGAAGTCATGCCAAATGATACATTTTACCTGTCGATACTCAGAGAGCCATTTTCCCGGCTGAAATCGGCATATACCTACTACAACTTCTATAAATGCTCAAAGTTGAGTCTCCGTGAAATTATTAAACAATTACCTAAAAACATCAAACCGTGTGAAAAGCCGGTTTTTAATGCATTATTCTATGACTTTGGTTTCCCTGTAGAAACGTCTTCCGAATCTACCAGAGAGATCAATGATTATATCGACATTCTGGACAAGAAGTTTGGTCTCGTTATGATAGTTGAATACTTTGATGAATCTTTAATTATTATGAGAGATTTGTTAGGTTGGAGTATGGAGGATGTTTTGTCATTTGCAAGTAATTTTCGGCAGAACAATACTGACTCTAAAAGTGACGCCAAATCATTGCGAGGAGTTGACATACAGGATAATAAAGAAGGCGGGACTCTGATGTACCAGAAATCAAAAGCAGATGTCATTTTATATTCGCACTTTAAAAGAAAACTAGAAAGGATTATAAAAGCTAATAAATCATATATTGAAATGGAGAAAGATAAACTACAGAAGCTTAGGTTGGAATGGATGGGATACTGTATACAGGCCTCAGTGCCAAATAAATATATTACGGATCCACGATTCAAGCCTTGGCATGGATACAACTCTTATGGATACATTCTTACTGAGGAAGGCATGCTAAACCAAACTTGTGTTGCTCTAGCCATGTCTGAAGTAGCATTTCACAAACAGCTTGCCAACTTGCAGCCTGCTTTCTGAAAGGTGCAACTATAATAAACAATGTTGTGATGTTTGCTCAGTAATAGCACTATCACATATATACAATGTACATGAAAATTACTATGACTGTCTTATCAAATAGACGATAGAATTTCATGCAGATAGAGCATGGGCACTAATAAGCTATTGATCGTAATTAGAAGTTGTCCTCTCTCACGTTATCTTCTAAGAAGAGAAAGATAAATTGGGAGAGGATAACTTCTAATTACAATCAACAGCTTATTAGTGCCCATGAGATAGAGCAATATTCAACACTAATAATGCAGCTGTGCGCAGTTATACCTGTAACTATGAACTGCAAAAGAAGAGGATAGTAATATGAACTGGGTGTTAAGTATCTTAGCATATTATATTCTGTGGGTAAACTACTGTGTACACATAGGATTAGCTGAGATATTTTATTTAAGGAGTTTGCAGATCACAGCACATGACTAAGTGCTTGTGAGCGTAAATTGCACCAGCCCGTAGTACTACATGTACATGTATAATAATAATCAACTCTCTTGGTGAACTTATACTTGACGTAACAGTTGACGTAACAGTTAACGTCATGATAATTTAGTGTCCCACTAACTGCATAACTTCTGCATCTCTGAAATCAAATTTGAATGTGTAATTACCTCCCTTGTTACTAGAACTGTAAAGACCCCAAATAATATACACATACATGTACATGCATAGCTATTCTATTCCTTGGGATCTAATAAATTGCATGAATTGTCATTACATCAGTCGGCCCAAAATATTGTACATTATGCTGGGTGAAAGTTAAACGCTCCTCGTCCACATTCTACACAAGCAGATAGTTTAGAAGCCTCTTGTCTACTCATTTTCAACTAAAGAAATTGATGCACCCAATGCAAAGAAACATAAATGGTGGAAAGTCTTGGGTATAGCAAGAAATTGTAAACATCTAAACAGTAGTTGTCTACTCAATGAGTGGTTGCTAATTTGCTGAGCAAGGGAAGACAAATTTAAAGTAAATAATTTGTTAATCCAAGGGAAGTTGACCCACTTATGTGGAAAAGTTTTTTTGTGGGAGGGCAACTCCCATTTACTGTAAGATATCGATTTTGTATTGCTCTTAGAGCTATCCTTAGCCAATAAGCTTATTGGCTAAGGATAGCTCTTATTGGCTATCTGCTTTATTCTATATACTTTATGAATGCAGGTCTCCAAAATAGTAGGAAGACATCTTTAACGTATTGCAAACAATTCAATTTTCTAACCTCAATAAAATGATGGAATAAAATATTATTTTGATAATAAGTAGTTGTAGTCACACACAGAGGAGACACAACTCCTAATTATTATGACTGTGCCCGTTTAAACAGACATCATTAGGAGTTGCACTCTCACTGCCCATAGTTAGAGTATTGAACAATATTACTAAATAAAATGAAGTTGGTTTCTATAGTTGTCCAGGTACAGTTCTATATTGGTCATAAAGTACAGATACAGACTATACAATTGCACAGTCGGCTAGAACCACTCCCGGTATACAGTACATGTCATTGTAAGCCAAGTCAGTACATTGGAGTAGTAAATATTGATATTCTGATACTTGAGGCAGTTTGCTGGTAGATGTTATTATCATGGTTCATAACATTTAGCATTCTAGTAGAAGCAGTGACTCCCTATTAGCAGAGGCAAGAAAAACAAGTTCTAAAATTAATCATATTTTTATACAGTGAAAAAAACTAAAACACCTTTCTTTATTAAACATGTACTTTACTTTTTTATAACCAATTATTCTACATATAGATACATTGAATTATAATTGGGAGTTGAGCACAATACATTGAAAGTGCAAGTAAATAAATTCAATCAGTAGTCATAACTATTACACTATCTACCTTAGACATTTGGCAACTACTATTCGTTGTTACTGGGCATGTACAATGTAAGTATAAACTGGATATTCTATCTATCTACATGCCAATCAATATTCTGATGGTATTAGAAAATATTCCATAGTGTGAGCCTATAGTTATTCCATGAATTCTTTTAATATTTTCCTCACTCATCATGTACATCTACATTACTATACATTCTCTTTTTCCTGACTAGAAACCTTAGCTAATAGGTCAGCTAATCTATATAGCAATAACTATCTACAATGTATCTACAATGTATCTACAATGTATCTACAATGTATCTACAATGTATCTACAATGTATCTACAGTGTATCTACAATGTATCTACAATGTATCTACAATGTACCTACAATGTACCTACAATGTATCTACAATGTACCTACAATGTATCTACAATGTATCTACAATGTATCTACAGTGTACCTACAATTTATCTACAATGTATCAACAATGTATCTACAATGTACCTACAATGTACCTACAATGTATCTACAATGTATCTACAATGTATCTACAATGTATCTACAATGTATCTACAATGTACCTACAATGTATCTACAATGTACCTACAATGTATCTACAATGTATCTACAATGTATCTACAGTGTACCTACAATTTATCTACAATGTATCAACAATGTATCTACAATGTACCTACAATGTACCTACAATGTATCTACAATGTATCTACAATGTATCTACAATGTATCTACAATGTACCTACAATGTATCTACAATGTATCTACAATGTACCTACAATGTATCTACAATGTATCTACAATGTACCTACAATGTATCTACAATGTATCTACAATGTACCTACAATGTATCTACAATGTATCTGCAATGTACCTACAATGTATCTACAATGTATCTACAATGTATCTACATGTATCTACAATGTATCTACAATGTACCTACAATGTACCTACAATGTACCTACAATGTATCTACAATGTATCTACAATGTACCTACAATGTATCTACAATGTATCTACAATGTATCTACAATGTATCTACAATGTATCTACAATGTACCTACAATGTATCTACAATGTATCTACAGTGTACCTACAATGTATCTACAATGTATCTACAATGTATCTACAATGTATCTACAATGTATCTACAATGTATCTACAATGTACCTACAATGTATCTACAATGTACCTACAATGTATCTACAATGTACCTACAATGTACCTACAATGTATCTACAATGTATCTACAATGTATATCTATATTATATTGATTTCTGCAAGTCAATCCTCACAGCTACTTATCCCATCAGGGTATAAGTTAATTATTATAAGATTACTTATGAATGGTATATTAGGCTATGCCCTATATATTACATTATAAAGCATTGCTAGTATTATATTATTTGCTTTCCATTTGTGCTCATCCAAGATGTATCATTAAATACATGTAGAATCTATATACTCTCTCTAGTCCTTTCTTATTAATCCATTATACTAATATCAAATAAGTTTACCTTCACAACATATCAATAGATTACAAAAATGTTGGAATAGTTTTTATTCTTTTCGTACAACATGAGACTGGTAAGAATTGGTAGCATGGAAATCATTATATGTGTATATGAATAAAGATATTATTTAAATAGTTACATATAACTAAAAATATATGTAAACAACTATATAACATGATATAGTGTCACTCTACCTATATAATATATGCATGTATACAATGCACATGTATGTACAAATGTAGTACATAGTTACATACATGTAAGCAATTTACAATGAAAAATGCATATATAGTTATAATACTGACAGCAATGTAAATATACGTAGAAGTCACATGACTAACAAAAGAGAGGTTCTTCCTGCACTCTGAACTCTACTAAACATCAACCGTTAGGAGTGGCAACACATTCACATGTAAGTAAATGGTATGCAATAAACAGAATACAGGTGGATTCATGGGATAGCAAAAAGTGGGACATGGCCCTGAAGGCCTCCGCCCTATCAATAACAATTAGTACCTGAATGTGAAAAGAGCCTGGGAATGTGTATGTTATCGGTACATTGTAGGCATAGTTCCACTAATGACCCTCGATGTGATACAATTTGCTTATGGGGATCCGGTGTTCTGGTTCCAAGGACAATTATCTCTAAGAAATGTAATGCTATATCTTGAGGCATATCACTGATGTAATGTAATGCTATATCTTGAGGCATATCACTGATATAAGATAACATTTTGAAGGCAACCTAAGGACAATCTTCTGTAGACATTTCATAAAATTTGATCGAAGGTAGCGCTAAGAAGGTACTCAATCTAGGATTTGAACGCTGATTGGCTGAAAGCCGAAATGCAAGTTACATGGACATGTGTTTGTTTACAATAGCTGTTTCAATGTAAGCAATGTAATTAGTTTCGGCGAATGCAATTTTAATAGTGAATACTTTCTATTAATAATTTCTGACAAGCATTATTATTGAATTGAAGATAAAACAAAAAAAGCTAATATGATTTGCCTTTTAGAGTGTTATTGCTGTATCCAAATGTATGATACTACCCCTACTGCAAAATCCGTACCCATGTATTCCGAGATTTCTTATAAATTCATTTCCGGAAAGTTTTTTAGGTGACTGATGTGTTAGTCTTACTCAATTTATTATTCAAATTTGCAATATACAGCATAATTAATGCTTCAAAGCTGTTAACCTACAACATAATATGATGCATAACACACTACATGTGTTGTGTGTATCATTATTAATGCATTCACTCAATATTTCCTGACTTTAATATAATAAATAACATAATAATATACTGTACAATGCATGCATGCAACAGACCTGGTGAAACTATTACAAAAATGTGCAAACTAATACATGTACCTACCGGTAGAATCGTAAGTTGTAATAACTCAGGGGTGGGCCAAGGCCGGATATACATGTATAACAAGGCCGGGATATATTAACAAATTAATAATCTTCATTGTTTATATTTTGAGCAGAAAACAAGCTCTCTGTATATAAAAAGGTGTGATTTATTTTGTACCCCCTTAAACTTTCAAAGTTACAGCATTATATGCGGGCTTATTGGAATTCATGTTCACAGCACTATTTACCCAATCATACAGTAGATGCTACATAACTATAATTACATACAAGAAAAACCTGACTACTAATTATATGTAGCATGCAGCCTATGCAGCATACTGGTACAATTTGTTATGGGTGTGAGAGTAGGAAGCAGCGGCAGCAAAGAGAATATGACCATCTGTGATAGTATCCTCCTTCATTATAGCCATTCATCTGCTCTGACTGCTGTTATTGTACAGACAGGACTAAATAGTGGACAAGTACCCTTCTATATTTCTCACAACTCAACCATTTATCACCCTAGATAGTTAAGAACCTAAGCTAATATTGCATCAATAATGTGCAATGTTATAATAGGCTAGCTGCTAGGCTGGTACAGCTATATGCATGCAGCAAGTAGCTACATGCCAGCAGGTGTAAGCTATTGATCTGTAGGGGTGCAGCCACTCCACTACTGCAGGCATATCTATTTGCTGACTGCTAGCTGCAGGATGAATCCAAGCGTATCTCTCAAACTGATAGTGCTCATAGGTATGTGACTTATGAAATAATAGTAATTCTCAAAATTTACCTTACTGCTTGAAAATAATGTAGGAAATTGTATTTTATTTCACCATTTTTTATCGTTTTAGTCACACCAACGCACGTATCTGCACAATCATAGTATTATTATATGGGATAATACTTTTATTGGAAGCTAAAACGTGTACATAATCATATTATATTTTAGATTCAGCTGCGTTTAACGCTTGTCTAGTTTCGAGGTGTCTAGGTCATATACAGATTGTACATTACCTACGCGTTAATTAGTCAAAGTTTACTCTTTCGATATCTTTCAGCCGTCTCCTCTCTCTTCTCGTCAACAAATGCTAGAGAAGAATGCAATCTGTTCAACTTCTGGACTCAAGTTCAGACTTGTGGGATACAATGGTGGACAAGTAATGACCTCTCTAAGGAAATCACTGTTACCAACAAGGTTTCAACTATGGTCAAATCAGTAATGGACAAGTTCAACCCAGGATACTATGATAAAGTTAACATGGTACTACAAGGCGGTGGCCAAGGCGGTGGTCAAGGCGGTGGTCAAGGCGGTGGTCAAGGCGGTGGCCAAGGCGGTGGCCAAGGCGGTGGTCAAGGTGGTAGCCAAGGTGGTGGTCCAGGTGGTGGCCAAAATGGTCTAGGGGGACTATTCACTGGTGTTGATGACCCGATGGCAAAGATTATTGAGTCCTCACTGACGGTTGAACCCTCCATTGTAGCCTATCTGGCTGACATTATTTATGGTGTAGAATTAACAGCTGAAGAGTTAGAGGCATTGGGACTTCCGCGTGAACTTACCAGCAAGGAGGCTTTGGTTAGGATGGTGGAGGAATACTTCAATTTCTCCTGCACCATGTAAGTTTAAACTCCCGTATAGTTTTATACTGTAATACTGTATAAACAATTAAATATATACATATGCATTTTCTTGTCTGCACCCTACTGTCTTTTTAAGAACTACTGTATGGGCTCTCAGGTCCCTACTTTTTGTGACCATTTGAAGAATCTGACATAAAACCCTTTAATTGTTGATAAACTTGAAAATATGCCTGGGTATGGCATTGTCTAGCAGTAGTATCTGATCCTATCTTCACTAAAAGGCATGCATGTTTAACATGTTTTAACTCATTAAAATATTCCTTATTGTAAGATTGGTTTGGTACGATGTTACCTATATTGGTATTAGATGGTTTGCCATGTCCTTGCTAATACCAACACTATTTTCATTGGTTAGGTTTGGAATGAAGAGTTTCACGAAGTGTATAACTGACTGGAAGCTCTTCAAGTGCAACTCGACAGATAAAGCTGTCTTCATCCAGGAGACATTAGAAAAACTAGACAACACCTACTGTTCTGGAGACCCAGATGCTGTGGAAAGTAAGTTGAGTTAACACGTTAACTGTTAACTGTTATATGAAAAGGATTTTCTCGGTTGGTGAGAAGTTGTTTTTGCAATGAGGCACTATACAAGCTTCTAGTCCTGCTAGAAGTGGTGGTCCCAGGAACACGCACTTGAGTCAGATGCCCCCGCAACTGCTGTCTCACCTGTATGGGTGCACAGACCTGCCAATATTGCAGTAAATCTTGTCACATCTGCCGTCAGTACCTTACTAGTCTCATGTACAGTGAATACCACATGATGTAGGTTTCATGGGTAGCCCAGTAAATGGCTAAATTTATACAACTGTTCCATTTTATCCACTAATAATGGTTGCGCAACTAGTGCCTTCTGGGTATAATTACACTACATAGCACTTGGATATACATGAAGTGCTATTCTGACAAGTGTGTTGAGTGGATGAACTTAATTATTATATGCGAGAAGATATCAGAATCATACACATGCACATGCACATCGTAGATAGTACATGTATGTCTATTCATAAAGAATTTAGAATTGGATGTAGCATGTAGGGGGTGCTAGTATTGGTTTTTGCATTGTATTGCTGAAATTACATGATCAATGCTATTAGTTGTTTTTGCTGACAGTACTACTCTAACACAGGTCAGCAAAGGTCAACACAGGTCAGCAAAGGTCAACACAGGTCAGCAAAGGTCAACACAGGTCAGCAAAGGTCAACACAGGACAACACTAGACTGTAAATTTATGACATTAGGTTGAAAACCTGCCCTACATGTTTAGAACATGCCGTAATAGATGCACGTGTAGTTTGAACAATATCTAACACTGCTTGTAGCCAGCTTGTCTCGTTTATATGGTCTCACTGGCCAGATATTAGGTCAATATTTCTTCAAAAGTTATAATGCTGCTTCATAATTCTGTGGTATGATAACATACTAAATATAAAACAAAAAAAGAATTAACCTGTGACATGAAGCGTGTTTAGCCGAAACCACCGAGAAAGCATCTTTCAATTTTTTCTCAGCGGGTACCGGTGATATTGCTGGAGATTGCACATTGAGATAGCCACATAGACGCTCCTACATGCATTTGAAATTTTGGCAAGGTGATCTAGCTAATATCATGTAGATAATAAAAATAATATGGAGATCAGTGAGTAACCAGGAAATGATGCACCTGTAACTAAGCAACAAGTAAACATTGAGTGCTGCATGAATACAATGATTAACATGATTCTATTTAGAAAATAACTAGACAATGAAGAGCTAATATTCAAATCTGCTGGTATCTTTATTCACCAACAGTAACAATGACTAGTGACTGCACTGGTAAATCTTACCAGCAAACAAGAATTAGCATGAAAATGGAGAATAATATTAATCTATAATTCTAGAGCAACAATTCTGTGACATAGACTGAGGAGAGACCATTGCCAACCTGAGTAAATAATGTACATTGTAGCTATCTGACTGATACAATGTTTAAATTAAATATACACTACACTAATCACAATTAACTAAATTTAATTAAACTGAGCATACACCACCGCATGATTAAACAACAATGTCTGCTACCTATTCTCAGTTTACATATTTGGGTTTGTTTAAATCCACAGGGAAGGTAGTAGGTTAAGAAGATAGAGCTGTTTTTACAAATTCAAGCACATTTTTCTTGCTGCTGCTCCAGAGTAGGGTGCTCGACGGCAAACGGGGATAAATTTGTTGCAATATTGTGTTATTGTTAGCTAAAAATCAACCACATTTCAGTGGGCAGCTGGGAGATGTAAAAAGAGAAGCACAACCTAAGCCTCCAGTCATATTAACCTTAGACCTACACATTTATGACTTTGTAGCACACATTCAAATCACCATCACTCTCATACAGTAATATTGTAATACGCAACACAAGTAATTGAAGGTGTGTTTACAGAACGAGTTTAATATACTGTACTTTGTACATGTACATGTAGGCCTACAATATTGTATTTCACACGAGGATTTTATGTTAAGACACATTTTATTCCCAGCATTTACTAAAGATCTTGGTTCCATAACTAAGGGAGCTTTGGAATTCTTTGGTTTGGTAAGAGATCCACAGAGTCCATACAAGTTTAGCATCTCAAATGATTCTATAATTGTAAACCCGGATGCCATGGAAGAGTGGAACAGTAAGATGGAGAATGATTGCGGTCTCTACGTGTATGTTGGCGCAATGAGCAATGAGTACTCTAAGTTTTTCATGCTGAACAGCACAGTTGGGACTGGAGTGGTTATAAAGAACTCGAGAGGGTGAGTAAATCAATTGTTGCTGCCATATGCAATGCAACTATATAAATTATAATATACATGTAATATTATTATACAATGGGTAGATATTGAACTGCATGTATGATAATCTGCCATCTTTTTCAGCACAGCTGTCGTGATATTTACAATAGACCAACTTTATGAAAATATTTTTATCACGTCAAAACATTTCATAGAACATCTACATGCACCTGTCCTTTCCAACTGTCCTATTCTCCTTAAATAAACATGGTGGAAGACATTGACCATATAGTGCTGAAAGCCTGAAATCAGAAAACCTTACATACATGTATATTGTAGCTGCTTGCAATACATAAATGCTGCAAACATGACTGCAATCGATTTCTGATGCATGTGTCAGGTATTTGATAGAATGTAAAATGTGTATAAACTGCTTGATGTGTTTTAGAGTGCTCAAAGGCTATGTGCAATGTATGATAGAGAGTATGAGATCAGTTGCACCAGAGCTTGTTACAGAGAGCTTCCTGGAGAAATACAGTCTGCTCCTGGAGAGATATGGTCTATCTGGTCTCTCCACCAAGGTATCTATCCATAACATATTTAAGTGCTATTGTGATAATTGTATACACCTGTGTCTTGTCTACATATTTCGATGGAAATACAGATGGATTGCGGGATATATGTTACTGAATTCTCATACCAATTTAGAGCGAAATGCACATGATAATGTATTGTTGTGTACCAGTACTCAATAAACACAGGGTACATATCACAATTGGCATTATCAACTTACATGTAGGATGTAAATGAAATATATCACACATACATATTGTATATGTATAATCTTGCCTATACGAGTACCATGGAAATGTTCTTAATTAATAGAATCCTAGCTAACTGCTCTTCCCTACCCTTTGAATGATCTAGGTCGCAAATAATAGATCAAAACAGCTAGCGATTTGCCCTTTTGGTTGTCCGAAGCAAACCATTCATAGCCCTTCACTATTCTTAAATTTATCGCAAGACAATTCAGTATTTGGTTCGACTTAGGCTGGTAATTTTCTAAAATGTGTGGCGAAGCAGGCCGGAAACTGCCGAGCCAAATTGTCTGGGATTTGAAACTGGGCTCATACCATTTATTGGGTGTTGGCTAGATAAACTTTATCCTTGTAGAAGTTCGTTTGGTGAATGCCCCTTTCCTATTATCTGCTGACATTATATATTTTCAGTTTGTAGTTAAAAAGGCGCCTCGAGAAACTCTCTCTGTGTTTGGCGACCCACATCTGACAGTTTATAAACGCTCCGACCCAGTTACTTGTTCTGCTCTGGGATGGCAGACATATTTATTCAATGAGTTTGTTAACTTCTATGGCTTTGCTGAGCCTGTAGCTGAAGGAGCGGAGGCTTCCTATCTTACCAAGGTGACTACTATTTACTTGTCGCATGCAATAGATTCTCTAGTGAATGTGCTTTGAAAACTAGTCAATACTGTAGGCTAACTCTCAAAATTCAAGCAAGATATCTAATTGCTGTCCAGTAGGAACACAAGCAAAGGGGCCCATACACTATTGAATATGTTGTAATGTAGAAGGTCTTTTAGGAAGGAAAAAACGGAAAGTAAAACCGATGAGAGGACAACTTCACAACATACTCAATAGCCTGTGTGCCCATGATTAGAAGTTGGTTTATAGCCAAGTTTGTGCAGGCGAAAGTTTAGGAGATTGTCTATAATGTTTAGTAACAAAGATTATGGCATATGCACATGCAGATCTTATTATGGTGTGGTGATGGAGATATTAGTGTCATTCCGTAAACCTGTGGGGTTGTTCCTGCGGCTATAAAAATATTTGCAATAAGACGATGGTGGATGATGTGTCTATTACTTTAGATTAGGATTGACTTTGTGAAGAAATCAGGAAATGTAAGCTATTTATCTGAAGGGGGAAGCAAGCCGAACAACAAACTTATGCTGCATGACTTGATAGGAGAAAATGCCGGAGACAAAGGTGCCGAGACTGGTAGGTGATTACTATGTGTTTCAATATGAATGTTATAGCCTGTATGGTCTGTGTACGCCTACAAACAGGCTTTTAGTTGGTTACCTCAATATTAGTTACATTTTTGTTCTGACATTCAGCGCACAACCGTCACAGTTTAAAATAGAAATTCACAGGAAAACAGGGAACTAAGATTTAAGGCTTCTATTGTTATGGCAAACATGTACCTTACATTATAACATTATGAATCATGTACTAACTTTTAGATGTATAATAATTACTGTGCAACTTCTAGATTCTGTAAAGATAACAGAACTTGAGGACAGTGTACAGATAACTCATGGCTATAGTGGAACAGTCATCGCCATTCGCAAGTATAGGTATGCAGTAGTAAGATTTATGTAGACTGATATCTAATTACAGTGCGTTACATGAATTTAAGTGTTGTGATAAATACAACATTCTAATTTGATCTCCGTTTGCTTTGTTGTGACTTTCGTTGTTACTTGTAGGTACATGTAGATCTCTGCGTACACTAAAATTCAATGTATGCTTATTCCCAACACAAAAACTACAAATTTGTAAAAATAACCTAATTGCCAACTCAAACTTGAAAATGCAATAGTAGACTAACAATTTGTTCTAACCTACAGTGTCAATGTGTATTATATCACCCAATCATAGTTTGCAAAGAATATTAATTTATTATAGGGATACGTACTCTGTCACAATAAGAGTTGGGCAGGATATCCTAGACCTGTCTTATGGGCTGTTGGTCTCAGGATGCCCAGAGCCTATCCAAATGTGTGAGTTAATTTCTACTTATATAAACCCGCATATTTTACTCTTCAGCAATTTTTATCTCTGCACACTCATTAATATTTTCCGGTGAGAAAAAATTATCAAATATGTTGAAAGAAAATTTCCTGAGATCGGTTTGAATGTCATCTCAAGCAGTTAACCACTGGTTCAACTCTTCATATTCTGCTTTTACACCAACTCCAGCGTTCAGTGGGATCCGCCTCAGTTCAGTGGGATCTGTCGCCACAGTATATACAGTAGAATATAGACACCCTGCATGCTGTTGTAAAAGTATGAATGTTTATAATTTTAGCAAGAAGAAAGAGAAGTGTTGAATGTGAGAATGCATGTTCAGCTGCTGAAATGAAATACAAACCACTGTGTCTATTTGATTGTGAGGCTACGGGAGACACTGAGGTAGGTCATGTGACTGTGATGTCATTAATTGAGATGATACATGTATGTCATGTGACTGTGATGTCATTAATTGAGATAATATATCATGTAACCGTGATGTCATTAATTGAGATAGTATGTCATGTGACTATGATGTCATTAATTGAGATAATATGTTGTTGTGACTGTGATGTCACCAAAGATACTGAGGTTTATGATGTGATATAGCGATAGCACAGTGATTATTGTTATAGTCATGTGATGTCGATGCAACTTTGATGATAGTGTGTTCATGTAAGCGCTCTACTAGGTACATATTGTACTAGACTTTGAGTAGCTTCATTTATATTTTTTCCATTTCACTGAGCTTTTCACTTCATCTTTGCAACATTGTTACATGCTACTCACTATTAGCAATACCTCTTTATCTCGCGACTCTTGCGTCGAGTCTAACTTTACATTCAGTAATCGGGCTAATGACAACTCAAATATAGCTTTTGGCAGGAGAATAAGATGTGAATATTTGACAATATATCCATAGTTTATGTGCTATTGTAGTGATCTCTAATTCTACAGGTTGCAAATATCACTGCTGGAGTGAGGAGCTTAGAGCGGATGGTTAGTAGTGAGGATAAGGTAGTGCTACAATCTATTGGGATAGAGGTTGGATCTGAGTCTAAAGAGAACATGGACGACGACGATGATGATGATGTTGGGGGTGACAAGAATGTAGTCACAGATGACAAGAATGATAAGAACATGTCAGCTTCTCTGTTCTCTTCTCCATTAGTAATTCTTATTTGTATCTTGAAGCATGTTTACGCCTAAGAACAGGGATAACATTAAACTTGG